>CM066201.1:19647879-20953762 GCA_033675215.1 Rhodiola kirilowii
GCGCCGCCCAGGACCGCCTAGGACCGCCCAGGACCGCCTAGGACCGCCTAATTGGATAAAACGGAACAGGTTCTAAAAAACGACTGCCTAGGCCCCGCCTAGGCGGCCTAGGTGGCCGTTTTTTAGAACACTGCTCACAACACGACTTAGTTCAAAAGTCAATTGCAAGCAAATATATACAGGAAAGGTGAGAATGACTTAAGGCAAAAAATAAATGACATAAAATAAAATGACTGAAAGTAAGATAAATGTCGGGTTACCTCCCGACCAGTGCCTTTGTTTAACGTCGTTAGCTCGATGATACCTCACTCCTGGATCATAAGGTTGGGTCCCATGGGTGGCTCAGGTCAAATTTTGCCGCGGCTCCTGCGTTGATTCTTGCCTTGACTCTCCCCGAGTTCTTGTGGGATGATGTTTTGGGTCCTGTTCCCATTGTTCTGGTGGTTTCCTTATACTTGGGCGGCCATTATTATCATTGATGTAGAAATCTGAAATTCTGCCTCCAAATACAAGTGATAACAAGCCCTTGCCCATGTCGATCCTTGCCTTGGTGGCGTAGAGGAATGGCCGTCCCAATATGATTGTTGGAGGGTCGTCCTCGCAGGTATCTCCCGTTTGTATTACATAAAAATCCGCAGCAACGACGAGCTTCCCCACATGGAGTATTAGATCTTCAAACACTCTAACCGGACGGATACACGACTTGTCCCCCAACTCGAGGGATATCCTTGGTGGCTTCAATGGACCAAGCCCCAATGAGCAATATAGATGGTAGGGCAAAATGTTGACAGCAGCTCCAAGGTCAATCAGGCAATGATGAATTTTGGATTCATCGATAACACAGGTGACTGTGAAGGCTCCTGGGTCCTTATTTATTTCCCTTTGTACCTCATGACTCCAAGTGAAGCGCTTCTCCGCTATCAGGCCATTTTGCCTATTCCTTGGCTTCAATCCCTTTTCTTCTTTGTTCTTTTGGGTAGAAGGATCTTCTAGGTAAACGCTTTGCTCTGATGCATAGATGTTAGGTGAGGAGTCTCTTCTGGGACCGTCAGAGTCTAAGCCTTCATTGTCATCCCACCCAGATGCTGGTACGTTAAAGTGTGTGATTGGCGGAGGTGTCATGTTAACGGTGAACGCATAGCGTCCATTGTCAGTGTGTGTGACCCATGTTCTGCCATCAATGGGTCGGTCTTCCTCTTCATTCCAACCAGGATGGAGCCTACGGTTGAAGTTCTTGACCGTAGGTTTGTAAGTTGCGGGTCCTCATTGTTGTTTTGCCAGTAGAGCTGCCGGTTGTGCTTCTTTGAGTCTTTCTATGGCTATTAGTTCTCCGTATGTCTGGGCATACGTTTCATCTTCCCACATCATACCAAGGAACTCTTCCTTATCTATTTCTGTAGTTGAGAGTCGTGCTGCTTCTTCCAGCGCCTCCTTCATGTCTGACATCTTTACCATGCTAACATTCGCCTTTGGGTTCTGGACGGTTTGTGAAGGAAGTCTGCCAGGCTCATTAGTAAGGGCGGACATTGAGGTAGCGAGCTGGGACATTTGTTTCTTCAGGTCAGCTATTGCTCCATCATTTTTCGCCTGGTTTTGATGGACAGTAGCACTTAATTGATTCATGGTGCCCGACATTTGATTAATATTGCCCTGGAGCTCCTTCATCATGTCCTCAAGCCACTTGTTTCGTCCTTGCTGATTACTCGGGTCCGCCTGATATTGATTTGGTCCCTTCTGTTGATATTGGCCTGTCGGGTACTGGTTTGGTCCCCTTGTTGATACTGGCCCGTCGGTGGGGCGTTCTGGTTGTACTGCTTGTGGGGAGGTTAGTAGAACGACTGAGCTGGTTGAGGTGCGGCTTGTTGTGTCTCCCTCGGAGGATGGTTCTCGTTCCGCCAATTAGGGCCGGTTACTTGACCATACTGTCGGCTTGGTTTGGCTTTGTTGTTGTTGTTATTGTACCCTTGGTATCCTCCCACTGCATTGGCCTCCACTGGGTCCTCTTCAATCAAAGTTGGGCATGCGTCAGTCTTGTGATCCGTAGAGCCACAAAACTCGCAAGGTTTCATTTGAGCTGGCTGCTTTCGTAGGATTTGCATCATCATTTTCTTTATTTGTTTCATCTCCTCTGTCATGGAGTTCATTGGTATTTCGGCTCGTTCTACGTTCTTTGTTCGGGAGAACTCATCTTGCCGAGTGGTCTCCTCTCTAAACCGAGCATTTTCAGCAACGTCGGTGATGAGTCGCCTTATGCCACTCAATGATAGTCTCATCATGGACCCTCCAGCTGAAGCATCAAGGAGCTTTTTGGCTAAGGGAGTCAGTCCATCAATCAGGTACTCGATGATGAGCTTCTCGGACAGTCCAAGAGTGCAGCAGCTTCTCTCCAGGTGGTTGAATTTTTCCAGGTAGTCGTACATGGTTCCATTAGGTCCCTGCCTTATGTCCTGCAGTTGCCTCCTTACTTGCATTGCTCTTCCCGCTGGGTATTATTTGTCCAGGAATTTCTTTTGCATCTGAGCCCATGTTCTGATGCTTCCCGAAGGCAATGAAAGGAACCAGTCGTTTGCTGAGTCAATGAGGGAAAAATGGAACGCCTTCAACTTGAAGATCTCTATATTCACTCGATTGGGCTTTAGATTTTGGCAAATGCCATGAGGTTTTAATGAGGCATAATACATGTACGAGTCATCCAAAGGGGGATTGTTATGAATATTAAGTTGGATGATCTTTGGCTCTTCACATGGACATGTCCTTTAGCCTTCATGTACCTCTCTTTATTTCTTACATTAATTCCTAGTCTATCCATATGTCTATGTACCCCTATATAAAGGGAACATTTGTAAAGATCAATGCAATGAAAATCACTATTCCTCTCTACATTTTCTACTCATGTTCATCCTTTAAGTTTCCTCTCCATATTTCAAATATTTCACAACATGATAAATGTAATATGAATTTATTTCAAGTAATAAAACGAAACAAAATAATGAACTAAAACATTAGCCACATGTAACTTTAAACATGACAATTCATTGTGGACTGTGATTAGAAGATTGCTAGGCATAAAACACAATTAAATCACATATTAAATTAAGCATGGCATGAAAGATGTTTAGATTAAAATGTGCATGTTATAAACATAAATGAAATGAATAAATGGTAGGTATCGAACATGATTAGTTCATAAACAAAATTTAGCATGCCTACAACATGAATAGATAACAATATAAAAGTTACATATGAAATTCAGCATTGCATATGAATATAGATAAGGATAATGTGTGATTTTCCCGAATGCTAGGCTTTTTAGATTTTCCCAAATCATACTCGATGTTGTCATCATCGCATCAGATAAAGAAGAAGAATAAGATGTTGTATCCCTACCTTGGATTTCGGAGAGAAATCGTGTTAATAACGTGTTGTGAAAAATATGGATTGTGTGGAGGAACTCAAATGAAGAGAAAGTGAAGAGATATGTAGGGAGAAAATGTATTTCTGACGCGTCAAACTTAAATTTATTTCTCCTGCGAACATCTAGCTAGCGGCAAGCAGAGTCGAACCCAAGAGAGCAGGTTTGTTGAGGTTGTATTTGTAGACAATTAAAGAAAAGGGGATTTTTATCAGTTGTGAGTGCAAAAGAAAAAAACACAAGGAATGTTTCAATCAGAGAAGATATTCAGCTTAGGGTTTCTATTGTGACACACGTTTATCATAGATAGCTAATGATCAAATTCCAAGTTTCTAAGTGTGGTTGTTCGGGCAAAGGTAACAACCCTAAGTATCCCGACAAAGGTGATACACCACAATCTAACCCGACAAAGGTGTTAGACTTTTAGTTCTTTCCTGAACACAATAATCCGACGAAGTTATTATTAAGCTTAGGTGTTACGATCTACATTTACGACAAAGTTTCCAGTAGATATTGAAAGTAAGCATTGGTTGTTAGATTAAGCTTTTACGATAAAGTTTCTACTTAATCTAACTATTCAATTCATGGGATGAAGAACAAGAACTAGTAAAACATGAAATTGCATTAAGAAAAGAGTCTCAAAACGTAGTCATAATAAACGAAACCCTTAACTGAAATAAGAAATTTAGCTACTCATAGTCATAACAAAAACACAAGTATTTTTGGAATGAAAGAAATAGAAAATTCTTCTCTTCGTCGAAAGCTTCGCGTTCTTCACCAGAGCCGTCATCAAAAGTAGGATTGAATGTAGAATGATGGGGATGATGGAAACCCTTCTCCAAACCCTTAATTACAAGTTTTTGGGCTCAAATTGCCAAATCTCGGACCTGCTGACGTCATCACCTCGTCAGGTCTTCTGCGCCCAAGGAACATATTAACGTCGCGCCCTGCGTGTATATTAGCAGGCGCGTTCAGCACACTTAAAGTGTGCGTTGGGCGCGAAACTCACTGGATGGCAATCCTTCCTTTCGCTGCAATCTCGACTTTGGCTCCGTTTGATCTTCTATGAACTCCATGTGATGTATTTGGCACCAAAACGCCGTCTTTAAGCATGTATTCCTTCCAGAGCTTCCGAAACACCTGAAATGCAAAATCATACTAAAAAGTAAATGTTCGCATAATAAAGTGTCGAAATAAATGAGAATAATTGATTCGACGGATCGTATAAATACGATTCATCAGTATTTTCAGTAATATTGATAATGATATAAAATCATATACAAACGACCCACATATATGTGTATATTAGACAATGGAAACACTAGCAATAAAAGTAGCTGATTAAACTGTACATTATTAGACACATGAAAAGCTAAGGATTATTGGCTTGAAAAGCTAAGGGTCATCCAATAAATAATAACAATATGCATAATAATAATGACTTTTAACATTATCTATAAGGATTTGGATCAAATACAAACCATAATTATATATAAAAACTACAAACCCACAAAATTAATGACACGTGTAAAAATTGACCAATCAGAATTAATTTCGACCGGGGTTCTTTTTGTAAATAAAAAAAATCCATGCGGACTTATTTAAAAATACATTAAAGATATGAGAGGTATAATCGTCCAAAATTTGATACAGTAATGACTAGACTTAAAAAACAATGATCAGACTTAAACCAGTAATGACAATACTTAAAAAGAACAATGACCAGACTTAAAAAAACAATGATCAGAATTAAAAAAAATAATGATGAGACTTTGTAATTATGTAGCCTGTTCAAGCTTCTGTTCAAAGTGTAGATGAGACAGACCGTGAACACCTTTTCACACAGTTCAGCAAACAGAACAAAACAGCGATACGCACAGAATGATACCCAGTTCGGCTTCGCCTACTCTGGGGGGTTTCCCACACCCTAAAGGGACACAAATCTTTATTACGAGTTTAGAGCTTACACGGGGACTTACGCGTACACTTCGTAATTGCCTAGCCTCTAAAACTCCGTCTCTCAGATTTGCAATCTAGGTTCACCGCAGTTCATCTCGATCCCCTTCGTCCGAACCTTCTTTCCGAACGTGCTCGACCTTCTCTTGAAGCTCGGTTGCTTTCTCTTGAAAGCCGGTTGGTCTTTGTTGTGTGCCACGGCAGGATCACTTCCAGGCAGTCCGAACAGCACACTTCTCAGACTGTTCCTGCGCCGATGAATTTCCAGTGGGGAAAAACAACCAGCCGTCGCTTTCTTCTTTTCCGATTGGTAGTATGCACTCGTGTGTATTTTGATTCTGAAAGCGATGCAGATTATGGACGCCCTAGCATTCTATTTATATGCATGTGCGCTCTCCAAATCTGCTCCAGATATCTCATCAAATATTTAGGAAATATTCCTAAATATTCGATGTGTATCTTTATCCAATCTTAAGGAAGATTATACGAAAACTTCCTTGCCAAGTCAGCCAACCGACTTATCAATTTGTGGAGCAGATATTCATTCGAATATCTAAAGTTCGAATTCTTCACTGGCCGACTTCAGATCAAAAAGATCTTTGATCTTTGGAACCTTCCGGAAAACATCCTTGCGTCTGCTCCACGCTGTACATGAGTACCAGGATGTGTGCAAACTCCCCATGAACTCCTGCTCGAACTGTCTAAAGACGTTTTGCCAAATACATGCCACTTATGGGAACATCAATCTCCCCCTTGGCATTTTGGCAAAACCAAATCTACTAGATCTATCTGACTATCTAGACTTTAGATATACTTGAGGGAACAAAAATTTGGTCACCTCAAAATACTCCCCCTTTTTGCCACAAACTGGCAAGGGGTCCAATCTAGTTCGAACAGCAAATCAAAATGTGCCAAAACAAGCATAGGCAATCCGAACGTTCAACAAAAACAATATAGTTCAAGGAGACGGAGGACATGGACCTTTATGCAGACGACTCATCATCCGAGTCATCATCAGACGCCGCGTCATCAGTGTCACCGTCGCTTGGGTAGCTGAGGGCTCCAGCAAGCTTGTTGATGCGCCTGCGTTGTTCCTTGTCAGCTTCTATAATGGCATTCAGATCCTTGAACAGCTTGCTTCTCTCGTCACGGCCCATCCTGGCTCCCCCATGCCTTGATGACTCTGGGACATCCTTCCCTCTCTGACTTGGCTCTTTAAGATCGTTCACATGATGGCCTTTGAACAGCTTGTGATCAACGATGAACTTCTGAGGAGTCTTGGTGAGACGATCACTCGAGGACTTTAAATCAGGAGCTTGATGGATGATCAATTCATATATCAGGGAAGGGAAGCAGATCTGGTGGAGAGTTCTTTTTGAGGTAGCATGGTCGACAATCTGTTTGAACATGACTCTTCCCAGATTGAACTTTAACTTGTTCCCGATCTGATATATCAATTGGGCCATATCTTGGTTGAACATGGATCGGTGAGATGAGGGTCTCCAGTTGAACACGGTGATGAAGTACATCATTGAATAGAACGTTGAAAGGTCAGCTGTATGAACGACGGTGTCAGGCCGCCAACAAACTAAACCCGCAGTGATGGTGTCCACAATCTTTTCAAAGTCAGATTCCTCTTCATCTACGACCGGGTCATCCATGGAGAAATACACATTGATGAGCTCGGGGTCAATTTTGATCTTCCTTCCTCGAACGAAGCATACCCCACATTTCGAGTCTCTGAAAACACCAAACTGAGGGGGAAGGTTTGCAATGGCCTCTCAAACAAGTTGTTCGTTGAATGGTTTACTTCTGTTCAGCGTCCAGAATAAGTCAGTTTTCTTCAGCACTTCTACAACTTCCTTCCTTTTGTAGCGAGACTCCTCCAGGACCCTTTCTGGGATAATTTTCCTTTTCAGTACGTACGCCCATTTTCTCACAGCATCTCAATTTATAAACCAAATTCCCTTCTTGACCAAGCCAACTGGAACAGCGTCGGAATCATGAGATGGGACTTCAGACCTTCTAGCATCTTCTGAAATAGGAATCGGGACTCCATGCTTCCTCTTTTTGGATGAATCGGCTCCCCCTGCATCCTGGCTTGCCTCTGCATCACGGACACAATCCTTCTTTCCTTGGATCTCAACAGCCACCTTTCATTTTCCTTTGCCCTTCTTGGCCTTCTTGAGATTAGCAATAAGGACGAGGTCTTGATCATCATCTGAGAGGGTTACTGCCTTGGGGATGACCTGAGCAGCAACATCAGGTATCCCATCAGTCACTTGCACTGGAGCTTCAACTGTCTCCTATTCTGCACCGGCTTCTGATTCATCCACCTTGTGATCATTACGATCAATAACTTGAACTACTTCTGGAACGACGTCTGACTCCTTTACTGAGGCTGCCTCTGAGGCACTGACTATTTCAGCTCCCTGCTGAACACCTGATAAATCTGTTTGTGCACTTGCCTCCTTTCCAGCTTCCGAATTGTTGCCCGGAGCACAGTCTTTAACCCTTATATCCTGGGTTTCTGAGGACTGATCCATCCTTCCCAAAACAGGAATCTCACATTCTTTTTGCAGATCTTTGACAACCTCATCAATATCCTTGTAGATATCATCCAACTCATCATCCTTCTCTGATGGATTAGCCTTCTCGGTCACAGTTTCACAGTGCTTTCCATAATGTTCACCAATTGAACCTCCAAGCTTTTCACTAGAACCATCGTCAGATCCTTCATTAATCACCAATTTCCTCTTCCTTGAGGACCCAAGAAACTGTTCTGTCTCCTCATTCGACATTGCAATGAGACGGCCTCTAACAGCACAAAGCTGAGCAAGATATTTCCTTAGAGAGTCACATGCACGTCTACCAAGTTTTCTATGAGCGTCGGATGGACGCACATATCCAGAAGCATGGATCTTCTCCCTCCATGCTCTCGAGCGGGACACAGGCTTGCTGGGTTTCACCTCTTTCACGATTTTGACCCTTCTCAGACACCACATTCACTTCTTCTTCCATCACAATATTTTTGACAACAACAGCGACTTTCGTAGAAATGGAAGAAACAGTCTGAGTTTTAGGGTTTGGGATTACCTCAGAATGGGGAATAGCCAATGGAGGAACTAAACTTGGTGATGTCGAACTAGCATCGATTGGATTAGACGTATCCTCCGCGGCAAGCGAGGGCACCGTCTTCTGCTTTGCAGTAGGTTCTGGTCGTTGCTTCTCCACCGTTCCAGAATTAGGGTTTTCTGAGGCTGCTCCTCCGACAGTTATCTTTGCTTCAGGTATTGTTACAGTATCGGCGTGTAAAGGCGACGCCTTTTTCACCTTCAACACCTTCGATTTTGGAATTCTGGGTTTTGCCGCCAGTGCCTTGGAAGACTGCATGCTCTCCTTCTTCTTCTCAGAAGACTTGACACTCGATTTGGAGGATTTCCTGGTGTTCACCATTGTTGCCGAAGAGATGAAGGATTGGGAGAGATCGCAATAGGCTGTCGTTCTAGGTTTTTGGAAGAGAGTAAGAAGAGTAGCAGACAAAGTTGATTTGATTTTCAAAAACAAGGTTGGTCGTTTCAACTTCCCAAAACCGTCCTCGAGAATATCCTTACTTCCCTCAACGACTCGAAAAATCTTCAAGATATATAAAAATATTCATTCACCTTCTATTCCAGCTTTCTTGCAAGGGTGATCAGTCCAACTGTTTTGCTAGAGTTTTGCCTGTGACTGACCACATTCTGGAACACTTAGTTATTGACAACACAAAGACACAAGGAGGGTCTGAGTGTCTCAACCTGTGTAGCATCCAGTGTTTTGGTGAAGATGTCAGCCGAGTGCTTGTCTGTTGTTACACGCTTCAAGATTACTACCTTCTATTTCGCTCCGTATTCAGACAGAGTTTGCTTCATCAACAGTAGTGGAGTGCGGTGCCTTCTTATGGCGATATGCTTCTGTACCATCTCTCCAACAAAGCACAGTACGAACGCCTTCTGCATCTGTACCACGATTTGTTCCACCCACTTCTGGACGTTGGATCCAACCACTAAATCGTCAATATGGATTTGTGCGAAACTCAGATCTGACCTAGTACGCTTAACCAACAGGGTCTTATCCACTCCCCCTCGAATATATCGATGGTTGACGAAGGACTTCTTGAGGCCGAACACACCATCTGGAATGTATATCTTCCAACCCATGTGGAAAAGTTCCAAAGGTCTGCTTGTACTGATCTGTGAGGTGATGGGGTGCGAGGCCTTTGTTTGTGACCCGATCTGGCATTCTTCACATATCACATCCACATCGCGTTTCGTATAGGGCATTTCTCGGGCAGGTTCAACTGAGTAGAGCTTCATCATGGTCTAGAGATTCAACTGACCCTGGTGTTCGTGCCACAGTGTCATTTCACCAACTTGGCTTGTACGCCCATCTGGTGTAGCAACTGTTCCAGTAGACTCAAGGAGGTAACCATTATTGGTTGCCAGGTAGCCTCTCATCAGGGTGCCTCCTTCCTTATCCCACACGTGACAGGAGTCGCGAGTGAAATTGACCTGATGTCCATCACCGCATAGCTGACTAATACTGATAAGATTCATAGTCAATCCTTCAACAATAAGAGTATCCTTGAGATCAGGGAGATTCGGAACCTTCAATGTCCCACAGCCGATCACCTGACCCTTTCCTCCATCTCCGAAAGTGACAAACTGTCTGTTTGTAAAAAGTTGAATGTGCGTAAGAAGTTTAGGATTACCTGTCATATGGGCGGAGCATCCACTGTCAAAGTACCAGTGATCTTTCTCTATGTGGCATGATACGCTGAACGCAAAAGGATGGACCATAATTATACGAATCAAAAACACAGTTAAACCCACTAAATTAGACTGTTTGTCTATTTAACTTTTGCTTGTTAGTTCCCATATTTATCTACAGGGCATTTTAGAGACTAGAGAGAATACACGCTAAGGAGGAGTTCTTACGCAGAAAAGATGTTACGAGTCATTCCGAGGTCAAGATCAGACGCCGACTGAAGAAATCTCAAGATCCTGACATGGAATCACTCAAAACAAATCAAACCGAAGAGCAATCAAAGTCAGTCCGGAGCTGAAATACACCGATAGTTTTGTGAAAACATCACAAAACTCACACAAAACTCCTCCCTTTTCCCTTATGACCGGCTACTTGGAGAAGAAGGATGACTCATGGGGTGGCTTTCCCCTCTCCTCCCCTCCATGACCGGCGGCTCCTCCTCCCCTTACCTCCAACCGGCGGCTTTGGCTCCTCCATGGAGAGCTTGCCAAGTGTCCTCCTCTCCTCCACACATCTCCTCCTCCCATGGCTATAAATAGAGCCCTCCCCTCTCATTTGTATCAACCCAAAAATCATAAACACTTCTCTCTCTAGAAAGTTTGGCATTTGTAAGTTTGGTTTTTAATATATAATACTCCTGTTGGTTCTTGAGTATTATAGTTCGGTCTTGAGTACTCCTGTCGGTTCTTGAGTACTCAAGCTTTTCTTTATTCTCGAGTACTCTTGTCGGTTCTTGAAGTACTCACCCCTTTCCCTTACTTACTGTCTTTCAAAAACTGTAAGTACTTAGCTATGGTATCCACCTCTATGGATATTCGTGGCTAAACTCTTCATTCGGTTGAAGGGGTGTACTTATATTATAAAATGTTTTAGACCCTGCACCTAGTGCATCTTTGTGTTCGAAACTTGTTCTATGTGCCATATATCAGGTCAGAACTTCCAAGGTTGAGTGGATGCTTTAACGGGCAAAGCTCTTCCGTGGGGTTCGTGAACATACTCAGGTAAGTGGATGCTTTAGCGGGCAAAGCTTATCTGAGGAGTTCGACTTATCTAAAACATCATTTGGTCGATCGTAACTGAAAGATCAAATGGATGCACATAAGGCTAAGATACTTCGAAAGGAGGAATTAGTCTAAGTAGAACAAGTGTTCTAAACGATGCTGCAAGTCTTGTGCTAGAAATAGCCTCGATTCATCTTTGAACACTTAGTATGATCATTAGCGGTCAATGATAAACAGGCTATGATACAAGGCCCCCAAAACCGAATGCTTTCCTTAAATTTAAACACCACCTGCATTTACTTTCTTAGTATAAACTGCTCTATCAACTGCTCACCTTCCGGAGGACTTGCCAATCACGCATCACCCGCTGTAAGTTTTCTCTTTTAGTTTCAGTATTTACATTTTCTGTCATTTACTTTTCCGCACTAAAAACCACAACCAACCAACCAATCACTTACTTTTCCACACTAAAACCTCAATCAACCTAAAACACGCTCCCTCGCTGTACAATTCCCTCAAAGAATAGCTATCCCCCTAATTCCCTTAGGTTCGACCCCTACTTACCACTTGCTACCCAGTAGTAAGGTTACGAGTAGCGGACTTATAAATTCATCTGTACACATTGCCTCGCGACAAGGCAGTGCTGTCAAATTGGCACCGTTGTCGGGGAATTAGTTACTTAATCGGATAAGTTCTTTAAATCAATACTCGCTTCAAAACAACCATGTCTCGCGAAGGAAGCCACGATAACTACTATGGGGATGACAACTACCGTGCACCTACTATGGGAGAACTCAATGCCCCAGATTTCGCAACGCATCCGTGGTGCATTTGCGAGGGCCCTGAACTAGAAGACATTGCCGTCGACATGTCTGTGGTCCACAATTTGCCAAAGTTCTTAGGAACTAATGGAGAATCAGCAATGACTCATCTCCAACGTTTACATGGCACTTGCCAAATTCTAAAGCCCAATCGAGTGAATATAGATGACTTCAAGTTGAAGGCGTTCTATTTTTCCCTCGTTGACTCGGCAAGCGACTGGTTCCTTTCATTACCTTCGGGAAGCATCAGAACATGGGTTCAGATGCAAGGGAAATTCCTGGACAAATATTACCCAGTGACCAAAGCAATCCTAGTAAGAAGGCAGCTGCAGGATATAAGGCAGGAACCTAACGAAACCATGTACGACTACCTGGAGAAATTCAACCACCTAGAAAGAAGCTGCTGCACTCTTGGACTACCCGAGAAGCTCATCATCGAGTACCTAATTAATGGACTAACTGAGTTAGACAAAAAGCTCCTAGACGCCTCAGCTGGAGGATCGATGATGAATCTATCGTTAAGTAACATAAGGGATCTCATCACCAAGGTTGCTGAAAATGCTCGGTTTAGAGAGGAGACTACTCGTCAAGATGAATTCTTCCGAACAAAAAACGTATCACGAGCCGAGACATCAGTAAACTCCATGCCAGAAGAGATGAGACAAATGAAGGAAATGATGATGCAGTTATTACAAAATCAGACATTTTAAGTAAAACCTTGCGAGTTTTGTGGTTCTACGGACCACAAAACTGACGCATGTCCAACAGTACTAGTTGAGAACCCGGCAGAAATAAATATATTAGGAGGATACCAAGGACACAACAACAACGGTTATTCTCAAGAAGAAACACAACCAGCTGTCCCTCAACTAGCCCAGTCATTCTATCAACCTCTCCACCAACAGTACAACAAGGACGCCTCATCAGCAGGACAGCACCAAGCAAGCCCAAGCAACCAACAAGAGGAACCAAACAAATCACTTGAGAACATGTTAATGCAATTGTCAGGGACTGTGCAGCAGTTGAATACTACTATGCATCAAAACCAAGCCGAAACAAAGGACTTGAAGAATCACATTTCTCAACTCGCTGCCTTAGTGTTCGCACTCACTAATGAGTCCGGCAGACTCCTTTCACAAACCATTCAAATCATGCAGGAAGATGTGAATGCCTTGACTCTTAGGAGTGGAAAAACGCTTGTCGGCAAACCTTTGGAGCAAGAGAAGGACAAAGACCCAAGGTTGCCCAAAGAAGAGCAAATGAGGCCCGAATCTCTCGAAACTCTAGAGACGACGACATATTTGAGGAAGAGCGGGACGTAACCGAAGAAGAAGAGAATACGTCCAAGGAACACAGGCCTGGCCCGATGCCCAGAACCGAAACCCCTAAAATCAGCGCAACACTTCCATTTCCAGTGCCAGCCCGAGTACCAAAACAGCATGTCATGGACGAGGACGTGTTTGAGTTGTTCAATAAAGTCGAAATCAACATCCCCCTTTTGGAAGCCATCAAGCAAATTCTTCGGTATGCCAAGTTTTTAAAAGAACTTTGCACCAACCGGAGGAGGAGTACTAGAGACGATCAAGAACTGATGAGTAGAAACGTGTCGACCGTCATACAACGAAAAGTGCCCCCCAAATGTGGAGATCCAGGAACTTACACCATTCCATGCACAATTGGCAACATCAGGATCAAGAATTGCATGCTAGACCTTGGAGCATCGATCAATGTTCTTCCCTTCTCTATCTACTCATGTCTTAAGATTGGACCGCTCAAACCCACTGGTCTCACTATTCAACTAGCAGATCGGTCATGCAAACAGCCCGAGGGAAAAATAGAAGACGTCCTGGTTCAAGTAGGCAAATTAGTGTTTCTAGCAGACTTCTACGTCTTAAAGATGGAAAATGGTGGACCTACAGATCATGCACCCATTCTTCTCGGCCGTCCATTTCTCAAAACATCAAAAATGAAGATAGACTGTGGAAGTGGAATGCTCTCAATGGAAGTAGAAGGAGAAGTCTTCAGCTTTGACATATTTCGAGCATTGAAGCACCCTATGGAATTCGAGGAAGTACACGCTCTCGATGCTTTGGACGACCTGGTCCAAGAAATTCAACCAGAACTAAGAGCAGATCCCTTAGAAGCCATACTCAACGGAGCCGAAGGCTCATACGAATTAACCGAAGACTTACATGAAACGGTGGCCCACTTGACAATCTCGGAGCCTCTTACACCAGAATATGAAGTCAACAAGGTAAAATTATTCAAATCAAATACTTTTCTGCCCTCGGTGATGCAAGCCCCCAAAATAGAATTAAAGCCCGTGCCTAGACATTTGAAGTACGCCTTCCTAGGGGATAATGACACACTCCCAGTAATCATCAACAGTGGCTTGGAGGCAGGCCAGGAACAAAGTTTGATGAAAGTTCTGAAGCAACACAAGTCGGCTATTGGATGGACTCTGGCCGACTTGAGGGGAGTCAGCCCGGCCGTATGCATGCACCGTATTCTACTTGAGGATGGAGCAAAGCCATCAAGAGAGCCTCAACGACGACTCAACCCAATCATGATGGAGATCGTACAAAAGGAAATACAAAAACTACTAGATGCGGACGTTATCTATCCCATATCAGATAGTCAATGGGTGAGTCTTGTCCACGTAGTGCCAAAGAAAAGTGGGATCACAGTCGAGGAAGATGCCGAAGGAAAAATGGTAACAACAAGGAGCAAGAACGGCTGGAGAATGTGTATCGACTACAGGAAATTAAACGCCGTCACAAGGAAAGACCATTTCCCCCTGCCATTCATCGATCAAATGCTAGACCGACTGGCAGGCAAGCCATATTTCTGCTTCTTAGACGGGTTCTCAGGATACAACCAGATCCCCATAGCACCTGAGGACCAAGAGAAGACTACATTCACCTGCCCATTCGGTACATTCGCCTTCAATAGAATGTCGTTCGGCCTATGCAATGCCCCGGGAACTTTTCAAAGGGTAGTAACCACCATCTTTTCAGACATGATTGGGGAATTCATTGAAGTCTTCATGGACGACTTCACCATCTATGGCAATACATTCGACCCTTGCCTAGATAACTTGAGCACGGTTCTGACACAATGTGTCTCAATGAACCTCGTGCTCAATTAATAGAAATGCCACTTCATGGTAACTCATGGAGTAGTCTTAGGACACGTCGTCTCACAAGAAGGCATAGAGGTGGATAAATCTAAAATAAACCTGATCATGACTCTACCATACCCCTCCACTGTCCGAGACATCTAATCCTTCCTTGGGCATGCAGGATTCTACCGACGATTCATCAAGGACTTCTCCAAAAAGGCGTTGCCTCTATTCACTCTTCTCCAAAAAGAAGTTCCTTTTGAATTCACCAATGCATGCAAGAAAGCCTTTGATGATCTCAAAAAGGCCCTCACTAACACACCCGTCATCCAAACTCCGGATTGGAAAAAACCATTTGAGATCATGTGCGACGCAAGCGACTTTGCTGTGGGAGCAGTTCTCGGCCAAAAGATTGACAAGAAAGAGGGTGTGATCTACTACGCCTCACGAACCCTAGATCCTGCCCAACGGAACTACTCCACCACCGAGAAGGAACTCCTGGCAGTAGTATTCGCTCTGGAAAAATTTAGATCATATTTGCTTGGAGCAAAAGTGATAGTTTACTCCGACCATGCTGCCATCCGTTACCTAATGAAGAAAAAGGAGGCCAAACCAAGGCTCATTCGGTGGATCTTGCTACTGCAAGAATTCGATGTGGAGATAAGGAACAAAAAGGGGATTGAGAATACTGTGGCAGACCATCTAAGCAGGATTGTCCGAGAGGAAGAAGAAGAAGGGCACATAACCGAGTCATTTCCAGACGAGCACCTATACGCCGTCTCAACCGGTGCCATGGTATGCCTCAATCATCAACTACCTTGTAGGAGGTACATTTCCTCCTTTTACTGAAGCACAATGCATGAAACTTAGGCATGATGCTAAACATACTTATGGGATGATCCTTATTTGTGGAAAATAGGAGCAGATCAAATACTTAGGAGATGCATTCCCAATAATGAAATAGCTTCTGTTATTAGCTTTTGCCATGAGTTTGCATGTGGAGGACACTTCGGGCCTAGAAGAACCGATAGAAAATCCCAGATAGCGGCTTCTTTTGGCCGAGTATATTTAAAGATGCATATGAGAAGTGTCAAAAGTGTGATAGGTGTCAAAGAGTAGGAAATGTGTCAGCCAGAAATGAGATGCCTCAAGTACCCATAATGGTCAACGATGTTTTTGACATTTGGGGCATTGATTTTATGGGACCATTCCCAATTTCATGCGGGTATACTTACATTTTAGTTGCTGTAGATTATGTGTCAAAATGGGTAGAAGCTAAGGCCACAAGGTGCGACGATGCAAAGACTGTCATAGATTTTTTGCGCACTAACCTGTTTTGTAGATACGGGGTACCCAAGGCAATAATCAGCGACCAAGGAACACATTTCTGCAACCGCATGATGGCTGCCACCTTGAAGCGCTACCATGTCCACCACCGAACATCCACGGCATATCATCCCCAAACCAATGGTCAAGCGGAGATCTCCGCGAAATCAAAGGTATTCTAGAAAAGATGGTGAAACCGGGTAGGAAAGATTGGAGTCAGAGGCTAGACGAAGCTCCTTGGGCTTATCAGACGGCATACAAGACGCCAATTGGAACCTCCCCCTTTCGGCTTGTTTATGGGAAAGCATGTCACCTTCCGGTGGAATTAGAACACAAAGCCTATTGGGCGCTCAAACGGTGCAATCCAGATTTAAAAGCTGCCGGACTAGATAGGAAGCTTAAGCTATGCGAACTTGAAGAATTGTGACTTGAGGCTTATGAAGGGCAAACAGACTACAAGGCGCGGACGAAATTATATCATGACAAATTCATCCTCCGGCGCTCATTTGAGGAAGGACAACAAGTACTACTCTTCTCCTCACAGTTGAAGTTTATGCCAGGCAAACTAAAATCAAGATGGACCGGTCCTGATACCGTGACTAAAGTATTCAACCATGGGATGCTTGAGTTGGAAGGCATGAACAATGGAAGCAGATTCACGGTAAACGGGCAGCGAGTCAAACATTACCACGGCAAAGTCGACTTAGCCCCACAACACTACGACCTAAGCCACCCCTGGGATCCCACCTTATGATCTAAGAATGAGGTATCATCGAGCCAACGACGTTAAACAAAGGCACTGGTCGGGAGGTAACCCGACACCTATCTTACTTTCAGTACTTTTATTTTCTGTCATTTAGTTTTTACCAATAAGTCGCTCTCACCCACTTGGTGCATAAAAGAAATGACTATTCAGGAATCGGACTTCGGTGCAGCATTAAGCCAGCCAGGCCTATGCCAAGAGTTCAAGGCCTTAGCCGAACTCCCTCGATTATCCAGCCTCGAGCCATGTCATTCGACACAATAAAGGGAGTTCTGTTCTTCCCTTTTCCTTAATGTCATTTCCTTCTCATAATGTCTGCTTGCATGGCTTTTGAACTAAGTTGTGCTGAAAGGCACGCCTTCGTTCAAAAGTGTGGGGTGAGAACCACCTTTGTAAATAAATAGCATGTTTTTCCTTTTCCCTTAATAATTATCTTTTTGAAAATATGAACTTAAGAATGTGAAAAAGATAGATCATAATTCATGCATTAACCTTGTGAAAATTCAACTGTTTAAAAACTTAGAATGTAACTTCTCATTTGTCCCTTTGTGCTGAGATAAACTAGGGATGTGGAGTTGACATAAACTGCCCTAAGAGGCTTGGCAAGCACTGCACTCGAAGGATCGAATCTAACTATATGGTTTTCGAAGTCAGTGGAGGCTGCACTTCGGGTTTCAGTGAAGATTGAAGTCATCTCCGCCATGCAGTGTTTATGCAAAAAGAAAAAAGGCGAGGACGGGAATCAGACCGTCCTATCTCTAGTCAAAGTAGCCGAGAAAATAGATGAGCGACCCTCATCTTGACCCGCGCGAAACGGCAAGGATGAGAGGAGCGGGGAGGTATTTCCATATGCTCGCGGGCGACGATTGGACCTCCCAAAAAGGCTTGAGAAAATGGACTAGCAAGTCACAAAGAAGCAAAAAGCTCAAAGAAGCAAATCAAGAGGCCAAAGGCCCAAAATTGTGAAGGTTTTAACCGAACAAAAAGTGAAGTACTCAAAGAGTCAAATCAAAGGCCAAAGGCCGATTCACTACAAAAGCTATCCCTCGCCAAAAGAAAATCAAAGACCAACCCATTGAAACCCGAACCGAATCACGTGCTAGAGAAAGCTACAAGAAAACCATATAGTGCGAGACGGTCCCGAGAATGCAGTCCAAGAGCCTGAAGAGGGCTATCTCCCGAAACATCCAAAATAATTTGCATCTCAGCACGGAGGTACAAGTATCAAGTTTCTTCTATTTAATTACACAGTTCAATTTGGTAATAAGTAAGTAATGCATGAATTAGGATAAATCTAGTCCCACAGTCTAACTTTCATATTTTAAAAACTTACTTAGTGCCGCCCTTTAATAGCATTGTTCGGGACGAACAACAAAAAGTGTGGGGTGATCTGATGGACCATAATTATACGAATCAAAAACACAGTTAAACCCACTAAATTAGACTGTTTGTCTATTTAACTTTTGCTTGTTAGTTCCGATATTTATCTACAGGGCATTTTAGAGACTAGAGAGAATACACGCTAAGGAGGAGTTCTTACGCAAAAAAGATGTTACGAGTCATTCCGAGGTCAAGATCAGACACCGACTAAAGAAATCTCAAGATCCTGACATGGAATCACTCAAAACAAATCAAACCGTAGAGCAATCAAAGTCAGTCCGGAGCTGAAATACACCGATAGTTTTGTGAAAACATCACAAAACTCACACAAAACTCCTCCCTTTGCCCTTATGACCGGCTACTTGGGGAAGAAGGATGACTCATGGGGTGGCTTTCCCCTCTCCTCCCCTCCATGACCGGCGGCTCCTCCTCCCCTTACCTCCAACCGGCGGCTTTGGCTCCTCCATGGAGAGCTTGCCAAGTGTCCTACTCTCCTCCACACATCTCCTCCTCCCATGGCTATAAATAGAGCCCTCCCCTCTCATTTGTATCAACCCAAAAATCATAAACACTTTTCTCTCTAGAAAGTTTGGCATTTGTAAGTTTGGTTTTTAATATATAATACTCCTGTTGGTTCTTGAGTATTATAGTTCGGTCTTGAGTACTCCTGTCGGTTCTTGAGTACTCAAGCTTTCCTTTATTCTCGAGTACTCTTATCGGTTCTTGAAGTACTCACCCCTTTCCCTTACTTACTGTCTTTCAAAAACTGTAAGTACTTAGCTATGGTATCCACCTCTATGGATATTCGTAGCTAAACTCTTCATTCGGTTGAAGGGGTGTACTTATATTATAAAATGTTTTAGACCCTGCACCTAGTGCATCTTTGTGTTCGAAACTTGTTCTATGTGCCATATATCAGGTCAGAACTTCCAAGGTTGAGTGGATGCTTTAACGGGCAAAGCTCTTCCGTGAGGTTCGTGAACATACTCAGGTAAGTGGATGCTTTAGCGGGCAAAGCTTATCTGAGGAGTTCGACTTATCTAAAACACCATTTGGTCAATCGTAACGTAAAGATCAAATGGATGCACATAAGGCTAAGATACTTCGAAAGGAGAAATTAGTCTAAGTAGAACAAGTGCTCTAAACGATGTTGGAAGTCTTGTTCTAGAAATAGCCTCGATTCATCTTTGAACACTTAGTATGATCATTAGCGGTCAATGATAAACAGGCTATGATACAAGGCCCCCGAAACCGAATGCTTTCCTTAAATTTAAACACCACCTGCATTTACTTTCTTAGTATAAACTGCTCTATCAATTGCTCACCTTCTGGAGGACTTGCCAATCACGCATCACCCGCTGTAAGTTTTCTCTTTTATTTTCAGTATTTACATTTTCTGTCATTTACTTTTCCGCTCTAAAAACCACAACCAACCAACCAATCACTTACTTTTCCGCACTAAAACCTCAATCAACCTAAAACACGCTCCCTCGCTGTACAATTCCCTCAAAGAATAGATATCCCCCTAATTCCCTTGGGTTCGACTCCTACTTACCACTTGCTACCCAGTAGTAAGGTTACGAGTAGCGGACTTATAAATTCATTTGTACACATTGCCTCGCGACAAGGCAGTGATGTCACAGCCATACATATGGTTTTGCTTGTCTTTGGAACCCAGACTTGTCGCATTCGAGGTTTATTCTTGTGTCCCACAGCTCTTTGTTCAGCAAGAAACAATCGGCACCTCGGTCTGATGTGTCCAATCTGGTAGCAGTACCAGCATGTGCGGGAATCTTTCCTCTGATTTGAAGACGTACTGAAGTGATCTTTTCGAGTCCTGCTTTCACCACCTTTGGTTTTTCCTTGGGACAGATCCACTTTCTGTCGAGGGTGCAATCTCACCTTCTGTTCTTGGTTCTGTTCAGCCACTAGTTTTGCTTTAACAAATGTTGTACCTCTTGAGCTGCCTTCTTCTGTGAACCCCACACCTCGATGTCCGGACTCCATCCTCTGAGCCTTGAGAATTTCATTCAAATTTTTAGAGCCAGAGTTAACATCCTTACCGACTGTTTGAGCTGATTGAGCTCCTTCTCAGCTGTTGAGCGGTCCATCTTTTCAGATTCCAGCTGAAGTTCCAGTTATTCCACTTTCTTCAGAAGGAACACCTCCTTGCGTTTGAGATTAGTAATCATTTTCCTTAGCCCAGCCATGCCTACAGGATGATTTTCATGATCTTTCTCCATGTCGACTTCCAGAGAAGAGACAGTACCCAGGAGTTCCATTTTCTGAGCCAGCAGACATGATCGTTCCTGTTTCATTTCAGTCAGATGAGTCTCCAGCAGATCAATCTTACCTTGGAGTTCCACTTTCTGTGTGACCAGAATCTCGACCTCCTGCCACATTTTATCCTTTTCCATAGTCACGCTCGCAACTGTGTCATTCAGCTTCTTGTTGATCTTGATCAGCAGCAGCCACTTCTCGTACAGATCTTTATATGTTTCAGCCAGAGTCTCCTGCGTGAGTTCTTCATCATCACTGTCTGAGGAGTTGTTGGCTGAGTGTTCCAACTGAGGTGGCATACTTTCACTGGTGTTGCTGCATTCTCCTGAAGTTGCGACGAAAGCTACAAAGTTGGTGGTTTCACTCCCTTCTTTTTCCTCATCTGACTCACGTTGCTGAAGCTAGCGACCATTGCCTTCTTCTTCATGAGGGTATTTGCACATTGTGCTTGAATGTGACTAAAACCTCGACATTCATGGCACTGAATCTCTTTTCCTTTTTCAGAAGAATCTTGCCTCATATCACTGGTCCTTGACTTGCCATTTTTCCAGTTTCAAAAATTAATGGATGCTGACTGACCTTGTTCTGGGCCACGTCTGTTGATCTTCCGCACCATCCTGCCGAAATTATGAGCCTTCATAGCCAGTTGCTCAGTGGTGTAGGCAGATTCCGGCATGTCTTCGGACACTTCAGCTCTAAGGGCAAATTCCCTTCACATCTTTGGGTTGGACATCGTGATTCATCTCGTAAGTTCTAAGGGATCCCATCAGCTCGTCCAGTTTCAGCTTGGTGATATCATGCATCTCTTCAATGGCAGTGACCTTCATGGCAAATCTTGGAGGGAGCGCTCTTAAGACTTTGCTTGTCATTCTTTCTTCATCAATGGGTTTCCCCAGAGCTGCAGCTTCGTTTGACAGATCCAGAACTCTAGCGTTGAACTCAGGGATGGTTTCACTATCCTTCATTTTCATCTCCTTAAACTTGGTTGTCACAATCTGCATTCTTGAATTGCAAACTTTGTCCATGCCTTCGTAAGCCATTTGAAGGATATCACAGGCCTCCTTTGCCACTTCACAGTTAATGATTAGCTTCATCACATTTTCATCAACTCCAGAGAAGATTGCATTCATAGACTTAGAGTTTCCCATAGATGCTTTGTCATCCGCCTCAGTCCATAGCGCTTCTGGTTTCGAAACAGCTTCTCCAGTGAGATTTTACATCATGGGTTCAGTCCATCCAGTCAAGAGTGCCTTCCAAGCCCTTTCATCGAGAGATTTTAAAAAAGATTTCATCTTGGGCTTCCAGGAAGCATAGTTTGATCCTTCAAGCAGTGGGGGTCTGGTGGTGCTTTGTCCTTCCTTCAGAGTCATCTTGAACAGTTCAGGATCCCACTCAGTGTGTCCAGTGTTTGCTCTGATACCAATTGTAATTCTGTAGCCTGTTCAAGCTTCTGTTCAAGGTGTAGATGAGACAGACCTTGAACACCTTTTCACATAGTTCAGCAAACAGAACAAAATAGCGGTACGCACAGAATGATACCCAGTTCGGCTTTGCCTACTCTGGGGGGTTTCCCACACCCTAAAGGGACATAAATCTTTATTACGAGTTTAGAGCTTACACGGGGACTTACGCTTACACTTCGTAATTGTCTAGCCTCTAAAACTCCATCTCTCAGATTTGTAATCTAGGTTCACCGCAGTTCACCTCAATCCCCTTCGTCCGAACCTTCTTTCCGAACGTGCTCGACCTTCTCTTAAAGCTCGGTTGCTTTGTCTCGAAAGCCGGTTGGTCTTTGTTGTGTGCCACGGTAGGATCACTTCCAGGCAGTCTAAATAGCACACTTCTAAGACTGTTCCTGTGCCGATGAATTTCCAGTGGGGAAAAACAACCGGCCGTCACTTTCTTCTTTTCCGATCGGTAGTATGCACTCGTGTGTATTTTGATTCTGAAAGCGATGCAGATTATGGACGCCCTAGCATTCTATTTATATGCATGGGCGCTCTCCAAATCTGCTCCAGATATCTCATCAAATATTTAGGAAATATTCCTAAATATTCTATGTGTATCTTTATCTAATCTTAAGGAAGATTATACGAAAACTTCCTTGCCAGTCAGCCAACCGACTTATCAATCTGTGGAGCAGATATTCATTCGAATATCTGAAGTTTAAATTCTTCGCTGGCCGACTTCAGATCGAAAAGATCTTCGATCTTTTGAACCTTTCAGAAAACATCCTTGCGTCTGCTCTACGCTGTACATGAGTACCAGGATGTGTGCGAACTCCCCCTGAACTCCTACTCAAACTGTCTAAAGACGTTTTCCCAAATACATGCCACTTATCGGAACATCAGACTTAAATCAGTAACGATCAAACTTAAAATACAATTATCAGACTTAAACCATTAATGACCAGACTTAAAAAAACAATGATCAGACTTAAACCAGTAATGACAATACTTAAAAAAACAATGATCAGACTTAAAAAAACAATGATCAGACTGAAAAATAATAATGATGAGACTTAAATCAGTAACGATCAGACTTAAAAACAATGATCAGACTTAAACCATTAATGACCAGACTTACAAAAACAATGATCAGACTTAAACCAGTAATGACAAGACTTAAAAATAACAATGATCAGACTTAAAAAAACAATGATCAGACTTAATAATAGACAATGAGTAGACTTAATATTGATAATGATCAGACTTAAAATTGACAATGATCAGGCTTAAAATTGATAATGATCAGACTTAATAATAGACAATGATCTGACTTATTATTGATAATGATCAGACTTAAAAATGACAATGATCAGACTTAAAATTGATAATGATCAGACTTAGAATTGATAATGATCTGACTTAATAATAGACAATGATCAGACTTAATAATAGACAATGATCAGACTTAATATTGATAATGACCAGACTTAAAATTGACAATGATCAGACTTAAACTTGATAATGATCGGACTTAAAGATGGTAATGATCAGACTTATATGCCGAAATTGGAACATCCGAAGAATTTTACGCAAAATTTGATGTTTATGCGCCTGTGTCAGAATTTGATGAAAGCCTAGTGTTTTTTAAGTGGAAACGGCATTCTGAGCAAAACTCACAGCAATGCAGTGAGCTCGGCGTTTTTAGGCAAATTCGATCATCTAGAGGGTCAAATTCGCGTTGTAATCTTCTTTAGTTTTAAGTCTGATCATTGCTTTGTAAGTCTGATCGTTGCTTATTTTAAGTCTGGTCATTACTGTTTTTAAGTCTGATCATTATTGCTGTTTTAAGTCTGATCATTGCTGTTTTTAAGTCTGATCATTGCTTTGTAAGTCTGATCGTTGTTTGTTTTAACTCTGATCATTGCTGTTTTTAAGTCTGCTCATTGCTATTTTAAGTCTGATCATTCTCAATTTGTAGTCTTTTAGTTACCAATGTTAAGTCTGATCATTTTCTCTATAAGTCCAATCATTATCGATTTGTAGTCTTTTAGTTACCAATTTTTAAGTCTGAGCATTAAGTCTTTTAAGTCTGATCATTAAGTCTGATCATTAAGTCTGGTCATTAAGTTTTTTAAGTCTGATAATTAAGTCTTTTAAGTCTGATCATTAAGTCTTTTAAGTCTGATCATTAAGTTTTTTAAGTCTGATCATTAAGTTTTTTAAGTCTTATCATTGTCTATTTTTAAGTCTTATCATTAAGTCTGATCATTGGCTTTGTAAGTCTGATCGTTGCTTGTTTTAAGTCTGATCATTTAGTCTTTTAAGTCTGATCATTAAGTCTTTTAAGTCTGGTCATTAAGTTTTTTAAGTCTGATAATTAAATTTTTTAAGTCTGATCATTAAGTCTTTTAAGTCTGATCATTACGTCTTTTAAGTCTGATCATTAAGTCTTTTAAGTCTGATCATTGTCTATTTTTAAGTCTTATCATTAAGTCTTTTAAGTCTGATTATTGCTGCTTTGTAAGTCTGATCGTTGCTTGTTCTAAGTCTGATCATTAAGCCTTGTAAGTCTGATCATTAAGTCTTTTAAGTTTGATCACTAAGTCTTTTAAGTCTGATCATTAAGTATTTTAAGTCTGCTTATTATCTATTTTTAAGTCTGATCATTAACTCTTTTAAGTCTGATCAATGCTGCTTTGTAAGTCTGATCGTTGCTTGTTTTAAGTCAGATCATTGCTATTTTTAAGTCTGATCATTGCTGTTTTAAGTCTGATCATTGCTGTTTTAAGTCTGATCATTAAACAACTCTTGGACTAAATTGAAAATAATATTATTAGGTTTATACCCCTCCGTGTGGAATGACTATAATACCCCTCCGTGTGTTGTTCGGGATTTCGACTAAAATGGCACACGTGTCAGCTTAAAAATAAATTTGTAGTTTTTATTTATAAATAGGTTTGTACCTGAACCGCACCCTATCTATAATCAAAAAGACTACATGATGTTTTGAAAAAATTGGTTAAAGTGACATCAAAATCAACATATTTTTTATAATCGGCGCTAATAAAACTATCGACGGTATATTTTTTTTGTTGAATTTAGTTCTAATATTGACAAACCCGTCTTGTTTTTGATTGATTTGTTCGTTGATAATGATGTATTTTCTTACATTGACGAGCGTTTTAAAGCTCACATGTCAATCGAAACGCAAGTTATAGCCAGATTGGTGTCTACGTGCAGGCAATAGCGAAACATCCATCTAAATTATCATACACAATTCAGCAGGGGTAGAATAGTGAAACAAACTTTTATTAGAATGAAATTCGCAAACATGTGAAGGTGACGATGCGCCCGTAATCGGAACAAGGTAAATTAGCTACGCATATGCATAGATAAATACACAATGATAATAAAAGTAAAAAAAAGGCAGCCTGGACGCATGATGGTATTTTTTGTTTTTTTTATCAACTGGAAAAGATTGACAAAACAAACAAACAGACCAGAAACAACAAAAGCACCGCAAGAACCCAAAACAACCCGACAAACAGAAGCACAGACTAGGAGACTAACAGAATCATCATCAGACTGGCATATTAGCTGGGACACCATGCGGATCCTTCCACGCACATTGCTCTCCACGAGCCTTCTTTGCAAGCCAATCCGCGCATGATGGTATTTGACTTTGATGTTTCTTATTAGGTCAAAAATAATTTATTATATATTAGGTAAGTTTAGGGTCGTCCAAGGAGTTACTAGTATGCAACACTAAGATAGTAATAACTTCTACTAATCTATTTTAACCACGTTTTTGGTTTGATTTAACTTTTTGGCTAAACAATATTGGAACTAGCAAACGATAGCACAAGATTAATCATTGGGCAAGAGTGTCTCTTAGGTTCAATGGCACTGCGTGTGACATGTAGAAAGTAAAAAAAGTTTTATTATAATTGCTCTCTTTGATTTTTATTTTCATAAAGTACTCTATCAAATCTTTGTTACTAACGATATAAAATAAATCCTTTTCAATATAACAAATGAGAATTGGTTCCCACCCGCTGAACTCAGTTGATAATTACAACATTAAACAATCACTAATTCACAACCCGCTGAATTCTTCAAAATTGGTAAGCAACTCTTTTTCATTCAGAAAAAATCAATGAAGCAGCCAAAATTGGTGATCGATTTCCCACTTTTACTAAAAAAATTAAGTTTGTAAAGCATAATCAAACTCTACCTAAGCCAATCACAAACAATACGACTAAAAACAATAAACCCTAGTTTGACCTGTCACATGTCAATGCTTCTCCAAAATTGAAATACCCAAATAAATCAGTTAATCAGTTTCATCCTCTCACTTGATTTTAAATGATGATAGATGAAAGGAAAGCGATAAGGATTTGCGATTTTCAGCTCCGGCCTCCGGTCTTATTGATTTTTTTTGTTAAGAACGATATCAATTACGTTGTCTTGTTTATCTTTTACCAGATTTTTATTAAAAATTTCATTGGGCATATATGTATATCACTTAAACTAAAGGACTAACTAAAATTTTCAGTGGAGCAAAATAAAATATTCATTGGGGGCAAATTACTAAATTTAGTGGGGGTAAATTAAAATTTTTAGTGGGGGCATATTCACATATCACACTAAACTCAAGGCAATTTTGTAAAATCTCTGGAGGCAGTTTCCCAAAGGGCTAGTCAACGACAAACAAGCGAGTAATGGACAACTAGTTGTGTCACTACTAGTTATTGACAAATATGTCTTGGGCGTGTTCAAATAATTTAAGGCTGGAGTTGAGTGATGATTCAATTGAAGAATAAAGGCGGTGTATTTGAGAGTGATGGTGAATGCAACAGTAGATATGACAGATCAGGTGAACAAGGTCCATGACTATTTGCTAGAAACCTAGAAGAGTACGACTTTAGTCAAAGCATTAAAGACATCAGGTTATATCCTAATAATAAAGTTAGCACCTATTTTATTAGCTACTCGGACCGATCAAATGGCTTACTTTTTATGATCTCGCTACTAAGTTACATTTTTGGACGAGAATTGAAACATTTTGAGGATGTTGAGTTAGGGAGAGAAATCATGTTAGAAATATTAGTCAATCCGGACTAAGAATTAGAACACTATTTCTGAAGAACAAACTCAACAACCTCTAAAAATGTGCAAATTAAGGAAATCAATTCATGGAAGTTTTTCATCAATGGTACTTTAAGTTTCATGAATCATAAGGTTTCGAGGCAAACTTAATAGATGGATATGTGTATCACTGGTTCAGTCAGAGTACATTTAATTATACCTCGATCACTAAATGTGGCAAGTTCAGTCTTAGTCAGTGCCCTAAACGTACCCTGGAAAATAAGGAAACACAGTAGATTCATTAAGTTTCGGTTATATGTAGTCTTATGTATGATCAGTTGGTATGTACGCGTCAGCAGTCATGTATTATTCCATTAGAGTACTGAGTGGTCTTATTTTCATAGAGCACTTTCAAACAAAACTCTATGATTAGTGATGGACCATAATTATACGAATCAAAAACACAGTAAAACCCACCAAATTAGACTGTTGGTCTATTTAACTTCTGCTTGTTAGTCCCGATTTATTTCTACAGGGCATTTTAGAGACTAAAGTGAAAACACGCTAAGGAAAGGATTTTACGCTGAAAAGATATTAAGAGTCAATCCAAGGTCAAGATCAGACGCTGAATGAAGAATCTCAAGATCCTGACGTAGGAATTACTCAAATTAAATCAAACCGAGGAACAATCAAAGTCAGACCGGAGCAGAATTGGACTGATAGTTTTGTGAAAACTGTACAAAACTCACAAAACTCCCTCATTTCCTCAAGTGACCGGCGGTTTTTGGTGTTTGGATGACTCATGGGTGGCCAAAGCACCTCCCTTCTCCTCCATGA
Organism: Rhodiola kirilowii; assembly: GCA_033675215.1. NCBI lineage: Eukaryota > Viridiplantae > Streptophyta > Magnoliopsida > Saxifragales > Crassulaceae > Rhodiola > Rhodiola kirilowii. The sequence goes on from CM066201.1 coordinate 19,676,119, forward strand.
CCGGTGGCTATTGGGAGGAGGTGATCTTGAGGAGAAAACCTCCCCATTTTGTTACCTCCAACCGGCGGCTTTCCAAGCTCCATGGAGAGCTTGCCATGTGGTGGCTCCTCCACCACATCTTCATCTCTTCCTCCTCCACCCTTGGATGCCACCATCTCCACCCTCCATTCTCCTCCCCTTAGCCTATAAATGGAGCCATCTCCTCCTCATTTCATCCATCCATAAATCAAAATCACTTATCTCTCTACAATTTGTTACTTTGCAAGTTTGGTTTGAAATTATAATACTCTTGTCGGTTCTCGAGTATTATAATACTTTAGAGAATACTCCTGTTGGTTCTTGAGTATTCCACCCCTTTCCCTCTTACTGTTTTCAAAAACCCTCGAGTATTTAGTTATGATGTCCTTTTCCATGGATATTCGTAGCTAAACTCCTCATTCGGTCGAAGGTATTTTCTTGTATTATATAATGTTTTAATTTCTTTTAGTTTCATTTCTCTGTATTCAAAACTTGTGCCATTTATAGTCAGAGTTTCCAAGGTTGAGTGGAAGCTGTAACAAGCAAAGCTCTTCCGTGGGAATTCATGATCATACTCGGTAAGTGGAAGCTGTAACAAGCAAAACTTATCGAGGAGTTTGACTTATCTAAAACACCACTTGGTCGATCGTAACTGAGAGATCAAGTGGATGCACAAAAGGCTAAGATACTTCGAAAGGAGGAATTAGTCTGAAGTAGAACAAGTGTTGCTTTAAACGATGTTGCAAGTCTTGCGCTGCGAAAGGGCCTCGATTCATATTTGAATACTTAGAAAGGTTACTAACGGTTATTAATAAACATGTTATAATACAAGGTACCTGAAACCGAATACTTTTCCTTGAATTACAAAACCCCCTGTATTTACTTTTATAAACTGCTCGATCAACTACAACCATCAACCGCCCATCTACCGGAGGAATCGCAATCACGCATCACCCACAGTAAGTCTTCTTCCCTTAACTCCTTTATTTTCAGTATTTACTTTTCCGCATAAAAAACCAAAAACAGTAGGTTAGTTAATCGCGCTAAAATCTCAATCGACCTAAAATCACTCACCATACGATCCCCTAAAGAACAGTTATCCCTCTAATTCCCTTGGGTTCGACCCCTACTTACCACTTACTACCCAGTAGTGTAGTCGCGAGTAGCGGAAAATATAAATTTATTTGTACAGAGAACATTGCACCTTAACGACAGTGCAGTGGGCTCCGTCAAATTGGCGCTGTTGCCGGGGAATTAGCCATCGGATAAATTGTTCTTTCCCTCCCATGTCCTCATGATGCAACCCCCTTCATATGCATGGACAACACGACATCTGCCACTGTTCGGAGGTACGGATGGAGAAGACCCAGTACAACACTGCCGAAACTTTCACCACGTTTGCCACCTCATTAAACCTGCAAATGAAATGTTAGAGGAATTTAAGCTTAAATGCTTCAAATTCTCTCTAACTGATTTCACAACGATCTGGTATTACACGTCAACCGCTAGCAGTGCAGTACATTTTGTGGACCTCTGCGTTCCATTTCTGAAAGAATTTTCCCCTCCATCCTTACGACAAGAAACCCGTGAGAAGATCATGTGCCTGCAACAATCCCGGGATGAGACTTTGGACGAATACTACACGAGCTTTGACACCATCGTCTCAAACTGCCCGCACCATGGATTCACGAAGAAAATTCTGCTTCAAAAATTTCTTCGTGGGATGAAGGCCACTGATCTAGCAAGGATTAACGAGGCAATGAGGAGATCAGCTAGGAACTATTCCATAGCAGACATGTGGTACCTCACAAATGACCTGGCCGCAGCTACAAAACGAATACCCGAGGCTGACGGAGAAATGCAGACAGAAAGAGAAGAGACTCCCGAGCCATCAAAAGAAACTCCCGAGCCATCAGAAGACTGGGATATAGAAAGTGTCGGGAGCAATGAGGAAGTATCAGCAATGGAAGAAGTCCAGAATACCACCGACATGCTACCCAAGCCATACCCAGCTATCATCACCCAAACAGTCAAAACCATCTATGACCAGTTCCTCACAAACGGACACGACGAGGCAGAACCGAGCCTTAAGATGCAAGCTTCCCGACTTTTCCCCTCGATCAATAGGCAAATCGCTGAAAACTATGTGATCCATGAAGAGGCTGAAAAAAGGATGGGAAAAGGGCCTGAGCAGAACGACTCCTCGATGGAGCATGTTTTCGCCATGACTGGACAAGGCAGCCCTAAACACCAGAAAACCCAGTTCAAGAAGCTAGTGGTCAAAGATCCCTCGCCTTCTCAGAGACGTTGGAAGGAGAAATCACCAGAACAACGGGAACTGGACCCAAGCACATCATCTCGCAAGAAATCGGAAAAAGGCAAGGCAATAAGCAACACAGGAACGGTGGCAAAATTCGACCTAAGCCACCCATGGGATCCCAACCAGTGATCCAGGAATAAGGTACTGTCGAGCCAACGACGTTAAACAAGTGCACTGGTCGGGAGGTAACCCGACACTATCTTACTTTCCACACTTTAAATTTCTATCTTTTATTTTCTGTATTTTACTTTTTCAATAAGTCGCTCTCACCCACTTGGTGCATAGAAGATTTGACTATTCAGGAATCGAACTTGGGTGCAACATTAAGCCAGTCAGGGCTACGCTAATAGTTCAAGGCCCCAGCCGAACTCCCTCGATTATCCAGCCTCGTGCCATGTCATTTACTCGACACCTTAAAGGGAGTTCTGTTCTTCCCTTTTCCTTAATGTCATTTTCTTCTCATATTATCTGCTTGCATGGCTTTTGAACTAAGTAGTGCTAAAAGGCACGACTTCGTTCAAAAGTGTGGGGTGAGATCCGCATGTGTACATAAATAAAAAACTTTTTCTTTTTTAATGTATCTTTTTGAAAATATGAACTTAAAAATGTGAAAAAGATAGACCGAAATTCATGCATTTACCTTGTGAAAATTCAACTGTCTAAAAACTTAGAACGTAACTTCTCATTTGTCCCTTTGTGCTGAGATAAACTAGGGATGTGGAGTTGATAGATATGCCCTAGAGAGGCTTGGCAAGCGATCGAAGGATCGAATCAAACTATATGGTTTTCGAAGTCAGTGGAGGCTGCACTTTGGGTTTCAGTGAAGATTGAAGTCATCTCCGCCATGCAGTGTTTATGCAAAAAGAAAAAAAGGCGAGGACGGGAATCAGACCGTCCTCTCTCTAGTCAAAGTAGCCGAGAAAATAGATGAGCGACCCTCATCTTGACCCGCGCGAAACAACAACGATGAGAGGAGCGGGGAGGTATTTCCATAGGCTTGCGGGCGATGATTGGACCTCCCAAAAAGGCTTGAGAAAATGGACTAGCAAGCCACAAAAAGGCGAAAAGCTCGAAGAAGCAAATCAAGAGGCCAAAGGCCTAAAATTGTGAAGGTTTTAACCGAACAAAAAAGTGAAGTACTCAAAGAGTCAAATCAAAGGCCAAAGGCCGATTCACTACGAAAAGCAGTCCCTCGCCAAAAGAAAATCAAAGTACTCAAACCAGTGAAACCCGAACCGAATCACGTGCTAGAGAAAGCTACAAGGAAACCATATAGTAAGAGACGGTCCCGAGGTTGCAGTCCAGGAGCCTAAAAAGGGCTATCTCCCGAAAAATCCAGAATAATTTGCATCTCGGCACGGAGGTACAAGTATCAAGTTACTTCTATTTATTTATACAGTTCAATTTGGTAATAAGTAAGTAATGCATGAATTAGGATAAATCTAGTACCACAGTCTAATTTTCATATTTTAAAACCAAACTAAGAGTGCCGCCCTTTAATAGCATTGTTCGGGACGAACAACTAAAAGTATGGGGTGATCTGATGGACCATAATTATACGAATCAAAAACACAGTAAAACCCACCAAATTAGACTGTTGGTCTATTTAACTTCTGCTTGTTAGTCCCGATTTATTTCTACAGGGCATTTTAGAGACAAAAGTTAAAACACGCTAAGGAGAGGATTTTACGCTGAAAAGATATTAAGAGTCAATCCAAGGTCAAGATCAGACGCTGAATGAAGAATCTCAAGATCCTGACGTAGGAATTACTCAAATTAAATCCAACCGAGGAACAATTGATGGACCAAAATTATACGAATCATAAACACAGTATAACCCCCTTATTTAGACATTTTGTCTATTTAACTTTTGCTTGTTAGTTCAGATATATTTTTGCAGGGTAATTCAGAGCTTAGAGAGAATACACATTAAAGAGGAGCTTTTAGAGCAGAAAAGATGTTACGAGTCAATCCAAGGTCAAGATCATATGCCGACTGAAGAAATATTAAGGATCCTAACGTTGAATCACTCATAACAATTTAATCAGAAGAATCAGGAGAGGAATCAAGACAGTCCGGGGAAGAAACACATTGACACTTTTGTGAAAAGACTGCACAAAACTGTACAAAACTCACACATGGGCATAGTGACCGGCCACTTGGGCAAGAGGTGGCTGATGGACCAAAGTTATACGAGTCAGAAACACAGTAAAACCCCCTTAATTAGACTGTTTGTCTATCTAACGTCTACGTGTTAGTCCCGATATATTTTCACAGGGCATTTTAGAGACTGAAGTGAAAACACGCTAAGGAGAGGATTTTAAGCTGAAAAGATAACAAGAGTCAATCCAAGGTCAAGATCATATGCCGACTGAAGAAATATCAAGGATCCTGACGTTGAATTGACCAGAACAAATTAATCAGAAGAATCAGGAGTGGAGTCAAGACAGCCCGGGGAAGGAACACATTGACAGTTTTGTGAAAAGACTGCACAAAACTGTACAAGCTCACACATTGGGCAAGGATGACCGGCCACCACTCAAGGAGGTGGCCAAGGGAGGAGCTCCTCCCCCTTCCACCACCGGCAACCGACGGCTCCTCCACCCATGGTGACCGGCGGCTTTTTGCTCCTCCACATGGCACCTCCTCCTTCCTCCTCCTCTCCTCCCTTGGATCAAAAGACATGTGCATCCATCTCCACCACCCATCTCCTCCCATTTTGGCTATAAAAGGAGGAGCTCCTCCTCCTCATTTCACACACCTCAACTCAAATTCACTTCTCTCTCTAGAAGTTGTAATATTTGTAATGTTGTAATTTTGCTTTGGAAATAAAGGAAAGCTCCCTTGGCGCTTCAACGGTTGTAAGTTTCTCTTAGTATTAATTTATTTAACTGTTGTCTTTAATTTCCTTAGTATAATGTTTAGCGCGATGAATAGTAGCTAAACTAGTAGTTCGGTCTAAGGGGCGCACTTGTATTATAAAATGTTTTAAGACTATTAAACTTAGTGTCTAGTCTAAGTATTCAAAACTTATTCTATGTGCCATATATTAAGTCAGAACGTCCATGGTTGAGGGGACGCTTAGAATGCCAAAGCTCACCATGGGGGTTCGTAAACTTGTACGGATAAGTGGATGCTTGGAATGGCAAAGCTTATCTGAGAAGTTTGACTCATCCTAAACACCATTTGGTTGATCGGGAATGATTGATCAAATGGATGCACATAGGCTAATATAACCGGGAATGGAGTATTAGTCTAAATAGAATAAGTGTTCTACGTCCTTGGAATAGGCTAGACAGTGTACGCAAATCGAGTGCTTGGAATGGCCTTGATACACCGTTTGAATACTTAGGAGAGTCACTAAAGGTCAATGATAAACAGGATATAATACAAGTCCCCTGAAACCGAACATTTCTCTTAATCATTAAAATAGTAATTTACTTTCCAGTGTTAAAATCAACCAACCAACCAATCAATCAATCAAAATAGCTGGTAGCTTTAAAACCAACCAACCGACCTTAAACACGCTCCCACGCTGCGTAATCCCCCCGAAGAACAATTATTCCCCTAGTTCCCTTGGGTTCGACCCCTACTTACCAAGTACTACTTAGTAGTATAGTTGCGAGTAGCGGACTATTATAAATTTATTTGCACAATCGCTTTGACGACAAGCGGTTCTGTCAAATTGGCGCCGTTGCCGGGGAACTAGTCATCGGATAACTGTTCTTTGAATCGTTACGCGCTTCGAAACAACCATGTCTCGCGAAGAAAGTCACCATGACTATCAAGATGACGATGAGGAGATTTTTCCGCTATCTTACCAACTTGAATTCCGCGAGAAGATCATTAACATCAAGCAATCCCGGGATGAAACATTGGACTAGTACTTATCGTACTTCGACTCCATTGTAGCAAGCTGCCCACACCATGGATTCACAAACGTATTCCTTCTTCAATGGTTTCTTGGCGGAATGCTACCGCATGAGCGGAAAAGGCTCAATGATTCAGTGGGAGGCTCATTCATGAGGTTGACCATAACTAAAATCTGGGACGCCATAGATAATTTGGCAGGAAGAACAAAACAAGGGCCGATACGCCTAACTGATAATAAAGTACCAACGGTGAAAAAGGACTCAGTACAAAACAAGCCCGACACTACACCCATTGCAAGCTTGCCCACAGCAAACCCAGAAAAAGACATCAGAACAAGGGCAGTAATAAACGTGGAGGCGGCCCTAAAGGAGCCTACATTGGAGCCCACCAAGCCAACAAAGGATGAGGACTCTCGGATGGCCGAAGAAGAACTGCCCAAACCAGGCCCGGTCCTTGCGCTCGGAGTACCTGAGGTAGACCCGGTCATCATTACCAACCTATCCGTGAAAGACCCGGCCCTTGTGGTGGAAGCCCCCCAGCTTGTCCCCTCAGTTTGTATACGGATTGCAGCCCCTGAAGATGAAGTAATCAATGGTAAGGTGCAAGGCGAGATGGAGGCGGGACAAGTGCAAGAAAAGTCAACCATGGAGCACTCTCTCACCACGAGCCAACCAAACAGCCCTGGAAACTCACTCATGCTGAAACAGCCATTCACCTCTGCCGTAAAGAAGAGGGCTATCGAAGAGCACAACCAGGATGCCAACCGTTCAAACAAGAAACAAAGAAATGGCCCGATGGAATGGAAGCCCGGATGGAGAAACAAGAAAGCCCGACTTAAAAGACCAGCGACTGTAGTAAAAGGTCCCTCACCTTCTCGAAAGAATCGGAAGAAGCGGAAGAATAGGAAGACAAAACCACCAGAACAATGGAGTCCTGACCCGAACACAACATCCGGCAAGAAGTCAGGAAGAAGCAACACTGGAACGGTGGCGAAGTTTGACCTCAGCCACCCATGGGACCCAAACCAATGAACCACAAACGAGGTATCGTCGAGCCAACGACGTTAAACAAGTGCACTGGTCGGGAGGTAACCCGACACTATCTTACTTTTCCGCACTTTAATTTCTGTCTTTTAAATTCAGTATTTAGTTTTAAGCTTGCATGACTTTTGAACTAAGTCACGCCTTCGTTCAAAAGTGGGGGGTGAGAACCACCTGTGTACATAAATAACATGCAGCTACCTTTTTGAAAATATGAACTTAAGAATGTGAAAAAGATAAATCATAATTCATGCATTAACCTTGTGAAAATTCAACTGTTTAAAAACTTAGAATGTAACTTTCCATTTGTCCTTTGTGCTGAGATAACTAGGGATGTGGAGTTGATATAAACTGCCCTAGAGAGGCTTGGAAAGCAATCAAAGGATCAGATCAAACTATATGGTTTTCGAAGTCAGTGGAGGCTGCACTTCGGGTTTTCAGTGAATAATTGAAGTCAACTCCGCCATGAAGCATCTATGCAAAGGCGAGGAGGGGAATCAGACCGTCCTCTCTCTAGTCAAAATAGCCGAGAAAATAGATGGGCGACCCTCATCTTGACCCGCGCAAAAAGACAAAGACGAGAGGAGCGGGGAGGTATTTCCATAGGCTTGCGGGCGATGATTGGACCTCCCAAAAAGGCTCGAGAAAATGGACTAGCAATCACAAAAAGACGAAAAGCTCAATGAAGCAAATCAAAAGAGGCCAAAGGCCCAAAATTGTGAAGGTTTTAACCGAGCAAAAGTGAAGCACTCAAAAAAGTCAAATCAAAGGCCAAAGGCCGATTCACTACAACAAAAAAGCAGTCCCTCGCCAAAGAAGAAAATCAAAAAGGCTCAACTCACTGAAACCTGAATCAAATCACGTGCTAGAGAAAGCTACCAGAAAACCATATAGTAAGAGACGATCCCGAGGTTGCAGTCCAGGAACCTAAAAAGGGCTATCTCCCGAGACATCCAATATAATTTGCATCTCAGCACGGAGGTACAAGTATTAAGTTTCTTCTATTTATTTACGCAGTTTAATTTGGTAATAAGTAAGCAATGCATGAATTAGGATAGATCGAGTACCACAGTCTAATTTTCATATTCCAAAGCAAAAATTAGAACTTACGCCCTTTAATAGCATTGTTCGGGACGAACAACTAAAAGTGGGGGTAATCTGATGGACCAAAGTTATACGAGTCAGAAACACAGTAAAACCCCCTTAATTAGACTGTTTGTCTATCTAATGTCTACGTGTTAGTCCCGATATATTTTCACAGGGCATTTTAGATACTGAAGTGAAAACACGCTAAGGAGAGGATTTTAAGCTGAAAAGATAACAAGAGTCAATCCAAGGTCAAGATCATATGCCGACTGAAGAAATATCAAGGATCCTGACGTTGAATTGACCAGAACAAATTAATCAGAAGAATCAGGAGTGGAGTCAAGACAGCCCGGGGAAGGAACACATTGACAGTTTTGTGAAAAGACTGCACAAAACTGTACAAACTCACACATTGGGCAAGGATGACCGGCCACCACTCAAGGAGGTGGCCAAGGGAGGAGCTCCTCCCCCTTCCACCACCGGCAACCGGCGGCACCTCCACCCATGGTGACCGGCGGCTTTTTGCTCCTCCACATGGCACCTCCTCCTTCCTCCTCCTCTCCTCCCTTGGATCAAAAGACATGTGCATCCATCTCCACCACCCATCTCCTCCCATTTTGGCTATAAAAGGAGGAGCTCCTCCTCCTCATTTCACACACCTCAACTCAAATTCACTTCTCTCTCTAGAAGTTGTAATATTTGTAATGTTGTAATTTTGCTTTGGAAATAAAGGAAAGCTCCCTTGGCGCTTCAACGGTTGTAAGTTTCTCTTAGTATTAATTTATTTAACTGTTGTCTTTAATTTCCTTAGTATAATGTTTAGCGCGATGAATAGTAGCTAAACTAGTAGTTCGGTCTAAGGGGCTCACTTGTATTATAAAATGTTTTAAGACTATTAAACTTAGTGTCTAGTCTAAGTATTCAAAACTTATTCTATGTGCCATATATTAAGTCAGAACGTCCATGGTTGAGGGGACGCTTGGAATGGCAAAGCTCACCATGGGGGTTCGTAAACTTGTACGGATAAGTGGATGCTTGGAATGGCAAAGCTTATCTGAGAAGTTTGACTCATCCTAAACACCATTTGGTTGATCGGGAATGATTGATCAAATGGATGCACATAGGCTAATATGACCGGGAATGGAGTATTAGTCTAAATAGAATAAGTGTTCTACGTCCTTGGAATAGGCTAGACAGTGTACGCAAATCGAGTGCTTGGAATGGCCTTGATACACCATTTGAATACTTAGGAGAGTCACTAAAGGTCAATGATAAACAGGATATAATACAAGTCCCCTGAAACCGAACATTTCTCTTAATCATTAAAATAGTAATTTACTTTCCAGTGTTAAAATCAACCAACCAACCAATCAATCAATCAAAATAGCTGGTAGCTTTAAAACCAACCAACCGACCTTAAACACGCTCCCACGCTGCGTAATCCCCCCGAAGAACAATTATTCCCCTAGTTCCCTTGGGTTCGACCCCTACTTACCAAGTACTACCCAGTAGTATAGTTGCGAGTAGCGGACTATTATAAATTTATTTGCACAATCGCTTTGACGACAAGCGGTTCTGTCAGTGGCCAAAGCCACCCCTCCTCCTCCTTCCACCACCGGCAACCGGCGGCTCCTCCTCCCTTGACCGGCGGCTTTTGGGCTCCTCCACATGTCTCCTCCTCCTTCCTCCTCTCCTCCTCCCTTGGATCAAAAACACATGTTTCCATCTCCACCACCTATCTCCTCCCATTTTGGCTATAAAAGGAGGAGCTCCTCCCCTCATTACCATCATCCCAAAATCAATATTCACTTCTCTCTCTAAGTTTTGTAATTGTAAGTTTGGCTTTGGAAATAAAGGATAGCTCCATTGGCGCTTCAACGGTTGTAAGTATTATTTCTAGTATTTATTCAACTGTTTTTATTTCCTTAGTTATAATGTTTAGCGCGATGAATAGTAGCTAAACTAGTAGTTCGGTCTAAAGGGCGCACTTGTATTATAAAATGTTTTAGACTATTAACTTAGCGTCTCTCCTTAGTATTCAAAACTTATTCTATGTGCCATATATTCGGTTAGAACGTCCAAGGTAGAGTGGATGCTTGGAATGGCAAAACTCTACAGCGGGGTTCGTAAACTTGTACGGATAAGTGGATGCTTGGAATGGCAAAGCTTATCTGAGAAGTTTGACTTATCTTAAACACCATTTGGTTGATCGGGAATGATTGATCAAATGGATGCACATAGGCTAATATAACCGGGAATGGAGTATTAGTCTAAATAGAATAAGTGCTCTACGTCCTTGGAATAGGCTAGACAGTGTACGCAAATCGAGTGCTTGGAATGGCCTTGATACACCGTTTGAATACTTAGTAGAGTCACTAGAGGTCAATGATAAACAGGATATAATACAATGCCCCTGAAACCGAACGCTTTCCTTCAATTATAAATTGCAATTTACTTTCCAGTACTAAAACCAACCAACCAACCAATCAATCAATCAATCACTTAGCTAGTAGCTTTAAAACCAACCAACCGACCTAAAACACGCTCTCTCGCTGGACAACCCCCTCAAAGAACATCTATTCCCCTGATTCCCTTGGGTTCGACCCCTACTTACCACTTGCTACCCAGTAGTATAGTCGCGAGTAGCGGACTATTATAAATTTATTCTTGATGTTTGCACATAACGATTGTGCATCCATCAAAATTGGCGCCGTGCCGGGGAAAGTTCTTTGAATCGTTACGCGCTTCAAAACAACATGTCTCGCGAAGAAAGTCACCATGACTACCAGGATGACGAAGAAATAAACCTGTACGATCAAAATGATGAGGTACCGTTTCCATTCGTCGACGATCCGGAACAACTCATCAGAAACAGAAGAGCTCGTGATAGGGAAGCAGTCAGAAGAAACCAAGAATTACCCGAGGACCGAAATACAGCTGGTCCAGTACAACCTCCTATCCATCCCCCACGACCACAACCTCAACCTCGATACATGCCAAGAAGAGAACCCGCTTTCGACGACTACTACAGGGATAACTACTACCGTGAACCAACTATGGGCGAGTTAAATGCCCCTAATTTTGAGACACAGCCGTGGTGCATCTATGAGAGCCCTGAATTAGAAAACATAACCATCAACGCATCAGTGGCGCACAGCCTGCCAAAATTCTCAAGAGCTCAAGGAGAATCTGCCACAACTCACCTCCAACGCCTACATGGCATTTGCCAGAATCTAAAGCCCAATCGAGTGAACATGGACGACTTCAAGTTAAAGGCGTTCTATTTTTCCCTCATAGACTCGGCAAGCGACTGGTTCCTTTCATTGCCTTCCGGAAGCATCAGAACATGGGCTCAGATGCAGAAGAAATTCTTAGACAAATACTATCCGGCTGGAAGAGCAATGCAAGTAAGGAGGCAACTACAGGAAATCAAACAAGGTCCCAATGAAACCATGTACGATTACCTAGAAAAGTTCAATCACCTAGAAAGGAGCTGCTGTACCCTTGGATTGCCCGAGAAACTCGTCATCGAGTACCTCATTGATGGATTAAGACCCTTAGACAAAATGCTCTTGGATGCCTCAGCGGGAGGATCCATGATGAATCTATCATTAAGTGGCATAAGGAATCTCATCGCCAACGTTGCTGAAAATGCCCGATTTAGAGAAGAGACTACTCGTCAAGATAAATTCTCTCGATCAAAAAAGGTAGCACAAGCCGAGACATCAGTAAACTCCATAACTGAAGAGATGAAACAGTTAAAGGAGATGATGATCGAGATCATACGTAGACAGCCAGTTCCGGTAAAACCCTGCGAGTTCTGTGGTTCTACAGATCACAAAACTGACGCATGCCCAACATTGATAGAAGAAGAACCGGCGGAGGTGAATATAGTGGGAGGATATCAAGGACACAACAACAACAACGACAGAGCTGGACAAAACAGACAGTACGGTCAAACATCCAACCCAGGCTGGCGTAACAACAACAGCTATCCTCAGACGGAGACACAACCAGCTGTCCCTCAACTAGCGCAGTCATTCTACCAACCACCCCACCGACAATATAACTAAAACGCTCCATCGGCAGGCTAATATCACCAAAAAGGGCCAAATCAGTACCAAGCCAGCCTGAGCAATCAGCAGGAACCAAGTAAGTCGCTCAATGACACGATGAAGGAGCTCGTGGGAAACATTAATCAATTGGGTACTTCACTACACCAGTACCAGGCAAAAACTGACGGGGCAATTTCAGAATTGACCAAACAAATGTCCCAGCTTGCCACCGCAATGTCAACACTCACTACTGAACCTGGCAGACTTCCTTCACAGACCGTCCAAAATCCTAAGGCGAACATAAGCATGATAAGGAGGTCAAACATGAAGGTTACTCTAGGAGAAGTAGCACGGTCCCCAACCTACAGACTTACGAACAATCACTTCAACCGTAGGAGTCGACCTGATTGGAATCAAGAAGAAGACCGACCCAATGATGGCAAAACATGGGTTACGCATGCTGACAATGGACGGTACGCGTTTATTGTTTGCATAACACCGCCGCCGATCACACACTTTGACATACCAGCATCTGGTTGGGACTCCCCAACTAATATTTATGCTTCGAAGCAAAATATTAAAGGGTCCGAGTATGCAAATCCTAAGCCAGGGAATGGGCAGAATAGTCCGATAATAGAAAGAGCCCTCACTTCAGATCATGAGCCACAACCGGAAAGAAATAAAGACCCTGGGGCCTTTACAATCACCTGTGGTATTGGTGAAACCCAGATCCATAAATGCTTAGTCGATCTTGGGGCTGCTGTCAACGCCATGCCTTCCTCCTTGTATTACCTACTAGGACTTGGTCCGTTGAAACCACCTCGATCAAATATCGAGCTAGGAGATAAATCATGCATCCGCCCGGTTGGAGAACTCGAAGATGTAATACTCCATGTGGGAGAACTTGTCGTTGCTACAGACTTCTATGTAATACCAACAGAAGAAACCTGCGAAGACGACCCACCAACAATAATATTGGGACGACCATTCCTCTACGCCACTAAAGCAAGAATCGATGTGGGCAAGGGGTCATTATCACATAAGTTCGGCGGCAAAATTGCACACTTCTACGTTAATAAGAGCCGCCCGGACACAAAGAAACCGCCAGACATAACACCTATCTCAGATCACGGTGCACAGTTTTCTGACCTGTCATTAGAGACCAAAAAAGTAACAAGACCAGCAGCTATGGTCAAAGGTCTCCCGCCTTCTCAGAAACAATGGAAAGAGAAAACACCAAAACCATGGAGCTCTTACTCCAGCAAGAAGTCAGGAAGAAGCAACACTGGAACGGTGGCGAAGTTTGACTTGAGCCACCCATGGGACCCAAACCAGTTTTCCACAACGAGGTACTGTCGAGCCAACGACGTTAAACAAGTGCACTGGTCGGGAGGTAACCCGACACTATCTTACTTTTCCGCACTTTAATTTCTGTCATTTAAATTCAGTATTTAGTTTTAAGCTTGCATGACTTTTGAACTAAGGCACGTCTTCGTTCAAAAGTGGGGGGTGAGAACCACCTATGTACATAAATAACATGCTTGCTGTTTTTTCTTTTTTTAGTAATAGTATCTTTTTGAAAATATGAACTTAAGAATGTGAAAAAGATAAATCATAATTCATGCATTAACCTTGTGAAAATTCAACTGTTTAAAAACTTAGAATGTAACTTTCCATTTGTCCTTTGTGCTGAGATAACTAGGGATGTGGAGTTGACATAAACTGCCCTAGAGAGGCTTGGCAAGCAATCAAAGGATCAGATCAAACTATATGGTTTTCGAAGTCAGTGGAGGCTGCACTTCGGGTTTCAGTGAAAATTGAAGTCATCTCCGCCATGCAATGCAAAAGGCGAGGACGGGAATCAGACCGTCCTATCTCTGGTCAAAATAGCCGAGAAAATAGATGAGCGACCCTCATCTTGACCCGCGCGAAACAACAGTCAAAGTAGCCGAGAAAATAGATGAGCGACCCTCACCTTGACCCGCGCGAAAACGGCAAAAACGAGAGGAGCGGGGAGGTATTTCCATAGGCTTGCGGGCGATGATTGGACCTCCCAAAAAGGCTTGAGAAAATGGACTAGCAGTCACAAAAAGGCGAAAAGCTCAATGAAGCAAATCAAGAGGCCAAAGGCCCAAAATTGTGAAGGTTTTAACCGAACAAAAAGTGAAGAACTCAAAAAGTCAAATCAAAGGCCAAATGCCGATTCACTACAAAAGCAGTCCCTCACCAAAAGAAAATCAAAATACTCAAACCATTGCAACCCGAACCGAATCACGTGCTAGAGAAAGCTACCAGAAAAAACCATATAGTGCGAGACGATCCCAAGATTGCAGTCCAGGAGCCTAAAAAGGGCTATCTCCCGAGACATCCAATATAATTTGCATCTCAGCACGGAGGTACAAGTATTAAGTTTCTTCTATTTATTTACGCAGTTTAATTTTGTAATAAGTAAGCAATGCATGAATTAGGATAGATCGAGTACCACAGTCTAATTTTCATATTTCAAAGCCAACTTATAGTACAGCCCTTTAATAGCATTGTTCGGGACGAACAACTTAAAGTGTGGGGTGATCTGATGGACCAAAATTATACGAATCATAAACACTATATAACCCCCTTATTTAGACATTTTGTCTATTTAACTTTTGCTTGTTAGTTCAGATATATTTTTGCAGGGTAATTCAGAGCTTAGAGAGAATACACATTAAAGAGGAGCTTTTAGAGCAGAAAAGATGTTACGAGTCAATCCAAGGTCAAGATCATATGCCGACTGAAGAAATATTAAGGATCCTGACGTTGAATCACTCATAACAATTTAATCAGAAGAATCAGGAGAGGAATCAAGACAGTCCGGGGAAGAAACACATTGACAGTTTTGTGAAAAGACTGCACAAAACTGTACAAAACTCACACATGGGCAAAGTGACCGGCCACTTGGGCAAGAGGTGGCCAAAGCCACCCCTCCTCCTCCTTCCACCACCGGCAACCGGCGGCTCCTCCTCCCTTGACCGGCGGCTTTTGGGCTCCTCCACATGTCTCCTCCTCCTTCCTCCTCTCCTCCTCCTCCTTCCTCCTCTCCTCCTCCCTTGGATCAAAAACACATGTTTCCATCTCCACCACCCTTCTCCTCCCATTTTGGCTATAAAAGGAGGAGCTCCTCCCCTCATTACCATCATCCCAAAATCAATATTCACTTCTCTCTCTAAGTTTTGTAATTGTAAGTTTGGCTTTGGAAATAAAGGATAGCTCCCTTGGCGCTTCAACGGTTGTAAGTATTATTTCTAGTATTTATTCAACTGTTTTTATTTCCTTAGTTATAATGTTTAGCGCGATGAATAGTAGCTAAACTAGTAGTTCGGTCTAAGGGGCGCACTTGTATTATAAAATGTTTTAGACTATTAACTTAGCGTCTCTCCTTAGTATTCAAAACTTATTCTATGTGCCATATATTCGGTTAGAACGTCCAAGGTAGAGTGGATGCTTGGAATGGCAAAACTCTACAGCGGGGTTCGTAAACTTGTACGGATAAGTGGATGCTTGGAATGGCAAAGCTTATCTGAGAAGTTTGACTTATCTTAAACACCATTTGGTTGATCGGGAATGATTGATCAAATGGATGCACATAGGCTAATATAACCGGGAATGGAGTATTAGTTTAAATAGAATAAGTGCTCTACGTCCTTGGAATAGGCTAGACAGTGTACGCAAATCGAGTGCTTGGAATGGCCTTGATACACCGTTTGAATACTTAGTAGAGTCACTAAAGGTCAATGATAAACAGGATATAATACAATGCCCCTGAAACCGAACGCTTTCCTTCAATTATAAATTGCAATTTACTTTCCAGTACTAAAACCAACCAACCAACCAATCAATCAATCACTTAGCTAGTAGCTTTAAAACCAACCAACCGACCTAAAACACGCTCTCTCGCTGGACAACCCCCTCAAAGAACATCTATTCCCCTGATTCCCTTGGGTTCGACCCCTACTTACCACTTGCTACCCAGTAGTATAGTCGCGAGTAGCGGACTATTATAAATTTATTTTTGACGTTTGCACATAACGACTGTGCATCCATCAACAATCAAAGTCAGACCGGAGCAGAATTGGACTGATAGTTTTGTGAAAACTGTACAAAACTGTACAAAACTCCCTCATTTCCTCAAGTGACCGGCGGTTTTTGGTGTTTGGATGACTCATGGGTGGCCAAAGCACCTCCCTTCTCCTCCATGACCGGTGGCTATTGGGAGGAGGTGAGCTTGAGGAGAAGACCTCCCCATTTTGTTACCTCCAACCGGCGGCTTTCCAAGCTCCATGGAGAGCTTGCCATGTGGTGGCTCCTCCACCACATCTTCATCTCTTCCTCCTCCACCCTTGGATGCACCACCACATGCCACCATCTCCACCCTCCATTCTCCTCCCCTTAGCCTATAAAAGGAGCCATCTCCTCCTCATTTCATCCATCCATAAATCAAAATCACTTATCTCTCTACAATTTGTTACTTTGCAAGTTTGGTTTGAAATTATAATACTCTTGTCGGTTCTCGAGTATTATAATACTTTAGAGAATACTCCTGTTGGTTCTTGAGTATTCAGTAGGAAATTGGGAATACTCCTGTTGGTTCTTGAGTATTCCACCCCTTTCCCTCTTACTGTTTTCAAAAACCCTCGAGTATTTAGTTATGATGTCCTTTTCCATAGATATTCGTAGCTAAACTCCTCATTCGGTCGAAGGTATTTTCTTGTATTATATAATGTTTTAATTTCTTTTAGTTTCATTTCTCTGTATTCAAAACTTGTTCTATGTGCCATTTATAGTCAGAGTTTCCAAGGTTGAGTGGAAGCTGTAACAAGCAAAGCTCTTCTGTGGGAATTCGTGATCATACTCGGTAAGTGGAAGCTGTAACAAGCAAAACTTATCGAGGAGTTCGACTTATCTAAAACACCACTTGGTCGATCGTAACTGAGAGATCAAGTGGATGCACAAAAGGCTAAGATACTTCGAAAGGAGGAATTAGTCTGAAATAGAACAAGTGTTGCTTTAAACGATGTTGCAAGTCTTGCGATGCGAAAGGGCCTCGATTCATCTTTGAATACTTAGATAGGTTACTAACGGTTATTAATAAACATGTTATAATACAAGGTACCTGAAACCGAATACTTTTCCTTGAATTACAAAACCCCTTGTATTTACTTTTATAAACTGCTCGATCAACTACAACCATCAACCGCTCATCTACCGGAGGAATCGCAATCACGCATCACCCACTGTAAGTCTTCTTCCCTTAACTCCTTTATTTTCAGTATTTATTTTCTGTATTTACTTTTCCGCATAAAAAACCAAAAAAAACCAATAACAGTAGGTTAGTTAATCGCGCTAAAATCTCAATCGACCTAAAATCACTCACCATACGATCCCCTAAAGAACAATTATCCCTCTAATTCCCTAGGGTTCGACCCCTACTTACCACTTACTACCCAGTAGTGTAGTCGCGAGTAGCGGAAAATATAAATTTATTTGTACAGAGAACATTGCACCTTAACGACAGTGCAGTGGGCTCCGTCAATTAGCACCAAAGATTTTTCATGAGCATGTTGATCATATGGTGTAATCGGATTCTGAGGATATTTGAAGTTAGTGGGAGTATGTGTTATTGTTATGTTTTGCTCTATATTGTATACGAATCCTATACATTTAAGTTCTCATAAATAAAGTGTACATTATTCTATGCTCTATTTCGGTTTAAGCATTGACATCTTAAAGATATTAAAAGCCATAGTTATTAAGATTAATCCTTAAATTCACATCTACCAAAGACATTTCTTAGTTTTCCCATATGACAAGGAAACTCACACATAAAATTTATAGTAATTATTTCCAAGGATAAGTTAAGATTTCTAGGCGCCATAAAACTTAACTATTTAAGTCAACTGATTGCGCACTCTTAAGACTTTGCGGTTCAATAATACCCATTGCCTTAAAGTATAAATCAATACTGTTCAATACATATCGCGATAGCCTTAATATCTAATATATATACTGGTCTTCAAAGTTCTATTAGGCATCTCGACAGGATCTGAAATCATTGGTACATGTATCCCCATCTGAAGAGCAAGTCAGGTTCGACACCTTTTTTTATGGATCTACACATATCCAACCGGGAATCATTGGTATATTTTATCGACTTCTGAAGCACATGCCATATCGGGCACCTTTACCATTGTGAGACACAACACGTCCATGATGGCTGAGTAGTAGCTCCATAAGGGAGGAATAACACCTCCACGCACGATGCGGGAAGAGAAAGACATCCACGAGAGGGATGGAGAAAACATTCATGCACGAAGCGAGATGAGGAAGACATCCACGAGGGATGGAGACAACATCCACGCGCTAGACGGGGAAAAAAGAGGAAGAAAGAAAAATTCACAAAATTGTGAGAAGATTGGTGACCTCAGGATTCGAACTCGAAATTTAAGAATCTAGGATAATATCTTTAACCAACAGGCATTGGAACTGGGGTTTTCTTTATTTCTCACGACTGAATTTGAGGAGGTGAATTTTTGTTTTATGCGGACTTATCAACTCATGTTGGGAAAAGGCGCGCGGTAATGGAGAAAATATATATCAATTAAAATATGCAATTTATTAATTTATAATTAAAAAAATTGGTATGCCAAAATATGGCAAAATTTCAATTTGCTCCAATCTGCCATATAAAAAAGTGACTGATATTTATAAAGATGAGTTCGATAGGAGAGATTTGTGCTTCAATTGATTAAAAATTGCACAAGATAATGTCTATATGTACTGACTCTGTATTGACTTGTTACAAATTCATCAATAAAAATACACTATTAATACTTGTAAAAAATATAATCTTTTTTAATATTTTTAGAGTAAAATCAGGTGCAAAGTATAATTTTGGTGCAAAATGCAAAGTTCGTCAAAACTGGATTATAATGCGTCGCCGAAAAATCAAAAGTACGACATAGTTCGTCACAAATAAGTTATAATTCGTCAGCAATAAATTAACCATAAACGATATTTAATATGAAATTTAATCTCATCCGTCCAAATGACTAAATCAATTAGTGTGATTGGTTTGTATTTTTTACAAAAATATGTCGTTTGCACCGGATCCTTTTTCATATCTATGAAATATTTTAATAATCATGTTTCCACTGTTTCTCTAATTTTCCATCTAGTTTACCAATTCTATATATATGTTAGAATGCAACGTGAAGCCCCTCAAGTCTCAAGGACATTAGAAACATATTGATCTCACTTGCTTCATCAAAAATGAATTTCAAGGCATTCGTTCTCGCCTCGCTCATCGCCTTTTCGACCCTTGCCTTGGAACCCATCGACACAACCAATTTGCATCCAACATGGATCAAGATAGCAGACCTCAGCCAACCTCACGTTCTCACCATCGCCAGGTTCGCTGTTGAACAACACAATATGAAAGCAGGTACAACTTTACAGCTTCTCGAAGTGATGACTGGGTATAGACATATCGGCGAAGGGATGAAGTATCGCCTCCTTCTAAGAGTCACAAATCTTGCCGCCAGTACCGTCGCCAACTATGAGACTCTTGTTCATGAGAAGGATACGAAGATCCTCAAGGAGTTGATATATTTTCGCAAGGCCCTTCAGTGAAATTGATGAGTAATACAATCTAGGGAAAAGTACAGTTTTGGTATCTGAACTATCAACATTTTCAACCTTGTGGGTGGAACTATAAAAACTTCCAAACATGGTGCGAATTATCAAATAATTTTCCAAACCAGGGGCACCGTCTAACTCCGTTAGGGATTTCACTAACGTCGTTAACTCCGTTGATTAAAAATTTAAAAAATTATAAAATTTATGAAAATTAAAAAAAGTTTTAAAAAATTTATTACAATTTTAAAAAAGTTAAATAAAATTAAAATTGCCAAACTTTTTCAAAAATGTTAAAAGATTATAAACATTATAGAAAAAAATTAAACATAAACTGAAAAATACTTTTCAAAATTTTGAAAAACTTCCCGTACAAATAATTTAAGAAATTATTAATTATTGTTTCTATCTAGTTTGAACTTTATAAGGGATATTAGGGATCAAAATTTGATATTCACATCAAATGGCTAATTCAAGAAAATATTTTTCATTTTTTCTAAAGTGTCAAATTTTTATTTTTCAAAAATTTTATATTCTTATTTTAAAAAACTAAATTTTTTAATTTTTTACAATTTTTTTAACATTTTTATAAAATTCTCTACTTTTACTGAACCCAAACTATAATTTTTAAAGTTTTATAAATTTTAATTTCTGTAAATTTTTGTCACTTTTTATATATTTTTTATAATCTTTTTAACATTTTTTCAAAAAAGTTTGGCAATTTTATTATTTTTTTAATTGTTTAAAATTTTTATAAATTTTTATGATTTTTTTTTGAAAATTTTAAATTCTTAATTATTTTATTAATTAACGACGTTAGTGAAATCCCTAACGGCGTTAGATGGTGCCCCCGATTTGGAAAATTATTGGATAGTTCGCACCCTATTTGGAAGTTTTTATAGTTTGACCCACAAGTTGGAAAATTATTTGATAGTTCAAGTACCTAAACTATACTTTTCCCTAAAATCTAATGCACTCCTTGCTTGTAATAACGAACAAAATATTTCAGAAAGTGAAATTTTTGTGACAAATTTCAACCCCTAAATTACTAAATTGTTCCCTTCTATTTATATATTTTGATAAAATTCTCATAAATTGGTCTAGACTTGCTGGAGTTTAAAATTAAAATGAAGTCGAGTGAAAATTTTCATCATTCTGTATTCAGAAGAATGAAGTGACAGAGTTTCGTAATGAAGATATACATGTGGCCTTTTCGCTAAAATAAAATGTAGTATCTGTTCTTATTAATTTAATATTTGATATATGACTCAATGCAAGTCGCACGATATGAAATTGTTTTCTCTAAGGGAGCAGTTCTTACGAATAGCTTACTATTGGAACTTTCTAGACGTCGCTCAAGTATTGCACAAATACTTGAGTCTGGCGTACCCTAACTTGGAAAAAAATACTGATATTGGAACTTAGAAAATTAAAATAAATGAGCTTTGATTTGCCCTATCTATCTTACTAGCAAGTTGGAAATAGACATGTGTAGATCACAGTTCATGTAATTTCCATCCTACACATTTATGATTGATCTGTATCATTTGGTTGTACTGATATACGTAACAAGTTTGGTTCCTTACAATTACTACTACAAAAGTTGCTAGCTTGATCCTATGTCAGTACAATTGATGGACGATATTGTTTGAGATATACTCTATATGATAGCTCATTTGATATCACTAAGGTTACACATCTAGTTAGATTTATATGTATGACTTAATGGGAGATTGTTAGATTAATTTTTATAATATAGTGTGTGGATCATAATGTGAAATAGTTTGAGATGTGTATGTTATCATGACTTACAAGACAGTATTAACGTAATTTAATATATAGTTGACTTTAAAGTATATATTAATGTGATCATGAGATATTAATATAAGACTGAATGTCAGTGTAGTAATTAGGCTTTTTTGAGGGGGAGGATTCATAATTATTGAAATTATAGCGGATATGTACAACCCTGTAAATCGCCAGTGGTCCTGGATCTTACGCAAAGTATATCCTCAGTTACTTTCTCTCTCAAAAGTTTACCAAGTGCCAGGACATGCGTCAAAGACTGGAAGTAATACTTCGAAGCTGCTAAAGTCTAGTGAAGTTTCAAAGTTCATTCATGGAATCAGGTCAGATTATTTACTGCTCAGATGACATAAATTGGGTTTATATTCACAGGATACACAAAAATTATCTATCAATTAGGCTATTTCAAAAGAAAATTATGTGTTAATTATTATAAGAATAAAAATATAATCAATGATTTACACTCTATATATTGAATAAATTTGCGAAAGGGGTATTAGTTGAGTGACTTGAGTTCTTGATAATATCAAGGGTTCGACTCCCCCAAGTAGCATCATTTTCTCACAATTTTGTGAAAATTATTTTCTTCCTCTTCCTCGTCCCGCCTTGTGCGTGGATGATCATTTGTAATTTAGTGTAAATATTCAATAAGAATATCGAATACTTATGCCAAACACGTTAAATCAAAACAATTTATATTTTGACTCGGGAAGTCCGAGATCGTACCCAAAGGACAGGTGATCAAACTAATAGTGCTAACGATTTGATTTAGGATGTTTACGGTTGGGGGGGGGTGGGGTTTAATCCTCGTAAGAGGGGGATAGCAAAGTTTTACTATCTTAAAAAGAGATTTAATCGATAACAAAGGAAACAAACAATTCAAGGATGACTAGGGTTCTAATTCCCCACCTAGACAATTACTGCGACGGTAAATTGAAACACCATTGATGAATTCTCATACACACATTTAGAATTTTAGCTATGTAACATTGATACCAAGTTCAACTCGCGCTACAACCTAGTATCAAGAGGTTACACCTCGCATAGCACCTCACACTCGCGCTCTATTGGTGCTATAGGACATAATTCATCTAGCCTCACACTCGCGCTTTATTGGCTAGGTACATCATGCACTCGTTAAATTCAAGCTATTCTCATTAGGATCAAAGCATCGCCATATAACACAATTATCCTAATGCTTCTTCATTTAGTTCATTTGAAATCATACTTTTCAGGGGTTAGCTACATCAAGCATGAAATCAACTAGAATCCCTATTTCGAACTTGTCAAAAACACGTCATAGGTAATTCAAAAATATTAAGTTCAAACGAAGAAGAAACATGTGTAAAATTATTCATCAAATGTATTCATGGTATTCACAACGTCACAAACATGTCTAGGGGGTTCGTAGAACCCTAACCAAAGTCTCTACTCACTCATAGTGAGATTACAATCCATAACAATGGTAGAAAAACAGAAAAACATGTAGAAAGATGAGTGATGGAAGCTAGAACCAATATGGAGCAATAGTTACGAAGGATGATCCACGATCCGAGTTGTTGATGATGATAGAAATAATCCGTCTTCTTCTCCAAGCTATTTTCTCTCCAAAAACCCAGCAGAAAGACCCAGAAAACCCCACGTGACGGCTGAAAAACCCTAATGTCTTTAAATAGTAAGTCAGTAAAAATCGCAACTTTACGACGTCATGCGTTCGCATGAATGGATCATGCGTTCGCATGACGGGATAAATGTTAGGTCTTGTGCGATCTCAGCTCTGTAACGTGCGGTCGCATGCATTTCTCATGCGACTGGTCTGGGACATGCGATCGCATGGTCTGGATTCGTGCGAACGCATGGCTTTGGAGAAGTTGATCTTCAGTTGAGCTCGCATGTTCTTTTATGCGATCGCATCATATTGTTATGCAACTGGTCTGGGACATGCGAGCATGGTCTGGATTCATGCGATCGCATGCTTTTGAAAGATCCTTGCTCCGACTTCCGTTTGGCTCTTTTTTCACTCGAAAACGCTTGTCTTGCTCCAAAATCACTTCTTGCTCGTGTTCTCAGCTAAATATCTGAAATAGGCCTGAAATGAACCACAAAGCATCAAATAGCAAGTGAAATTGTAAAGGAATGACTGAAACAATAAGCGTAAAGGTTGTCTAAAATGCATGTATTCTAGTGCTATCAGTGGATGCTTCCTACATCCCTTGTGGATACCTTCCTCTTCACGCTGCGCGCGTGATGTATTTTTCCTCTCTCGTGGAGGTAATTCGACCGTCATGATGAACGTGTCGTGTCTTATAGCTGTAAAGGTGTCCAAAGTGGCATGAGCTTCAAGTGTCGAAGGATGTGCCGATGATTTGGGGTGGATGTGTGCGGATCCTTGGTAAAGGTACCAAACCTGGCCTGTGCTTCAGAAGTGGATAGATGTAACAGATAATTTCGGATCCGATCAAGATGCCTTGCAAGAGCTTCGGAGATAATACATATTTATGTACTAGATGATAATGTCATCTTCTTCTTTTTTTTTGATTGTGGGTTTACATCGAACAGTACAAGGAAAATATCACATATATCACATTTCTCGGGTACACATATTTCTAGTCCGTTTGAAGCACAGGCCACGCAAAGGCACCACCCCGGATTTGAACTTTTACTTGAATCATTCGTTAAAGCACAGGTCATCTGTGCATCTCTAACTTTGAACCCACGACTTGACACACACCTCCATACTAACTTTGAATCCACGACTTGACGCACACCTTCATGGTAAGGTCATAGCAGCGCCTAAGCACGCCTCCACGAGAGGATAAGGCATAACACCTACAAACATCCACAAGGGACGAGGAAGAATGAAAGAAAAACATCCGCGAAGGATGGAGGAAGAGGTCCACACCATAGGTGGGATTAGGAAAAACCCACATAAATTGTGGGAGGAAAATGTCATGGGTGGGGTTTGAAACCCAACTTGACAACCATGACATATACCATTTGAGACTGAATATTCCCTTGGTTGCTTTAGGAGGATCATCAAAAGCAGAATCTCTTCAAAAATCCATTGGCATCACTTCAAAAATTGTACCTCGCATATCCTAAATTACTTCCAATTCTCTTGTCGCCATCGATCACTTATATCATATTTCAAATCCGACGATAATAATTTACGTAACGATTTTTTATACTTTACACCTTTCAAGACGTAAAAATAACTTGAACGAATGAAATTAAGTTAAAACTTGAGTGTTTGTTTATCAAACATCCACACGTTAACCCCATGTTATCATCTATTCCAGCAATAACTTAATTAAAAATAATATCTACCAGTTTGTCTTAACAATTTTAGTGAAGATAAAGGGTAAAATAAAAAAAAGAATTGAAATGATTTTGCTACTTAAGAAATAAGAAGAGTGATGATATAAAGAGAGGAAAAAAAAGATCATGTGCAAAGAGCATATTTTGTAAAAAAATACAAACTTATCATACTTTTTGATTTGGTCATTTGGACAGATGAGATTAAATCACGTATTAAATTTGTCTATAATTAATTTATCGATGAAGAATTATAAATTATTTGTAACAAACTATATCGTACTTTCGAATTATAACTAATTTGAAGAACTTTGCATCAAAAATATACTTATATAGTAGTATAATACATCAAAAAATATGGTGAGCAAGACAAAATAAAAGTAATAAAAAATATTATATGACGGAAACGAAACTGTATTTGGCTTGTCAAAACACACCGGTGCAAATAAACAATTTTAGAAAGCTGAATCACCACTACTCTCCTCCAATTCCGTAGGCCATTAAAACTAAAAATCTGGTAATGTTTCTTCGTAAGTTTCTTCTACCAACAATCGATTGCAAACACCAATGAGACAGGTCTGTTCTTTCTTCATTAATATGCGCCTTCAAAACTTGTTTGTTTGTGATTTTGGTAATGACCTGCAAGTTGGGATTTTGTTGTTGTTGGCTTCCTGGGTTTGAATACAAGTTCGAATCTTTCTGGCAAAATTTGCAGCATATTTGATGTCTCATGTTTGGTGATATGTGCTTGAAACCATGTTCTTCATTTTTGTTCATCTATGGAATTTTGTTGAAGTTGTAATATTGTTGAATCAGCAGTTGAAGGGAATGGAGATAACTGTATTCAGAGCAGCTTTGGAAGAGATTAAAAATGCTAAATCTTGTGATGGTGAAGTACTCACAAAACCCTTTTTGGATGCCTGCAAGCACCTGTTGCCTATTGTTGGTAATCTTAATCTATCTTCTTTACTTGATGACCATCATGCATTTTACGGCAAACTTGTCGCCATTTGTGATATTGATCTATGCCTCCTTTTTTTTGTTTCATGTTAGATAAGTGTGGAGCCTCAATGTCTCTCATCAAAAATATTGTTGATGGTAATATCGTGGTAAGTTCTTGGCTTTTTGTTAGTTCTGCCGTGACTAAATTAGTGACAGAATATTTGTTCATTGGAATTTCTGACGCCCTAATTAGAGTACGATGGACTTAGACAGTACTCTAATTATTCAACACTGAATTGTAACCTTGACAAGCAATTTTATGCAGAAATTGGAATCCAGATATCTTTCTCATCCAACAAAGTTTAACAGTTTGCCGAGCATTTTGCGAGCCGAGGCTGCATCTAAAACAACAAATTCTTCATCCAGTTGTACAATTGCTCTTCTTTGGCTCACCAGGTGGGGAACTTGACACATGGCTTTTAAGCTAACCTGAACGATGCAGCTGGTTGCGCATATTGGTCTAATTAAATTGTTGAAATGATGTTGAACTTTTTATTTCAGGGCCATGGACTTCTTAGTGGAATTGTTTCGAAATTTACTAGATCATGAAGACTGGTCCATGTTACACGTCTGTATGATTTCCTACAACAAGACGCTCGGGAAATGGCATGGCTGGATTTCCCTCTCTAGTTTCAAGGTAAATGGTAATATCATTCGACTGGTAAGTTGACTAGAATAATTTCTCGTTTTTAAAATATTTGATTAATCAAATGCGAACTCATAAATGACAATTTTTGAACAGGCTATTGTGAAGCTTGTTCCAGACAGGAACAAGATCATGGAAGTAATAGGAGGATCAGAAAATGTTAAACAGGACATGGCATTGCTATGTAAAATGTTCCCAACATTACTTGAACAGAACCACAAATACTTGGTACGATCTCCAAAACCTAAATTAAGCCTGTTTATGAGAATCCTTGATCGGGTCCCTTTTCTATATTTTAATGTCAATACTCGATATACAGGCCAGCGTGGGGGTGGACAACAAAAAATCGCCTTAAGACGTTAGGATCAGGACATGGCTGTGGAAATTATTAAAGCTCACACGCCTGGTTCATTCTTTTTATTCTTTGGTTGCTTCAATCAAATCCGCTCCACTAGACAATGATGATTAGCATCCCGAAAGTGATCTAGAGTAATTCATATCATTTGTTTGATTAAATTTATGGAACGATCGGTGTAACTAAAGTGATCTTCAAACCCATTCCTTTGTTTCGATCTGATGCACTTGATAGTTGATAATCCAGATAGATGTACATCTGTTTATGTATCCCTGCTGTCCATAAAATGTTCTTACTTCAAAGATAACTTCCCAGTTGAACCAATTCCTTGCATTTTGTTTTACATTCAACATGTCTTATTTTTGGGTCAAATTTTCTCTTTTGAACACGCCATTTAGATTTTTTTAAAAGTGATGTTCTGGCTTAAAAGTACGGACCTGTAACTTCTTGATACTGATATTTTACGCAAATCTTCTTCTTCTTTTTTGCAATGTGAGACACTCGGGCGAATATTTCTAATGAGAAGTGACAATAAAAAGGTGACAAGTTTTGAGAAATGTAAACCAGCCCATTTCATGATAACATCATTGTTTTACTCACTAAGAGCAACACTAAAAATACTTGTATCTAAACTTGGAAAGTTTCTTTTTAACTGAAAGATCCACAGCATAATAAAATACCTAAAATTTCGAAAACTCAGTGGCTCCAAATTAAGAGCAGGTAATTCTGTGGCACAAACCCACACCATGGATTCACATAGACACCTTCCATCCTCAATCCAACACTTCATTTCCTCTTTTCTTTGCCCAGATCATCAAAAAGAAGAAAAATGTACTAACTCGAAGAAAAACGTCAGTTCGATTCATGGATTGACGCTCCTTTCAGCAGAAGACCAAAGACATAATGTGGTCATTATTTGAATGATATTTTGCAGGTATCAGCAGGCTTATTTGATTTTATAGATTGTACATCTCTCAGTCAAAATATCCGGATATGTGATATTTCGTGATTTCTTTTTTCTTCAGACTGGAAACGTGGGTAAAGTCGTCTTAAGGGGCATACAAAGGCTCATCAGCTTCATCGAAAAAGAGAGGCTCATTGTTAGATGGGCACAAATGAAGGGCTTAAAGAAAGGGTTTACATACATTTCCCAAATCTTTGGTGTGTTTTACTTATCTTGAGCATTATTTCAGTTTTGGGTCCAAAGTTGTTTTTTCTTGAATGGAAATTTCCTTCTGAAATCCAGTATAGAATACACCACATGAAAGCAGCTTTGTCTTAAGACCTGAAATAACAATAAAATCAACAAAAATTAATGAAACTTTTGAACAATCAATTGCAGAAGAAGTTAAGGAACCGGAAATAGAGATCGGGTTCCCCACCGATGTAAAGCATGTGGCTCATATTGGTTGGGATGGACCGTCCGTGAGTTCCCCTAGTTGGGTATGTTTTCGTCGAGGCTTTCACCATTTGACGCATTTTACCTTTCTTTATAGAAAAATGTGTACTTTTGTTTCTGTCATTCTGTTACACTTTAAGTAACTGGATAGATTTATTTCACTTCCATAATGATTTTCAGATGATGGATTTTAAATCAGAACCTGACTTCTCATCTAGTGGATTAACCTTACAAGAGGGCGCATCCCGAGACCTCCCTCCGCTCAAGCCCCCTTCCGAAGGTACATAAAAATATTATGTGGGTCAAATTACATTTGACATGGTTAAATAATTTTTGCAAGTCTTTTCATCCTTAAGTTGGAATTTTTTTTATTACAATCTAGTAGTTTTTTGTGTGTGTAAATGCTTTGACAGATTCATCTAGTAGAAAGAGCCGACGTGCCTCAGAATCATCGGCACACGACCTGCCCGACTTGCCCAAAGCTAGTCGTCGCCACACCACTTCCAATGGGACAATAGAGTCTCCCATCCGAGAGAGGTCCGAAAAACCACCTGGGAAACACTCAAGAAAACATCAGTCTGGAGATGAATCAAAGGAATCATCCAGTGGACAAAACTTATTTGAATTAGGTGAGGCTTCCCCTGCCCGTAGCATGCCCAACATTCCTAAAAAATCTAGAAGAAAGAAAAATAAGGACTTGAACGTCAGCGGGTCAACACGATCATCCAGATGTTCTTCGAAAGCTAATGCATCATCTGCTTCATGTGGCTACGCATCCCCATTTTCAGACCCGGGCACTGGGGCGATGGTGCCCGGCTCCAGCTTGATGGATGATAGTTTTTCAGGTAGCTCATCCCCAAATTTACTCCCATTTGGACGCATTGAGGAGAAGGTGAAAATTTAATTCTTGAGATGTTTCTTTTGGTTGGAGGATTTCACATATTAATTTGTTTTGTCAATAGAGAGTCATGAGATACTCAAATTACATACAG
Source organism: Rhodiola kirilowii (assembly GCA_033675215.1). Classification (NCBI taxonomy): domain Eukaryota; kingdom Viridiplantae; phylum Streptophyta; class Magnoliopsida; order Saxifragales; family Crassulaceae; genus Rhodiola; species Rhodiola kirilowii. The sequence goes on from CM066201.1 coordinate 19,705,694, forward strand.
TACAATGTTGCAACTAGAAACCCACATCGTTCTTAATATGATAGCCTAAAGGCTAAAAGTAAAGACATGGCACATGCGATTTGTAATTTTGTATACATTTACACGCAGCGGCGGATTCAGAGATTTGCAGGAGGGGTTTTTTTAAAAATTTCTTTGAAGATAATAAATTGTTCTAATGAGGCAAAAAACAAACCATTTATATAAGTATATATTCCGTTTAACGGTATAGTTATTTTCTTGCAAAATAGTAAAGTTTTTTTTTTATTGGGGTTAATTGTTAGTGTTAGGGTGTGTTAGAGGGTCTTCGAAAAATAGTAAAATTAAACTCATATAAAGTTCTACATCAAACAAAAATTTCATATAAAGTTCATAAACTTCCTAACTTTGGAAGATCATAAAACTCATGTTGATTATCCTATCAAATCAAGTCATATATCATTAGAGAGATAATTTGATAGGCTAAGACTCTTCATTTGATAGAAGTATCTAAATTGAAATGTTAAAGCAACTAAAAAACATACTCAAACTATGATTGCATAATAACTATATGTGATCAAAGTCAAACACATGTAATCTTAGTAACTTTGCAAACCTATAATGAGTGGTCGGAGCACCATTTCGGAAATAAATTGACAAATTTTCAAACGACGAGCCTCGTAGCTATTCCGTGATTAAATTGTTAGCTCAATCATGTGAACTCCGTTGATAATATAACTCAATAAAAAGGTATACGAGTGTTAAAGAAGAAAGATCGATTTAATACGTTAATAGTTTCTGATGAAAGTGTCTGGTCATTTTCAAAGGGATTCATGTGATTGAGTAAGAAATAAAATCACGGTGTAACTACAATACTCGGCGTTCAAAATTTGTCAATTTATTTTGATGTTCCCATGAATGGCATGCTGTTGGCAAAACAGCTTTAGACAGTTCAAGCAGGTGTTCAAGAAGAGTTCAATCGCTGTCTTGAACTGCAGTTCAGCGTACAGCAGACGCATGAAGATTTCCGTATCCAGAAGATCGACGAGATTATTTGATTGGGGATAAATTGACGAGTCATCATTAAAGATCAGATATTCAAATGAATATCTTCAGCTTGGATTCGAGAATATTGGATGGCTTGACACGGAAGTAATCTCCAAAGATTGGATATGGAAAAGATTGAATATCTATCAAATATTTAGGAGTATCTTCGAAATATTTGACAAGAATATTTCGATCTGAAGTCGGCTAGTGAGGAATTCAAAGATTCAGATATTCAAACGAATATCTCCTGATCAGATTTACGATTGGATTGGCTGATTTGTCGTGGAAGAATTATCAAGATCTTCCCAAAGATTGGATTGGAAATATCCATTGAATATTTAGGAATATTTCCTAAATATTTGATGAGGATATTTGGAACAGATTTGGATCTCGCCTATGCATATAAATACAAGGCTAGGGCGTCCATAATCCGGGTCGCTTCCTGAGAGAAAAGAAAAACACGAGAGGATTCGTGAGATTGGAGGAGAAGCGACGGCCGGCTGAGTATTCCACACCGGAATATCAATGGCGAAGTAACAGTATGTTTAGTGTGCTGTTCAGACTGTTCTTGAAGGACAACAAAGCGCACACACACACGGTAATCAAGCTACGTCTTTGAGAGAAGGCGACTGGACTTCTGAGAAGTCCAAGACTACGCCGAGAGGGAAGTCTCGTCCTACCCATAGGGGATCGAGGGGAGCTGCGGTGAACCGAGATTGCAAATCCGATAGATGGAGTGTTAGAGGCTAGGCTATTACAAACAAGGCGTTGTGTAAGTGTAAGTCCACGAATAGCTCTAAACTCGTAATAAGATTTGTGTCCCTTTTCGGGTGTGGGAAACCCCCCCCAGAGTAGGCGAGGCCGAACTAGTTTATCATATCGTGTGTGCTCCTGTTTGTTCTATTTTTGGTACTGTCTGCAAAGGTGTTCTAGTCTCTGTTTGAACACAACCTGAAACTGTCCAACAAGTGTTTGAGACGCAGTTCGAACACCATTTAGAACTCGTCTTGACTAAGACAAGTAGATTTCAATTGGTATCAAAGCAGACACTCGACATACAGAGTGTGATTTGGTGACTGTTCAAGATGAGTTTGAAGGAAGGACAGAGCACTAATCGACCACCGTTGCTTGAAGGGCCAAATTATACCTATTGGAAATCCAAGCTGAAAGCCTTTTTGAAATCCCTCGATGAAAGCGCTTGGAGAGCTGTAATGATCGGATGGACAGAACCCATGATGGCCAACCCTGAAGGAGCTGTTATGCCAAAACCCGAAGCCCTGTGGTCTGAAGCAGATGATGTAGCGGCTGTTGGGAATTCAAAGGCCCTGAATGCAATATTCTATGGAGTGGACGAGAATGTGTTCAAACTGATTGCTGAATGTGAGGTGGCCAAGGAAGCATGGGATATTCTCAGAATAGCCTATGAGGGTCCAGACAGTGAATCTAACGATGAGGAAGAAGAGCATGAGAATGTCAATATCATGGGACTTGTAGTCACTTTTGAAGACTGCAGTGAGACAAGTGAAAATCCATACTCTAGTGCACTGTCTGAACAGCCTGTTGATGACGCATCAAGCAGTGATGACGAAGGACTTTCTCATGAGACCTCGGCCGAGACGTACAAGGAACTCTATGAGAAGTGGCTATTGGTGATTAGTCTGAACAAGAAGCTCACAGAAACAGTGGCAAGCCTGACAGAAGAAAAAGATAAAAATTGGTAGGAGGTAGAACTTTTCGTTGCCCAGAAGGTGGAACATCAGGAGGAAATATCTGCTTTGAAGCACGAGATGATCGGAATGAATCAAGAATGCTCGTCACTTCTTGCACAGAAGGTGGAACTGCTAGACACCGTATCGGTTTTGAAAGCTGAGATGGAGAACCATAGAGAATCACATCCTGCAGGCTTGGTGGAGCTAAGAAGAAAGAATGCTGACTTGAGACGCAAAGAAGCCCATCTTCTGAACAAGGTAGAATCCCTGGAGTTGCAAATCGAGATGGAGAGAGATAATCGTGTCGCTACTGTGAAAGAGTTGAGCAGCTTCAAAGGATCGGTGAAGATATTGAACTCGGGCTCAAAGAACTTGGAATCCATACTCAGATCTCAAAGAATTGAAGATGGACATCGAGGTCTCGGCTTCAATGGTAACAGTGGCTCAGATAAGACTTCGTCTTTTAAGGCAAAACTGAAACCTGCACAGAGAGCAGAACAGAGTGTGAACCACTACCCTGAGAAGCATCTTGGGAATCAAGGAAGAAAGCAGCTCATGCCCAACCGTGGAAGACATGGTATTGAATGGAGAGGAAACAATCGTACGTGTTGGTATTGCTATCAGATGGGGCACATCAAATCAAGGTGCCGACTACTTCTGGCTGAGCAAAAAGTATTGGAATCCAGAGTCACCCCTCGAGTCAGACAAGTCTAGAAACCAAAAACAAGGAAAGAAGTGTGCTTCGTTGCTCTTAGCACATTCAGTCACATAAAGGAAGAATGCTGGTACCTCGACAGTGGATGCTCGGCTCACATGACAGGTAATCCTCAATATCTCATCAATGTTAAACCTATTCGCAAGCGTCATTTTGTCACTTTTGGAGATGGAGGAAAGGGCCAGGTGATCGGCTGTGGGACATTGAAGGTTCCGGATCTACCTGAGCTCGAGGATATCCTCCTAGTGGATGGGTTAAAGGTGAACCTGATCAGTATCAGTAGATTGTGTGATGAAGGACAGTCTGTTACATTCACTCGTGTTTCCTGTCAAGTACTGGATAGGAATGGAGACACTCTGATGGAAGGAAGTAGGTCATCAAATAAAAGCTACTTTCTAGGCACAGTTGGAACAGGAGCTGCCACTGTCTGTCCGACAAACATGATAAATGAGATGGAATTGCAAGGGACAGGTATGGTGTTCTCTTCTGGAAAGGTGAAAGAGGAAGTTGCCCTAAACTCAGTTCCAGAAGATGATAAAGTTATAGGTGGGACATCGTCTGAAACACCCATTCAGACTAAGTCTACAGAAGATAAAGTTCCAGAGGAAGGTCCAGCTGATGAAGCCACACCTACTCCAGCTGGGACACTTGACACTTCACCTGCGCTGCAACCCTCATGGAGAATTAAGAGTCGAGCGAATGAGATCAAGTATCGAGAGCTGGCTGCATGTTCATCCAGTCTGAAGAATGTCACCAAAGCATTTATTGATGAGATTTGGGTGGTGGCCATTCACGTGGAACTGGAAGAGCTCACCAGATCTGAAGCATGGAAGTTATATCAACTTGCGCTTAGTCACAAACTGAAGAAGACTATGTATGGACTCACACAAGCGCCCAGAGCATGGTACGAGATGTTCCTCATCGACCATGGCTATGAGCGAGGGGGAGTAGAGAAGCATATGTTCGTCACGAGTACACAGAAGCTGGTTGGCCAGTTTGTGAGACGGATGCAAAAAGAAGCTCCAGCTGATCATGGTGGGAGAGATGAAACACCTTCCTGGAACACATGTTGACCAGATGCTGGGAGAGCAAGAGAGCATCGCTGCAGGGAGCTGCTGCACTCAGTTCCTATGGATAAAGCAGAATCTGTCTGAACACAGAGTGGAACGAGTGAAGAAGTTTCTGCCCAAGAACCCAGTACAACACTCCATGCGCAGATATCACTTCATCAGAGAGCTAGTGGAGAAGAAGGTCATCACATCGAAACACATGACCACTGTAACTGTCGTACTCACCATGCCACTAGACGCCACTCAGTTTGAAACACGTAGATCCTCTCTGGGTCTGCGTGTTATCTCCAGCTAAGTGTTCCAAACAAAGGTCAGCCAAGAGCAGAGCCCCAGCAAATCAGATGGGCTGACCTACCAAAGAAGAGGGCTGGAACAGATGGTACGTGGTTGGAACTGATTACTAAGTTCAACATATTTACAGCTTTATTAGGCGTTGGAACATATCAAGGAGGAGAGAGGTGATTGGACAAATATCTCAAGAGATATTCACATGACCGTTTTTGGCAAGTGGAGGAGTCCAAATATTTGAGAAATCAAAAAGGCAGTTGAATCGAAGGTGGATGAGGATACAATATCAGCAAACCCTAAAATCAGAGAAGGGAAAAAGAAGGGAGAAGAGGCGGCTGTGACAGAGCTTAAAGAAGCTACTTCAAAGGCGTCAAAGGCTGATCCTAATCCAACTAAAGGGAGTGTGCAGACTGCGAAGGAATATCAGGCGATGGCTGAACCACCCCTTAATAAGAAGAAGGTGAAGCCAGCAGGGCTAAGATTCTGGTTCTGATAAGCAGAAGAATGGGGATGCAAGTGGAGATCAGCAAGCTAAGTGATGGACCATAATTGTATGAATCATAAACACAGTTAAACCCACCAAATTAGACTCTTTGTCTATTTAACTTTTTCTTGTTAGTTTTGATATTTATCTACAGGGTATTTTGAAGTCTAGAGAGCATACAGGCTAAGGAGGAGTTTTAAAGCTGAAAATGAATTACGAGTCATTCCAGGTCACGACCAAATTCTGACTTTCAAGAACCTGACGTGGAATCACTCAAAACAAGTCCAACCGAAGGGCAACCAGAGTCAGACTGGAGCTGAAAGGACCGATGGCTTTTGGGGGAAAAGATCTCAACTCACACTCACCCACTCCCCCCCACCTAGCCGGCGGCTCCCCTCACTCACATTCTCCTCCTCCTCTCCTTTCATGCCACATGGGGGGGCGGCTTTCCTCCCTCCTCCTCACAAGCCCGGCGGCTTTGCTATGGAGAAGACAAGTGTCCCGGCGGCTTTTTGGTTCCCCAACCATCTTGAGCCATGTGTCTTTGACGGAGCCCACCGCACTGTCGTTAAGGTGCGGTGTTCTCTGTGCAAAAGCAAATTTATATTCCGCTACTCGTGACCTTACTACTGGGTAGCAAGTGGTAAGTAGGGGTCAAACCCAAGGGAATTAGGGGGATAGTCGTTCTTTGAGGGATTTGTACAGCGAGGGAGCGTGTTTTAGGTTGATTGAGGTTTTAGTGCGGAAAAGTAAGTGATTGGTTGGTTGGTTTTGGTTTTTAGTGCGGAAAAGTAAATGACAGAAAATATAAATACTGAAAATAAAAGCGAATACTTACAGCGGGTGATGCGTGATTGGCAAGTCCTCCGGAAGGTGAGCAGTTGATAGAGCAGTTTATACTAAGAAAATAAATGCGAGGGGTGTTTGAATTTAAGGAAAGCATTCGGTTTCAGGGGCCTTGTATCATAGCCTGTTTATCACTGACCATTAGTGATTCTTCTAAGTATTCAAAATTGTATCAAGGCCATTTCAAGCACTCGATTTGCACACACCGTCTAGCCCATTTCAAGGTCGTAGAGCACTTGTTCTATTTAGACTAGCACCCCATTTCAAGGTATACTAGCCTATGTGCATCCATTGATCCGTCATTTCCGATCAAAACCAATGGTGTTTAAAAGAGGTCGAACTCCTCAGATAAGCTTTGCCATTTCAAGCATCCACTTACCCGAGTATGTTCACGAACCCCCACGGAAGAGTTTTGCCATTTCAAGCATCCACTCAACCTTGGAAGTTCTGGCCTAATATATGGCACATAGAACAAGTTTTGAATAAAAAGAAGAGGCACTAAGTGCAGGGTCTAAAACATTTTATAATACAAGTATACCCCTTCAACCGAATGAAGAGTTTAGCTACGAATATCCATAGAGGTGGATACCATAGCTAAGTACTTACGGTTTTTGAAAGACAGTAAGTAAGGGAAAGGGGTGTGTACTTAAGAACTGACAAGAGTACTCGAGAATAAAGAAAAGCTTGAGTACTCAAGAACCGACAGGAGTACTCAAGACCGAACTATAATACTCAAGAACCAACAGGAGTATTATATATTGAAAACCAAACTTACAAAGTGCCAAACTTAGAGAGAGAAGTGAAAATGGATTTTTTGATTTGTGGATGATGAAATACAAAGGGAGGAGCTTCTATTTATAGGAGGGGAGGAGGAGGAGATGTGGTGGAGGAGGGTGACACTTGTCACAAAGTTGTGGTAGGAAGAGGAGGAGGTAAAGCCGCCGGGTAGCCGGTCATGGAGGAGGAGGGGAGGTGGCTTTGGCCACCTCTTGCACAAAGCCGCCGGTCACCATGGGAGAAGAGTGAGTTCTGTGAGTTTTGTGCAGTCTTTTCACAAAACTATCAGTCCAATTTCGCTCCGGTCTGACTTTGGTTGCTCCTCGGTTGGATTTGATTTGAGTGATTCCATGTCAGGATCTTGAGATTTCTTCAGTCGGCGTCTGATCTTGACCTCGGAATGACTCGTAATATCTTTTCAGCGTAAAATCCTCTCCTTAGCGTGTTTTCTCTCTAGAGTCCAAAATACCCTGTAGAAATATATCGGAACTAACAAGCAAAAGTTAAATAGACTGATGGACCATAATTGTATGCAACATAAATACAGTTAAACCCACCAAATTAGACTGTTTGTCTATCTAACTTCGACGTGTTAGTCCCGATATATTTCCACAGGGCATTTTAGAGACTAAAGTGAAAACACGCTAAGGAGAGGATTTTATGCTGAAAAGATATCAAGAGTCAATCCATGGTCAAGATCAAATGCTGAACGAAGAAATCTCAAGATCCTGACGATGAATTACTCAAATTAAATCCAACTGAGGAATTATCAAAGACAGCCCGGAGTGAAATTAGACTGATAGTTTTGTAAAGACTGTACAAAACTGTCAAAACTCATCCATGTGCATTGAATGACCGGCTACTTGGTGAAGAGGATGAGTCATTGGGTGGCAACACCTTCCTCCTCCTTGGGTGACCGGCGGCTCCTCCCTCACATGGTGGCTCCTCCACTCTCCTTGCTCCACTTGTCACCACCTCACTCCTCCCCTCTCAAAGCCGCCGGCGGCTAAATGAGCCACCATGAGAATGTGACATGTGGAGGCTCCTCCTCCACATGCTCCTCCCCTTCTCCTCCACCCTTGGATGCTCCTCCACATGCCACCATCTCCACCCTTGCTCCTCCTCCTCCATGGCTATAAATATGGAGCTCCTCCTCATTTGAATCATCCCATACTTGTACACACTTTAGAGAGAGAGAGGGCTTAACCCTCCTCTCTTCATTCTCAATAAAATTGTTCTTCGCTTTGGAAATAAAGGATAGCTCCTTTGGCGCTTCAACGGTTGTAAGTATTATTTTTAGTATTTATTCAACTGTTTTATTTCCTTAGTTATAATGTTTAGCGCGATGAATAGTAGCTAAACTAGTAGTTCGGTCGCAGGGGTATACTTGTATTATAAATGTTTTAGACTTTACTCTTAGTATACCTTTGTATTCAAAACTTGTTCTATGTGCCATATATAGTCAGAGTTTCCAAGGTTGAGTGGAAGCTGTCACAAGCAAAGCTCTTCCGTGGGAATTCGTGATCATACTCGGTAAGTGGAAGCTGTCACAAGCAAAACTTATCGAGGAGGTCGACTTATCTAAAACACCACTTGATCGCAACGTCACTGGGAGATCAGGTGGATGCACATAGACTAGCATACCTTGAAAGGGGTATTTTAAATGATGTTGCAAGTCTTGAGTTAGAAATAACCTAGATTCATCTTTGAATACTTAGCGCGGTCGATGATAAACAATTAAAATACAAGGCCCCTAAAACTGAATCCTTTCCTTACAATCTGCTAGCAATTATTATAATTTACTTTCAGTTCTCAAATCACACTCAAACTCAACCCCAATCGCATCTTTATAAGCTTCATTAAAGAACAACTAATCCACACTGACTCCCTTGGGTTCGACCCCTACTTACCACTTGCTACCCAGTAGTTAAGTCGCGAGTAGCGGACTTAGAAATTTATTTGCACAAATCGCTTTAACGACGAGCGGTCTGTCAAATTGGCGCCGTTGCCGGGGAATTAGCGAATGGATAGTTGTTCTTTTTTCTGTTATACATAATGTCTTCCTACTACGAAAGCGAGCCTTGGTACTATGAAGAGTTTTCCCCACGACCCTTTGAACTTGAATTCCGCAAGAAGATCATCAACCTTGCGCAATCCCAGGACGAAACTTTGGACGAGTACTTGGCGTACTTCATTTCCATTGTGGCGAGCTGCCCGCACCACGGATTCGCATATTCATATCTTCTTCGGACATTTCTTATTGGGATGAGAATTTCAGAGCTTTGCTTGCTAGATACTACCGCAGGAGGGTCAATAATGGAATTAAGCAAAAATGAAGCCTGGGGCCTCATTCAGGATTTGGCCAAAAGCACAAAACGAGGGCCAATGCACCAAACTGAAGATAAGGCACCAACGATGAAAGTGGACTCAGTACAGAACAAGCCCGACACCACACCTATTATCTTGCCCGCAACAAAACCGAGAGAAGACATCAGTACAAGGGCAGTAATGGATATGGAGACGGCTCGATGGACCAAGCCAACATTGGTGCCCACAAGGCTGACAGAGGCCATGATGGACGAGTCGGGAACCGGAAGCACCGAGGAAGAACCCATATGGGATATCACTCCCGAGCCATTAGAAGACTTAGAACCAGAACCGATATAGTGTGGGACGAGGAACAGCCCAAATGGGATATCACTCCCGAGCCATCAGAAGACTTAGAACCGGAAACCGATATAGTGTGGGACGAGGAAGAACCTTCGTGGAAACTCACTCCCGAGCCGGCAGAAGAGGAAGTCCCGAATGCCACTAACAAGCTACCCGAAACTTACCCTGCTCTCACTACCAAAGCGGACGAGGAAATCACGGCAGGCCCGGTCCTTGCGCTCGAAGCACCCGAGGCAGGCCCGGTCCTCATTTTCAATCTATCCGAGAAAGACCTGACCCTTGTGGTGGAAGTCCCTCAATTTGTCCCCTCGGTTTGTATGCGGATCACAGCCCCTGAAAATGAAGTAATTAACGCTGAGGTGCAAGGCGAGTTTGAGGCAGAACAAGGGCAAGAAAAGCCATCAATGGAACTCTCAATCACCACAACTCAACAAGGCAGCCCTGGAAACTCTCTCATGCTGAAACGACCAATCATCTATGCCACAAAGAAGAGGGTTAGCAAGGGCACATGCTTGAGGTTGCTTGGCAAAAGACTGAACTTTCAAAACTGCAAAGATGCCAACCGGCCATACATGAAGAAGCGGCAAAGACATGGGCCAAGAGAATGGAAACCCGGAAGGAGAAGCAAGAGAGCTCGACTTGATGGACCAGCAGCTATGGTCAAGGAGTCCTCGTTTTCTCGGGGATATGTGAAAAAGAAGCCTCCGAATCAAGGGAGAGCAGAACTGAGCCCGCTACCATATGTATTCTTTGGGCAAATCAAAAAAGATACCGAGAAGAAGTTCGACCTCAAGCACCCATGGGATCCCACCTTATGATCCAAGAATGAGGTATTATCGAGCTAACGACGTTAAACAAAGGCACTGGTCGGGAGGTAACCCGACACCTATCTTACTTTCAGTCATTTAAATTCTATCATTTAGTTTTTTCATTCTCACCTTTCCTGTATATATTTGCTTGCACGACTTTTGAACTAATCCGTGCTGAAAGGCACGCCTTCGTTCAAAAGTGTGGGGTGAGAACCGTCTGTGTACATAGTTAACATGTTTTTCTTTTTTCCTTTTCCCTTAATATCATCTTTTTGAAAATATGAACTTGAGAATGTGAAAAAGATAGATCTAAATTCATGCATTAACCTTGTGAAAATTCAAACTGTTTAAAAACTTAGAATGTAACTTTTCATTTGTCCTTTGTGCTGAGAAAACTAGGGATGTGGAGTTGACATAAACTGCCCTAGAGAGGCTTGGCAAGCAATCAAAGGATCAGATCAAACTATATGGTTTTCGAAGTTAGTGGAGGCTGCACTTCGGGTTTCAGTGAAGAATTGAAGTCAACTCCGCCATGCAGTGTTTATGCAAAAAGAAAAAAGGCGAGGATGGGAATCAGACCGTCCTCTCACTAGTCAAAGTAGCCGAGAAAATAGATGAGCGACCCTCTTCTTGACCCGCGCGAAACGACAACGATGAGAGGAGCGGGGAGGTATTTCCATAGGCTTGCGGGCGATGATTGGACCTCCCAAAAAGGCTTGAGAAAATGGACTAGCAGCCACAAAAAGGCGAAAAGCTCAAAGAAGCAAATCAAGAGGCCAAAGGCCCAAAATTGTGAAGGTTTTAACCGAACAAAAAGTGAAGTACTCAAAGAGTCAAATCAAAGGCCAAAGGCCAATTCACTACAAAAGCAGTCCCTCGCCAAAAAAGAAAGAAATCAAAAAGGCTCAAACCATTGAAACCCGAACCAAATCACGTGCTAGAGAAAGCTACCAGAAAACAATATAGTGCGAGACGATCCCGAGGTTGCAGTCCAGGAGCCTAAACAGGGCTATCTCCCGAGACATCCAATATAATTTGCATCTCAGCGCGGAGGTACAAGTAGTAAGTTTCTTCTATTTATTTACGCAGTTTAATTTGGTAATAAGTAAGCAATGCATGAATTAGGATAGATCAAGTACCACAGTCTAATTTTCATATTTCAAAGCCAACTTAGAGTACAGCCCTTTAATAGCATTGTTCGGGACGAACAACTAAAAGTGTGGGGTGATCTGATGGACCAAAATTATACGAATCATAAACACAGTATAACCCCCTTAATTAGACATTTTGTCTATTTAACTTTTGCTTGTTAGTTCAGATATATTTTTGCTGGGTAATTCAGAGCTTAGAAAGAATACACACTAAAGAGGAGCTTTTAGAGCAGAAAAGATGTTACGAGTCAGTCCAAGGTCATGATCATATGCCGACTGAAGAAATATCAAGGATCCTGACGTTGAATCACTCATAACAAATTAATCAGAAGAATCAGGAGAGGAATCAAGATAGTCCGGGGAAGAAACACATAGACAGTTTTGTGAAATCACTGCACAAAACTGTACAAAATTCACATTGGACCAAAGTGACCGGCCACTTGTTGAAGAGGTGACCAAGGGAGGAGCTCCTCCCCTTCCACCACCGGCAACCGGCGGCTCCTCCTCCCTTGACCGGCGGCTTTTGGCTCCTCCACATGTCTCCTCCTCCTTGCTCCTCCTTCCTCCTCCCTTGGATCAAAAGACATGTGGTGGCTCCTCCACCCTCCATTCTCCTCCTCCATGGATGGCCTCCACATGCAACCATCTCCACCCTCCATCTCCACCCTCCATGGCTATAAAAGGAGGAGCTCCTCCCCTCATTTTAAAAAAAGCACCTCACTTGTAAAATTCACTTCTCTCTCTAGTTATGTATTGTAAGTTTGGCTTTGGAAATAAAGAATAGCTCCCTTGGCGCTTCAACGGTTGTAAGTATTATTTTTAGTATTTATTCAACTGTTTTATTTCCTTAGTTATAATGTTTAGCGCGATGAATAGTAGCTAAACTAGTAGTTCGGTAGAAGGGGCGCACTTGTATTATAAAATGTTTTAGACTATTAACTTAGCGTCTTGTCTTAGTATTCAAAACTTGTTCTATGTGCCATATATCAAGTCAGAGTTTCCAAGGTTGAGTGGAAGCTGTCACAAGCAAAGCTCTTCCGTGGGAATTCGTGATCATACTCGGTAAGTGGAAGCTGTCACAAGCAAAGCTTATCGAGGAGTTCGACTTATCTAAAACACCACTTGGTCAATAACGTAACTGGGAGATCAAGTGGATGCACATAAGGCTAAGATACTTCGAAAGGAGGAATTAGTCTTCAGTAGAACAAGTGTTGCTTTAGACGATGTTGCAAGTCTTGCGCTACGAAAGGGTCTCGATTCATCTTTGAATACTTAGATGATTCACTAAGGGTCAATGATAAACAGGATATAATACAAGGCCCCTGAAACCGAACATTTCTCTTTAATTATAAACTGCAATTTACTTTCCAGTACTAAAACCAACCAACCAATCAATCAATCAATCACTTAGCTGGTAGCTTTAAAACCAACCAACCGACCTAAAACACGCTCTCTCGCTGGACAACCCCCTCAAAGAACATCTATTCCCCTAATTCCCTTGGGTTCGACCCCTACTTACCAAGTACTACCCAGTAGTATAGTCGCAAGTAGCGGACTATTATAAATTTATTTGCACAAATCGCTTTAACGACGAGCGGTTTGTCATAGACAAACAGTCTAATATAGTGGGTTTAACTGTGTTTTTGATTCATATAATTATGGTCCATCAGATCACCCCACACTTTTAGTTGTTCGTCTCGAACAATGCTATTAAAGGGCGGCACTAAGTAAGCTTTTTAAAATATGAAAGTTAGACTGTGGGACTAGACTTATCCTAATTCATGCATTACTTACTTATTACCAAATTGAACTGTGTAAATAAATAGAAAAAACTTGATACTTGTACCTCCGTGCTGAGATGCAAATTATTTTGGATGTTTCGGGAGATAGCCCTTTTCAGGCTCCTGGACTGCAACCTCGGGACCGTCTCGCACTATATGGTTTTCTTGTAGCTTTCTCTAGCACGTGATTCGGTTCGGGTTTCAATGGTTTGGTCTTTGATTTTCTTTTGGCGAGGGACAGCTTTTGTAGTGAATCGGCCTTTGGCCTTTGATTTGACTCTTTGAGTACTTCACTTTTTGTTCGGTTAAAACCTTCACAATTTTGGGCCTTTGGCCTCTTGATTTGCTTCTTTGAGCTTTTTGCTTCTTTGTGACTTGCTAGTCCATTTTCTCAAGCCTTTTTGGGAGGTCCAATCATCGCCCGCAAGCCTATGGAAATACCTCCCCGCTCCTCTCATCCTTGCCGTTTTGCGCGGGTCAAGATGAGGGTCGCTCATCTATTTTCTCGGCTACTTTGACTAGAGATAGGATGGTCTGATTCCCGTCCTCGCATTTTTTCTTTTTGCATAAACACTGCATGGCGGAGATGACTTCAATCTTCACTGAAACCCGAAGTGCAGCCTCCGCTGACTTCAAAAACCTTATAGCGAAATTCAGTCCTTCGATTGCTTGCCAAGCCTCTCTAGGGCAGTTTATGTCAACTCCACATCCCTAGTTTATCTCAGCACAAAGGGACAAATGAGAAGTTACATTCTAAGTTTTTAAACAGTTGAATTTTCACAAGGTTAATGCATGAATTATGATCTATCTTTTTCACATTCTTAAGTTCATATTTTCAAAAAGATAGTTATTTATTTACAAAGGTGGATCTCACCCCACACTTTTGAATGAAGGCATGCCTTTCAGCAAGACTTAGTTCAAAAGCCATGCAAGCAAATATTATATGAGAAAGAAATGACATTAAGGAAAAGGGAAGAACAGAACTCCCTTTAAAGTGTCGAATGACATGGCTCGAGGCTGGATAATCGAGGGAGTTCGGCTGGGGCCTTGAACTCTTGGCGTAGGCCTGGCTGGCTTAATGTTGCACCCAAGTCCGATTCTTGAATAGTCATTTCTTCTATGCACCAAGTGGGTGAGAGCGACTTACGGAAAAAACTAAATGACAGAAAAATAAAAGACAGAAAGTAAGATAGGTGTCGGGTTACCTCCCGACCAGTGCCTTTGTTTAACGTCGTTGGCTCGACAGTACCTCATTCCTGGATCACTGGTTTGGATCCCATGGGTGGCTTAGGTCATATTTCTGTGTTATCAAGTTGACCTCGCCATGGTAATGTTTGACTCGTTGCCCATTCACCGTGAATCTGCTTCCATCATTTGGGCTTTCTAACTCAATTGCCCCATGGTTGAATACCTTAGTTATCGTGAAAGGGCCGGTCCATCAAGATTTAAGCTTCCCGGGCATCAATTTCATTCGTGAGGAAAAGACCAGTACTTGTTGTCCCTCCTCAAATGAGCGTCGGAGGATGAATTTGTCATGATACAATTTGGTCCGCGCTTTGTAGTCTGTTTGCCCTTCATAGGCCTCAAGCCGTAATTCCTCAAGCTCACACAGATTAAGCTTCCTATCCAGTCCTGCAGCTTCTAAATCTGGATTGCAATGCTTGAGCGCCCAATAGGCTTTATGTTCTAATTCCACCGGAAGGTGGCATGTCTTCCCATAAACAAGCCGAAAGGGGGAGGTTCCAATTGGCGTCTTGTATGCCGTCCGATAAGCCCAAAGAGCTTCATCTAGCCTCTGACTCCAATCTTTCCTGCCCGGCTTTACCATCTTTTCTAAAATTCCTTTGATTTCGCGGTTGGAGATCTCTGCTTGACCATTGGATTGGGGGTGATATGCCGTGGATGTCCAGTGGTGGACATGGTAGCGTTTTAAGGTCGCAGCCATCATGCGGTTGTAGAAATGAGTTCCTTGGTTGCTTATTATGGCCTTGGGTACCCCGTACCTACAAAATAGGTTAGTGCGCAAAAATTCTATGACAGTCTTTGCATCGTCGCACCTTGTGGCCTTGGCTTCTACCCATTTTGACACATAATCTACAGCAACTAAAATGTAAGTATAACCGTATGAAACTGGAAATGGTCCCATAAAATCAAGACCCCATATGTCAAAAACATCGTTGACTAATATGGGTACTTGAGGCATTTCACTTCTAGCTGACACATTTCCTACTCTTTGACACTTATCGCATTTTTTACACTTTTTATAGGCATCTCTAAATATACTTGGCCAGAAAAAGCAGCTATCTAAGATTTTTCTAGCGGTTCTCCTAGGCCCGAAGTGCCCTCCACATGCAAACTCATGGCAAAAGCTAATAACAGAAGCTATTTCATTATCGGGGATGCATCTCCTAAGTATTTGATCTGCTCCTATTTTCCATAAATAAGGATCATCCCATAAGTATTGTTTAGCATCATGTCTAAGTTTCATGCATTGTGCTTTAGTAAAAGAAGGAGGAAATGTACCTCCTACAAGGTAGTTGACGATTGAGGCGTACCATGGCACCTTGGTTGAGACTGCATAGAGATGTTCGTCTGGAAATGATTCAGTTATGTGCCCTTCTTCTTCCTTTCGGACAATCCTGCTTAGGTGGTCGGCCACAGTATTCTCGATCCCCTTTTTGTCCCTTATTTCCATATCGAATTCTTGTAGTAGTAATATCCACCGAATGAGTCTTGGTTTGGCCTCCTTTTTCTTCATCAGGTAACGGATAGCAGCATGGTCAGAGTAAACTATTACTTTTGCTCCAAGCAAATAGGGTCTGAATTTTTCTAGAGCGAATACTACTGCCAAGAGTTCCTTCTCGGTGGTGGAATAGTTCCGTTGGGCAGGATCTAGGGTTCGTGAGGCGTAGTAGATCACACCTGCCTTCTTATCAATCTTTTGGCCGAGAACTGCTCCCACAACAAAGTCGCTTGCGTCGCACATGATTTCAAACGGTTTTTTCCAATCCGGAGTTTGGATGATGGGTGTGCTAGTGAGGGCCTTTTTGAGCTCATTAAAGGCTTCCTTGCATGCATTAGTGAATTCCAAAGGAACTTCTTTTTGGAGAAGAGTGGATAGAGGCAACGCCTTTTTGGAGAAGTCCTTGATGAATCGTCGGTAGAATCCCGCATGCCCAAGGAAGGATTGGATGTCTCGGACAGTGGAGGGGTATGGTAGAGTCATGATCAGGTCTATTTTAGATTTATCCACCTCTATGCCTTCTTGTGAGATGGCGTGCCCTAAGACTACTCCATGAGTTACTATGAAGTGGCATTTCTCGTAATTGAGCACGAGGTTCATTGAGACACATCGTGCCAGATTCGTGTTCAGGTTATCTAGGCAAGCGTCGAATGTATTGCCATAGATGGTGAAGTCGTCCATGAAAACTTCAATGAATTCCCCGATCATGTCTGAAAAGATGCTGGTTACTACCCCTTGGAAAGTCCCCGGGGCATTGCATAGGCCGAACGACATTCTTCTGAAGACGAATGTACCGAATGGGCAGGTGAATGTAGTCTACTCTTGGTCTTCAGGTGCTATGGGGATCTGGTTGTAGCTTGAAAAACCGTCCAAAAAGCAGAAATATGGCTTGCCTGCCAGTCGGTCTAGCATTTGATCGATGAATGGTAGGGGAAAATGATCTTTTCTTGTGACGGCGTTTAATTTCCTGTAGTCGATGCACATCCTCCAGCCGTTCTTGATCCTTGTTGTTACCATTTTTCCTTCGGCATCTTCCTCGACTGTAATCCCACTTTTCTTTGGGACCACGTGGACAGGACTCACCCATTGGCTATCTGATATGGGATAGATAACGTCCGCATCAAGTAGCTTCTGTATTTCCTTTTGGACGATCTCTATCATGATCGGGTTGTGTTGTTTCAGCACTTTTATCAAACTTTGTTCCTGTCCTGCTTCCAAGCCACTCCTGATGATTACTGGGAGTGTGTCATTATCCCCTAGGAAGGCGTACTTCAGATGTCCAGGCAGGGGCTTCAATTCTATTTTGGGGGCTTGCATTACCGAGGGCAAAAAAGTATTTGATTTGAATAATTTTACCTCGTTGACTTCATATTCTGGTCTGAGAGGCTCCGAGATTGTTAAGTGGGCCACCGTTTCATGCAAGTCTTTGGTTAAGTTGTATGAGCCTTTGGCTCCACTGAGTATGGCTTCTAAGGGATCTGCTCTTAGTTCTGGTTGAATTTCTTGGACCAGGTCGTCCAAAGCATCGAGAGCGTGTACTTCCTCGAATTCCATAGGGTGCTTCATTGCTCGAAATATGTCAAAGCTGAAGACTTCTCCTTCTACTTCCATTGAGAGCATTCCACTTCCACAGTCTATCTTCATTTTTGATGTTTTGAGAAATGGTCGGCCGAGAAGGATGGGTGCATGGTCTGTAGGTCTGCCATTTTCCATTTTCAAGACGTAGAAGTCTGCTGGAAACACTAATTTGCCTACTTGAACCAGGACGTCTTCTATTTTGCCCTCGGGCTGTTTGCATGACCGATCTGCTAGTTGAATAGTGAGACCGGTGGGTTTGAGCGGCCCAATCTTAAGACATGAGTAGATAGAGTATGGAAGAACATTGATTGATGCTCCAAGGTCTAGCATGCAATTCTCGATCCTGATGTTGCCAATTGTGCATGGAATGGTGTAAGTTCCTGGATCTCCACATTTGGGGGGCACTTTTCGTTGTATGACGGCCGACACGTTCCTACTCATCAGCTCTTGATCGTGTCTAGAACTCCTCCTCCGGTTGGTGCAAAGTTCTTTTAAAAAGTTGGCATACCGAGGAATTTGCTTGATGGCTTCCAAAAGGGGAATGTTGATTTCGACTTTGATGAACAACTCAAATACGTCCTCATCCATGACATGTTGTTTTTGCACACGAGCCGGTACTGGAAATGGAAGTGTTGCGCTGATTTTAGGGGTTTCGGTTCTGGGCACCGGGCCAGGCCTGTGTTCCCTGGACGTATTCTCCTCTTCTTCGGTTACGTCCTGCTCTTCCTCAAATATGTCGTTGTCTTTATCGGCCGCATCATCCTCTAGAGTTTCGAGAGATTCGGGCCTCATTTGTTCTTCTCCGGGCAACCTTGTGTCTTTATCCTTCTCTTGCTCCAAAGGTTTGCCGACAAGCGTTTTTCCGCTTCTAAGAGTCCAGGCATTCACATCTTCCTGCATGATTTGAATGGTCTGTGAAAGGAGTCTGTCGGACTCATTAGCGTGCGCGGACTCTGAGGCAGCGAGTTGGGAGATGTGTTTCTTCAAGTCTGATAATTCTTCCTTTGTTTCAGCTTGGTTTTGATGCATAGTAGTGCTTAACTGCTGCACAGTACTTGACAATTGCGTTATCATATCCTCAAGTGACTTGTTTGGTCCTTGACGATTGCTCGAGTTTGCCAGGTACTGGCCTGCTGGTGGGGCGCCCTGGTTGCACTGTTGGTAGAGCGGTTGATAGAATGACTGGGCTAGTTGAGGGACAGCTGGTTGTGTTTCTTTTTTAGAATAGCTGTTGTTATGCCAGCTCGGGTTGGTTGCTTGACCATACTGTCTGTTTTGTCTGGCTCTGTCGTTACTGTTGTTGTTGTATCCTTGGCATTCTCCTAATGCATTTATTTTTGCCGGGTCCTCAACTAGTACTGTCGGACATGCATCAGTTTCGTGGTCTATAGAGCCATAAAACTCACAAGGTCTTACTTGAACTGTCTGCTTTCGTAAGAATTGCATCATCATTTCCTTCATTTGTCTCATCTCTTCTGGCATGGAGTTCATCGGTGTTTCAGCTTTTGCCACATTCCTTGTTCGGGAAAATTCCTCCTGACGAGTCGTCTCTTCTCTAAATCGGGCATTTTCAGCAACGTTGGTGATGAGATCCATTATGCCACTTAATGATAGATTCATCATGGATCCTCCAACTGAGGCATTGATGGACCATAATTATACGAATCATAAACACAGTATAACCCCCTTATTTAGACACTTTGTCTATTTAACTTTTGCTTGTTAGTTCCAATTTATTTCTACAGGGTATTTTGGAGCATAGAGAAAATACAAGCTAAGGAGGAGTTCTTAGAGGCAAAAATGGAGTACAAGGCAAATCAGGCCACTTTGGCCCAAGCAGGACCTGGCCACGCCTAGCAGAGTCCTAGGCCCCAGTCGAGCCACCAAGGACCAATAGCAAGTCGCTCGAGCAAACGACCTTATTTAATGAATCCACCTCGACCAAAATATTCCAAATGACAAATAAGGTGGACAATGTCGAGGAACCAAGAAGAAAGCTCGAGCAGGTTGAGAGTTGGCCCAATTCCAAAGCAAGGTCCCGCACGCATAGGCACCAAGTCCAAATTGATCGACAAAACTTTGGAATCTGGAAATTCTAGATCGACCAAAGTGTTCAAAACATCCAATAACTCGGTGAATCTCAAATTCCAGACAAAATGCCCGAGTAAATTCATCCATGGCCGAGAAGACCAAGTCCCGTCCGAAGAACCAGGCCCGCGCCGAGAGCCAGTCCGAGACCTGTGCGCACGCTGAACTTCAAATCAGGCCCAGGCCTAGTTCCGGCCAAATTCTGACAAAACGGTCTCGACCATTAGTCTTAGAATTGCTTCAACTTTCAGAATCAGCTGTTCAAATGCAAGGGACCGTCGGCTCATTTTCCGGCCAGAATTCCGGCCAAGCTCCGGCGAAGCTCCGACCAGGTGAAACTCCGACCAAGGCCAGGCCAACTCCGGCAAGAATTCCAGCAGAACCACCGGCCAAGTTCACAATTGCGGTTGGCTTTTTCCGGCGACTCAAGGGAAGCTTCCACAAGCTTCCACAAGCTCCTCCTCACATGGTGGCTCCTCCACTTGTCACAACCACCACCCTCCTCCAAAAGCCGCCGGCGGCTAGAGCTCCTCCATGGAAATGATGACATGTGGAGGCTTCTCCTCCACATCTCCTCCCCTTCCTCCTCCACCCTTGGATGCTCCTCCACATGCCCACCATCTCCACCCTCCATTCTCCAAAACTTGGCTCCCAAGTCTCCTCCCATGCCTAAAAATAGAAGTGCTCCCCTCTCATTTGAAAACACACCTCATATCCATACTTGTACACTTTAGAGAGAGAGAGGGCCTAACCCTCCTCTCTTCATTTTCAATAAATTGTTCTTCGCTTTGGAAATAAAGGATAGCTCCCTTGGCGCTTCAACGGTTGTAAGTATTTCTTAGTATTTATTCAACTGCTTTTATTTCCTTAGTAATAATGTTTAGCGCGATGAATAGTAGCTAAACTAGTAGTTCGGTAGAAGGGGCGTACTTGTATTATAAATGTTTTAGACTTTACTCTTAGTATACCTTTCTATTCGATACTTGTTCTATGTGCCATATATCAAGTCAGAGTTTCCAAGGTTGAGTGCCTGACAAGCAAAAAGCTCTTCCGTGGGAATTCGTGAACATACTCGGTAAGTGGAAGCTGTAACAAGCAAAACTTATCGAGGAGTTCGGCTTATCTAAAAGATCATTTGGAAACTGGACCAAAGGGACCAAATGGATGCACTTACGACTAAGATACTTCGAAAGGAGGAATTAGTTTTGCTTAGAACAAGTGTTTTAAATGGTGTTGCAAGTCTTGCGCTAGAAATAGCCTCGATTCATCGTTTGAATACTTAGCATGATCATATCTTGCGCTAGAAATAGCCTCAATTCATCTTTGAACACTTGGTATGATCATTAGCGGTCAATGATAAACAAATATAATACAAGGCCCCTGAAACCGAACATTTCTCTTAATTATTAAATCTGTAATTTACTTTCAGTATTAAAACCAACCAACCAATCAAACAATCATATAGCTGGTAGCTTTAAAACCAACCAACCAACCTAAAACACGCTCTCTCGCTGGATAAACCCCCCAAAGAACAACTAATCCACACTGACTCCCTTGGGTTCGACCCCTACTTACCAAGTACTACCCAGTAGTATAATTGCGAGTAGTGGACTTATAAATTTATTTGCACAAATCGCTTTGACGACGAGCGGTTCTGTCAGGCATCCATGAGCATTTTGTCTAAGGGTCTTAATCCATCAATGAGATACTCGACGGTGAGTTTCTCGGGTAGTCCAAGGGTACAGCAGCTTCTCTCCAGGCGGTTGAACTTTTCCAGGTAATCGTACATGGTTTCATTGGGTCCTTGCTTGATGTCTTGTAGTTGCCTCCGTACTTGCATCGCCCATCCTGCAGGGTAATATTTGTCCAAGAATTTCTTTTGCATCTGAGCCCATGATCTGATGCTATCGGAAGGCAATGAAAGGAACCAATCGTTTGCCGCGTCAATGAGGGAAAAATAGAACGCCTTCAACTTGAAGTCGTCTACGTTTACGCCATTTGGTTTTAAGTTCTGGCAGATACCATGTAAGCGCTGGAGATGAGTCATTGCTGATTCTCCATTAGTTCTTGAGAACTTTGGTAAATTGTGGACTACGGACATGTCGACGGCAATGTTTTCTAGTTCAGGGAAATGCACCATGGTTGTGTTTCGAATTCTGGGGCATTGAGTTCGCCCATAGCAGGTGTATGGTAATTGTTGTTATCCCCGTAGTAGTTATCGAAAGCGGGTTCTCGTCTCGGCACTTGTCGAGGTTGAGGGGGTGGTGGATATCTAGGGGGTTGTACTGGACCAGCTGCATTTTGGTCCTCGGGTGGTCCTTGGTTTCTTCGGGCAGCCTCCATATCACGAGCTCTTCTGTCTCGGATGATCTGTTCCGGATCGTCGACAAATGGAAGTGGCACCACATCATTTCGATCGTACATGTTTATTTCTTCGTCATCCTGGTAGTTATGGTAGCTTCCTTCGCGAGACATGGTTGTTTCGAAGCGCGTATTGATTTAAAGAACTTTATCCGATTAATTAACTAATTCCCTGGCAACGGCGCCAGTTTTGACGGAGCCCACCGCACTGTCGTTAAGGTGCGGTGTTCTCTGTGCAAAAGCAAATTTATATTCCGCTACTCGTGACCTTACTACTGGGTAGCAAGTGGTAAGTAGGGGTCGAACCCAAGGGAATTAGGGGGATAGTCGTTCTTTGAGGGATTTGTACAGCGAGGGAGCGTGTTTTAGGTTGATTGAGGTTTTAGTGCGGAAAAGTAAGTGATTGGTTGGTTGGTTTTGGTTTTTAGTGCGGAAAAGTAAATGACTGAAAATATAAATACTGAAAATAAAAGCGAAGACTTACAGCGGGTGATGCGTGATTGGCAAGTCCTCCGGAAGGTGAGCAGTTGATAGAGCAGTTTATACTAAGAAAATAAATGTGAGGGGTGTTTGAATTTAAGGAAAGCATTCGGTTTCGGGGGCCTTGTATCATAGCCTGTTTATCATTGACCATTAGTGATTCTTCTAAGTATTCAAAAGTGTATCAAGGCCATTTCAAGCACTCGATTTGCACACACCGTCTAGCCCATTTCAAGGTCGTAGAGCACTTGTTCTATTTAGACTAGCACCCCATTTCAAGGTATACTAGCCTATGTGCATCCATTGATCCGTCATTTCCGATCAAAACCAATGGTGTTTAAAAGAGGTCGAACTCCTCAGATAAGCTTTGCCATTTGAAGCATCCACTTACCCGAGTATGTTCTCGAACCCCCATGGAAGAGTTTTGCCATTTCAAGCATCCACTCAACCTTGGAAGTTCTAGCCTAATATATGGCCCATAGAACAAGTTTTGAATAAAAAGAAGAGGCACTAAGTGCAGGGTCTAAAACATTTTATAATACAAGTACACCCCTTCAACCGAATGAAGAGTTTAGCTACGAATATCCATAGAGGTGGATACCATAGCTAAGTACTTACGGTTTTTGAAAGACAGTAAGTAAGGGAAAGAGGTTAGTACTTCAAGAACCGACAAGAGTACTCGAGAATAAAGAAAAGCTTGAGTACTCAAGAACCGACAGGAGTACTCAAGACCGAACTATAATACTCAAGAACCAACAGGAGTATTATATATTGAAAACCAAACTTACAAAGTGCCAAACTTAGAGAGAGAAGTGAAATGGATTTTTTTATTTGTGGATGATGAAATACAAAGGGAGGAGCTTCTATTTATAGGAGGGGAGGAGGAGGAGATGTGGTGGAGGAGGGTGACACTTGTCACAAAGTTGTGGTAGGAGGAGGAGGAGGTAAAGCCGCCGGGTAGCCGGTCATGGAGGAGGAGGGGAGGTGGCTTTGGCCACCTCTTGCACAAAGTCGCCGGTCACCATGGGAGAAGAGTGAGTTTTGTGAGTTTTGTGCAGTCTTTTCACAAAACTATCAGTCCAATTTCGCTCCGGTCTGACTTTGGTTGCTCCTCGGTTGGATTTGATTTGAGTGATTCCATGTCAGGATCTTGAGATTTCTTCAGTCGGCGTCTGATCTTGACCTCGGAATGACTCGTAATATCTTTTCAGCGTAAAATCCTCTCCTTAGCGTGTTTTCTCTCTAGAGTCCAAAATACCCTGTAGAAATATATCGGAACTAACAAGCAAAAGTTAAATAGACAAACAGTCTAATTTAGTGGGTTTAACTGTGTTTTTGATTCGTATAATTATGGTCCATCAGTCTTCATCTCCTTGCCTCCCTTAGCCTATAAATAGACATCCTCCTTCCCTTTATATCTCATCCCATCCTCATTCAAACATCACAAGTCCTCAAGTGACTTATCTCTCTAGCTTTTGTGGGCACAATCATGTAACACTTTACTTTGGAATCGAAGTTGGATCTTGAGCACTCTTATCGGTTTTTGTAAGTACTCTCTTCTTTACTTTACTGTCTTTCAAAGTACTTTACTTTCCTGTCTTTACTTTCGAAAACTTTACTTTACTGTCTTTCAAAAACCTTTACTTTTCAACGCACTTAGCTATGATGTCCTATTCCATGAATATTCGTAGCTAAACCCTTCATTCGGTTGAAGGGGTGTGCTTGTATCATACAATGTTTTAGACCTTACTCTTAGTGCCTCTATGTGTTCAAAACTTGTTCTATGTGCCACATATTAGGTTAGAACTTCCAAGGTTGAGTGGATGCTTTAACGGGCAAAGCTCTTCCGTGGGGTTCGTGAACATACTCGGGTAAGTGGATGCTTTAACGGGCAAAGCTTATCTGAGGAGTTCGACCTCTTTTAAAAACTATTTGGTTGATCGTAACTGAAGATCAAATGGATGCACATAAGGCTAAGATACTTCGAAAGGAGGAACTAGTCTAAATAGAACAAGTGTTCTAAATGATGTGGCAAGTCATGTGCTAGAAATAGCCTTGATTCATCTTTGAATACATAGTATGATCATTAGAGGTCAATGATAAACGGACTATGATACAAGGCCCCCTAAAACCGAATACTTTCCTTTAATTGTAATATCAACTGTTACTTTACCTTTCAGTACTAAAAACCAAAAACAACCCCCCAACTGCTTTATTCAATCCCCCCTTCGAAAGAACAACTATCGCCTAATTCCCTTGGGTTCGACCCGTACTTACCACTGACTACCAAAAATAGTTAAGTCGCGAGTATCGGAGATATAAATTTATTTTGCACAGAGAACATCGCACCTTAACGATAGTGCGGTGGGCTCCGTCAAAATTGGCGCCGTTGCCGGGGAGTTAGCCTTCGATTAGCTGTTCTTTTCTTTTTCTTTCTCGAACTCGCTTCTACGCAACCATGTCTCGTGAAGAAAGCCACCATGACTATCAGGATGATGACGAGATGAATCTGTTCGATCGAAATAATGAAGCGCCGCCACAATTTGTCGATGATCCGGAACCACGGGAAAGAAGTGCTTGGGAGTGATAGCCGAGGCTTGTACTAATAGTATCAAGAAAAAGATCCGCATTGAAGCCAAAGTTACAGTTTCAGTCTGCGGATCACTCTTGACACCTCCTTTGATGGTCGCTAGTGGCTTGACAAACCCAAATGTCGGCACAAACCTTCATCTCCATCCAGTTTTGATGGCCTGGGGATACTTTCCAGAATCCGAATCCGATATCAAAGGACTAAAACACGAAGGGGGTATAATCACTACTATCCACAAAGTGATTTCATCGGAAACATGTAAAGCCACTTCAATTATAGCAACAGCCTCACTAGGCCCTGGCGCTTGTGCCCCTCTTATGCCTTGGGTCTCAGGCCGCGACATGAAGGGCAGAATGTTAAAGTATTCAAGAACAGCTCACATTTTCGCTTTAATTAGAGATGAAGGATCCGGGCAGATAAAAGAGGAGGGTAGGATATCGTACTACATGACCTTGAAAGACAAAGAAAATCTCAGAAACGGGTTGAGGCAGGCTCTGCGTATCCTGTGCAGCTGGAGCGGTGGAAGTTGGAACACATAGAAGTGACGGAAAGAAGCTGAAATGCCAAGGTATCACGGATAAGGATTTGGAGGCATTTTTAGATGAGGTGACCATAGATGGAGGGCCAAGATCTCGCAAGGACCTTTGGAGCATGCATTGTTCTGCGCATCAGATGGGAAGCTGCAGAATGGGAGCTACTGATGAGGAAGGTGGTGTGGACGAGAATGGGGAGAGCTGGGAAGCCAAGGGGCTGTTCGTGTGCGACGGAAGTGTATTGCCAAGTGCTGTTGGAGTGAATCCAATGATCACCATCATGTCCACTGCTTACTGCATCTCCAAGCGAATCACAGAGATCATGAAGAACAAATGCCAGTACTCATCATACATCCTAGCTAATTCGGTAACTTAAATAATTTTGATCTTTAGCGAATCTATACAGCCATATGGATATAAACACAACTAGAACTAATATGGATATAAACACAACTGTAGAGTTTATGGCACATTGGTCATCATTGCTCAGGTCACGGGTCTGAATCCTAATGATAGCAGAGTGGATTTATCTAGGTTAGAAGGGATAGAATAGGTATAAAGAACTGAGTCCGATACTTTCCTTTCAAAAAAGAAGAAGTCTATGCTGGATTGAAGTATATGTATATGTATACCCTGCACTGAAGTATGTCATCTGAGTAGATTCAGAAGGATATAGACTTTAGGAAGTACAATCTTCTTTCAGATCGCATTCATGATGGCAGTATGGCTTGCTAAAGAGTAAAAATACAATGATGGAGAAAATATCTAATTTTCAGCGCATGCACTACACTAAATATGAGTCTGCACTATATCCTGCAAGTGTTCCATCACACAAAAATGCGGTGAGCAGAAACAAGCTTGAAAGTCAAGCCTGCCATGGTCAGCCATGTCTTTCTTTATAGCCATACGCATCCTGCCGGTGACAAGTTCCTAATTTATTGCTTATTTGATGGTTTGGTCATGTGGATCCTTTGTCATTTTTCTTGGCACGTTTCGGTTGAGAATTACTTGCATTATATAGCTCAAGGCTTTCTGAAGCTTCTTCAGTATCAGGCACATTCCGCTTCTCTCCCACCTTAAGGTCACTAGCTTCGAATTCGGGTTGAATGGATTCTACCAAACCTTCGTTCAGTTTTGAGGCATCTGGTTCTGAGAGCTCAGCTGTTTTCCCTTTTCCAGGAGATTCAGGAGCTGATAGAGCAGACTGATTTTCAACTGCTGCAGATGAGGATTTTGGTTTCTGATTGTCAGGAATCGACTTGCACTGCTTCTCAAACATCATCTGAAGATATCTTCCTTGTTCTTCGATTCTAAGCTGAAGGTTTCTTTGGATCTACACAAACAAGTCATACAAAATTACTGATGGGGCTTCCACCACAATGGATAATTATGGAGGACCAGTTTAATTCAAGTTTTAAGTTCAGGTGCGTATGCACTTATTAGTGGTATAAACTTAATAGAAGTATAGCTTGGAAGCCATTCATGTACATTGCAATTTAATGTTACAGGGTTATGCTCATTGTATCCGTAAAGCAAGTTATCCTGAGTATGTCTAAGGCCTAAATTATGAAGGTAACTAAACCTCCAATAATATGATTACATTTATGTCTGTATTGCTTCAGTTAAAACAAAGAATGATAATGTAAGATCCGGAACATGATTTATTCCATATGACGTGCATAAAACATACCTCTAGTTGTTCGTGCAGACTCTTCTGAACTTCCATTTGTAGACGCAGTGCATCAGTGATCCCGATGCCACTGTAATCGATGAAAAAAAACATTTTATAAAGGTGGAACTTGACACGTTGTGAACGCATTCGATCATGCATGAGAATTTTAACAAATTCGTTATCAACAAAACTGGTACTTGTCTTCTATAAGGATAAAACATCACATTGGAGTCAAAACCATAAACGCGCGAAGAATCATTTTGTCGGTATATTTGTATGAGATCTTTCAGATAGAAAAAAAAATGCAGTCAACTTACGCCTTTGAGTTCACAGATGAAAATTCTTCAGTTGGCGTCACGTTTCTTTGAGAGGTTGCTGCAAAAAGAAAAACATACAGACAGCACTTATTTATGAATAAGGTGGGCAGAAAGAGCACTGGTAAGTGGTCACGATGCTGTAGAAACAAAAAGGAAAAATGGAATAAGGTAAGCTGACAGCATAAAAGCTTTGCTAACTCACTTTCTGATGGATCTGGTCTGTATCTAGCTGTTCGATATTTCTGAAACACGAGAGAATTTTTGCAAGAAGAATGCATAACATTAGAAAAAGTGAAAATAATACGTTCATGGCAGTAATTTTGTTTTTCACTTTTGAAAATTGAAACCAATGAAACCTTACCTGCAAATGACTTTTGACATGATAGATTGTCAAACCTTCGACTTTCATCAGCTTTAGGACACCCTTAGGCGTAGCTCCTGAAAAGTAGATGATAACAGACAATCAGGCATCCAAAATTAGCAGGTAGAAACCATGGAAACCAGAATGATTCATACTTTCACTGCCACCAAGTTGGTTGACTGCCTCTACAAAAGCCTCATGAAGTTCAGGGGTCCAACGCATGCGTTGTCTGGCAGCAGAACTACTTGATGAAGATGCTGGGTTGACTCCAGTTTCACAAGAAGAGGCAGGAAGCTGCAGTTGCTGAGTTTGAGATTGTACTTGAGGTAGTTGAATTAAGACATCCAGCAACGGCTTACGCGCCTGGTACGCAATCTAGATATACAATATTAATTTTTAATTCAGTTCCCAAGTTGATCCGTCACATATTCTAAATAAAACGTGTAATGAAACACTTAGAGGGGCAAAGAATATAACCTCTGATTCCAGACTTTCCACAGTCGCATCAACAAGAAGATCATTCCAATTAGTATTTATTGCAGCATCATCAATTATAAATTGGTCTGCCAACTCCTGCCAATCATTCTTCTTAGTATGGTCCACAAGTGTATTACCATTACAAGTATTTTCTGACTGATTTTCATCTGGAAGGGTGCGAAAATCAAGAAAACCCTGGAAAGAGTCTGCACACCAGGATGGCTTATCTCTTTCACCGGAATACTGAGTCAATGTATTACACTGGAGCATCCCTGAACCTTTCGAATAAGTGTCAAGCATAGATTTCATATCAAAAGATGAATGTGAGATTAACGGTGAGGTGCTGGGATGCTTTTCATGGACGAACTCAGATGAGAAGGGAAGATTTGTTGAATATCCTGATGGCGACGAATTTATATGACCAACAGCACCGTTGTTTGAGGGTAATGAATTATGCCTTACAAAAGAGCCAGTCATGACCTCCCGACCCATGTATAACTGCTGAGGGTCTGAGTACTTGGGTAATGTGTCTTGAAAATGGGTGGTTAAGACCGGTAATGACGATGAGAGCGCAGCAGACACGCGTAAATGCTGATTCGCATCTGATCCGTGGATGTACGTATGGGGTGCATCCATTCTTACTCCTACAACTTTTAAAATTTGTCAATGAGAGCTTTTTTGATCAAAAATATTACAAATAAGATGCCAAAACGCACAAGAAAAAGACATATATAAAGAAAGCAGTATGCTACTAATATCAGCACGAAAATAATAGCAATGTAAAATACGGAAAAGTACAAAATGGGCCTCCGAACTACAATATTTTGCCGGACATAAAATCTGAACGCACCACAAAGTCTAGTAGCAAAATAATTAGTCGGGCAATGTTTTCTGTAAACTTTGTGAAACAAGAGTCATTGATCCAGCATTAACATTTTACTAACTAAGAGAAGAGGACAATATCAAATCAATTATTTAGCAGACATCCCAACCTAAGTTCCAAAAGTATACTGTGCATATTTCACCCAAAACATAGCAATGATAATCATATAGAGGCGTATCATAGATTCTTAAACAAGTTATATCATCTTTGTTTAGCATTGCTTACAAGTCGCAACACACCAAAGCTCTCATTGCATCCGCTCTTTGTACAAATATCATTAAAACAAAAGAAGCTGCACATTGATCACAAGCCACAATCATAAAGACAAGAAAAAGTACCGCATCATATCAAAATAAAAAAAATACAATTACTTCAGCAAACCCTAACAATTCAAAACAAAACATTCAAGGAAGACACCAAGCACAACTTCACCTAACTGTCCTAGCACAATCTAGCTAGAGCAGCTGATGAGCTTACCAACATCTGCTTCATCGTCACAAATTCATGCCAATCAATCATTCCTAAATGCCCCAAATCAATCATAAAAAGCCAATCAATCGTCCATAACACCCTGATTACAAAAACAAAACATTAAAACAAAACTCAACCCTGAGGAACCAAATTCCATAAAACCTAACAAGACAAGACAAATCATCGCCGTCAAATTCATACCTTGAAACAAACCATCGTGAGTGGAAACGCCGATTGCCTGAGAAAGCGATAACAAATCATTGGGCCGCAGCCCTCATCTGCGTTTTTTTTAATTTTGTATTTAAAAAAAAGGGAAAATGACAAAGAGGGAGTATAAACTATCGCCTATTGACAAACTACGGTCCAAACTATCAAAATTGACAAATCACGGTCTGAACTATCGAAATTGACAAATCACGGTCCGAACTATCAAAATTGACAATCACGGGAAATTTTCCAATTTTATAATACCCATATAATACTTACTAATCTCACGCCGTCAACTAATCTATTTTGTATTTTTTTCAAAATTGGAACTTTTTCAGAATGTTTTTATTATTATAAATTTATTTATTTAAATTGACGGCGTGAGATTAGTAAGTATTATATGGATATTATAAAATTGGAAAATTGCCCCTGATTGTCAATTTTGATAGTTCGGACCGTGATTTGTCAATAGACGGTAGTTCGTACCCCCTCTTTGTCATCTTCCCTTTAAAAAATATAAACTTTATGAATTAATTTTCTTCGTCTTGTAGCCTCAGTTTGGTTTTGCGGAATGGAAGACTTGTTAGGGGGCTTTCCAGGCCCTGAAGGGTAGCAAATCTTTATTAAGAATTTAGAGCTATAAGAGAACTTATACTTACACAACTCCCACGTTTGTAGTAGCCTAGCCCTCTAACACCTATTCTCCTTGATTTGTATTATGGGTGGCAAAACGGGCGGGTGAGCGGGTTGTAAACGGTTAGCGGGTTAAGCGGGTCAAATCTGTTAAAATCCGTTTAATATTAGCGGGTTTAACGAGCAGGTTCTTAACGGGTAGCGGGTCAAGCGTGTTTATCCGTTAAATCTGTTTAGCCCGTTTAACTTGTTTAGCCTTTTTAATCTAAAAAGATTATATTTAATTCAATATCAAAAAATAAAATTATAATGCGAGAGATTCCAGAGTGTATGACACCGATATATGCATCATCGTTGAACCAAGTCAATATTAAATGATGCAAGTGACATGAATAACCAAATGTTGGATGCAAAGGATTGTGAAGAAACATGCCAACTTGCTTAAAGTATGAATAGAGAGTTAAAACCTGTTAATGTTAGCAGGTTAAATAGACGGGCTCTTAACGGTTAGTGGGTCAAGAGGATTAATCAGATTAACTTGTTTAGCCCGTTTAACCCGTTTAACCAATTAGACTGTTTAGCCTGTTAGGTCGTTTAACCATTTAGTCTCAAAAAGATTATATTTATTTAAATGTCAAACAATAAAATTACAATAATAAGTCTTGATCTGAAAATATTTTTAAAAAAAATATTAGAACACTTTTAGCTCATAAAATAATTATAGAGCAATTTATTTTTGATAAAAAAAATTACCGCACATCACTCATTGTTTTTCATTAACGTTTTGTCTGATTCATTTTGATGGCTACATTCATTTTTCAACACATCAAAATCAAACAAAGAAGCATGTTTGCTTGATCAAAACCATTTTTTTAATTGTTAAGTTAAACGGGTTGTTATAGGGTTAGACGGGTTATCCGGGTAAAACCCGGATAACCCGTTTATAAAAGGGTTGTTAACGGACACGGGTTTGTTAAACCCGTTTACTAATAGGGCGGTTAACGAGCTCATTTTAACGGGCAGTTAACGGGCAGATTGACGGGTTTAGGGTATAATTACCACCTCTAATTTATAATCTAGGCTCCCCCTAGATTCACAGTCGTTGATCTTCCTCCTGAAGGTCAGTGAGTCTTCTCCCGAAGACATATGCAATCTCCCGAATGCAATGTAGATCACAGTGGTGTGTGTGCAGCGATGTGTGTTCTACGAACAGTACTGACCAGCACACTGAATATAGTCTGCCTCACCGCCGTTAGTTTTTTGATGTGGAAAACTAGCCAACCAATCGTCCTCCTCATCGTAGTAGCATGCTCGTGATGTTACTTCTCCAAAAAATGAATGCAGAATAAGAAACCCTAGGCTTGTATTTATAGTCATCAGCCGCTTCCTTATTCGGGTAAGGTACTCCATCAAATATTTAGGAAATATTCCTAAATATTCTCTAGATATCATATCCTTAATCTTGATAATCTTTTGAGTATCTTCTCTAGATAAACTTGGCTTGTTAATAATATTGCTGAATATTTGATCAGTTCTCCAGAATATTTTCTTCAATCTTTTAGCCACCTGACATCAGCAGTCTCGATATCCTTGATATTAGGAAACTCCAATATTAAGAAACTTCCTACAGTCATTTCTGTGTGGCCTTTGAGTTCCAACGTTACTCGAATAGCTTCTTGACTTCTTGCTTGAACACTTTGAAGTCGTTCTGCCAAACGACATGCCACCCAGAAATTAACAATCTCCCCCTTCACATTTTTGATAAAACCTTCTCATCTCAGCTATGTAGACTTCAGAGATCTTACTCAGTAAAATCGAGAGGATCACATCGACCCTCAAAATTACTCCCCCTTTTTGCCACAAAATTGGCAAGGAGGGTCCAAAGTCATAGTTCAACGTAACAAAAGTACAAAATAGAACTAAACAGTACGAGTGTAGCAATGAAAAAGTCAAAACCGAGTAGATGGGGCTCTAGAATCTTAATGCAGAGGAGTCTTTGTCAGCATTGTCATCTGGCTCATCCGCCTCGTCAACGCTGGAATATCGCAGTGCACGCACCAAGCTGTTGATCCTCTTCTTTTGCTCTTGTATAATCTTCAGCATATCTTCCAGTTCGCTTAGCATACGCTCTCTTTCATCACTATACAGTCTTGAAGCTATGCCAGTTAACGCGTCAAACACTAGACAATCTTCCAGCTCATCTGCCTCCCTTGGGTTCGACCCTGCTTGCCGCTACACTAGCTTTCTTGCAGGAGAATATAAACATTTAATCTGACGCGTCAAATTTAATGTTTATATTCTCTTGCAAGAAAGCTAGTGTAGCGGCAAGCAGGGTCGAACCCAAGGGAGCTGGTGTTGTTGAGGCTGTAATTGAAAATAATAAAAGAGGGGGGTTTGAGTAGATGTGAGTGCAAAAGAGAAAAATAGCAAGGAATGTTTTAATCAGAGAGAACATTAGGCTTAAGGTTTCTATTGTGACATGTTTATCATCGACTGCTAAATATCAAATCTCAAGTTTCTAAGTGTGGTTATTCCGACAAAGGTAACAACCATAAGTATCCCGACAAAGGTGATACACCACAATCTAACCCGACAAAGGTGTTAGACTTCTAGTTCTTTCCTAAACACAATAATCCGACAAAGTTATTATTAAGCCTAGGTGTTACTATCTACCTTTACGACAAAGTTTCCAGTGGATATTAACGATAAGAATTGGTTGTCAAACTAAGCTTTACGAAAAAGTTTCTACTTAACCTAACAATTCAATTCATGGGATGGAGCACAAAAACTAGAGAAACAAGAAATTGCATTAAGAAAAGAGTCTCAAAACATGTGTCACAACGAGCGAATCCTAAACTGAATTGAGAGTTTAGCTACGCATAATCATGGAAAGACACATAATTAAAAGTAGTAAGAAAATCTCTTCTCTCGTCGAAAGCTTCGTCTTCTCCTCTAGAGCCGTCTTCGAACTTCGTAGAATGATGGATGATAGAAATCCTTCTCCAAATCTTAATTTATAAGTTTGTGGGTTTCTATATCTGTTTTTGGGCCAAATTGCCTATTTTCGGACCTGCTGATGTCATCAGCCGCGCCCAGCCACTACGTTAGCGCCGCTCCCAGCGTTGACGTTAGCGTTACGCTAATGGCTTTTTTGGGCGCATAATGCACTATTCCAGCACTTCGACTCCGGATTCGACCATCCAAACGACCTCGAATGCTCTTGGTGTGAACTAGATAGTTGTAGAGAATTGAGTCAGCTACGCAACGACGTGTAGCTCGTATTTTTTTGATCAATGGTAAATTCCCAGCACTCTGTCGAATCCCAAAAGGTCTGATCTGCCATTGTGGTGTTTTTGGCACAAAATGTCGTCTTTTATGCGCGTTTCCTCCTAGAGCTTCCGAAACACTTGAAATGCAAAACAACACTAAAAAGTAACTGTTCGCATATAAAAGTGTCAAAATAAATGGGATTAGTTAGTTCAACGAGTCGTATAAATACGACTCATCACCAGTCCTTCGAAAAGATGACTCTGGAACATCCTTCCGTTTTGTTCCTAGACCTTTTGCCTCCCGCTTAAGATCAACCACATGCCTTCCTTTAAATAGTTTGTGGTATACTCTTAGGCGTGCTAGGGCACCAGTGAGTCTATCTTTGTCGGTCTTCAAGTCTGGATGTTGTGAGATGACTCATAGATAAATGTTGGAAACACAATCTGATGCATTGACTTGGTACATGTGGCGTGAGCAGCTATCTGTTCGAACATTATTCGACCCAAATTGAGTATCTTCCTATTCTCGATCAAATAAATCAGTTGAGCCATACCCTTGCTGGCGGTGGTCCTGAGAGCGCCGGGCTTTCAGTTATGCAGTGCTAAAAAGAACAGTAAGGAGAACGTTGCCGTCAAATTAGCAGTAGGAATGGTAGTATCTTCCCAATATGGGTACAACCCTCCTGTCAGACAATCAGCTATCTTGTCAGTTTTATGAGAACTGATGCATAATGTCACATATTAGGCATCGATCCTAATGAAATCGATGCCTAATGTCAGACACTATGCATCGGTTCTCTTAAAAGCGATGCATAATGGTTCTCGTAAAACCGATGCCTAATGTCAGCCATTATGCATCGGTTTACACCATACTGATGCCTAAGATCAGACGTTATGCATCGGTTTTATGGGAGTCGATGCCTGATGTCAGACATTATGCATCGGAGAAAACCGATGCATAAGCCCCCAAATAATCGATGCATAATAGTTCGATTGTAATAGTGAATCTTGTGCCTCTGTTTGCCAATCTCTAAGTTGTTTAGCCAAAAACCAACTAAATCCAAAAATTCGATTAGAAAAGATTAGTAGAAACTAATATTACGCATACTAGTAGTTTTTTTGACAACCCTAAACTTATCTAGACTATGATAAAAAAAAGTTCACCGATTAATATACAACAATATCTTCAACCATGATGGAAACTTGAAAATATTGCATGTCCCTGAATGACGTGACCATTTCTCTCTCGCGGCGGAAGCTAGGGTTTCTAGCGGAAGTGATTCACGGGAGAGCTCAACTTCTCAGCTTCTGTGTGAGTTCTTTTTTTCTCAGCTTATGTCTGAGGTCTTCACTTCTCAGCTTCTATCTGAGGTCTAATCTGTAGTTCGGTGGAACTATTTACTCTGAGAACCATGATGATTTTAGCTTGGAACTGTCGAGGAATGGGGACGGCCCGAACAGTTCGTGAACTCCGGGATTTGATCAAATCTACGGGTCCTCAAATTGTTGGCCCTCTTGAAACAAAAAGTAATGTGGAGAACCTCAGAGTCAAGATTGGTTTTTTGGGATGCTTTGCTGTACCTTCCTGTCGAGCTTCCGGAGGCTTGGCAGTGTTTTGGCGCAGAGGTACAGATGTTTCCATTTGTTCTTATTCTAAATACCATATTGACTTTTTGGTTCATGTAAAATAGACCAGTGCGTTTCACCTTATTTTATGGATCACCGATTGCGCACATGAGAAGATATAGCTGGCTTTTATTACGAAAGTTGAGTGTAGGAAATCAATGGCCTTGGTGTGTTTTTGGGGACTTCAATGAAGTCTTAAAAAGCAGTGAAGTTTTGAGATGCAATTCTCAAAGGCAAAATCAAATCGAAAATTTCAGGAAAGTTGTAGCAGATTGTTCATTGTTCGATCTGGGTTATTCAGGCTATAAATTCACCTTCTCAAATAAAAGACGAGGCAGGGATGAAGCCAAAGGTAGATTAGACAGAGCACTAATCAAATAGAAGTTGGAGAGATTTATTTCCGGAAGCAACAACTCAGCACATACATACTTATTCTTCAGATCATGCGGCAATTTGGATCAACCTGCTGAGAAAATAGAATGATGGGCCAGCATCTTTTAAATTTGAGAAAATGTGGTTAAGAGATGACGGATTTCTTAGCATAGTTCGTGATACTTGGAATTCTTCGCGCAATCAGGGATTAAGATTTGAAAAAAGATTAGAGATTCTGAGCAAGAAATTGAAAGAGTGGAACAAGAAGAAGTTTGGTAATGTCTGTGCCAAGTTAAAGTAGTTAAAGTCTGAGAGCAGAGAATAATTAAAGATATTAACGAGTGGCTGATACGAGACGAAATACTGTGGAGACAGAGGTCAAGGATATGTTGTTTAAAAGAAGGAGACAGCTGGTCAAAAAAAAAAGAAGGAGACAGTAACTCGAAATTTTTCATGCCTATGCAAAAAATGGCAGTAGGAAGAGGAATTATGTTGTTAAACTTCAGCGAGAGGATGGGACGTTCACAGATAATTCAGAAGAGATGAAAGTCATATTCTACAATTATTATAAGAAGATCTATAGCTCTGCTAGCCAATTAATCTCAGAGAGAACTCACTACAAGGCTACAGTGTGTCCCTCAGAAAGTAACTGATCTACATAATTATATTCTTACAGCGCCGTATACAGCAGATGAAGTCACAAACGCTGTCTTCCAATTGCACCCTGATAAGGCACCAGGAAAGGATGGGTTCACAACCAAAGATTATGAGAATCGTTACATCAGTGACATATAGCATCAATGTTAATGACAGCTACACAGCTAGTTTGGTCCCTCAAATAGGTCTTCGACAAGGAGACCCACTGTCTCCATATTTATATATCTTGTGCACCGAATGGTTTTCTGCGAGACTTCGTGAATACAGCATGTATGGATTGGTTGAAGGAATTAAAATTTGTAGAAGAGCCCCATATGTGTCTCATTTGTTGTTTGCTGATGATAGTCTACTTTATCTTAAAGTTACCCAAAATAGTATTCAGAAATTGAGAGAGTTGCTGGATGAATATGAATGCATTTCTGGGCAAGGGGTGAACTTCTTAAAATCAGAAATAATGACTAGCAGAAACTTGTCAGATTCCCTGAGGAGTTTTATTATAACTTGTTTGGGAGTGAATGTAGTGGAGTACCACATGAAATACTTAGGCTTGCCTTTACAGTTATATCGAAGAAGGAGTGACACTTTCAATGGCATCTTGGATAAAATCCACAGCAAGACGCAGAGTTGGAAATCTGTTACTCTATCTATTAGAGGCAGGCAAGTTCTGATCAATGCGGTTTTAAATGCTATTCCACAATATTGGTTTTCTAGTTTCTTATTACCAGAAAAAGATATTAACAAGATTCATAGCAGTATAACAACTTTCTGGTGGCAAAAAGCTGGAGGTAGCAGATCAGTGCATTGTATTTCAGCAGAAAAATTGAGACAGAGTAATGAAGAAGGTGGTTTAGGTTTTCTGAACTTCAAGTGGCTTAATCAGGCTTACTTAGCAAAACAAGGATGGCGTATAATAAAGCACCCAGAACTGCTAGTCTCAAGGGTATTAAAAGCCAAGTATTTCAGCAATTGCCACTTACTTGATTCTCGCATCGGTTACAGACCTTCGCATCTTTGGCAAGGTATCTACAGAGCTCTCCCAATTTTAAGATATGGGATCATTGTGGATAATGTAACTGGTGAGTTGAAATGGAAGGAAAACAACAGTGGTACGTTTAATATAAAAAGTGCTTATAAAGTTGCAAGGAAAATCACACTAGCAGACTGTCCAAATTATGCAGAACAATCTGACAATAGTCATTTAATAAAGTTTTGGAAGCTGCCGATACCAAGGAAGATTAAGATATTTGTATGGAGAGCTTACCACAGGGGCTTACCGACTGGCCTCCAACTATGCCGAAGAAACTTGCAAGGTACATCAGTTTGTCATATATGTTATTATCGATGGGAGGATTAACAACACATCTTTACTGAATGTTGGTGGAGCCAAAATATGTGGAGTTTGATGCATATGGATATCATCGAGAAATGTACAAACTTTGGGAGCATTGCTGATTTTGTTTATCATAATTACGCGTCAGTTAGTGCAGATAAGCTATGCATGTTGATCATCACATTATGGTATATATGGTATAATCGAAACTTGGCAGCTCACGGAAAAAATTGCATTTCTCCTGAGATGGCTGCAAGACGAATCAAGATGCTATATAATGAGTATTGTTCCAATGATGCAGATATTCTGAAATGTCTGGATATAGTGTCCCTACAATGGCAAAGGCCTAAAGGAACATATGTGAAGGCAAATTGTGATGTATCTTGGGATCCCAACACTGCAAGAGGAGGAATTGGTGTTCTAATAAGAGATAATGCTGAAAAAATAGTTGGTATCTCTGCTAAATATATATATCACAATGCACGGATGCATATTACTGTGAGTGACTGGCGCTGCAAGAAGTTTTTCAATCTGGCAACTAAACTGAAGCTGAAAAATGTTATATTTGAGACAGATAGTAAGGAAGTTGTGATGGCAATCAACTACAAAGCAGATCAAAAAGTTTGGAATGCTAGTTGGTTTTTGGAGTGTTGCAGACTACTGGAGTTCAACAAGAATTGGAAGTTGGTTTTTACAAGGTGGGAGGCAAATTTGGCCGCGGATGCACTTGCAAGACATGCTAGACGTTTTAGTTGGTCCTAGTCTAAACTGGATGCTCTTCCTTTGATACCTGATGTTGTCCAGTTCTTTTAAGTCCTTGTATGCCTTTGTTGGCTTGCACAGCCCTATCAAAAAAAGAATGACGTGACCCATATCAGAGAGTTGTACTGCTTCTCATAAATATTTTGAAAGAAATATCACACCAATACAAGGTTTTCTGAACTTTTGAGCGGGGTTGTTCTTTTGAGTTTAATTTAATTTTGAAATTTAATATAATTTAATTCAATTGTACATAACTTAATTTTACTGTTAGAATTTTATATAATTAATTTGAACTTAATTTAATTGTATTGAAAGCTCAATGTCTCTAAACAATAAAGTCATATTTAAACATTCACCATAACAAAGGTCTTAAAAACACACTTAATATGCCATAAATATGATCATATTGAATTTAAATTAAAACTTTACTAAAAAATTTTTGAAGTAAACTTTACTAAATTTAAAAACTGAAAATATAAGTGCAAAAGAATAGCCCTGCCCACAACTTGGTTCCACAGACGAAAAACTAGCGTACTCAAACCATTTGCATCAATATCCTAATGAATTAGGGCCTGTTTTCTGGACTTTAAATTTGTATTACATAAACTAACATAACACAAATTAACATAAATTTAGCTAACATAACATAAACTAACACAAATTAACATAAATTACATTAACATAACATATATTACCACCATCATCATATCATCATCATCATCATCATCTTGTCATCATCATCACCATCATCATCATCACCATCATCATCATCATCATCATGTCATCATCATCACCATCATGTCATCATCATCATCTTCTTCATGCATCATGCATCATCATCATGGTGATGAATAGTAATATGGTGATGATGATGATGAATAGTAATATGCTGATAATGACATGATGCTGATGATGAATAGTAATATGATGGGGATGATGATGGTGACATGATGATGATGAATAGTACTATAATGATGATGATGAATAGTAATATGATGAATAGTAATATGTTGATGGTGATGGTGACATGATGTATGATGAATAGTCATGATGATGAATAGTAATATGATGATGATGAATTGTAATATGATGGTGAATAGTAATATGATGGTGATGACATGATGATAATGATGGTGTTGACATGATGATGGTATGATGATGACATGATGATGATGACATGATGATGATGAACATAACATAAATTAACATAAACTAACACAAATTAACACAACATAAATTAACACAAATTAACATAAATTCAGCTAACATAACATAAATTAACACAAATTAAATTAGCATAACATAAATTTAAGCTCAATCAAACAGACCCTTAGTGTCTTCTAAATTGAATTTGCAAAGTAGGGTTTCATTTTTCA
This sequence comes from Rhodiola kirilowii, assembly GCA_033675215.1. NCBI lineage: Eukaryota > Viridiplantae > Streptophyta > Magnoliopsida > Saxifragales > Crassulaceae > Rhodiola > Rhodiola kirilowii. The sequence continues at coordinate 19,745,803 of CM066201.1, forward strand.
CTCATTGGAAATAATAGAAACCTATAATTTTTAAGGTTCCGATGTGACACAATTGAAATAGAAAGTGCAAAACTTATGTACTAACGTTCACTCGGTGATGATGATGATGATGAATAGTAATATGCTGATGATGACATGATGCTGATGATGAATAGTAATATGATGGGGATGATGATGGTGACATGATAATGAATAGTAATATGATGATGATAAATAGTAATATGATGAATAGTAATATGCTGATGATGATGATGACATGATGCATGATGAATAGTCATGCTGATGAATAGTAATATGATGATGATGAATAGTAATATGATGGTGATGACAAGATGATGGTATGATGATGGCATGATAATGATGACATGATGATGATGATGATGACATGATTAACATAACATAAACTAACACAAATTAACACAACATAAATTATAATTAACATAACATAAATTAACATAAACTAACACAAATTAACACAACATAAATTAACATAAATTCAGCTAACATAACACAAATTAACATAAATTAAATTAGCATAACATAAATTTAAGCTCAATCAAACAAAGTCTTAGTGTCTTTAAATTGAATTTGCAAAGTAGGGTTTCATTTTTCACTCATTGGAAATAATAGAAACCTGTAATTTTTAAGGTTTCGACGTGACACAATTGAAATAGATAGTGCAAAACTTATGTACTAACGTTCACTCGGTGACCAGTTTTTTTTTGTTATGAGGATTGACGAATCACAATGCGATAGGTGCACTGTCTTAAACTTTTACAGATTACAGTAAAATCTTGAAATTGTTATTTCTTAAAAATTACAAAGTAAAAAATTAAAACAATTACCGAATTTTGCAATTTTTCGAACACTACAAATAGATATCATTTTGATATTATTATTATATTAAAAACGTATTTTCTTTCCATTTAAAAGAGTAAAAGATGATGAATTTTCCTTTGGTCATTAGTGGAATATGTTTGATCAAATTGGAGGATTTGAGCATGATAGAGAATGTGAAGAGGGATAGTAATGATTAGTTCTTTTGGTCATTGATGTTCAATTACATTTCGTTCCTTATTAAATCAAACAAAATTCCAGAGGCAAATGAATAATTTCAAAATTTTAAAATCGAAATTACTTATTTTCACTGGGTTTATAAAAATGGAGGAACATTTTTGGGTATTTGGACCATTCTGTATCAAAATTTCAATACATAAAAACGTTTTCGGTCTCAATTGAGCGGCCCCTTATACAATTATGCCTAGTCATGTACTTAAAACACTCGTGATGAAAAAGGTTGTGAATTGATTAGCTTTTAGATGAATGTTCAGAATTAGACCAAAATTGCCTCTTTAAAAAGAAAGTCAACAGAGTGTACAATCATGCCTAGTCATATAGTAATTTACAACTCTCCTGCCATGAAAAGCTATATGAATGTGGAAGTAGAAAGTCTCCGCTTATTGTTGCAGGCGAGGCATATGGATTGATTCGTTGTGATCTTTAAGCAAGACAAGTCAGGTTGTATCAGTTTTTTTTAGTTCCCTCATCAGTGGTTATAAATCTGGTATTGGTTATGGAAATAACAAAACAATTTGATCAAAGTGTTCATTTTTATTTGTTTACAAAATTTGTAACACCCAGCCAGAAGTGTGAAACAAACTAAGTTCATGAAAAAAAATTATTAAATGCAAAAAATAGAAATCCTAGTGATATGCATCAAGCTTCAGTGCAGTGGGTGTGAGAACGTACATCTTGCAGGCGTGCGACGCGACAGTGGCACTCAAATTCCCAACAAAATGTTGTTTCAGTGTTTTATGCTCCCACAGGTCTCTTACTTCAACCACTGTATCTATAGGGAGTCCGATGTCCTCCCAAAGAGCGGTCATCGTAAACCGATTTGGTCCCTTATTCACTAACAGGACAGCCACTCTGTAGTTTGTCAAAGGTCCTGCCCAAATCTGCATACCAATCATAATTGTATATCAAGCTGCTATATATTCAATGGAATTTGGAAACACATTATTGCATATACCTCTGGATCACCCTCCCATCGGACCTTCTTTGCTTGAACTCCGAGCGTATCTGTGTTATCTCCGAATGAGCATAAAATATTAATCCGAGGATAACAATGAAGGTGATTTTGGATGTGCCTCATTTAAACTTCACCTTGGTTTACAGCAATAACCTCCGTGTTGGACAATATCCCGAGTGTTTCTGCTGTCATGTTTCTAACATCACAACCAATAAGAAGAGGAGCCTGCAGTCATGTTGGACACTATTACTTCACTTATCTGTTTCATTCGCTAAAAAGAGATTTGAATGATCCTTGTGTACCTTTGAAATTGCCCAAATACTGAAATGAAGAACATTTTCGTCATATGTCAACCCTCCGTTACCCACCTCGAGCATGTCAGGATCTGCTCATTATAAACCCGAACTGGTAAATACCGCGAAAAACTCTATGTACATGTAACGATCACAGACAGATTTTTAAGGAGGAGCTCGATGGCAATCGCATACCATTCCAGCCACCAGGTCTAGCATATTCAGCCCATCTTTCATTTAAGTCAGCTCTCGAAATCACACTGCCAAAAAAAAGATAGTTACGAGTTTAGGCATGTTAGTGATCCTCGTTGACCCTGCCGCGCATTCATGATCAGTTTCGAGTTTATTATACCTTTCCCAAGTGTCAGTAATATCACCTGTTGTCCGCCAACTGTTTCCATACTTGTCACCCCACATAGCCGGATGTAAATCTCCCCTTCACATATCAAAACAAGAAAAACTAAATTCACGAACAGACTAGTTTTTCGTTAACTAAAAAGTCTTCTCTCATGAAAACACGTCCTACCATTCACATATGGATAAGAAGATGGGGCGTCCAGCTTTCATCAGCGCTCGAGTCATTACAGGGTATCTTTGCGTCAAAGAAAAGTGATCATGTTCTCCAAATGAATTAACATTAGAAACAGACTCACCCTATCACTCTATTTACCTCACAGTTGGCTTCGAGCCATCATGGAAGCAGTTATCATATTTTAGATAGTCAATACCCTGCGCGAAAAAAGTACAATAATTTTTGTTTTTGTTTTTGTAAATAGACTTATAGGAACATTTTATAAAACAGTTAATATAAGTCTTGAAAACGATTTTAAGGACTTACCCATTCTGCGAAGGTCTTGGCGTCTATTTCCTCATGGCCAAGAGAACCAGGCATTGTTTTGCTACAAGTGAAATACCTACAGACAAGTCTCAAAAGTTAGCATTATCGTCTTTACACATGTTAACCAAACTGTTTCGGAGTTGTGAGTGCAAATATTTCATCAACTTCTCACCCTGCATCAGTGTAAATTCCCAACTTGAGACCCTTGTCGTGCACGTAATCAGCAAGATTTTTGATACCAGAAGGAAATGTGGAATTCCTCGGAAGGAGCCTTCCCTGTATAAAGTATAAACCATTATCACGCTAAGTACAATATAAAAAGTAGAAAACACATTAAGATCAATCAAGTTTGATATTTGAAGTTCATAGTATGGACCTGATCATCCCTGTGCATTTCCGCCCAGCAGTCATCTGATAAAAAAGGACCCAGACGAGAAGGGAAAAAAAACACATTGATTAAATTAACATTTAGTAGTGTAAATACTGACGCTTTTCTAGAATAGAACAGATAAAATCATGTACCTAAGTTGACGTACTGATAACCAAGCTTAGCGAGACCAGATGATACAAGAGCATCAGCTGCAGGCCCAAAAATCTTCACATTCAGTTCCAGAGAAGATTCAAAACTGTAAGCAAATTTACAGCAGCAATCATAGTTTTGAAACTAAAAAATGTTCACCAGTTTGTCTTATCATCTCTTCATCTATATTGCATCCGAAGCGATTCCAACTATTCCACCTAATGCAAAACCCAAGACAAAATCAGACTACTAAATTCACAATTCCCGAAGACTCAAAAACACAGTCGTCATAGATCAGTGACAGACAGTATCAAATCAAGAAATGAGGTTACATACCCCATTGGAGGAGTGCGGCCGATGCCATTTGACAGCATACTTCTTCTGGAAACACATTCCACCAACACATGCATAGACATCAGCAGCACAAGGCCCAAAACTAAAACTCTAGACCCCATCTTCTTCATAACATGAAAATCGTGACTTCTAATGGATGGATCAGATCAGCTAGAAAAACTCTTGATCTGAAATCAAATAAGATATAGAACGTCTTACATATTCCTAATTTTACTCTCACCTGTATTTATACAGTAAATGGTGAAGTGAGGTTTATCCACTGGTGTAATTTTAAATTTTGGAGATGGAGTCAAAACTCCCACATCTCCTGATATTTCGGTATTGGTGTTACCATAGTTATCCACTTTATAGCTAAATTTAGAACACAATAAACTCGCGTTTAATAGGGATCAATTTGAAAGCATTCAAACATTTTATTGGTTTGTTTTTATTTATTTTCAAGTAATTAGAAAATAATCAAATATGTCACTATTCATAATAACAACATAATGTACCCCAAAGAAAAATAGTTTTTTGCAGAAACAGTTCAAAATTTTAAAAACATTTCTTTATGAACACCAACTTGCCAAAAACTCAAAAAGTGTTTATGAAGTTTTTTTTTGATAGTGAAAAGTGTTTTTGAAGTCTATATTTGAACCAAATGTCACAAAATAGTTAGCTTAGAGCATCCCCATCATGACTAAAAAAACATGTCATCTATCTCTCTCATTCACTTATCTCTCAATTAGTCATGACTCATGATCTATTTGGTCATGGACATCCCACTCATGACCAAACATAAAGTTTATCATCACTCTCTCTGTTATTTCTACATAAATACAAGCACATAAATATCAAAATATATCAAAATGCATCTCTATTTATAGGTATTCAAAAATTATGAATATTGGTGATTATTTTATTTTTTAATACTTTGTAATTTTCAAGATATATTCGTTACAGAATCTGGATTTAAACTGATAAAGTTCTAACGTGTGACATTGTCGCATTAGGATTGGTTCAACTCTCATGACCAAAACTAAAAAAAGAACATGAGATGACCAAATTTTGGTTTGATCATGGGATGATCTTTTCTATGATTAGAAAAATCATGATGGGGGTGCATGATTTATTCAATCACCTCCTATGACTCTTTTTCATGATCCAAAAGATCATGGTGGGGGATGCTCTTACGACTCAAAGTTATCATAATACAAAGAGAAAAGTATAAAAATAGGTCCTGAACTACAACTGTTTTCCAATTGAGGGTGCGAACTACCACCTTTTCCAATAAGGGGGCAAAATCCGAATTTTCGTTAAAGTTAACGGATGAAGTTAACTCTGCTAGTCAACTTTGTTTGATTATGGTTAAAATGACAAATAAGTAATTTTTAGTTCAATTTAATTGATATATCACACATTTAATATACGGTTCAGGTAAAAATCTTGATTATATATGAAAACTAAAAACCAGATTTCAAGCTGACACGTGTCCAATTTTGTCAAAATCTCGGATATAACACAGAGGGGCATTAAAGTCATTCCACATATCCCGGATTTCAAATCAGATTTAAATTGGAATAATCAGACTTAACTTGGAATGATCAGACTAAAAATTACCAGATTTGAAATCAGACATAACTTGGAATGATCAGACTTAACTTGGAATGATCAAACTTAACTTGGAATGATCAAACATAATAATCAGACATAACTTGGAATGATCAGACATAACATGGAATGATTAGACATAATAATTAGAATTAACTTGAAATTATCAGACATAATAATTAGACTTAACTTGGAATGATCAGACTTAACTTGGAATGATAAGACTTAACTTGGAATGATCAGACTTAACTTGAAATGATAAGACTCAACTTGGAATGATCAGACATAATAATCAGGCGTAACTTGGAATGATCAGACTTAACTTGGAATGATCAGAATTAACTTGGAATGATCAGACTTAACTTGGAATGATAAGACTTAACTTGGAATGATCAGACTTAACTTGCAATGATCAGACTTAACTTGGAATGATCAGACTTAACTTGGAATGATCAGACTTAACTTGGAATGATCAGACTTAACTTGGAATGATCAGACTTAACTTGGAATGATCAGACATAATAATCAGACTTAACTTGGAATGATCAGACTTAACTTGAAATCAGACTTAACTTGGAATGATCAGACTTAACTTGCAATGATCAGACTTAACTTGGAATCAGACTTAACTTGGAATGATCAGACATAATAATCAGACTTAACTTGGAATGATCATACTTAACTTGGATTGATCATACTTAACTTGGAATGATCAGTAATAATCAGACTTAACTTAGAAGGATCACACTTAACTTGAAATGATCAGACTTAACTTGGAATGATCAGACTTAACTTTGGAATGATCATACTTAACTTGGAATGATAATACTTAACTTGGAATGATCAGACTTAACTTGGTAATGATCAGACTTAACTTAGTAATGATCAGAATTAAATTAGTAATGTCCAAACTTAAAAACAGACTCAATATTGTCCTGACTTAAATTGTTAATGTCCAGACTTAAATTATCAATGTCCAAGTTTAATAACACACTTAAATTGATATCCATTCAAAAAAAAAGATATATAAATTAAATCAAAAGAAAAAGTATTTAATTGTCATTTTAAGTATAGTCAAACAAAGTTGACTAACGGAGTTAACCTATCGGTTAATTTTATCGGAATTTCTGACTTTGCTCCTAATTGAAAAATTTGGTAATTTGTGCCCTAATTTAGAAAGTCAATGATAGTTCAGGGTCATTTTTATACTTTTCCCTAATACAAAATCCTGGTAACAATATTAAATTACCCAAGACAAACACATAAATGAAGGGCCAGCTTTTTGGGGGCATCATGCAAGAATTACAATAAGGCTTTTTATATTTGATTTAATTTGGGCTAAAAAGTAATACGTTGTCACCTAATAAGGCCTTTCTGTAAATTATTTTGAGCAAAATGAGGCCTTGAACACTGTTAAAAATTTCATTGTCATCGAAGTCCTGAGCCACCTCAATCACCTATTGAGTAAGGCCTGCATACTACAACGTAGCAGATTGCAGGCCAACATTCACAACTTGTGCGATCTAGGACAGGTTATCGACAAGCTCTGAGTTCAACTTCCTAACTTAAAAAAAGGACTAAATTTCAAAAGCATTGAGAGAAAAAGAAAAGGTAAAGATTTCACAATAATAAATGTAATAACGGCTTCCAATACGACACAGATAAATAACATCAGTATTACTATTAGATAGCTATTGGTCTGTAAAAATGTCCACAAACAATATGCTGATTCTCATGTTAGGTTCTTCTTACATCCTTCAAATCATACATAAATACATACATTAAAGTGTGCATATAATGGCTGTATTTTCTCTTGAATAAACAAATACACATCACAATATGGAGAGCCTCAGAGCATCAACAGGTTGTTGGTGGCACAAAAAACCGGCAATGGCACAGAACGTAACTTAGTTCAGGTTTATCTTTGAACTGTTCATCCTTCCCCACCATTTCTTTCTATTTTTATCACTCGAAGTTTCTTCACTTCCCAGCTTATGCAGTATAACCTTTGTTTCCCTTAGTCTCACTGCATAGTCCTTCTTCCATGCGTCAAACATTTGCTTCAACCTTCTGAGCTCTTGGTCCGGATTCAGACTAGCCTCAATTTGACCAGACTTCACCTCCACCAAGAACTTGGCGTCATCCTTAAAAACTTGACTCCGTTGTTCAAATTCCTCAGCTAGACGACTTACGACACTTAGACCAGCACTCATTGGGCGAACACCAATCCCGTTGCTCTCGTGGCTCCTGAAATTACTTCCTGTATCTAAGCTAAAGTCATGGTCGTCGTTCAGGCTGACTGATGCATCAGAGTTTCTCTCTGACTCGTCAATGGCTAGACTCTTTTTGGCTATGGAAAGACTGGATTGTAACGATCTCATTTGTTTTTGCCATATTTCTTCCATGGATCTCATTTTCAACTCATACTCAGACCACCGATTTTCGTATTGTTGAAGGCGTTGGTGCAGGATGTCATTCTCCTCTTCCTTCAATCTCTGAGCAGCTTCAGCTTTGAGGACCCGACGTTGTAACTCCGCAAGGAAGGAAGCTTTGACAACCACATCTTCGGATTCATCGGCCTATTTTATGGTAATGATAGGCTGTTAGTCCATCAGAATATCTTGTAACACAAAAATTGAATTGAGCAAGATACTAATAACTACAATGGAAGAGTAGATCACCTTTCGGTCTCCAAAATTTAAAAGTCCTATGTTCCCAGAGCATCTTCTAACTAACCAGCCGCGAATTACTGCAAAAAAAAAGAAAGAACATTGACAAGAAAAAAGTTTAGAACTTTCAACCCGCAGGGAACACTTGCCGCCTATCATGTCTCTTATTATGCTTTGCAAGAATAATTAGACAGGGCCGCTCTTTTTGTTTTATGATTCACATGTGGTTCTGCCATTTTAACTACTTAGATAATGTTGTCATTTTGACTTTACCAAATTAAATAAAATTTTACCAAAGAGTGATGAGAAAACCATTAATAGATGTCTGACATTGGCTTCAAGAAAAGTGGCATGCAATAAGATCTTAACTAGACACATAAAACAAATTGCTCACCTGATTGTATAACAAGAGATGCCTTGTAGTTGTTCGTGAAACTATTCTTCACAATCCTGCCTTTGACATGCTTTTGTATGACCACTGCAGCTCTGTGTTTACGGAGTAAGACTGCATACTCCTTTCTGGCTTTCTCACCTCTGATAACTGCAATGTAGGCACGTACATTATCCTAAGCCTCATTCAAAAGGAAGCGGAAGGACAGAATACAAAAGAGAAGTTAAAGGCGCACATGACTGAATAGTTGCAATACCCCTCTTGAGTTCCTTGAGAAGACATCGAGATTTGTAGCCTCTGAAACAACTTTGAAGGCGCAATATACCATGAAGAGTTCGATTTCTAGTATCCTCAAGTACACCAATCTGTAGTTATTTGTATGCAAACAAGCTATTATCATAGTACTCCAAAGTCTGATAAGAAATGTACGGCTTCAAATTCACATCAAAGTGTTTTATTTACCTGACCAGTTCGAAAGAACAATTTTGTATAACCAACTTGATACATTTCGGGCAGAATATTAAATTGATGCAGAATTGCAACAGAAACACTCAGAGGATCTTGAGTGGCGGCACTCTCCAACAACAGGAAACCATACCTATATGTAACCGAATTTTTATCCAACAGTACGTAAGCAGAGTGTCCTTTTTATGTTTTAATGTACAAAACAACCCGTACAGGATAGTTGTCAGTAATCACATGCGTACCTTCTAGCAAATTTTTGATGAGTCACTCTTGTGGGAAAGCCCGACCTTGATATTCTGACCACTTCTAGCACTCCACAACATCTTAGCTGTTGCAGCACAAGTCCTTGTTCATAAACTCCGGGAGACTGAACACTGTTGGGCTTTATGCAGCGTATAAAATGTGGTGTTGTAGTTTCTAAACGGTGCATCAGCTGGAATAGCTCACCCTGAGTAAGATAACGGCACAGTGCTGTGAGCAAAGACTTTATATGACTCTTACAGAAGAAAACATTTACAGACTATGCTCAAGAAAGACTGGACATCAAGTGTACCTTGAATTTGGTGATAACACTTAGTCGTTGGGATTCTGCTCCACCTGACTTGTGCAATGGGCCCAAAATTGGCTTCTCGGACTGAGAAAGCATGCTGGCAGCAAATATTTGAGGGAGTTGACAAGTACAGGAAGCGAGTAATTCAATAGAATCCAAGTGAAGAAGGTCCCTATTCTTCTCTAAAAAGCCAGCTGTGTTATATGTAACCTGATCAGTGGCAAAACTGTATGTAATTAACAATTCCATTGTGATAAAATCATTTCAAAATCGACACACTAAAACATTGGAGAAAATCCTAGTGTTTATTAAGCCTGAAATCTGAAGTGTTTGCGTCATTCTCTAACATCAAAATACCTCCTCACTAAAGCCTAATACTACTATAAGATATCATTAAATTTTGCATTATTATGCATCGATGTTCTGGAGGATAAACATTTGAAACAATAATCTACATGATAGAGTCAATACCTCCCCGGCAAAATGACGGACACTAAAAGCTTGACCTCTTTCTGCTTTAAAGCAGTAATTTGATTTCAGATGCTGCTTCAGCTTGTTTGCAAATGACAAGTCAGTTCCGTTTGGAAATGTGGACTCCTCATCCAACAAGGATATCAGACCAAGTGGTTTCTACATAAAACAAAGTAACAACAAACTGGTGAACTACAATATCACATTAACAAATAGAAATATGTAACAACAAAATCAGATATAACATATCAACAGTCGACGTGCTTCCCAGTTGAAATCTAAATTTTTTCAAAGAAAGTAGAAGCATACACAGCAGGGAAAAGGAAAACTGATGCAACTTACAAATAAAAATAAACAAATGCAGATCCTTGAATCTGCATATTGACATAAATTGATTATTGATGGCAATGCTTCACATATGTACAACAAAATAGGGCTTCAATCGGGGTTTCAGTAAAAAAAAACACTGCACTGAACATAACTTCAAGTTCCATATAGCATGGGAAAGATATGATAGCATAAGATATAGAATCAGCTGAATAACTATAGAATGTTTAAGACATACATCTTAGCAGGTTCCCTGATACCACAAAAAGCATTTCTTTTCAGTATGTTTTATAGTTATGGTACCATTAGTTTTGAGTCTTTTGACAGTATCGAATAAATCCAGTTACCTTTTCAAATAGACTTAAGCACTCATGGTTGTCATCGAATTCAACTCTAGTCCAGTCGATCCCATCATTAATGTACTCCTGAAAGCGAAAAAACGAGTCAATTAATAGTAATGTTCAAATTCGATCAAAGTACTAGCCGCATACTGGTCGTTCTAGTTTTTGGATGGGATTGCCCATCAAGAGATGTCCACATGATAGAGGAGATGAATGATATCCCTTATACACAGGGTTCAAATCGCGGTGGGCACCTATTCACACATTTTGTGGGATTTTTTGTAAAGCTTGTGGATGAGACTCCTCGTATGCCTATTGGGCAAAAAGTGAACAGCTACGAGGTTTCCAGTAAGCTAAGCATGTTTTCCATGGTAAGACTTTCCAATTATCTATCTTCCCCTAGCAACTCCATTAACTATGTATCTACCATTGCACTATGTCGTTTTACTGGTTACTACTAACTGAATAATAAAGCATCAATGTATCAAGAAGCTTCACCTCCTGCTCCAGCTTGAATAAATGACGGTTGAAGTGCTGCTGTAGCCTTTCGTTTGCAAAATTAATACAGAATTGCTCAAAACTATTTCTCTGGCAAAAAGAAACAGATAGATGTCACATTGAGACCATTTATGTTCAGAGATTGAGAATATTCAAAAGGAAAGAAAATGAGAATCATACTTCAAAAGATTCAAATCCATATATATCCAGAATGCTTATGGATCTGCCAGTTCGTCTCTTGCCAACAATCAAGGCTTTGTTGATTTGCCCAACTAACCACTCAAACAAGCAAGCATAAATTGTTTTTGCCAAAGCATCTCTTGCATCAATAGCCTGAACATTCATGCAACACATAAGCATTTAAATTAAGGATGTCAAACACAAACTCAAATAACTTCTCCCAATGTTCCTGCAAAGAAATTCAAATTATGGTGAAAGCACCATGAGCTGGGGTTGATAAGCATAAATATCTAATACTCACAGGAACAAGTGGCTCCTCTCAGGTAGAGCATGTTTTGAGGGCTATGTACGTGTATCTATAAGGAACTAGTAAAAATAATATATTTTTCTCAAATATTGTTTTCAAGAATCATGATGACAGATTTAAATAGGCATATTACAAAGACCAACTGGTAATTGATGAATTCCGTAAAAGTTAATGGAATCAAAGTAGCTAATAAAATTAATTGGAAGGCATGAAGTGCAAGAATTCATGTCTTTTGACATACAAAACACATCACGTTACCTGCGTCAGCGTCAGTTTTTGAACAATAGTATCATTTCCGACTTTCATCTTGCGGGTAGATAAAGCTGATTGCAACGCATCGACATCACATCCAATCAACTCTGCAACATTGGACAATCCTGTGTTTGACATCAAGGGAGTGTTAAGGTTAGGATAGGCTATCAAAACAAGCAGCAAGCAAGGAACTAGCACACAACTAATTGTACGTGAATGCTGGACATTTATAATCTAAATTGTATGTTTACATGAAATGAGATAACTGAGGATATTGCTTAATGGTCAGGGAATAAGTGTCACAACAAGCTTAAGGGGAAATATTTGTTGTTTGTCATAATCTTAATGTCTTAACAAATTGGGTGTCTCAGTTTTGACAATATTGCCCATAAATCAAATGCTGAAAAGTCTCCGTTTAGTATATTTGCACAAAGACCATTGGGTTTCTGTTCTCTTCTTACATAATTTCAGTGTGTTGTTAGCCAAATGTTTCAAAATAATGGTTTCTGTTAATCAAGAAGAAATAAATAAATGTCAAGCTCCCAAGGCTGTCCAGTTAATTCTTATGGTTAACAGTTTATGCTAGCATGATGGGTTCAATTGAAATAATCACTTACTAACCGGAATACTACTTAGAGGTTAGATTTACAAACTATGAGTTCTACCGAAACATGCTCATATATTCAATAAGAAGCATCATTATACCTTCATTGAAGTCAACTTCTACATGATTTTCATTATCAGTCACAGTAAATGAAATATTCCCAAACCACAATACAGCTGAGAGCATGGCAAAGACACTTTCTTGGTCGTCTTTGCTGACATGAACAGTGTCCAAAGCTTCCTGAAAATAGCAACAACTACATGTTGGAAACAGGTAGCATGCTAAAACTCAACATCAAAAATCGGCTGTTAAGAAACACTACCATAACAATGCGGAAATGTTCAGCATCATCAACACCATTCATTGAATAGCAGCCACTATGCTTCAAATAGTTATATTCGGCAACACTCTTTAACTTTAATTTCTCTGCCATCGAGCAAAAACAAATCTGGTCAGCTCAAATAAGAATTAGTGGAAAGCTGGGACCAAACAAATACTAATAATTAACCAGAAAATATATGCAATACAAGTATGATAAAAAAAATGTTTCATACACCAACACAAACAGATGTGCCTACCTAAAGATCTTTTGAACACTATTTAAGATACCATGACCTGTAAACCATCTACTGATGTGCATAAGTGTCCTAACTCCTAACTGGTCCGTACAAATGTAATCTCTAGTTAGAGAAAAAAAATCATTTCCCAATAAATCAACACGGCCTAGAACCACGCAACCACAGCAAATTATCTTTGCTTTTTTAAATTTGGTGCGGAAGAAAACACAAATGAGAGGAGTTCACAACATAGTTACTGACAATACAAACTTTTCATCCAAATGAAGTTGCAATAATACATAAATACCAAACATATCAAAAAATTGAACATAGGATTTATCATGAAGCAACATGTTTTGAAAGAAGGTACGACTAATAATATGGCAGTGTTCTGTGCAGACACTGGTATTGATCACAATTTCTAATCCTCTTAAAGGAGGTGGGGAAGGAAACGCCACAAAAAGCTTTACTACTAGAATACCAGTTACTACTTGCTAGCTCAGAGGCGGACATATTGGTCCAACAATAGTTGGCTTCGTGTTCCCCAATCTGAAATCAGGCACTTCAAGGTTTTGGTCTCAGTATGTAGTGAGTGAGCCACAAAGTTTAGGAAAAGAGTATAAGCGGTATATGCCATAGGAACCATAACTTGGTAAACTTGATGCAAACATGTTTTTTACAGCTTAGTTCTTCTATTGGTATGAAGTCCAGTGGTCTAAAATCATTTTTAATAACCTTAATGGGTACCTTTAAGTTCCGGAGATGCTCCAGCACAAAGCTGGTAGAATATATGATATGACCTTTCGCCTTTTGTGCATTGTACGACTCTGGACTGCCCATGACATAAACCAAGTCATAAACTTGTACTTGAATAAGAAAGAGAACAAATTCTCATTGTTGCATATTGTGGGTGTTCTTACCTTTTCAAGAAGAACTGCAAGTGGTTGAAATAGATGACCGGATGACAGGCGGGAATAATGCAAAACCAATATGACAAAATCATGAGCAAACAAAGTATGAATAAAGAGCACTATCATTAACTCCGAGTACAGTCATCATCTCACATGTTTGAATGTTGGCACCACATATCTTTCCAGTTTCACTAAAGTGAATTTCAATCAGCTTGCCCTGTCATACATTTGATGAACATAATTTGCACAGTAAATTTTAGGACGTATGATAAGACTCAGTAATACATAAATTTATAGCAATATAAATGAGACTTACGAAACGACTAGAGTTATCATTTCTTGATGTTTTAGCATTTCCAAATGCTTCCAAAATCGGATTGGTTTTCAGAATCTCGTACTCAATTCCACTGCCACCACCAAGTGCTGCCAGGTACTGCATAGCTATTTTCGCAGTTTCAGTTTTACCAGCCCCGCTTTCGCCACTAAATACATACAATTAAATTTCAGATCACAAGTAGAATATGCACTCTGACCCATGTACACATGAAATCGTCCATTGAACTTGATAATGGTATGCAGAACAACATCAATCTTTATGCATAAACTCGGCAGTTAACATGTCACACGACATCGCTGAAATAATACAACTCACTCAGTATCATTTTATGTAACGGACTTGGGGTGTCTTGCATGAATACTCTATTGTAAAAGGGGTTCAAATGGTTTTACTTCAGGAATACCTCAGTGTTGATATTATGCTAGAAACAAGTACATTTGTAACACACTAACATCAATTCTACCCACAAGATAGTCCTAGTAGCACTGATTGCTGCCCATGTTTCTCCAATTAGTAACAAAACAAGGTGGATGACAAATGATTGATACATGAAGCCAATACTAGTTTGAATGTCACTGACCTTATGATGATGGACTGGTTGACCTCATCTGAAAGCATGGAAATAAACAAAATTGAATAAAAAAATTACTAATGTTGATAGTAACAATACACTAACACCATAAATTTAGATCATAGTTAAATTTTCAGACCTCTTATCATTTCCCGAATGGCTGTATCTGTTATTGCGTACACATGAGGGCTTGCAATGAATTTTTGCCGATATGCTTCAATGTAATTATTTCCATACAGAGGGACTTCTTTGAAGGGATTGATGGCAACCAATACTGGCCCAGCTTTTGTCTAGAGTGCACATTTAAAACAAGATCATGATAAGCACAACAGAACAGTGATGCACCAAAGAAGTAGCATGCTTGGGACACTTACATAAATCATATCTTGTTCATATCTGTGTCTGAGATTGTACAAGACAGACGGCTCACTTAAGTAACTAAGTTGCATGAGATCATCCACACCATCAAGGATGTCAGGGTTCGCTGGCAACAGACTTTCTGTACTCACCCTAATGACCTGTTTCCGTGACATAATCAGTTACTGTGTCAGATGTAAATATAATAGAATGGTGGAACTAACTACAATTTTATAGCTTACTTTTCCTTCAGGAAGAGATAAGAGAGATTCTGTTCCAGAAGTTGTCAATATTGTTCCCAACTCCCAGTCGCCATTTGAAAGTTGTACCCAAGATTGATGTTTCTGAGAGAACAATCCGTAAGCTTTAGAAAAGATATATCGCAAGATATGCCAACCAAACATGCACAACAAATTTGTCCATAAACGTGGAATGGAATGAAATCGTGAAAGAAAAGAAGATTACTTTTTTTGCTGCATAGGCGGATGTATCCTCCCATTTATATTCAGTACGGGCAGGAAACAATGGATCTGGAGTATACCCAGCTGGGCCTGAGTCTTCATCTTCTGTTGAGACCCCTTCTTCATCAATTGGTTCAATTTTGCTGTATGGTGAATCATCAATACCCCGGACTGAGCCGGTTTGTGTGGCTTCATTCTTAACCACACCGGGTAGCTTATCACTTCCAGAAGCATCAGATACCATCGCAACACCATGTCTTGCACCTCCATTACTGTGTAAGTCAGCCTCTGATGACGGAATGCCTCCATACCTAAAACCCACAGGTAAAGACTTGATCGATTGGAACGCAGGTGCAGCCGGGGGTTTCTCCATCATATTCACTAGCCAAATTTGCAAGCCTGGGTATCAGGTATGATTTATGTCAATGCCTGCGAATCATAAAATCAAAATGGCTATACTTTTTATCTTCATATTAAAGACACTTGTCAAGCTTTACAAGGTCCCACTGCTGAGTTATATGCTTAAGATAGTGGCGGGCATAGACTACAGCTACACAATCACAAAAAAGGAGCAAGTGACTTGTCCCTCTCAATATCACCATCAACAAGCTCCATATTCACAAGTTCCAATCACTCCTCAAACAATACTACCTCCAACATCCACCAATCACAGACCAGGCAAAGCATTTCGACGTGCCAAATCAAATTTATAACCCTTTTCAAGTATTTACACCATAATCCACCACCGATCTCTTTATTTCCAGATCTTTCTCTGACCACACCTCCAATAATTCAAAAAAAAAACATACATCTCTCTTATGCATCCACACGCCCTCACTTTCAACAAAATCAAACAGTCAATCCCACACATTGGGCGCTGAATTGGTCAAATTTCGAAAAAAAAAAGCATCAACAACAAAAGAAACCTTAAAAACCACACAAACCTGTCGAAATGCGGCGGCCAATTTTAGCACAAACCACCCAATCCGCACCGAGATCCTGAAATTGAACCAAAATCCGCCTCAGATCCCCCGGATGATGCCGCAAACGACCCAATCCGGTAGATCGACTTTCGAACTTAAACCTCTCAAGTTTGAAAATACATAGCCAATTTTCAAGAAAATTAATGAGGCTCAGAAACACAATCCGGGAGTGCTATTCGTTTGACGAAGAAGAAGAAGAAGAGCGAAGCAGCAGAACGAGATGGCGTTGAGAGGGAAAGTGAATGAAAGGAAAATCTGATCTCTGCAGTCCTCTGGAGACTTGGCTGCTTTTTTTCTAGTTTAGCTTTTTGTGCTGTTCATCCTCGCATCACATAAATGCATTTTTAAATTAACATATAATTAAAAAGTGCTTTAGTTTTGAATTTTGATTTTCTATTTTCCGATTTAAATTTGAAACATCAAAACATCCTTTTTTTTTGTTCGATATAAAGCTGTGAATAACAAGACAACGGCGAACCGAGGTCTTAAAGCTGGGACAAGTTAACCAGCTGGGACAAGTTAACCAGCTGGGAACATTATAGACATAACAAATTAAAACGTGAATAAACGGGAGTCTGCAGCTCCACTTCGCCTCGGCATGGCACATCATCCCGTCATTCACAGCTATTAAAAGACAGGATCCCATTGGAAAGCATAAACACTACGTCCACCTGCCGAAACGACCCGATATTACCCGGCCTACATGAAACCCTAAAACTAACGACTAAACAACAAAAATTCGGCCGCAGCTCCAACCGGAGCTGACACCTGTTACATCCGCCGAGGAGGTCTCGCTAGGAAGAACATCCACCGGTGACACTGTACAAACTGGTACGACACGAGCCACCAGCCGCCCCAGCCCCGTCACAGCTGACACCATCGCATCCCACCGCAAAAACCCCAGCAGCCGCACCGCAAGATTACCACCCCGCACCCCATCCACCAGCCGAGCTGGCCAAGACACACATAGAGGAGCTCGAGATGGACAGATCCACGAGCGACCGCCGGCCAAACCCTCATACAAAGCTGCCTTCTCCGATCAACGTACGCGAGCTTTTGAAACATCAAAACATCCTTTGATTATTGTTGTCTTTGGTCAGACTGTCAGTTGAATTTTAAATGGGAGCAGCTTCTCCCACCCCCCGGCGACAAAAAAAACTCTGCACAATGACTCATTTGCCCTCTCCTCTTTTATTAATTACATTCTTATGCCCTCCTCTTTAATTCAATTAAATAATAATTAAAATTCAATTAAATGATAATTAATATTATAAATTATTTGTACCATATTTATTTATTATTATTAATCAGAAAATATTCTATAATTTTATTTATGATTTATATTTAGAAAATAGTTTTATTTTATTTAGGGCGAATAATAATTGATTGGGTAGCCGAACATTAATTTGGATTTAAAAAAACATGCAACAATGGTAAAAATAAATACATAAAAAAGTAGACATATCTAATCAATATTTCCTCCAAATTGTGCTCCTGAACAACTCATTGATACATTACGAAACACAAAATAGACAACTCAATGACTAGATTCTCTTTCAAAAGCAAATTATACTATTCATTGATGTACATACAACTAGATTTGACAATACATTACGATAGACAACTCACTGATACATTACGTAACACAAAATAGACAACTCACTGACTAGATTCATAATTTATGTATTATATTACGAAACAAGAAATAGACAACTCACTGACTAGATTCTCTGGAAAAAGCAAATTATATTATTCATTTATATAATAACTTTTAATAAAATGTAGTAATAACATATTTGGTAATACATTATGAAACAAGAAATAGACAACTCACTGATTAGATTCCCTGGCAAAAGCAAATTATACTATTTATTTATGTATTAATTTTTAATAATATAAATACATTGTATTGATATTTAAAAATGTAATCATATTTAAAAAATATGTGTTATATATTTAATTTATACATTGTTTTGAATTAACGATAATATCTCATTAATTATAATATATATATATTAATATTAATTTCTAAATAGTTTTAAATTAATAATTGTATTTTTAAATATGATATATTTGGTGGGGGTGTGGGGGTATAATGAGAAATGATTGTGGAACCCATTGGGGGGAGTGGGGGTGTGGGGGTGTGAGGAGAATACCCCTTTTAAATTTGAGGTGTGAACCTTTAATTTTGGTACATGTCGAAATTGAATGTGTTGGAAAATTCAAAATTTGGTCATTACTAGAATCAGTGTGAAATAAATATTATCAGGATTTTTTTTCGATCAGATATTTAAATGCCAATTTTACACGAATTCAAAGTCTCCATCTCGATATCACGTTAGCCCATGTGAGATAGAACATGAAAGGTTTAGTCAAATAACAAACAGTGAAAAATATAGTTTGGCTTTCTGAATTATTATTTCTTTTAATAATTAGGTTTTTTAATATATATTACATACTGGAAACAACTGTCAAAAACAACACGAGGAACACCACGGAAACAACTACGGGACAACTCTTGGAAGCCTCGGCATTGCAGAAAAGGAGCTCCATTTCCAGCCCTTTTCCCTCGCCAACCTTGCTAAGGAATCCGCATGATAGTTGTCCTCTCGACTGATAAGGGACAACCTCTATTCTGGTCTGAGTTCCAGCATACTAACACACTTTCTTGCCCAGTGGGGAAGCTGACTCACTCTGCAACTTCTTAATGTGACAATGGAAAATGCTTCGGCACAATCAGTTTCAAATATACAATGGGACAGGTCCTGACATTCTGCCCAACGCATCGCCCTGGAAATTGCTAAGCCTTCCACTTCTATAGGTGTTTGAATATCAACAACTGGCCGGTTCCGATCTGACCCATTGAATGGTTCCTTATTCGTCTCTACATATATTACCAATGCCAGCTATACCAGGGAAGTCTCCCCACGCTCTGTCACAGTTGATTTTGACATAAGGCTTCGACAGTGCACTCCATCCTCCTATTCCCTCCATTTCAGAAATGGAGAACTTGTAATTTGGCTGAATGCACTTATTGGCAAGTGCCATGGCAGAAAATATGTTGACTCTACATCCAGGCCCTGGTCTGTTAGACCTGGGTCTTCTTTTAGGGCTTCGAATCAACAATTTGACTTGGATACTATTTGAATCACGAAGTTTCTTCGCTTTCCGTATTCAATATTTCTGCCATATTAGGGTTTCCAGAAAACTGAATCGGGATAAGACAAACGTGAAAGTACAGGGAACAATGGAAGGTTGTAAAACCGAGTAACACATTCAATATCAAATTGATCTCAATTGAAGGAGATGAATTTTCCAGAGCTTTTTCACTACGTTTCTCCCTGTTTTCATATGCAGAAAACTATATAGAAAACTGCCATATCTTCTGTCAGATAACTGCCACAAGAAAGCAACATTTGGATTGAAAACTTCCCTCAGCCGGCCGGCTGAGCATAATGCTCTTGTCCGAGCCGGTCGGCCGGTTCAACATACATCCAAAATGTCGCAATTCTCTGACCTTCTCAACCGGCCGGTTGAGCTCAAGGCTCATTATTGAACCGGCCGGTTCATGCCACACTTGACAGAAATCCTAAAATCTCCAACAATCCTCCCCCATTTTTAGGGTTTTACTCTTGAACACTAAAAGCGTTCACAACCGAACAAAATTGTGCATAAGTGAAATGTCCATTAGGATTGAATGTCACATAGTGTAGTATCTTCCAATACTCGAGAATCAGGGTGTTCTACGAATTGAACCCTTCAACCCATTTGAATACGGGAAAATAAAACACACACAAGTTTACTTTCATTCCAAGTACAACTTGACACTATTACAACCATGTGTCCCTATTCTTTCATAAGTGCATCATTAGCCAAGCACAAGCTAATTGAAGCGGCTCACTTCGCACTTACATAGGTAGATTCTTTTCACATGCAGGAAACAAGCACATACCTTAGGATGGATATAACCATGTGCTTCAAATCTCTCAGAATAGGCTTTCCACATTGAATTCAGCTCTTAGCGTCATACTAAGAGGGAATTGGGTGTCCAACGATAAGAGATATAGATGTGCTTTAAGCCCATCCCTTTACCCGACTTTGTACCAAGTCCCTAGCTAATCCATTTTGTCAAATGATCAACTAGATTTCACCGTGTCCGGACATAATCAATCAAAATTACCCTGTGAGTGATCGGTTCACAAACCGCGCTATGTCTAATGCACAGATGTCTCGATTTACCATTGTACATTTGGCTATAAGCTTTAGCCAAAGTTGCCTTACTATCGCAATGGATAGAAATAGGCGCTATTGGTTTTGGCCACAATGGAATCTCATGCACCAAATTCCTTAGCCATTCTACCTCTTTACCGGCAGCTGCTAAGGCTATAAACTCAGATTCCATAGTCGAGCTAGTGATGCAAGTTTGCTTCTTTGAGGCCCAAGATATGACACCTCCCCCAAGCAAAAATACCCAACCACTTGTAGAAGAATGATCTTATAAATTGGTGATCCAACTTGCATCAGTATATCCCTCCAAGACCGAGGGAAAACCAGCATAAATCAAGCTATAGTTCATGGTCCCCTTAAGGTATTTAAGTACTCGCTTAATAGCTTCCCAGTGATGAGTACTAGGATTACTAGTATATCTACTCAATTTTCCCACTACATAAGCTATATCCGGCCTTGTACTTGTCATTGCATACTGACGGATGCACAGTCGTCGTGTGCAAACGTCAAGAATAAATTTATAAGTCCTCTACTCGCGACTTCACTACTGGGTAGCAAAGGGTAAGTAGGGGTCAAACCCAAGGGAGTCAGGTGAATAGTTGTTCTTTAAGTAGGACAGTTGGAAGTTGGTTGTGATTTTAGGACTGAGAGTAGCGTGGGTTGGTTGTGATTTTAGGACTGAGAGTAACGTGGGTTGGTTGAGATTTTAGTACCGAAAGTAAATAACTGAAAATAAAGTGCTGGAAGGACAAGTCTTGACAGAAAATAAGCAGTTGATAAGGTGCTGAAAGTAAAGGAACAGTTGATATTACAATTAAAGGAAAGTATTCGGTTTTAGGGGCCTTGTATCATATTCTGTTTATCATTGATCTCTAATGATCATACTAAGTGTTCAAAGATGAATCGAGGCTATTTCTAGCACAAGACTTGCAACATCGTTTAGAACACTTGTTCTATTTAGACTAATTCCCCCTTTCGAAGTATCTTAGCCTTATGTGCATCCATTTGATCTTCAGTTACGATCAACCAAATGGTTTTTAAAAGAGGTCGAACTCCTCAGATAAGCTTTGCCCGTTAAAGCATCCACTTACCCGAGTATGTTCACGAACCCCACGGAAGAGTTTTGCCCATTAAAGCATCCACTCAACCTTGGAAGTTCTAACCTAATATGTGGCACATTAAGCAAGTTTTGAACACAGAGAGGCACTAGGTGCAGGGTCTAAAACATTTTATGACACAAGTACACCCCTTCAACTGAATGAAGGGTTTAGCTACGACTATTCATGGAACAGGACATCATAGCTAAGTGCATTGAAAAGTAAAGGTTTTGTAAGACAGTAAAGTAAAGTTTTCGAAAGTAAAGACAGGAAAGTAAAGTACTTTGAAAGACAGTAAAGTGAAAGTAAAGACAGGAAAGTAAAGTTGCTGAATTGAAAAATAGTAAAATAAAGATAAGAGTACTTACAAGAACCGTTGAGAGTGCTAAAGATCAAGCTTTGATTCCAAAGTAAAGTGATTAGAAGATTGTGCCCACAAAAGCTAGAGAGATAAGTGATTTGTGATTTTGGAATGAAGAGAAGAGGGTTAAGCCCTCTATCTCTCTAAAGAACTTGTGAATTGTGGGATGAAGATTACAATGGAGAGGAGCTTGTATTTATAGGCCAAAGGGAGGAGAAGGTGTGGTGAGGATGAAAGCACATGGCAAGCATCCATGGGAGAGGAGTGGAGAGCAAGCTAGCCGCCCCATGAGAGGAGGAGCATCTCTCCTTTAGCCGCCCATGTGAGGAGGAGCCTCCCTTGTGAGGAGAAGCTTCCCTTTAGCCGCCCATGTGAGGAGGAGCAAGGAGTGGATGTGAGTTTTGTGATGTTTTCACAAAACTATCGGTTCATTTCTGCTCCGGACTGACTTTGGTTGCTCTTCGGTTGGATTTGTTTTGAGTGATTCCACGTCAGGATCTTGAGATTTCTTCAGTCGGCATCTGGTCGTGACCTTGGAATGACTCGTAATATCTTTTCAGCTTAAAAACTCCTCCTTAGCTTGTATTCTCTCTAGACTTCAAAATACCCTGTAGTTAAATATCGGAACTAACAAGCAAAAGTTAAATAGACAAAGAGTATAATTTGGTGGGTTTAACTGTGTTTATGATTCGTATAATTATGGTCCATCAGATCACCCCACACTTTTAGTTGTTCGTCCCGAACAATGCTATTAAAGGGCGGCACTAAGTAAACTTTTAAAATATGAAAGTGAGACTGTGGGACTAGATTTATCCTAATTCATGCATTACTTACTTATTACCAAATTAAACCGTATAAATACTTAGAAGAAACTTGATACGTGTACCTTCGTGCTGAGATGCAAATTATTTTGGATGTTTCGGGAGATAGCCCTTTTCAGGCTCCTGGACTGCATCCTCGGGACCGTCTCGCACTATATGGTTTTCTTGTAGCTTTCTCTAGCACATGATTCGGTTCGGGTTTCAATGGTTTGGTCTTTGATTTTCTTTTGCCGAGGGACAGCTTTTGTAGTGAATCGGCCTTTGGCCTTTGATTTGACTCTTTGAGTACTTCACTTTTTGTTCGGATAAAACCTTCACAATTTTGGGCCTTTGGCCTCTTGATTTGCTTCTTTGAGCTTTTGCCTTTTTGTGGCTTGCTAGTCCATTTTCTCAAGCCTTTTTGGGAGGTCCAATCGTCGCCCGCAAGCATATGGAAATACCTCCCCGCTCCTCTCATCCTTGCCGTTTCGCGCGGGTCAAGATGAGGGTCGCTCATCTATTTTCTCGGCTACTTTAACTAGAGATAGGACGGTCTGATTCCCGTCCTCACCTTTTTTTCTTTTTGCATAAACACTGCATGGCGGAGATGACTTCAATCTTCACTGAAACCCAAAGTGCAGCCTCCACTGACTTCGAAAACCATATAGTTAGATTCGATCCTTCGAGTGCTTGCCAAGCCTCTCTAGGGCAGTTTATGTCAACTCCACATCCCTAGTTTATCTCAGCACAAAGGGACAAATGAGAAGTTACATTCTAAGTTTATAAACAGTTGAATTTTCACAAGGTAAATGCATGAATTTAGATCTATTTTTTTTTCACATTCTCAAGTTCATATTTTCAAAAAGATAATATTAAGGGAAAAGGAAAAGAAAAAACATGTTATGTACACAGGTGGTTCTCACCCCACACTTTTGAACGAAGGCGTGCCTTCAGCAAGACTTAGTTCAAAAGCCATGCAAGCAGACAATTATGAGAAGGAAATGACATTAAGGAAAAGGGAAGAACAGAACTCCCTTTAAAGTGTCGAGTGAACGACATGGCATGAGGCTGGATAATCGAGGGAGTTCGGCTGGGGCCTTGAACTCTTGGCATAGGCCTGACTGGCTTGATGTTGTACCCATAATCGATTCCTGAATAGTCATTTCATTCTATGCACCAAGTGGGTGAGAGCGACTTATTGGTAAAAACTAAATGACATAAAATAAATGATTGAAAGTAAGATAGGTGTCGGGTTACCTCCCGACCAGTGCCTTTGTTTAACGTCGTTGGCTCGACGCATGGGGATCACCAGTTGGGATCCCATGGGCGGCTTAAGTCAAATTTTGCCGCAATTCCTTCGTGAGACATGGTTGCGTAAAAGTGATTTCGAGAATTGAGAGAGAGAAAGAAAAGAGAAGAACAACTAATCGGAAGCTAACTCCCCGACAACGGCGCCAATTTTGACGGATGCATAGTCGTCATGTGCAAACGTCAAGAATAAATTTATAAGTCCGCTACTCGCGACTTCACTACTGGGTAGCAAAGGGTAAGTAGGGGTCGAACCCAAGGGAGTCAGGTGAATAGTTGTTCTTTAAGTAGGACAGTTGGAAGTTGGTTGTGATTTTAGGACTGAGAGTAGCGTGGGTTGGTTGTGATTTTAGGACTGAGAGTAACGTGGGTTGGTTGAGATTTTAGTACTGAAAGTAAATAACTGAAAATAATGTGCTAGAAGGATAAGTCTTGACAGAAAATAAGCAGTTGATAAGGTGCTGAAAGTAAAGGAACAGTTGATATTACAATTAAAGGAAAGTATTCGGTTTTAGGGGCCTTGTATCATATTCTGTTTATCATTGACCTCTAATGATCATACTAAGTGTTCAAAGATGAATCGAGGCTATTTCTAGCACAAGACTTGCAACATCGTTTAGAACACTTGTTCAATTTAGACTAATTCCTCCTTTCAAAGTATCTTAGCCTTATGTGCATCCATTTGATCTTCAGTTACGATCAACCAAATGGTTTTTAAAAGAGGTCGAACTCCTCAGATAAGCTTTGCCCGTTAAAGCATCCACTTACCCGAGTATGTTCACGAACCCCACGGAAGAGTTTTGCCCCTTAAAGCATCCACTCAACCTGGGAAGTTCTAACCTAATATTTGGCACATAGAACAAGTTTTGAACACAGAGAGGCACTAGGTGCAGGGTCTAAAACATTTTATGACACAAGTACACCCCTTCAACTGAATGAAGGGTTTAGCTACGATTATTCATGGAACAGGACATCATAGCTAAGTGCATTGAAAAGTAAAGGTTTTGTAAGACAGTAAAGTAAAGTTTTCGAAAGTAAAGACAGGAAAGTAAAGTACTTTGAAAGACAGTAAAGTGAAAGTAAAGACAGGAAAGTAAAGTTGCTGAATTGAAAAGACAGTAAAATAAAGATAAGAGTACTTACAAAAACCGTTGAGAGTGCTAAAGATCAAGCTTTGATTCCAAAGTAAAGTGATTACAAGATTGTGCCCACAAAAGCTAGAGAGATAAGTGATTTGTGATTTTGGAATGAAGAGAAGAGGGTTAAGCCCTCTATCTCTCTAAAGAACTTGTGAATTGTGGGATGAAGATTACAATGGAGAGGAGCTTGTATTTATAGGTCAAAGGGAGGAGAAGGTGTGGTGAGGATGAAAGCACATGGCAAGCATCCATGGGAGAGGAGTGGAGAGCAAGCTAGCCGCCCCATGAGAGGAGGAGCATCTCTCCTTTAGCCGCCCATGTGAGGAGGAGCCTCCCTTGTGAGGAGAAGCTTCCCTTTAGCCTCCCATGTGAGGAGGAGCAAGGAGTGGATGTGAGTTTTGTGATGTTTTCACAAAACTATCGATTCATTTCTGCTCCGGACTGACTTTGGTTGCTCTTCGGTTGGATTTGTTTTGAGTGATTCCACGTCAAGATCTTGAAATTTCTTCAGTCGGCATCTGGTCGTGACCTTGGAATGACTCGTAATATCTTTTCAGCTTAAAAACTCCTCCTTAGCCTGTATTCTCTCTAGACTTCAAAATACCCTGTAGATAAATATCGGAACTAACAAGCAAAAGTTAAATAGACAAAGAGTCTAATTTGGTGGGTTTAACTGTGTTTATGATTCGTATAATTATGGTCCATCACATACATTAGGCAACCAATGACTTGAGAGTACTCAAGTTGTGATACAGCTTCACCTGTATTAGGCAAAAGATTCACACTTGGGTCCATGGGAGTACTAACCGGAGAATAATTCAAACAGTTGAATTTCTTAAGCACTTTCTCAACGTAGTGAGACTGTGTAAGTGCTAAACCTTTGTTCTCACGCTTGATTTTAATGCCAAGAATCACATCCGCTTCTCCCATATCTTTCATAGCGAAACTTGATGATAAGAAATCCTTTGTAAGGTCTACTTGTTTTTGGTCAGTTCCAAAAATCAGCATATCATCAACATACATGCAAATGATGACTCCATTACCGGAGTTGTCAAATTCGCTATAAATACACTTGTCTGCTTGATTCAACTTGAAT
This sequence comes from Rhodiola kirilowii, assembly GCA_033675215.1. Taxonomy (NCBI): domain Eukaryota; kingdom Viridiplantae; phylum Streptophyta; class Magnoliopsida; order Saxifragales; family Crassulaceae; genus Rhodiola; species Rhodiola kirilowii. The sequence goes on from CM066201.1 coordinate 19,772,690, forward strand.
CCACTAGACAAGATTACCTCATCAAACTTTTGATGCCATTGCTTGGGTGCTAGTTTCAACCCAGACAGTGATTTGACTAACTTATAAACCTTGTTTTCATTTCCAGGTATAATGAATCCTTTCGGTTTGCTACATACAGAATTCCTCTTCCAAATCACCATTCAAGAACACTGTATTGACATCCATTTGATTTACAACTAGATCTTAATTGCAAATAGAGCAATTAACAATCTAATAGTGGAAATCATGAAAACAGGAGCATATGTATTGAAAGTTCAATACCCTTTTTTTGTCTAAAGCCTTCGATAACCTATCGAGCTTTAAACATATATACCGATTCATCAACCTTCATTTTCTTTTTAAAATCCACTTGCAGCCCAATGGCTTGCAACCAGGTGGGAGATCCAATAATACCCAAGTATTATTTCCCATAATAGAATCCATTTTATCGTTTATTGCCTCTTTCAAGAAAGCCACATCTTGAGATCTCATAGCCTCATTGACGGGTGATGGACCAAAGTTATACGAATCATAAACACAGTATAACCCCCTTATTTAGACATTTTGTCTATTTAACTTTTGCTTGTTAGTTCAGATATATTTTTACAGGGCATTTTAGAGATTAAAGTGAAAACACGCTAAGGAGAGGATTTTATGCTGAAAAGATATCAAGAGTCAATTGAAGGTCAAGATCAAGCACTGAACGAAGAAATCTCAAGATCCTGACGATGAATTACTCAAATTAAATCCAAATGAGGAATTATCAAAAACAGCCTGGAGTGAAATTGGACAGATAGTTTTGTAAAGACTGTACAAAACCGTCAAGATTCATCCATATGCAAGGATGACTCATGGGTGGCCTCCCCCCCTCCTCCTCACATGGGCGGCTAGAAGGGGAGGAGCCTCCTCCTCACATGGGCGGCTCCTCCTCACATGGTGGCTCCACCACTCCTCTTCCTCCATGTGTTTCCATCCAAGCCATACACCTCCAAACTTGCTCTCCACTCCTCCTCCAAACATGGGCAACGTGCCGTTGCCGGGGAGTTGTGCATAGGAATAGTTGTTCTATTTTCTATTTTCTTTTTTCTTTTATCATGCAATTCACCAAGTCATACTACTACGGAATGGAACCTTGGAACAATACGGAGTTTTCCCCACCACCCTTCGAACTTGAAATCCGCGAGAAGATCAACAAAATAACGCAATCCCGGGACGAAACATTGGATGAGTACTTATGGTACTTCGATTCCATTGTGACGAGCTGCCCGCACCATGGATTCACCAACTTCGATCTTCAAACAAAGTTTCTCTGTGGGATGTTGCCACATGAGTGGAAAGGGCTAAATGACGCAGCAGGAGGATCAATGTGGGACTTAACCGAGGATGATCTTTGGAAATTAATAAACGATTTGGCCGCAAGGTCAAGACCAAGCCAAGATCAGGCCGAGCCAATCGAGGACGGTATAACGGAGCTGGCATCTAGCATCCAGCAGTTGGACAACACGATGCAATAAATCAGGGCCAAAACTGAACTATGGGCGGCAGAAAAGGAGCTGGCAGCTAGCACCCAGCAATTGGCCGCAGACATGCAGCAATTGAGTGCACTGATGCACCAATTCACGGCTGAACCCGAGGAGCCGACTGAGGATGAGGACCCGCAAATGACCGAAGAAGAACTGCCCCAATCAGACCCGGTCCTTATCACCAATCCATCCGAGGAAATCACTGTCCTAACTGCCGAGCCTACAGAAGTCCCGAACCTCACTGCTGAAGCGGCCGAAGAAATCAAGCCAGGCTCGGTCCTTGCGCTCGGAGCACCCGAGGAAGTCCCGGACCTCATTGCCGAACTGTCCAAGAAAGCCCCAATCCCACTCACCACGACTCAACAAGGAAAACCGACTGAAAACTCAATCATTCCAAGACAACCATTCGTAGCTACCACCAAGAAGAGGCCTCACATGGGAACATGCCTGTGGTCGCCGATGTTTGAAGGCACAAAACCCAACTTCCAAACTCGCGAAAGTGCCAACTATTCCAACATGAAGAGACGGCAAAAACATGGGCCGAAAGAATGGAAACCCGGAAGGAGTAACAAGCAAGCACGACGCATTGGACCAGCAGCTATGGTCAAGGAAACCTCACCCCCTCGGAGCAAAAGGGCTGCCGAGAAAAAGTTTGACCTCACTCACCCTTGGGATCCGACCTTATGATCCATGATTGAGGTACCGTCGAGCCAATGACGTTAAACAAGTGCACTGGTCGGGAGGTAACCCGACACTATCTTACTTTCTGCACTTTATTTTCTGTCTTTTTATTTTCCGTGTTTTAGTTTTTATCAATAAGTCGCTCTCACCCACTTGGTGCATAGAAGATTTGACTATTCAGGAATCGGACTTGGGTGCAACATTAAGCCAGATAGGGCTACGCTCAGAGTTCAAGGCCCCAGCCGAACTCCCTCGATTATCCAGCCTCGAGCCATGTCGTTCACTCGACACCTTAAAGGGAGTTCTGTCTTTCCTTTTCCTTAATATCATTTCCTTCTCGTATAACAACTGCTTGCATGGCTTTTGAATTAAGTCATTTCGTAAAAAGAATGCCTTCGTTCAAAAGTGTGGGGTGAGAACCACCTGTATATATTAGTTAATAAATAATATCTTTTTGAAAATATGAATTTAAGAATGTGAAAAAGATAAATCATAATTCATGCATTAACCTTGTGAAAATTCAAACTGTTTAAAAACTTAGAATGTAACTTTCCATTTGTCCTTTGTGCTGAGATAACTAGGGATGTGGAGTTGATATAAACTGCCCTAGAGAGGCTTGGCAAGCAATCAAAGGATCAGATCGAACTATATGGTTTTCGAAGTCAGTGGAGGCTGCACTTCGGGTTTCAGTGAAGATTGAAGTCATCTCCGCCATGCAATGCAAAAGGCGAGGACGGGAATCAGACCGTCCTATCTCCGGTCAAAGTAGCCGAGAAAATAGATGAGCGACCCTCACCTTGACCCGCGCGAAAACGGCAAAAAAGAGAGGAGCGGGGAGGTATTTCCATAGGCTTGCGGGCGATGATTGGACCTCCCAAAAAGGCTTGAGAAAATGGACTTGCAAAACCACAAAAAGGCGAAAAGCTCGAAGAAGCAAATCAAGAGGCCTAAGGCCCAAAATTGTGAAGGTTTTAACCGAACAAAAGTGAAGAACTCAAAGCGTCAAATCAAAGGCCAAAGGCCAATTCACTACAAAAAGCAGTCCCTCGCCAAAAGAAAATCAAAGTACTCAAACCGGTGAAACCCGAACCGAATCACGTGCTAGAGAAAGCTACAAGAAAACCATATAGTACGAGACGATCCCGAGGTTGCAGTCCAGGAGCCTAAAAAGGGCTATCTCCCGAAACATCCGAATTAATTTGCATCTCTGCACGAAGGTACAAGTATCAAGTTTCTTCTATTTATTTACGCAGTTTAATTTAGTAATAAGTAGTAATGCATGAATTAGGAAAAATCGAGTCCCACAGTCTTACTTTCATATTTTACAATGTTTTTACTTGATTGTGTGCCGCCCTTTAATAGCATTGTTCGGGACGAACAACTAAAAGTGGGGGGTAATCTGATGGACCAAAGTTATACGAATCATAAACACAGTATAACCCCCTTATTTAGACATTTTGTCTATTTAACTTTTGCTTGTTAGTTCAGATATATTTTTACAGGGCATTTTAGAGATTAAAGTGAAAACACGCTAAGGAGAGGATTTTATGCTGAAAAGATATCAAGAGTCAATTGAAGGTCAAGATCAAGCACTGAACGAAGAAATCTCAAGATCCTGACGATGAATTACTCAAATTAAATCCAAATGAGGAATTATCAAAAACAGCCTGGAGTGAAATTGGACAGATAGTTTTGTAAAGACTGTACAAAACCGTCAAGATTCATCCATATGCAAGGATGACTCATGGGTGGCCTCCCCCTCCTCCTCACATGGGCGGCTAGAAGGGGAGGAGCCTCCTCCTCACATGGGCGGCTCCTCCTAACATGGTGGCTCCACCACTCCTCTTCCTCCATGTGTTTCCATCCAAGCCATACACCTCCAAACTTGCTCTCCACTCCTCCTCCATGGATGCTTGCCATGTGGTGGCTTCTCCTTCCTCCTCCATGGATTCTTGCCATGTGCTACCATCTCCACCCTCCATCCTCCTCCTCCATGGCTATAAATATGGAGCTCATCCTCCTCATTTGTATCATCACCACCACAACAATTCACTTATCTCTCTAGAATTTTGGGCACTAATCATGTAATATTAATCAAGTAATATTACTTTGGGAATCAAAGCTTGATCCTTGGCGCTTCAACGGTTTTGTAAGTCTTCTTTTGTTTATTTAATTGTCTTGCTAAACTGTTGTTTATTTCCAAGTTCATAGTTATGATAACCACTGCCATGATTAGTAGCTAAATTAATTATTCGGTTTAAGGGTGTGTACTTGTATTATAAATGTTTTAGACTTTACTCTTAGTATACCTTTATGTTCGATACTTGTTCTATGTGCCATATATAAAAGTTAGAATGTCTAAGGTCAAGTCAACCATTTGGAAATGTGACCATAGGGGTCCAAATTCGTAAGCTCTTCCTTAGATATTCGTGATCACACTCGGGTAAGTAGACCATTTGAAAACTGGACCAAAGGGATTAAATGGATAAACTTATCTGAAGAGGTCGACTATTCTAAAAACCATTTGAAAACTGGACCAAAGGGACCAAATGGATGCACTTACGGCTAAGATACTTCGAAAGGAGGAATTAGTTTTGCTTAGAACAAGTGTTTTAAATGATGTTGCAAGTCTTGTGCTAGGAATAGCCTCGATTCATCTTTGAACATTTAGCATGATCATGTCTTGCGCTAGAAATAGTCTCAATTCATCTTTGACCACTTGGTATGATCATTAGCGGTCGATGATAAACAATTATAATACAAGACCCCTAAAACCGAATACTTTCCTTACAGTCCATTATCAATTGTTGTAATTTACTTTCAGTTCCCAAAACACTCAAACCCAACCCCCAACTGTATTTACTTTCGTGACAATCCCGTAAAAACAACTAATCCACACTGACTCCCTTGGGTTCGACCCCTACTTACCACTTGCTACCCAGTAGTTAAGTCGCGAGTAGCGGACTAATAAATTTATTTTCACATTTGCTGTGACGACAAGCATCTGTCAACGGGCGTCGTTGTACCCGTCAAAAATAATATTTTTATTTCCGACTAGCTAGTGGTAAGTCGGGTCGTATCCACAGAGATCGATGTGAGAATCTGTTCACTAAGTACAAGAGTAACAATGGGGTTTTGAAATTCAAACAAGTAAATAAAAGACACAAGCAAGTAACAATAATAAATTATCAAGATAGAAATCCTCACACAAATTCAAGTATAAATTATCAAAGAGTAGTGCAAGCTAGAACTTTCGATTGTGATGCAAGACTAAATCATGGACCAGTCCGTTTTGATTCCTAATGTTCTACAACTTAGAGTTCCCCCGCTAGGGTTATACTCTCCGTTCTAGTTCTAGTACTTAATCTCGCGCTAGCAATAATCAAGACTCTAACTCGCTAGAGTTGTATGAACATATAAACAAGTTGTCCTAGGGTGTTTAATCCTAGTGGTATACTACTCGTGTCCTAGTTTACTAGCCCCGCTAGGTTGCTAGTAAACTTGACAATCGGAATCAACAAACAAACAAAAGCTCCCCCGCTAGGGTTCCACTCAAGCTAGCACATCAATTCCATAAACATTGCATAGTAATATGACGCAAAACATAGAAATCAATATAGGTCTCAATTCAAAACAACACAATGTGTACAATTGGAAGTGAATCTTGATTTTGGTGCAATTTGGAAAATTTTCCCGTATATCAGGAATTAGAATTTGTTAGTTTGTGCTAAGAGTCAATTATATTAAATAATTAAATTAGTTGAACTCTGTAACTGTATAAACAACTCACGTTCAAGTTGGAAATTTGTGTTGTAAGATTTTATTTTATTATAAAAATTTTAGATGAACACGCCAACTACTAATTCATTTTTCAAAAAAGAAATTAAAATTACTGATTGAAGAATATACCGAAGAGTTTTGTTTTTGTAAAAAAGAAAATAGTGAAGAGTGTACATCGCAAAAAAATGATAAATGATTTCATATCGGACTGTTTGGTTATGAACATCAAGTAAAATAATTGAAATGTTTAGCGCTAATTCAATCATACATGATTTTCATGGCATGGTAGGAAAATGTTGTCCGTTAATTTTAATTTTTTTAATTTCATTAATTACATTCCGCTTGTCACCCCCTGTCACAATTCCTGGGACCGTCCCTGAACACCGGCATGAAACAACACGTCCACAAAGGATAGATAACACCTCTGCGAGAGAATAACAACACATCCGCAAGAGAGGAACAACACGTCCACGTAGAGGTGGGACAAAAAGAACTCCTGCACAAAAGTGATGAGAATTATACTACTCGAGGGAATCGAACCCTTGACCTCTTGACATTACGTCAAGAGTTAAAAGTAATCTAATGATTGAAATCCTTAAATCATAGGTAAAAAAAATTTCTCCAGATATTCATCCTACCAAAATCTAAATTGCATAAGTTCTCGGTGGTTTTTATCAACGATTTAGACTTATTAATCGTACTATCGAGTTATGCCCTCAGACCACCAGTTTAATCTCACAAACTATGTGAAATCTTCCCCTCGTAGTTGAGATGTTGTTCTGGTCGAGTGCAGAACGATTTCTAGAACAACTTATGCAAAAATAAATGCAGTGCGGAAAATAAACGACACACAAAGTTGTTACCCAGTTCGGCGTTGACGAGCCTACGTCTGGGGAGCTGTCTCCTTAGCCTGGTGGATAGCAATTCACTAATAATGAATATTGTGAGTACATGAGCTTACTTTTACAGAATCCCTCTTAAACAGCCTGTGCTTTTAATACTCTAGCAATCGCCAACTAGTCTCCCCTAGATCTGAGCCTCGCCCCCGATTCCACCAGAATGATCCTCCACGAGAATCAGCGCCTTCTCCCGAATGCGCAGAAGAGCAACAGTGCGTGTAGCGTCAAGTTGTTCTACGACCAGTCTGCCGAGCACTAGAACAAACTGAATCCGAGCGGCGTGAATTAATCGAATGATTAGTGCGCCGACCGTTTGCCTCCACCTCCCTTCAGTGAGTACGAGCGTGAGTAATATCTCCATGAGTGCTGAGTAGAACGAGTCCATCAGCCCTCATCATATATAGCGCCGACCGCTTGCCTCCACCTCCCTTAAGAAACTCCTATGATTATCTTCATTGCCAAGTTATCTTCAAGCGCAAGTCTTCTCTAATATCTCTCAACCGACTTCTTAGATATGCATGAATATATTTGCATCCACCGATTTCAAGATCTACATCATATCTTCAATGTGTCACAACACCGACTTGCCTAATCTGCTTTAGGAAATATCGGCCGTGCCTAACTTGTTCCACGTCGGTTGAACATGTTGCCTAATCTAAATTAGGAAACATTCCATCTGTCCTTCCATCTGCAACCGTTTTGTTCTTCATCGGTCGACTGTGTTGCGTAATCTGAATTAGAAACATTCTATATGCTCCAACTTGTTATAGGACAGTTGCCTCTGTCTGCCTTGAACTCTTACTTGTACAACAGCTTGAACAACTACACAGACTTTTGCCAAACTACATGCCATAAATCTACCAATCTCCCCCTTGGCATTTTTGGCAAAACTACTACCTGTCATCTACCTGTTCTACTATTATAGTTGAATCTTTGAAGGAGGTTTCAAACTCCCAAGCTGTGCTACCAACTAATTGCTACCAAACGAATCTTTGAGGAGTTTTCAAACTCTGAAAAATTTCAAGCACAAACCGAATCTTTTAAGGAGATTTCAAACTCCTAAATATGTCTAACAACTAGCACAAATGAATCTTTTAAGGAGCTTTCAAACTCCGAAACTACTCCCCCTTTTTGCCACAAATTGACAATTGTTTGACAATAAAACTAGAATTCAAAAAAAAGATAAAATTGTTTGTAGAGAGAGTAGAGATTTCATCACCAGGAGCTAGTAGTCGGACTCCTCACATGCTTCATCATCAGCTGAGTCGACATCTTCCTCTTCCTCGGGATAGCGAAGGCCCACCAAAAGCTTTGTAATATATTTCTTTTTGGCCATGAGCAGCACAATCCTCTTGTTAGCATCTGCTAGCTCCTCTTCAAGATGTGTGATGATTTTTCTTCGAGTCGCAGAAGGAACATGAGCACTTAATTCATCAAAAGTTTGCTCAGACAACTTCTTCTTTGGCTTCGCAGGCGCATCCAGGTTCAGATCCAATATATGTTTTCTAGAGCAGTGCTTGTGATGTACAAGAAACAACTTAGGAGTACCAGTCAACTTGTCCTGACCTGTTAAGATGTCTGGATGTTGTGCTAACACAAGTTGATGAATCAGCGAAGGAAATCCAATAGGATGATTGACTTTGACAAAGGTTGCGTGAGCAGCAATCTGGTTGAAAATTAGTCGTCCAAGATCAATCTTTTTCTTGACTCCTAGAGTCTTCAATATGGCTCCCATCGTGTGCCCAAACATTGTGCGGTGATTATTTGGCTGCCAGTTGTGCACTGCAATGCTGTGGAACAATGGATGCTTTGTTGACAGATCTTTCTTGGGGAAGGTCAACCTGTACCACTTCGAACGCACTCCACCCGTAAGTGCCTCAATGACTTTGTGCTAATTGGGGTTCTCTCCAATACTCAATGCTCCTCTTTCTTTCCCATATTAGTCATTTATACTCTCTAAAGTGATGATGTCCTCCTAACCTCACACACTTACCTTTCCGTAAGTTGCACTTTTAATATTCGCAAAACCTTCTGGTAAGTTCACAACAACTTCTCTCACCAGATTTGCTGCAAATGGTTTTGCCATTGTCACGGACGACCACAAATCTAGCTCTTTGATCAGGCTCACTATCTCCTTGGCTGCATATTTGTCAGCCTCCAACACCCTCTCGGCCACAATCTTCCTCTTCTGAACAAATTCCCACGTCTTAGCATGTTCATCTGAAACAAACCAAACTCGTTCAACAACAACTCCAGACTCAAACTAAACTTTCTTCCCCGTAGACATTCTAGCAAAAGAACTTGTCTTGCCTTTCTTTGCTGCTGGTGTAGTAGCCTTCTTCGAGCTAGTAGCCAAATTTTTAATAGTCTTCTCTCCAGGGGTAGAAGCCTTCCTCTTCTTTGACGCATTCTTTTCAGTAACTGTGGGAACTTCCACAATAGCATCTTGATTTAGTATTGCTTTCTTTGTCTTAGCAGCTGGCTTTGACTAGGGAATTTGTTCCTTACTAACTGGAACATCCTTCTGAACCTCTTTTACCAGGTCTGACAGCTTGATCTGGTAGATTGATTTCACTCTCTTTAGCAGCTTTAGAACTGAATTCTTCTTCAACATATTGCTCAACAGCATCGAACAAACTTTGAAAGGATTCATCAACTTTGTTGGACTCATTCTGTGAAAGCTTTTCTTCCTCATTGTTTGGCACCTCAACATCTTCTTTTGTAGGTTCAACCTAAGAACCTTCACTTTCTTCTGGTTCTTCCTCAACAACACTCTCAGCAGATGTCTCACTCTACTTCTCTTCACTAACTTCCTCCTCTTCAGGATCACTTACATCTTTCTCAGCCACTTCTACATTCTTTTCTAATACTTTTTATTTAGAGACTGTACCCTTCTCCTTTTGATCAACTTTGCTGGACACTCCATCTTGCTATTCTATAGTAACCTTCTCAGTAACATCATCTTTTTCATCAGACCCTTCCTCACCTGATTCAGAAACTACTATTCTCTGCTTGACAATTGTAAACTTCTCTTTTTCTAGAGTTTTCTTTGTAGCAACAACCTTTCTCCTAGTTCCGTTCTTCTTAGGACTAATCTCCCCTACACTGTGGCCACACCATTTGGCTTTTCTACAACCACTTTCGACCCCTCCATAGACACACTAGGCACACTAGGGCTTTTTGTATTAATAGATTGGAAATTTCAGCGATTACCTCTTGTGGCATCTTCTTTACTGATTCCTTGACCAAAGTGGGTTTAGAAGCAGTCAGCTTCTTAGGGATTTACTCCAGAACAGATTTAGGTATCTGCTTTTCTTTTATCTTGACAACAGTTTCCATCTCCTTCTCCAGCTTTTCAGACATAGTCTTCTCAGGAACTGACACCTTCTTTGCCGCAGTTGCTTTGGATTTCTCCGGGACAGTCACCTTCTCAACGTCAGCAAATTTGGATTTTGCTATTGTTGCTTTGTCGCTCGCCGATTTAGGGTTTTCTTTGACAATCTTTGGTTCACCAACGGACTTCGATGTTGCTTCAGTCATCGCTACTTTAGGCACCTTGTTCTTCCTCGTGTCCACCATTGTTGAACTTCATCAAGCTTCATCTAGGGTTTCGTTGGGAAAGAAGGAACGAGACACGAACAGGTGTTTTTGAAGTTAATTTGAATTTGGAAACTAAAATTGTTTTGGCACACCATATATCTTCTCGAATCTCAACATGCTGCGACGTCACTTCACGCCATTTAAAAATATTTGAATATCTTTGGTAGACCAATCTTTTCTTCTCGCACCAGTATTTGAAATCTTCTACCTACCTTCCACGTAAGCCCTTAACATATCTCGTTCTAGCTCCGGCTGACCAACCTGTACTGGAACAACTTAGTTGTTAATGACACATAGACCCAGTGAGGATCTAAGTGTCTTGAACTGTTGGTTGTCCAAGGCTTTAGTGAAGATGTCTGCTAGCTGCTTCATCACATCTTGTTCTACTTTGTATTCTTTCAGCATCAACTTCTTCCACAACATCTGGGTGCAACTACTTCCAGCGTCCGATCTTGCATGTTTGATGAAAAGTTGCTTCTTCTTCGTGTCTACTCCCCCTCGAACATAGCCATGGTTGAGACAGGCATACCATGCTTTGTGCGCCTTCAGTCGATGTAGAGATTTCTTCAGGCGATACACACGATCAGGATGAAACTTGAGCTTTCTTCTAGCTACTTTGAAATGTTTAGGCTTGACAGTGCTACAATGGCCGGGACAAAGGGTCACGATCCCGCGAGCCTATTTATTATTTAAGAAGAAGAAATTTTATACTTCTTTATACTTTTAAGAACGGCCTAACAGGATCAGCTACCTAGCTAACCTTCAGAATTAAATACCGTTACTGTATAGGTAGATCTCATTGTGAAAGACCTATTACTGGATAATTCATGGGTAGAGCCACACAACGGTGTGAACTGTACAAGTTACCAAAAAAATAAGATTCATTAAATGAAGGAAAAGGCTCCGGTGCATGTAAAACCAGTCGATGCTTGAAATTTTACTTGTTTACCTCGAGTCTTTATGCCTTCAGTTTTACTCAGCATGCATGTTGTTTCAGCAGTGGGTCGACCAAGATTTAGCAAGTAGCAGTTGTTCGAGGCTCTCCTTCCAGTGAGGATTGGTTCATTCTTGTTGTTTCACACAACACACTTATCCTGTGTGAACTGGACACGATGCTCTCCGTCACACAACTGGCTTATGTTGATTAGATTTGCCCGCTGGTGGGGCATTCTAGTTGTACTGCCGGTGGGGAGGTTGGTAGAATGACTTAGCTGGTTGAGGTGCGGCTTGTTGTGTCTCCCTCGGAGGGTGGTTCTCGTTCCGCCAGTTCGGGCCGGTTGCTTGACCATACTGCCGGCTTGGTTCGGCTCTATCGTTGCTGTTGTTATTGTATCCTTGGTATCCTACCACTGCATTCACTTCTGCCGGTTCTTCTACTATTAATTACGGGCATGCGTCAGTCTTGTGGTCCGTAGAACCACAAAACTCGCAAGGCTTCACTTGAGCTGGCTGCCTTCGTAGGATCTGAACCATCATTTCCTTCATTTGTTTCATCTCCTCTGGCATGGAGTTCATCAGTGTCTCGGCCTTCGCCACATTCTTTGTTCGGGAAAATTCTTCCTGCCGAGTTGTCTCCTCTCTAAATCGGGCATTTTCAGCAACATCGGAGATGAGTTGCCTTATGCCGCTTAATGATAGATTCATCATTGATCCTCCAGCTGAGGCATCCAGGAGCATTTTGTCTAAGGGTCTTAATCCATCGATGAGGTACTCGATGATGAGTTTCTCGGGCAGTCCGAGAGTGCAGCAGCTTCTCTCCAGGCGGTTGAACTTTTCCAGGTAGTCATACATGGTTTCATTAGGCCCCTGCCTTATGTCCTGCAGTTTCCTTCTTACTTGCATCGCTCTTCCTGCCGAGTAGTATTTGTCCAGAAATTTCTTTTGCATCTGAGCCCACGTTCTGATGCTACCCAAAGGCAATGAAAGGAACCAGTCGTTCACCGAGTCAATGAGGGAAAAGTAGAAAGCCTTCAATTTGAAGTCCTCTACATTCACTCAATTGGGTTTTAGATTTTGGCAAATGCCATGTAAGCGTTGGAGATGAGTTGTCGCAGATTCTCCATGAGTTCCTGAGAACTTGGGCAAGTTGTGAACCACTGATGTGTTGATGGCAATGTTTTCCAGTTCAGGGCCCTCGTAAATGCATGATGGACCAAAATTATACGAATCATAAACACAGTATAACCCCCTTATTTAGACATTTTCTCTATTTAACTTTTGCTTGTTAGTTCAGATATATTTTTGCAGGGTAATTCAGAGCTTAGAGAGAATACACATTAAAGAGGAGCTTTTAGAGCAGAAAAGATGTTACGAGTCAATCCAAGGTCAAGATCATATGCCGACTGAAGAAATATCAAGGATCCTGACGTTGAATCACTCATAACAAATTAATCAGAAGAATCAGGAGAGGAATCAAGACAGCCCGGGGAAGAAACACATTGACAGTTTTGTGAAAAGACTGCACAAAACTGTACAAAATTCACATTTGGGCAAGATGACCGGTGATGGACCACAATTGTATGAATCATAAACACAGTTAAACCCACCAAATTAGACTGTTTGTCTATCTAACTTCGATGTTTTAGTCCCGATACATTTCTACAGGGTATTTCAGAGCTTAGAGAGAATACACGCTAAGGAAGAGCTTTTAGCACAGAAAAGATATCAGGAGACAATCCAAGGTCAAGATCAGACGCTGAATGAAGAAATCTAAAGATCCTGACTTGGAATCATTCAAAACAAATCAAACCGAAGAGAAACCGAAGACAATCCGGAGCTGGAATACACCGATAGTTTTGTGCAAACTGCACAAAACTCACAACCACTCTCCTCATGCCACATGGACCGGCGGCTTTCTCCTCACATCCACCCCTCCTCCTCTCCCCTTCCTCCACATGTCACCCTCTCCTCCATCCATGCCCAAAGCCGCCGGCGGCTTTGCCTTCTCCTCTCCCCTTGTGACACTTGTCTTCCTCTCCTCTTCCCCCCATCTCCTCCCTTGGATGCCAAACCACATGCCCTCATCTTGGCCCTCCATTCCCCTCCCCTTAGCCTATAAATACCAAGCTCTCCTCCTCATTTCAAATCATCCCAAAATTGTGTAAAACACTTCTCTCTCTAAGTTTGTTACTATGTAAAGTTTGGTTTGATATCAATAAAAGTTCAGTTTGTTCTCAAATACTTTAGTTCGATCTTGAGTACTCCTGTTGGTTCTTGAGTACTCAAGTTTTCAGTTACAGTTCAAGAGTTACTCCTGTTTGTTCTTGAGTAATCTCTTTCTCTCCTCTCTTTACTCCTGTTTGTTCTTGAGTATTCTTTTCCAAATCCCCAAGTATTTAGTTATGATGTCCAACTCTATGGATATTCGTAACTAAACTCTTCATTCGGTTGAAGGGGAGTTCTTGTTTTATAAAATGTTTTACTTCGTTTAGTTTCTTTTCTCTGTATTCAAAACTTGTTCTATGTGCCATTTATAAGGTCAGACTTTCCAAGGTTGAGTGGAAGCTACGAAAGGGCAAAACTCTTCTGTGGGAAGTCGTGAACATACTCGGGTAAGTGGATGCTACGAAAGGGCAAAGCTTATCTGAGGAGTTCGATCTATCTTTAAAACCATTTGGAAACTGGACCAAAGGGACCAAATGGATGCACAAAAGGCTAAGATACTTCGAAAGGAGGAATTAGTCTGAAGTAGAACAAGGGTTTACAAACAGTGTGGCAAATTGAGCGCTACGAAAGGGCCTCGATACACGTTTGAATACTTAGAAGGGTTACTAAAAGAATGAACAGGATATAATACAAGGCCCCCCAAGACCGAATACTTCTCTCGCAATTACAAAACCCCTTTGTCTTTACTTTTATTGTTCAATCAACTGCAACCATCAACCGCTCACAATCCGGAGGACTTGCAATTCACGCATCACCCACTGTAAGTCTTCGCTTTTAATTTCAGTATTTACTTTTCTGTAATTTACTTTTCAGCACTCGAAACAAAAACCAACTAAAAAGTCACGTAGTTGTTAGCACTAAAACCTCAACCAACCTAAAACACGCTCCTTTGCTGAACAAATCCCTTAAAGAATAACCTATCCCCCTAATTCCTCTGGGTTGGACCCCTACTTACCAAGTACTACCCAGTAGTATAGTTGCGAGTAGCGGACTATTATAAATTTATTTGCACAAATCGCTCTGACGACAAGCGGTTCTGTCAAATTGGCGCCGTTGCCGGGGAATTAGCCATCGGATAAGTTGTTCTTCACCTCACATGACCTAATGACGCAACCACCTTCGTATGCATGGACGACACGATATCTCCCCCTGTTCGGAGGTACGGATGAAGAAGACCCAGTTCTACACTGCCGAAACTTTCACCATGTTTGTCAGCATATAAAACCTAATAATGAAACGTTAGAGGAGTTTAAACTTAACTGCTTCAAATTCTCTCTAACGGACTTCGCGACAATCTGGTATTACACATCAACTGCTATGAATGCTAAGTATTTCATACACATTAGCATTCCATTCCTGAAAGAATTCTCCCCTCCATCCTTACGACAACAAACCCGAGAAAGGATCATGAACCTGCAACAATCCCGGGATGAGACCTTGGGCGAGTACTACACGAACTATGACGCCATGATCTCGCGCTGCCCACACTATGGATTCACGGAGCCTTTGCGGGATGAGGGCTGAGGAGTTCTCAAGGCTCAATAACGCTGTAAGAGGAACAACCGCACACTTATCCCTGACTCAGGTATGGGATGTGATAGACAGCTTGGCCGGAACTGCAATACGAAGGCCAGTACCTCAACCAAATGAAGGAACACAAAATATCGAGGCCAGTCCAGAAAGAAATAGTTCAGAGGATGTGATGAACGAATCAGATATAGAAAGCTCAGAAGAAGAGCCTACAGAGGAAGTCACATCCGAACCATCAGAAGAAACTTCCGAGCCATCAGAAGAATCAGACATAGAGAGTACCGGAAGTAACACAAGAATGGTGGCAAAATTCAACCTGAGCCACCCATGGGACCCCAACCAATGATCAAGAATGAGGTACTGTCGAGCCAACGACGTTAAACAAGTGCACTGGTCGAGAGGTAACCCGACACTATCTTACTTTTCTGCACTTTTAATTTCTGTCATTTAAATTTCCAATAAGTGCTCTCACCCACTTTTTGTATAGAAGGAATATCTTTCATGTAGGAATTAAGTTTGGAGCAAGACCGGATCAGCCAGGCAGCTTCCGTGAATTTACCGGGCCTGCGCTGAGAGTTCGAGGCCCCAGCCAGACTCCCTCGATTATCTAGCCTCATGCCATGTCGTTTGCACGACACAGTAAAAGGGAGTTCTGTTCTTCTTTTTCCTTAATGTCATTTCCTTCTCTTGTATATATTTGCATGACTTTTGAACTAAGGCACGCCTTCATTCAAAAGTGTGGGGTGAGAACCATTTGCATGTTTTTCTTTTCTTTTTTAATAATATCTTTTTGAAAATATGAACTTGAGAATGTGAAAAAGATAGATCATAATTCATGCATCAACCTTGTGAAAATTCAACTGTTTAAAAACTTAGAATGTAACTTCTCATTTGTCCTTTGTGCTGAGATAACCTAGGGATGTGGAGTTGATAGAAATTGCCCTAGAGAGGCTTGGCAAGCACTTGAAGGATCAGATCAAACTATATGGTTTTCGAAGTCAGTGGAGGCTGCACTTCAGGTTTCGGTGAATAATTGAAGTCAACTCTGCCTTGAAGCATCTATGTAAAAGGCAAGGACGGGAATCAAACCGTCCTCTCTCTAGTCAAAGTAGCAGAGAAAATAGATGAGCGACCCTCATCTTGACCCGCGCGAAACAACAAAGATGAGAGGAGCGGGGAGGTATTTCCATATGCTTGCGGGCGATGATTGGACCTCCCAAGAAGGCAAAAAACAAGATGGACTAGCAAGTCACAAAGAAGCAAAAAACTCAAAGAAGAAAATCAAAAGAGGCCTAAGGCCCAAAAATGTGAAGGTTTTAACCGAGCAAAAGTGAAGCATTCAACAACGTCAAATCAAAAGCTAAAGGCAAATCACTACAAAAAGCAGTCCATCGCCAAAGAAGAAGAAAGAAAAAAAAGAAAGAAAAAAATCAAGAAAAGGCTCAACTCACTGAAACCCGAATCGAATCACGTGCTAGAGAAAGCTACAAGAAAACCATATAGTGCGAGACGGTCCCGAAGGTGTAGTCCAAGAGCCTGAAAAGGGCTATCTCCCGAAACATCCGAAATAATTTGCATCTCAGCACGAAGGTACAAGTATCAAGTTTCTTCTACTTATTTACGCAGTTTAATTTAGTAACAAGTAGTAATGCATGAATTAGGAAAAATCGAGTACCACAATCTTATTTTCATATTTTAACCAACTTACTTAGTAACACCCTTATAAAGCATTGTTCGGGACGAACAACTAAAAGTGTGGGGTTATCTGATGGACCACAATTGTATGAATCATAAACACAGTTAAACCCACCAAATTAGACTGTTTGTCTAACTAACTTCGATGTTTTAGTCCCGATACATTTCTACAGGGTATTTCAGAGCTTAGAGAGAATACACGCTAAGGAAGAGCTTTTAGCACAGAAAAGATATCAGGAGACAATCCAAGGTCAAGATCAGACGCTGAATGAAGAAATCTAAAGATCCTAACTTGGAATCATTCAAAACAAATCAAACCGAAGAGAAACCGAAGACAATCCGGAGCTGGAATACACCGATAGTTTTGTGCAAACTGCACAAAACTCACAACCACTCTCCTCATGCCACATGGACCGGCGGCTTTCTCCTCACATCCACCCTCCTCCTCTCCCCTTCCTCCACATGTCACCCTCTCCTCCATCCATGCCCAAAGCCGCCGGCGGCTTTGCCTTCTCCTCTCCCCTTGTGACACTTGTCTTCCTCTCCTCTTCCCCCCATCTCCACCCTTGGATGCCAAACCACATGCCCTCATCTTGGCCCTCCATTCCCCTCCCCTTAGCCTATAAATCCCAAGCTCTCCTCCTCATTTCAAATCATCCCAAAATTGTGTAAAACACTTCTCTCTCAAAGTTTGTTACTATGTAAAGTTTGGTTTGATATCAATAAAAGTTCAGTTTGTTCTCAAATACTTTAGTTCGATCTTGAGTACTCCTGTTGGTTCTTGAGTACTCAAGTTTTCAGTTACAGTTCAAGAGTTACTCCTGTTTGTTCTTGAGTAATCTCTTTCTCTTCTCTCTTTACTCCTGTTTGTTCTTGAGTATTCTTTTCCAAATCCCCAAGTATTTAGTTATGATGTCCAACTCTATGGATATTCGTAACTAAACTCTTCATTCGGTTGAAGGGGAGTTCTTGTTTTATAAAATGTTTTACTTCGTTTAGTTTCTTTTCTCTGTATTCAAAACTTGTTCTATGTGCCATTTATAAGGTCAGACTTTCCAAGGTTGAGTGGAAGCTACGAAAGGGCAAAACTCTTCTGTGGGAAGTCGTGAACATACTCGGGTAAGTGGATGCTACGAAAGGGCAAAGCTTATCTGAGGAGTTCGATCTATCTTTAAAACCATTTGGAAACTGGACCAAAGGGACCAAATGGATGCACAAAAGGCTAAGATACTTCGAAAGGAGGAATTAGTCTGAAGTAGAACAAGGGTTTACAAACAGTGTGGCAAATTGAGCGCTACGAAAGGGCCTCGATACACGTTTGAATACTTAGAAGGGTTACTAAAAGAATGAACAGGATATAATACAAGGCCCCCCAAGACCGAATACTTCTCTCGCAATTACAAAACCCCTTTGTCTTTACTTTTATTGTTCAATCAACTGCAACCATCAACCGCTCACAATCCGGAGGACTTGCAATTCACGCATCACCCACTGTAAGTCTTCGCTTTTAATTTCAGTATTTACTTTTCTGTAATTTACTTTTCAGCACTCGAAACCAAAACCAACTAAAAAGTCACATAGTTGTTAGCACTAAAACCTCAACCAACCTAAAACACGCTCCTTCGCTGAACAAATCCCTTAAAAGAATAACCTATCCCCCTAATTCCTCTGGGTTCGACCCCTACTTACCAAGTACTACCCAGTAGTATAGTTGCGAGTAGCGGACTATTATAAATTTATTTGCACAAATCGCTCTGACGACAAGCGGTTCTGTCAACCGGCCACTTGGGCAAGAGGTGGCCAAAGCCACCCCTCCTCCTCCTCCACCACCGGCTACCGGCGGCTATCCTCCACCATGACCGGCGGCTTTGCTCCTCCTCCACATGTCTCCTCCTCCTTGCTCCTCCTCTCCTTCCTCCATGTGTGGCCATCTTCTCCCTTCATTTTCTCCTCCAATCACCATGCAACACTTGCCTCCATCTCCTCCTCCTCCCATGGCTATATAAGGAGGAGCTCCTCCCCTCATTTCAATCATCCCTCACTTGTAAAAAACACTTCTCTCTCTAAGTTATGTATTTGTAAAGTTTGGCTTTGGAAATAAAGATAGCTCCCTTGGCGCTTCAACGGTTGTAAGTATTATTTATAGTATTTATTCAACTGTTTATTTCCTTAGTTATAATGTTTAGCGCGATGAATAGTAGCTAAACTAGTAGTTCGGTAGAAGGGGCGCACTTGTATTATAAAATGTTTTAAGACTATTAACTTAGCGTCTAGTCTTAGTATTCAAAACTTGTTCTATGTGCCATATATCAAGTCAGAGTTTCCAAGGTTGAGTGGAAGCTGTCACAAGCAAAGCTCTGCCGTGGAAATTCGTGATCATACTCGGTAAGTGGAAGCTGTCACAAGCAAAACTTATCGAGGAGTTCGACTTATCTAAAACACCACTTGGTCAATAACGTAACTTGGAGATCAAGTGGATGCACTTACAGCTAAGATACTTCGAAAGGAGGAATTAGTTTTGCTTAGAACAAGTGTTGCTTTAAACGATGTTGCAAGTCTTGCGCTACAAAAGGGCCTCGATTCATCTTTGAATACTTAGATAATTCACTAAAGGTCAATGATAAACAGGATATAATACAAGGCCCCTGAAACCGAACATTTCTCTTTAATTATAAACTGTAATTTACTTTCCAGTATTAAAACCAACCAACCAACCAATCAATCAATCACTTAGCTGGTAGCTTTAAAACCAACCAACCGACCTAAAACACGCTCTCTCGCTGGACAACCCCCTCAAAGAACATCTATTCCCCTGATTCCCTTGGGTTCGACCCCTACTTACCACTTGCTACCCAGTAGTTAAGTCGCGAGTAGCGGACTTATAAATTTATTCTTGACGTTTGCACATAACGACTGTGCATCCATCAAAATTGGCGCCGTTGCCGGGGAATCAGTCGTCGGATAGTTGTTCTTTCCCTCGCCTTTCTTTTTCTTTCTTTTCCCTATGTCATCACCCATTACGCATGCATGGACAACGCGATTTCTGCCCCTGTTCGGAGGAACGGAGGGAGAAGACCCTGTACAGCACTGCCGAAACTTCCACCACGTCTGCCATCACATCAAACCTGATAACGAAGTATTAGAGGAATTTAAGCTGAAATGCTTTAAATTCTCTCTAACCGACTTCACCACGATATGGTACTACACATCCACCGCTTGCAGTGCAGAACGTTTCGTAGACCTTTGCGTTCTGTTCCTGAAAGAATTCTCCCCACCATCTTTACGCCAAGAAACCCGTGAGAAGATCACGAGCCTTCATCAATCCCGGGATGAGACTTTGGACGAATACTACATGAACTACGATGCCATCGTCTCAAGCTGCCCGCACCATGGATTTACGAAGAAAGTTCTTGTCCAAAAATTTCTTCGTGGGATGAGGGCCGAAGAGCTGGGAAGAGTTAACGAAGCTATGAGAAGGTCTGCAACAAACTTCACCGTTGCAGACATGTGGTGCCTTATAATCGGCCTGGCTGCTGCCACAAGACGAGTACCCCAAACTGACGAGGAAATGCAGACAGAAGAAGCTGACCCTGAGGCTGATGAAGAAGAAACCACCGAACCGTCGGAAGAGACTCCTGAACCGTCTGAAGAATCAGACATGGAAAGCACCGGAAGCAACGAAGTAGGAGTCCAGAACACCACTGACGAGCTGCCCAAGCCATACCCGACTATCATTACCCAGGCAGCTGAAACTATCTACGATCAGTTCTTCACGAACCAACATAACGAGGCAGAACCAAGCCTCATGAGGCCTTCCCGACTTTTCCCCTTAATTAATGAGCAAGTCACCGCGAACTATGCGATCCAAGAAGAGGCTGAAAAGCGGATGGGAAAAGGGCCTGAGCAGAATGACTCCTACATGGAGCACGCTTTCGCCATGACTGGACAAGGCAGCCCTAAACAGGAGAACACCCAGTTCAAAAAGCTGATAGTGAAAGGTCCCTCGCCTTCTCAGAGACGTTGGAAGGAGATACCATCAGAACTGGACCCAAACCCGTCATCTGCTAAAAAATCAGGAAGACTCACCACAAGAATCAAAGTCGGTGGAATCAAGAAGTTTGACTTGAGCCACCCATGGGACCCAAACCAGTAATCCACAACGAGGTACTGTCGAGCCAACGACGTTAAACAAGTGCACTGGTCGGGAGGTAACCCGACACTATCTTACTTTTCCGCACTTTAATTTCTGTCATTTAAATTCAGTATTTAGTTTTAAGCTTGCATGACTTTTGAACTAAGGCATGCCTTCGTTCAAAAGTGGGGGGTGAGAACCACCTATGTACATAAATAACATGCTTGCTGTTTTTTCTTTTTTTAGTAATAGTATCTTTTTGAAAATATGAACTTAAGAATGTGAAAAAGATAAATCATAATTCATGCATTAACCTTGTGAAAATTCAACTGTTTAAAAACTTAGAATGTAACTTTCCATTTGTCCTTTGTGCTGAGATAACTAGGGATGTGGAGTTGACATAAACTGCCCTAGAGAGGCTTGGCAAGCAATCAAAGGATCAGATCAAACTATATGGTTTTCGAAGTCAGTGGAGGCTGCACTTCGGGTTTCAGTGAAAATTGAAGTCATCTCCGCCATGCAATGCAAAAGGCGAGGACGGGAACCAGACCGTCCTATCTCCGGTCAAAGTAGCCGAGAAAATAGATGAGCGACCCTCATCTTGACCCGCGCGAAATGACAGTCAAAGTAGTAAAGAAAATAGATGAGCGACCCTCACCTTGACCCGCGCGAAAACGGCAAAAACGAGAGGAGCGGGGAGGTATTTCCATAGGCTTGCGGGCGATGATTGGACCTCCCAAAAGGCTTGAGAAAATGGACTAGCAGTCACAAAAAGGCGAAAAGCTCAATGAAGCAAATCAAGAGGCCAAAGGCCCAAAATTGTGAAGGTTTTAACCGAACAAAAAGTGAAGAACTCAAAAAGTCAAAACAAAGGCCAAATGCCGATTCACTACAATAGCAGTCCCTCGCCAAAAGAAAATCAAAGTACTCAAACCATTGAAACCCGAACTGAATCACGTGCTAGAGAAAGCTACCAGAAAACCATATAGTGCGAGACGATCCCAAGATTGCAGTCCAGGAGCCTAAAAAGGGCTATCTCCCGAGACATCCAATATAATTTGCATCTCAGCATGGAGGTACAAGTATTAAGTTTCTTCTATTTTTTTACGCAGTTTAATTTGGTAATAAGTAAGCAATGCATGAATTAGGATAGATCGAGTACCACAGTCTAATTTTCATATTTCAAAGCCAACTTAGAGTACAGCCCTTGAATAGCATTGTTCGGGACGAACAACTAAAAGTGTGGGGTGATCTGATGGACCAAAATTATACGAATCATAAACACAGTATAACCCCCATATTTAGACATTTTGTCTATTTAACTTTTGCTTGTTAGTTCAGATATATTTTTGCAGGGTAATTCAGAGCTTAGAGAGAATACACATTAAAGAGGAGCTTTTAGAGCAGAAAAGATGTTACGAGTCAATCCAAGGTCAAGATCATATGCCGACTGAAGAAATATCAAGGATCCTGACGTTGAATCACTCATAACAAATTAATCAGAAGAATCAGGAGAGGAATCAAGACAGCCCGGGGAAAAAACACATTGACAGTTTTGTGAAAAGACTGCACAAAACTGTATAAAATTCACATTTGGGCAAGATGACCGGCCACTTGGGCAAGAGGTGGCCAAAGCCACCCCTCCTCCTCCTCCACCACCGGCTACCGGTGGCTCTCCTCCACCATGACCGGCGGCTTTGCTCCTCCTCCACATGTCTCCTCCTCCTTGCTCCTCCTCTCCTTCCTCCATGTGTGGCCATCTCCTCCCTTCATTTTCTCCTCCAATCACCATGCAACACTTGCCTCCATCTCCTCCTCCTCCCATGGCTATATAAGGAGGAGCTCCTCCCCTCATTTCAATCATCCCTCACTTGTAAAAAAACACTTCTCTCTCTAAATTATGTATTTGTAAAGTTTGGCTTTGGAAATAAAGGATAGCTCCCTTGGCGCTTCAACGGTTGTAAGTATTATTTATAGTATTTATTCAACTGTTTATTTCCTTTGTTATAATGTTTAGCGCGATGAATAGTAGCTAAACTAGTAGTTCGGTAGAAGGGGCGCACTTGTATTATAAAATGTTTTAAGACTATTAACTTAGCGTCTAGTCTTAGTATTCAAAACTTGTTCTATGTGCCATATATCAAGTCAGAGTTTCCAAGGTTGAGTGGAAGCTGTCACAAGCAAAGCTCTGCCGTGGAAATTCGTGATCATACTCGGTAAGTGGAAGCTGTCACAAGCAAAACTTATCGAGGAGTTCGACTTATCTAAAACACCACATGGTCAATAACGTAACTTGGAGATCAAGTGGATGCACTTACAGCTAAGATACTTCGAAAGGAGGAATTAGTTTTGCTTAGAACAAGTGTTGCTTTAAACGATGTTGCAAGTCTTGCGCTACAAAAGGGCCTCGATTCATCTTTGAATACTTAGATAATTCACTAAAGGTCAATGATAAACAGGATATAATACAAGGCCCCTGAAACCGAACATTTCTCTTTAATTATAAACTGTAATTTACTTTCCAGTATTAAAACCAACCAACCAACCAATCAATCAATCAATCAATCACTTAGTTGGTAGCTTTAAAACCAACCAACCGACCTAAAACACGCTCTCTCGCTGGACAACCCCCTCAAAGAACATCTATTCCCCTGATTCCCTTGGGTTCGACCCCTACTTACCACTTGCTACCCAGTAGTTAAGTCGCGAGTAGCGGACTTATAAATTTATTCTTGACGTTTGCACATAACGACTGTGCATCCATCAAAATTGGCGCCGTTGCCGGGGAATCAGTCGTCGGATAGTTGTTCTTTCCCTCCCCTTTCTTTTTCTTTCTTTTCCCTATGTCATCACCCATTACGCATGCATGGACAACGCGATTTCTGCCCCTGTTCGGAGGAACGGAGGGAGAAGACCCTGTACAGCACTGCCGAAACTTCCACCACGTCTGCCATCACATCAAACCTGATAACGAAGTATTAGAGGAATTTAAGCTGAAATGCTTTAAATTCTCTCTAACCGACTTCACCACGATATGGTACTACACATCCACCGCTTGCAGTGCAGAACGTTTCGTAGACCTCTGCGTTCTGTTCCTGAAAGAATTCTCCCCACCATCTTTACGCCAAGAAACCCGTGAGAAGATCATGAGCCTTCATCAATCCCGGGATGAGACTTTGGACGAATACTACATGAACTACGATGCCATCGTCTCAAGCTGCCCGCACCATGGATTTACGAAGAAAGTTCTTCTCCAAAAATTTCTTCATGGGATGAGGGCCGAAGAGCTGGGAAGAGTTAACGAAGCTATGAGAAGGTCTGCAACAAACTTCACCGTTACAGACATGTGGTGCCTTATAATCGGCCTGGCTGCTGCCACAAGACGAGTACCCCAAACTGACGAGGAAATGCAGACAGAAGAAGCTGACCCTGAGGCTGATGAAGAAGAAACCACCGAACCGTCGGAAGAGACTCCTGAACCGTCTGAAGAATCAGACATGGAAAGCACCGGAAGCAACGAAGTAGGAGTCCAGAACACCACTGACGAGCTGCCCAAGCCATACCCGACTATCATTACCCAGGCAGCTGAAACTATCTACGATCAGTTCTTCACGAACCAACATAACGAGGCAGAACCAAGCCTCATGAGGCCTTCCCGACTTTTCCCCTTAATTAATGAGCAAGTCACCGCGAACTATGCGATCCAAGAAGAGGCTGAAAAGCGGATGGGAAAAGGGCCTGAGCAGAATGACTCCTACATGGAGCACACTTTCGCCATGACTGGACAAGGCAGCCCTAAACAGGAGAACACCCAGTTCAAAAAGCTGATAGTGAAAGGTCCCTCGCCTTCTCAGAGACGTTGGAAGGAGATACCATCAGAACTGGACCCAAACCCGTCATCTGCTAAAAAATCAGGAAGACTCACCACAAGAATCAAAGTCGGTGGAATCAAGAAGTTTGACTTGAGCCACCCATGGGACCCAAACCAGTAATCCACAACGAGGTACTGTCGAGCCAACGACGTTAAACAAGTGCACTGGTCGGGAGGTAACCCGACACTATCTTACTTTTCCGCACTTTAATTTCTGTCATTTAAATTCAGTATTTAGTTTTAAGCTTGCATGACTTTTGAACTAAGGCATGCCTTCGTTCAAAAGTGGGGGGTGAGAACCACCTATGTACATAAATAACATGCTTGCTGTTTTTTCTTTTTTTAGTAATAGTATCTTTTTGAAAATATGAACTTAAGAATGTGAAAAAGATAAATCATAATTCATGCATTAACCTTGTGAAAATTCAACTGTTTAAAAACTTAGAATGTAACTTTCCATTTGTCCTTTGTGCTGAGATAACTAGGGATGTGGAGTTGACATAAACTGCCCTAGAGAGGCTTGGCAAGCAATCAAAGGATCAGATCAAACTATATGGTTTTCGAAGTCAGTGGAGGCTGCACTTCGGGTTTCAGTGAAAATTGAAGTCATCTCCGCCATGCAATGCAAAAGGCGAGGACGGGAACCAGACCGTCCTATCTCCGGTCAAAGTAGCCGAGAAAATAGATGAGCGACCCTCATCTTGACCCGCGCGAAATGACAGTCAAAGTAGCAAAGAAAATAGATGAGCGACCCTCACCTTGACCCGCGCGAAAACGGCAAAAACGAGAGGAGCGGGGAGGTATTTCCATAGGCTTGCGGGCGATGATTGGACCTCCCAAAAGGCTTGAGAAAATGGACTAGCAGTCACAAAAAGGCGAAAAGCTCAATGAAGCAAATCAAGAGGCCAAAGGCCCAAAATTGTGAAGGTTTTAACCGAACAAAAAGTGAAGAACTCAAAAAGTCAAAACAAAGGCCAAATGCCGATTCACTACAATAGCAGTCCCTCGCCAAAAGAAAATCAAAGTACTCAAACCATTGAAACCCGAACTGAATCACGTGCTAGAGAAAGCTACCAGAAAACCATATAGTGCGAGACGATCCCAAGATTGCAGTCCAGGAGCCTAAAAAGGGCTATCTCCCGAGACATCCAATATAATTTGCATCTCAGCACGGAGGTACAAGTATTAAGTTTCTTCTATTTTTTACGCAGTTTAATTTTGTAATAAGTAAGCAATGCATGAATTAGGATAGATCGAGTACCACAGTCTAATTTTCATAATTCAAAGCCAACTTAGAGTACAGCCCTTGAATAGCATTGTTCGGGACGAACAACTAAAAGTGTGGGGTGATCTGATGGACCAAAATTATACGAATCATAAACACAGTATAACCCCCTTATTTAGACATTTTGTCTATTTAACTTTTGCTTGTTAGTTCAGATATATTTTTGCACGGTAATTCAGAGCTTAGAGAGAATACACATTAAAGAGGAGCTTTTAAAGCAGAAAAGATGTTACGAGTCAATCCAAGGTCAAGATCATATGCCGACTGAAGAAATATAGAGGATCCTGACGTTGAATCACTCATAACAAATTAATCAGAAGAATCAGGAGAGGAATCAAGACAGCCCGGGGAAGAAACACATTGACAGTTTTGTGAAAAGACTGCACAAAACTGTATAAAATTCACATTTGGGCAAGATGACCGGCCACTTGGGCAAGAGGTGGCCAAAGCCACCCCTCCTCCTCCTCCACCACCGGCTACCGGTGGCTCTCCTCCACCATGACCGGCGGCTTTGCTCCTCCTCCACATGTCTCCTCCTCCTTGCTCCTCCTCTCCTTCCTCCATGTGTGGCCATCTCCTCCCTTCATTTTCTCCTCCAATCACCATGCAACACTTGCCTCCATCTCCTCCTCCTCCCATGGCTATATAAGGAGGAGCTCCTCCCCTCATTTCAATCATCCCTCACTTGTAAAAAAACACTTCTCTCTCTAAGTTATGTATTTGTAAAGTTTGGCTTTGGAAATAAAGGATAGCTCCCTTGGCGCTTCAACGGTTGTAAGTATTATTTATAGTATTTATTCAACTGTTTATTTCCTTAGTTATAATGTTTAGCGCAATGAATAGTAGCTAAACTAGTAGTTCGGTAGTAGGGGCGCACTTGTATTATAAAATGTTTTAAGACTATTAACTTAGCGTCTAGTCTTAGTATTCAAAACTTGTTCTATGTGCCATATATCAAGTCAGAGTTTCCAAGGTTGAGTGGAAGCTGTCACAAGCAAAGCTCTGCCGTGGAAATTCGTGATCATACTCGGTAAGTGGAAGCTGTCACAAGCAAAACTTATCGAGGAGTTCGACTTATCTAAAACACCACTTGGTCAATAACGTAACTTAGAGATCAAGTGGATGCACTTACAGCTAAGATACTTCGAAAGGAGGAATTAGTTTTGCTTAGAACAAGTGTTGCTTTAAACGATGTTGCAAGTCTTGAGCTACAAAAGGGCCTCGATTCATCTTTGAATACTTAGATAATTCACTAAAGGTCAATGATAAACAGGATATAATACAAGGCCCCTGAAATCGAACATTTCTCTTTAATTATAAACTGTAATTTACTTTCCAGTATTAAAACCAACCAACCAACCAACCAATCAATCAATCAATCACTTAGTTGGTAGCTTTAAAACCAACCAACCGACCTAAAACACGCTCTCTCGCTGGACAACCCCCTCAAAGAACATCTATTCCCCTGATTCCCTTGGGTTCGACCCCTACTTACCACTTGCTACCCAGTAGTTAAGTCGCGAGTAGCGGACTTATAAATTTATTCTTGACGTTTGCACATAACGACTGTGCATCCATCAAAATTGGCGCCGTTGCCGGGGAATCAGTCGTCGGATAGTTGTTCTTTCCCTCCCCTTTCTTTTTCTTTCTTTTCCCTATGTCATCACCCATTACGCATGCATGGACAACGCGATTTCTGCCCCTGTTCGGAGGAACGGAGGGAGAAGACCCTGTACAGCACTGCCGAAACTTCCACCACGTCTGCCATCACATCAAACCTGAGAACGAAGTATTAGAGGAATTTAAGCTGAAATGCTTTAAATTCTCTCTAACCGACTTCACCACGATATGGTACTACACATCCACCGCTTGCAGTGCTGAACGTTTCGTAGACCTCTGCGTTCCGTTCCTGAAAGAATTCTCCCCACCATCTTTACGCCAAGAAACCCGTGAGAAGATCATGAGCCTTCATCAATCCCGGGATGAGACTTTGGACGAATACTACATGAACTACGATGCCATCGTCTCAAGCTGCCCGCACCATGGATTTACGAAGAAAGTTCTTCTCCAAAAATTTCTTCGTGGGATGAGGGCCGAAGAGCTGGGAAGAGTTAACGAAGCTATGAGAAGGTCTGCAACAAACTTCACCGTTGCAAACATGTGGGCCTTATAATCAGCCTGGCTGCTGCCACAAGACGAGTACCCCAAACTGACGAGGAAATGCAGACAGAAGAAGCTGACCCTGAGGCTGATGAAGAAGAAACCACCGAACCGTCGGAAGAGACTCCTGAACCGTCTGAAGACTCAGACATGGAAAGCACCGGAAGCAACGAAGTAGGAGTCCAGAACACCACTGACGAGCTGCCCAAGCCATACCCGACTATCATTACCCAGGCAGCTGAAACTATCTACGATCAGTTCTTCACGAACCAACATAACGAGGCAGAACCAAGCCTCATGAGGCCTTCCCGACTTTTCCCCTTAATTAATAAGCAAGTCACCGCGAACTATGCGATCCAAGAAGAGGCTGAAAAGCGGATGGGAAAAGGGCCTGAGCAGAATGACTCCTACATGGAGCACGCTTTCGCCATGACTGGACAAGGCAGCCCTAAACAGGAGAACACCCAGTTCAAAAAGCTGATAGTGAAAGGTCCCTCGCCTTCTCAGACACGTTGGAAGGAGATACCATCAGAACTGGACCCAAACCCGTCATCTGCTAAAAATCAGGAAGACTCACCGCAAGAATCAAAGTCGGTGGAATCAAGAAGTTTGACTTGAGCCACCCATGGGACCCAAACCAGTAATCCACAACAGGTACTGTCGAGCCAACGACGTTAAACAAGTGCACTGGTCGGAAGGTAACCCGACACTATCTTACTTTTCCGCACTTTAATTTCTGTCATTTAAATTCAGTATTTAGTTTTAAGCTTGCATGACTTTTGAACTAAGGCATGCCTTCGTTCAAAAGTGGGGGGTGAGAACCACCTATGTACATAAATAACATGCTTGCTGTTTTTTCTTTTTTTAGTAATAGTATCTTTTTGAAAATATGAACTTAAGAATGTGAAAAAGATAAATCATAATTCATGCATTAACCTTGTGAAAATTCAACTGTTTAAAAACTTAGAATGTAACTTTCCATTTGTCCTTTGTGCTGAGATAACTAGGGATGTGGAGTTGACATAAACTGCCCTAGAGAGGCTTGGCAAGCAATCAAAGGATCAGATCAAACTATATGGTTTTCGAAGTCAGTGGAGGCTGCACTTCGGGTTTTAGTGAAAATTGAAGTCATCTCCGCCATGCAATGCAAAAGGCGAGGACGGGAACCAGACCGTCCTATCTCCGGCCAAAGTAGCCGAGAAAATAGATGAGCGACCCTCATCTTGACCCGCGCGAAACGACAGTCGAAGTAGCAAAGAAAATAGATGAGCGACCCTCACCTTGACACGCGCGAAAATGGCAAAAACGAGAGGAGCGGGGAGGTATTTCCATAGGCTTGCGGGCGATGATTGGACCTCCCAAAAAGGCTTGAGAAAATGGACTAGCAGTCACAAAAAGGCGAAAAGCTCAATGAAGCAAATCAAGAGGCCAAAGGCCCAAAATTGTGAAGGTTTTAACCGAACAAAAAGTGAAGAACTCAAAAAGTCAAAACAAAGGCCAAATGCCGATTCACTACAATAGCAGTCCCTCGCCAAAAGAAAATCAAAGTACTCAAACCATTGAAACCCGAACTGAATCACGTGCTAGAGAAAGCTACCAGAAAACCATATAGTGCGAGATGATCCCAAGATTGCAGTCCAGGAGCCTAAAAAGGGCTATCTCCCGAGACATCCAATATAATTTGCATCTCAGCACGGAGGTACAAGTATTAAGTTTCTTCTATTTATTTACGCAGTTTAATTTGGTAATAAGTAAGCAATGCATGAATTAGGATAGATCGAGTACCACAGTCTAATTTTCATATTTCAAAGCCAACTTAGAGTACAGCCCTTGAATAGCATTGTTCGGGATGAACAACTAAAAGTGTGGGGTGATCTGATGGACCAAAATTATACGAATCATAAACACAGTATAACCCCCTTATTTAGACATTTTGTCTATTTAACTTTTGCTTGTTAGTTCAGATATATTTTTGCAGGGTAATTCAGAGCTTAGAGAGAATACACATTAAAGAGGAGCTTTTAGAGCAGAAAGGATGTTACGAGTCAATCCAAGGTCAAGATCATATGCCGACTGAAGAAATATCAAGGATCCTGACATTGAATCACTCATAACAAATTAATCAGAAGAATCAGGAGAGGAATCAAGACAGCCCGGGGAAGAAACACATTGACAGTTTTGTGAAAAGACTGCACAAAACTGTACAAAATTCACATTTGGGCAAGATGACCGGCCACTTGGGCAAGAGGTGGCCAAAGCCACCCCTCCTCCTCCTCCACCACCGGCTACCGGCGGCTCTCCTCCACCATGACTGGCGGCTTTGCTCCTCCTCCACATGTCTCCTCCTCCTTGCTCCTCCTCTCCTTCCTCCATGTGTGGCCATCTCCTCCCTTCATTTTCTCCTCCAATCACCATGCAATACTTGCCTCCATCTCCTCCTCCTCCCATGGCTATATAAGGAGGAGCTCCTCCCCTCATTTCAATCATCCCTCACTTGTAAAAAAACACTTCTCTCTCTAAGTTATGTATTTGTAAAGTTTGGCTTTGGAAATAAAGGATAGCTCCCTTGGCGCTTCAACGGTTGTAAGTATTATTTATAGTATTTATTCAACTGTTTATTTCCTTAGTTATAATGTTTAGCGCGATGAATAGTAGCTAAACTAGTAGTTCGGTAGAAGGGGCGCACTTGTATTATAAAATGTTTTAAGACTATTAACTTAGGGTCTAGTCTTAGTATTCAAAACTTGTTCTATGTGCCATATATCAAGTCAGAGTTTCCAAGGTTGAGTGGAAGCTGTCACAAGCAAAGCTCTATCGTGGAAATTCGTGATCATACTCGGTAAGTGGAAGCTGTCACAAGCAAAACTTATCGAGGAGTTCGACTTATCTAAAACACCACTTGGTCAATAACGTAACTTGGAGATCAAGTGGATGCACATACAGCTAAGATACTTCGAAAGGAGGAATTAGTTTTGCTTAGAACAAGTGTTGCTTTAAACGATGTTGCAAGTCTTGCGCTACAAAAGGGCCTCGATTCATCTTTGAATACTTAGATAATTCACTAAAGGTCAATGATAAACAGGATATAATACAAGGCCCCTGAAGCCGAACATTTCTCTTTAATTATAAACTATAATTTACTTTCTAGTATTAAAACCAACCAACCAACCAATCAATCAATCAATCACTTAGCTGGTAGCTTTAAAACCAACCAACCGACCTAAAACACGCTCTCTCGCTGGGCAACCCCCTCAAAGAACATCTATTCCCCTGATTCCCTTGGGTTCGACCCGTACTTACCACTTGCTACCCAATAGTTAAGTCGCGAGTAGCGGACTTATAAATTTATTCTTGACGTTTGCACATAACGACTGTGCATCCATCAAAATTGGCGCCGTTGCCGGGGAATCAGTCGTCGGATAGTTGTTCTTTCCCTCCCCTTTCTTTTTCTTTCTTTTCCCTATGTCATCACCCATTACGCATGCATGGACAACGCGATTTCTGCCCCTGTTCGGAGGAACGGAGGGAGAAGACCCTGTACAGCACTGCCGAAACTTCCACCACATCTGCCATCACATTAAACCTGAGAACGAAGTATTAGAGGAATTTAAGCTGAAATGCTTTAAATTCTCTCTAACCGACTTCGCCACGATATGGTACTACACATCCACCGCTTGTAGTGCAGAACGTTTCGTAGACCTCTGCGTTCTGTTCCTGAAAGAATTCTCCCCACCATCTTTACGCCAAGAAACCCGTGAGAAGATCATGAGCCTTCATCAATCCCGGGATGAGACTTTGGACGAATACTACATGAACTACGATGCCATCGTCTCAAGCTGCCCGCACCATGGATTTACGAAGAAAGTTCTTCTCCAAAAATTTCTTCGTGGGATGAGGGCCGAAGAGCTGGGAAGAGTTAACGAAGCTATGAGAAGGTCTGCAACAAACTTCACCATTGCAGACATGTGGTGCCTTATAATCGGCCTGGCTGCTGCCACAAGACGAGTACCCCAAACTGACGAGGAAATGCAGACAGAAGAAGCTGACCCTGAGGCTGATGAAGAAGAAACCACCGAACCGTCGGAAGAGACTCCTGAACCGTCTGAAGAATCAGACATGGAAAGCACCGGAAGCAACGAAGTAGGAGTCCAGAACACCACTGACGAGCTGCCCAAGCCATACCCGACTATCATTACCCAGGCAGCTGAAACTATCTACGATCAGTTCTTCACGAACCAACATAACGAGGCAGAACAAAGCCTCATGAGGCCTTCCCGACTTTTCCCCTTAATTAATGAGCAAGTCACCGCGAACTATGCGATCCAAGAAGAGGCTGAAAAGCGGATGGGAAAAGGGCCTGAGCAGAATGACTCCTACATGGAGCACGCTTTCGCCATGACTGGACAAGGCAGCCCTAAATAGGAGAACACCCAGTTCAAAAAGCTGATAGTGAAAGGTCCCTCGCCTTCTCAGAGACGTTGGAAGGAGATACCATCAGAACTGGACCCAAACCCGTCATCTGCTAAAAAATCAGGAAGACTCACCGCAAGAATCAAAGTCGGTGGAATCAAGAAGTTAGACTTGAGCCACCCATGGGACCCAAACCAGTAATCCACAACGAGGTACTGTCGAGCCAACGACGTTAAACAAGTGCACTGGTCGGGAGGTAACCCGACACTATCTTACTTTTCCGCACTTTAATTTCTGCCATTTAAATTCAGTATTTAGTTTTAAGCTTGCATGACTTTTGAACTAAGGCATGCCTTCGTTCAAAAGTGGGGGGGGGGGGGGGTGAGAACCACCTATGTACATAAATAACATGCTTGCTGTTTTTTCTTTTTTTAGTAATAGTATCTTTTTGAAAATATGAACTTAAGAATGTGAAAAAGATAAATCATAATTCATGCATTAACCTTGTGAAAGATCAACTGTTTAAAAACTTAGAATGTAACTTTCCATTTGTCCTTTGTGCTGAGATAACTAGGGATGTGGAGTTGACATAAACTGCCCTAGAGAGGCTTGGTAAGCAATCAAAGGATCAGATCAAACTATATGGTTTTCGAAGTCAGTGGAGGCTGCACTTCGGGTTTCAGTGAAAATTGAAGTCATCCCCGCCTTGTAATGCAAAAGGCGAGGACGGGAACCAGACCGTCCTATCTCCGGTCAAAGTAGCCGAGAAAATAGATGAGCGACCCTCATCTTGACCCACGCGAAACGACAGTCAAAGTAGCAAAGAAAATAGATGAGCGACCCTCACCTTGACCCGCGCGAAAACGACAAAAACGAGAGGAGCGGGGAGGTATTTCCATAGGCTTGCGGGCGATGATTGGACCTCCCAAAAAGGCTTGAGAAAATGGACTAGCAGTCACAAAAAGGTGAAAAGCTCAATGAAGCAAATCAAGAGGCCAAAGGCCAAAAATTGTGAAGGTTTTAACCGAACAAAAAGTGAAGAACTCAAAAAGTCAAAACAAAGGCCAAATGCCGATTCACTACAATAGCAGTCCCTCGCCAAAAGAAAATCAAAGTACTCAAACCATTGAAACCCGAACTGAATCACGTGCTAGAGAAAGCTACCAGAAAACCATATAGTGCGAGACGATCCCAAGATTGCAGTCCAGGAGCCTAAAAAGGGCTATCTCCCGAGACATCCAATATAATTTGCATCTCAGCACGGAGGTACAAGTATTAAGTTTCTTCTATTTATTTACGCAGTTTAATTTGGTAATAAGTAAGCAATGCATGAATTAGGATAGATCGAGTACCACAGTCTAATTTTCATATTTCAAAGCCAACTTAGAGTACAGCCCTTGAATAGCATTGTTCGGGACGAACAACTAAAAGTGTGGGGTGATCTGATGGACCAAAATTATACGAATCATAAACACAGTATAACCCCCTTATTTAGACATTTTGTCTATTTAACTTTTGCTTGTTAGTTCAGATATATTTTTGCAGGGTAATTCAGAGCTTAGAGAGAATACACATTCAAGAGGAGCTTTTAGAGCAGAAAAGATGTTACGAGTCAATCCAAGGTCAAGATCATATGCCGACTGAAGAAATATCAAGGATCCTGACGTTGAATCACTCATAACAAATTAATCAGAAGAATTAGGAGAGGAATCAAGACAGCCCGGGGAAGAAACATATTGACAGTTTTGTGAAAAGACTGCACAAAACTGTACAAAATTCACATTTGGGCAAGATGACCGGCCACTTGGGCAAGAGGTGGCCAAAGCCACCCCTCCTCCTCCTCCACCACCGGCTACCGGCGGCTCTCCTCCACCATGACCGGCGGCTTTGCTCCTCCTCCACATGTCTCCTCCTCCTTGCTCCTCCTCTCCTTCCTCCATGTGTGGCCATCTCCTCCCTTCATTTTCTCCTCCAATCACCATGCAACACTTGCCTCCATCTCCTCCTCCTCCCATGGCTATATAAGGAGGAGCTCCTCCCCTCATTTCAATCATCCCTCACTTGTAAAAAAACACTTCTCTCTCTAAGTTATGTATTTGTAAAGTTCTGCTTTGGAAATAAAGGATAGCTCCCTTGGCGCTTCAACGGTTGTAAGTATTATTTATAGTATTTATTCAACTGTTTATTTCCTTAGTTATAATGTTTAGCGCGATGAATAGTAGCTAAACTAGTAGTTCGGTAGAAGGGGCACGCTTGTATTATAAAA
Organism: Rhodiola kirilowii; assembly: GCA_033675215.1. Classification (NCBI taxonomy): domain Eukaryota; kingdom Viridiplantae; phylum Streptophyta; class Magnoliopsida; order Saxifragales; family Crassulaceae; genus Rhodiola; species Rhodiola kirilowii. The sequence goes on from CM066201.1 coordinate 19,807,687, forward strand.
TGTTTTAAGACTATTAACTTAGCGTCTAGTCTTAGTATTCAAAACTTGTTCTATGTGCCATATATCAAGTCAGAGTTTCCAAGGTTGAGTGGAAGCTGTCACAAGCAAAGCTCTGCCGTGGAAATTCGTGATCATACTCGGTAAGTGGAAGCTGTCACAAGCAAAACTTATCGAGGAGTTCGACTTATCTAAAACACCACTTGGTCAATAACGTAACTGGGAGATCAAGTGGATGCACTTACAGCTAAGATACTTCGAAAGGAGGAATTAGTTTTGCTTAGAACAAGTGTTGCTTTAAACGATGTTGCAAGTCTTGCGCTACGAAAGGGCCTCGATTCATCTTTGAATACTTAGATAATTCACTAAAGGTCAATGATAAACAGGATATAATACAAGGCCCCTGAAACCGAACATTTCTCTTTAATTATAAACTGTAATTTACTTTCCAGTATTAAAACCAACCAACCAACCAACCAATCAATCAATCACTTAGCTGGTAGCTTTAAAACCAACCAACGGACCTAAAACACGCTCTCTCGCTGGACAACCCCCTCAAAGAACATCTATTCCCCTGATTCCCTTGGGTTCGACCCCTACTTACCACTTGCTACCCAGTAGTTAAGTCGCGAGTAGCGGACTTATAAATTTATTCTTGACGTTTGCACATAACGACTGTGCATCCATCAATGCACCATGGCTGATTTCTGAAATACGGTGCCGATAGTTCTCCCATAGTAGGTTCACAAAAGTTGTTATCCCTATAGTAGTCATCGAAGATGGGTTCTCGCCTTGGTGCTTGTCGATGTTGAGGAGGTGGTGGATGTCTAGGAGGCTGCCCTGGGCTAGCTTCATTTCGATCCTCGGGTGGTCCTTGGTTTCTTCAGGCGCCTTCCCGAACAACATGATTTCGGTCTCGGATGAGCTGTTCCGGATCGTCAAGAAATGGAGGCGGCGCCTCACTATTTCGATCGTACAGATTCATCTCGTCGTCATCCTGATAGTCATGGTGGCTTCCTGCACGAGACATGGTTATGCAGAGGCGAGTACAAAATTAAAGAACTTTATCCGATTGCAATTCCAATTCCCCGGCAACGGTGCTGATTTTTGATAGGGCCTTGTCGTGAGGCAATGCAAAAGTATATTTATAAGTCCACTACTTGTGACTTCACTATTGGGTAGTAAAGCGGTAAGTAGGGGTCGAACCCAAGGAAATTGGTGGATAGTAGTTCTTTGAGGAAATTGTACAGAAATTAAGTGCGATTGGGGTTGGTTGTGGTTTTAGTACTGAAAGTAATACTGAAAAGTAAATTGCGGGAACAGTTGAGTTCAATATCAACCAAACAACATACTTTTGGTTTGTCGCACGCTGTATTTCAAGCGCAATACATGCCAAATATTATGTTGGATTGATGTTGAAAACTTCTGTAACGAAAGTAAAGTGCGGAAAGTAAATGTACTGAAAGTAAGTGCGGAAAGTAAATGTACTGAAAGTAAGTGCGGAAAGTAAATGTACTGAAAGTACGTGCGGAAAGTAAATGTACTGAAAGTAAGTGCAGAAAGTAAAGACTGAAAATAAAGGTACTGAAAATAAAGACTGAAAGTAAATGTGCTGAAAGTAAAGTTAGTGACTGAATGTAAAGGTACTGAAAGTAAAGTTAGGTGCTTGAAAGTAAAAGTTAGTTGCTGAATGTAAAGTACTGAATGTAAAGGGTACTGAATGTAAGCAGTCGATAGTAAGACCGAAAGTAGAATGAAGAGTTAGTGTTTTAATCAAAGGAAAGGATTCGGTTTAGGGGCCTTGTATCGTAGTTCCGTTCATCATTGACCGCTAATGATCATACTAAGTATTCAAAAATGTAACAAGGCCATTTCAAGCGCTTGCCACACTGTCTAGTCTATTTCAAGACATAGAGCACTTGTTCTAGCTAGACTAATACCGCATTTCAAGGTATATTAGCCTAAGTGCAGTTGATGAGTCGTAGTTGTACGACTATTTTATATGTTAAAACCCCGTCTCTTAGTGTTACCTGTATATTATTTCACAACCTGTGTGTAGTTGTCGTTCTCAGGTACACTCGGAGACCATGGAAGGAATACCGGCTAAAAGGAGCCTATTTGAAGATGTTTGGCGCGGAAAGAAATGAAGTCCGAAGCACTTTGGAATTTTCGTCAGTGCAAACCGCGGAGGGCTTAAGGAGTTAAGGCACGGACGTCTATACATTTACAGTAATTCAATAGACGTCCGCGGGTCGTAAATCAGGAGACGTCCGCGCCCGCTTGCTGGCAGTCAAAATTTCCTAATTTCGAATTGCATTATCGGAAAGCCCAAGGAGAGAATAAATAAGCACGAAACCCTAGGTGACCAGCCCGCAAATTTCAGCAGAGAAAAGAGACACGTTTCGGGAAGAAACAACATACACGTTCGAGAGATTTAGAGAATTAGGGTTTGACCGAATTTTGGAGAAGAAAGCTGCAGCGCGGTGGAGAATTCACCATTAGTATTTCGTTCTATTTTATTCATATAACTTCATGATGTATTCCATTGCGATGAGTAGCTAAACCCATATGTGTAGGCTAGAACTTGACATTGTGATGTTTTGACTTGAGACCTATATTTATCTTTATGTTTTGCGTTATATTATTCTGCATGTTTATGGAATTGATGTGCTAGCATAAGTGGAACCCTAGCGGGGGAGCTTCTGTTAGTGTGTTGATTTCGATTGTCATAGTTTACTAGCAACCTAGCGGGGATAGCAAACTAGGATACGAGTAATATACCACTAGGATTGACACCCTAGGACAACTTGTAGTGCAACCTAGCGGGGAGCTATAAGTTGTAAAACATTAGAAATCAAAACGGTTGGGTTAATGATTTAGTCTTACATCACAGTCGAAAGTTCTAGCTTGCACTGTTCTTTAATATTTGATACTCGAATTAGTGTGATGATTTCTCTAGTGATCATTGTTGCTTGCTGCGTTTTATTTACTTGTTGAATTTAAAACCCCCCCACTGTTACGTTCTTACTTAGTGAACAGATTCTCAACCGATCTCTGTGGATTCGACCCGACTTACCACTTGCTAGTCGGAATTATAAATGTTTTTGCACAGGTACAACGACACCTGTCAAAATGGCGCCGTTGCCGGGGATTGGTAACGAAGAATCTCACTAAGTATTTCTTTCTTTTAGTTTTATTTTATTGTCTTTTTATTTTTTGTCACTTGATTATTTTTCTGTTTAAGTAACCATGTCACAGAGAAGTGTTGAACGTGATGGTGAAGAGCGAGGAAGTGTACTAGGAGATAACATGCAGGAACAGAGGCAATGACTGCCCCCTGTTAATCAAAGATTACCACCCCCAAAAAATCATCAATTTGTGAATGAGTTTGCTAGACATCGTGCAGCTAGACACGAGAATTACGATGATTACGAGGATGAGTTTGATCGGCAATACCTCGGTGGAGGAAACTGACAGAGCCCACCGCACTGTCGTTAAGGCGCGTTGTTCTCCGTGCAAAATAAGTTTATATCTCCGCTACTCGTGACTTTACTACTGGGTAGCAAGTGGTAAGTAGGGGTCAACCCCAAGGGAATTAGGGGGATAAGTTGTTCTTTGAGGGATCGTACAGGGATGGAGCGTGTTTTAGGTTGATTGAGGTTTTAGTGCGGAAAAGTAAGTGTTTTTTGGTTAGTTTTGGTTTTTAGTGCGGAAAAGTAAATGACAGAAAAGTAAATACTAAAAACAAAAGGGAAGACTTACAGCGGTTGTTGCGTGATCGGCAAGTCTTGCGGAACGTCAGCAGTTGATATTGCGGTTTATACTAAAATTAAAAGTAAATGCAGGTGGTGTTTTAATCTAAGGAAAGCATTCGGTTTCGGGGGCCTTGTATCATAGCCTGTTTATAATTGACCTTTAGTGATCCTACTAAGTATTCAAACGTGTATCAAGGCCATTTCAAGCGCTCGATTTGCCACACTGTCTAGCCCATTTCAAGGTCGTAGATCACTTGTTCTATTTAGACTAGCACCCCATTTCAAGGTATACTAGCCTATGTGCATCCATTTGAACAATCATTTCCGATCAATCCAAATGGTGTTTTAGAGAGGTCGAACTCCTCAGATAAGCTTTGCCATTTCAAGCATCCACTTACCCGAGTATGTTCACAAACCCCACGGAAGAGTTTTGCCATTTCAAGCATCCACTCAACCTTGGAAGTTCTGACCTAATATGTGGCACATAGAACAAGTTTTGAATACAAAGAAGAGGCACTAAGAGTATGGCCTAAACCATTTTATGATACAAGTACACCCCTTCAACCGAATGAAGAGTTTAGCTACGAATATCCATAGAGGTGGATACCATAGCTAAGTACTCGAGGGTTTTTGAAAGACAGTAAGTAAAGGAGAATACTCAAGAACCAACAGGAGTAAACTCAAGAACTACTAGAATACTCAAGAACCAGCAGGAGTATTATAGATTTCAAACAAAAGCTTACAAAAGTGCCAAAATCTAGAGAGATAAGTGAATGTGTTGTGGTGGAATGATTTTTGGATGAAGATTACAAAGGGAATGGCTTGTATTTATAGGCTTAAGGGAAGGGAAGATGTGGACTAGGATGAGAACACATGGCAAGCATCCATGGAAGGAGCAATTAGCCGCCGGTGATGAGTCATGAGGGGGAGGAGCCACCCCCCATGACTCACCAAATGCCCAAAAGCCGCCGGTCATAAGGTAAGGTGGAGGTGGTTTTGTGATTTTTGTGAGTTTTCACAAAGCCATTGGTCCATTTCAGCTCCGGACTGACTCTGGTTGCTCTTCGATTGGACTTGTTTTGAGTGATTCCATGTCAGGTTCATGATATTTCTTCAGTCGGCATCTGGTCGTGACCTTGGAATGACTCGTAATACATTTTCAGCTTAAAAACTCCTCCTTAGCCTGTATTCTCTCTAGACTCGAAAATACCCTGTAGATAAATATCGGAGCTAACAAGCAAACGTTAAATAGACAAAGAGTCTAATTTGGTGGGTTTAACTGTGTTTATGATGCATACAATTATGGTCCATCAGATCACCCCACACTTTTAGTTGTTCGTCCCGAACAATGCTATTAAATGGCGGCACACACTATCTATATAAACTTTTAAAATATGAAAGTGAGACTGTGGGACTAGATTTATCCTAATTCATGCATTACTTACTTATCACCAAATTAAACCGTATAAATACTTAGAAGAAACTTGATACGTGTACCTTTGCGCCGAGATGCAAATTAATTCGAATGTTTCGGGAGATAGCCCTTTTCAGGCTCCTGGACTACATTCTCGGGACTGACTCGCGCTATATGGTTTCCTTGTAGCTTTTTCTGGCACGTGATTCGGTTCGGGTTTTACTGAGTTGAGCCTTTTTTGATTTCTTTTTGGCGAGGGACAGCTTTGGTAGTGAATCGGCCTTTGGCCTTTGATTTGACTCTTTGAGTACTTCACTTTTGTTCGGTTAAAACCTTCACAACTTTGGCCTTTAGCCTTTGATTAGCTCTTTGAGCTTTTGCCTTTTTGTGGCTTGCTAGTCCATTTTCTCAAGCCTTTTTGGGAGGTCCAATCATTGCCCGCGAGCATATGGAAATACCTCCCCGCTCTCTCTCATCCTCGCCGTTTCGCGCGAGTCAAAATGAGGGTCGCTCATTTATTTTCCCGGCTACTCTGACTAGAGATAGGACGGTTTGATTCCCGTTCCGCCTTTTTTCTGCATAAACGCTGCATGGCGGAGATGACTCTGACTCAATTGAAAACCCGAAGTGCAGCCTCCACTGACTTCGTAAACCATATAGCAAAATTCAGTCCTTCGATTGCTTGCCAAGCCTCTCTAGGGCAGTTTATGTCAACTCCACATCCCTTGTTTATCTCAGCACAAAGGGACAAATGAGAAGTTACATTCTAAGTTTTTATACAGTTGAATTTTCACAAGGTAAATGCATGAATTATGTTCTATCTTTTTCACATTCTCAAGTTCATATTTTCAAAAAGATAATATTAAGAAAAAAGAAAAACATGTTTATTAACTATGTACACAGGTGGTTCTCACCCCACACTTTTGAACGAAGGCATTCTTTACAAAATGACTTAGTTCAAAAGCCATGCAAGCAGATATTATATGAGAAGGAAATGACATTAAGGAAAAGGGAAGAATAGAACTTCCTTTAAGGTTTCGAGCGAACGACATGGCTCGAGGCTGGATAATCGAGGGAGTTCGGCTGGGGCCTTGAACTCTTGGCATGGGCCTGGCTGGCTTGATGTTGCACCCAAATCCGATTCCTAAATAGTCATTTCATTCTATGCACCAAGTGGGTGAGAGCTAAAAGCTAAATGACAGAAAATAAAATTGACAGAAAGTAAGATAGGTGTCGGGTTACCTCCCGACCAGTGCCTTTGTTTAACGTCGTTGGCTCGACGCATGGGGATCATTGGTTTGGATCCCATGGGTGGCTCAGGTCGTATTTTGCCACTGTTCCTGTGTTGATTCTTGCCTTGACTCTTCCTGGGTTTTTGGGGGATGACGGGCTTGGGTCCACTTCCCATGGTTCTGGTGGTTTCTCCTTCCAACGTCTCTGAGAAGGCGAGGGACCTTTTATTACTAGTCTCTTGAACTGGGTTTTCTTATGCTTAGGGCTGTCTTGTCTAGTTGTGGCAAAAAAATCCTCCATCGAGGAGTCGTTCTGCTCAGGCCCTTTTCCCATCCTCTTTTTAGCCTCTTCATTGATCACATAGTTTTCTGCGATTTGCCTATTGATCAAGGGGAAAAGTTGGGAAGCTTGCATCTTAAGGCTCGGTTCTGCCTCGTCATGTCCGTCTGTGAGGATCTGGTCGTAGATGGTCTCTGCTGCTCTGGTAATGATAGCTGGGTATGACTCGGGTAGCTTGCCAGTGGTGTTTTGGACTTCTTCCCTTGTTGGCACGGCCTCGAGTTCCCATGAGGGTTTTTCCTCGTTGCTTCCGATGCTTTCTATGTTTGATTCTTCAGATGGCTCAGGAGTATCTTCTTCATCTGTCTCTGGACCAGCCTCTTCTATCTGCATTCCTCTGTCAGCTTGGGGTATTTGTTTTGTGGCTGCGGCCAGGTCATCTATGAGGTTCCATATGTCTGCCATGGAGAAGTTCCTGGCCGATCTTCTCATTGCTTTGTTAATCCTTGTCAGCTCATCGGCCCTCATCCCACGAAGAAATTTTTTAAGAAGAACTTTTTTCGTGAATCCATGGTGCGGGCAGCTTGAGACTAGGGTGTTATAGTTCGTGTAGTATTCGTCCAAGGTCTCATCCCGGGATTGTTGAAGGCCCATGATCTTCTCTCGGGTTTTTTGTCGTAAGGATGGGGGGGGGGGAGAATTCCTTCAGGAATGAAACGCAAAGGTCCACAAAATATTCTGCACGACTAGCGGTTGATGTGTAATACCAAATTGTCGCAAAATCAGTTAAAGAAAATTTGAAGCATTTAAGCTTAAATTCCTCTAACATTTCATTTTCAGGTTTTATGTGGCGGCAAATATGGTGAAAGTTTCGACAATGTTGTACTGGGTCTTCTCCATCCGTACCTCCGAACAGAGGAAGATGTCTTGTTGTCCATGCATACATAGTGGGTAGCGTGATGAAGAAATGAGAAGGGGAGGGAAAGAACAACTAATCCGATGGCTAACTCCCCGGCAACGGCGCCAATTTTGACGGAGTCCACCGCACTGTCGTTAAGGTGCGTTGTTCTCTGTGCAAAATTAATTTATATCTCCGCTACTCGTGACTTTACTACTGGGTAGCAAGTGGTAAGTAGGGGTCAAACCCAAGGGAATTAGGGGGATAAGTTGTTCTTTGAGGGATCGTACAGGAAGGGAGCGTGTTTTAGGTTGATTGAGGTTTTAGTGCGGAAAAGTAAGTGTTTTTTGGTTGGTTTTGGTTTTTAGTGCGGAAAAGTAAATGACAGAAAAGTAAATACTGAAAATAAAAGAGAAGACTTACAGCGGTTGTTGCGTGATCGGCAAGTCTTGCGGAACGTCAGCAGTTGATATTGCGGTTTGAACTAAAATTAAAAGTAAATGCAGGTGGTGTTTTAATCTAAGGAAAGCATTCGGTTTCAGGGGCCTTGTATCATAGCCTGTTTATCATTGACCTTTAGTGATCCTACTAAGTATTCAAACGTGTATCAAGGCCATTTCAAGCGCTCGATTTGCCACACTGTCTAGCCCATTTCAAGGTCGTAGATCACTTGTTCTATTTAGACTAGCACCCCATTTCAAGGTATACTAGCCTATGTGCATCCATTTGAACAATCATTTCCGATCAATCCAAATGGTGTTTTAGAGAGGTCAAACTCCTCAGATAAGCTTTGCAATTTCAAGCATCCACTCACCCGAGTATGTTCACGAACCCCACGGAAGAGTTTTGCCATTTCAAGCATCCACTCAACCTTGGAAGTTCTGACCTAATATGTGGCACATAGAACAAGTTTTGAATACAAAGAAGAGGCACTAAGAGTATGGCCTAAAACAGTTTATGATACAAGTACACCCCTTTAACCGAATGAAGAGTTTAGCTACGAATATCCATAGAGGTGGATACCATAGCTAAGTACTCGAGGGTTTTTGAAAGACAGTAAGTAAAGGAGAATACTCAAGAACCAACAGGAGTAAACTCAAGAACTACTAGAATACTCAAGAACCAACAGGAGTATTATAGATTTCAAACAAAAGCTTACAAAAGTGCCAAAATCTAGAGAGATAAGTGATTGTGTTGTGGTGGAATGATTTTTGGATGAAGATTACATAGGGAATGGCTTGTATTTATAGGCTTAAGGGAAGGGAAGATGTGGATGAGGATGAGAACACATGGCAAGCATCCATGGAAGGAGCAAATAGCCGCCGGTGATGAGTCATGAGGGGGAGGAGCCGCCCCCCATGACTCACCAAATGCCCAAAAGCCGCCGGTCATAAGGTAAGGTGGAGGTGGTTTTGTGATTTTTGTGAGTTTCACAAAGCCATCGGTCCATTTCAGCTCCGGACTGACTCTGGTTGCTCTTCGATTGGACTTGTTTTGAGTGATTCCATGTCAGGTTCATGATATTTCTTCAGTCGGCATCTGGTCGTGACCTTGGAATGACTCGTAATATATTTTCAGCTTAAAAACTCCTCCTTAGCCTGTATTCTCTCTAGACTCCAAAATACCCTGTAGATAAATATCGGAACTAACAAGCAAAAGTTAAATAGACAAAGAGTCTAATTTGGTGGGTTTAACTGTGTTTATGATGCATACAATTATGGTCCATCAGAAACCAATATGGACAGCTAGCTAGGCGTCGGGATTTGGGACGCACTATGAGAGGAGTATGTGCGCCATTTATTGATGAGGAGCCTTGGTGCATTAGGATGGATGAGGACGCAGATGATATCGAGATAAAGAGTGGGGTGATACACCACTTGCCCAAGTTTGGAGGAATGCCCGATGAGAACCTCCTAAGGCACTTAAAGGAAATTCATGGAGTTTGCATGTCCATGAAATCAGCATCGGTTCCGGAAAATACTTTTAAATTAAAGACATTTCCTTTTTCTTTAGAAAGTCAAGCTATATCTTGGTTAATGTCTTTACCTTCAGGTTCGATTACTTCATGGGATCAATTGCAAAGGAAGTTCATGGACAAGTACTACTCCCATTCGAAGGCGGCTCAAACGAGGAAGGAGCTCTCTATGCTTAGACAAGGACGTGCAGAAACGTTGTTCGACTATTTGGAGAGGTTTAGGCATTTGGAAGAGAGTTGTCCGAATCATGGAATCCCACAAAGGATGTTGCTTGAATACTTCATGGATGGGATGGTTCTAATGGAAAGAAGAATGCTAGATGCCTAAGCCCAAGGGTCTATCCTGGACATGTACCCCGAGGAGATATGGGAGTTGATTGAGAAAGTTGCCGAGAGCACAAGGTATTTAGAAGAAACATATAAACCTGCACCAGTTGCTAACGTGAATGTACATTCTGAATTGCAGGAACTGAAGGATATGATGGCTAAAATGATGACGCAACAACCACAAAGAAATCAACAAGTGGAGTGTAAGGTAAACAAGTCTACTTTTAATTCAATAAATAATGATAACATTGTTTTTCAGGAAAGAACAGAAGACGTGAATATAGTGGACTACATAAACAAGGGAGATTTGCCACCAAGGAGGTATGATGGATATCAAGGCGCCACCAACAACAATTGGCAGCCAAGGCAAAATGAGGGTGGTTGGCAAAGGAACAACAACTATGATGTGGGGCAATCTTCGTACCCACAAAAGCAGCCGTACAAACCACCGCACATCAAACAAGGAGAAGACAGCCCGATCAAGGAATTTAGGGATGAAGTGAGAGGCATGTTCAAAGAACTCACTGAAAAGATGGTGCAACAAGCTGGAGACGTTAATGAGCTGAAGAAGCAAGTGTCTCAAATTGCCAAAGATGTATACGAAAGACGTGAAGACAGAGGGAAGCTGCCATCGCAAACGATTCCCAATCCAAAGTCCAATATCAGCGCTGTAATGCTTAGAAATGGAAAACAATTGAAGAATGGAATAGAAGAGCTGAACGAAGATTCTACCTCAGTGCAGAACGTGGACGCCTCACCAATTAATGCACGGATGCCTGAAGAATTACAAACAAATCAAGAGACGTCCGCGGAATATGAACACAAGACGTCCGCAGGATGCACTAATTCAGGTAAGGAAATTCCTATTTCGAACCCTCCTCTACCATTCCCAATGCAGGTTTCTAAGACAAAAAAGAAGTCTATCACAGACAAGGAGGTTTGGGAGTTGTTCAGCAAAGTGGAAATTAACATTCTACTCATTGAGGCTATTCGGCAAATTCCAAGGTACGCAAAATTTCTCAAGGAATTATGTACTAATCGTAGGCGTACAATTCAGAATGAGCAGGTAATGCTTGGAGAAAGTGTATCAGCAGCGATACAAAGGAAGGTACCCAAAAAGTGTAAGGATCCAGGAACTTTTACTAATCCTTGTGTTATTGGTAACGTGAGGATCAAAAATTGCATGCTCAATCTTGGTGCTTCCATAAATGTTCTTCCTTACTCTTTGTACTTATCTTTGCGTATTGGTCCACTTAAACCAGCGGGTTTGACCATTCAATTGGCTGACCGATCATGCACCCAACCTTTGTGTGTGATCGAGGATGTTTTAGTGCAGGTAGAAAATCTTATTTTTCCTGCAGATTTCTATGTGCTGAAAATGGATGATGAGGGAGCACAAGATCAACCACCAATTCTATTTGGTAGGCCATTCTTGAAGACAGCTAGAACTAAGATCGATGTGGATAGTGGCACGCTTTCCATGGAGGTGGAAGATGAGGTAATAAACTTTAATATATATCAAGCTATGCAATATCCACCTGATGATGTAGGAGTACACGCTTTGGATGCGATCGATGAGCTAGTGGAGTCTTCAGATATTCCCTATGGGGATGATGTGCTTGAAGTAATTTTGAGGGAGGCTATTGAGTCACGTGGCGCATCAATAGGGATGCTTCGTGACACTAGTGACACGCTACATGAGCTTAGAGTTTCGCCACCATTAACCCCAAGGTATGAGGCTAATCAAGTTGCTTTAACTAATAAATCTACACCTGTACCATCTGTTGTACAGGCACCTGAGTTGCAGCTTAAGCCCTTACCCGAGCATTTAAAGTATATCTATTTGGGAGAGGGTGAGACGTTGCCGGTCATAATCAAGTAAGGCTTGGAGCCTAATCAGAAGGAGAGATTGGCAGCGGTACTGAGGAAACATAAGACCGCGATTGGATGGACACTTGCGGACATCAAGGGAATGAGCCCTACCGTGTGCATGCACCGGATTTTACTCGAGGATGGAGCCAAACCTGTGAGACAGCCGCAGCGTAGATTGAACCCACTGATGATGGAGGTGGTTCAAAAGAGGTACAAAAACTTTTAGATGCTGACGTGATTTATCCTATTTCAGATAGTCAATGGGTAAGCCCCGTACATGTAGTACCAAAGAAGACAGGAATTACAGTAGAGCTTAACGCTCAAGGTGAGTTGGTGACAAAGAGAATCAAGAACGGATGGCGCGAGTGCATCGACTACAGAAAGCTAAATGCCGTGACACGCAAGGATCACTTTCCTTTGCCGTTCATTGACCAAATGTTGGATAGGCTCGCAGGTAAGCCTTATTTTTGCTTTTTAGATGGATTTTCTGGGTATAATCAAATTCTGATTGCAGCCGAAGACCAGGAGAAGACTACTTTAATGTGCCTATTCGGTACATTCGCGTTTCGATGCATGTCTTTTGGTTTGTGCAACGCACCTGGCACCTTCCAGCGTGTGGTAATGAGTATTTTTCGGAATTGATTAGTGAATGTGTTGAAGTGTTCATGGATGATTTCACTGTGTATGGAAATACTTTTGATGAATGCTTGCTTAATGTTGATAGAGTGCTTGCACGTTGTGAGGAGACTAACTTGGTTTTGAATTATGAAAAATGTCATTTTATGGTCACTCACGGTATAGTATTGGGACATGTTGTGTCTAGGGAAGGACTACAGGTAGACAAGGCTACAGTTGACTTGATTATGAGCTTGCCCTACCCTTCTGATCAGCGTGGGGTGAAGTCTTTTTTGGGACATTGATGGACCAAAATTATACGAATCATAAACACAGTATAACCCCCTTAATTAGACATTTTGTCTATTTAACTTTTGCTTGTTAGTTCAGATATATTTTTGCAGGGTAATTCAGAGCTTAGAGAGAATACACACTAAAGAGGAGCTTTTAGAGCAGAAAAGATGTTACGAGTCAATCCAAGGTCAAGATCATATGTCGACTGAAGAAATATCAAGGATCCTGACGTTGAAGCACTCATAACAAATTAATCAGAAGAATCAGGAGAGGAATCAAGACAGTCCGGGGAAGAAACACATTGACAGTTTTGTGAAAAGACTGCACAAAACTGTACAAAACTCACACATGGGCAAAGTGACCGGCCACTTGGGCAAGAGGTGGCCAAAGCCACCCCTCCTCCTCCTTCCACCACCGGCAACCGGCGGCTCCTCCACCCATGGTGACCGGCGGCTTTTTGCTCCTCCACATGTCTCCTCCTCCTTGCTCCTCCTTCCTCCTCCCTTGGATCAAAAGACATGTGGTGGCTCCTCCACCCTCCATTCTCCTCCTCCATGGATGGCCTCCACATGCAACCATCTCCACCCTCCATCTCCACCCTCCATCTCCACCCTCCATGGCTATAAAAGGAGGAGCTCCTCCCCTCATTTTGAGAAGCACCTCACTTGTAAAATTCACTTCTCTCTCTAAGTTATGTATTGTAAGTTTGACTTTGGAAATAAAGGATAGCTCCCTTGGCGCTTCAACGGTTGTAAGTATTATTTTTAGTATTTATTCAACTATTTTATTTCCTTAGTTATAATGTTTAGCGCGATGAATAGTAGCTAAACTAGTAGTTCGGTAGAAGGGGCGCACTTGTATTATAAAATGTTTTAGACTATTAACTTAGCGTCTTGTCTTAGTATTCAAAACTTGTTCTATGTGCCATATATCAAGTCAGAGTTTCAAAGGTTGAGTGGAAGCTGTCACAAGCAAAGCTCTTCCGTGGGAATTCGTGATCATACTCGGTAAGTGGAAGCTGTCACAAGCAAAGCTTATCGAGGAGTTCGACTTATCTAAAACACCACTTGGTCAATAACGTAACTGGGAGATCAAGTGGATGCACATAAGACTAAGATACTTCGAAAGGAGGAATTAGTCTTAAGTAGAACAAGTGTTGCTTTAGACGATGTTGCAAGTCTTGCGCTACGAAAGGGCCTCGATTCATCTTTGAATACTTAGATAATTAACTAAGGGTCAATGATAAACAGGACATAATACAAGGCCCCTGAAACCGAACATTTCTCTTTAATTATAAACTGCAATTTACTTTCCAGTACTAAAACCAACCAACCAAACAATCAATCAATCAATCACTTAGCTGGTAGCTTTAAAACCAACCAACCGACCTAAAACACGCTCTCTCGCTGGACAACCCCCTCAAAGAACATCTATTCCCCTGATTCCCTTGGGTTCGACCCCTACTTACCAAGTACTACCCAGTAGTATAGTCGCATGTAGCGGACTATTATAAATTTATTTGCACAAATCGCTTTAACGACGAGCGGTCTGTCAAATTGGCGCCGTTGCCGGGGAATCAGCCATCGGATAAAGTTCTTTGAATCGTTACGCGCTTCAAAACAACCATGTCTCGCGAAGAAAGTCACCATGACTACCAGGATGACGAAGAAATAAACATGTACGATCAAAATGATGAGGTACCGTTTCCATTCGTCGACGATCCGGAACAACTCATCAGAAACAGAAGAGCTCATGATAGGGAAGCAGTCAGAAGAAATCAAGAATTACTCGAGAACTGAAATGCAGCTGGTCCAGTACAACCTCCTATTCATCCCCCACGACCACAACCTCAACCTCGATACATGCCAAGAAGAGAACCCGCTTTCGACGACTACTACGGGGATAACTACTACCATGAACCAACTATGGGCGAGTTAAATGCCCCTAATTTCGAGACACAGCCGTGGTGCATCTATGAGAGCCCTGAATTAGAGAACATAACCATCAACGCATCAGTGGCGCACAGCTTGCCCAAATTCTCAGGAGCTCATGGAGAATCTGCAACAACTCACCTCCAACGCCTACATGGCATTTGCCAGAATCTAAAGCCCAATCTAGTGAATATGGACGACTTCAAGTTAAAGGCGTTCTATTTTTCCCTCATAGACTCGGCAAGCGACTGGTTCCTTTCATTGCCTTCCGGAAGCATCAGAACATGGGCTCAGATGCAAAAGAAATTCTTAGACAAATACTATCCGGCTGGAAGAGCAATGCAAGTAAGGAGGCAACTACAGGAAATCAAGCAAGGTCCCAATGAAACCATGTACGATTACCTGGAAAAGTTCAATCACCTAGAAAGAAGCTTCTATACCCTTGGACTGCCAGAGAAATTAGTCATCGAGTACCTCATTGATGGATTAAGACCCTTAGACAAAATGCTCTTGGATGCCTCAGCGGGAGGATCCATGATGAATCTATCATTGAGTGGCATAAGGAATCTCATCACCAACGTTGCTGAAAATGCCCGATTTAGAGAAGAGACTACTCGTCAAGATGAATTCTCTCGATCAAAAAAGGTAGCACAAGCCGAGACATCAGTAAACTCCATGACTGAAGAGATGAAACAGTTAAAGGAGATGATGATCGAGATCATACGTAGACAGCCAGTTCCGGTAAAACCTTGCGAGTTCTGTGGTTCTACAGACCACAAAACTGACGCATGCCCAACATTGATAGAAGAAGAACCGGCGGAAGTAAATATAGTAGGAGGATATCAAGGATACAACGACAGAGCTGGACAAAATAGACATTACGGTCAAACATCCAACCCAGGCTGGCGTAACAACAACATCTATCCTCAGAAGGAGACACAAACAGTTGTCCCTCAACTAGCTCAATCATTCTGCCAACCCCCCCACCGACAGTATAACCAGAACGCTCCCTCGGCAGGCCAATATCAGCAAAAAGGGCAAAATCAGTACCAAGCCGGCCCGAGCAATCAGCAGGAACCAAGCAAGTCGCTCAATGACACGATGAAGGAACTCGCGGGAAACGTTAATCAATTGGGTACTTCGCTACACCAGTACCAGGCAAAAACTGACGGGGCAATTTCAGAATTGACCAAACAAATGTCCCAGCTCGCCACCGCAATGTCAACACTCACTACTGAACCTGGCAGACTTCCTTCACAGACCGTCCAAAATCCAAAGGCGAACATAAGCATGATAAGGAGGTCAAACATGAAGGCTACACTAGGAGGAGTAGCACGGTCCCCAACCTACAGACTTACAAACAATCACTTCAACCGTAGGCGTCGACCTGATTGGAATCAAGAAGAAGACCGACCCAATGATGGCAAAGCATGGGTTACGCATGCTGACAATGGACGGTACGCGTTTACTGTTTGCATAACACCGCCGCCGATCAGACACTTTGACATACCAGCATCTGGTTGGGACTCCCCATCTAATACTTATGCTTCGAAGCAAAATGTTAAAGGGTCCGAGTATGCAAATCCTAAACCAGGGAATGGGCAGAATAGCCCGACAATAGAAAGAGCCCTCACTTCAGATCATGAGTCACAACCGGAAAGAGATAAAGACCCTGGGGCCTTTACAATCACTTGCGGTATTGGTGAAACCCAGATACATAAATGCTTAGTCGATCTTGGGGCTGCTGTCAACGCCATGCCTTCCTCATTGTATTACTTACTAGGACTTGGTCCGTTGAAACCACCCCGGTCGAACATCGAGCTAGGAGATAAATCATGCATCAGCCCGGTTGGAGAACTAGAAGATGTAATACTCCATGTGGGAGAACTCGTCGTTGCTACAGACTTCTATGTAATACCAACAGAAGAGACCTGCGAAGACGACCCACCAACAATAATATTGGGACGACCATTCCTCTACGCCACTAAACCAAGAATCGATGTGGGCAAGGGCTCATTATCACTTAAGTTCGGCGGCAAAATTGCACACTTCCACATTGATAAGAGCCGCCCGGACACAAAGAAACCGCCAGACATAACACCTATCTCAGATCACGGTGCACAGTTTTCTGACCTGTCATTAGAGAACAAAAAAGTAACAAGACCAGCAGCTATGGTCAAAGGTCTCCCGCCTTCTCAGAAACAATGGAAAGAGAAAACACCAAAACCATGGAGCTCTAACTCCGGCAAGAAGTCAGCAAGAAACAACACAGGAACGGTGGCAAAGTTCGACTTGAGCCACCCATGGGACCCAAACCAGTGATCTACAACGAGGTATCGTCAAGCCAACGACGTAAAACAAGTGCACTGGTCGGGAGGTAACTCGACACTATCTTACTTTTCCGCACTTTTAAAATTCTGTCATTTAAATTCAGTATTTAGTTTTAAGCTTGCATGACTTTTGAACTAAGGCACGCCTTCGTTCAAAAGTGGGGGGTGAGAACCACCTGTGTACATAAATAACATGATTGCTGTTTTTTCTTTTTAGTAATAGTATCTTTTTGAAAATATGAACTTAAGAATGTGAAAAAGATAAATCATAATTCATGCATTAACCTTGTGAAAATTCAACTGTTTAAAAACTTAGAATGTAACTTTCCATTTGTCCTTTGTGCTGAGATAACTAGGGATGTGGAGTTGATATAAACTGCCCTAGAGAGGCTTGGCAAGCAATCGAAGGATCAGATTAAACTATATGGTTTTCGAAGTCAGTGGAGGCTGCACTTCGGGTTTTCAGTGAAGATTGAAGTCATCTCCGCCATGTAGTGTTTATGCAAAAGGCGAGGACGGGAATCAGACCGTCCTATCTCCGGTCAAAGTAGCCAAGAAAATAGATGAGCGACCCTCATCTTGACCCGCGCGAAGCGACAGTCAAAGTAGCCGAGAAAATAGATGAGCGACCCTCACCTTGACCCGCGCGAAACGGCAAAAATGAGAGGAGCGGGGAGGTATTTCCATAGGCTTGCGGGTGATGATTGGACCTCCCAAAAAGGCTTGAGAAAATGGACTAGCAGCCACAAAAAGGCGAAAAGCTCAAAGAAGCAAATCAAGAGGCCAAAGGCCCAAAAATGTGAAGGTTTTAACCGAACAAAAAGTGAAGAACTCAAAGAGTCAAATCAAAGGCCAAAGGCCAATTCACTACAAAAGCAGTCCCTCGCCAAAAGAAAATCAAAGTACTCAAACCATTGAAACCCGAACCAAATCACGTGCTAGAGAAAGCTACCAGAAAACCATATAGTACGAGACGATCCCGAGGTTGCAGTCCAGGAGCCTAAACAGGGCTATCTCCCGAGACATCCAATATAATTTGCATCTAAGCACGGAGGTACAAGTATTAAGTTTCTTCTATTTATTTACACAGTTTAATTTGGTAATAAGTAAGCAATGCATGAATTAGGATAGATCGAGTACCACAGTCTAATTTTCATATTTCAAAGCCAACTTAGAGTACAGCCCTTTAATAGCATTGTTCGGGACGAACAACTAAAAGTGTGGGGTGATCTGATGGACCAAAATTATACGAATCATAAACACAGTATAACCCCCTTAATTAGACATTTTGTCTATTTAACTTTTGCTTGTTAGTTCAGATATATTTTTGCAGGGTAATTCAGAGCTTAGAGAGAATACACACTAAAGAGGAGCTTTTAGAGCAGAAAAGATGTTACGAGTCAATCCAAGGTCAAGATCATATGTCGACTGAAGAAATATCAAGGATCCTGACGTTGAAGCACTCATAACAAATTAATCAGAAGAATCAGGAGAGGAATCAAGACAGTCCGGGGAAGAAACACATTGACAGTTTTGTGAAAAGACTGCACAAAACTGTACAAAACTCACACATGGGCAAAGTGACCGGCCACTTGGGCAAGAGGTGGCCAAAGCCACCCCTCCTTCTCCTTCCACCACCGGCAACCGGCGGCTCCTCCACCCATGGTGACCGGCGGCTTTTTGCTCCTCCACATGTCTCCTCCTCCTTGCTCCTCCTTCCTCCTCCCTTGGATCAAAAGACATGTGGTGGCTCCTCCACCCTCCATTCTCCTCCTCCATGGATGGCCTCCACATGCAACCATCTCCACCCTCCATCTCCACCCTCCATGGCTATAAAAGGAGGAGCTCCTCCCCTCATTTTGAGAAGCACCTCACTTGTAAAATTCACTTCTCTCTCTAAGTTATGTATTGTAAGTTTGGCTTTGGAAATAAAGGATAGCTCCCTTGGCGCTTCAACGGTTGTAAGTATTATTTTTAGTATTTATTCAACTGTTTTATTTCCTTAGTTATAATGTTTAGCGTGATGAATAGTAGCTAAACTAGTAGTTCGGTAGAAGGGGCGCACTTGTATTATAAAATGTTTTAGACTATTAACTTAGCGTCTTGTCTTAGTATTCAAAACTTGTTCTATGTGCCATATATCAAGTCAGAGTTTCCAAGGTTGAGTGGAAGCTGTCACAAGCAAAGCTCTTCCGTGGGAATTCGTGATCATACTCGGTAAGTGGAAGCTGTCACAAGCAAAGCTTATCGAGGAGTTCGACTTATCTAAAACACCACTTGGTCAATAACGTAACTGGGAGATCAAGTGGATGCACATAAGACTAAGATACTTCGAAAGGAGGAATTAGTCTTAAGTAGAACAAGTGTTGCTTTAGACGATATTGCAAGTCTTGCGCTACGAAAGGGCCTCGATTCATCTTTGAATACTTAGATAATTCACTAAGGGTCAATGATAAACAGGACATAATACAAGGCCCCTGAAACCAAACATTTCTCTTTAATTATAAACTGCAATTTACTTTCCAGTACTAAAACCCACCAACCAACCAAACAATCAATCAATCAATCACTTAGCTGGTAGCTTTAAAACCAACCAACCGACCTAAAACACGCTCTCTCGCTGGACAACCCCCTCAAAGAACATCTATTCCCCTGATTCCCTTGGGTTCGACCCCTACTTACCAAGTACTACCCAGTAGTATAGTCGCAAGTAGCGGACTATTATAAATTTATTTGCACAAATCGCTTTAACGACGAGCGGTCTGTCAGACATGCAGGATTTTATCGCAGGTTTTTACAGGATTTCTCAAAAAGGGTGCTACCTCTCTCTACATTGCTACAAAAGGATGTATCATTTGAGTTTACAACAGAATGCCAGGCAGCATTCGATGATCTTAAAGCAGCACTGACTAGTGCACCTATCATTCAAGCACCGGACTGGACATAGCCCTTCGAGATAATGTGTGATGCGAGCGACTACGCAGTTGGAGCAGTGCTGCTAGGGCAAAGGAAGGAAAAGAAGCCTGTGGTGATCCATTATGCATCTAGGACACTTGACGCGGCTCAGCGAAATTATTCCACGACCGAAAAAGAGCTTTTAGCTGTTATATTTGCTTTGGAAAAATTTCGCCCATATTTGCTTGGTTCTAAAATTGTTGTCTTTTCTAATCATGCAGCTATTCGCTATTTAATGACGAAGAAGGAGTCAAAGCCGCGACTAATTAGATGGATCCTCTTGCTACAAGAGTTCGATGTGGAAATAAAGGATAAGAAGGGCATTGAGAATACAGTGGCCGATCACTTTAGCAGAATAGTGAGAGAGGAGGAAACCGGAGCTATAACCGAAACATTCCCGGACGAGTATTTATTTGCTGTCCAAGAAAAAGCACCATGGTATGCTAACATAGTTAATTACCTGGTGGGGGGTAAGTTTCCTTCGTCATTTACTACTGCTCAACGTTTGAGGCTCAAGCATGATTCGAAATATTATATTTGGGATGACCCTTACTTGTGGAAAATTGGCTCGGATCAAGTTGTTAGAAAGTGTGTGCCTGATTCTGAAATTTCTTCTGTGCTTGTTTTTTGTCATGAACATGCGTGTGGTGGTCATTTTGGACCGAAGAGGACATCTAGGAAAATTCTTGATAGTGGTTTCTATTGGCCACATTTGTTTAGAGATGCATATAACCATTGTAAAGCATGTGATAGATGTCAACGCGTAGTGAATATTTCTGCTAGAAATGAAATGCCTCAAATGCCCATTGTTGTTGATGAGATATTTGATGTATGGGGTATTGATTTTATGGGACCGTTTCGCTCTGCATATGGCTTACAAAATATATTGGTTGCTGTTGATTATGTATCTAAGTGGGTCGAAGCTAAGGCCACCAAACATGATGATGGTAAGACGGTGGTGGATTTCTTGCGTACTAATATCTTTTGTAGGTATGGAGTACCAAAGGCGGTGATCAGTGACAAAGGGTCACACTTTTGCAATCGTTCCGTCGCGTCGGTGTTCAAACACTTTGGTGTTTATCATCGAGTATCCACCGCCTACCACCCTCAAACCAATGGACAAGCTGAGGTGTCGAATCGAGAGATCAAGTCCATACTAGAGAAGATGGTGAAGCCATCGAGGAAGGATTGGCCAATCAGACTTGAAGAGGCATTGTGGGTTACAGGACCGCCTATAAGACGCCAATTGGAATGTCCCCTTTTAGACTGGTTTATGGGAAGGCTTGTCATCTCCCGGTTGAGGTACAACATAAGGCTTTTTGGGCAATTAAAGCATGCAACTTTGATCTAACCAATGCAGGGATCGAAAGAAAGCTACAGTTGAGTGAGTTGGAGGAGCTCCGCTTAGAGGCTTATGAGATCCAGTCAGACTACAAAGCGAGAGCAAAAATGTACCATGACAAGTACATATTGAGGCGCAACTATGAAGTGGGGCAAAAGGTACTTTTATTTTCCTCAAGATTAAGACTTATGCCCGGAAAATTGCGTTCTCGTTGGACAGGTCCATATGTCGTTGTAAAGGTGTACAGTCATGGGGCGTTGGAATTGCGAGGACCCGAAGGAGGAGAGAGTTTCAAAGTGAATGGGCAAAGAGTCAAGCCATACTATGATGGATTTGAGGCAACCACGGAGGACGTTGAACTGGCGAAGCCAGTATATTCTACCTAGCTAAAGAGGTAATGTCCGGCCAAGGACGTTAAACAAAGGCGCTTACCGGGAGGCAACCCGGTGTGTTTTTATTTTACACATGTTAGGAGTAGGTTAATTAATGGAATCGGTACCCTGATAATGCGCCTCGAGTGCATGTTTTATTTCTGGTGGTTTCAGGTGAATGAATGAAGGAAAGAATTCAACATCAATGCATTTCACGCACGTATGAACATTTATTTGCGTGGACGTCTATCGGATTATTGCTAAATGAAGAGACGTCCGCGGAATGTAATTATAGAGACGTCCGCGGGACATCAACAAGTTTAAATCTGTCGTGTTTTCCAAATTTGGTTTTTTTTGGCACGAAAGAAGAAAGAAAAAAAAATAGCTCCGTCCGTGATTCACAAAAGAAAAAAAGCTCCGTCCGTGAATTGTTCACTCTCGTCTGCGTTTGTTTCCTGCACATCCGCAGTTGGTAAATTGGTAATTCTCAGGTGAATCAAAGCTCCGCCGGATTAAGGTAAGGCTTACCGATTTGATTGTTATTGGATTAGGGTTTGGTGTGGATTGAAGTGAAATTTGGTTGAATCGGTGGAAGGGAGTTTGATGGATGCACAGTCGTCGTGTGCAAACGTCAAGAATAAATTTATAAGTCCGCTACTCGCGACTTCACTACTGGGTAGCAAAGGGTAAGTAGGGGTCGAACCCAAGGGAGTCAGGTGAATAGTTGTTCTTTAAGTAGGACAGTTGGAAGTTGGTTGTGATTTTAGGACTGAGAGTAACGTGGGTTGGTTGTGATTTTAGGACTGAGAGTAACGTGGGTTGGTTGAGATTTTAGTACTGAAAGTAAACAACTGAAAATAAAGTGATGGAAGGACAAGTCTTGACAGAAAATAAGCAGTTGATAAGGTGCTGAAAGTAAAGGAACAGTTGATATTACAATTAAAGGAAAGTATTCGGTTTTAGGGGCCTTGTATCATATTCTGTTTATCATTGACCTCTAATGATCATACTAAGTGTTCAAAGATGAATCGAGGCTATTTCTAGCACAAGACTTGCAACATCGTTTAGAACACTTGTTCTATTTAGACTAATTCCTCCTTTCGAAGTATCTTAGCCTTATGTGCATCCATTTGATCTTCAGTTACGATCAACCAAATGGTTTTTAAAAGAGGTCGAACTCCTCAGATAAGCTTTGCCCGTTAAAGCATCCACTTACCCGAGTATGTTCACGAACCCCACGGAAGAGTTTTGCCCGTTAAAGCATCAACTCAACCTTGGCAGTTCTAACCCAATATGTGGCACATAGAACAAGTTTTGAACACAGAGAGGCACTAGGTGCAGGGTCTAAAACATTTTATGACACAAGTACATCCCTTCAACTGAATGAAGGGTTTAGCTACGACTATTCATGGAACAAGACATCATAGCTAAGTGCATTGAAAAGTAAAGGTTTTGTAAGATAGTAAAGTAAAGTTTTCGAAACTAAAGACAGGAAAGTAAAGTACTTTGAAAGATAGTAAAGTGAAAGTAAAGACAGGAAAGTAAAGTTGCTGAATTGAAAAGACAGTAAAATAAAGATAAGAGTACTTACAAAAACCGTTGAGAGTGCTTAAGATCAAGCTTTGATTCCAAAGTAAAGTGATTACAAGATTGTGCCCACAAAAGCTAGAGAGATAAGTGATTTGTGATTTTGGAATGAAGAGAAGAGGGTTAAGCCCTCTATCTCTCTAAAGAACTTGTGAATTGTGGGATGAAGATTACAATGGAGAGGAGCTTGTATTTATAGGCCAAAGGGAGGAGAAGGTGTGGTGAGGATGAAAGCACATGGCAAGCATCCATGGGAGAGGAGTGGAGAGCAAGCTAGCCGCCCCATGTGAGGAGGAGCATCTCTCCTTTAGCCGCCCATGTGAGGAGGAGCCTCCCTTGTGAGGAGAAGCTTCCCTTTAGCCGCCCATGTGAGGAGGAGCAAGGAGTGGATGTGAGTTTTGTGATGTTTTCACAAAACTATCGGTTCATTTCTGCTCCGGACTGACTTTGGTTGCTCTTCGGTTGGATTTGTTTTGAGTGATTCCACGTCAGGATCTTGAGATTTCTTCAGTCGGCATCTGGTCGTGACCTTGGAATGACTCGTAATATCTTTTCAGCTTAAAAACTCCTCCTTAGCCTGTATTCTCTCTAGACTTCAAAATACCCTGTAGATAAATATCGGAACTAACAAGCAAAAGTTAAATAGACAAAGAGTCTAATTTGGTGGGTTTAACTGTGTTTATGATTCGTATAATTATGGTCCATCAGAGTTCTCAAAGTTGTTGGATTTCGGTGTTCGAAGTTTGAATTTTGAATTTGAAGTCGGAATTGGTCGGATTAACAAACGGAAGTCAACCGGAGCTCAGATTAGGGAATACAAACATCGCGCGGACGTCTGAATAATATAGAGGCGCGGACGTCTTAATAATAAACGTAAATAGTAGAGACCTCCGCGGGACACAATTACAGAAGGGGTGCGCGGCATTTAGGAAATTTCAGATTTTTTTTCCAGATCAAGATGACTGATGGACCATAATTATACGAATCATAAACACAGTTAAACCCACCAAATTAGACTGTTTGTCTATTTAACTTTTGCTTGTTAGTTCCGATATTTATCTACAGGGTATTTTGGAGCCTAGAGAGAATACACGCTAAGGGGGAGTTTTAAAGCTGAAAATGAATTATGAGTCATTCCAGGTCACGACCAAATTCCAACTTTCAAGAACCGACTTGGAATCACTCAAATATGCTAGAACAGTCGGCATTTGGACAAGAACGCAATGCAAAGGCACCGAGCCCGGTAAAGGCCAAACAAGGGCAATTTCAGCCGATTTGGGATTTCGACCATGTTCCAAGCAGAATTTGGCTTAGGTTCCTTCTTGAGATTATCTTAGAATGACATTTTAATTCAGAATACACTCTCCAAAATCCAAGAAGCTCCGGTCAAATTCCGGTCAAACCGATGGCTTTTTGGAAACAAATATCTCATTCCACTCAAACTCTCCTCCTCCACCTCACATGGGCGGCTTTCCTTGTGGTGTTGACACCTTGCCCGGCTGCTTTTGAGGAGATGAAGACACCTATGGCTAGAGGCTTTCGCTCTCTGACGGAGCCCACTGCACTGTCGTTAAGGTGCAATGTTCTCTGTGCAAATAAATTTATATTTTCCGCTACTCGCAACTACACTACTGGGTAGCAAGTGGTAAGTAGGGGTCGAATCAAAGGGAGTCAGTGTGGATTAGTTGTTCTTTAATGAAGCTTATGCAGAAATTAAATGCGATTGGGGTTGATTTTGAGTGTGATTTGAGAACTGAAAGTAAATTACAATAAAAGACTGTAAGGAAAGGATTCGGTTTTAGGGGCCTTGTATCATATTTGTTTATTGTTGACCGCTAATGATCATACCAAGTGTTCGAAGATGAATCGAGGCTATTCCTAACACAAGACTTGCAACATCGCGTAGAACACTTGAAATGATCATGCTAAGTATTCAAAGATGAATCGAGGCTATTTCTAGCGCAAGACTTGCAACACCATTTAAAACACTTGTTCTACTTTAGACTAATTCCTCCTTTCGAAGTATCTTAGCCTTATGTGCATCCATTTGATCTTCTGTTACGATTTCCCAAAATGGTTTTTTAGATAAGTCGAACTCCTCAGATAAGTTTTGCTTGTTACAGCTTCCACATACCGAGTATGTTCACGAATCCCCACGGAAGAGCTTTGCTTGTTACAGCTTCCACTCAACCTTGGAAATTCTGACTTGATATATGGCACATAGAACAAGTTTTGAATAAAGAGATACTCTAAGAGTAGAGTCTAAAACATTTATAATACAAGTACACCCCTGCGACCGAGTACAAGCTTTTAGCTGCTTGTATTCATGTCAAGGAATACAAGCAAACTGTTGTCTTGAACAAGTGTACCGAATAATAGAAAAACTTTAAAGTAAAAACAAATAATACTTGTAAGTAAGTTTATACCTTACAATAAGCGGAGGAGAGGAGCTCCTAGGCAAGATCCAAGCGCTAAAAGTAGCTCCAAAATGAAGAACAATATTTATTGAAAGTGAAGAGAAGAGGGTTAAGCCCTCTATCTCTCTAAAACATTTGTGATTTTTGGTGGATGATACAAATGAGGAGGAGATGGCCTCCTTTTATAGCCAAAGGAGGAGGAGATGGGTGGTGAAGATGAATGGCATGTGTTTTTGATCCAAGGGTGGAGGAGGAAGAGATGAGCTTGTGGAGGAGAAGCCACCACATGTCACATTCCCATGGTGAGGAGGGGAGGAGGTAAAGCTGCCGGGTAGCCGGTCATGGAGGAGGAAGGGAGGTGGTTTTGGCCACCTCCTCCCTTAAGCCGCCGGTCATGGTGGATAAGGATGAGAGTTTGTGTGATTTTTGCGTAGTTTTCACAAAACTATCAGTCCATTTTTGCCCCGGTCTGACTTTGGTTTTTCCTCGGTTGGATTTGTATTGAGTAATTCAATGTCAGGATCTTGAGATTTCTGCATTCAGCGTCTGATCTTGACCTTGGATTGACTCGTAATATCTTTTCAGCGTAAAATCCTCTCCTTAGCGTGTTTTCACTTTAGTCTCTAAAATGCCCTGCAAATATATTTCGGAACTAACAAGCAAAAGTTAAATAGACCAACAGTCTAATTTGGGGGGTTTAACTGTGTTTTTGATTCGTATAATTATGGTCCATCAGATCACCCCACACTTTTAGTTGTTCGTCCCGAACAATGCTATTAAAGGGCGGTACTAAGTAAGTTGGTTAAAATATGAAGATTAGACTGTGGTACTAGACTTATCCTAATTCATGCATTACTTACTTATTACCAAATTGAACTGTGTAAATAAATAGAAAAAACTTGATACTTGTACCTCCGTGCAGAGATGCAAATTATTCTGGATGTTTCGGGAGATAGCCCTTTTTAGGCTCCTGGACTGCAACCTCGGGACCGTCTCGCACTATATGGTTTCCTTGTAGGTTTCTCTAGCACGTGATTCGGTTCGGGTTTCAATGGTTTGAGTACTTTGATTTTCTTTTGGCGAGGGACTGCTTTTGTAGTGATTCGGCCTTTGGCCTTTGATTTGACTCTTTGATTACTTCACTTTTTGTTCGGTTAAAACCTTCACAATTTTAGGCCTTTGGCCTCTTGATTTGCTTCTTTGAGCTTTTTGCGTCTTTGTGACTTGCTAGTCCATTTTCTCAAGCCTTTTTGGAGGTCCAATCATCGCCCGCAAGCCTATGGAAATACCTCCCCGCTCCTCTCATCCTTGTCGTTTTGCGCGGGTCAAGATGAGGGTCGCTCATCTATTTTCTCGGCTACTTTGACTAGAGAGAGAACGGTCTGATTCCCGTGCTCGCCTTTTTTTCTTTTTGCATAAACACTGCACGGCGGAGATGACTTCAATCTTCATTGAAACCCGAAGTGCAGCCTCCACTGACTTAGAAAACCATATAGTTTGACTCGATCCTTCGATTGCTTGCCAAGCCTCTCTAGGGCAGTTTATGTCAACTCTACATCCCTAGTTTATCTCAGCACAAAGAGACAAATGAGAAGTTACGTTCTAAGTTTTTAGATAGTTGAATTTTCACAAGGTAAATGCATGTATTTTAGATCTATCTTTTTCACATTCTTAAGTTCATATTTTCAAAAAGATAACACAAAAAAAAGAAAAACATGTTATTTATTTATGTACACATGCGGATCTCACCCCACACTTTTGAACGAAGGCGTGCCTTTCAGCACTACTTAGTTCAAAAGCCATGCAAGCAAATATATACAGGAAAGGTGAGAATGAAAAAACTAAATGACAGAAATTAAATGACTGAAAGTAAGATAGGTGTCGGGTTACCTCCCGACCAGTGCCTTTGTTTAACGTCGTTGGCTCGACGATACCTCATTCCTGGATCATAAGTAGGGATCCCATGGGTGCTTGAGGTCGAACTTCTTCTCGGTAGCTCTTTTGATTTGAGAGGGTGAGGCTTTATTGACCATAGCTGCTCGTCCAATGGGTCGTGCTTGCTTGTTACTCTTTCCGGGTTTCCATTCTTTCGGCCCATGTTTTTGCCGCCTCTTCATGTTGGAATAGTTGGCACCTTTGTGAGTTTGGAAATTTGGTTTTGTGCCATTAACTGTAGGCGACATCAAGCATGCACCTCTGCCAATCCTCTTCATTGTGGTAGTGATGGATGGTTGTCCTGGAACGAGTGAGTTTTCTAGCGGTTTTCCTTGTTGAGTCGTGGTGAGTGGGACTGGGGCTTTCTCGGACAGTTCGGCAATGAGGTCCGGGACTTCCTCGGGTGTTCTGAGCGCAAGGACCGGGCCTGGCTTGATTTCTTCGGCCGCTTTGGTAGTGATGTTTGGGACTTCTGTTGGCTCGGCAGTTAGGACTGTGATTTCCTCGGATGGATTGGTGATAAGGACCGGTCCTGATTTGGGCAGTTCTTCTTCTAACTCCCAGGGATAATCTGAATGTAGCTCTTCTTCAGGTAACCAAGGGTCCTTATCCTCGTTATTCATATGGTCTCCGGGGGCAATCATACTGAGGTCTGGGTCTGTTTTAGCCGTGAATTGGTGCACCGAGGCACTCATTTGCTGTATGTCTGCGGCCAATTGCTGGGTGCTAGCTGCCAGCTCGTTTTCTGCTGCCCATAACTCAGTTTTTGCCTTGATTTGGTGCATTATGTTGTCCAGTTCTTTGCTCCGCATGGCCTGATCTTGTCTTTGTCTTGACCTTGTGGCCAAATCACCTATTAAGTTCCAAAGATCATCTATGCCTAAGTTGTTCACTGAGCCTCCCGCTGCATCATTTAGCCAATTCCACTCTTGTGGCATCATCCCATTGAGAAACCTTTAAAGAAGATCGTGGTTGGTGAATCCATGGTGCGGGCAGCTTATCAACATTGAGTCAAAATACGCCAAGTACTCGTCCAATGTTTCATCCCGGGATTGTTTTATATTGTTGATCTTCTCGCGGATTTCAAGTTCGAAGGGTGGTGGGGAAATTTCCTCAATGTTCCAAGGTTCCATTCCGTAGTAGTAGGACTTAGTGAATTGCATGATAAAATAAAAAAGAAAAAACAAAATAGAACAACTATTCCGATGCACAACTCCCCGGCAATGGCGCCAATTTGACGGAGCCCACTGCACTGTCGTTAAGGTGCAATGTTCTCTGTGCAAATAAATTTATATTTTCCGCTACTCGCAACTACACTACTGGGTAGCAAGTGGTAAGTAGGGGTCGAATCCAAGGGAGTCAGTGTGGATTAGTTGTTCTTTAATGAAGCTTATGCAGAAATTAAATGCGATTGGGGTTGAGTTTGAGTGTGATTTGAGAACTGAAAGTAAATTAGGTCAGAACTTCCAAGGTTGAGTGGATGCTTAATGCTACTTAGTGTTTCAAAACTTGTTCTAGACTCTATGCTTAATGCTACTTAGTGTTTCAAAACTTGTTCTATGTGCCACATATTAGGTCAGAACTTCCAAGGTTGAGTGGATGCTTGAAATGGCAAAACTCTTCCGTGGGGTTCGTGAACATACTCGGGTAAGTGGATGCTTGAAATGGCAAAGCTTATCTGAGGAGTTCGACCTCTCTAAAACACCATTTGGATTGATCGGAAATGATTGTTCAAATGGATGCACATAGGCTAGTATACCTTGAAATGGGGTGCTAGTCTAAATAGAACAAGTGCTCTATGACCTTGAAATGGGCTAGACAATGTGGCAAATCGAGCGCTTGAAATGGCCTTGATACACTTTTGAACACTTAGTAGGATCATTAAGGGTCAATGATGAACGATGATATGATATGAAACCCCTGAACCAAATCCTTTCCTTACAGTCTATTATCAACTATTGTAATTTACTTTCAGTTCTCAAAGCACACTTAAACCCAACCCCAATCGCATTTAAATTCTGCATAAGCTTCATTAAAGAATAACTAATCCACACGGACTCTCTTGGGTTCGACCCCTACTTACCACTTGCTACCCAGTAGTAAAGTCACGAGTAGCGGACTTATAAATTTATTCTTGACGTTTGCACACGACGACTGTGCATCTGTCAAATTGGCGCCGTCGCCGGGGAGTTGTGAATTGGAATAGTTGTTCTATTTTGTTTTTTCTTTTTTGTTTTATCGTGCAATTCACTAAGTCTTACTACTACGGAAACGAGCCTTGGAACAATGAGGAGTTTTCCCCACCACCCTTCGAACTTGAAATCCGTGAGAAGATCAACAACATAGAGCAATCTCGGGACGAAACTTTGGACGAGTACTTGGCGTACTTTGACTCCAGTGTGACGAGCTGCCCGCACCATGGATTCACCAACCACGATCTTCTTCAAAGGTTTCTCAATGGGATGATACCACAAGAGTGGAATTGGCTAAATGATGCAGCAGGAGGCTCGGTGAACAACTTAGACATAGATGATCTTTGGAACTTAATAGATGATTTGGCCGCAAGGTCAAAACAAAGACAAGATCAGGCCATGCGGCGCGAAGAACTGGACAACATAATGCAACAAATCAGGGCCAAAGCTGAGTTATGGGCAGCAGAAAATGAGCTGGCAGCTAGCACCCAGCAATTGGCCGCAGACATACAGCAATTGAATGCCTTGATGCACCAATTCACGGCCGAAACCGAATCATGGGCAATAAAAAGGATGGCAGAACCCGAGGAGCCGGAAGAGAATGAGGACCAGCAGATGACCGAAGAAGAACCAGCCAAGACATACCCGGACCTCAATGACGAGTTACCCATATCAGACCCATACCTCAGTATGATTGCCCCTAGAGACCATATGAATGACGAGGATGAGGACCCATGGTTGCCTGAAGAAGAGCTCCATTCAGATTATCCCTGGGAGTTAGAAGAAGAACTGCCCAAATCAGGCCCGGTCCTTATCACCAATCCATCCGAGGAAATCACAGTCCTAACTGCCGAAGCGGCCGAAGAAATCAAGCCAGGCTCGGTCCTTGCGCTCGGAGCACCCGAGAAAGTCCCGGACCTCATTGCCGAACTGTCCGAGAAAGACCTGGTCCTCACTGTCGGAGCACCTGAAACAGACCCAGTCCTCATGGTCGAAGTGCCTCAACTTAACCCTTCGTGTTTTATGCCGATCATAGCCACCAAAGATCATATAATCAATAATGATGAGGTGCAAAGGGAGTTAGAGGAGGAGCATGAGCCAAAAAAGCCGACAAAGGAACTCTCACTCGTCACAAGCCAAGGAAAACCGCCTGAAAACTCACTCGTTCCAAGACAACCATCCATCACTGCCACAATGAAGAGGATTGGCAGAGGCGCATGTTTAATGTCGCCTACATTTAATGGCACAAAACCAAACTTCCAAACTCGCAAAGGTGCCAACTATTCAAACATGAAGAAGTGGCAAAGACATGGGCCGAAAGAATGAAAACCCGGAAGGAGTAACAAGCAAGCACGACTCATTGGACCAGCAGCTATGGTCAAGAAAGCCTCACCCTCTCAAATCGAAAGAGCTACCGATAAGAAGTTCGACCTCAAGCACCCATGGGATCCCTACTTATGATCTAGGAATGAGGTATCGTCGAGCCAACGACGTTAAACAAAGGCACTGGTCGGGAGGTAACCCGACACCTATCTTACTTTCAGTCATTTAATTTCTTTCATTTAGTTTTTTCATTCTCACCTTTCCTGTATATATTTGCTTGCATGACTTTTGAACTAAAGTCTTGCTGAAAGGCACGCCTTCGTTCAAAAGTGTGGGGTGAGAACCGCCTGTGTACATAACATGTTTTTCTTTTCCTTTTCCTTTAATATTATCTTTTTGAAAATATGAACTTGAGAATGTGAAAAAGATAGATCATAATTCATGCATTAACCTTGTGAAAAATCAACTGTTTAAAAACTTAGAACGTAACTTCTCATTTGTCCCTTTGTGCTGAGATAAACTAGGGATGTGGAGTTGATAGAAAATGCCCTAGAGAGGCTTGGCAAGCACTCGAAGGATCGAATCTAACTATATGGTTTTCGAAGTCAGTGGAGGCTGCACTTCGGGTTTCAGTGAAGATTGAAGTCATCTCCGCCATGCAGTGTTTATGCAAAAAGAAAAAAAGGCGAGGACGGGAATCAGACCGTCCTATCTCTAGTCAAAGTAGCCGAAAAAATAGATGAGCGACCCTCATCTTGATCCGCGCGAAATGGCAAGGATGAGAGGAGCGGGGAGGTATTTCCATATGCTTGAGGGCGACGATTGGACCTCCCAAAAAAGGCTTGAGAAAATGGACTAGCAAGCCACAAAAAGGCAAAAGCTCAAAGAAGCAAATTAAGAGGCCAAAGGCCCAAAATTGTGAAGGTTTTAACCGAACAAAAGTGAAGTACTCAAAGAGTCAAATCAAAGGCCAAAGGTCGATTCACTACAAAAAAGCTGTCCCTCGCCAAAAAGAAAATCAAAAAGGCTCAACTCATCTGTGAAACCCGAACCGAATCACGTGCTAGAGAAAGCTATAAGGAAACCATATAGTGCGAGACGGTCCCGAGGTTGCAGTCCAGGAGCCTGAAAAGGGCTATCTCCCGAAACATTCGAATTAATTTGCATCTCGGCACGAAGGTACACGTATCAAGTTTCTTCTAAGTATTTACACGGTTTAATTTAGTAATAAGTAGTAATGCATGAATTAGGATAAATCTAGTCCCACAATCTCACCTTCATATTTTAAAAGCTTACTTAGTGTGCCGCCCTTTAATAGCATTGTTCGGGACGAACAACTAAAAGTGTGGGGGTGATCTGATGGACTATAATTATACGAATCATAAACAGAGTTAAACCCACCAAATTAGACTGTTTGTCTATTTAACTTTTGCTTGTTAGTTCCGATATTTATCTACAGGGTATTTTGGAGCCTAGAGAGAATACACGCTAAGGAGGAGTTTTAAAGCTGAAAATGAATTACGAGTCATTCCATGTCACGACCAAATTCCAACTTTCAAGAACCGACTTGGAATCACTCAAATATGCTAGAACAGTCGGCATTTGGACAAGAACGCAATGCAAAGGCACCGAGCCCGGTAAAGGCCAAACAAGGGCAATTTCAGCCGATTTTGGATTTCGACCATGTTCCAAGCAGAATTTGGCTTAGGTTCCTTCTTGAGATTATCTTAGAATGACATTTTCCTTCAGAATACACTCTCCAAAATCCAAGAAGCTCCGGTCAAATTCCGGTCAAACCGATGGCTTTTTGGAAACAAATATCTCATTCCACTCAAACTCTCCTCCTCCACCTCACATGGGCGGCTTTCCTTGCGGTGTTGACACCGTGCCCGGCTGCTTTTGAGGAGATGAAGACACCTATGGCCGGCGGCTTTTGCTCTCTTCTTGCCATGTGTTGAGATCTCATCCATATGCCTCTTCCCTTTTGACAAGTGTATGGCTATCCTTCATCCCCTTAGCCTATAAATAGAACCCTCCTTCTCCATTGTAAAACATCCCACAATCACAAGTCTTTAGAGAGATAGAGGGCTTAACCCTCTTCTCTTCACTTTCAATAAATATTTTGTTCTTCATTTTGGAGCTACTTTCCCTTGCTTGGATCTTGCTTAGGAGCTCCTCTACTCCACTTATTGTAGGTACAAAATTACTTTCCGTATATTTTGTTCTTACTTTAAAAGTTATTCTCCTTTTCGGTATCCTTGTTCAAAGCCATAGTTTGCTTATATTCCTTGACATGAATACAAGTAGCTAAAGCTTGTATTCGGTAGAGGGAGTATTTATATCATAAACTGTTCTAGACTCTATGCTTATTGCTACTTAGTGTTTCAAAACTTGTTCTATGTGCCACATATTAGGTCAGAACTTCCAAGGTTGAGTGAATGCTTGAAATGGCAAAACTCTTCCGTGGGGTTCGTGAACATACTCGGGTAAGTGGATGCTTGAAATGGCAAAGCTTATCTGAGGAGTTCGACCTCTCTAAAACACCATTTGGATTGATCGGAAATGATTGTTCAAATGGATGCACATAGGCTAGTATACCTTGAAATGGGCTAGACAGTGTGGCAAATCGAGCGCTTGAAATGGCCTTGATACACTTTTGAACACTTAGTAGGATCATTAAGGGTCAATGATGAACGATGATATGATATGAAACCCCTAAACCAAATCCTTTCCTTACAGTCTATTATCAACTATTGTAATTTACTTTCAGTTCTCAAAGCACACTTAAACCCAACCCCAATCGCATTTAAATTCCGCATAAGCTTCATTAAAGAACAACTAATCCACACTGACTCTCTTGGGTTCGACCCCTACTTACCACTTGCTACCCAGTAGTAAAGTCACGAGTAGCGGACTTATAAATTTATTCTTGACGTTTGCACACGACGACTGTGCATCTGTCAATGACTCGTACATCGACTCGTGCTAGTTCATCCCGTGATTGCAGAGCTCAGCCACCCACTGTTGATGCCGAGGCACTAGTTTTGGCTATCGTCGATGAAAGGCAGCAGAGATTTGAGGCATTCATGGCGCTTACACATAAGGCGCCCATGTGGGTTGAGCGGTACTTTCTGGAGCGTTGCGGACTCTTAGAGAGGTTCAGGGCGCTGTTGGACAGATGTGGTTGGCCTGGATTGCTTACGCTCTACAGTGATGCTGATATAGAGGACACTTGTGAGTTCCTAACCGATTACGACTACATTGGGCCTAGGGAGCATGAAGGATTCAGGTACACTTTCAGAGATGTGGAGCACCATTGCACGATGACGCGGCTGCATCAAATCTTTGGGTGGCCAGCAGTGAGAGATGGGAATTTCGTCAATTTCAGTCTTGGGATGGAAATCAGCGACACTTACCTTATCCTTACGGGGACGAGTCATTACAGACCGAGCGATGCTTCAGTCACAGCATTCACAGATCCTTTCTGGTATTTAGTACATTTCATTTTGACGAGGACCTTGACTGCGAGGGCGAACGGCAATGATAAGCCGTCGATACGAGATCTGACGCTTCTAGGCTCTTTGGTGAGAGGGGTAGTCCCACACTGGGGATATTTTTTGTGTGAGCACTTGAAGAACATTAAGCCTCAAGGGCCAGTTAGTGTGGGTGGCATGGTAACTTATATGCTGCGCAATCTTCACCCGGACATGGATGCACTACCAGGCCACATGATTCTTGCTTATGGATTAGCTGACGGTGACAGACTTGGTTCTGGGAGGACATATAGAGTCAGCAGTGAGGGTGAAGTGCATTGGACTTATTTTGCAGATCCAGCTCTTAGGCCACCGCCTAGCCCACCGCGACAGAGAGGGAGACCGCCAGAGCGTGGAAGAGCTGCAGGGGGCAGGAGACGTCGGAGAGAAGAGGTAGATGTCCCACTGAATGTGGTACCACCAGAGGAGCAGGTACCGAGACAGCCCGGAGAGTATTCACAGGCGCAGATTGACCATTTATTTAATGTGAACAGGGCTATGATGATGGCAATGGGTGGCGGCTTCCACCCAGTTTCCGCTCCCCCAGGATGGCGTCCAGGTCATGCCATTCCGCCCGAATACATGCAGCCACCTCCACCACCGGACTATTAGAGGAGTACCAGTACCAGTTCCTTTTGCTTTTTATTTATTTCTTTTTATTTTTATTTGAGTCTGTTGAGTCTATTTTGTGTGAGTCTGTTTTGTTATACATCTCATCTCTTGCATTGTACCATGAGGACACGGATCCATCTAAGTGTGGGGTGGGATGTTGTTGAGTCAGTTGTGCGTCGTGTCTGTTTTTAATTTTTTATGTCGTATGTTATGTGTCTTGATGAACTCGTAATGAACTGATGATGCACTGCTATGCTTTTCTGATATGTCAAAATCCTATTTCCAGTTTTTTATGACTATTGTGCTCACTTGACTAAAAATGCAAAATTTCAAAAATTTTCGATGCTTTGTTCTTGTGAGTTGTGATATGCAGGGATGTGGAGTTGACAGAAATGTCCTAGAAGGGTACGGCAAATTGCAAGAAGTTCTGAGTTTTTGGTTTCTGATGATTGAGAAAAGCGGTGGAGGTTGACGCTTCAGTAGCTTAATCCTGAGAGTCTGCTCCGCCACTACAGTGCTTATGCGGTTAGGTGGGACGGGAGAACATCACACCATCCAATCTCTAGTCCGAGTAGCCGGGAAAACAGATGAGCGACCCTCGGCTTGACTCACGTGAAAAGGACGGGGATGCGAAAAGAGCAGAAGGCGCAAATGATTATGTGGACAAGAAACAAATTCAAAAGCTGAAGGCAAACCATCAAGTGAGAAGAAAATCAGAAATCTGATTGATTCAAGCAAAAATGTGTCGTTTATCAAGGTCCGACTCAATGGTATGAAAGCAGTGAATTAATCACGTGTCAGAGAAAGCCGCCGACTCAATCTAAAGACCAGAACTCAGAAAAGAATGCAATGTCCATGGTACCTATAGGGGACTATCTCCCAAACATCCAAGGTCGTTTGAATTGCAACTCGCGAGGTAACAAGTATCGAAAAATCTATCTATACTCGCATTGTTAGAATCTTAAGCATGATAAGATTAATTGCTGCATTTGAGATTGAGATGTAAGGATTAGCATGACTAGTACATTGTAATTCGTTCTATGGCTTCGTTCTTGTTCGGGACGAACAAGTTCAAGTGTGGGGTAGTTTGATGAGTCGTAGTTGTACGACTATTTTATATGTTAAAACCCCGTCTCTTAGTGTTACCTGTATATTATTTCACTACATGTGTGTAGTTTTCATTCTCAGGTACACTCGGAGACCATGGAAGGAATACCGGCTAAAAGGAGCCTATTTGAAGATGTTTGGTGCGGAAAGAAATGAAGTCCAAAGCACTTTGGAATTTTCATCAGTGCAAACCGCGGAGGGCTTAAGGAGTTAAGGCGCGGACGTCTATACATTTACAGTAATTCAAGAGACGTCCGCGGGTCGTAAATCAGGAGACGTCCGCGCCCTCCAGCTGGAAATTTTGAATTGCATTATCAGAAAGCCCAAGGAGATAATAAATAAGCACGAAACCCTAGGCGACCAGCCCGCGAATTTCAGCAGAGAAAAGAGACACGTTTCGGGAAGAAACAACATACACGTTCGAGAGATTTAGAGAATTAGGGTTTGACCAAATTTTGGAGAAGAAAGGTGCAGCGCGGTGGAGAATTCACCATTAGTAATTTCGTTCTATTTTATTCATATAACTTCATGATGTATTCCATTGCGATGAGTAGCTAAACCCATATGTGTAGGCTAGAACTCGACATTGTGATGTTTTGACTTGAGACCTATATTTATCTTTATGTTTTGCGTTATATTATTCTGCATGTTTATGGAATTGATGTGCTAGCATAAGTGGAACCCTAGCAGGGGAGCTTCTGTTAGTGTGTTGATTTCGATTGTCACAGTTTACTAGCAACCTAGCGGGGATAGCAAACTAGGATACGAGTAATATACCACTAGGATTGACACCTTAGGACAACTTGTAGTGCAACCTAGCGTGGAGCTATAAGTTGTAAAACATTAGAAATCAAAATGGTTGGGTTAATGATTTAGTCTTACATCACAGTCGAAAGTTCTAGCTTGCACTGTTCTTTAATATTTGATACTCGAATTAGTGTGACGATTTCTCTAGTGATCATTGTTGCTTGCTGCGTTTTATTTACTTGTTGAATTTAAAACCCCCCCACTGTTACGTTCTTACTTGGTGAACAGATTCTCAACCGATCTCTGTGGATTCGACCCGACTTACCACTTGCTAGTCGGAATTATAAATGTTTTTGCACAGGTACAACAACACATGTCAGCAGTCACTTGATCTCTCATTTCCGATCAAACCAAGCGACTTAAAGAGAGGTTGAACTCCACGGAAAAGCTTTGCCATTTCAACCATCCACTTAACCGTGTATGTTCGCGAACCCCACGGAAGAGCTTTGCCATTTCAAGCATCCACTCAACCGTGTATGTTCTACCCGAATGTATAGCACATAGAACAAGCTTGAATACAATAGTAGCACTAAAAAATAGGGTCTAACATGTTTTCTTGATACAAGCACACCCCTTCAACCGAATGAAGGGTTTAGCTACAAGTATCCATGGAAGTGGATATCATAGCTAGTGCAAGAAAAGTAAAGGGTTTTGGAAAATACTTGAAAAGAAAATAAAGGTTTTCGAAATGAAAGACAAAAAAGAGTAGAGAGATGTTGAACTAGTAACAAGAACAAACTCAAACTCAAGAACAAACTTGGAGCTTTTGATATTGAAATACAAGTGTTTACAGGGATTTGTGCCTAAAATTCTAGAGAGATTCAAGGAGCATGAAGTAGAGATGATGGTGATGATAATGTGTAAAGGGTGAAGGATTGTTTTCAAGAAGGGGAGCTCCTCTATTTATAGGCATGGGAGGCGGTGGAGAGGAGGTGAGTGGAGGAGGATATTTGTCCTCCCACCGCCTCTAGTTCTCCCTCAACTCCGATTGGAGCTTGGTTGGTCTTCGGTTGGAGCTTGGCTTGAGCCAAAGGGTGCACATGGTGAGCACATGGGCGGCTAAGCTTGGGTTGAGCCAAAGGGCAAGTCATTTGGACTTGTTTGAGGCTTGGTTTCAAACCAAAGGTCAACCGAAGTGAATAGTATAAGCTAACCGGGAAAGAAGTAGTTTGGTTGGACTTCGCCGGATTTTGACCGGAGCAAGGCTAAAACTGACCGGAGCATGGCTGTGGCTGGACTGAGCTTGATTGGAGCACCACCGGAGGTTGATCGGAGCTCGCCGGAATTTGGCTGGAATATGGCCGGAGGTGATTGGGTCGAGGACCATGGATTCTGAACGACAAGGCCAAGATAAACATGTTTCATCAAGGAAGTTAGGACTGATTCTGGCCGGAGCATGGTCATGGCCGGGGTTGAAGTTTTCCTCGGGCCCTTGGTCGACCGAGCTCGGGCGCTGCTCTCGGGCGGGGACCTGGTTCTCTCGGAAGCGGGTCTCGGCGCTCTCGGACGTGGGTCTCAGCGCTGGCCTTGGATGGCCCAGTAGTGGCTCTCGGCGCGCCCTGATAGGATCCTCGGACGCAGCCTGGGACCTCTCGACGCTGGTTCCTGGGTACGTCCAGCATTGTAGCTCGGCACTCCCGGCACGGGCTGCTGGGCGCTCTTGACACAGTTGGCACAGGCGCTCGGCACTCCCGGCACGCTCGGCCGGGGACCTGGTTCTCTCGGTCCTTGGCCTGCGGTACCCGGTACTTCCTCTCGGTCCCCGACTGGCTTTTCCGAGTCCCTGGCTGGGGTCCCTCAGTCCTGGGTGAATTTCCTCGGGCCATTGTCAATTTTCCTCGGGCCCTGGTTGTGATTTCTAGGCCAGAAATGTTTGGCTATCCTTTATAGCTTAAGAACCCCCTTTTTAGCTCATTTCTTTTCTAAACCTCAAAATACCTTGTAGAACAAAAATGGAACTAACAAGTAGTAGTTGTTAAGACAAAGTGTCTAATTTTGTGGGTTTAACTGTCTTGATGAATCATATAAATATGGTCCATCAAATCACCCCACACTTATACTTGTTCGTCCCGAACAATGATATTCGAAAGAGGAACACAAAATCCAAGTAAAAAGCTCTAAATAAGAATGTGAGAATGTGGGACTAGATTTATCCTATTCATGCAATACTTACTTGTTATCAAACTAAACCGTGTAAATACTTAGAAGAAACTTGATACTTGTACCTTCGAGCCGAGATGCAAATTAATTTGGATGATTCGGGAGATAGCCATTTTTCAGGCTTTTGAACTGCATTCTTGGGACCGACTCGCACTATATGGTTATCTTGTAGCTTTCTCTAGCACATGATTTGGTTCGGGTTTCAATGATTTGAGCTCTTTGATTTCCTTTTGATGAGGGACAGCTTTTGAAGTGATTTTGTCTTTGGCCTTCGATTTTGAATTGGAGTTTCTTCACTTTTGTTTCGGTTAAAACCTTCACAATTATGCCTTTGGCCTTTGATTTGCTTCTTTGAGCCTTGCTTCTTTGTGATTTGCTTGTCCATTTTCTCAACCTTTTGGGAGGTCCAATCATCGCCCGAGAGCTTATGGAAATACCTCCTCTCTCTTTCTCATCCTCGCCGTTTCGCGCGGGTCAAGATGAGGGTCGCTCATCTATTTTCTCGGCTACTTGGACTAGAGTTAGGACGGTTTTATTCCCGTCCCGCCTCTTGCATAAACGCTGCACGGCGGAGATGACTCTGAATCCAATGAAACGCGAAGTGCTAACCTCCACTGACTTCGTAAACCATATAGCGAAATCCGATCCTTCGAGTGCTTGCCAAGCCTCTCTAGGGCAATTTATGTCAACTCCACATCCCCTATATATCTCAGCACAAAGGGACAAATAAGAAGTTACATCCTCAAGTTTTTACACAGTCGAGATTTCACAAGGTAAATGCTTGAATTTAGATCTATCTTTTTCACATTCTCAAGTTCATATTTTCAAAAAGTTAATATTAAGGGAAAAGGAAAAAAGAAAGCATGTTAAACAACTATGTGCAAAGGCAGTTCTCACCCCACACTTTTGAACGAAGGCGTGCCTTTCGGCATGACTTAGTTCAAAAGCCAATTGCAAGCAAATATTTATAGGAAAGATGAGAACGGCTCAAAAAGCTAAATGACATAAGTAAAATGACTAAAAGTAAGAAAAATGATGGGTTACCTCCCGACCAGTGCCTTTGTTTAACGTCGTTGGCTCGACGATACCTCACTCAGGAGGGATCTGGGTCCCATGGGCGGCTCAGGTCAAATTTTGCCGCGGCTCCTGCATTGATCCTTGCCTTGACCCTTCTAAGGCTTTCGTGAGATGAAGTGCTCGGAACAGGTTTCCATTGTTCTGGTGGTTTCTCCTTCCAATACCTTTGAGAAGGCGAGGGACCCTTCACCATAGCTGCTGGTTTAGTTATACTCTCAGTCTCTCTTGGTTGGTCAGGAACTAGTGCACTGAGATCAGCGGTGTTCATAATGTCTGGTGGTTTCTTTGTATCCGTGCGGCCATCAGCATAGATAGAGAAGTCTGAATTTCTGTCGCCGAA
This sequence comes from Rhodiola kirilowii, assembly GCA_033675215.1. NCBI lineage: Eukaryota > Viridiplantae > Streptophyta > Magnoliopsida > Saxifragales > Crassulaceae > Rhodiola > Rhodiola kirilowii. Next base: position 19,848,365 of record CM066201.1, read on the forward strand.
TGCAAGCGACAATGAGCCCTCGCTCATGTCAATCTTTGCCCTTGTGGTGTAGAGGAATGGCCGTCCCAATATGAGTGTTGGAGGGTCGTCCTCGCTGGTATCTCCGATTTGTATTACATAAAAGTCTGTAGGTACGACGAGTTTTCCCACACGGAGCATTAACTTTTCTAGCACTCCAACCGAATGGACACACGACTTGTCCCCCAACTCGATTAATAACTTTGGTGGCTTTAATGGACCAAGCCCCAATGAGCAATATAGAGGGTAAGGCAGGACATTGACGGCGGCCCCATGATCAATTAAGCAATGATGAACTTGGGCTTTGCCGATACCACATGTGACCGTGAAGGCCCCTGGGTCCTTACCCATTTCCAGTTGTGTCTCATGATTCCAAGTGAGGAGCTTCTCCGTCATCAGGCCGTTTTGCCCATTCCTTGGCTCCAATTCCTTTTCTACCTTGTTCTTTTGGGCCGCATGATCTTCGGAGGCAATGATCCTCATAGGGTAAGATGAATCTTGAGCCCCAATATCCCAGCCAGATGCTGGTACATTAAAGTGTGTGATTGGCGGTGGTGTCATGTTAACGCTGAACGCATAGCGTCCTTTGTCAGCATGCGTGACCCATGTTCTGCCATTATTGGGTTGATCTTCCTCTTGATTTCAATCAGGACGGTGCCTACGGGTGTAGTGCTAGACCGTAGGTTTGTAAGTTGCGGGTCCTCGTTGTTGTTCCGCCAGTAGCGCTGCAGTTTGTGCTTCTTTGAGTCTTTTTCTGGCCATTAGTTCTCTGCATGACTGGGCATATGCTTCATCTTCCCACACCATACCAGTGAATTCTTCCTTATCTACTTCCGTAGTTGATAGTGAGGGTCGTGCTGCTTCTTCCAGTGCCGCCTTCATGTCTGACATCTTTATCACGCTAATATTTGCCTTTGGGTTTTGGATGGTTTGTGAAGGAAGTCGACCAGGCTCATTAGTGAGCGCGGACATTGAGGTGGCGAGCTGGGACATTTGTTTGGTCAAATCTATAATTGCTCCGTCAGTTTTCGCCTGGAATTGGTGTAGCGAAGTACCCAATTGATGTACGCTTCCTGTGAGTTCCTCCATTGTGTCTTCAAGCGACTTGTTCGGTCCTTGTTGATTGCTCGAGCTGGCTTGGTACTGATTCGGTCCCTTCTGTTGATATTGGCCTGTCGGGTACTGGTTTGGTCCCCTTTGTTGGTATTGGCCCGCTGGTGGGGCATTCTGGTTGTACTGCCGGTGGGGAAGTTGGTAGAATGACTGAGCTGGTTGAGGTGCGGCTTGTTGTGTCTCCCTCGGAGGGTGGTTCTCGTTCCGCCAGTTTGGGCCGGTTGCTTAACCATACTGCCGGCTTGGTCCGGCTCTGTCGTTGCTGTTGTTATTGTATCCTTGGTATCCTACCACTGCATTCACTTCTGCCGGTTCTTCTACTATTAATGTCGGGCATGCGTCAGTCTTGTGGTCCATGTACCACAAAACTCGCAAGGCTTCACTTGAGCTGGCTGCCTTCGTAGGATTTGAACCATCATTTCCTTCATTTGTTTCATCTCCTCTGGCATGGAGTTCATCGGTGTCTCGGCCTTCACCACATTCTTTGTTCGGGAAAATTCTTCCTGCCGAGTTGTCTCCTCTCTAAATCGGGCATTTTCAGCAACATCGGAGATGAGTTGCCTTATGCCGCTTAATGATAGATTCATCATTGATCCTCCAGCTGAGGCATTGACAGAGCACAGTCGTCGTGTGCAACGCAAAAAGTTAATTTATAAGTCCGCTACTCGTGACTTACTATTGGATTAGCAAGCGGTAAGTAGGGGTCGAACCCAAGGGAATTAGTGGATAATTGTTCTTAAAGGGATTTGTACTGAAATGTAAGTGCGATTGGGGTTGGTTGTGGTTTTAGTACTGAAAGTAAATTACTGAAACGTAAATGACTGGAAATAAAGTGCGTAAAGTAAATACTAAAAGTAAGTGCGGAAAATAAATTGCTGGAACAGTCGAGTTCAAGGTCAACCGCAAACACACCTTTGGTTTGTCGCACGCTATAAGCGCAATACGTACCAATGGTTATATTGGGTTGACGTTGAAAGCGTCTGTAGTAAGCGAAATGTAAAGACTGAAAATAAATTGTTGAAAGTAAAGACTGAAAGTAAAAGTGCAGAAAATAAAGTGCTGAAAGTAAAAGTTAGGTGCGGAAAGTAAAGTTAGTTGCGGAAAGTAAAGTACTGAAAGTAAATGTTAGGTACTGAAAGTAAAGTTAGTTGCGGAATGTAAAGGTACTGAAAGTAAGCAGTTGATAATAGGACTGAAAGTAAAGTGACGAGTGGTGTTTTAATTAATGGAAAGATTCGGTTTTAGGGGCCTTGTATCATAGTTCGTTCATCATCGACCTCTAATGATCATACTAAGTGTTCAAAGATGTATCAAGGCCATTTCTAGCACTCGACTTGCCACACCGTCTAGTCCTTTTCAAGACATAGAGCACTTGTTCTAGTTAGGCTAATTCCTCCTTTCGAAGTATCTTAGCTTATGTGCATCCACTTGATCAATCATTTCCGATCAACCAAGTGGTGTTTTAAAGAGGTTGAACTCCATGGAAAAGCTTTGCTCTTTCGAGCCTCCACTTAACCATGTAAGCTCACGAACCCCATGGAAGAGCTTTGATCTTTCGAGCCTCCACTCAACCATGAATGTCCTAACCTAATATATGGCACATAGAACAAGTTTGAACACAAAGAAGCACTAAGAAAAGGGTCTAAAACGGTTTTATGATACAAGCACACTTTTTCAACCGAATGAAGGGTTTAGCTACGAGTATCCATAGAAGTGGATACCATAGCTAAGTGCTTAGAAAAGTAAAGGTTTTGGTTTTGAAAGACAAAGAAAGTAAAGGTTTTGAAAAGTAAAAACTCAAGAACAACAAGAGTACTCAAGAACCAACAAGAGTACTCAAGAACAAGTAAATCTAAGACAAGAAAAGTAAAGCGAGGGCTCGGTTATGGACAAGGAAATAAAGAGGGTTTGGGATCAAGAACACACTCAAACTCAAGAACAAACAAGAGCTTTTGATTCAAAGTAAAGTGTTTACAAGGATTGTGAGTACAAAACTAGAGAGATAAGTAACAAGTGATTGTGGATTCTAAGGACAAGGACATGTTTCAAGGAGGGGAGGCCCTCCTTTTATAGGCAAATGTGGCGGTGGAGGAGAGGTAGTGGAGTAGGATATTTCCTCCTCCAACCGCCTCTAGTCCTCCCATAAGTCCGGTTGAGCTTGGTTGGCCTTCGGTTGGACTTGTTTGACACTAAAGGGTGCACTTGCCTTGCACATGGGCGGCTGAGGTGTGAGTGAGCCAAGAGACATCCCCTTGGTCATTAGATCTTTGTTGAGGCTTGGAACAAGTCATTGGACTTAGTTTGAGGCTTAGTTCCTTCCCAAAGGGCAACCGTAGTAAATAGTAAGGCCAACCGGGAGAAGTACTAGTTTGGATTTGGTTGAACTTCGCCGGGGTGTGGCCGGAGTAACAAATGACCGGAGCATTGATGAGTCGTAGTTGTACGACTATTTTATATGTTAAAACCCCGTCTCTTAGTGTTACCTGTATATTATTTCACTACCTGTGTGTAGTTTTCGTTCTCAGGTATACTCGGAGACCCTGGAAGGAATACCGGCTAAAAGGAGCCTATTTGAAGATGTTTGGCGCGGAAAGAAATGAAGTCCGAAGCACTTTGGAATTTTCGTCAGTGCAGACCGCGGACGCCTTAAGGATTAATGGCGCGGACGTCTATACAATTACCGTAATTCAAGAGACGTCCGCGGGGAGTAAATGCAGGAGACGTCCGCAGGTGACAGCTGGCAGTCGAATTTCCTATTTTCGATTTGGCACCTCGTGGAGTATAAAAAGGAGAATAAGAAGACAAAACCAGAGGCGACGAGAGGCGGCCAGACCTCGAATTCCAGTGTGGAAAAGAGACACGAAATAGAGAAGAGAACTCTCAGATTAGGGTTCCAATTGAAGAAAGCTTGGAGGATTATTCGACATCAGTATTTTCATGTCATCTTACTCAATTACGATTATGTATTCCATTGCGATGAGTAGCTAAACTCATATGTGTAGGCTAGAACTTGACATTGTGATGTTTTGACTTGAGAACCATATTTATCTTTATGTTTTGCGCTATATTGCTATGCATTGTTTATGGATTTGATATCCTAGCACGAGTGGAACCCTAGCGGGGGAGCTTTTGTTTGTGTGTTTATTTCAATTATCACAGTTTACTAGCAACCTAGCGGGGATAGTAAACTAGGATACGAGTAATATACCACTAGGATTGACACCCTAGGACAACTTGTAGTGCAACCTAGCGGGGAGCTATAAGTTGTAAAACATTAGAAATCAAAACGGTTGGGTTAATGATTTAGTCTTAGATCACAATCGAAAGTCCTAGCTTGCACATCTCTTTGAACGTATTACTTGAATTTGTGTGACAATTGCTCATCTTGACAAGTGATCATTGTTGCTTGCTTGCGTTTTATTTACCTGTTGCATTCAAAAACCCCCCCAATTGTTACTCTAATACTTAGTGAACAGATTCTCAACCAATCTCTGTGGATTCGACCCGACTTACCACTTCCTAGTCGGAAAAAGAAATATTATTTTTGCACAGGTACAACGACACCTGTCAAGCATGGTGGTGAGGATATGAGCTAGATCAGAGCATCACCGGAGCTTTGCCGGAGCATGGCCGGAGCTTGGCCGGAATATGGCCGGAGCTACCGAAATTTTGGCCGGAGGTGATTGGGTGTTGGACCATGGATTTGGAATGTTGAGACGATTCTAAGACTGATCCATGAAGGATGTTTGGCCAGATTCTGCCTGGAGCATGGTCATGGCCCGGGGTTGAAGTTTTCCTCGGGCCCTTGGTCGACCGGGCCCAGGCGCTGCTCTCGGCGCGATCCTGGTTTTCTCAGACTCGGCTCTCGGTGCTCTCGGATGTGGGTCTCGGCGCTCTCGGATGTGGGTCTCGGCACTCTCAGATGTGGGTCTCGGCAAGGGCGCTCGGCTCTCTCGGCACGGGTGCTCAGCTCTCTCGGCACGGGTGCTCGGCTCTCTCGGCACGGGTGCTCGGCGAGGACCTGGTCTTCTCAGGACTTGGTTTCCGGCACTCCCGGCACTTGGACGCGGCACCTCTCGGCAGGGACCCGAGGTTCTCGATACTGGGCCTGGGTACCCGACTGAGCTTCCTCGGTCCTCGACTGGGGTCCTCGGTCCCTGGTTGATTTTTCTCGGTCCCCGACTGGCCCGACTTGACTTGTAATCCATTTTTGGTTTAAGAACCCCCTTTTTAGCTCGTTTCTTCTCTAAACCTCAAAATAGCCTGTACAACAAAAATGGAACTAACAAGTAAACATTGTTAAGACAAAGTGTCTAATTTTGTGGGTTTAACTATCTTAATGAATCATATAAATATGGTCCATCAGATCACCCCACACTTATACTTGTTCATCCCGAACAATGCTATTCGAGAGAGAAACACAAAATCCAAGTAATAAGCTCTAAATAGGAAAGTGAGAATGTGGAACTAGATTTATCCTATCCATGCAATACTTACTTGTTACCAAACTAAACCGTGTAAATACTTAGAAGAAACTTGATACTTGTACCTTTGAGCCGAGATGCAAATTAATTCGGATGATTCGGGAGATAACCCTTTTCAGGCTCCTGGACTGCATTCTCGGGACCGACTCACACTATATGGTTATCTTGTAGCTTTCTCTAGCACGTGATTTGGTTCGGGTTTCAATGATATGAGCTCTTTGACTTCCTTTGACGAGGGACAGCTTTTGAAGTGATTTGGTCTTTGGCCTTTGATTTTGAATTGGAGTTTCTTCACTTTTTGTTTTGGTTAAAACCTTCACTATTTTGGCCTTTGGCCTTTGATTTGCTTCTTCGGGCTTTGCTTCTTTGTGATTTGCTTGTCCATTTTCTCAACCTTTTGGGAGGTCCAATCATCACCCGAGAGCATATGGAAATACCTCCCCGCTCTTTCTCATCCTCGCCGTTTCGCGCGGGTCAAGATGAGGGTCGCTCATCGATTTTCTCGGCTACTAGGACTAGAGTTAGGACGGGTTGATTCCCGTCCCGCCTCTTGCATAAACGCTGCACGGCGGAGATGACTCTAATTTCCAATGAAACCCGAAGTGCAACCTCCACTAACTTCGTAAACCATATAGTGAAATTCGATCCTTTGAGTGCTTGCCAAGCCTCTCTAGGGCATTTTATATCAACTCCACATCCTCTGTATATCTCAGCACAAAGGGACAATTAAGAAGTTACATCCTCAAGTTTTTATACAGTTGAGATTTCACAAGGTAAATGCTTGAATGTAGATCTATCTTTTTCACATTCTCAAGTTCATATTTTCAAAAAGATAATATTAAGGGAAAAGGAAAAGGAAAGCATGTTAAACTAATTATGTGCAAAGGCAGTTCTCACCCCACACTTTTGAACGAAGGCGTGCCTCTCGGCATGACTTAGTTCAAAAGCCGATTGCAAGCAAATATTTACAAGAGAAGGAAATGACATTAAGGAAAAGGGAAGAACTGAACTCCCTTTACGGTGTCGTTGCATGTCGAGGACATACGAGCAATGACATGGCTCGGAGCGGAATAATCGAGGGAGTTCGGCTGGGGCCTTGAACTCTCGGCGCTCCCCAAAGCTGATTCCTATACAAGTAGTCATTCCTTCTATACACAAAATGGGTGAGAGCGACTGACGAGGTAAAAACTAAATGACAGAAATTAAATGACTGAAAAGAAAAAATGCCGGGTTACCTACCGACCAGTGCCTTTGTTTAACGTCGTTGGCTCGACGATTGGGGATCACAAGTTTGGATCCCATGGGCGGTTCAGGTCGTATTTCTGTGCAGCGCCTACCTTTATTCTTTCCTTGACTCTCCCCGAGTTCTTGTGGGATGATGAGCTTGGGTCAGGACTCCATTGTTCCGGTGGTTTTTCCTTCCAACACCTCTGAGAAGGCGAGGGACCCTTAACCACAGTCGCTGGTCTTTTGAGTCGGGCTCTTTTGTGTTTAGGGCTGCCTTATCTAGTTGTGACGAGAAAATGCTCCATCAAGGAGTCGTTCTGCTCAGGCCCTTCCTCCATCCTTCTTTCATGCTCTCCACTGATCACATAGTTTTCTGCGATTTGCATATTGATCAAAGGGAAAAGTTGCGAGGCTTCCATTATAAGGGCCGGTTCCATATTGGTCAGCCCGTCCGTGAGGACCTGGTCTTGGTTAGTTTCTTCAGCTGCTTCCGTGATGAGGGCAGGGTATGTTTCGGGCAGCTCGCTAGTGGCGACCTGAACTTCCTTTTCTGCCGGCTCGGTAGTGAGCTCCCATGAGGATTCTTCTTCGTCCCTCACTAAATTGGTTTCTGGCTCTAGGTCTTCTGATGGTTTGGGGGTGATCACCCACGAAGGTTCCTCCTCTGTGCTTCCTGTTTCTGATTCGTCCTTCATGGCCTCAGCAATGTCTTCCCTACTCCTCTCTAGATTAGCTTCTACCATTTGTGCTCTATGATCAGCTTGGTGCCTTGGCCTTCGTTTTGTAGCTTCGGCTAAGTCATCTTTGAGATTCCACATTTCAGTCGTGGTCAAATGCATGGCCGATCCTCCCACTGCATCATTAATCCTCGATTGCTCAACTGCCCTCATTCCACAAAGAAATTTTTGAAGAAGGAACACTTCCGTGAATCCATGGTGCGGGCAGCGCGAAACAACTGTATCAAAGTATGTATAATACTCATCCAGTGTCTCGTCCCGGGATTGTTGAAGGCAGATGATCTTCTCGCGGGTGTCATGTCGTAAGGATGGCGGGGAGAATTCTTATAGGAATTGGGCACGAAGATCCACATAATAGTCTGCACAACTAGCAGTTGATGAGTAATACCTGATTACAGCAAAGTCAGTTAGAGAGTGTTTAAAACATTCCAGTTTAAACCCTTCTAACGTTTCATTTTCAGGTTTCATGTGTCTGCAAATGGCGTTAAAATGTTGGCAATGTATTACAGGGTCCCCTCCGATGGTACCTCCAAACTGGGGGAGATACCGAATCATCCATGCATACATAGTGGAAAATGAAATGAAAATAAAAAATGAAAAGAAAAGAACAACTAATCTGATAGCTAATTCCCCGGCAACGACACTAATTTTTGACGGAGCACAGTCGTCGTGTGCAACGCAAAAAGTAAATTTATAAGTCCGCTACTCGTGACTTACTATTGGATTAGCAAGCGGTAAGTAGGGGTCGAACCCAAGGGAATTAGTGGATAATTGTTCTTTAAGGGATTTGTACAGAAATGTAAGTGCGATTGGGGTTGGTTGTGGTTTTAGTACTAAAAGTAAATTACTGAAAAGTAAATGACTGGAAATAAAGTGCGTAAAGTAAATACTGAAAGTAAGTGCGGAAAATAAATTGCTGGAACAGTCGAGTTCAAGGTCAACCGCAAACACACCTTTGGTTTGTCGCACGCTATAAGCGCAATACGTACCAATGGTTATATTGGGTTGACGTTGAAAGCGTCTGTAGTAAGCGAAATGTAAAGATTGAAAATAAATTGCTGAAAGTAAAGACTGAAAGTAAATGTGCGGAAAATAAAGTGCTGAAAGTAAAGGTTAGGTGCGGAAAGTAAAGTTAGTTACGGAAAGTAAAGTACTGAAAGTAAATGTTAGGTACTGAAAGTAAAGTTAGTTGCGGAATGTAAAGATACTGAAAGTAAATGGTACTGAAAGTAAGCAGTTGATAATAGGACTGAAAGTAAAGTGACGAGTGGTGTTTTAATTAATGGAAATATTCGGTTTTAGGGGCCTTGTATCATAGTTTGTTCATCATCGACCTCTAATGATCATACTAAGTGTTCAAAGATGTATCAAGGCCATTTCTAGAACTCGACTTGCCACACCGTCTAGTCCTTTTCAAGACATAGAGCACTTGTTCTAGTTAGGCTAATTCCTCCTTTCGAAGTATCTTAGCTTATGTGCATCCACTTGATCAATCATTTCCGATCAACCAAGTGGTGTATTAAAGAGGTTGAACTCCATGGAAAAGCTTTGCTCTTTCGAGCCTCCACTTAACCATGTATGCTCACGAACCCCATGGAAGAGCTTTGCTCTTTCGAGCCTCCACTCAACCATGAATGTCCTAACCTAATATATGGCACATAGAACACGTTTGAACACAAAGAAGCACTAAGAAAAGAGTCTAAAATGGTTTTATGATACAAGCACACCCCTTCAACCGAATGAAGGGTTTAGCTACGAGTATCTGACAGCACTGCCTTGTCGCGAGGCAATGTGTGCAAATAAATTTATAAGTTTGCTACTCGCGACTTAACTACTGGGTAGCAAGTGGTAAGTAGGGGTCGAACCCAAGGGAATTAGGGGGATAAGCTATTCTTTGAGGCGATTGTACATCGAGGGAGCATGTTTTTAGGTTGATTGAGGTTTTAATGCTAACAACTAAGTGATTGGTTGGTTGGTTTTAGTTTTTGGTGTGGAAAAGTAAATGACATAAAAGTAAATACTGAAAATAAACAGGAAGACTTACAGCGGTTGTTGCGTGATCGGCAAGTCTTGCGGAACGTCAGCAGTTGATAGTGCAGTTTATACTAAGAAAGTGAAGTGCCAGTGGTGTTTTAAGTCAAGAAAAGATTCAGTTTCAGGGGCCTTGTATCATAGTTGTTTATCATTGACCGCTAATGATCATACTACGTGTTCAAAGATGAATCGAGGCTATTTCTAGCACAAGACTTGCAACATCGTTTAAAACACTTGTTCTATTTTAGACTAATTCCTCCTTTCGAAGTATCTTAGCCTTAAGTGCATCCATTTGATCTTCAGTTACGATCAACAAAATGCTTTTCCCGTTAAAGCATCCACTTACCCGAGTATGTTCACAAACCCCACGGAAGAGCTTTGCCCGTTAAAGCTTCCACTCAACCTTGGAAGTTCTAACCTTATATGTGGCACATAGAACAAGTTTAGAACACAGAGAGGCACTAGGTGCAGGGTCTAAAACATTTTATGACACAAGTACACTCCTTTAATCGAATAAAGAGTTTAGCTACGAATATCCATGGAAGAGGACATCATAACTAAGTACTTGAAAAGGTTTTTGAAAGACAGTAAAGTAAAGTTTTCGAAAGTAAAGACGGTAAGGGAAAGGGGTGAGTACTTCAAGAACCGACAAGAGTACTCAAGAATAAAGTAAAGCTTGAGTACTCAAGAACTGACAAGAGTACTTAAGAACGATCTACAATATTCAAGAATCAACAAGAATATTATAGATTTCAAACCAAGCTTACAAAGTACCAAAACCTTTAGAGAGATAAGTGTTTGTGAATGTGGATTTGAGGATGCATTTACAAGTGAAGAGAGGCTTGTATTTATAGCCAAAAGGGGAGGAGATGGATGGATGAGATGAAACCACATGGTTTTCATCCAAGGGAGGAGGGGAGGGGGTGGAAGCCGCCCGTTGGAGGTCATGGGAGGAGGGGAGCTTCCTCCTTTGGTCACCTCCTCCAAAAGCCACCAATCACATGGGGTAAAAGGATGAGTTTTGTGAGGTTTTGTGACGTTTTCACAAGTCTATCGGTGTATTTTGGCCTCGGACTGACTTTGGTTTCCCTTCGGTTGGATTTGTTTTGAGTGATTCAATGTCAGGATCTTGAGATTTCTTCAGTCGGCGTCTGATCGTGACCTAGGAATGACTCATAATATCTTTTCAGCGTAAAATCCTCTCCTTAGCGTATATTCTCTCTAGGCTCCAAAATACCCTGTAGATAAATATCGGAACTAACAAGCAAAAGTTAAATAGACAAACAGTCTAATTTTGTGGGTTTAACTGTGTTTTTGATTCGTATAATTATGGTCCATCAGATCACCCCACACTTTTAGTTGTTCGTCCCGAACAATGCTATTAAAGGGCGGCACACTAAGTAAGCTTTTAAAATATGAAAGTTAGATTGTGGGACTCGATTTATCCTAATTTATGCATTACTTACTTATTACCAAATTGAACTGTGTAAATAAATAGAAGAAACTAGATACTTGTACCTTCGTGCTGAGATGCAAATTATTTTGGATGTTTCGGGAGATAGCCCTTTTTAGGCTCCTGGACTGCATTCTCGGGACCGTCTCGCACTATATGGTTTTCTTGTAGCTTTCTCTAGCACGTGATTCGGTTCGGGTTTCGATGGTTTGGTCTTTGATTTTCTTTTGGCGAGGGACAGCTTTTGTAGTGAATCAGCCTTTGGCCTTTGATTTGACTCTTTGAGTACTTCACTTTTCGTTCGGTTAAAACCTTCACAATTTTGGGCCTTTGGCCTCTTGATTTGCTTCTTTGAGCTTTTTGCTTCTTTGTGACTTGCTAGTCCATTTTCTCAAGCCTTTTTGGGAGGTACAATCGTCGCCCGCGAGCATATGGAAATACCTCCCCGCTCCTCTCATCCTTGCCATTTCGCGCGGGTCAAGATGAGGGTCTCTCATCTATTTTCTCGGCTACTTTGACTAGAGATAGGATGGTCTGATTCCCGTCCTCGCCTTTTTTCTTTTTGCATAAACACTGCATGGCGGAGATGACTTCAATCTTCACTGAAACCTGAAGTGCAGCCTCCACTGACTTCAAAAACCATATAGTTTGATTCGATCCTTCGAGTGCTTGCCAAGCCTCTCTAGGGCAGTTTATGTCAACTCCGCATCCCTAGTTTATCTCAGCACAAAGGGACAAATGAGAAGTTACATTCTAAGTTTTTAAACAGTTGAATTTTCACAAGGTTAATGCATGAATTGTGATCTATCTTTTTCACATTCTTAAGTTCCTATTTTCAAAAAGATAATATTAAGGAAAAAGGAAAAATATGTTATTTATTTACAAAGGTGGTTCTCACCCCACACTTTTGAACGAAGGCGTGCCTTTCAGCACAACTTAGTTCAAAAGCCATGCAAGCAGATATTATACGAGAAGGAAATGACATTAAGGAAAAGGGAAGAACAGAACTCCCTTTAAAGTGTCGAGTGAACGACATGGCATGAGGCTGGATAATCGAGGGAGTTCGGCTGGGGCCTTGAACTCTTGGCGTAGGCCTAGCTGGCTTAATGTTGCACCCAAGTCCGATTCCTGAATAGTCATTTCTTCTATGCACCAAGTGGGTGAGAGCGACTTACGAAAAAAACTAAATGACAGAAAAATAAAAGACAGAAAGTAAGATAGGTGTCGGGTTACCTCCCGACCAGTACACTTGTTTAACGTTGTTGGCTCGACAGTATCTCATTCCTGGATCACTAGTTTGGATCCCATGGGTGGCTCAGGTCGTATTTCTTTTTGGCAGCTCTTTTATCCCGCTCAAAGAACTTGTGGAGTGATGGGCTCGGTTTGGTTCTCCATTGGTTCGGCAGGTTCTTCTTTTCATAGCTCTGAGAAGTTGAGGCTTCCTTGACCATAGTTGGTTGTCCATCGAGTCGAGCTCTCTTGCTTCTCCTATCGGGTTTCCATTCTTTGGGGCCATGCCTTTGCCGCTTCTTCATGTATGGCCGGTTGGCATCTTTGCAGTTTTGGAAGTTCAGTCTTTTGCCAAGCGACCTCAAGCATGCTCCCATGCTAACCCTCTTCTTTGTGGCAGAGATGATTGGCCCTTTTAGAACGAGTGAGTTCTCTGGGCTCGTGGCGAGTGAGTGCTCCATCTTTGGCTCTTCTGGCTCATGTTTTGTCTCCAACTCGCCTAGCACCGTATCATCATGGACCACATCATCTTCGGAGGCCGTAATATGCTTAGAGAACAAGGGGTCAAGTTGGGGGACTTCCACCACAAGAGCCAGGTCTGTCTCGGGCATTTTGGTAATGAGGACCAGGCCTGCCTCAGGTGCTTTGATAGTGAGGATCGGGCATGTTTCGGCTGATTTGGCGGTGAAGTCCGGGACTTCTCTTGGCTCGTCAAGTAGAGCCTGGACTTCTTCGGGCAGATTGGTGATGAGGACCGGTTCAAGTGGCTTGGCTGGTTTGGCAATGAGGACTGGGCCTGATTTGGCCGGTTCTTCTTCGATTATTTGCAAGTTTTCATCCGCAGTTGGCTCCGTGGGCTCCAATATTGGCTCCTTTAGACCTGCCTCCACGTCCATTACTGCCCTCGTACTGATGTCTTCTCTCGGCTTTGTTACGGGCAAGCTCGTAATGGGTGTGGTGTCGGGCTTGTTTTGTACTGAGTCCACTTCCATTGTCAATACCTTATCTTTAGTTTGGTGTATTGGCCCTTGTTTTGTGCTCTCTGCCAAATTGTCTATGAGTCGCCAGGTTTGAGAAATGGTTAACTTCATGATCGAGCCTCCCGCTGCATCGTTAAGTCTTTTCCGCTCAAGTGGCATCATTCCACCGAGAAACCTTTGGATAAGATTGATTCTGGAGAATCCATGGTGCGGGCAGCTCGCCACAATGGAGTCAAAGTACGCCAAGTACTCGTCCAATGTTTCGTCCCGGAATTGCTCAAGATTGAGAATCTTCTCGCGGGTTTCAAGTCGGAGAGATGGAGGGCAAAACTTCTCAAGGAATTTGGTTTGTAGACCCCCATAATCACTTTCATACTCAGCACATGAGTAATACCATTTTAATGCCGAGTCAGTTAAAGAAAATTTAAAACATGTGAGTTTAAATTCCTCTAGCGATTCATTTTTAGGCCTCATGTGGTTGCATATGGAGTGGAACGTTTGTGTACGCCTTACGGGATCTTCTCCAAGAGCACCTCCGAATTGGGGTAGACGTCTAATCATTTCAAACATAAGGTTGCTACCCCCATTTTTCCAAGGTTCTATGTCGTAGTATGAAAACATGGCGAATTATGTATAATAGAAAAAAGAACAACTATCCATTTGCTAATTCCCCGGCAACGACGCCAATTTTACAGCACTGCCTTGTCGCGAGGCAATGTGTGCAAATAAATTTATAAGTCCGCTACTCGCGACTTAACTACTGGGTAGCAAGTGGTAAGTAGGGGTCGAACCCAAGGGAATTAGGGGGATAAGCTATTCTTTGAGGCGATTGTACTGTGAGGGAGCGTGTTTTTAGGTTGATTGAGGTTTTAATGCTAACATCTAAGTGATTGGTTGGTTGGTTTTGGTTTTTGGTGTGGAAAAGTAAATGACATAAAAGTAAATACTGAAAATAAACAGGAAGACTTACAGCGGTTGTTGCGTGATCGGCAAGTCTTGCGGAACGTCAGCAGTTGATAGTGCAGTTTATACTAAGAAAGTGAAGTGCAGGTGGTGTTTTAAGTCAAGAAAAGATTCGGTTTCAGGGGCCTTGTATCATAGTTGTTTATCATTGACCGCTAATGATCATACTACGTGTTCAAAGATGAATCGAGGCTATTTCTAGCACAAGACTTGCAACATCGTTTAAAACACTTGTTCTATTTTAGACTAATTCCTCCTTTCGAAGTATCTTCGCCTTATGTGCATCCATTTGATCTTCAGTTACGATCAACCAAATGGTTTTTGAAATAGGTCAAACTCCTCAGATAAGCTTTGTCCGTTAAAGCATCCACTTACCCGAGTATGTTCACGAACCCCACGGAAGAGCTTTGCCCGTTAAAGCTTCCACTCAAGCTTGGAAGTTCTAACCTTATATGTGGCACATAGAACAAGTTTTGAACACAGAGAGGCACTAGGTGCAGGGTCTAAAACATTTAATGACACAAGTACACTCCTTTAACCGAATAAAGAGTTTAGCTACGAATATCCATGGAAGAGGACATCATAACTAAGTACTTGAAAAGGTTTTTGAAAGACAGTAAAGTAAAGTTTTCGAAAGTATAGACAGTAAGGGAAAGGGGTGAGTACTTCAAGAACCGACAAGAGTACTCAAGAATTAAGTAAAGCTTGAGTACTCAAGAACCGACAAGAGTACTCAAGAACGATCTACAATATTCAAGAACCAACAAGAATATTATATATTTCAAACCAAGCTTACAAAGTACCAAAACCTTTAGAGAGATAAGTGTCTGTGAATGTGGATTTGAGGATGCATTTACAAGTGAAGAGTGGCTTGTATTTATAGCCAAAAGTGGAGGAGATGGATGGATGAGATGAAACCACATGGTTTTCATCCAAGGGAGGAGGGGAGGGGGTGGATGCCGCCGGTTGGAGGTCATGGGAGGAGGGGAGCTTCCTCCTTTGGTCACCTCCTCCAAAAGCCACCGGTCACATGGGGTAAAAGGATGAGTTTTGTGAGGTTTTGTGACGTTTTCACAAAACTATCGGTGTATTTCGGCCCCGGACTGACTTTGGTTTCCCTTCGGTTGGATTTGTTTTGAGTGATTCAATGTCAGGATCTTGAGATTTCTTCAGTCGGCGTCTGATCGTGACCTTGGAATGACTCGTAATATCTTTTCAGCGTAAAATCCTCTCCTTAGCGTGTATTCTCTCTAGGCTCCAAAATACCCTGTAGATAAATATCGAAACTAACAAGCAAAAGTTAAATAGACAAACAGTCTAATTTTGTGGGTTTAACTGTGTTTTTGATTCGTATAATTATGGTCCATCAGATCACCCCACACTTTTAGTTGTTCATCCCGAACAATGCTATTAAAGGGCGGCACACTAAGTGAGCTTTTAAAATATGAAAGTTAGATTGTGGGACTCAACTTATCCTAATTTATGCATTACTTACTTAATACCAAATTGAACTGTGTAAATAAATAGAAGAAACTTGATACTTGTACCTTCGTGCTGAGATGCAAATTATTTTGGATGTTTCGGGAGATAGCCCTTATTAGGCTCCTGGACTGCATTCTCGGGACCGTCTCGCACTATATGGTTTTCTTGTAGCTTTCTCTAGCACGTAATTCGGTTCGGGTTTCAATGGTTTGGTCTTTGATTTTCTTTTGGCGAGGGACAACTTTTGTAGTGAATCAGCCTTTGGCCTTTGATTTGACTCTTTGAGTACTTCACTTTTTGTTCGGTTAAAACCTTCACAATTTTGGGCCTTTGGCCTCTTGATTTGCTTCTTTGAGCTTTTTGCTTCTTTGTGACTTGCTATTCCATTTTGTCAAGCCTTTTTGGGAGGTCCAATCGTCGCCCGCGAGCATATATAAATACCTCCCCGCTCCTCTCATCCTTGCCGTTTCGCACGGGTCAAGATGAGGGTCGCTCATCTATTTTCTTGGCTAATTTGACTAGAGATAGGACGGTCTGATTCCCGTCCTCGGCTTTTTTTTTTGCATAAACACTGCATGGCGGAGATGACTTCAATCTTCACTGAAACCCGAAGTGCAGCCTCCACTGACTTCAAAAACCATATAGTTTGATTCGATCCTTCGAGTGCTTGCCAAGCCTCTCTAGGGCTGTTTATGTTAACTCCACATCCCTAGTTTATCTCAGCACAAAGGGACAAATGAGAAGTTACATACTAAGTTTTTAAACAGTTGAATTTTCACAAGGTTAATGCATGAATTATGATCTATCTTTTTCACATTCTTAAGTTCATATTTTCAAAAAGATAATATTAAGGAAAAAGGAAAAATATGTTATTTATTTACAAAGGTGGTTCTCAACCCACACTTTTGAACGAAGGCGTGCCTTTCAGCACGACTTAGTTCAAAAGCCATGCAAGCAGATATTATATGAGAAGGAAATGACATTAAGGAAAAGGGAAGAACAGAACTCCATTTAAAGTGTCGAGTGAACGACATGGCATGAGGCTGGATAATTGAGGGAGTTCGGCTGGGGCCTTAAACTCTTGGCGTAGGCCTGGCTGGCTTAATGTTGCACCCAAGTCCGATTCTTGAATAGTCATTTCTTCTATGCACCAAGTGGGTGAGAGCGACTTACGAAAAAAACTAAATGACAGAAAAATAAAAGACAGAAAGTAAGATAGGTGTCGGTTTACCTCCCGACCAGTGCACTTGTTTAACGTCGTTGGCTCGACAGTATATCATTCCTGGATCACTGCTTTGGATCCCATGGGTGGCTCAGGTCGTATATCTTTTTGGCAGCTCTTTTATCCCGCTCAAAGAACTTGTGGAGTGATGGGCTCGGTTTGGTTCTCCATTGGTTCGGCAGGTTCTTCTTTTCATAGCTCCGAGAAGTTGAGGCTTCCTTGACCATAGTTGTTGGTCCATCGAGTCGAGCTCTCTTGCTTCTCCTATCGGGTTTCCATTCTTTGGGGCCATGCCTTTTCCGCTTCTTCATGTATGGCCGGTTGGCATCTTTGCAGTTTTGGAAGTTCAGTCTTTTTCCAAGCGACCTCAAGCATGCTCCCATGCTAACCCTCTTCTTTGTGGCAGAGATGATTGGCCCTTTTAGAACGAGTGAGTTTTCTGGGCTCGTGGCGAGTGAGTGCTCCATCTTTGGCTCTTCTGGCTCATGTTTTGTCTCCAACTCGCCTAGCACCGTATCATCATGGACCACATCATCTTCGGAGGCCGTAATAAGCTTAGAGAACAAGGGGTCAAGTTGGGGGACTTCCACCACAAGGGCCAGGTCTGTCTCGGGCATTGTGGTAATGAGGACCAGGCCTGCCTCAGGTGCTTCGATAGTGAGGATCGGGCATGTTTCGGCTGATTTGGCAGTGAAGTCCGGGACTTCTCTTGGCTCGTCAAGTAGAGCCTGGACTTCTTCGGGCAGATTGGTGATGAGGACTGGTTCAAGTGGCTTGGCTGGTTTGGCAATGAGGACTGGGCCTGATTTGGCCGGTTCTTCTTCGGTTATTTGCGAGTTTTCATCCTCAGTTGGCTCCGTGGGCTCTAATATTGGCTCCTTTAGAGCTGCCTCCACGTCCATTACTGCCCTCGTACTGATGTCTTCTCTCGGCTTTGTTGCGGGCAAGCTCGTAATGGGTGTGGTGTCGGGCTTGTTTTGTACTGAGTCCATTTCCATTGTCAGTACCTTATCTTCAGTTTGGTGTATTGGCCCTTGTTTTGTGCTCTCTGCCAAATTGCCTATGAGTCGCTAGGTTTGAGACATGGTTAACTTCATGATCGAGCCTCCCGCTGCATCGTTAAGTCTTTTCCGCTCAAGTGGCATCATTCCACCGAGAAACCTTTGGATAAGATTGATTCTAGAGAATCCATGGTGCGGGCAGCTCGCCACAATGGAGTCAAAGTACGCCAAGTACTCGTCCAATGTTTCGTCCCGGAATTGCTCAAGATTGAGAATCTTCTCGCGGGTTTCAAGTCGGAGAGATGGAGGGCAAAACTTCTCCAGGAATTTGGTTTGTAGACCCCCATAATCACTTTCATACTCAGCACATGAGTAATACCATTTTAATGCCGAGTCAGTTAAAGAAAATTTAAAACATGTGAGTTTAAATTCCTCTAGCGATTCATTTTTAGGCCTCATGTGGTTGCATATGGAGTGGAACGTTTGTGTATGCCTTACGGGAACTTCTCCAAGAGCACCTCCGAATTGGGGTAGACGTCTAATCATTTCAAACATAAGGTTGCTACCCCCATATTTCCAAGGTTCTATGTCGTAGTATGAAGACATGGCGAATTATGTATAATAGAAAAAAGAACAACTATCCATTTGCTAATTCCCCGGCAACGGCGCCAATTTGACAGCACTGCCTTGTCGCGAGGCAATGTGTGCAAATAAATTTATAAGTCCGCTACTCGCGACTTAACTACTGGGTAGCAAGTGGTAAGTAGGGGTCGAACCCAAGGGAATTAGGGGGATAAGCTATTCTTTGATGCGATTGTACAGCGAGGGAGCGTGTTTTTAGGTTGATTGAGGTTTTAATGCTAACAACTAAGTGATTGGTTGGTTGGTTTTGGTTTTTGGTGTGGAAAAGTAAATGACATAAAAGTAAATACTGAAAATAAACAGGAAGACTTACAGCGGTTGTTGCGTGATCGGCAAGTCTTGCGGAACGTCAGAAGTTGATAGTGCAGTTTATACTAAGAAAGTGAAGTGCAGGTGGTGTTTTAAGTCAAGAAAAGATTCAGTTTCAGGAGCCTTGTATCATAGTTGTTTATCATTGACCGCTATGATCATACTACGTGTTCAAAGATGAATCGAGGCTATTTCTAGCACAATACTTGCAACATCGTTTAAAGCATCCACTTACCCGAGTATGTTCACAAACCCCACGGAAGAGCTTTGCCCGTTAAAGCTTCCACTCAACCTTGGAAGTTCAAACCTTATATGTGGCACATAGAACAAGTTTTGAACACAGAGAGGCACTAGGTGCAGGGTCTAAAACATTTTATGACACAAGTACACTCCTTTAACCGAATAAAGAGTTTAGCTACGAATATCCATGGAAGAGGACATCATAACTAAGTACTTGAAAAGGTTTTTGAAAGACAGTAAAGTAAAGTTTTTGAAAGTAAAGACAGTAAGGGAAAGGGGTGAGTACTTCAAGAACCGACAAGAGTACTCAAGAATAAAGTAAAGCTTGAGTACTCAAGAACCGACAAGAGTACTCAAGAACGATCTACAATATTCAAGAACCAACAAGAATATTATAGATTTCAAACCAAGCTTACAAAGTACCAAAACCTTTAGAGAGATAAGTGTTTGTGAATGTGGATTTGAGGATGCATTTACAAGTGAAGAGAGGCTTGTATTTATAGCCAAAAGGGGAGGAGATGGATGGATGAGATGAAACCACATGGTTTTCATCCAAGGGAGGAGGGGAGGGGGTGGAAGCCGCCGGTTGGAGGTCTTGGGAGGAGGGGAGCTTCCTCCTTTGGTCACCTCCTCCAAAAGCCACCGGTCACATGGGGTAAAAGGATGAGTTTTGTGAGGTTTTGTGACGTTTTCACAAAACTATCGGTGTATTTCGGCCCCGGACTGACTTTGGTTTCCCTTCGGTTGGATTTGTTTTGAGTGATTCAATGTCAGGATCTTGAGATTTCTTCAGTTGGTATCTGATCGTGTCCTTGGATTGACTCGTAATATCTTTTCAGCGTAAAATCCTCTCCTTAGCGTGTATTCTCTCTAGGCACCAAAATACCCTGTAGATAAATATCGGAACTAACAAGCAAAAGTTAAATAGACAAACAGTCTAATTGTGTGGGTTTAACTGTGTTTTTGATTCGTATAATTATGGTCCATCAGTATCCCTAGAAGTGGATACCATAGCTAAGTGCTTAGAAAAGTAAAGGTTTTGGTTTTGAAAGACAAAGAAAGTAAAGGTTTTGAAAAGTAAAAACTCAAGAACAACAATAGTACTCAAGAACCAACAAGAGTACTCAAGAACAAGTAAATCTATGACAAGAAAAGTAAAGAGAGGGCTCGGTTTTGGACAAGGAAATAAAGAGGGTTTGGGATCAGGAACACACTCAAGAACACACTCAAACTCAAGAACAAACAAGAGCTTTTGATTCAAAGTAAAGTGTTTACAAGGATTGTGAGTACAAAACTAGAGAGATAAGTAACAAGTGATTGTGGATTCTAAGGACAAGGACATGTTTCAAGGAGGGGAGACCCTCCTTTTATAGGAAAATGTGGCGGTGGAGGAGAGGTAGTGGAGTAGGATATTTCCTCCTCCAACCGCCTCTAGTCCTCCCATAAGTCCGGTAGAGCTTGGTTGGCCTTCGGTTGGACTTGTTTGACACCAAAGGGTGCACTTTCCTTGCACATGGGCGGCTGAGGTGTGAGTGAGCCAAGAGACATCCCCCTTGGTCATTAGATCTTTGTTGAGGCTTGGAACAAGTCATTGGACTTAGTTTGAGGCTTAGTTCCTTCCCAAAGGGCAACCGAAGTAAATAGTAAGGCCAACCGGGAGAAGTACTAGTTTGGATTTGGTTGAACTTTGCCGGGGTGTGGCCGGAGTAACAAATGACCAGAGCATGGTGGTGAGGATATGAGCTTGATCGGAGCATCACCGGAGCTTCGCCGGAGCATTGCCGGAATATGGCCGGAGCTGCCGGAATTTTGGCCGGAGGTGATAGGGTGTTGGACCATGGATTTGGAATGTTGAGACGATTCTAAGACTGATCCATTAAGGATGTTTGGCCAGATTTTGCCTGGAGCATGGTCATGGCCCGGGGTTGAAGTTTTCCTCGGGCCCTTGGTCGACCGGGCCCGGGCGCTGCTCTTGGCGCGGTCCTGGTTTTCTCAGACTCGGCTCTCGGCGCTCTCGGATGTGGGTCTCGGTGATGGACCATAATTATACGAATCAAAAACATAGTAAAACCCACTAAATTAGACTGTTGGTCTATTTAACTTTTGCTTGTTAGTTCCGATATATTTCTACAGGGTATTTTGGACTCTAGAGAGAATACACGCCAAGGAGAGGATTTTATGCTGAAAAGATATTACGATTCAGTCCAAGGTCACGATCAGACGCTGAATGCAGAAATCTCAAGATCCTGACATTGAATTACTCAAATCAAATCCAACCGAAGAGCAACCAAAGTCAGACCGGAGCAGAATTGGACTGATAGTTTTGTGAAGACTACACAAACTCACTCATTTCTTCAAGTGACCGGCGGCTAAGGGTGGAAAGGATGACTCATGGGTGGCTTCCTCCCCTTCTCCCCCTTGGATGACCGGTGGCTATGGGAGGAGGTGACCAAAGTCACCTCCCCTCCTCCCTTTCTCACTTGCAACCGGCGGCTAATGGAGCTCCATAAGAGCTTGCCATGTGGAGCTCTTCTCCTCCACATCTTCATCTCCTCCTCCTCCACCCTTGGATGCAAATCATCCTATCCATCCATTCCATCTTCATTTGGCTATAAAAGGAGAGCTCCTCCTCCTCAATTCAACATCCTCAAAATCAATCAAACACTTATCTCTCTAGAAATTGTGGTACTCTTGTAAGTTTGGTTTTGAAATAATACTCCTGTTGGTTCTTGAGTATTATAACAGTTTGAAATAATACTTTTGTTGGTTCTTGAGTATTATAACAGTTTTAGAGAATACTCCTGTTGGTTCTTGAGTATTCAGTAGGATTGGGAATACTCCTGTTGGTTCTTGAGTATTCCACCCCCTCTCTTCTTAATGTCTTTCAAAAACCCCCGAGTATTTAGCTATGATATCCTCTTCCATGGATAATCGTAGCTAAACTCTTTATTTGGTTGAAGGGGCGTACTTGTATTATAAAATGTTTTAGACTATTTTAGTGTTTTTTCTCTGTATTCAAAACCTGTTCTATGTGCCATATATTAGATCAAAATTTCCAAGGTTGAGTGGATGCTTGAAATGGCAAAGCTCTTCCGTGGAAGTTCGTGAACATACTCGGGTAAGTGGATTCTTGAAATGGCAAAGCTTATCTGAGGAGTTCGATCTCTCTCAAACACCATTTGGATAAATTGGAAAAGACAATCCAAATGGATGCACATAGGCTAGTATACCTTGAAATGGGGTGCTAGTCTGAGTAGAACAAGGGCTCTACGTTTTTTGCAAAAGATTAGACAGTGTTGCAAGTCGAGTCCTTGAAATGGCCTTGATTCACTTTCGAACAGTTTTGCAAAAGACTAGACAGTGTGGCAAATCGAGCGCTTGAAATGGCCTTGATGCACGTTTGAATACTTAGAAGGATTACTAAAATGATAAAACAGGCTATGATGCAATGCCCCCGAAACCGAATGATTCCCTTGATTTACAAAACCCCCTTGTATTTACTTTTCTAGTATAACTGCCTTAATCAACTGCACTCACCTTCCGGAGGACTCGCAAATCACGCATCACCCACTGTAAGTCTTTCTTTTTACTTTTCAGTATTTATTTTTCTGTAATTTACTTTTCCGCACTCAAAACCAAAAACAACCAAAAAAGTCACTTAGTCATAACCGCTAAAATCTCAATCAACCTTAAAACACACTCCCTCGCTGTACAAATCCCTTAAAGAACAACGTATCCCCCTAATTCCCTTGGGTTCGACCCCTACTTACCACTTGCTACCCAGTAGTAAAGTCGCGAGTAGCGGAAAATATAAATTTATTTGCACAGAGAACATTGCACCTTAACGACAGTGCAGTGGGCTCCGTCAAATTGGCGCCGTTGCCGGGGAATTAGCCATCGGATAAGTTCTTTAAATCAATACGCGCTTCAAAACAACCATGTCTCGCGAAGGAAGCCACCATGACTACCAAGATGACGACGAGATGAACCTGTACGATCGAAACAATAAGGTGCCACTTCCATTTGTGGACGATCCGGAACAACTCATCAGAAACAGAAGAGCTCGTGATAGGGAGGCAATCAGAAGAAATCAAGAACCACCCGAGGACCGAAATGCAGCTGGTCCAGTGCAACCTCCTAGATATCCACCACCCCCGCAACCTCGACAAGTGCCGAGACGAGAACCCGCGATGACTACTACGGAGATAACAACAACTACCGCGAACCTACATTGGGAGAGCTCTCGGCACCAGATTTCAGAATTCAGCCGTGGTGCATTCACGAAGGCCCTGAACTGGAAAATATCGCCATCAACACTTTAGTGGCCCACAACTTACCGAAATTCTCAGGAACGCGTGGAGAATCAGCAATGACTCATCTCCAATGCTTACATGGTATTTGCCAAAACTTAAAACCGAATGGCGTGAACGTAGACGACTTCAAGTTAAAGGCGTTCTACTTTTCCCTCATTGACGCGGCAAACGACTGGTTCCTTTCATTGCCTTCCGGAAGCATCAGAACATGGGCTCAGATGCAGAAGAAGTTCTTAGACAAATATTACTCAGCAGGAAGAGCGATGCAAGTAAAGAGGCAACTGCATGACATCAAGCAAGGACCCAATGAAACCATGTACGATTACCTGGAAAAATTCAACCGCCTAGAGAGAAGCTACTATACCCTTGGACTGCCCGAGAAACTCACCGTCGAGTATCTCATTAACGGATTAAGACCCTTAGACAAAATGCTCCTGGATGCCTTAGCTGGAGGGTCCATGATGAATCTATCATTAAGTGGCATAAGGGATCTTATCACCAACGTTGCTGAGAATGCCCGATTCAGAGAAGAGACAACTCAGCAGGAAGAATTCTCCCGGACAAAAAATGTGGCAAAAGCTGAAACATCGATGAGCTCTATGCCTGAAGAGATGAAGCAGCTAAAGGAGATGATGATTCAAATCCTACAAAGGCAGCCAGTTCTGGTAAAACCTTGCGAGTTCTGTGGTTCTACAGACCACAAAACTGACGCATGTCCGACATTAATAGAAGAGGAACCGGCAGAAGCGAATGCAGTGGGAGGATACCAAGGATACAACAACAACAAAAATGACAGAGCCGGACAAAACTGACAGTATGGTCAAGCAACCAACCCAAACTGGCGTAACAACAACTATCTTCAGAAGGAAGCACAACCAGCTATCCCTCAACTAGCTCAGTCATACTACCAACCCCCCCACCGACAATATAACTAGAACGCTCCATCGGCAGGACAATATCAGCAAAGAGGACCAAATCAGTACCAAGCCAGCCAGAACAATCAGCAAGAACCAAGCAAGTTGCTCGATGACACGATGAAGGAGCTCGCAGGAAACATTAATCAATTGGGTACTTCGCTACACCAATACCAGGCAAAAACTGACGGGGCAATTTCAGAACTAACCAAACAAATGTCCCAGCTCGCCACGACAATGTCAACACTCACTAATGAACCTGGCAGACTCCCTTCACAAACCATCCAAAACCCAAAAGCGAATCTTAGCATGATAAAGAGGTCAAACGTGAAGGCGACACTGGGAGAATTAGCACGATCCCCAACTTACAAACTTACAAACAAGCACTTCACCCGGAGGCATCGTCCTGATTGGAACCAAGAGGAATACCAACCCAATGATGGCAAAACATGGGTTAAGAATGCTGACAATGGACGGTACGCATTCACCGTTTGTATAACACCACCACCGATCATACACTCTGACATACCAGCATCTGGATGGGATGACAGTAACAATTTAAGGTGGGACTCCCCAACTAATATTTATGCTTCGAAGCAAAATATTAAGGGATCCGATTATACAAATCCTAAGCCAAGGAACGGGCAGAATGGCCCGACAATAGAAAGAGCCCTCACTTCAGATCATGAGCCACAACCGGAAAGAGAAAAAGACCCAGGGGCCTTCACAGTCACCTGCGGTATTGGTGAAGCACATATTCAGAAGTGCTTAGTCAATCTTGGAGCTGCTGTCAACGCCATGCCCTCCTCCTTATATTACTTATTAGGACTTGGTCCATTAAAACCACCCAGGTCAAATATCGAGCTAGGAGATAAATCGTGCATCCGTCCGGTTGGAGTGCTAGAAGATGTAATACTCCATGTGGGAGAGCTCGTCATTACTGCAGACTTTTATGTAATACAAACGTGAGAGACCAGCGAAGGCGACCCTCCAACAATAATCTTGGGACGACCATTCCTCTACGCTACTAAAGTAAGGATCGATGTGGGCAAGGGATCATTATCACTTAAGTTCGGCGGCAAAATTGCAAATTTCTACATTGACAATAGCCGCACGGATACAAAGAAACCGCCAGATATAATACCTATCTCAGATCGCGGTACGCAGATTTCCGACCTGCCAAAAGAGACCGAAAAAGTAACAAGACCAGCAGCTATGGTCAAAGTTCCCTCACCTTCTCAGAAGCAATGGAAAGAAAAAACACCAAAACCATGGGGTTCTAACATAAGCAAGGACTCAGGAAAATTCAAGGCAAAAACTAACACAGGAACAGTGGCGAAATTCGACCTGAGCCACCCATGGGATCCCAACCAGTGATCCAGGAATAAGGTACT
Organism: Rhodiola kirilowii; assembly: GCA_033675215.1. NCBI lineage: Eukaryota > Viridiplantae > Streptophyta > Magnoliopsida > Saxifragales > Crassulaceae > Rhodiola > Rhodiola kirilowii. The sequence continues at coordinate 19,874,121 of CM066201.1, forward strand.
GTCGAGCCAACGACGTTAAACAAGTGCACTGGTCGGGAGGTAACCCGACACCTATCTTACTTTCTGTCATTTATTTTCTGTCATTTTAGTTTTTCTTTCCAATAAGTCGCTCTCACCCACTTGGTGCATAAGAGAAATGACTATTCAGGAATCGGACTTGGGTACAACATTAAGCCAGCCAGGCCTATGCCAAGAGTTCAAGGCCCCAGCCGAACTCCCTCGATTATCCAGCCTCATGCCATGTCGATTCACTCGACACCTTAAAGGGAGTTCTGTTATTCCCTTTTCCTTAATGTCATTTTCTTCTCATATAATATCTGCTTGCATGGCTTTTGAACTAAGTCTTGCTGAAAGGCACGCCTTCGTTCAAAAGTGTGGGGTGAGAACCACCTGTGTACATAACATGTTTTTCTTTTCTTTTTTTAATATTATCTTTTTGAAAATATGAACTTAAGAATGTGAAAAAGATAGATCTAAAACTCATGCATTTACCTTGTGAAAATTCAACTGTCTAAAAACTTAGAACGTAACTTCTCATTTGTCCCTTTGTGCTGAGATAAACTAGGGATGTGGAGTTGACATAAAATGCCCTAGACAGGCTTGGCAAGCAATCAAAGGATCGAATCAAACTATATGGTTTTCGAAGTCAGTGGAGGCTGCACTTCGGGTTTCAGTGAAGATTGAAGTCATCTCCGTCATGCAATGTTTATGCAAAAAGAAAAAAAGGCGAGGACGGGAATCAGACCGTCCTCTCTCTAGTCAAAGTAGCCGAGAAAATAGATAAGTGACCCTCATCTTGACCCGCGCGAAACGGCAAGGATGAGAGGAGCGGGGAGGTATTTCCATAGGCTTGTGGCCGATGATTGGACCTCCCAAAAAGGCTTGAGAAAATGGACTAGCAAGCCACAAAAAGGCAAAAGCTCAAAGAAGCAAATCAAGAGGCCAAAGGTCCAAAATTGTGAAGGTTTTAACCGAATAAAAGTGAAGTACTCAAAGAGTCAAATCAAAGGCCAAAGGCCGATTCACTACAAAAAGCTGTCCCTCGCCAAAAGAAAATCAAAGACCAAACCATTGAAACCCGAACCGAATCACGTGCAAGAGAAAGCTACAAGGAAACCATATACTGCGAGACAGTCCCGAGGTTGCAGTCCAGGAGCCTAAAAAGGGCTATCTCCTGAAACATCCAGAATAATTTGCATCTCGGCACGAAGGTACAAGTATCAAGTTTCTTCTAATTATTTACACAGTTCAATTTGGTAATAAGTAAGTAATGCATGAATTAGGATAAGTCTAGTACCACAGTCTAATTTTCATATTTTAACAAACTTACTTAGAGTGCCGCCCTTTAATAGCATTGTTCGGGACGAACAACTAAAAGTGTGGGGTGATCTGATGGACCATAATTATACGAATCAAAAACATAGTAAACCCACTAAATTAGACTGTTGGTCTATTTAACTTTTGCTTGTTAGTTCCGATATATTTCTACAGGGTATTTTGGACTCTAGAGAGAATACACGCCAAGGAGAGGATTTTACGCTGAAAAGATATTACGAGTCAGTCCAAGGTCACGATCAGACGCTGAATGCAGAAATCTCAAGATCCTGACATTGAATTACTCAAATCAAATCCAACCGAAGAGCAACCAAAGTCAGACCGGAGCGGAATTGGACGGATAGTTTTGTGAAGACTGCACAAACTCACAAAACTCACTCATTTCTTCAAGTGACCGGCGGCTAAGGGTGCAAAGGATGACTTATGGGTGGCTTCCTCCCCTTCTCCCCCTTGGATGACCGGTGGCTATGGGAGGAGGTGACCAAATTCACCTCCCCTCCTCCCTTTCTCACTTGCAACCGGCGGCTAATGGAGCTCCATAAGAGCTTGCCATGTGGAGCTCTTCTCCTCCACATCTTCATCTCCTCCTCCTCCACCCTTGGATGCAAATCATCTCATCCATCCATTCCATCTTCATTTGGCTATGATATCCTCTTCCATGGATAATCGTAGCTCCTCCTCCTCAATTCAATTCAAACACTTATATCTCTAGAAATTGTGGTACTCTTGTAAGTTTGGTTTTGAAATAATACTCCTGTTGGTTCTTGAGTATTATAACAGTTTGAAATAATACTCCTGTTGGTTCTTGAGTATTATAACAGTTTTAGAGAATACTCCTGTTGGTTCTTGAGTATTCAGTAGGATTGGGAATACTCCTGTTGGTTCTTGAGTATTCCACCCCCTCTCTTCTAACTTTCTTTCAAAACCCCCCGAGTATTTAGCTATGATATCCTCTTCCATGGATAATCATAGCTAAACTCTTTATTCGGTTGAAGAGGTGTACTTGTATTATAAAATGTTTTAGACTATTTTAGTGTTTTTTCTCTGTATTCAAAACTTGTTCTATGTGCCATATATTAGATCAGAATTTCCAAGGTTGAGTGAATGCTTGAAATGGCAAAGCTCTTCCGTGGAAGTTCGTGAAATTACTCGTGTAAGTGGATGCTTGAAATGGCAAAGCTTATCTGAGGAGTTCGATCTCTCTCAAACACCATTTGGATAAATCGGAAAAGACAATCCAAATGGATGCACATAGGCTAGTATACCTTGAAATGGGGTGCTAGTCTGAGTAGAACTAGGGCTCTACGTTTTTTGCAAAAGATTAGACAGTGTTGCAAGTCGAGTGCTTGAAATGGCCTTGATTCACTTTCGAACAGTTTTGCAAAAGACTAGACAGTGTGGCAAATCGAGCGCTTGAAATGGCCTTGATGCTCGTTTGAATACTTAGAAGGATTACTAAAATGATAAAACAGGCTATGATGCAATGCCCCCGAAACCGAATGATTCCCTTGATTTACAAAACCCCCTTGTATTTACTTTTCTAGTATAACTACCTTAATCAACTGCACTCACCTTCCGGAGGACTCGCAAATCACGCATCACCCACTGTAAGTCTTTCTTTTTACTTTTCAGTATTTATTTTTCTGTAATTTACTTTTCCGCATTCAAAACCAAAAACAACCAAAAAAGTCACTTTGTCATAACCGCTAAAATCTCAATCAACCTTAAAACATACTCCCTCGCTGTACAAATCCCTTAAAGAACAACGTATCCCCCTAATTCCCTTGGGTTCGACCCCTAATTACCACTTGCTACCCAGTAGTAAAGTCGCGAGTAGCGGAAAATATAAATTTATTTGCACAGAGAACATTGCACCTTAACGACAGTGCAGTGGGCTCCGTCACTCGGTGCTCTCGGATGTGGGTCTCGGCACTCTCGGATGTGGGTCTCGGCACGGGCGCTCGGCTCTCTCGGCACGGGTGCTCAGCTCTCTCGGCATGGGTGCTCGGCTCTCTCGGCACGGGTGCTCGGCGGGGACCTGGTCTTCTCGGCACTCGGCACTCGGCACTCGGGACTCGGGACTTGGTTCCCGGCTCTTGGGCCCGACACCTCTCGGCAGGGACCTGAGGTTCTCGGTACTGGGCCTGGGTACCCGGCTAAGCTTCCTCGGTCCTCGACTGGGGTCCTCGGTCCCTGGTTGATTTTTCTCGGTCCCCGACTGGCCCAACTTGACTTGTAATCCATTTTTGGTTTAAGAACCCCCTTTTTAGCTCGTTTCTTCTCTAAACCTCAAAATAGCCTGTACAACAAAAATGGAACTAACAAGTAAACGTTGTTAAGACAAAGTGTCTAATTTGGTGGGTTTAACTATCTTAATGAATCATATAAATATGGTCCATCAGGCATCCAGGAGCATTTTGTCTAAGGGTCTTTAATCCATCGATGAGGTACTCGATGATGAGTTTCTCGGGCAGTCCGAGAGTGCAGCAGCTTCTCTCCAGGTGGTTGAACTTTTCCCGGTAGTCATACATGGTTTCATTAGTCCCCTGCCTTATGTCCTGCATTTGCCTTCTTACTTGCATCGCTCTTCCTGCCGAGTAGTATTTGTCCAGAAATTTCTTTTGCATCTGAGCCCACGTTCTGATGCTACCCGAAGGCAATGAAAGGAACCAGTCGTTCACCGAGTCAATGAGGGAAAAGTAGAAAGCCTTCAATTTGAAGTCCTCTACATTCACTCCATTGGGTTTTAGATTTTGGCAAATGCCATGTAAGCGTTGGAGATGAGTTGTCGCAGATTCTCCATGAGTTCCTGAGAACTTGGGCAAGTTGTGAACCACTGATGTGTTGATGGCAATGTTTTCTAGTTCAGGGCCCTCGTAAATGCACCACGACTAATTTCTGAAATCTGGTGCCGATAGTTCTCCCATAGTAGGTTCACGGAAGTTGTTATCCCTATAGTAGTCATCGAAGATGGGTTCTCGCCTTGGTGCTTGTCCATGTTGAGGAGGTGGTGGATGTCTAGGAGGCTGCTCTGGGCCAGCTACATTTCGGTCCTCGGGTGGTCCTTGGTTTCTTCGGGCGCCTTCCCGAACAACACGATTTTGGTTTCGGATGAGCTGTTCCGGATCGTCAAGAAATGGAGGCGGCGCCTCATTATTTCGATCGTACAGATTCATCTCGTCGTCATCCTGATAGTCATGGTGGCTTCCTGCACGAGACATGGTTATGCAGAAGCGAGTACAAAATTAAAGAACTTTATCCGATTGCAATTCCAATTCCCCAGCAACGGCGCCAATTTTTGACAGGGCATTGTCGTGAGGCAATGCAAAAGTATATTTATAAGTCCACTACTTGTGACTTCACTATTGGGTAGTAAAGCGGTAAGTAGGGGTCGAACCCAAGGGAATTGGTGGATAGTAGTTCTTTGAGGAAATTGTACAGAAATTAAGTGCGATTGGGGTTGGTTGTGGTTTAAGTACTGAAAGTAATACTGAAAAGTAAATTACGGGAACAGTTGAGTTCAATATCAACAATACAACATACTTTTGGTTTGTCGCACGCTGTATTTCAAGCACAATACGTGCCAAATATTATGTTGGATTGATGTTGAAAACTTTTGTAATGAAAGTAAAGTGCAGAAAGTAAATGTACTGAAAGTAAGTGCGGAAAGTAAATGTACTGAAAGTAAGTGCGGAAAGTAAATGTACTGAAAGTAAGTGCGGAAAGTAAATGTACTGAAAGTAAGTGCGGAAAGTAAAGACTGAAAATAAAGGTACTGAAAATAAAGACTGAAAGTAAATGTGCTGAAAGTAAAGTTAGTGACTGAATGTAAAGGTACTGAAAGTAAAGTTAGGTGCTTGAAAGTAAAAGTTAGTTGCTGAATGTAAAGTACTGAATGTAAAGGGTACTGAATGTAAGCAGTTGATAGTAAGACAGAAAGTAGAATGAAGAGTTAGTGTTTTAATCAAAGGAAAGGATTCGGTTTAGCGGCCTTGTATCATAGTTCCGTTCATCATTGACCGCTAATGATCATACTAAGTATTCAAAAATGTTACAAGGCCATTTCAAGCGCTTGCCACACCGTCTAGTCCATTTCAAGACATAGAGCACTTGTTCTAGCTAGACTAATACCCCATTTCAAGGTATATTAGCCTAAGTGCAGTCACTTGATCTCTCATATCTGATCAAACCAAGCGACTTAAAGAGAGGTTGAACTCCACGGAAAACCTTTGCCAATTCAAGCATCCACTTAACCGTGTATGATCACGAACCCCACGGAAGAGCTTTGCCATTTCAAGCATCCACTCAACCGTGTATGTTCTACCCGAATGTATAGCACATAGAACAAGCTTGAATACAATAGTAGCACTAAGAAAAAGGGTCTGAACAAGCTTGAATACAATAGTAGCACTAAGAAAAAGGGTCTAACACGTTTTCATGATACAAGCACACCCCTTCAACCGAATGAAGGGTTTAGCTACAAGTATCCATGGAAGTGGATATCATAGCTAGTGCAAGAAAAGTAAAGGGTTTTGGAAAATACTTGAAAAGAAAATAAAGGTTTTCGAAATGAAAGACAAAAAAGAGTAGAGAGATGTTGAACTAGTAACACGACCAAACTCAAACTCAAGAACAAACTTGGAGCATTTGATATTGAAATACAAGTGTTTACAAGGATTTGTGCCCAAAATTCTTGAGAGATTCAAGGAGCATGAAGTAGAGATGGTTGTGATGATAATGTGTAAAGGGTGAAGGATTGTTTTCAAGGAGGGGAGCTCCTCTATTTATAGGCATGGGAGGCGGTGGAGAGGAGGTGAGTGGAGGAGGATATTTGTCCTCCCACCGCCTCTAGTTCTCCCTCAACTCCGGTTGGAGCTTGGTTGGTCTTCGGTTGGAGCTTGGATTGAGCCAAAGGGTGCACATGGTGAGCACATGGGCGGCTAAGCTTGGGTTGAGCCAAAGGGCACCCACTTGAACTCTTGAACTAGGTTGAGCCAAAGGGCAAGTCATTTGGACTTGGTTGAGGCTTGGTTTCAAACCAAAGGTCAACCGAAGTGAGTAGTATAAGCAAACCGGGAAAGAAGTAGTTTGGTTGGACTTCGCCGGATTTTGACAAGAGCAAGGCTAAAACTGACCATAGCATGGCTGTGGCTAGACTGAGCTTGATCGGAGCACCACCGGAGGTTGATCGGAGCTCGCCGGAATTTGGCTGGAATATGGCCGGAGCTACCGGAATTTTGGCCGGAGGTGATTGGGTCGAGGACCATGGATTCTGAACGATAAGGCCAAGATAAACATGTTTCATCAAGGAAGTTAGGCCTGATTCTGGCCGGAGCATGGTCATGGCCCGGGGTTGAAGTTTTCCTCGGGCCCTTGGTCGACCGAGCTCGGGCATTGCTCTCGGGCAGGGACCTGGTTCTCTCGGATGCGAGTCTCGGTGCTGGCCTTAGATTGCCCGGTAGTGGTTCTCAGCGCGCCCGGATAGGATCCTTGGACGCAGCCTGGGACCTCTCGACGCTGGTTCCTGGGCACGTCCGGTATTGTAGCTCGGCACTCCTGGCACGGGCTCCTGGGCACTCTCGGCACAGGCGCTCGGCACTCCCGGCGCGCTCGGCCGGGGACCTGGTTCTCTCGCTCCCTGGCCTGCGGTACCCGGTACTTCCTCTCGGTCCCCGACTGGCTTTTCTGGGTCCCTGGCAGGGGTCCCTCGGTCCTGGGTGAATTTCCTCGGGCCATTGTCGATTTTCCTCGGGCCCTGGTTGTGATTTCTCAGCCGGAAATGTTTGGCTATCCTTTTTAGCTTAAGAACCCCCTTTTTAGCTCGTTTCTTTTCTAAACCTCAAAATACCCTGTAGAACAAAAATGGAACTAACAAGTAAAAGTTGTTAAGATAAAGTGTCTAATTTGGTGGGTTTAACTGTCTTGATGAATCATATAAATATGGTCCATCACTGGCACAATGTGCGATTGTGGCTCAGCTTTCACAAATGTTGTCTTTTCGGAGCCAGATACACCAGTGAACCCTAGCCCTTTGCAACCGTCACTTGTCCTTTGAGCTCCCAGTATAGCGTCTAGATCTTTAGTTCCTGAATTAAGCATCTTGATGGACTTCTTCAGGTTGTTCAGCTCTTCTAGTGTCTCAGCATGAACAAGTTAATCTGTCTCAATCTCACATTTCATGGCATTCATAATATTAAGAAGGATTACCTCTCCTCATCTTAGAGCATCATTCTTCTTCTTTAGATCATCTAAAATTTCTGGATGTTTGCCTTGGCTCCTTTCAATCTGAATCTTTAGAGATGATACAACTGCCAGTAACTCGGCCTTCTGTGCAACAAGTTCAGCTCGCTCATCTTTTACATCAATCAACTGGGCTTTATGGTCAGTGATTGTCTGTTGATGTTCCACCTTCTGAGCAACAAGGACAGCATCTTCTTCCCATAGCTTTTATTTTTCTTCCTTTAGGTCTGCCAAGTTGCTGCGGTGTTTCTTGTTCCGCTCAACTTCATTCAGCCACTCCTGGAACAACTCCATGTACTTGTTAGCAAAGTCTTCATCAGTGATTTCTTCATCATCACTACAGCTTGAATACTGTGTGTGATCCTCCGAGGCTTCTTTGCTTCTTTCTCCTTCCTAATTGACACAGCTAGCTAGAGCCACAAAGTTATTGGACTCTCCTTCCTGATCAGATTCACTGTCACTCCATTTGACAGCATATGCATTCTTCTTCTTCTGTGTGTTGACACATTCTGCCCGAATATGTCCATAGCCTTCACATTCTCTGCATTGAATTCCATTGCCTTTGTTGTCATGATTGAAGTCTCCAGATCTATTCTTCTTATGAAATTTTTCATCCTTCTGGAATCTTGAGCTAGATGACTGACCTGGATTAGACCCTTTGTTGTACTATGTTCTCATAAACTTTTCGAAGTTCTTAGCGAACATGGCATATTGTTGTTCAGACATCTCCCTTGCTTTATCCTTAACATCAGAAACTTCAGCTTTCAGACCAACACTTCTAACCTTTATGAGTTATTCCTCTTCATTCATTTCCATCTCATGTGTCTGTAGGGATCCCATCAGTTCATCCAGCCTCATGGTTTTCACCATGTGCTTCCTTGACTGCATGTGCCTTCATTGCATACTACTTCGGTAGAGACCTCAGCACCTTTCTTACCAGTGTCTCTTCGCTCATGGGTTTTCCAAGTGCAAACAATTCATTGAAGATGTCAAGTACCCTTGTGTTGAAGTCAGCTATAGTCTCGTCATCCTACATTTTTAGATTTTCGAACTTTGACGTGACCATCTCCATTCTGGATATTTTGACCTTTGTTGTACCTTCATGAGCCGTTTGCAATATGTCCCAAGCCTTCTTTGCAATCTCACAGGTTGATATCATTATGAAATTCTTCCCATCAACTCCTGAGAATATGACATTCATTGCTTTGGAGTTTGCGGCTTTAGCATTCTTATATCCCTCAGTCCATCTAGCTTTAGCGAGAGGGACAGGCTTGGCAGCTTTGTCGATAGTCATTGGAAGTGTCCACCCGTTTTCAACAGCTTCCCAAACTGATTCATCCTCGATTTTAGGACAGCCTTCATTCGCACCCTCCAATATCCATACTTGTTTCCTTCTACCAGCAGTGGTGGCGTGATGTTCTGCCCTTCTATCTAATCCATCTCAACAACCTTCAGATCTCATTCTGTGTGTTGAGTATTTGCTCTGATACCAATTGAAATCTTCCCCTCGTAGTTGAGATGTTGTTCTAGTCGAGTGCAGAACAATTTCTAGAACAGCTTATGCAAAAATAAATGCAATGCAGAAAATAAACAACACACAAAGTTGTTATCCAGTTTGGCGTTAACGAGCCTACGTTTGGGGGCTGTCTCCTTAGTTCGGTGGATAGCAATTCACTAATAATAAATATTGTGAGTACAGGAGCTTACGTTTACGGAATCCCTCTTAAACAGCCTGAGCCTCTAATACTCTAGTAATCGCCAACTAGGTCTCCCCCTAGATCTGAGCCTTGCTTCCGATTCCACCAGAATGATCCTCCATGAGAATTAGCGCCTTCTCCCAAATGCGCAGAAGAGCAACAGTGCGTGTAGCGTCAAGTTATTCTACGATCAGTCTGCCGAGCACTAGAATAGACTAAATCCGAGCACCGTGAATGAATCAGAATGATTAGTTCGCCGATCGTTTGCCTCCACCTCCCTTCAGTGAGTATGAGCGTGATTAATATCTCCGTGAATGCTAAATAGAACGAGTCCATCAGCCCTCCTTATATGGAGCGGTAGAAACCCTAAAGTATCTAGGTTTCCTATCTTCAACCGCCTATCTCTTTAGGAAATCTTTCCTAAAACTTTTAGGAAACATTCCTAATATCTTGCGCATATCTCTTGTAGATAATCCTTCATAGATCTTCAACTCCGTTTTAGAAACTCCTTTGATTATCTTCTTGGCCAAGTTATCTTCAAGCGCAAGTCTTCCCTAATATCTCTCAGCCGACTTCTAAGATATGCATGAGTATATTTGCGTCCACCGACTTCAAGATCTACATCATATCTTCAATGTGTCACAGCACCGACTTGCCTAATCTGCTTTAGGAAACATCGGCTGCGCCTTACGTACAACCAATTCATTACACCATTCATACAACTTCACATAACAATCAAATGTAAACACTACAATAATTTATCTTGCCAAAAGATCATATTCAAACAAGTAGTCGTGCAAGTAGCCGACGATGTCATCTCGCATGTCTTCTATCTTTCTTCATCCCAAATGGAGAAAACATTTGGGATCATCATCATCTTTACACATTGGTGGCTGATGGACCATAATTATACGAATCATAAACACAGTTAAACCCACCAAATTAGACTCTTTGTCTATTTAACTTTTGCTTTTTAGTTCCGATATTTATCTACAGGTTATTTTGGAGTCTAGAGAGAATACAGGCTAAGGAGGAGTTTTAAAGCTGAAAATGAATCACGAGTCATTCCAGGTCACGACCAAATTCCAACTTTCAAGAATCGACTTGGAATCACTCAAATATGCTAGAACAGTCGGCATTTGGACAAGAACGCAATGCAAAGGCACCGAGCCCGGTAAAGGCCAAACAAGGGCAATTTCAGCCGATTTGGGATTTCGACCATGTTCCAAGCAGAATTTGGCTTAGGTTCCTTCTTGAGATCTGACATTTTCATTCAGAATACACTCTCCAAAATTCAAGAAGCTCCGGTCAAATTTCGGTCAAACCGATGGCTTTTTGGAAACAAATATCTCATTCCACTCAAACTCTCCTCCTCCACACATCTCCTCCTCTTATGGCTATAAATAGAGCCTCTCCCCTTCACTTGTAAAAATATCCCAAAAATCACAAAACACTTCTCTCTCTAGAAATTTGGCACTTTGTAAGTTTGGTTTTCAATCTATAATACTCCTGTTGGTTCTTGAGTATTATAGTTCGCTCTTGAGTACTCTTGTCGGTTCTTGTAGTACTCAAGCTTTACTTTTCTCTATTCTTGAGTACTCTTGTCGGTTCTTGAAGTACTCACCCCTTTCCCTTACTTACTGTCTTTCAAAAACCGTAAGTACTTAGCTATGGTATCCACCTCTATGGATATTCGTAGCTAAACTCTTCATTCGGTTGAAGGGGTGTACTTGTATCATAAAATGTTTTAGGCCATCTTTTTAGTGCCTCTTCTTTTTATTCAAAACTTGTTCTATGTGCCATATATTAGGCCAGAACTTCCAGGGTTGAGTGGATGCTTAAAATGGCAAAACTCTTCCGTGGGGGTTCGTGAACATACTCGGGTAAGTGGATGCTTGAAATGGCAAAGCTTATCTGAGGAGTTCGACCTCTTTTCAACACCATTTGGTTTGATCGGAAATGATTGATCAAATGGATGCACATATGCTAGTATACCTTGAAATGGGGTGCCAGTCTAAATAGAACAAGTGCTATACGACCTTGAAATGGGCTAGACGGTGTGTGCAAATAGAGTGCTTGAAATGGCCTTGATACACTTTTGAATACTTAGAAGGATCACTAAAGGTCAATGATAAACAGGCTATGATACAAGGCCCCATAAACCAAATGCTTTCCTTAGATTTTAAAAAACCCCTTGCAATTACTTTCAATTTTAGTATAAACTGTATTATCAACTGCTGACGTTCCGGAAGGCTTGCCAATCACGCATCACCCGCTGTAAGTCTTCTACTTTTATTTTCAATACTTTTATTTTTCTGTCATTTACTTTTCCGCACTAAAAACCAAAACCAACCAACCAATCACTTACTTTTCCGCACTAAAACCTCAATCAACCTAAAACACGCTCCCTCGCTGTACAATTCCCTCAAAGAATAGCTTATCCCCCTAATTCCCTTGGGTTCGACCCCTACTTACCACTTGCTACCCAGTAGTAAGGTCACGAGTAGCGGAATATAAATTTGCTTTTGCACAGAGAACACCGCACCTTAACGACAGTGCGGTGGGCTCCGTCAGTGGCTGGTTATGCTTTCGTTTTTTATAGCAGTCATTTGTAGTAGGCTTTTGGTAAATGGCAGCGCCTACGGAATGTACAAGATCGTGACTAGCTTCCAACACTATGAATGTACAAGATAAATGCATGAGTAATTTGGTAAGCTACTAGTTCTACCCATTGTTACCCGGTTCGCGGAACATTACCGCGACCAGTGATCCAATTCGGCCATTCCGAAACGCCCAGGAATCGCTATCCGATTCGTCTGCAATCGCGAACCAAATCAAAAACGATACACAACTCAGGGATGAAATGAATCGGCGATGATTTTGGACTTCAGACGGCGACACGATATTGATTTAGGGTTTCTCGAGACAGAATATGATGAATAGTGATTGTTAATTTAATTTGATCATCTGTGTAAAATATTACACTTGAACCCCATATAATGATATTGTTTATATTTCTCCAAAATCATCAATATATATCATATATTTCCTATAGTATCGAAATAAGAATCATAATACAAAGAAATTATATATATTCTGCATTTTTTATTTCATCAATTCAATTTTATTATATATTTTAAAAATTAAATTAAAAAATGACACTATTCATATCGTACCCAAATCACTATAAGTAACGTTTTCCGTTTTCGTTTCTGTTGTGCGAATTGTATCGAATTGCGTACCGAGTAACAATGGTTCTATCAATTGATAACAAAATATAAAATTGTAACGCATGGTAAGATTACTCTGACATTAACATAAAAAGATCAATAAGATACAGAAGAAAGAAAATGAAGCTTACTAGTAGTATGCGGCATTAAAAATTGATCAGATCAACACCTGACATTTGAAAAGAACTGTTTATCGCACACGGACCTCAATTGTTCGGATTTACTGTAAAGATTCTCACCAACAATATCCCATGAACGAGACATTTGCAGCAGATCCTCATCTGTTCTAGATTCTTCCACTTATGAGGCTTCCGTCTTGTCGGAGTCTACGAGTGATTCCTCATCTCTTCTACTGATTTCAGCCAAGCCTTTGGCTGCAGACCCTTTATGCTTCTCCAGTAAAATCTCAATCTACCGAATAGGAATCATATGCACAAAATCAATACTCATAGCATATGTTGCCCCATTTATAGCATTGATCTGCACCATATAAGTATCAAATGTAAGAAATATTGTTAAGACTAACAAAGATCACAATAGATGAAAGACTTCAAAACACCTAAATAAATGATCTAATTATCTAAAGTGAGTATAAAAACCTGTTGGGAATATTAATGTGCTGAGAAACAAATCAATTTAGGTTGCTGAGAAACAGATCAACATTAATTTGAGAGCCTCGAGGAACTTGTGCTGAGAAACAGACCAAGCATGTTAGTATAAACTCTGTAAATCGAAAGCCGATTACGAGAAATGTACATGAAACTCTTGTGTGCGAATTCTTGGCCATGTTTACCAAGTCTCTGCCACTCCTGTGTAAGAATTCAACTGCATACACTACTCCATTCTACAAAAACAAACACCAACTCAACCATTCAGCCAACCACACATGCGCAACGAAATTCGTAAAACGTCAAAATATGCAACAGTTCTACACAACAACATCATCACCAATAAACACACTTCATACTAAAAAACCTCACAATGTGCTGAAGCTAAAACCACGCAAGCTGTAGTTCTCCGAACTCCTCTGTCGATGCTTCAATATACTAAGACTTGGAATCTGTTTGAGTCACGAACGAAAGTCACTTTCCAAATTCTATATTTCTCCGGTTAGGAATCCGAAATATGAGAACTGGGATAAAACAAGTGATGTTTGTACTGGAATAAAAAATCAGAAAACAGGGTAAACCCTAATTGGAAATTATTCAAACGATTGAATTCTTGAGGAAGAGAAACTTGACTTTTCTTCTGTCAAAACAAAACTCGATTTTTTGCTTCTGTAATCAAAACTCGATTTTGCTTCTTTAAAAAACTCTATTTGTCGCTTCTCTCAGCAAGTGGATTTATCCACTCCAACCGTCGCATGCATTTTCATTCGTTTGAACAAATACAAGTGTCGATTCAACACATCACAGCGCCCCGTGCGTTTTGTCTCAGCATTGCCTCCGCGTTTGGTGTCAAAATTAATCGTGTTAATGTCCATACGAAACGCGCCTGGTAATGTCTTGATGAGACGCGGTTAGCATTGAGAAAAATCTCACACTGAGCTCATTGCATACAAAATTGTTTTGTTTCTTTACAAAACAATCTTAACAGGTTTACACAACTTATAAACCCTAAAATCTCCAATAATCCTCTCCCAATTCAGGGTTATACTCTTGAACAGTAAAAAAGCATTCGAACCGAACAAAACATTGTGCATAAGTGAAGTGTCCATTAGGTCTGAACTTCACATAGTGTAGTATCTTCTGAAATTATGTCCCCTGTTCAAGCTTGTGTCCAAGGTAGTGTTGCGACAGACCTAGGACTCTTTGCACAACAGTTCAACACACAGAGGTTGAACTCTTATCACAACAGTTCAGCAAACAGATAAAGGCAGTAGAGACACACAGACTGATAACCCAGTTCGGCTCCGCCTACTCTGAGGGGTTTCCCACACCCGAAAAAGGGACAGCAAATCTTTATTACGAGTATAGGGTTTCCACAAGGACTTACACTTACACCTTGTAATAGCCTAACCTCAATACTCCGTCTCTCAGATTTGCAACCGAGGTTCATCGCAATTCCCCTCGATCCCCTTCGTTCAGAACCTGCAGTTTGTACGTTCTCGACCTTCTCCAGAAGCTCGGATGCTTTCTCTCGAAAGCTTTGTTCACCTTTGTTGTGTGTGGCAGTTGATACGCTTCAGACAGTCTGTGTTGCACTTGAACAGACTGCACTTGCACCGGTGTATTCTCAATGAGAAAACACAACCGGCCGTCGCTTTCTTCTTCTCCAATCAGCAGGATATGCTCGTGTATAATTGATCTTTGAAAGTGATGGGAATTAGGGTTGCCCTTGCATTGTATTTATATGCTCGAGCGAAACCCTAATTCGCACAAGATAATCCCATCAAATATTTCGGAATTGATTCCTAAATATTTGATGTATATCTTTTGAATCGGTTGGAAGATACTCCGAAGTCTTCTTTCCCAAGTAAGCTTTGCCACCTTAATGTAGATATTCATTCGATTATCTAATGCTCGAATAAGTCGTAGGCCGACTTCCACTTGTCGAAATCTTCGTTGCCAATATCTTCCGGGAAATATCCTCGCGTCTTGATCACGCTGTACAGGAGTACCAGGATATTGTTTGAACTCCCCCTGAACACCTGCTCGAACTGTCTAAGCTAGGTTTTGCCGAATACATGCCACTTAAGGGAACATCAATCTCCCCCTTGGCATTTTGGCAAAACCAGATCTACTAGATAACTAAGTCTATCTAACTATCTAGACAGTAGACAACTTTAAGGGAAACAAGAACCGTCTCCTCCAAAATACTCCCCCTTTTTGCCACAAACTGGCAAGGGGTGCGATCCGAGTTCGAACAGACAATCAAAATGTTCCAGAACAAGCACTAAGAACGATAGTTTTAAACAAATAGTTCAGGGAGAAAGTTTGTAGAGGACCTTCAATCAGAAGCTTCTTCAATGGAATCATCTTCAGAGGCAGTAGCTTCTGATTCATCATCACTGGGGTAGCTGAGTGCTCGAGCAAGCCTGTTGATTCGGCGGCGCTGTTCCTTGTCCGCAGCAATGATAACCTGGAGGTCCTTCAATAGTTTGCTCCTCTCATCCACGCCCATTCTGGCTCCCCCTCGACTGGATTCCCCAAGATCTTTCCCTTTCTTGCTTTCTTCTTTCAGATCATTCACATGCCGTCCTTTGTATAGCTTGTGGTCCACTGTGAATTTGCTGGGAGCTTTAGTAAGGGGATCAGACGAGGCTTTCAAATCAGGGGCTTGAAGAATAATCAGCTCATAAATCAGGGATAGAAAGCAGATCTGGTGCAGAGTTCTCATTGATGTGGCATGTTCAGCAATCTGTTTGAACATTATTCTACCCAGGTTGAACTTCCGCTGGTTCCCTATCTGGTAAATCAGCTGGGCCATGTCCTTGTTGACAGTAGAGCAATGAGTAGATGGCCTCCAGTTGAACACCGCAATGAAGAACATCATTGAATAGAAAGTAGACAGATCTGTTGTATGCACAACTGACTCAGGCCTCCACTGAACGGAGCCTGCAGTGATGGTGCTCACTATCTTCTCAAAGCTGGATTCTTCTTCATCAATAGCTGGGTCGTCCATGGAGAAGTATACATTGATCAGCTCTGGATCAATCTTGATCCTTCTTCCTCTTACATAGAAGACCCCATACTCAGCCTCTCCAATGACCCCAAACTTTGGAGGCAAGTTTGCCATGGCCTCACGCGCCAGTTGTTCGTTGAACGGCTTACATCTGTCCAACGTCCAGAACAGATCCGACTCTTTGAGCACCTCAACCACTTCCTTCCCTTTGTAGCTCGATGCATCCAGCAGCCTCTCCGGTATGATTTTCCTTTTCAGCACACATTCCCATTTCAACGCAGCTTCTTTGTTCACGAACCACACACCTTTCTTGACCTTACCGACTGGGACCGCCTCAGATTCAGAGGCTGGGACTTCACATCTCCCAGCATCTTCAGAGATGGGAACTGCAGCAACGTGCTTTCTTTTCTTTGAAGAGCCAGCTCCCCCTGCACCACTGCTGACCTCAGCAACCTTCTGAGCTGGTTCCTTTGTAGACGTAGCAAAGGCAACCTTTTTCTTTTCGTTCCCCTTCGTTGTCCTCTTGAGGTTGACAAGGGGAACACTGTCTTGATTATCTTCTGAAAGGGTGATGGACCATAACATAAATGCAGTTAAACCCACCAAATTAGACTGTTTGTCTATCTAACGTCTACATGTTAGTCCCGATATATTTTCACAGGGCATTTTAGAGACTAAAGTGAAAACACGCTAAGGAGAGGATTTTATGCTGAAAAGATAACAAGAGTCAATCCAAGGTCAAGATCATATGCCGACTGAAGAAATATCAAGGATCCTGACATTAAATTGACCATAACAAATTAATCAGAAGAATCAGGAGTGGAGTCAAGACAGCCCGGGGAAGAAACACATTGACAGTTTTGTGAAAAGACTGCACAAAACTGTACAAAACTCACATATGGGCAAAGATGACCGGCCACCATTCAAGAAGGTGGGCAAGGGAGGAGCTCCTCCCCCTTGGGTGACCGGCAACCGGCGGCACCACCTCCTCCACCAAAAGCCGCCGGCCTCCTCCCCTTCCTCCACATGTGGCCATCTCCTCCCTTGATTTCTCCTCCAATCAAAATGCAACACTTGCCACCCATCTCCACCACCCATCTCCTCCCCTTTGGGCTATAAAAGGATGAGCTCCTCCTCCTCCAAAACACACCTCAATCTCAATTCACTTCTCTCTCTAGAAGTTGTAATATTTGTAACGTTGTAATCTTGGCATTGGAAATAAAGGATAGCTCCCTTGGCGCTTCAACGGTTGTAAGTAATTCTTAGTATTTATTCAACTATTTTATTTCCTTAGTTATAATGTTTAGCGCGATGAATAGTAGCTAAACTAGTAGTTCGGTAGAAGGGGCGCACTTGTATTATAAAATGTTTAAGACTATTAACTTAGTGTCTAGTCTTAGTATTCAAAACTTGTTCTATGTGCCATATATCAAGTCAGAGTTTCTAAGGTTGAGTGGAAGCTGTCACAAGCAAAGCTCTTCCGTAGAAATTCGTGATCATACTCGGTAAGTGGAAGCTGTCACAAGCAAAACTTATCGAGGAGTTCGACTTATCTAAAACACCACTTGGTCAAAAACGTAACTGGGAGATCAAGTGGATGCACTTACAGCTAAGATACTTCGAAAGAAGTAATTAGTTTTGCTTAGAACAAGTGTTGCTTTAAACGATGTTGCAAGTCTTGCGCTACGAAAGGGCCTCGATTCATCTTTGAATACTTAGATAATTCACTAAATGTCAATGATAAATAGGATATAATACAAGGCCCCTTGACAGAACCGCTTGTCGTCAGAGCGATTTGTGCAAATAAATTTATAATAGTCCGCTACTCGCAACTATACTACTGGGTAGTACTTGGTAAGTAGGGGTCGAACCCAGAGGAATTAGGGGGATAGGTTATTCTTTAAGGGATTTGTTCAGCGAAGGAGCGTGTTTTAGGTTGGTTGAGGTTTTAGTGCTAACAACTACGTGACTTTTTAGTTGGTTTTGGTTTTGAGTGCTGAAAAGTAAATTACAGAAAAGTAAATACTGAAATTAAAAGCGAAGACTTACAGTGGGTGATGCGTGAATTGCAAGTCCTCCGGATTGTGAGCGGTTGATGGTTGCAGTTGATTGAACAATAAAAGTAAAGACAAAGGGGTTTTGTAATTGCGAGAGAAGTATTCGGTCTTGGGGGGCCTTGTATTATATCCTGTTCATTCTTTTAGTAACCCTTCTAAGTATTCAAACGTGTATCGAGGCCCTTTCGTAGCGCTCAATTTGCCACACTGTTTGTAAACCCTTGTTCTACTTCAGACTAATTCCTCCTTTCGAAGTATCTTAGCCTTTTGTGCATCCATTTGGTCCCTTTGGTCCAGTTTCCAAATGGTTTTAAAGATAGATCGAACTCCTCAGATAAGCTTTGCCCTTTCGTAGCATCCACTTACCCGAGTATGTTCACGACTTCCCACAGAAGAGTTTTGCCCTTTCGTAGCTTCCACTCAACCTTGGAAAGTCTGACCTTATAAATGGCACATAGAACAAGTTTTGAATACAGAGAAAAGAAACTAAACAAAGTAAAACATTTTATAAAACAAGAACTCCCCTTCAACCGAATGAAGAGTTTAGTTACGAATATCCATAGAGTTGGACATCATAACTAAATACTTGGGGATTTGGAAAAGAATACTCAAGAACAAACATGAGTAAAGAGAGAAGAGAAAGAGATTACTCAAGAACAAACAGGAGTAACTCTTGAACTGTAACTGAAAACTTGAGTACTCAAGAACCAACAGGAGTACTCAAGATCGAACTAAAGTATTTGAGAACAAAGTGAACTTTTATTGATATCAAACCAAACTTTACATAGTAACAAACTTAGAGAGAGAAGTGTTTTACACAATTTTGGGATGATTTGAAATGAGGAGGAGAGCTTGGTATTTATAGGCTAAGGGGAGGGGAATGGAGGGCCAAGATGAGGGCATGTGGTTTGGCATCCAAGGGTGGAGATGGGGGGAAGAGGAGAGGAAGACAAGTGTCACAAGGGGAGAGGAGCAACACAAAGCCGCCGGCGGCTTTGGGCATGGATGGAGGAGAGGGTGACATGTGGAGGAAGGGGAGAGGAGGAGGGGAGATGTGAGGAGGTAGGCGCCGGCCCATGTGGCATGAGGAGAGTGGTTGTGAGTTTTGTGCAGTTTGCACAAAACTATCGGTGTATTCCAGCTCCGGATTGTCTTCGGTTTCTCTTCGGTTTGATTTGTTTTGAATGATTCCAAGTCAGGATCTTTAGATTTCTTCATTCAGCGTCTGATCTTGACGTTGGATTGTCTCCTGATATCTTTTCTGTGCTAAAAGCTCTTCCTTAGCGTGTATTCTCTCTAAGCTCTAAAATACCCTGTAGAAATGTATCGGGACTAAAACATCGAAGTTAGATAGACAAACAGTCTAATTTGGTGGGTTTAACTGTGTTTATGATTCATACAATTGTGGTCCATCAGATAACCCCACACTTTTAGTTGTTCGTCCCGAACAATGCTTTATAAGGGCGTTACTAAGTAAGTTGGTTAAAATATGAAAATAAGATTGTGGTACTCGATTTTTCCTAATTCATGCATTACTACTTGTTACTAAATTAAACTGCGTAAATAAGTAGAAGAAACTTGATACGTGTACCTTCGTGCTGAGATGCAAATTATTTCGGATGTTTCGGGAGATAGCCCTTTTCAGGCTCCTGGACTACACCTTCGGGACCGTCTCGCACTATATGGTTTTCTTGTAGCTTTCTCTAGCACGTGATTCGATTCGGGTTTCAGTGAGTTGAGCCTTTTCTTGATTTTTTTCTTTTTTTTCTTTCTTCTTCTTTTGCGATGGACTGCTTTTTGTAGTGATTTGCCTTTAGCTTTTGATTTGACGTTGTTGAGTGCTTTACTTTTGCTCGGTTAAAACCTTCACATTTTTGGGCCTTAGGCCTCTTTTGATTTTCTTCTTTGAGTTTTTTGCTTCTTTGTGACTTGCTAGTCCATCTTGTTTTTTGCCTTCTTGGGAGGTCCAATCATCGCCCGCAAGCATATGGAAATACCTCCCTGCTCCTCTCATCTTTGTTGTTTCGCGCGGGTCAAGATGAGGGTCGCTCATCTATTTTCTCTGCTACTTTGACTAGAGAGAGGACGGTTTGATTCCCGTCCTTGCCTTTTACATAGATGCTTCAAGGCAGAGTTGACTTCAATTATTCACCGAAACCTGAAGTGCAGCCTCCACTGACTTCGAAAACCATATAGTTTGATCTGATCCTTCAAGTGCTTGCCAAGCCTCTCTAGGGCAATTTCTATCAACTCCACATCCCTAGGTTATCTCGGCACAAAGGACAAATGAGAAGTTACATTCTAAGTTTTTAAACAGTTGAATTTTCACAAGGTTGATGCATGAATTATGATCTATCTTTTTCACATTCTCAAGTTCATATTTTCAAAAAGATATTATTAAAAAAGAAAAGAAAAACATGCAAATGGTTCTCACCCCACACTTTTGAACGAAGGCGTGCCTTAGTTCAAAAGTCATGCAAATATATACAAGAGAAGGAAATGACATTAAGGAAAAAGAAGAACAGAACTCCCTTTTACTGTGTCGTGCAAACGACATGGCATGAGGCTAGATAATCGAGGGAGTCTGGCTGGGGCCTCGAACTCTCAGCGCAGGCCCGGTAAATTCACGGAAGCTGCCTGGCTGATCCGGTCTTGTTCCAAACTTAATTCCTACATGAAAGATATTCCTTCTATACAAAAAGTGGGTGAGAGCGCTTATTGGAAATTTAAATGACAGAAATTAAAAGTGCAGAAAAGTAAGATAGTGTCGGGTTACCTCCCGACCAGTGCACTTGTTTAACGTTGTTGGCTCGACAGTACCTCGTTCTTGATCATTGGTTGGGATTCCATGGGTGGCTCAGGTTGAATTTTGCTACCATTCTTGTGTTACTTCCGGTACTCTCTATGTCTGATTCTTCTGATGGCTCGGAAGTTTCTTCTGATGGTTCGGATGTGACTTCCTCTGTAGGCTCTTCTTCTGAGCTTTCTATATCTGATTCGTTCATCACATCCTCTGAACTGTTTCTTTCTGGACTGGCCTCGATATTTTGTGTTCCTTCATTTGGTTGAGGTACTGGCCTTCGTATTGCAGTTCCGGCCAAGCTGTCTATCACATCCCATACCTGAGTCAGGGATAAGTGTGCGGTTGTTCCTCCTACAGCGTTATTGAGCCTTGAGAACTCCTCAGCCCTCATCCCGCAAAGGAATTTTTGAAGAAGAAAAACCTCCGTGAATCCATGGTGTGGGCAGCGCGAGATCATGGCGTCATAGTTCGTGTAGTACTCGCCCAAGGTCTCATCCCGGGATTGTTGCAGGTTCATGATCCTTTCTCGGGTTTGTTGTCGTAAGGATGGAGGGGAGAATTCTTTCAGGAATGGAATGCTAATGTGTATGAAATACTTAGCATTCATAGTAGTTTATGTGTAATACCAGATTGTCGCGAAGTCCGTTAGAGAGAATTTGAAGCAGTTAAGTTCAAACTCCTCTAACGTTTCATTATTAGGTTTTATATGCTGACAAACATGGTGAAAGTTTCGGCAGTGTAGAACTGGGCCTTCTTCATCCGTACCTCCGAACAGGGGGAGATATCGTGTCGTCGATGCATACGAAGGTGGTTGCGTCATTAGGTCATGTGAGGTGAAGAACAACTTATCCGATGGCTAATTCCCCGGCAACGGCGCCAATTTGACAGAACCGCTTGTCGTCAGAGCGATTTGTGCAAATAAATTTATAATAGTCCGCTACTCGCAACTATACTACTGGGTAGTACTTGGTAAGTAGGGGTCGAACCCAGAGGAATTAGGGGGATAGGTTATTCTTTAAGGGATTTGTTCAGCGAAGGAGCGTGTTTTAGGTTGGTTGAGGTTTTAGTGCTAACAACTACGTGACTTTTTAGTTGGTTTTGGTTTTGAGTGCTGAAAAGTAAATTACAGAAAAGTAAATACTGAAATTAAAAGCGAAGACTTACAGTGGGTGATGCGTGAATTGCAAGTCCTCCGGATTGTGAGCGGTTGATGGTTGCAGTTGATTGAACAATAAAAGTAAAGACAAAGGGGTTTTGTAATTGCGAGAGAAGTATTCGGTCTTGGGGGGCCTTGTATTATATCCTGTTCATTCTTTTAGTAACCCTTCTAAGTATTCAAACGTGTATCGAGGCCCTTTCGTAGCGCTCAATTTGCCACACTGTTTGTAAACCCTTGTTCTACTTCAGACTAATTCCTCCTTTCGAAGTATCTTAGCCTTTTGTGCATCCATTTGGTCCCTTTGGTCCAGTTTCCAAATGGTTTTAAAGATAGATCGAACTCCTCAGATAAGCTTTGCCCTTTCGTAGCATCCACTTACCCGAGTATGTTCACGACTTCCCACAGAAGAGTTTTGCCCTTTCGTAGCTTCCACTCAACCTTGGAAAGTCTGACCTTATAAATGGCACATAGAACAAGTTTTGAATACAGAGAAAAGAAACTAAACAAAGTAAAACATTTTATAAAACAAGAACTCCCCTTCAACCGAATGAAGAGTTTAGTTACGAATATCCATAGAGTTGGACATCATAACTAAATACTTGGGGATTTGGAAAAGAATACTCAAGAACAAACAGGAGTAAAGAGAGAAGAGAAAGAGATTACTCAAGAACAAACAGGAGTAACTCTTGAACTGTAACTGAAAACTTGAGTACTCAAGAACCAACAGGAGTACTCAAGATCGAACTAAAGTATTTGAGAACAAAGTGAACTTTTATTGATATCAAACCAAACTTTACATAGTAACAAACTTAGAGAGAGAAGTGTTTTACACAATTTTGGGATGATTTGAAATGAGGAGGAGAGCTTGGTATTTATAGGCTAAGGGGAGGGGAATGGAGGGCCAAGATGAGGGCATGTGGTTTGGCATCCAAGGGTGGAGATGGGGGGAAGAGGAGAGGAAGACAAGTGTCACAAGGGGAGAGGAGCAACACAAAGCCGCCGGCGGCTTTGGGCATGGATGGAGGAGAGGGTGACATGTGGAGGAAGGGGAGAGGAGGAGGGGAGATGTGAGGAGGTAGCCGCCGGCCCATGTGGCATGAGGAGAGTGGTTGTGAGTTTTGTGCAGTTTGCACAAAACTATCGGTGTATTCCAGCTCCGGATTGTCTTCGGTTTCTCTTCGGTTTGATTTGTTTTGAATGATTCCAAGTCAGGATCTTTAGATTTCTTCATTCAGCGTCTGATCTTGACCTTGGATTGTCTCCTGATATCTTTTCTGTGCTAAAAGCTCTTCCTTAGCGTGTATTCTCTCTAAGCTCTGAAATACCCTGTAGAAATGTATCGGGACTAAAACATCGAAGTTAGATAGACAAACAGTCTAATTTGGTGGGTTTAACTGTGTTTATGATTCATACAATTGTGGTCCATCACCCCTGAAACCGAACACTTCTCTTTAATTATAAACTGTAATTTACTTTCCAGTATTAAAATCAACCAACCAACCAATCAATCAATCAAAATAGCTGGTAGCTTTAAAACCAACCAACCGACCTTAAACACGCTCCCACGCTGCGTAATCCCCCCCGAAGAACAAGTATTCCCCTGGTTCCCTTGGGTTCGACCCCTACTTACCAAGTACTACCCAGTAGTATAGTTGCGAGTAGCGGACTACTATAAATTTATTTGCACAAATCGCTTTGACGACGAGCGGTTCTGTCAAAGGGTAACATCTTCTGCTGCTGATATAGGGGCATCCTTATGAATGGATGGTTCATCCTCCTTCAAATGATCCCGACGACGATCATCTTGAACTGTCATTGTTTCTTCACTCACTGCTTTCTCTGGAACTACTCCAGTCTTATCTTCAGTTTGAACACTCTGTTCCACTGTTGGAGCATTTGAGGCCTTTTCAGTACCAGACTCTTCTGCTTCAACACGCAGGTTACGCAGACCTTCCTCTGGAGCTGGTGCTGTTTGAGCTTCAGTCTGAACAGAGGGTTCCACTGTTGAACCGCTTGCAGCTTTCTCTGTAGCTCTTCCAGTCTCAACACCAGACTGAACACTTGGTTCCATAGGTGGATCACTTGTAGCTTTTTCTGCATCAGATTCTTTTGTCCCAACAGCCTGAACCTCTTCCGGACTTGTCACTTCCTGATCCTTTTTCTTTTCCAGGTCTTTCATGACATCATCAATGTCTTTGTATAACTTCTCTAATTCCTCATCTTTTTCTGCTGGGTCTGATTCTTTCAACACATCCGTCTTCCCCGATGGATTAATTTCTTCTGTCATAGCTTCAGCATCCAAGCTGCGACCTTCTTCAGTAATTATTCCTAGGTTCTCAGATGGATCAGCATCACTTATCACCACATTCCTCTTCCCCGAGGACTCGATGAACTTCTCTGTTTCTTCATCGGACATTGCAATCTTCCTTCATCGAGTGGCATAGATCTGGGCGAGATATTTTCTGGGAGAGTCACTGGCCCGCTTCACCTTCTTCCTGCGACCAGCCTTCGGAGGAATGTATCCTGTGGCGAAAATCTTTTCTCTCCACGTTCCTGAGCCTCCAGCCCCCTTGCTGGGTTCCTCTTCTTCCACACTCTTGACAGACTTCTTCTTAGAAACCCCACCACCGGCTTTGTCAACCATCACAGCCTTACCAATCTCATTATCTCCACCAAGAATCACCCTACTAGTTTCAACACCATCGGCTTTAACACCACTAACAGCCTTACCACCATTATCGCCAATTACAGCCCTTCTGGCTTCAACACCGTCAATCGACTCAACAACCTTCTCACCCTCCACACTTGTTTCTTCATTCAGCACAGATTTTTCAACAACGGGGATATTCGCAGAGACAGAAGGAATATTGGGATTTACCTGAATCTGTGGAGTTGAGTCCACTGGGCCCGGCTGAGGGATTCCAGCGGTAACTCCTTCAACAGACTTCTCTTTCGCCAAAGATTCGGTGACTGAGTGTAAAGGCGACGCCTTTTTCATCTTCGCAGCTTTTGATTTCGGAATCTTTGATTTCACCGCCAATGCCTTTGAGGTTTGATTGCTTTCTTTGATTTTCTCCGCAGATTTAGCACTGGATTTTGCTGACTTCCTGGTGTTCACCATTGTCGGTTGAGGAAAGAGCAGTTGAGAGAGAAGTTCCGTTCTAGGGTTTTCGAGAGAGAGAAGACGATACTCAGGGAATGAATTTGATTTTTCAAAAATCAAATTTGTCTATATGACTCTTCAGCTTTCCAAAACCGTCAACCGAAAAAATCTTCAAGGATATTTCAAAAAATATTTTGTTGAGACTTCTGTTCCAGCCAAGGTATATTAACCTAAGTGCAATCGCTTGATCCCTCATTTCCGAACAAACCAAGCGACTATAGAGGGAATGAACTACTCGGAAGAGCTTTGCCATGTCAAGCATCCACTCTTCCTTGTTATGTTCACCCCGAAGGCACAAGATCTAGCTAGAACATTTAAGTAACATTAAAGCAAGGATCTAGAACGGTTTCATAGTATAAGAACTCCTTCGACCGAATGGAAATTTAGCTACGAATACTCATGGGAGTGAATATCATAACCATTGGAACAAAAGTAAACTAGAATGAGTAGAGGAGAATTGAGCTTTTGATTACTAGTGTAAAGTACTACGAGTGATTTCGATCCACAAGTTCTCGTCTCCCTTTCAAAGTTTCTCTAAAACTATTACTAAAAATCGCACACGTAGAAAGGGGATGGAGCTCTTCTATTTATAGGCATGGTTCGGCGGTTGCTTCATGGAGAAGTAATGCTTCTCATTGGCCAGCCGTCTTTAAGCTAGCTGGTGCGTGTGGTCTTCTTATGAGCTTCCTTCATCCTTAAGCTAGCCGCCTTTAAGCTAGTTGGTGCCAAGTGCCATACTTCTTGGAGCTTCCTTCATCCATAAGCTAGCCGCCTTTAAGCTAGTTGGTGCCAAGTGTGGCATCCCTTGAGCAAGGTGCTTCACCAGGCAGGCTGCTCTTAGAGCAAGGTGCTTCCAATGGACATCGGACCTAGCAAGTAGCTGGAACTTCGCCGGAGTTTTTGGTCGGAAGAAGTTCTACTCGGCGTTTGGCCGGGCGCTTGCCTCGAGCGCTCTCGGACGCTTGTTTCGGATGCGCTCGGGAGCCTGTCTCGGATGCGCTCGGGCGCCTGTCTCGAACGCGCTCGGGCGCCTGTCTCAGACGCGCTCGGGCGCCTGTCTCGGACGCGCTCGGGCGCCTGTCTCGGTCGCGCTCGGGTGCCTGTCTCGGTTATGAACCTCAGCGCGCCTGCGAGCATACAGCAGTGATGCCCGACACAGTTCTGGGGCGCGCCCTTATTTCTTCGGTGATGACTCTCGGGCCTCAGCTGAGATCGCTCGGATATCGACCTGGGGCGCGACCCGGTATTTATCGATCGCAGCCCGGTACTGAAGCTCGGTCACGCCTGGGGCTTTCTCGGGCACTGACTGGGCTCCTCAGTCACCTACTGGTCCGATCAACTTGTAATTTAATTCTGGCATAAAACTCCTCTTTTAAGCTGGTTTCTTCCCTAAACCTCAACATAGCCTGTAGAGAAAAATGGGACTAACAAGTGAAATATGTCAAGATAAATTGTCTAATTTGGTGGGTTTAACTGATTCAACGAGTCATATAAATATGCCCCATCAGTAATCAAAACTCGATTTTGCTTCTTTAAAAAACTCTATTTGTCGCTTCTCTCAGCAAGTGGATTTATCCACTCCAACCGTCGCATGCATTTTCATCCGTTTGAACAAATACAAGTGCCCCGCGCGTTTTCATCCGTCGCATGCATTCAACACATCAACACATCACAGCGCCCCGCATGCATTTTCATCCGTCGCATGCATTCAACACATCACAACGCCCCGCGCGTTTTGTCTCAGCATTGCCTCCGCGTTTGGTCTCAACATTAATCGTTAAATGTCAATACGAAACGCGCCTGGTAATGTCTTGATGAGACGCGGTTAGCATTGAGAAAAATCTCAAACTGAGCTCATTTGCATACAAATATGTTTTGTTTCTTTACAAAACAATCTTAACAGGTTTACACAACTCATAAACCCTAAAATCTCCAACACAAGCTTCATTAAGGCATATCATCAAACACCTCTCCTACACCAATATGACAACAGAAGAACCACAAAATCCAAAACACCAAATGACATCGGTCCATAAATCCAAATTCACAAAACAAATTCGTCCAGCCAAGCCATATCAATCCACAAACAAATTCGATTCAATTGCCACAAACAGTCACACAACGGAGACAGCCATACCGGATACGCGTACTGAGGGCGACGGAGGCAAGTGTCGACAACGGCGACTGAGCAGGGGGACTGAAGCGAACAGGCGACGCGAGCAAAGGAACGGCGACGCGAGCGGGTGGGCGACGATGACGACGGAGGCAAGTGTTGACGATGACGATGGAGGCAGGCGAGCAGGCGGACTGAGGCGAGCAGGCGGGCGCCGATGACGGACTGACAGTGTGCATCGAGAAAACCTAAATCAAACCTAAGTCTTTTTTCACTTTATGCAACGGTTTATTCACAACCGTTGCTTAATCTTAACACATAGGCATCAGTTCAATTTACACCGTTGCATAAAAGACACATTATGCAACGGTATCGGTTAAATTGAACCGTTGCATAAGGTCACTATATGTCAGTAAAAACCGTTGCATAATGTGTATTTTACGCAACGGTTCCTTTAAAAATCAATGCATAAAGTGGAACCGTTGCATAATGTCCTGTCTGTAGTAGTGCTAGGACAGTTGTCTCTGCCTGCCTTGAACTCTTCCTTGTACAACAGCTTGAACAACTGCACAGAGTTTTGCCAAACTACATGCTATAAATCTAACATATGTAATTAATCAGGCGAATTATATATTTAATAGCCTTCAAAGCATTAAGTTTAATCTTACAAACTATAGTATTAAATCGACAATATATGAATTCACTGACTAGAGTATTACATCCACGAACGTCTCACCATTTCTAGCTTTGTACCTTCAATACCCTACTGCAGTTGCTTTAGTTAGAAACCAAAAACATACCTTGGCATGATCAACATGTTCACTGATGATAATAACATATCTAGCCAGTATTAAACAAAGAAATTAGAGAAAAGTGCATATTCAAGCATGCCCCCACCGTATCCCTAGCCCTACCGAAAACCTCCGAATCACGCCATCTTGATGGTAAAATATCGATTCAATAGCAGATCAAATTAATTAGTATTATATTGACGCTCACACCCCTCAAACAGTATATTATGAAGATAATGGATAAAATACAAATCATATTTAAATATATAAAATATAAAGCATCTAAGAATTTGATATGTGACACTCACAATCAATCATAATTTGAGGAACTTTTTGTATAAAAAATTAAAATGGATTTATTTAAAAATACATAAAAGATGCGAGAGCATAAACGTCCTAAAAAATAACGCCGTTAACGACAGATTAGACGTTTGATGCTTCAAACGAGTGTTGGGAAACTAAAGATTCGATGGAGACGACCTATATGTCGTTGCGTAGCTAACTCAAAGCTCTACAGCTCTCTAGTTCATACAAAGAACGAATTATGTCGTTTACAAGATTAAAGCACGAGTCGAAGGGAGCCCAGCTGCAGAATTCGTAACGGGTTACACTGATGTCTGAAACCCACTCGAACTTCTAAACGACCTCGTGCATCTCAGTGTAAACTATAGAGTTGTAGGGCTTTAAGTTTGCTATGCAAGAATATACAGCTCGCCTCCATCGGATTTTTCATTTGCTCACAGCACTCATTTGAAACAACGAAGGCCTAATATGTCATTTGTGGTGTAAATTTATTCATTCGTGGCCAATATGAGCTAAAGACTTATTTTGCTTCAATATCATTTCACAACACATTGTATAAGCTTTATGAATATTTTTATGGCTGAATATGTAGTCTTTAAGTCTTATCATTTTGGCTTAAGTCTGCACATTTAGCCTTAAGTGTGAACATTATGAAAAGAACATTAAACGGAATCATAGCATACACACTGATGTCTGATTTTCACTCGTGTTTTGACCTTCTAATCGACCTCTTCTGCTCATGGTGTGAATTATAAAATTGTAGGGGTTTGAGTTCATGGTTGTCAAAATCGCGATTTAACTCGTGAACTCGTACGAGTTTACGATTCTAGGTTTGAAATTTGTGTTAACTCGGTTGTAAATTCGGTTTAACGTAAAATCGGTTTTTGAAACAATTTTACACAATTTTTTAATCGGTGAAATCGGGATAAAATCGCATAAAATCTTACGATTCTACTTTAAGCCCAAACTGTCTTACATGGCCCAAGCGGAAGAAGAGCAATTTAACAAACCAGAGATCTGGAGTTCGATTCTTGGCTGGGTCAATTTGGCTTCTTTTTTTCATTATTTTTTTGCTTTGGGCTTTTTTGTTGAACATGCCAATTTGCTTTAGTATTCATGAATACCATAATTTCAAATTTTAGTTTTTTTGCAATTTTAGAAATTTGTAAAAGTAATATTGATAATTTTTTTGAAATTTTGCTTCCACATCAAAAGCTAATTTGATTAATTATATCTATATAAATAAATTAGAAATAAAATATCAAAATTAGTTATATTTATAGTATATAAAAGTACATTTAAATGTCAATTATATATTATTTTAATATAAGGTAAACTTGACGAGTTTACGATTCGAGTTTACCTTGTCAAAACGAGTCAAGGTAAAAACTCGATTCTGACAACCTTGTTTCATCGGAATTTCATTTTCAACGAGCACTCATTTGAAACAACAAAGGTCTAATATAGCTCGGCCTTAAGTGTGAACATTAAGCTTAAGCCTCAATATTATGCCTTCACTCATTTTTTGACCTTCTAAACAATATCGTCTGATCTTGATGTGAACTAGAGAGTTGTAGATCTTTGAGTTTTCTACGCAACGATATATAGCTCACCTTCATCAGATTTTTTATTTGCTCCCAACACTCATTTGAAACAGTGAAGGTCTAATATTCCATTGTGGTGTAAATGACTTCCACTCGTGTTTCGTCCTTTTAAACGACCTTGGCCATTCTTTGTGTGAACTAGAGATATGTTGGGCTTTAAGTTAGCTACATAGCGATATATAGCTCGCCTCCGTTGAATATTTCATTTGCTCACAACACTCATTTGAAACAACAAAAGTCTAATTTAACTCGACCTTAATTAATTGTGAACATTATGCCTTAAGTATGAACATTATGTCTTATCTTGTGTTTCGACCTTCGAAACGACTTCGTCTGCTCTCGGTGTGAACCAGAGAGTTGTAGGACATTGAGTTAGCTACGCAACGATGTGTAGCTCGCCCCATAAGACTGTTAGTTTGCTCCCAACACTCTTTTAAAGCAGCAAAGGTATAAATTGAATTAAATTTAATTATGAAAAAATTATATTCCTCCTCTGTGTCCATTCAGAAATTTTTGGTAAATTAGCCACTTGTCAACATTTGAAAAAGTTTAGAGTTTATATAAAAAAATCTAGATTTTACAGAACTGCACTCTATTACGAATTAGTAAAATTAACAAATAAGTAAAATCTAAGTCATAGATAGATTTCATCACACGATTATGCTTATTTTTAATTCTCATGAAACCTAGCAGTTCTCATTTAACCCTTTTTCTTTAGAGCATATACATCGATTGTAATTTGAGGACGTTCCCAGGAGGAATTGGGGACGTTCACAACGAAAATATTGTGCAGCGATTTTGAGAGGACGTCCTCTACCCAGGACGTGTGCGAGGACGTGCTTGAGCAGCACATCTGAGCGGATGTTCTCTAATTCGGTTGAGCAGATCAATTTAAGCGCGGGGAAAGGTCGTTGGTGAGCAAGGGTTTGCCCAACGCTCTCAATCGATCAAATTTCGTTCCGTTTTCCTAACTAGTCTGGCAACGAAGATGATGATGAACAGGGCGCGATTTAGCTACCGCGTGTCCGAAGCCAACGTTATCACCGCGTCCGATGTTGACATTAGACACTAATGTCTGAACAGAGTGCGATTCAGCATTAAAGTGTACATGGGACACGGAGGGGAAGTGCCGCGCGTCCCACCATAATGTTATCACCGCGTTCTATGTTGACATTAGGAAGTAATGTCTAAAGAGAACGCGACACTTAATGTTGCGGTGGGACGCGGCAGCCTCTGATCAGAAGCAACTTGGAAAAGCTTGGAAGAAATGTTTGGATACATGGGTTTTGAACTGGAACGAATATAATGATGCCTCTTCCTTGTATGAACGAAAATAAAGTAATTTAAAGAGATACTGAAATTCAAACTCACAACGGAAATTAAACCACACTTACAGAAATTAAACAACACAAACAGAAATTAAACAACACACCCGAAATTAAACAAGCACAACAGTCTTCTGAAATTATAGCCTTTCACCGGTTTTAATAAACCAATTATGCTTCACTAAATCACTCCAACGACCATATTTGCTTTTTATACAAATTCTGGTCCAACGGCCATGTTAACATTGAATTTTTTTAATATTTTAAATTTCAATCTATAAATATTTTAAATTTTAATATTTTATGAATAGTAATAGGAGGTGCTGCATATTGAACGATTGTACAAATAGTGTTAATAGGACCTCGTATTATCATAAATAGTAATAGGAAGTGCTATTTGAGGAGGTTCTCAAAACAGAGAACTTCCTCAACGGATATATATGCTCTTACATGCACGCCATTTATTAATTAAAAAAGTTTTCTTTAGTTTTAATTATGTCATAATGTGAGCCATCTATTGATTGAATCTCACGACTGTCATATGGTCCAAATCTATTGATTGAATCTCACGACTGTCATATGGTCCAAGTTTTCACGTATTATAATGATTTGTATTTTAGAAAAAATTACAAAAAGACTATTTATACCAACACACCATTTTAAGGCGTGTCAAAATTGTGAGCCATCTGAAGTTTTTCGAAGGGGTAGAAGGGGCAGTGGTTTCAAGCAGCGGAAGGGTTTTTTCCGGAATCAACATGGGGCCTCGCACCCTCCCTCCTTTCTTCTCCTCCTCGCTGTGCGTTTCGGCGCCCTCCTGCTGGCTGGATCTGCTGGGCTGGGTGGGAGTTGGGTGGGTGGAGAGGGGTGATAGAGGTCGATGATTTTGGGATTTTTGAGGTGTGTTTTTGGGCTGGTTGAATCGGATCCGGTAGCTATCGAAGGCGTTGTAGTGACAGGGGGTTGAACGGCTTCGTGAAGTGACTGGATTTTGGTGACCAATGATTTAAATAGGGGCTGGTCGGCGGCGAGTATGGGCGATGGCTGGTGGCTGAAGGCAGTACGGATGGCTAGCTGGCGCATCTGGCCGAAATTGCCGGTCGGCTCGGCGGCGGTTCCCTTTGGGGCCGGTTTTTCCTGTTTTCAGTTGTTTTATAGGGGTAATATCAGGTCGTTTCGGCAGGCGGACGTAGCGTTTATGCTTCCATGTGGGATCCTACTTTTTTCCAGCTGTGAATGACGGGGTTGACGTGCCATGCCATGGCGAAGTGGAGCTGCAGACTCCCTTTTATTCACATTTTTATCTATTTTGTCTGTAATGTTCCCGGCTGGTTAACTTGTTCCAGCTTTAAGACCTCGGTTTGCCGTTGTCTTTGTTATTCACAACTTATATTGGAAAAAAGTGAGCCTTCTTTGAAAGCAGTTTTATGCTTCTTTGGAATTTTTATTTTTTTTGTTTGTAAAAAGATGATTACATTAAACAAAACCAACAATCAACAACTAACACCCCTGGAACACCACAACCACAACTGACCCGTGAAACTTAGAAACAGAACTACACAAATACCTGCTCAGCTAAACACAAAAAAGAAACCAAGCCAGGAACCCACCTGCCTAACCACAACCAGCAGTACACGCTAAACTAATGACTAATAGAACCTCAATCTAACACTCTACAAACTGAAACCCAGAGTATTTAACCACATTCTATTAGTATGACTGTTATAATTTATGTCTATGCTTGCTAGTTTAATCTTCAAACTCCAAGTAATAGACCTGATAATGTTTCCCTGCACAATTCTCTCCTGTTTGAAGATAATAGAAATCTGGCTTTCCAAATCTCTGGCATTGTAGCTGTACGCTGCAGCGATCATTCTGGTTCGTAAGTGGCTCTGAACTAGGCTTTTAAACTATGGTGTGAGTAGGTGCCACGAGACGGGTACTCTAGAGACCTTCAGAAAATTTAGCACCTCTCCACAGATGATGCGGGAAACTCTGCAGCACAAGAAAAGGTGGTCTATAGAATCCTCTTCTTCGTTACAAAGCACGCACTTAGGATGAACGATAATTCCCCGATTTCTCAGCCTGTCCTTGGTAGATAATCTGTCATGCGCAATAAGCACTGTAGTAAAAGCAGCCCAGGGCGAATTAAATCTATTCCAAGCTAATTTATACCAGTCCACTTCCGATGTCCGGTTTTTCAGTGTTGAATTAGTGTCCTTCACCGTAAAACTTGTTCACTCCCCTATCCATTTTAAGGCCCCATTCACCACTTCCACACAATTGGAGCTAAGGTCTTTGCAGCCCACCAGACGCCTCAAAACCCACGAGTTGTTGGTGGGAGGAGTATTCTCCCACCAGTGACCACCTTTCAACCTGTAGGCCTTTGTCCATTTTATCCACAGATTTTGATCTTGTCTATTCAAATCCCAGAGTTGGTTAAGGATCGTTATCTCATTCATCAACTCCAAATGTTTGATCCCCAACCCTCCCTTCTTGTCTAAACAAAGAGTGCTCCAGCTTAGGAGATGGCTGCCTCTACCTGACGCGCGACCTGTCCAGTTTTCTGAGCAAAAAATTAGATGATGTTCAGGCGTTTGTTCAACTATGTACTCGGCTGGAGCGAGAGAGAAGATAAAGGCGAGCATATTGTGAAAGTTTGAAGTGATCATGGAAAAGAGTTTGAGAATACTGCTCTTGCTGACTTCTGCTCACAAAAGGGGATTACCCAGCAATTTTCTTCTCCAATTACCCCTCAGCAAAATGGAGTCGTCGAAAGAAAGAATCGAACCATTCAAGAGATGGCCCGAGTAATGCTTCATGTGAAGAAAGTGCCTTTGAAGTTCTGGGTAGAAGCCATGAACACCGCATGTTATGTCATCAACAGAGTAATGATTCGATCCGACCCAGAGAAGACATGTTATGAGTTGTGGAAAGGAAAAAGGCCAATGGTAAAGTACTTTCATATCTTTGGAAGCCAATGCTTTATCCTCCGAGACCGTGAGTATCTGTAGAAACTGGATCCTAAGAGCGATGAAGGAGTCTTTCTGGGTTACTCCAATAATAGCCATGCTTACCGAGTCTACAACAAACACACATGAGTCATTATGGAATCTATCAATGTTATTGTGAAAGATGTTGTGCCAGACGTGCCTGCAACAAGTACAGATGATGATGATGTTACAACTCACCCGCAACAATATGTTACTCCAGGTTCTACTTTAGAAGTTTTGCCAGATAAGGATCTAGAACCCAATGCAAAAGATGATGGTCAGACAGACGAGGAAGCTGATGCGGAGATGATGGCTGCCCCTTCTCGTGTCCTTCAACCATCAAAAACTATTGAGAAGAATCATCCCATTACTGAGGTGATCGGTGAACCAACCGAAGGCATGAAGACTCGAGGTAAATAGGTTAACTTTCGAGAACTGGCTAGTTTTTCGTGTTTTATGTCCACTATTGCACCCAAGAACATCAAGGAGGCCATCAATGACGAATATTGGATGGTGGCTATGCAAGAATAGCTTGGTGAGTTTCAGCGAAACGATGTCTGGGATCTTATTCCACGACCTGATGATGTGAATGTTATTGGATCGAAATGGATCTTCAAGAACAAATCTGACGAACAAGGAAACATCACCAGAAACAAGGCAAGACTCGTGGCTCAAGGCTATACTCAGATTGAAGGAGTAGATTTTGATGAGACCTTTGCTCCGGTTGCTCGTCTAGAAGTCATATGATTACTGTTGGCCCTTGCATGTCATCTGAAATTCAAGTTGTTCCAGATTGATGTCAAGAGTGCTTTTCTGAATGGGCTACTGAATGAAGAAGTGTATGTGGCACAACCAAAGAGATTTGAGGATCCTCACCATCCGGATCACGTGTATCGTCTGAAGAAAGGCCTCTATGGTCTTAAGTAGGCGCCCAGAGCATGGTATGAGCAACTTACTGATTTCTTGATCAACCATGGCTATGTGCGAGGGGGAGTAGACAAGACGCTATTTGTGAAACACACAAGGTCAGATTTCATCATTGCTCAAATTTATGTGGATGACATCGTGTTTGGCTCTAGTAATCAGAAGATGGTGGACAAGTTCGTAGAACAAATGGAGAGTGAATTCGAAATGAGCATGGTAGGAGAGTTGTGCTATTTCCTCGGATTACAAGTAAAGCAGAAGGCAGACGGTATCTTTATATCCCAGAGTAAATATGCTAGGAATTTGATCAAGAAGGTTGATCTGGAGAAAGCATCACATAAGAGAACCCCCGCCGCAACTCATGTGAAGATCACCAAGGATGAAGCAGGTACAAGTGTGGATCAAACCTTGTACAGAAGTATGATTGGGAGCTTACTATACCTGACAGCAAGCAGGCCCAACATTGCTCATGCAGTTGGAGTTTGTGCCAGATATCAAGCTAATCCCAAGGAAAGTCACCTAATAAATGTAAAGAGAATTATCAGATATGTCTGTGGAATAGTAGACTATGGATTGTGGTACACCAAGGATACTAATTCCTGCTTGGTAGGCTATTGCGATGCAGATTGGGCTGGGAATGCAGAAGATCACAAAAGCACATCTGGCGGATGCTTCTTTCTCGGAAACAATCTCGTGTCATGGTTCAGCAAGAAGCAGAACAGTATATCTCTTTCCACTGCTGAAGTTGAATATATTGCTGTTGGAATTTGTTGTACGTAGATGTTGTGGATGAAGCAGATATTGGAAGAATACGGAGTAAAACAAGATATGATGACCCTCTACTGTGACAACATGAGTGCTATCAGCATATCCAAGAACCCAGTACAGCATTCCAGAACAAAGCATATCGATATCATGCATCACTTCATTCGAGAGCCAGTGGAGAAGAAGATTATTACCTTGACACATGTATCCACTAAGAAGCAGCTAGCAGACATCTTCACCAAAGCTTTGGACAACATTCAGTTCGAGACACTTAGATCCTCACTGGGTCTGTGTGTCGTTGACAACTAAGTTGTGCCAGTGCAAGTTGGTCAGCCGGTTCTTAATCGAGCTATTAGTTAAGGGCTGACATAGAAGGAAGTAAGACCGACTTTGAAGGTTGCACAACGAGGTATTCAAATTCTCTAAATTTGTTGGTGTGTTGTGTGTTTCTATGAAGAAAGTCGTCAAAGCCAATCAGGAGTATGTTTTTGTGGCATTTTTGCTCTTTTTGTACTCCCTTGTCAGTTTGTGGCAAAAAGGGGGAGTAAGTTTGGAGTTTGAAAGCTCCTTAAAAGATTCAGTTGTGGTGTTTTCTTAGACATGTTCTGGAGTTTGAAATCTCCTTAAAAGATTCGTTTGAGCTTACAATTTTTCGGAGTTTGAAATCTCCTTCAAAGATTCGCTTGGTAGGTAGCTTAGTTCGTAGCACAGCTTGGGAGTTTGAAACCTCCTTCAAAGATTCAACTGTAATAGTACTACAGGTAGATTACAGGTAGTTAGTATTGCCATAAATGCCAAGGGGGAGATTGTTAGTTATATGGCATGTAGTTAGGCAAAACTTAGTGTAGTTGTTCAAGCTGTTGTTCAAGACTAGAAGAGACAACTGTTCTGGAAAAAGTTGAAGTAGATGGAATGTTTCCTAATTCAGTTTAGGAAACTCAGTCGACCGTTGGAGATAGATGCGGTTGCATATGGAAGGACAGAAGTTAGAAGTTTCCTAATTCAGTTTTGGAAACTTGTTTCAACCAACCTAGCACAACTCAGACGCAGTAGAGAATATCCA
Organism: Rhodiola kirilowii; assembly: GCA_033675215.1. NCBI lineage: Eukaryota > Viridiplantae > Streptophyta > Magnoliopsida > Saxifragales > Crassulaceae > Rhodiola > Rhodiola kirilowii. The sequence continues at coordinate 19,911,307 of CM066201.1, forward strand.
GGAACGGATTTGGCAAGTCGGTGCTAAGATGCATATCGAAGATATCAAGAAGTCGGTTGGGAGGTTGCTTGCGCATGAAGCTATCTTAGCTATGAAGATAATCGAAGATTGCCTAATCAAGATTGAAGATAAACATTGGAGGATTATCTACAAGAGATATGCGCAAAAGATTAGGAAAGATTTCCTAATGATATAGGCGGTTTAGATTAGGAATCCTATTCGTTTTAGGGTTTCTACCGCACTATATAAGTATGGCTAATGCTAAGGTATTAACCAGCACTTACGGAGAAATATTCACGCTCCTACTCACTGAAGGGAGGAGGAGGCAAACGGCTGGTGAACTAATCGTCACTGATTACTCACGGCACTCGTATTCAATCTGTTCTGGTGCTCGGCAGATTGATCGTAGAACAACGCGGAAGCTACACGCACTGGTGTTCTAATTTGCGCATTTGGGAGAAGGCGCTGATTCTCACGGAGGATCATATTGGTGGATACGGCGGAGGAGCTCAAATCTAGGGGGAGTCCTAGATTGCAATTGCTAGAGTGTCTGAGGCTCAGGTTATTTAAGAGGGAGTCTGTAAACGGTAAACTCTGTACTCGCAATACTCAACATTAGTGAATTGCTTTCCACCGGGCTAAGAGACAGCCCCCAGACGTAGGCTTGTTAACGCCTAACTGGGTAACAACTTTGCTTGTCGTTTATTTTCTGCACTGCATTTAAGTTTCACATAAGTTGTTCCAGATATTGTTCTGCACCCGACCAGAACAACATCTCATCTACAAGGGGAAGATTTCACTTTTGAAAGCATAAAAATCTGAGAGTTAGAATCAATGATTTCCTGAATCTGCTCGAGCTATGGTACTTCAAGGCGCATAGATCTTATTTTACCCGCATGCAATTGGTTCTGAGCCTCAAGATGATGGCCTTGATCCTCGTGAGCATGGGCATGCTGGAGCCAATCTTGTAAGATGAATAGTTTAGACATGTCAACTTCCAAATCATGTATATTTTTTAAGCTCATCTCTATGCTTTTATTTCTCGGGTAGTTAGAAAGGTACCGAAAGTTGGAAAAAAGTCATAATGAATATTGGTGGAATATTTTGATGATTACATTTACTTGTTACTTGTGTCAAGGTAGGATACATTTGATGATCCCTTATCAACTATTTGAGAGTGAAATTGATAGGGTTGAGAAAGGAGATAGACGAAAGGGGGGAGAGGATAGAGGAAAGGATAGATAGATAGATAGAGAGGAGAGGGATAGTTCCTTGATAATGATTGATTGATTATTCTCTTGCATTCAGTGCGTACATATAATAATTGCGCACTATTCATGGCTTGACATGTGTCCTTCCATAGCAACCGTTTCAGTTGTCTTTCCCTCCTCTTGCTTCATGGCATATGAAGCGTACTCATCCTGGGATATTTCGTGGACTGTGTCCTCTACCTGCTGGTCCTCCGGACTTCTCGTGTGTATGCATCATTGCCTCCCCCATCAGATGCAACTTTTTCCTCGAGTCGTGAGACCCTATCTTTGGGTAGTATTGGTGACGGAGTAGGGCCTAGGAAGCAGTCGGGTAATGCAGCGGGTGGCTGGTCTGCGGGGTTAGGGCACAGTTTGAGGAGCGATACGTGGAAGACATTGTGGATTTTGGCCGTGGAAGGTAAGTCCAGGCGATACGCGACAGAGCCGATCTTCTCAATGATCTTATAAGGCCCAAAGAAATGCATGGCAAGCTTTTGGGAGAAGCAATGATGCAGGGACTCTTGGCGGTAGGGTTTCAGCTTGACATAGACAAATGCCCCGACTTCAAAAGTGACATCCTTGTGGTGTTTGTTAGCTTGGTATTACATCCTCTGTTGGGCTTTGCTGATGTTGGCGCGTAGCTGCTGTAGGACACGGTTACGAGCTTGAAGCATGGAGTCCAAGGAGTCCACCTTAGTTGTGCAAGCAACATAATCTACCACCCTGGGAGGAGATCGACCATATAGCGCCTCGAACGGGGTCATTGATGGACCATAATTATACGAATAAAAAACACAGTAAAACCCACCAAATTAGACTATTGGTCTATTTAACTTCTGCTTGTTAGTCCCGATTTATTTCTACATGGCATTTTAAAGACTAAAGAGAAAACACGCTAAGGAGAGGATTTTACGCTGAAAAGATATTAAGAGTCAATCCAAGGTCAAGATCAGACGCTGAACGAAGAAATCTCAAGATCCTGACGTAGGAATTACTCAAATCAAATCCAACCGAGGAACAATCAAATTTAGACGGAGCGAAATTGGACTGATAGTTTTGTGAAAAGACTGCACAAAACTGTCAAAATGCACTCATGGACCAAGGTGACCGGCCACCTTGCTTGGAGGTGGCCAAAGCCACCCTTCTCCTCCCCTTGCAACTGGCTACCGGCGGCCCAACCTCCCCCCAACCGGCGGCTTTCTCCTCCCCCATGTGTCACCTACTCCTTCCTCCTCCCTTCTCCTCCCTTGGATCAAAAACACATGCCACCCATCTCCACCACCCATCTCCTCCCCTTGTGGCTATAAAAGGAGGCTTCTCCTCCTCATTTCAATCATCCAAACAATCAACATTTCACTTCTCTCTCTAAGTTTTTGTTACTTTGTAAGTTTGGTTTGGTTTTGGAAATAATACTCCTGTTTGTTCTTGAGTATTATACTGATTGGAAATAATACTCCTGTTTGTTCTTGAGTATTATACTTTAGAGAATACTCCTGTTGGTTCTTGAGTATTCAGTAGGAATTAGGAATACTCCTGTTGGTTCTTGAGTATTCCACCCCTTCTCCTCTTACTGTTTTCAAAAACCCCCGAGTATTTAGCTATGGTATCCACCTCTATTGATATTCGTAGCTAAACTCTTTATTCGGTTAAAGGGGCGTACTTGTATTATAAAATGTTTTAATTCTTTTAGTTTCTTTTCTCTGTATTCAAAACTTGTTCTATGTGCCATATATTAGATCAGAACTTCCAAGGTTGAGTGGATGCTTGAAATGGCAAAGCTCTTCCGTGGAAGTTCGCAAACATACTCGGGTAAGTGGATGCTTGAAATGGCAAAGCTTATCTGAGGAGTTTGATCTCTCTCAAACACCATTTTGGGTAAATCGGAAAAGACAACCCAAAATGGATGCACATAGGCTAGTATACCTTGAAATGGGGTGCTAGTCTAAGTAGAACAAGGGCTTTACGTTTTTTGCAAAAGATTAGACAGTGTTGCAAGTCGAGTGCTTGAAATGGCCTTGATTCACTTTCGAACACTTTTGCAAAAGACTAGACAGTGTGGCAAATCGAGCGCCGGAAAAGGCCTTGATACACGTTTGAATACTTAGAAGGGTTACTAAAATAATAAACAGGCTATGATACAAGGCCCCTGAAACCGAATGTTTTCCTTGAATTACAAAACCCCCTGTATTTACTTTTGTAAACTGCTCGATCAACTACAACCATCAACCGCTCATCTACCGGAGGAATCGCAATCACGCATCACCCACTGTAAGTCTTCTTCCCTTAACTCTTTTACTTTTAGTATTTTAATTTCTGTATTTATTTTCTGTATTTACTTTTCCGCATAAAAAACCAAAAAAACCAAAAACAGTAGCTTAGTAATTAGCAGTAAGTCCGCAATCGACCTAAAATCACGCACCATACGATCCCCTAAAGAACAGTTATCCCTCTAATTCCCTTGGGTTCGACCCCTACTTACCACTTACTACCCAGTAGTGTAGTCGCGAGTAGCGGAAAATATAAATTTATTTGTACAGAGAACATTGCACCTTAACGACAGTGCAGTGGGCTCCGTCAGTCATCTTAATTACCGAGTGCCAAGCCGAATTGTAGCTGTACTCCGCCCATGGTATCATGTCTACCCATGCATTTTGGTTGTCTGAGATGAAGCAACGTAAGTAGTCCTCGAGGCAATGATTCAGTACTTCCGTCTGCCTGTGGATCATAAGCTGTGCTAGTGGCTAGGACGGTGCTCTGGAGGCGAAACATGTCTTTCCAAAAATAGCTCATGAAGACTGGGTCGCGATAAAAAACGATGCTATTGTGGAGCCCATGTAAATGAACAATGTCCTTGGTGAATGCATTGGAGACACTTTCTGCCGTGAAACCCCCGACTAGAGGAATAAAATGGCCATACTTGGTGAGGCGATGGACCACCACAAGGATAACCGATTTGCCTCCGGACAATGGCAAATGCGTGATAAAATCCATCGATATGTCGGACAAGACTTGAGTAGGGATGTCCAGTGGATGTAGCAAGCCTTGAGGGGCACTTGTGGGGCTCTTTGCTTGTTGACAAATGGTGCAGTTATGGACGTATGCCTGGACGTCGCGGCGCATGCCTTTCCAAAAGAAAGATGTAGAGATCTGCGCATGGGATCGGTGGACACCTGCATGTCCTCCTGTAGGAGTGGCATGATACTCAGGCGTCCGTGGTGTAGGAGCATTCCATCCTTGATGGTGAACTCTGGGTGTTGGCCAGGGTTATCAGACACTAATTTGTATAGGGCGGAGGCATCCGAATCATGCTGGTACATAGCACGAAGTGCCTGGAGAATGCCCAATACTGGTTTGGAAGTACCGTGCAACGCCTGCATGGCCATGGGACCCTATCGTGAAAGAGAGTCGGCTAGTCCATTTTCTTTTCCTGGCTTATAGGTGACTACGAAGTCATATCCCAGGAGTTTGATGAGCCATTTTTGCAGGTCAGGAGTGTGGATGGACTGCGTGATCAATGTGCGCAAGGGCTGGTGGTCCATTCGGATGATGAAATGGCTCCCCAGCAAGTATTGGCACAATTTTTGGACTGCCATAACCACTGCACAAAGTTCCCAATTGTATGCCGAGGTAACCCACAAAGCTGGACCAAACTACTTACTAAAGTAGGCCACTAGGTGACCATCTTGGGACAGGACCGCACCCACACCCTCACCTGAAGCGTCAGTGCTGAGAACAAATTGTTTCTGGAAGTTGGGGAGGGCAAGAGCAGGTGTGGTTTTCAGGGCGTGCTTCAAGGTATCAAAGGCGCGTGTTGATGGCTGATGGACCATAATTGTATGAATCATAAACACAGTTAAACCCACCAAATTAGACGCTTTGTCTATTTAACTTTTGCTTGTTAGTTCCGATATTTATCTATAGGGTATTTTGAAGTCTAGAGAGAATACAGGCTAAGGAGGAGTTTTAAAGCTGAAAATGAATTACGAGTCATTACAGGTCACGACCAAATTCTGACTTTCAAGAACCGGACGTGGAATCACTCAAAACAAGTCCAACCAAAGGGCAACCAGAGTCAGACCGGAGCTGAAAGGACCGATGGCTTTTTGGGATAAGCTCACAAAACACACTCCACCACTCACCCTCCTCCACCTAGCCGGCGGCTAAGCTCATCACCTCTCCCCTTCCTCCATGTGGCCGGCGGCTTTTGGAGTGATGAGTCACCTCCGATGGCTTTCTCCTCCTCCATGGATTCCATGCCAAGTGTCTTCATCCTCCTCCACAAACCACACCTCCCTTAGCCTATAAATACCATGCCTTCTCCTTTGTAAATTTCATTCCAAAATCACAAATCACTTATCTATCTAGATTTTGGGCACAACTCTTGCAAACACTTGTTTTAATCTATAATACTTCTGTTGGTTCTTGAGTATTCTAGTTGTTCTTGAGTTTACTCCTGTTGGTTCTTGAGTATTCTCTTTACTTTACTGTCTTTCAAAAACCTTCACTTTTCCAAGTACTTAGCTATGGTATCCACCTCTATGGATATTCGTAGCTAAACCCTTGATTCGGTGGAAGGGGTGTACTTGTGTCATAAAATGTTTTAGGCCATACTCTTAGTGCCTCTATGTGTTCAAAACTTGTTCTATGTGCCACATATTAGGTTAGAACTTCCAAGGTTGAGTGGATGCTTGACAGACCAAAACTCTTCCGTGGGGTTCGTAAACATACTCGTGTAAGTGGATGCTTGGAATGGCAAAACTTATCTGAGGAGTTTGACCTCTTTAAAACATCATTTGGTTGATCGGGAATGATTGATCAAATGGATGCACATAAGGCTAATATACCTTGGAATGGGGTAATAGTCTAAATAGAACAAGTGCTCTATGTCTTGAAATGGACTAGACAGTGTGGCAAATCGAGTGCTTGAAATGGCCTTGATACACTTTTGAATACTTAGTATGATCATTAGAGGTTAATGATAAACAGACTATGATACAAGGCCCCTAAAATCGAATACTTTCCTTAACTTAAAACATCACCTGCTCTTTACGTTCAGTCTCAATATCAACTGCGTACTTTCCACAAGACTTGCCCTTCAAGAAACCCACTTTATGTAAGTCTTCTCTTTCAAGCAATTACTTTCAGTACTTTATTTTCTGCACTAAAATCACAACCAACCCACTTACTTTTCCGCACTAAAAACCAAAACCAACCAAAAAGACACTTACTTTTCAGCACTAAAACCCCAAATCACGCTCCCTACCAGTACATTTCTCAAAGAACAACTATCCCCCTAATTCCCTTGGGTTCGACCCCTACTTACCACTCTACTATCTAATAGTAGAATCACGAGTAGCGGACTTATAAATTTATTCTTGACTTTTGCACACGACGACTGTGCATCCGTCAAAATTGGCGCCGTTGCCGAAGAGTTAGCCTTCGATTAGTTGTTCTTTTCCTTCCCTTTCATTTCTTCGTCACACTTTCCACCATGTATGGATGGATGGCTCAGCATCTTCCTCAGTTAGGAGGTACCACCAGAGAAGACCCAGTAATACACTGCCAACATTTCCACCATATAAGTCGTCACATGAAACCCGAAAACGTAACGTTAGAAGAGTTTCAATTAAAATGTTTTGAACACTCTTTAACCAACTTTGCGACAATATGGTATTACACATCAACTGCTAGTTGTGCAAAATATTACGTGGACCTTCGCGCTAAATTCCTGAAAAAATTCTCCCCCCCATCCTTACGACATGACACCCGAGAAAAGATCATCTGCCTTCAGCAATCCCAGGATGAGACTTTAGATGAATACTACACGTACGATGACACCATCGTCTCACGCTGCCCGCACCATGGATCCACCGAAGTATTCCTTCTTCAAAAATTCCTTTGTGGAATGAGGCAAGATGAGTTCTCAAGGATCAATGACGCAGTGGGAGGATCGGCCATGCACTTATCCCTGACTCAAATGTGGGATGTTATAGACGACTTGGCCGAAGCAACAAAACGAAGGCCAATGCCCCGATCCAATAGAGGAATACAAAGGATAGAGGCTAGTCCAGAAAGGAATGAAGAAGACATTACAGAGGACGAGATGGACGAATCAGATGCAGAAAGCTCTGAAGAAAAGCCTACATTGGAGATCACACCTGAGCCATCAGAAGAAACTCCCGAGCCATCAGAAGAATCGGATATAGAAAGCACCGGAAGCAACGAGGAAGAACCTTCATGGGAACTTAAGACCGTGCCAGCAGAGGAGGAAGTCCAGAACACCACTGGCAAGCTGCCCTAGTCATACCCGACTATCATTACCCAAGCAGCCGAGACCATCCGAGACCGGATCCTCACTGACGGACATAACGAGACAGAATCGAGCCTTAAGATGCAAGCTTCCCGACTTTTCCCCTTGATCAATAAGCAAATTGCAGAAAACTATGTGATCAATGAAAAGACTAAAAGGAGGATGGGAAAATGGCCTGAGCAGAACGACTCCTCGATGGAGCATTTTTGCGCCACAACTAGACAAGGCAGCCCTAAACATAAAAGAACCCAATTCAAGAGGCTAGTAGTGAAAGGTCCCTCGCCTTCTGACGGAGCCCACCGCACTGTCGTTAAGGTGCGGTATTCTCTGTGCAAAAGCAAATTTATATTCCGCTACTCGTGACCTTACTACTGGGTAGCAAGTGGTAAGTAGGGGTCGAACCCAAGGGAATTAGGGGGATAAGCTATTCTTTAAGGGAATTGTACAGCGAGGGAGCGTGTTTTAGGTTGATTGAGGTTTTAATGTGGAAAAGTAAGTGATTGGTCGGTTGGTTTTGGTTTTTAGTGCGGAAAAGTAAATGACAGAAAAGTAAAGTACTGAAAATAAAAGTAGAAGACTTACAGCGGGTGATGCGTGATTGGCAAGCCTTCCGGAACGTCAGCAGTTGATAATACAGTTTATACTAACATTGAAAGTAAGTGCAAGGGGTTTTTTAAATCTAAGGAAAGCATTCGGTTTCTGGGGCCTTGTATCATAGCCTGTTTATCATTGACCTTTAGTGATCCTTCTAAGTATTCAAAAGTGTATCAAGGCCATTTCAAGCACTCGATTTGCACACACCGTCTAGCCCATTTCAAGGTCGTAGAGCACTTGTTCTATTTAGACTAGCACCCCATTTCAAGGTATACTAGCCTATGTGCATCCATTTGATCAATCATTTCCGATCAAACCAAATGGTGTTTAAAAGAGGTCGAACTCCTCATATAAGCTTTGCCATTTCAAGCATCCACTTACCCGAGTATGTTCACGAACCCCCACAGAAGAGTTTTGCCATTTCAAGCATCCACTCAACCTTGGAAGTTCTGGCCTAATATATGGCACATAGAACAAGTTTTGAATATAAAGAAGAGGCACTAAAAAGATGGCCTAAAACATTTATGATACAAGTACACCCCTTCAACCGAATGTAGAGTTTAGCTACGAATATCCATAGAGGTGGATACCATAGCTAAGTACTTACGGTTTTTGAAAGACAGTAAGTAAGGGAAAGGGGTAAGTACTTCAAGAACCGACAAGAGTACTCAAGAATAGAGAAAAGTAAAGCTTGAGTACTACAAGAACCGACAAGAGTACTCAAGAACTAACTATAATACTCAAGAACCAACAAGAGTATTATAGATTTAAAACCAAAGCTTACAAAAGTACCAAAATGTAGAGAGATAAGTGTTTTGTGAATTTGAGGATGGATTACAAATGAGATGGGGTGGAGTATTTATAGGCTAAGGGGAGAGGAATGTGTGGTTTGTAGGAGCAACACATGGCAAGCTTTCCATGGAGGAGGAAAGCCGCCGGTCTACATGGGAGGGGAGGGGAGGAGCCGCCGGTGGCCGGTCATGAGGGGGAGGAGGCTCCCCTCATGACTCATCCTTTCCTTAAAGCCGCCAGTCATAAGGGCAAAGGTGGAGGTTTTTGTGAGTTTTGTGAAGTTTTCACAAAACTATCGGTGTATTTCCGCCCGGACTGACTTTTGTTGCTCCTCGGTTGGATTTGTTTTGAATGATTTCACGTCAGGATCTTGAGATTTCTTCAGTCAGCGTCTGATCGTGACCTTGGAATGACTCGTAATGTTTTTTCAGCGTAAAAACTCCTCCTTAGCGTGTATTCTCTCTATGCTCCAAAATACCCTGTAGATAAATATCGGAACTAACAAGCAAAAGTTAAATAGACAACCAGTCTAATTTGGTGGGCTTAACTGTGTTTATGATGCATACAATTATGGTCCATCACCTTCTCAGAGACGTTGTAAGGAGAAACCACCAGAACCATGGGAACAGGACCCCAGCACATCATCTCACAAGAATTCGGGGAAAGGCAAGGCAAAAATGATAGTAGGCACTCCACAACACTATGACCTGAGCTGCCCATGGGATCCAAACCTGTGATCCCCATGTGTCGAGCCAACGACGTTAAACAAAGGCACTGGTCGGGAGGTAACCCGACACCTATCTTACATTCAGTCATTTATTTTCTGTCATTTAGTTTTTACCTTAACAGTCGCTCTCACCCATTTTTTGTATAGAAGGAATGTCTAATATGTAGGAATCGGTTTTTGGAGCAAGATCAGATCAGCCAGGCAGCTTCTGAGAATTACCGGAGCAAGATCAGATCAGCCAGGCAGCTTCTGAGAATTACCGGGCCTGCGTTGAGAGTTCAAGGCCCCAGCCGAACTCCCTCGATTATCCAGTTCCGAGCCATGTCGTTCCACGACACGACACAGTAAAAGGGAGTTCAGTTCTTCTCTTTTCCTTAATGTCATTTCCTTCTCTTGTATAAATTTGCATGACTTTTGAACCAAGTCTTGCTGAAAGGCACGCCTTCGTTCAAAAGTGTGGGGTGAGAACCGCCTGTGTACATAGTTAATTAACATGTTTTTCTTTTTCCTTTTCCCTTAATATTATCTTGTTGAAAATATGAACTTGAGAATGTGAAAAAGATAGATCTAAATTCATGCATTTACCTTGTGAAAATTCAACTGCTTAAAAACTTAGAATGTAACTTCTCATTTGTCCCTTTATGCTGAGATATACAGGGGATGTGGAGTTGACATAAACTGCCCTAGAGAGGCTTGGCAAGCACTCGAAGGATCGAATCTAACTATATGGTTTACGAAGTCAGTGGAGGCTGCACTTCTGGTTTCAGTGAAGATTGAAGTCATCTCCGCCATGCAGTGTTTATGCAAGAGGCGGGACGGGAATCAACCCGTCCTATCTCTAGTCAGAGTAGCCGGGAAAATAAATGAGCGACCCTCATTTTGACCCGCGCGAAACGACAAGGATGAGAAAGAGCGGGGAGGTATTTCCATATGCTTGCGGGCGACGATTGGACCTCCCAAAGAAAGGCTGAGAAAATGGACTAGCAAGTCACAAAGAAGCAAAAGCTCAAAGAAGCTAATCAAAGGCCAAAGGCCAAAATTGTGAAGGTTTTAACCGAACAAAAGTGAAGAAACTCCAACTCAATATCAAAGGCCAAAGGCCAAAGGCCGATTCACTATAGAAGCTGTCCCTTGCCAAAAAGAAATCAAAGTGCTCAACTCAGTGAAACCCGAACCGAATCACGTGCTAGAGAAAGCCACAAGGAAACCATATAGTACGAGTCGATCCCGAGAATGCAGTCCAGGAGCCTGAAAAGGGCTATCTCCCGAAACATCCGAATTAATTTGCATTTCGGCACGAAGGTACAAGTATCAAGTTTCTTCTAAGTATTTACACGATTTAGTTTGGTAATAAGTAAGTAATGCATGAATTAAGATAAATCTAGTCCCACAGTCTCACTTTCATATTTAAAAGTTTACTTAGATTGTGTCCCGCCCTTAAATAGCATTGTTCGGGACGAACAACTAAAAGTGTGGGGTGATCTGATGGACCATAATTGTATGAATCATAAACACAGTTAAACCCACCAAATTAGACGCTTTGTCTATTTAACTTTTGCTTGTTAGTTCCGATATTTATCTACAGGGTATTTTGAAGTCTAGAGAGAATACAGGCTAAGGAGGAGTTTTAAAAATGAAAATGAATTACGAGTCATTCCAGGTCACGGCCAAATTCTGACTTTCAAGAATCGGACGTGGAATCACTCAAAACAAGTCCAACCGAAGGGCAACCAGAGTCAGACCGGAGCTGAAAGAACCGATGGCTTTTTGGGATAAGCTCACAAAACACACTCCACCACTCACCCTCCTCCACCTAGCCGGCGGCTAAGCTCATCACCTCTCCCCTTCCTCCATGTGGCCGGCGGCTTTTGGAGTGATGAGTCACCTCCGATGGCTTTCTCCTCCTCTATGGATTCCATGCCAAGTGTCTTCATCCTCCTCCACAAACCACACCTCCCTTAGCCTATAAATACCATGCCTTATCCTTTGTAAATTTCATTCCAAAATCACAAATCACTTATCTCTCTAGATTTTGAGCACAACTCTTGTAAACACTAGTTTTAATCTATAATACTCATGTTGGTTCTTGAGTTTACTCCTGTTGGTTCTTGAGTATTCTCTTTACTTTACTGTCTTTCAAAAACCTTCACTTTTCCAAGTACTTAGCTATGGTATCCACCTCTATGGATATTCGTAGCTAAACCCTTGATTCGGTTGAAGGGGTGTACTTGTGTCATAAAATGTTTTAGGCCATACTCTTAGTGCCTCTATGTGTTCAAAACTTGTTCTATGTGCCACATATTAGGTTAGAACTTCCAAGGTTGAGTGGATGCTTGACAGAGCAAAACTCTTCCGTGGGGTTCGTAAATATACTCGGGTAAGTGGATGCTTGGAATGGCAAAACTTATCTGAGGAGTTTGACCTCTTTAAAACACCATTTGGTTGATCGGGAATGATTGATCAAATGGATGCACATAAGGCTAATATACCTTGGAATGGGGTATTAGTCTAAATAGAACAAGTGATCTATGTCTTGAAATTGACTAGACAGTGTGGCAAATCGAGTGCTTGAAATGGCCTTGATACACTTTTGAATACTTAGTATGATCATTAGAGGTCAATGATAAACAGACTATGATACAAGGCCCCTAAAACCGAATACTTTCCTTAACTTAAAACATCACCTGCACTTTACGTTCAGTCTCAATATCAACTGCAATATCAACTGCGTACTTTTCGCAAGACTTGCCCTTCAAGCAACCCACTTTCTGTAAGTCTTCTCTTTCAAGCAATTACTTTCAGTACTTTATTTTCTACACTAAAATCACAACCAACCCACTTAGTTTGCCGCACTAAAAACCAAAACCAACCAAAAAGACACTTACTTTTCAGCACTAAAACCCCAAATCACGCTCCCTTCCAGTACATTTCTCAAAGAACAACTATCCCCCTAATTCCCTTGGGTTCGACCCCTACTTACCACTCTACTATCTAACAGTAGAATCACGAGTAGTGGACTTATAAATTTATTCTTGACTTTTGCACATGACGACTGTGCATCCGTCAATGGCTCGTCCCAGACAAAGGCATCCTTGCTGAGTAGTTTGGTGAGTGGGGCGGCCAGTTGTGCATAGCCAGCTACGAAACATCTATAGTACCCTGTAAGCCCAAGGAAGCCACAGAGTTGCTTAAGGGTTCTTGGCAAGGGCCAGCGTTGAACAGTTTCCACTTTGTCAGGGTCCACCTCTACCCTATAGGGAGAAATGACATGGCCAAGGTAGTGTATCCGTGTTTGCCCAATATCACATTGGGTGTGCTTTGTAAAATATTGGTGTTCGTCAAGGATCTGCAAGACATCAGCAAGGTGGCGCAAGTGTTGTGCCCAAGAGGGGCTATAAATGAGTATATCGTAAAAAAAACTAAGACACACCTTTGTAGGAGGGGTCAGAATAGGTCGTTCATGGCATCTTGGAAGCTAGAGGGTGCATTTGTCAAACCGAACGGCATGACTAAGAACTCATAGTGGCCATCATGTGTCCGGAAGGCAGTTTTGTAGACATTGGCCTCATGCATGCGTGGTTGATGATAACCCGAGCGGACATCGAGTTTAGAGAATACCGTGGCACAATGCAACTCACCGACGGTCGGGATAGGGAACCTATCCTTGACGGTGACCACATTGAGGGCCCTATAATCGACGCAAAAGTGCCAAGTGCCGTCTTTCTTTTTAACTAAGAGGACAGGTGACGAATAAGGACTGCAACTTGGTCGGATTACCCCGTCGTGTAACATGTCTTTGATGAGTTTCTCAATCTCAACTTTTTGATGATGGGGGTAACGATACGATCGAACACTCACGGGGGAAGCAGATGGCTCAAGAGGGATGTGGTGTTCTACTCCCCGAATTGGGGGTAGGCCAGTGGGTTTGGAGAATACAATGGCAAATTTTTGGAGTTGTTGAAGTTGGGAGTACGTGGTATGGTCAAGTGAGGATGGGATTGAGGGCATGAGTAGATCAGTGGGAGGGGGCTTTGGGGAGGTATCAAGCATGACGAGTTGAAAGCATGATGCTAGGGAGTCAGTTCGAGTAGCACGCCGGAGTTGCCCCAGTGACATGGAGTGGAGCTAGGCTTGTTGTTGCAAGCCTTTGAGAGTGATTTTGGTGCTTGCATGTTCAAAAGACATTCATAAGTTCTTGAAATCAAATAAGGCTGGACCAATATCCGCAAGCCACTAAGCCCCTATCACGATATCCGCGCCATAGATAGGTACTAGGTGAAACTCTATGTCAAAAGAGTGATGTCCAATTTTAAGAGGGACTTGCTTGCAGATACCCTCGCATTGTATGGCATCCCCATTGCCTATAGTCACGCTCAAGTGGCGGGATGGCTCGATTGTAAGGCCGACATGCTTGGCCACTCGGGACTGCAAGAAATTGTGGGTGAATCCACTGTCCACAAGGATCGGTGGATCACTACGGGGTGGCCGTAAACTTAACCTTCCAAACGAAGTGTACAGGGTACCAAGTGGCCCTGGAGTGCATGAAAGGAAATGTTTGGTAACTCCTCAGAGTCAACCATGGCTAAGGCTTGGTTAAGATCCTCAAGTGGTGGGACAGGTTCTGGCACCTTTGGCGGGTCACAGCCGTCACAGTCGTCGACGTGGTCAGCTAAGATCATGCATTGGAAACGGCCTTTGCATTGATGGGTGGGGGAGAACTGTCATCGCAATTGAAACATATCCCTTTTGCTCGACGTGCATTCATTTCAGCCATCATGAGGCGACGAATCGGATGCGGGGATGGGGTGGTGCTTTGTGTCAGTTTTGGTGGTGGAGAGGAGCGAGGATGCCATCCTGGTGATGGTGGTCTGGAGAAGTTAGACCGAGGTGCAACCGGAAGGCGGAAGTTGTTGAGTTTCTGTTCAGCCACACGAGCCATGCTCATGGCTGATTGCAGGGTGGTGGGATGCAATAGGAGGATCTCATTGTGGACGTCCGGTTTAAGACCCGCTAAGAAGCGATACATCAAATTTTCCGACGAGAGGCCTGGGGTGCGAGTCGAGAGGGACTCAAACTCGGCAATGTAACTGGCAACCGATGTCATTTGGTGTAGCATGTTAATGAGGACCTCAGATTTGTAGACGCTTGATGGGCCAAAGCGTGACTTGAGGTCGGCACGAAAGGTCTCCCAGATGGAGACTTGGTGCGTGAGGTTCATCCAGTGGAACCACGACAACGCTGGTCCGGTTAAGTAGAATGTGGCCAAGGTTAGCTTTTGGTCGAGTGGGACACCAGGGTGTTCAAAATACCGCTCGATCTGGAACAGCCACCCATCAACGCCATCGCCGGCGAAGAATGGTATTTCGAGTTTTGGGGGACGGGGAGTGTTCTTGTGGTAGTGATCCACTAGTGGCGATGGGGGAATATATGAGGTTGGTTGTATGAGATTTGGTGGGTGGGGTAAGTGGTAAGGGGAAGGTGGAAGAGTATGAGGTGGGAGGCCCTGATGTTGTAGGGTGGGTACGATGGGAGCTGGTCGGGTAGGAAGGATAAGGTCAGTGTTGGTGATGAGTGGTTGTTTCTCCGGACGTGTCAGTTGTAGATTGGACAGCATGTCCATCATTTTCTCGATGGAGGCAGACTGCTTGGCCAATTTGTCTGCTTGGCGTTGGATCGACTCTTCCAGAGTTTGTTGGAGTGAGTTGAGCTCGAAAAAACTAGTGGAAAGGGAGACGAGGGAGTCGGACATAGTAATGCTATGGGTTTCAGGCATGATAAGTTCAGGCAATGAAAGCACCAGATGATAGGGTTGAGAAAGGAGATAGACGAAAGGGGGGAGAGGATAGAGGAAAGGATAGATAGATAGAGAGGAGAGGGATAGTTTCTTGATAATGATTGATTGATTATTCTCTTGCATTCAGTGCGTACATATAACAATTGCGCACTAATCATGGCTTGACACGTGTCCTTCCATAGCAACTGTTTCAGTTGCCTTTCCCTCCTCTTGCTGCATGGCATATGAAGCGTACTCATCCCTGGGGTATCTTGTGGACTGTGTCCTCTGCCTACTGGTCCTCCGGACTTCCCGTGTGGATGCATTAGAAATTGCTGAGTTCTCTTAGAGCTGAATTTTTAAGTTCATTACAGGTACCTTTAGTTGCCTCAAACCGCATTGCAAAAGAAGTAATCTAGACGAAGCATGGTGACAGTGAAATAACATTTTATGGAAACACTCATTCATAGCAGGTGATTCTTTCGTTCATACCAGTTTATTAGAAATACCAAATTATAATTAGTTGAGGAATATACAAAGTCTTTATTTTTTATTTACTTGGGGGTTCTTCGATTATTGATTTGATTGCAGAACCAATCGACGAAATTGTTGCCTCTGCTGATGACAAAATGTAAATTGTTAATACTGCAGAATTTGACTTGGATAAGACTAAAATCGAAAAGATAGAGCTGAGGAATTTTTAGGGATAGGCGACTAGAGCTGTACAAGGAGCTTCTCACATTAGATGGCGCTGGAACTAGTGTTTCCCAATAAAATTGTGAAGTATCTAAATGCAGCCTGGAAGAATTGCCTTGTCTGTTATAATATAAATTATTCTTAGGCACTCCATGAAAGCCATAGGATTTGTGATCCTAAAAGTATTTTTTTCCTGGGAAAGTCCAACTTTGAAGTTCAGACTTAATGAAATAAACTTTGAAGGATCTGAAATGTTGAAATTTAGTATATTGATGTGCCTATTGCTTTGTTGCTTTCTTTTTTTCCTATTGCTTTGTTCATAAATCATGTGTATCTACACTTTTCATTTTCTTGCTGAGATAGTTCTCTGGATGTACTTATAGACTGTAGCTCGCCGTGCTTATTCTATCTAAGTTGGTTCACTTGTTCAGAAAAATAAAACTGGGAGTTCAAATAAAAAGCATGCATTGTACATATAGATCACACCTGAAAAAACATGACTATTTCTCTGCAAACTTTGAGATTAAGCGGCTAGAGAGTTAAAAAGTCAAGAAAATAGTCACTCGTAACACTTAAAGAACAAGAATCGTGATAAAATTTGTAGTCACAAAATTACAAATCGTAGTAATTACGAGTTTTATCACAGTGGTTCCTTGTGTTACGAATTTTGGTCACAAAGACTGCTACGAATTTTGTTCACAAGTTTTACGAATTTTTGTCATTGGTGACTGATACAAATTTTGTTTGTAACTGTTACAAATTTTAGTCACAGCGACTGCTATGATTTTGTTTGTAACTGTTACGAATTTTGTTTGTAACTGTTACAAATTTTTGTCACAGTTACTGCTACGAATTTCCTTTGTAACCTTACGAATTTTACATTACAAACTTTGTTCCTGATTACGAATATTGTTCTTTAAGTCTACGAATTTTATTCTTTGAGACAAACTTTGTTCTTTGTTACTAAATTTGTTTGTAACCTTTCGAATATAACTTGAGAACTACTAATAATATGACAATTGCTGCCTATTGATCTGTAAATTCTGCATGATGTTACTCAACCCATCAGCACCTCTTTGCAAATTGGGATTATAACTCGGCGCAGGAGGCGAATTGTATCCAGGTCTTGGTAGCATCTTCTGAATCTTTTTCGTATTTATCTGCAGCATTTTGTTCTAGTTCATCCACATCACCTTCTTCTCCATTTTCATCTGCGTAGTTTTTTAGCTCATCATCGCCATCGTCAGCACTACCATCATTATCGTGCTTGTCTTCATCACCTGCACTGATGAGTCGTATTTATACGACCCGTCGAATCAACTAATCCCGTTTATTTCGATACTTTTATTTGCGAATAGTTACTTTTTAGTATGGTTTTGCATTTTTTAGGTGTTTCGGAAGCTCTAGGAGAGAAAGCGCGATAAAAGACGGTATTTTGTACCAAAAACACCATAATGGCAGATCAGACCTTTGGACGTTCGGTGGAGTGCTGGGAATTGACCGTCAATAAAAAAAATACGTGCTAAATACGTTCGGCAGAGTGCTAAATACGTAGCTAACTCAATTCTCTACAACTTTCTAGTTCGCACCAAGAGCATCCGAGGTCATTTAGATGGTCAAATCAAGAGCCGAAGTTGGGACACAGTGGGCATCGCACCCGTAGTAGATATTAGCGCAGTGCTAACATTAAGGCTGGACGCGGTTCTAACGTCAATGCCGGACGCGCCCGCTATTGTCAGCACGTGTTTTGATGACATCAGCAAGCCCGGAATTTGGAAATTAAGCCCAAAAAAAGACTTAGAAACTCAGTTTTGCTATAAATAAAAGGTTTGGGTTAGGGTTTCAATCGTCAATTATTCTACAACATTCGAGAAGGCTCTGGAGAAGACGAGGAACGCGAAGCTTCCGGCGATACAAAGAATTTATACTTCCCTTTCATCAAAAATATTTGTGTTGCTGTCATAACAATGAGTAGCTAAATTTCTTTTTCAGTTTAGGGTTTCGTACATTGTGAACACGTTTTGAGATTTTTGTTCTTAATGCAATTTTATATTTTACTAGTTCTTGTGCTCATTCTTATGAATTAAATTGTTAGACTAAGTGGAAGCTTTGTCGCAAAGCTTAGTCGAACAACTAATTCTTACAGTTAATATCTGCTGGATACTTTGTCGTAAAGGTAGATAGTAACACTTAAGCTAAATAATACCTTTGTCGGATTATTTAGTTTAGGAAAGAACTAGAAGCCTAACACCTTTATCGGGTTAGATTGTGGCGTATCACTTTTGTCGGAACGACCACACTTTAAAATATAAGATTGATCATTAGATATCTATGATAAACGTGTCACAATAGAAATCCTAGACTGAATATTCTCGCTGATTGAAAAACCTAATACTTGTCTTTTTTCTCTTGTGTTTCCAACTACATGCTCACAAAACCCCCTTCTTTATTTGTTTACAGTTATAGCTTCACAAACCAGCTCTCTTGGGTTTGACCCTGCTTGCCACAACACTAGCTCACTAGCAGGAGAAATATAAATATTAAATTTGACGCGTCAGACGACGCACGTCAAATTTTGGCGCCGTTGCCGGGGAGCTGCGCTTCGGTGAAGTTGTTACTTTTTACTTTATTTTTTTTATATATAGTTTTTTGTGATTCACCATGTCTTCCTATTATAGTGGAACAACTTGTGATGAAGAAGACGATGAGGAAGACGATGGCATCGAGGTTAAGTGTTGGATGATTGATCGTCTCCTGAAATTTAGAGGTGATGTTGAAGAAAATCCTGTAGCGCATGTGAAGAAGTTTCACTCCGTCTGTTGCCGCATAAAGCCTAAAGAAGAATCATTGGAGAGGTTCAAGTTAAAAATATTTTTCTTTTCTTTAACTGAGTCCGCAAGATCTTGGTATTACTCATCATCTGCAGATTGTGAAAGTAATTATGTGGATCTACGAGCCCGATTTCTAAAGAAGTTTTCTCCGCCATCCTTTTGATTTGAAATCCGCAAGAAAATTTCTACCATTAAGCAATTCCAGGGCGAAACATTATATGAGTACTGATGTTCCCATGAATGGCATGTATGTGGCAAAACATCTTTAGACAGTTCGAGCAGGAGTTCAAGGAGTGTCCAACCACATTCTGGAACTGAAGTACAGCGTACAATAGACGCACGAAGATTCGGACGAAGATTTGCGTATCCAGAAGATCGACGAGATATTCTGATTGGAATTAATTGACGAGTCATCATTAAAGATCAGATATTCAAATGAATATCTTTAGCTTGGATTCGAGAATATTGGATGGCTTGGCTCGGAAGTTATCTCCAAAGATTGGATACGATTTAAGGAGATTGCATATCTATCAAATATTTAGGAATATCTCCGAAATATTTGACAGGATATTCAGATCAATTCTGGACTTCTCTGCAGCCTATAAAAGAAGGCTAGGGCGTCCATGAAGAGCATCGCTTTCAAATGAGAAAATACACACGAGTGCATTCTATTGATCGGAGAAGAAAGAGAGCGACGGCCGTTTGTTTTTCCCCACTGGAAATTCATCAGCACTGATACAGTCTGATCAGTGTGCTGATTCAGACTGTTTGGTTTTGATCTTACCACTGCACACACCAAAGACCAACTGGCTTTCAAGAGAAAGTATCCAAGCTTCGGGAGAAGATCGAGCACGTTCGGACGGGAGGTTCAGACGAAGGGGATCGAGGGGGAGCCGAGATCATAAATCTAACTGAAGTAGTGATAGAGGCTAGGCATCTTAATTCGAGAGATTGTAAGTGTAAGTCCACAAGTAGCTGTATACTGTTCAATAAAGATTTATATCCCTTTAGGGTGTGGGAAACCCCCCAGAGTAGGCGAAGCCGAACTAGGTATCATTCTGTGTGTGTGCTCCTGTTTTACCGGTTTGCGGTACTGTGCGCAAAGCTGTTCAAGGTCTGTCTCAACACGACCTCGAAGAGTAGCTTGAACAGATTACAATATTTCAATTTGTATTAGAGCAGACACTTGATACACTGAGTGGGATCCTAGAACGGTTCAAGATGACTCTGATGGAAGGACAAAGCATAACCAGACCCCCGCTTCTTGAAGGATCAAACTATGCCTCATGGAAGCCCAAGATGAAGTCTTTTCTGAAATCCCTCAATGAAAAGGCATGGAAGGCAGTTCTGATCGGTTGGATTCAGCCCATAATGGAAAGTCTTACGGGAGAGGTTGTCCCTAAACCAGAAGCACTATGGGATGATGCAGATGAAAAATTGTCTGTTGGAAACTCGAAAGCTATGAATGCAATCTTTTCTGGAGTGGATGAGAACGTGCTTAAACTGATCATAAATTGTGACGTCGTGAAGGAAGCTTGGGATATTCTCCAAACGGCGTATAAAGAGACTGACAAAGTTCGCAACTCTCGAATGCAGATTGTGTCGACAAAGTTCAAGGATATGAAGATGAAGGACAGTGAAACTATTCCTGAATACAATGCAAGAGTCTTAGATCTGTCCAACGAGGCTGCTGCACTGGGAAAACCCATTAACGGAGAGAGAATGGCCAGCAAAGTGTTAAGATCACTCCCTCCGTGATTTGCCATGAAAGTCACTGCCATTGAAGAAATGCATGATATCTCCACTCTGAAACTGGATGAACTCATGGGCTCTCTCAGAACCAATGAGATAAACCACGAAGCACAAACTAGAAAGGTGAAAGGAATTGCTCTAAAAGCTGAGGTGTCCAGAGACATGTTTGAGTCCGACTGCACCACTAAGCAATTGGCGATGATGGCTCAGAATTTTGGAAGGATGACTCGGAAAATCAACAGACGTGGCTCTGCGCAAGGTCAGTCTTCCTCGAGCGACTTCCGTAACTAGAAACCAGGAAAGACAAGAACCAGTGAACAGAGGCCGGATTATTCTAAAAAGGGGAAAGAGATTCACTGCCATGAATGCAGGGGTTTCGGTCACATCCAGGCAAAATGCGCTAACACCCTTAAGAAGAAAAAGGCAATGGTTGCAAACATCAGCAATAGTGAGTCAGATGATGGGGAGGAAGGCGGTGAAACTACCAACTTTGTTGCATTTGTCGCAACCTTAGACGAATGCAGTGACACCAGTGAGACCATGCCACCTCAGTTGAATCACCCCACTGAGGACTCATCTGACAATGATGGTGAAGAACTCACATAGGAGACTCTAGCCGAAACCTACAAGGACTTGTATGACAAGTGGCTATTAGTGATCAACCTCAACAAGAAGCTCAACGACACGGTTGCCAGCATGGCTACTGACAAAGAGAAAGTGTGGCAGGAGGTTGAGTTATTGGTTACACAGAAGGTGGAACTCGAAGGTAAGGTTGATTTGCTGAATTCTCAACTGATTGATTCAAAACAGGAAAGGTCATGTGTACTTGCTCAGAAGATGGAACTCCTGGGTACAATCTCTTCACTGAAAGTTGACATGGAGACAGATCGTGAGACTTATCCAGTTGGCATGGCAGGTCTGAGGAAAAACATTACTGATCTGAAACGCAAGGAGGTGTTCCTCTTGAAGAAAGTTGAGTCGCTGGAACTTCAGCTAGAATCTGAAAAAATGGACCACTCTACCATAGTGATGGAACTTAATCAACTCAAACAGTCCGTAAAGATGTTGAACTATGGCTCTAAGAACTTTGACGAGATTCTCAGGTCTCAGAGGATGGAGTCCGGACATCGAGGTTTGGGGTTCACTAAAGAAGGCAACTCAAAAGGTACAACCTTTGTTAAAGCAAAACCAGTGGCTGAACAGGAACTTCGATAGTAAGTGAAACAGCACTCTGGATAGAGGTGAAGCAGTATCAAGGAAATACCCTAGCTATTCAGAGGAAGACTCGGAAGGCTGACATTAGCCCTTACACAGAGCAGAAGACAGACCCTCTGATGGACCATAATTGTATGAATCATAAACACAGTTAAACCCACCAAATTAGACTCTTTGTCTATTTAACTTTTGCTTGTTAGTTCCGATATTTATCTACAGGATATTTTGAAGTCTAGAGAGAATACACGCTAAGGAGGAGTTTTTAAAGCTGAAAATGAATTACGAGTCATTCCAGGTCACGACCAAATTCTGACTTTCAAGAACCGGACGTGGAATCACTCAAAACAAGTCCAACCGAAGGGCAACCAGAGTTAGTCCAGAGCTGAAAGGACCGATGGCTTTTTGGGATGAGCTCACAAAACTCACAAACTCTCTTCTCTCCTCCACCTAGCCGGCGGCTAAGCCACTCCACCTCTCCCCTTCCTCCATGTGGCCGGCGGCTTTTGGAAGAGATGACTCACTCCGATGGCTTTTGGCTTCTCCTCCCCCCATTTGACAAGTGTCATGCCTCTCATCCACATCCATCTCCTCCCCTTAGCCTATAAATAGAGCTCCTCCTTCCCTTTGTAAATCATCCCACAATCCACAAGTTCTTTAGAGAGATAGAGGGCTTAACCCTCTTCTCTTCACTTTCAATACACATTTTGTTCTTCATTTTGGAGCTACTTTTCCTTGCTTGGATCTTGCTTAGGAGCTCCTCTCCTCCATTTATTGTAGGTACAAAAGCCACGGCTTTCTCTTCCCTGACTTGTCCTTTACTTTCCGTATATATTGTTCTTATTTTAAAGTTATTCTCCTTTTATGTATCCTTGTTCAAAGCCATGGTTAGCTTGTATTCCTTGACATGAATACAAGTAGCTAAAGCTTGTATTCGGTAGAGGGAGTATTTATATCATAAAATGTTTTAGACCCTTCTCTTAGTGCCTCTTTGTGTTCAACTTGTTCTAGGTGCCTTATATTAGGTCTGAATTCCATTTGTTGAGTGGATGCTCGAAAGAGCAAAGCTTTGCCATGGGTTCGTGATCTTCCGTGGATAAGTGGAGGCTCGGAAGAGCACAGCTTATCTGTGGAAGTCAACCTCTTTTAAACACCATTTGGTTTATCAGGAATGATGATCAAATGGATGCACACACTAGAACAAGAGTTCTTTGTCTTGCAAAAGACTAGACGGTGTGGCAAGTCATGTGCTAGTAATAGCCTTGATTCACTTTTGAACACTTAGTATGATCATTAAAGGTCAATGATGAACGATGATATGATATGAAACCCCTAAACCGAATCCTTTCCTTACAGTCTATTATCAACTGTTGTAATTTACTTTCAGTTCTCAAAGCACACTCAAACCCAACCCCAATCGCATTTAATTTATGCATAAGCTTCATTAAAGAACAACTAATCCACCAATTCCCTTGGGTTCGACCCGTACTAACCACTTGCTACCCAGTGGTGAAGTTGAGAGTAGCAGAGATATAAATTTATTTTTGCACAGAGAACATCGCACCTTAACGACAGTGCGGTGGGCTCCGTCAAAATTGGCACCGTTGCCGGGGAATTGGATTTATAAATCGGAGTAGTTGTTCTTTTTATTTTACAAACCACCATGTCGATGTACTATCAAAACGAGCCTTGGAACGATGAGGAGTTTTTCCCACCACCCTTCGAACTTGAAATCCGCGAGAAGATCACCAACCTAAAGCAATCCCAGGATGAAACTTTGGACGAGTACTTATGGTACTTTGATTCCCTTGTAACGAGCTGCCCGCACCATGGATTCACCAACCACGATCTTCTTCAAAGGTTTCTCAATGGGATGATGCCATATGAGTGGAATTGGCTTAATGACGCAGCAGGAGGCTCGGTAAATAACTTAAACATGGATGATCTTTGGAAATTGATAAACGATTTGGCCGCGAGGTCAAGACCAAGAGAAGATCAGGCCAAGCTACTCAAGGACGATATAATGGAGCTGGCAGCTAGCACCCAGCAGTTGGTCGCGGACATACAGCAATTGAATGCCACGATGCACCAAAATCAAGCCAGATCCAAGGAAGCATGGGCAGAAATAGAGGAGGCTATAAAAGAAACTGATTATCTGATCAATGAAATGCGCAAGCCAAGGGTCATCAAATAAGATCCTACATGGGAGCCCACGGAGCCGACCGAACCACTAGAACCGGTCCTCGCTGCCGAGTTACCCAAAACAGACCCGGACCTCAATATGATTGCCCTCGGAGACCATATGAATGACGAGGATGAGGACCCATGGTTGCCTGAAGAAGAGCTCCATTCAGATTATCCCTGGGAGTTAGAAGAAGAACTGCCCAAATCAGGCCCGGTCCTTATCACCAATCCATCCGAGGAAATCACAGTCCTAACTGCCGAGCCAATAGAAGTCCCAAACCTCACTGCCGAAGCAGCCGAAGAAATCAAGCCTGGCCCGGTCCTTGCGCTCGGAGCACCCGAGGAAGTCCCGGACCTCATTGCCGAACTGTCCGAGAAAGACCTGGTCCTCACTGTCGAAGCACCTGAAACAGACCCAGTCCTCATGGTCGAAGTGCCCCAACTTAACCCTTCGTGTTTTATGCCAATCATAGCCACCGACGATCATATAATCAATAATGATGAGGTGCAAGGGGAGTTAGAGGAGGAGCATGAGCCAAAAAAGCCGACAAAGGAACTCTCACTCGTCACAAGCCAAAGAAAACCGCCTGAAAACTCACTCGTTCCAAGACAACCATCCATCACTGCCACAATGAAGAGGATTGGCAGAGGCGCATGCTTAATGTCGCCTACATTTAATGGCACAAAACCAAACTTCCAAACTCGCAAAGGTGCCAACTATTCAAACATGAAGAAGCGGCAAAGACATGGGCCGAAAGAATGGAAACCCGGAAGGAGTAACAAGCGAGCACGACTCATTGGACCAGCAGCTATGGTCAATGAAACCTCACCCTCTCGAAGCAAAAGGGGAGCCGAGAAGAAATTCGACCTCACACGCCCATGGGACCCAACCTTATGATCCAGGAATGAGGTACTGTCGAGCTAACGACGTTAAACAAATGCACTGGTCGGGAGGTAACCCGACACCTATCTTACTTTCAGTCCTTTAATTTCTGTCATTTAGTTTTTTCATTCTCACCTTTCCTGTATATATTTGCTTGCATGACTTTTGAACTAAGTCATGCTGTGAGGCACGCCTTCGTTCAAAAGTGTGGGGTGAGAACCGCCTGTGTACATAGTTAATTAACATGTTTTTTCTTTTCCTTTTCCCTTAATATTATCTTTTTGAAAATATGAACTTGAGAATGTGAAAAAGATAGATCTAAATTCATGCATTTACCTTGTGAAAATTCAACTGTTTAAAAACTTAGGATGTAACTTCTCATTTGTCCCTTTGTGCTGAGATATACTGGGGATGTGGAGTTTATAGAAAATGCCCTAGAGAGGCTTGGCAAGCACTCGAAGGATCGAATCTAACTATATGGTTTTCGAAGTCAGTGGAGGCTGCACTTCGGATTTCAGTGAAGATTGAAGTCATCTCCGCCGTGCTGCGTTTATGCAAGAGGCGGGACGGGAATCAAACCGTCCTATCTCTAGTCCTAGTAGCCGGGAAAATAGATGAGAGACCCTCATCTTGACCCGCGCGAAACGGCGAGGATGAGAAAGTGCGGTGATGGACCAAAGTTATACGAGTCAGAAACACAGTAAAACCCCCTTAATTAGACTGTTTGTCTATCTAACGTCTACGTGTTAGTCCCGATATATTTTCACAGGGCATTTTAGAGACTGAAGTGAAAACACGCTAAGGAGAGGATTTTAAGCTGAAAAGATAACAAGAGTCAATCCAAGGTCAAGATCATATGCCGACTGAAGAAATATCAAGGATCCTGACGTTGAATTGACCATAACAAATTAATCAGAGGAATCAGGAGTGGAGTCAAGACAGCCCGGAGAAGAAACACATTGACAGTTTTGTGAAAAGACTGCACAAAACTGTACAAATCTCACATTGGGCAAGGATGACCGGCCACCACTCAAGGAGGTGGCCAAGGGAGGAGCTCCTCCCCCTTGGGCCACCGGCAACCGGCGGCTATGGGAGGAGGGACCGGCGGCTTTACTATTCCGCCACATGTCACCTCCTCCTCCTCCTCCCTTCTCCTCCCTTGGATCAAATGCACATGTCCACCATGTCCACCACCCATCTCCTCCCCTTTTGGCTATAAAAGGAGGCCTCCTCCTCCTCATTTCAACACACCAAAATCCAAATTCACTTCTCTCTCTAGAAGTTGTAATATTTGTAAGTTGTAATTTTGCTTTGGAAATAAAGGAAAGCTCCCTTGGCGCTTCAACGGTTGTAAGTATCTCTTAGTATTTATTTATTTAACTGTTGTCTTTAATTCCTTAGTATAATGTTTAGCGCGATGAATAGTAGCTAAACTAGTAGTTCGGTCTAAGGGGCGCACTTGTATTATAAAATGTTTTAAGACTATTAACTTAGTGTCTAGTCTTAGTATTCAAAACTTGTTCTATGTGCCATATATAGTCAGAGTTTCCAAGGTTGAGTGGATGCTGTAACAAGCAAAGCTCTTCTGTGGGAATTCGTGATCATACTCAGGTAGTGGAAGCTGTAACAAGCAAAGCTATCTGAGGAGTTCGACTCATCCTAAATCCCATCTGGTCGAGCGTAACTGTGAGATCAGGTGGATGCACCCAGGCTAGCATACCTTAGGGTATTGGCGCTAGACTGAAATAGAACAGGAGTTGCTTTAAACCGGTGTTGCAAGTCTTGAGCTGTAACTAGCCTCGATTCACTGCTTGAATACTTAGATGATTCACTAATGGTCAATGATAAACAGGATATAATACAAGTCCCCTGAAACCGAACATTTCTCTTAATCATTAAAATAGTAATTTACTTTCCAGTATTAAAATCAACCAACCAACCAATCAACCAATCAAAATAGCTGGTAGCTTTAAAACCAACCAACCGACCTTAAACACGTTCCCACGCTGCGTAATCCCCCCCGAAGAACAATTATTCCCCTAGTTCCCTTGGGTTCGACCCCTACTTACCAAGTACTACCCATTAGTATAGTTGCGAGTAGCGGACTATTATAAATTTATTTGCACAATCGCTTTGACGATGAGCGGTTCTGTCAAATTGGCGCCGTTGCCGGGGAACTAGTCATCGGATAATTGTTCTTTGAATCGTTACGCGCTTCAAAACAACCATGTCTCGCGAAGAAAGGAACCATGACTACCAGGATGACGAAGAAATAAACCTGTACGATCAGAATGATGAGGTACCGTTTCCATTCGTCGACGATCCGGAACAACTCATCAGAAACAGAAGAGCTCGTGATAGGGAAGCAGTCAGGAGAAACCAAGAATTACCCGAGGACCAAAATGCAGCTGGTCCAGTACAACCTCCTATTCATCCCCCACGACCACAACCTCAACCTCGATACATGCCAAGAAGAGAACCCGCTTTCGACGACTACTACGGAGACAACTACTACTGTGAACCAACTATGGGCGAGTTAAATGCCCCTAATTTCGAGACACAGCCGTGGTGCATCTATGAGAGCCCTGAATTAGAAAATATAACCATCAACGCATCAGTGGCACACAGCCTGCCAAAATTCTCAGGATCTCAAGGAGAATCTGCCGCAACTCACCTTCAACGCCTACATGGCATTTGCCAGAATCTAAAGCCCAACCGGGTAAATATGGACGACTTCAAGTTAAAAGCGTTCTATTTTTCCCTCACTGACTCGGCAAGTGACTGGTTCCTTTCATTGCCTTCCGGAAGCATTAGAACATGGGTTCAGATGCAGAAGAAATTCTTAGACAAATACTATCCGGCTGGAAGAGCAATACAAGTAAGGAAGCAACTACAGGAAATCAAACAAGGTCCCAATGAAACCATGTACGATTACCTGGAAAAGTTCAATCACCTAGAAAGGAGCTGCTGTACCCTTGGACTGCCCGAGAAACTCGTCATCGAGTACCTCATTGATGGATTAAGACCATTAGACAAAATGCTCTTGGATGCCTCAGCGGGAGGGTCCATGATGAATCTATCATTAAGTGGCATCAGAAATCTCATCGCCAACGTTGCTGAAAATGCTCGATTTAGAGAAGAGACCACTCGCCAAGATGAATTCTCTCGATCAAAAAGGGTAGCACAAACTGAGGCATCAGTAAACTCCATAACTGAAGAGATGAAACAGTTAAAGGAGATGATGATTGAGATCATACGTAGACAGCCAGTTACGGTGAAACCTTGCGAGTTCTGTGGTTCTACGGACCACAAAACTGACGCATGCCCAACATTGATAGAAGAAGAACCGGCTGATGTGAATGCAGTGGGAGGATATCAAGGATACAACAACGTCAGAGCTGGACAAAATAGACAGTACGGTCAAACATCCAACCCAGGTTGGCGTAACAACAACAGCTATCTTCAGACGGAGACACAACCAGCTGTCCCTCAACTAGCGCAGTCATTCTACCAACCACCCCACGGACAATATCACCAGAACACTCCATCAGTAGGCCAATATCACCAAAAAGGGCCAAATCAGTACCAAGCCAGACCGAGCAATCAAGAGGAGCCAAACCTGTACCATGCAAGCTCAAACAATTCTCGAGGGCCAAACGAATCACTAGGGGACATGATGCTGCAATTAACTAGTACTGTGCAGCAGTTGAATACTACTATGCATCAAAATCAAACCGAAACAAAAAAAGAATTATCAGACTTGAAGGAGCATATCTCCCAACTAGCTGCATCAGTATCCGCACTCACTACTGAACCTGGCAGACTTCCTTCACAGACCATCCAAAATCCTAAGGCGAACATAAGCATGATAAGGAGGTCAAACATGAAAGTTACTCTAGGAGAAGTAGCACGGTCCCCAACCTACAGACTTACAAACAATCATTTCGACCGTATGAGTCGACCTGATTGGAATCAAGAAGAAGACCGACCCTATGATGGCAAAACATGGGTTACACATGCCGACAATGGACGATATGCATTCACCGTCTGCATAACACCACCGCCTATTATACACACCGACGTACCAGCATCAGGATGGGACGACGACAACAACTTAAGGCCAAGGAATAGGCAGACTGGTCAAGGAATAGAAAGAGCCCTCGTTTCAGACCATGAGTCACAACCGGAAAGAGATAAAGACCCAGGAGCCTTTACAATCACTTGCGGTATTGGTGAAACCCAGATCCGCAAATGCTTAGTCGATCTTGGGGCTGCTGTCAACGCCATGCCTTCCTCCTTGTATTACTTACTAGGACTAGGTCCGTTGAAACCTCCCCGGTCAAATATCGAGCTAGGAGATAAGTCATGCATCCGTCCGGTTGGAGAACTGGAAGATGTAATACTCCATGTGGGAGAGCTCGTCGTTGCTGCAGACTTCTATGTAATACCAACAGAAGAAACCAGCGAAGACGATCCTCTGACAATAATATTGGGACGACCATTCCTATACGCCACTAAAGCATGAATCGATGTGGGCAAGGGGTCATTATCACTTAAGTTCGGCGGTAAAATTGCACACTTCTACATTAATAAGAGCCGCCCGGACACGAAGAAACCGCCAGACATAACACCTATCTCAGATCACGGTGCACAGTTATCTGACCTGTCATTAGGGACCAAAAAAGTATCAAGACCAGCAGCTATGGTCAAAGGTCTCCCGCCTTCTCAGAAACAATGGAAAGAGAAAACACCAAAACAATGGAGCTCTTACTCCAGCAAGAAGTCAGGAAGAAGCAACACTGGAACGGTGGCAAAGTTTGACCTCAGCCACCCATGGGACCCAAACCAATGAACTACAAACGAGGTATCGTCGAGCCAACGACGTTAAACAAGTGCACTGGTCGGGAGGTAACCCGACACTATCTTACTTTTCCGCACTTTAATTTCTGTCATTTAAATTCAGTATTTAGTTTTAAGCTTGCATGACTTTTGAACTAAGGCACGCCTTCGTTCAAAAGTGGGGGGTGAGAACCACCTATGTACATAAATAACATGCAGCTGTTTTTTCTTTTTTAATAAGTACCTTTTTGAAAATATGAACTTAAGAATGTGAAAAAGATAAATCGTAATTCATGCATTAACCTTGTGAAAATTCAACTGTTTAAAAACTTAGAATGTAACTTTCCATTTGTCCTTTGTGCTGAGATAACTAGGGATGTGGAGTTGATATAAACTGCCCTAGAGAGGCTTGGAAAGCAATCA
This sequence comes from Rhodiola kirilowii, assembly GCA_033675215.1. Taxonomy (NCBI): domain Eukaryota; kingdom Viridiplantae; phylum Streptophyta; class Magnoliopsida; order Saxifragales; family Crassulaceae; genus Rhodiola; species Rhodiola kirilowii. The sequence goes on from CM066201.1 coordinate 19,941,573, forward strand.
AAGGATCAGATCAAACTATATGGTTTTCGAAGTCAGTGGAGGCTGCACTTCGGGTTTTCAGTGAATAATTGAAGTCAACTCCGCCAAGAAACATCTATGCAAAGGCGAGGACGGGAATCAGACCGTCCTCTCTCTAGTCAAAATAGCCGAGAAAATAGATGGGCGAACCTCATCTTGACCCGCGCAAAACGACAAAGACGAGAGGAGCGGGGAGGTATTTCCAAAGGCTTGCGGGCGATGATTGGACCACCCAAAAAGGCTCGAGAAAATGGACTAGCAATCACAAAAAGGCGAAAAGCTCGATGAAGCAAATCAAAAGAGGCCAAAGGCCCAAAATTGTGAAGGTTTTAACCGAGCAAAAGTGAAGCACTCAAAAAAGTCAAATCAAAGGCCAAAGGCCGATTCACTACAACAACAAAAAAAGCAGTCCCTCGCCAAAGAAGAAAATCAAAAAGGCTCAACTCACTGAAACCCGAATCGAATCACGTGCTAGAGAAAGCTACCAGAAAACTATATAGTAAGAGACGATCCCGAGGCTGCAGTCCAGGAGCCTAAAAAGGGCTATCTCCCGAGACATCCAATATAATTTGCATCTCAGCACGGAGGTACAAGTATTAAGTTTCTTCTATTTATTTACGCAGTTTAATTTGGTAATAAGTAAGCAATGCATGAATTAGGATAGATCGAGTACCACAGTCTAATTTTCATATTCCAAAGCCAAACTTAGAACTTACGCCCTTTAATAGCATTGTTCGGGACGAACAACTAAAAGTGGGGGGTAATCTGATGGACCAAAGTTATACGAGTCAGAAACACAGTAAAACCCCCTTAATTAGACTGTTTGTCTATCTAACGTCTACGTGTTAGTCCCGATATATTTTCACAGGGCATTTTAGAGACTGAAGTGAAAACACGCTAAGGAGAGGATTTTAAGCTGAAAAGATAACAAGAGTCAATCCAAGGTCAAGATCATATGCCGACTGAAGAAATATCAAGGATCCTGACGTTGAATTGACCATAACAAATTAATCAGAGGAATCAGGAGTGGAGTCAAGACAGCCCGGAGAAGAAACACATTGACAGTTTTGTGAAAAGACTGCACAAAACTGTACAAATCTCACATTGGGCAAGGATGACCGGCCACCACTCAAGGAGGTGGCCAAGGGAGGAGCTCCTCCCCCTTGGGCCACCGGCAACCGGCGGTTATGGGAGGAGGGACCGGCAGCTTTACTATTCCGCCACATGTCACCTCCTCCTCCTCCTCCCTTCTCCTCCCTTGGATCAAATGCACATGTCCACCATCTCCACCACCCATCTCCTCCCCTTTTGGCTATAAAAGGAGGCCTCCTCCTCCTCATTTCAACACACCAAAATCCAAATTCACTTCTCTCTCTAGAAGTTGTAATATTTGTAAGTTGTAATTTTGCTTTGGAAATAAAGGAAAGCTCCCTTGGCGCTTCAACGGTTGTAAGTATCTCTTAGTATTTATTTATTTAACTGTTGTCTTTAATTCCTTAGTATAATGTTTAGCGCGATGAATAGTAGCTAAACTAGTAGTTCGGTCTAAGGGGCGCACTTGTATTATAAAATGTTTTAAGACTATTAACTTAGTGTCTAGTCTTAGTATTCAAAACTTGTTCTATGTGCCATATATAGTCAGAGTTTCCAAGGTTGAGTGGATGCTGTAACAAGCAAAGCTCTTCTGTGGGAATTCGTGATCATACTCAGGTAGTGGAAGCTGTAACAAGCAAAGCTATCTGAGGAGTTCGACTCATCCTAAATCCCATCTGGTCGAGCGTAACTGTGAGATCAGGTGGATGCACCCAGGCTAGCATACCTTAGGGTATTGGCGCTAGACTGAAATAGAACAGGAGTTGCTTTAAACCGGTGTTGCAAGTCTTGAGCTATAACTAGCCTCGATTCACCGTTTGAATACTTAGATGATTCACTAATGGTCAATGATAAACAGGATATAATACAAGTCCCCTGAAACCGAACATTTCTCTTAATCATTAAAATAGTAATTTACTTTCCAGTATTAAAATCAACCAACCAACCAATCAACCAATCAAAATAGCTGGTAGCTTTAAAACCAACCAACCGACCTTAAACACGTTCCCACGCTGCGTAATCCCCCCCGAAGAACAATTATTCCCCTAGTTCCCTTGGGTTCGACCCCTACTTACCAAGTACTACCCAGTAGTATAGTTGCGAGTAGCGGACTATTATAAATTTATTTGCACAATCGCTTTGACGACGAGCAGTTCTGTCAAGCGGGGAGGTATTTCCATATGCTCGCAGGCGACGATTGGACCTCCCAAAAAGGCTAAGAAAATGGACTAGCAAGTCACAAAGAAGCAAAAGCTCAAAGAAGCTAATCAAAGGCCAAAGGCCAAAATTGTGAAGGTTTTAACCGAACAAAAGTGAAGAAACTCCAACTCAATATCAAAGGCCAAAGGCCAAAGGCCGATTCACTACAAAAGCTGTCCCTCGCCAAAAAGAAATCAAAATGCTCAACTCAGTGAAATCCGAACTGAATCACGTGCTAGAGAAAGCTACAAGGAAACCATATAGTGCAAGTCGATCCCGAGAATGCAGTCCAGGAGCCTAAAAAGGGCTATCTCCCAAAACATCCGAATTAATTTGCATCTCGGCACGAAGGTACAAGTATCAAGTTTCTTCTAAGTATTTACACGGTTTAGTTTGGTAATAAGTAAGTAATGCATGAATTAAGATAAATCTAGTCCCATAGTCTCACTTTCATATTTAAAAGTTTTTACTTAGATTGTGTTCCGCCCTTAAATAGCATTGTTCGGGACGAACAACTAAAAGTGTGGGGTGATATGATGGACCATAATTGTATGAATCATAAACACAGTTAAACCCACCAAATTAGACTCTTTATCTATTTAACTTTTGCTTGTTAGTTTCGATATTTATCTACAGGGTATTTTGAAGTCTAGAGAGAATACAGGCTAAGGAGAAGTTTTTAAAGCTGAAAATGAATTACGAGTCATTCCAGGTCACGACCAAATTCTGACTTTCAAGAACCTGACGTGGAATCACTCAAAACAAGTCCAACCGAAGGGCAACCAGAGTCAGTCCGGAGCTGAAAGGACCGATGGATTTTTGGGATGAGCTCACAAAACTCACAAACTCTCTTCTCTCCTCCACCTAGCCGGCGGCTAAGCCACTCCACCTCTCCCCTTCCTCCATGTGGCCAGCGGCTTTTGGAAGAGATGACTCACTCCGATGGCTTTTGGCTTCTCCTCCCCCCATTTGACAAGTGTCATGCATCTCATCCACATCCATCTCCTCCCCTTAGCCTATAAATAGAGCTCCTCCTTCCCTTTGTAAATCATCCCACAATCCACAAGTTCTTTAGAGAGATAGAGGGCTTAACCCTCTTCTCTTCACTTTCAATACACATTTTGTTCTTCATTTTGGAGCTACTTTTCCTTGCTTGGATCTTGCTTAGGAGCTCCTCTCCTTCACTTATTGTAGGTACAAAAGCCACGGCTTTCTCTTCCCTGACTTGTCCTTTACTTTCCGTATATATTGTTCTTACTTTAAAGTTATTCTCCTTTTCAGTATCCTTGTTCAAAGCCATGGTTAGCTTGTATTCCTTGACATGAATACAAGTAGCTAAAGCTTGTATTCGGTAGAGTGAGTATTTATATCATAAAATGTTTTAGACCCTTCTCTTAGTGCCTCTTTGTGTTCAACTTGTTCTAGGTGCCTTATATTAGGTCAGAATTCCATTGGTTGAGTGGATGCTCGGAAGAGCAAAGCTTTGCCATGGGTTCGTGATCTTCCGTGGATAAGTGGAGGCTCCGAAGAGCACAGCTTATCTGTGGAAGTCAACCTCTTTTAAACACCATTTGGTTTATCAGGAATGATGATCAAATGGATGCACACATTAGAACAAGAGTTCTTTGTCTTGCAAAAGACTAGACGGTGTGGCAAGTCATGTGCTAGGAATAGCCTTGATTCACTTTTGAACACTTAATATGATCATTAGAGGTCAATTGATGTTCCCATGGATGGCATGGATTTGGCAAAATGGCTTTAGACAGTTCGAGCTAGAGTTCAACCATGGACTGGAACAGAAGGACAGCGTACAGCAGACGCATGATCTGAATCCGAAAGGTTCTAAATATAGAGGATCTTTTCGGTTGAAGTCGGTCAGCGAAGAAACATATATTCAAGATGTCATTCGAATATCTCCTCACCAGAATTGAAGATTGGCTGACTAACTTACCGTGGAAGATATCTCACGAAGATTGGAATGAAGATTCGAATATCCAGAAGATATCGACGAGATTATTTGATTGGAGCCAATCGATAAGTCATCACCAAAGATCTGATAGGCGATCAAATATATGCAGATTGGATGAGAGAATATCAGATGGCTTGGCGTGGAAGTAATCTCCAAAGATTGGATATGGAGGAGATTGAATATCTATCAAATATTTAGGAGCATCTCCGAAATATTTGACAAGATATTCAGATTGGATTTGGACGATCGAAGATTCGATTTGAAGTCGGCCAGCGAATGATTTGAACATCAGATATTCGAATGAATATCTACATTAAAGGCGGCGTGGCTGACTTGGGCAAGAAGCCTTCGAATATTCTTCCAACCGAATGGAAAAGATATACATCAAATAACTAGGAATATCTCCTAAATATTTGATGGGATTATCTTGTGCAGATTAGGGTTTTGTCCAAGCATATAAATACAATGCTAGGGCGTCCTCATTCTGGGTCGCTTCTCGAGTGAAAAAGAAAAACACGAGAGTTCGTGAGATTGGGGGTAGCGACGGCCGGAGGAACATTCCTTATCAATATACAACCGGCGAAGAAAGAGTCTGTTCAGTGTGCTGTTCAGACTGCTCTTGGAGAACTATCAAGCGCACACACACACGGTGATAAAGACACGTCTTTGAGAGAAGGCGACTGGACTTCCGAGAAGTCCAAGACTAGGCCGAGAGGGAAGTCTCGTCCTACCCATAGGGGATCGAGGGGAGTTGCGAAGAACCGAGATTGCAAATCCGAGAGACGGAGTGTTAGTGGTGAGGCCATTACAAACGAGGAGTTGTGTAAGAGTAAGACCTCTTGTTACCCTAAACTCGTAATAAGATTTGTGTCCCTTTTTATGGTGTGGTAAACCCCCCAGAGTAGGCGGAGCCGAACTGGGTTATCATATCGTGTGTGCTCCTATTTTGTGCTGTTTATGTTCTGTCATATCGTGTGTGCCGACTGTTCCAGGCTCTGTTTGAACACAACCTGAAACTATCCAACAAGTGTTCGAGACACAGTTCGAACACCATCTAGAACTCGTCTTGACTAAGACAAGTAGATTTGAATTGGTATCAAAGCAGGCACTCGACATACAGAGTGTGATCCAGCGACTGTTCAAGATGAGTTTGAAGGAAGGACAGAGCACTAACCGACCACTGTTGCTTGAAGGGACGAATTATGCCTATTGGAAACCCAGGATGAAAGCCTTTCTGAAATCCCTCGATGAAAAGGCATGGAGAGCCGTGATGATAGGATGGACAGAACCCATGATGGCCAACCCTGAAGGAGTTGTTATGCCAAAACCCGAAGCCCTGTGGTCTGAAGCAGATGATGTAGCGGCTGTTGGGAATTCAAAGGCCATGAATGCAATATTCTATGGAGTGGACGAGAACGTGTTCAAACTGATTGCTGAATGTGAGGTGGCCAAGAAAGCATGGGATATTCTCAGAATAGCATATGAGGGTCCAGAAAGTGAAACTAACGATGAGGAAGAAGAACATGAGAATGTCAATCTCGTCGGACATGTAGTCACTATTGAAGACGGCAGTGAGACAAGTGAAAATCCATGTTCTAGTACACTGTCTGAACAGCCCATTGACGACGCTTCAAGCAGTGATGACGAAGGACTTGCTCATGAGACCTCGGCCGAGACGTACAAGGAACTCTATGAGAAGTGCCTATTGGTGATTGGCCTGAACAAGAAGCTCACAGAAACAGTGACAAGCCTGACAGAAGAAGAAGATCAACAGTGGCAGGAGGTTGAACTTCTCGTTGCCCAGAAGGTGGAGCACCAAGAGGAAATATCTGTTTTGAAGCACGAGATGATTGGAATGAATCAAGAACCCTAGTCACTTCTTGCACAGAAGGTGAAACTGCTAGACACCGTATCGGTTCTGAAAGCTGAGATGGAGAAAAAGAGAGAAACACATCCTGCATGCTTGGTGGGGCTAAGGAGAAAGAATGCTGAGTTGCACATCCGCAAAGAAGTTCATCTCAATATGACAGGTAATCCTCGATATCTCATCATTGTTAAATCTATTTGCAAGCTTCAGCTTGTTACTTTTGGAGATGGAGGGAAGGGCCAGGTGATCGGCTGTGGGACATTGAAGGTTCCGGATCTACCTGTGCTCGAGGATATCCTCCTAGTGGATGGGTTAAAGGTGAACCTGATCAGTATCAATAGATTGTGTGATGAAGGACAGTCTGTTACTTTCACTCGTGATTCGTGTCAAGTACTGGATAGGAATGGAGACACACTGTTGGAAGGAAGTAGGTCAACAAACAAATGCTACTGTCTAGGCACAGTTGGAACAGGAGCTGCCACTGTCTGTCTGACAAACACGATACATGAGATGGAGTTGCAAGGGACAGGTATGGTGTCCTCTTCTGGAAAGGTGAAAGACGATGTTGCCCCCAACTCAGTTCTAGAAGATAAAATTCCAGAGGGAGGTCTAGCCGATGAAGCCACACCTACTCCAGCCGGGACACTTGACGATGCACCTGCGCTGCAACCCTCATGGAGAATTAAGAGTCGAGCAAATGAGATCAAGTGTCGAGAGCTGGCTGCCTGTTCATCCAGTCCGAAGAATGTCATCAAATCATTTATTGATAAGATTCAGGTGGTGGCCATTCACATGGAACTAGAAGAGCTCATCAGATATAAAGCATGGAAGTTATGTCATCTTAAGCATAGTCACGAACTGAAGAAGACTATGTACGGACTCACACAAGCGCCCAGAGCATGGTACAGAATGTTCCTCATCGACCATGGCTATGAGCGAGGGGGAGTGGAGAAGCATATGTTCGTCACGAGTACACAGAAGCTGGTTGGCCAGTTCGTTAGACATATGCAAAAGGAGCTCCAGCTGACCATGGTGGGAGAGATGAAACAGGTGCTAGGCGAGCGGGAAAGCATCGCTACAGGGAGCTGCCGCACTCAGTTCCTATGTATGAAGCAGAATCTGTCTGAACATAGAGTGGAACGGGTGAAGAAGTTTTTGCCTTAGAACCCAGTACAACACTCCATGAGCAGATATCACTTCATCAGAGAGCTAGTGGAGAAGAAGGTCATCACATCGAAACACATGACAATTGTAAGTGTCGTACTCACCATGCCACTAGACGCCGCTCAGTTTGAAACATTTAGATCCTCTCTGGGTCTGCGTGTTATCGCCAACTAAGTGTTTCAGACGGAGGTCAGCCAAGAGCAGAGCCCCAGCAATCGGATGGGCTGACCTACCAAAGAAGAGGGCTGGAACAGATGGTACGTGGTTGGAACTGATTACTAAGTTCGACATATTTGTAGCTTTATGAGGCGTTGGAGCATATCAAGGAGGAGAGAGGTGATTGGACAAATATCTCAAGAGATATACACATGACAATTTTTGGCAAGTTGAGGAGTCCAAATATTTGAAAATCGAAAGGCAGTCGAATCAAAGTTGGATGAGGATACAATATCAGCAAACCCTAAGACCAGTGAAGGAAAAAAGAAGGGAGAAGAAGCGGCTGTGACAAAACTGAAAGAAGCTTCTTCAAAGGCGTCAAAGGCTAATCCTAATCCAACTAAAGGGAGTGTGCAGACTGCGAAGGAAAATCAGGCGATGGCTGAACCACCCCTCAATGAGGTAATCTCTTGTTCTCACTCCTAAAATACTGCACTCAATTCTGTTGATGAGGAAGTCCGGACGATTGGTAAAGATGCGGTGAGTTATAAGGGTGACAAAGTGGTTAATGAGAAGCCGAAGGGATTGAAACCTGCTGTAGACTCTGTGGCTGATGCTACAGAAGAAGGTGAAGCCAGTAGGGCTAAGATTGTGGTTCTGATAAGCAGAAGAATGCAAATGGAGAACAGCAAGCTAAGCAATCTGGCAATGTGATGGAAGGGTCTCATGCATCCGGCAATGATGAAGAACTGGATGTGTTGTTCAAGGGCATTGATGATGTTGTTGATGAGTTGCAAAAATAGGAGGTTTCAATACCTGTTGAGACAAGAGCTGATCAGTCCTCAAGAGCCAAAGTCGTAGGGGTTAAGAAGGAGGCAAGTGTGCCAGATGATGTTGTCTCAGATATGCAGCAAGGTTGTGAGACAGTTTTACCCTAAGAGTCCTCTAAGTCTTATGCAGTCCCAGAGGGTGAGTAAATTAAATCACCGGATGTTGTGCAAGGAGGGTTACATGATGATTTTGTGGAGGATGCACATGTGGTGGTGGATCCCCCAGCTATTCCTGATATGGAGGATGCTACTCAGGCTGCCACCTTGTCGAAAGCACACAAGAGGATGATGTGGACTCAGTTTCATTGGATGAGCTCAAGAAGTCTGAAAAGAAGAAACCGAAGAAGAAAGTGATCATCCAAGCATGCTCGACTGAAGTAACTACCAAGCGGGATGATAAGCGAACAGATGCAGGGAGAGCAAGTGCATCCTAGAAAAGGAAGAGGAGTGCTCCAGTATCTGTTCCGCCTAGTGTACCAACTGGAGTGTCTAAGCATGGAATGTGTTTTATCAGTACCGAAGCAGCAGCCAAGTGGGAAGACAGTTCCATCCTAGTTGCAGATCTGACTATATTATACTCTCAGTAAGGAGATGGGACAGCTGCTATACCAGATTGGAAACAGGATGCTCATTGATATGGGAAGAATTATGTTCGACCAGATTGCAGAACACGCCATATCTACAAAGTCTCTGCACCAGATAATCTTCCAATCGCTTATCTATGAGCTGAACATCAACCAGCATCCAGATTTGAAGACTGACCATGACAGACTGTCAAGTGCTCCGATTTAGTTGGAAGTTGATCACAAGTGGGTCAAGGTACGCCATATTAAGGATCTGAAAGACCTCGAGCTAAAGAGGAAGAATTTTCCGGAGTCATCTTAGAGGTAGAGATCATATTGGAGGTCAAACAGGAGCAGAGGTCAAGAATCAATCAATTGGTACACGCTTTGCGATATCCCAGTGATGATAAAGAAGACGGAGAGAGTTGATGTCCTGCTTGAAGAAAAGACATGGTGCCATGAGCCAAAGAGAGATATGTCTGGAGAAGGACTACCATGCAGCAATACTGGACGAGCTGAATCAGTTCAAGAAATCAGTGAAGATGATAATCTTTGGTTCAAAAGACCTAGATACAATTTTGAAGTCCCAGAGAATGATTGAAGGATGTAGAGGCATTGGCTACACTGATGGGAGTAGTTCAGGAAAGACTAAGTTCGTCAAAGCTGAACAGTCGGTGTACAGAGAGATGAACAGGTACCCTCTGACCAACATGATGAGTTCTGACATGAGAATGGAGAGCGAGAACGTGGGCCGAGAATCTCTGATGGAGGAAACCAGATCATAAAAAAACCTATCAGTTGCTGACATGTGGTCGAACAGCTGCTGAGACACCATGGTTCGACAGACTCACAGTATGTGTCACTGTCCCAAGCTATGTTCGAGGGGGAGCTGCCAAGATTTCAGATGCCGAGGAGACCAGGTTGCTCGATTGGACTCCTTGTCAGTTTGTGGCAAAAAGGGGGAGTATTGTTGAGGTAACAGTTCTGGTTCCTCAAGTTGTGTCTAAAGCGTAGATTTGGTTTTGCCAAAATGCCAAGGGGGAGATTGATGTTCCCATGGATGGCATGGATTTGGCAAAACGGCTTTAGACAGTTCGAGCTAGAGTTCAACCACGGACTGGAACAGAAGGACAGCGTACAGCAGACGCATGATCTGAATCCGAAAGGTTCTGAAGATAGAGGATCTTTTCGGTTGAAGTCGGTCAGCGAAGAAACATATATTCGAGATGTCATTTGAATATCTCCTCACCAGAATTGAAGATTGGCTGACTAACTTACCGTGGAAGATATCTCACAAAGATTGGAATGAAGATTCGAATATCCAGAAGATATCGACAAGATTATTTGATTGGAGCCAATCGATAAGTCATCACCGAAGATCTGATAGGCGATCAAATATATGCAGATTGGATGAGAGAATATCGGATGGCTTGGCGTGGAAGTAATCTCCAAAGATTGGATATGGAGGAGATTGAATATCTATCAAATATTTAGGAGCATCTCCGAAATATTTGACAAGATATTCAGATTGGATTTGGACGATCGAAGATTCGATTTGAAGTCGGCCAGCGAATGATTTGAACATCAGATATTCGAATGAATATCTACATTGAAGGCGGCGTGGCTGACTTGGGCAAGAAGCCTTCGAATATTCTTCCAACCGATTGGAAAAGATATACATCAAATAACTAGGAATATCTCCTAAATATTTGATGGGATTATCTTGTGCAGATTAGGGTTTCGTCCAAGCATATAAATACAATGCTAGGGCGTCCTCATTCTGGGTCGCTTCCCGAGTGAAAAAGAAAAACACGAGAGTTCGTGAGATTGGGGGTAGAGACGGCCGGAGGAACATTCCTTATCAATATACAACCGGCGAAGAAAGAGTTTGTTCAGTGTGCTGTTCAGACTGCTCTTGGAGAACTATCAAGCGCACACACACACGGTGATAAAGACACGTCTTTGAGAGAAGGCGACTGGACTTCCGAGAAGTCCAAGACTAGGCCGAGAGGGAAGTCTCGTCCTACCCATAGGGGATCGAGGGGAGTTGCGACGAACCGAGATTGCAAATCCGAGAGACGGAGTGTTAGTGGTGAGGCCATTACAAACGAGAAGTTGTGTAAGAGTAAGACCTCTTGTAACCCTAAACTCGTAATAAGATTTGTGTCCCTTTTTCGGGTGTGGGAAACCCCCTAGAGTAGGCGGAGCCAAACTGGGTTATCATATCGTGTGTGCTCCTATTTTGTGCTGTTTATGTTCTGTCTGCTAAGGTGTTCAGGCTCTGTTTGAACACAACCTGAAACTGTCCAACAAGTGTTCAAGACGCAGTTCGAACACCATCTGGAACTCGTCTTGACTAAGACAAGTAGATTTCATCAATGATGAATGATGATATGATATGAAACCCCTAAACCGAATCCTTTCCTTACAGTCTATTATCAACTGTTGTAATTTACTTTCAGTTCTCAAAGCACACTCAAACCCAACCCCAATCGCATTTAATTTATGCATAAGCTTCATTAAAGAACAACTAATCCACCAATTCCCTTGGGTTCGACCCCTACTTACCACTTGCTACCCAGTAGTGAAGTCGAGAGTAGCGGAGATATAAATTTTTTTTTGCACTGAGAACATCGCACCTTAACGACAGTGCGGTGGGCTCCGTCACCCTCGCACATGCTGGTACTGCTACCAGATTGGACACATCAAACCCAGGTGTCAGCTATTCCGTGCTGGATGAAGAGCTTTTGAACACAGGACTAAGCCTCAAATGAAACAGGTCTGGGTACCAAAAGCAAGCAAGACCGTATGCATGGCTGCTTTCAACTCATCAAATCACATGGAAAAAGATCGTTGGTACTTCGACAATGGATGCTCCGCCCATATGACAGGTAACTTTAACTATCTTACACATATTAGACCTGTTCAGAAGAAGCAGTTTGTCACCTTTGGAGACGGAGGAAAGGGTCAGGTGATCGGCTGTGGGACATTGAAGGTTCCGGATCTCCCTGTACTCATGAATACTCTCCTAGTTGAAGAACTGAAGGTGAATTTAATCAGCATCAGTCAACTGTGCGATGACGGACACCATGTGCAATTCACTCATGACTCTTGTCAAGTTTTGGACAAGGAAGGAGGCACACTGATGGAAGGCAGCAGTCAACCAACAACTGCTACCTCATAGGTTCTACTAAAATAGTTGCTGCATCAGCCTGTCTAACGAGTCAAGCAGATAAGATGTGGTCATGGCATAAGCGCTTGAGTCATCGCAATCTCGCGACCTTGAATGAGCTCTCCTCAGCTGGACTTTCCCGAAGAATGCCCAATGTGACAGGCAATGTAGATGTGAGATGTGCAAAATGCCAGATCGGGTCACAGACGAAGGCCTCGCACCCCAACACCTCGTAGATCAGTACTAGCAGACCGGTTGAATTGATCCATATGGATCTGATGGGACCGATGCAAGTGGAGAGCTGTGGCGGGAAGATATATGTTCCAGGATGTGCGGACGACTTCACCAGATTTCGCCTGAAGAAGGCTCTATTTGGTCCCAAGCGAGCTTGGTATGAGCACCTCACAGTCTCTCTCGTCAATCATGGATTTGTGAGAGGGGGAGTGGACAAGACCATGTTCCTAAAGCACACAAGGTCAGATGTTTTTATCACACAAACCTATATTGGCAATATTGTGTTCGGGTCAAACATACAGAAGCTGGTGGACCAGCTCGTGGAACAGATGCAGAAGGAGTTCGTGTTGTGATTGGTTGGAGAGATGAACTACCTGCTTGGACTCTGGGTGATACAGAAGGATGCCGGCATCTTCATCTCACAGAGCAAGCATGCCGAGTACTGGATAAAGAAATTTATTCTTGAGGAGGCAAGGGGCACAACTACGTCAACGGCTACACACTTCAGTAAAAATAACATCTCGCTCAAGGCCGAAGAGAAGTATACCGCCATAAGAAGAATGAGAGCGATCGGCATATCCAAATATCCAGTACAACACTCGAGGATGAAGCGCTTTGATATCAGACATCATTTTGTCAGAGACTGGTTGAACAGAAGGTGGTGACCCTTAAGCATGTGACATCGGACAAGCAACTGGCTGATATCTTCACAAAGCGCCTAGACGCTACACAGTTTGAGACACTCAGATCATCCTTGGGTCTATGTGTCGTCAGAAACTAAGTGTTCTAGACAGTGATCAGTCATAGACGGAACTCTAGTAGAACAGTTGGACCGATCACTCCACAAAGGGAGCTGGAATAGAAGGTGCATCTTTGGAGAATGAATATTTTTGAAATATTTCGAAGATTTGTTCATGTCGTTATGAGGAAAGAGAAGATATTGTTTGAAGATGGTTTTGGGAAGTTGAAAAGACCGACTTTGATTTGAAAATCAAATCTGCTTCTATTCTTCTCTCTTCTCAAACCCTAGAACGACAGTCTATTACGAACTCTCTCGACTCTTCTCTTTGGTGACAATGGTGAACACAAGGAAAACCTCCAAGTCCGTTGCCAAGTCTCCATCAGAATCAAAGAAGGCGGATATGAAATCATCCAATGCTCTGGCGGCAAAGCCTCAAATCCTGAAATCGAAGAAGCCGAAGATGGCGAAAGAGAAAAAGGCATCGCCTTTAGTTCCCAAAACTGCATCAATGGCTACTGACAAAGAAACAGTCGGAGGAGCGGTTCCAGCAAACCCTAAAGTCGGGGTGGTGGAGAAGAAAGGACCAGAACCTGCTACTAAGCAGAAGGTGGTGCCCTCGCAACCTACGGTGGCAACTCCAAATCCAATCGATGCTAGTTCAACATCAACGAGTCGCATTCCTCCACCGGCTGTGCCCCAATCTGAGGTATTCCCAAACCCTAATCCTCCGATTGTTATTTCAAAAGATGCTGCTGTTGAAACTAAGAAGTCTGAAAAAGGAGTGAAAATTGTGGGTGATATGAGTGGTGAAGCCAGTAGGGCTGTGACTGGTGAGGTTGTTGTTGATGTGTGACGGAGCCCACTGCACTGTCGTTATAAATTTATTTGTACACATTGCCTCGCGACAAGGCAGTGCTGTCAAATTGGCGCCGTTGCCGGGGATTTAGTTAATTAATCGGATAAGTTCTTTGAATCGATACTCGCTTCAACGCAACCATGTCTCGTGAAGAAAGCATCCATGACTACCCGGATGATGACGAGATGAATCTGTTCGATCGAAATAATGAAGCGCCGCCTCAATTTGTTGACGATCCGGAACCACTCATGCGAAACCATAGAGCTCGTAATAGGGAGGCCATCCGAAGAAATCAAGGACCACCTGAGGACCGAAATGGAGCTGGTCCAGTACAGCCCCCTAGATACCCCCCACCCCCGCAATATCATTAAGAGCCAAGACGAGAACCCATCTTCGATGATTACTATGGGGATAACAACTACCGCGAGCCTACTCTGGACGAACTCAATGCCCCAGATTTTAGAAATCAGCCGTGGTGCCTATACGTGGGCCCTGAACTAGAAATTATTGCCATCGACATGTCCGTGGTCCACACTTTCCCAAAATTCTCAGGAGCTCGTGGAGAATTTGCGACAACTCATCTCCAACGCTTACATGGCATTTGCCAAAATCTAAAGCCCAATCGAGTGAATATAAACGACTTCAAGTTGAAGGCGTTCTATTTTTCCCTCGTTGACTCGGCAAACGATTGGTTCCTTTCATTGCCTTCGGGAAGCATCAGAACATGGGCTCAGATGCAAAGGAAATTTCTTGACAAATACTACCCAGCAGGAAAAGCGATGCAAGTAAGGAGGCAGCCGCAGGACATAAAGCAAGGGCCCAACGAGTCGATATTCGACTACCTCGAGAAATTCAACCGATTGGAGCAAAGCTGCTGCAATCTTGGATTACCCGAGAAACTCATCATCGAGTACATGCTTGACGGATTGAACCACTTGGACAAAATGCTTCTGGATGCCTCGGCTGGAGGGTCATTGGCGAGCCTACCATTAACCGGCATAAGGCGGCTAGTCACGAAATTTGCTGAAAATGCCCGGTTCAGAGAGGAGACCACTCGGCAGGATGAGTTTACCCAAACCAAGAACGTGGCAAAGGTCGAGACACCGGTAAACTCAATGACCGAGCAATTGGAACAGATGAAGGAAATGATGATGCAATTCCTACAAAAACAGACAGTTCAAGTAAGACCCTGCGAGTTTTGTGGCTCTATGAACCACAAAACTGTTGCATGCCCAACTTTGATCAAAGAGGATCCGGTGGAGGCAAATGCAGTAGAGGGTGACGGAGCCCACTGCACTGTTGTTAAGGAGCAATGTTCTCTGTGCAAATAAATTTATATTTTCCGCTACTCGCAACTACACTACTGGGTAGCAAGTGGTAAGTAGGGGTCGAACCCAAGGGATCAGTGTGGATTAGTTGTTCTTTAATGAAGCTTATGCAGAAATTAAATGCGATTGGGGTTGAGTTTGAGTGTGATTTGAGAACTGAAAGTAAATTACAATAATAGACTGTAAGGAAAGGATTCGGTTTTAAGGTCCTTGTATCATATTTGTTTATCATTGACCGCTAATGATCATACCAAGTGTTCGAAGATGAATCGAGGCTATTCCTAACACAAGACTTGCAACATCGCGTAGAACACTTGAAATGATCATGCTATGTATTCAAAGATGAATCGAGGCTATTTCTAGCGCAAGACTTGCAACACCATTTAAAACACTTGTTCTACTTTAGACTAATTCCTCCTTTCGAAGTATCTTAGCCTTATGTGCATCCATTTGATCTTCTGTTACGATTTCCCAAAATGGTTTTTTAGATAAGTCGAACTCCTCAGATAAGTTTTGCTTGTTACAGCTTCCACTTACTGAGTATGTTCACGAATCCCCACGGAAGAGCTTTGCTTGTTACAGCTTCCACTCAACCTTGGAAATTCTGACTTGATATATGGCACATAGAACAAGTTTTGAATACAAAGATACTCTAAGAGTAGAGTCTAAAACATTTATAATACAAGTACACCCCTGCGACCGAGTACAAGCTTTTAGCTGCTTGTATTCATGTCAAGGAATACAAGCAAACTATTGTCTTGAACAAGGGTACCGAATAATAAAATAACTTTAAAGTAAAAACAAATAATACTTGAAAGTATTTTTATACCTTACAATAAGCGGAGGAGAGGAGCTCCTAGGCAAGATCCAAGCGCCAAAAGTAGCTCCAAAATGAAGAACAATATTTATTGAAAGTGAAGAGAAGAGGGCTAAGCCCTCTATCTCTCTAAAACATTTGTGATTTGTGGTGGATGGGATGATACAAATGAGGAGGAGATGGCCTCCTTTTATAGCCAAAGGAGGAGGAGGTGGGTGGTGGAGATGAATGGCATGTGTTTTTTATCCAAGGGTGGAGGAGGAAGAGATGAGCTTGTGGAGGAGAAGCCACCACATGTCACATTCCCATGGTGAGGAGGGGAGGAGGTAAAGCCGCCGGGTAGCCGGTCATGGAGGAGGAAGGGAGGTGGTTTTGGCCACCTCCTCCCTTAAGCCGCCGGTCATGGTGGATAAGGATGAGAGTTTGTGTGATTTTTGCGTAGTTTTCACATAACTATCGGTCCATTTTCGCCCCGGTCTGACTTCGGTTTTTCCTCGGTTGGATTTGAATTGAGTAATTCAATGTCAGGATCTTGAGATTTCTTCATTCAGCGTCTGATCTTGACCTTGGAATGACTCGTAACATCTTTTCAGCGTAAAATCCTCTCCTTAGCGTGTTTTCTCTCTAAGCGCCAAAATACCCTGTAGAAATATATCGGAACTAACAAGCAAAAAATAAATAGACAAACAGTCTAATTTAGTGGGTTTTACTGTGTTTTTTATTCGTATAATTATGGTCCATCAGAGGGATATCAAGGGTACAATAATAACAACAACTACGCCGATCCAAGCCGACAGTATGGTCAAGCAACCAACCCGAACTGGAAAAATGAGAACCACCCTCCAAGGATGACACAACAAGCCGCACCTCAACCAGCGCAGTCATTTTACCAACCGCCCCACCGGCAGTACAACCAAAACATCCCACCATCAGGCCAGTATCAACAAAGGGGACCGAATCAGTATCAGGCAGGCCAAACAATCATCAGGGGCCAAACAGTACCAAGCCGGTCCGAGCCACCAAGGTTTGAGCAAACCAATCGAGGATGTTGTAAAAGAGTTGGCTAGCACAGTACATCGAAACATGGTGAAAACTGATGGAGCAATTGCAGACTTGACCAAGCACATGTCCCAGCTCGCCACCTCAATATCCGCACTCACTAATGAGCCTGGTCGACTCCCTTCACAAACCATCCAGAACCCAAGGGGACACGTAAATGCTGTGACTCTTAGGAGTGGAAAAAAGCTTGTCATCCAACCCATAGAGAAAGAGGAAGACGAAAGCCCGGAGTTGCCTGAGGAAAGCGAGGACGCACCAGAGGAAGAAGAAAATGCGCCTGAGGAACGCAGGCCAGGTCCGGTACCAGTGACCAGCCCAGTGCCCATAACTGAGACGTCCAAAATCAGTGCCTCTCTTCCATTTCCAGTGCCAGCCCGAGCACCAAAACAACATGTCATGGATAAGGACGTATTTGAGTTGTTCAGTAAAGTCGAAATC
Organism: Rhodiola kirilowii; assembly: GCA_033675215.1. Classification (NCBI taxonomy): domain Eukaryota; kingdom Viridiplantae; phylum Streptophyta; class Magnoliopsida; order Saxifragales; family Crassulaceae; genus Rhodiola; species Rhodiola kirilowii. The sequence goes on from CM066201.1 coordinate 19,959,078, forward strand.
AACATCCCCCTCTTGGAAGCCATCAAGCAAATCCCTCGGTATGCTAAGTTTTTAAAAGAGCTTTGCACCAACCGGAGGAGTGCTAGATATGATCAAGTGCTAATGAGTAGAAACGTGTCGGCTGTCATACAACGAAAGGTGCCCCCCAAATGTGGTGATCCGGGAACTTACACCATTCCTTGCACAATTGGCAACATCCGGATCGAGAACTGCATGCTAGATCTTGGAGCATCAACCAATGTCCTTCCCTTCTCTATCTACTCATGCCTCAGAATTGGACCGCTCGAACCCACCGGCCTCACTATTCAACTAGCAGATCGATCGTGCAAACAGCCCGAGGGCAAAATAGAAGACGTCTTGGTTCAAGTAGGCAAATCGGTGTTTCCAGCAGGCTTCTACGTCTTAAAAATGGAGAATGGCGGGCCAACAGACCATGCAACCATCCTTCTCGGCCGTCCATTTCTCAAAACATCAAAAATGAAAATAGACTGCAGAAGTGGGATGCTATCAATGGAAGTAGAAGGAGAGGTCTTCAGCTTCGACATATTCAGAGCAATGAAGCATCCCATGAAGTTCGAGGAAGTGCACGCTCTCGACGCTTTAGACGACCTTGTCCAAGAAGTTCAACCAGAACTAAGAGCAAATCCCTTAGAACTCATACTCAATGGAGCCGAACACTCATACGAATTAACCGAAGGCTTACAAGAAACGCTGGCCCACTTAACAATCTCGGAGCCTCTCACACCAGGATATGAAGTCAACCAGGTAAAATTATTGAAATCAAATACCTTTTTACCCTCGGTGATGCAAGCTCCCAAAATAGAATTGAAGCCCCTGCCCGTGCATCTGAAGTACGCCTTCCTAGGGGAAAATAACACGCTCCCGGTAATCATAAAGAGTGGCTTGGAAGCAGGCCAGGAACGTAGTTTGATAAAAGTACTGAGACAGCACAAGTTGGCTATTGGATGGACTCTAGCCGACTTGAGAGGAGTTAGCCCAGCGGTATGTATGCACCGTATTCTACTTGAGGACGGAGAAAGGTCATCAAGAGAGCCTCAACGACGACTCAACCCAATCATGATGGAGATCGTCCAAAAAGAAATACAGAAGCTACTTGATGCGGATGTAATCTATCCAATATCGGATAGCCAGTGGGTGAGTCCAGTCGACATAGTCCCGAAGAAAACTGGAATCACAATCGAGGAAGATGCCGAAGGAAAAATGGTGACAACAAGGGTCAAGAACGGCTGGAGAATGTGCATCGACTACAGAAAATTGAACGCCGTCACAAGAAAGGACCATTTCCCTCTGCCATTCATCGATCAAATGTTAGACCAACTGGCGGGCAAACCGTACTTTTGCTTCCTGGATGGATTCTCAGGCTACAACCAGATTCCCATAGCACCTGAGGATCAAGAGAAGACCACATTCACCTGCCCATTCGGCACATTTGCTTTCAGAAGAATATCGTTCGGTCTATGCAATGCTCCGGGGACTTTCCAAAGAGTGGTGACCAGCATCTTCTCAGACATGATCGGAATATTCATCGAAGTCTTCATGGACGACTTCACCATATATGGCGATACATTCGATGCTTGCCTAGACAATTTAAGCACGGTTCTGGCACGATGTGTCTCGATGAACCTTGTGCTCAACTATGAGAAGTGCCATTTCATGGTAACTCATGGAGTGTTCTTAGGGCACGTCGTCTGACAGAACCGCTTGTCGTCAGAGCGATTTGTGCAAATAAATTTATAATAGTCCGCTACTCGCAACTATACTACTGGGTAGTACTTGGTAAGTAGGGGTCGAACCCAGAGGAATTAGGGGGATAGGTTATTCTTTAAGGGATTTGTTCAGCGAAGGAGCGTGTTTTAGGTTGGTTGAGGTTTTAGTGCTAACAACTACGTGACTTTTTAGTTGGTTTTGGTTTTGAGTGCTGAAAAGTAAATTACAATAAAGTAAATACTGAAATTAAAAGCGAAGACTTACAGTGGGTGATGCGTGAATTGCAAGTCCTCCGGATTGTGAGCGGTTGATGGTTGCAGTTGATTGAACAATAAAAGTAAAGACAAAGGGGTTTTGTAATTGCGAGAGAAGTATTCGGTCTTGGGTGGCCTTGTATTATATCCTGTTCATTCTTTTAGTAACCCTTCTAAGTATTCAAACGTGTATCGAGGCCCTTTCGTAGCGCTCAATTTGCCACACTGTTTGTAAACCCTTGTTCTACTTCAGACTAATTCCTCATTTCGAAGTATCTTAGCCTTTTGTGCATCCATTTGGTCCCTTTGGTCCAGTTTCCAAATGGTTTTAAAGATAGATCGAACTCCTCAGATAAGCTTTGCCCTTTCGTAGCATCCACTTACCCGAGTATGTTCACGACTTCCCACAGAAGAGTTTTGCCCTTTCGTAGCTTCCACTCAACCTTGGAAAGTCTGACCTTATAAATGGCACATAGAACAAGTTTTGAATACAGAGAAAAGAAACTAAACGAAGTAAAACATTTTATAAAACAAGAACTCCCCTTCAACCGAATGAAGAGTTTAGTTACGAATATCCATAGAGTTGGACATCATAACTAAATACTTGGGGATTTGGAAAAGAATACTCAAGAACAAACAGGAGTAAAGAGAGAAGAGAAAGAGATTACTCAAGAACAAACAGGAGTAACTCTTGAACTGTAACTGAAAACTTGAGTACTCAAGAACCAACAGGAGTACTCAAGATCGAACTAAAGTATTTGAGAACAAACTGAACTTTTATTGATATCAAACCAAACTTTACATAGTAACAAACTTAGAGAGAGAAGTGTTTTACACAATTTTGGGATGGATTGAAATGAGGAGGAGAGCTTGGTGTTTATAGGCTAAGGGGAGGGGAATGGAGGGCCAAGATGAGGGCATGTGGTTTGGCATCCAAGGGTGGAGATGGGGGGAAGAGGAGAGGAAGACAAGTGTCACAAGGGGAGAGGAGAAGGCAAAGCCGCCGGCGGCTTTTGGTGTGGATGGAGGAGGATGTGACATGTGGTGGTGTGGGAGAGGAGGAGGGGTGGATGTGAGGAGAAAGCCGCCGGTCCATGTGGCATGAGGAGAGTGGTTGTGAGTTTTGTGCAGTTTGCACAAAACTATCGGTGTATTCCAGCTCCGGATTGTCTTCGGTTTCTCTTCGGTTTGATTTGTTTTGAATGATTCCATGTCAGGATCTTTAGATTTCTTCATTCAGCGTCTGATCTTGACCTTGGATTGTCTCCTGATATCTTTTCTGTGCTAAAAGCTCTTCCTTAGCGTGTATTCTCTCTAAGCTCTGAAATACCCTGTAGAAATGTATCGGGACTAAAACATCGAAGTTAGATAGACAAACAGTCTAATTTGGTGGGTTTAACTGTGTTTATGATTCATACAATTGTGGTCCATCAGATAACCCCACACTTTTAGTTGTTCGTCCCGAACAATGCTTTATAAGGGCGTTACTAAGTAAGTTGGTTAAAATATGAAAATAAGATTGTGGTACTCGATTTTTCCTAATTCATGCATTACTACTTGTTACTAAATTAAACTGCGTAAATAAGTAGAAGAAACTTGATACTTGTACCTTCGTGCTGAGATGCAAATTGTTTCGGATGTTTCGGGAGATAGCCCTTTTCAGGCTCCTGGACTACACCTTCGGGACCGTCTCGCACTATATGGTTTTCTTGTAGCTTTCTCTAGCACGTGATTCGATTCGGGTTTCAGTGAGTTGAGCCTTTTCTTGATTTTTTTTTCTTTTTTCTTTCTTCTTCTTTGGCGATGGACTACTTTTTGTAGTGATTTGCCTTTAGCTTTTGATTTGACGTTGTTGAGTGCTTCACTTTTTCTCGGTTAAAACCTTCACATTTTTGGGCCTTAGGCCTCTTTTGATTTTCTTCTTTGAGTTTTTTGCTTCTTTGTGACTTGCTAGTCCATCTTGTTTTTTGCCTTCTTGGGAGGTCCAATCATCGCCCGCAAGCATATGGAAATACCTCCCCGCTCCTCTCATCTTCGTTGTTTCGCGCGGGTCAAGATGAGGGTCGCTCATCTATTTTCTCGGCTACTTTGACTAGAGAGAGGACGGTTTGATTCCCGTCCTTGCCTTTTACATAGATGCTTCAAGGCAGAGTTGACTTCAATTATTCACCGAAACCTGAAGTGCAGCCTCCACTGACTTCGAAAACCATATAGTTTGATCTGATCCTTCAAGTGCTTGCCAAGCCTCTCTAGGGCAATTTCTATCAACTCCACATCCCTAGGTTATCTCGGCACAAAGGACAAATGAGAAGTTACATTCTAAGTTTTTAAACAGTTGCATTTTCACAAGGTTGATGCATGAATTATGATCTATCTTTTCCACATTCTTAAGTTCATATTTTCAAAAAGATATTATTAAAAAAGAAAAGAAAAACATGCAGATGGTTCTCACCCCACACTTTTGAACGAAGGCGTGCCTTAGTTCAAAAGTCATGCAAATATATACAAGAGAAGGAAATGACATTAAGGAAAAAGAAGAACAGAACTCCCTTCTACTGTGTCGTGCAAACGACATGGCATGAGGCTGGATAATCGAGGGAGTCTGGCTGGGGCCTCGAACTCTCAGCGCAGGCCCGGTAAATTCACGGAAGGTGCCTGGCTGATCCGGTCCTGCTCCAAACTTAATTCCTACATGAAAGATATTCCTTCTATACAAAAAGTGGGTGAGAGCGCTTATTGGAAATTTAAATGACAGGAAATAAAGTGCAGAAAAGTAAGATAGTGTCGGGTTACCTCCCGACCAGTGCACTTGTTTAACGTCGTTGGCTCGACAGTACCTCGTTCTGGATCATTGGTTGGGGTCCCATGGGTGGCTGAGGTCGTACTTCTTGATTCCACCGACTTTGATTCTTGCGGTGAGTCTTCCTAATTTTTTAGCAGATGACGGGTTTGGGTCCAGTTCTGATGGTATCTCCTTCCAACGTCTCTGAGAAGGCGAGGGACCTTTCACTATCAGCTTTTTGAACTGGGTTTTCTCCTGTTTAGGGCTGCCTTGTCCAGTCATGGCAAAAGCGTGCTCCATGTAGGAGTCATTCTGCTCAGGCCCTTTTCCCGATTTCTTGCGAGCAGATGTGTTTGGATCCCATGGTTGCTTGAGGTCGAACTTCTTCACAGCTGCCCTTTTGATTTACCCAAAGAACACATATGGCAGCGGGCTCAGTTTTGCTCTCCCTTGATCCGGAGGTTTCTTCTTTACATATCCTCGAGAGGGCGAGGATTCCTTGACCATATTAGCTGGTTCATCAAGTCGAGCGCTCTTGTTCCTCCTTCCGGGCTTCCATTGCACCGGGCCATGTCTTTGTCGCTTCTTTGTGGCAGAGATGATTGGCCATCCTAGAACGAGCGAGTTTTCAAGGCTGCTTGGTTGGCTCGTGGCGAGGGAGTGTTTCATTGTTGGCTTTTCTGGCTCCAACTCGCCTTGCACCTCATCATTGATTACTTCATCTTCAGGGGCTGAGATCCGCATACAAACCGAGGGGACAAATTGGGGGACTTCCACCACAAGGGCCAGGTCTTTCTTGGATAAATTGAAAATGAGGACTGGGCCTGGCTTGATTTCCTCGTCCGCTTTGGCAGTGAGTTCCCATGAAGACTCCTCCTCGATGCTTTCTGTATCTGATTCGTCCATTACTTCGGATGGCTCGGGAGTGAGATCCCATGTAGGCTCTTCTTCAGTTATCCATGCATCCTCATCCTCTGTCAGCTTTGTGGGCTCCAATGTTGGTTCCTTTAGAGCCGCCTCCACGTCCATTACTGCCCTTATACTGATGTCTCCTTCCGGGTTTGCTGCGGGTAAGCTTGCAATGGGTGTGATACCGGGCTCGTTCTGTACTGAGTCCACTTTCATCGTTGGTGCCTTATCTTCAGTTTGGTGCATTAGCCCTCGTTTTGTGCTCTCGGCCAAATCATCAATGAGGCCCCAGGCTTCCTTTTCGCTTAATTCCATTATTGACCCTCCTGCGACAGTATCTAACAAGCAAAGCTCCGGAAGTCTCATCCCAGTAAGAAATGTCCGAAGAAGATATGAATATGCGAATCCGTGGTGCGGGCAGCTCGCCACAATGGAATCAAAGTACGCCAAGTACTCGTCCAAAGTTTCATCCCGGGATTGCTCAAGGTTGATGATCTTCTTACGGACTTCAAGTTCGAAGGGTGGTGGGGAAAACTCCTCATAGTACCAAGGCTTGCTTCCGTAGTACGACGACATGGTGAATTATGTATAACAGAAAAAAGAACAACTATCCATTTGCTAATTCCCCGGCAACGGCGCCAATTTGACAGAACCGCTTGTCGTCAGAGCGATTTGTGCAAATAAATTTATAATAGTCCGCTACTCGCAACTATACTACTGGGTAGTACTTGGTAAGTAGCGGTCGAACCCAGAGGAATTAGGGGGATAGGTTATTCTTTAAGGGATTTGTTCAGCGAAGGAGCGTGTTTTAGGTTGGTTGAGGTTTTAGTGCTAACAACTACGTGACTTTTTAGTTGGTTTTGGTTTTGAGTGCTGAAAAGTAAATTACAGAAAAGTAAATACTGAAATTAAAAGCGAAGACTTACAGTGGGTGATGCGTGAATTGCAAGTCCTCCGGATTGTGAGCGGTTGATGGTTGCAGTTGATTGAACAATAAAAGTAAAGACAAAGGGGTTTTGTAATTGCGAGAGAAGTATTCGGTCTTGGGGGGCCTTGTATTATATCCTGTTCATTCTTTTAGTAACCCTTCTAAGTATTCAAACGTGTATCGAGGCCCTTTCGTAGCGCTCAATTTGCCACACTATTTGTAAACCCTTGTTCTACTTCAGACTAATTCCTCCTTTCGAAGTATCTTAGCCTTTTGTGCATCCATTTGGTCCCTTTGGTCCAGTTTCCAAATGGTTTGAAAGATAGATCGAACTCCTCAGATACGCTTTGCCCTTTCGTAGCATCCACTTACCCGAGTATGTTCACGACTTCCCACAGAAGAGTTTTGCCCTTTCGTAGCTTCCACTCAACCTTGGAAAGTCTGACCTTATAAATGGCACATAGAACAAGTTTTGAATACAGAGAAAAGAAACTAAACGAAGTAAAACATTTTATAAAACAAGAACTCCCCTTCAACCGAATGAAGAGTTTAGTTACGAATATCCATAGAGTTGGACATCATAACTAAATACTTGGGGATTTGGAAAAGAATACTCAAGAACAAACAGGAGTAAAGAGAGAAGAGAAAGAGATTACTCAAGAACAAACAGGAGTAACTCTTGAACTGTAACTGAAAACTTGAGTACTCAAGAACCAACAGGAGTACTCAAGATCGAACTAAAGTATTTGAGAACAAACTGAACTTTTATTGATATCAAACCAAACTTTACATAGTAACAAACTTAGAGAGAGAAGTGTTTTACACAATTTTGGGATGGATTGAAATGAGGAGGAGAGCTTGGTATTTATAGGCTAAGGGGAGGGGAATGGAGGGCCAAGATGAGGGCATGTGGTTTTGCATCCAAGGGTGGAGATGGGGGGAAGAGGAGAGGAAGACAAGTGTCACAAGGGGAGAGGAGAAGGCAAAGCCGCCGGCGGCTTTTGGTGTGGATGGAGGAGGATGTGACATGTGGTGGTGTGGGAGAGGAGGAGGGGTGGATGTGAGGAGAAAGCCGCCGGTCCATGTGGCATGAGGAGAGTGGTTGTGAGTTTTGTGCAGTTTGCACAAAACTATCGGTGTATTCCAGCTCCGGATTGTCTTCGGTTTCTCTTCGGTTTGATTTGTTTTGAATGATTCCATGTCAGGATCTTTAGATTTCTTCATTCAGCGTCTGATCTTGACCTTGGATTGTCTCCTGATATCTTTTCTGTGCTAAAAGCTCTTCCTTAGCGTGTATTCTCTCTAAGCTCTGAAATACCCTGTAGAAATGTATCGGGACTAAAACATCGAAGTTAGATAGACAAACAGTCTAATTTGGTGGGTTTAACTGTGTTTATGATTCATACAATTGTGGTCCATCATCGTCTCACAAGAAGGCATAGAGGTGGATAAATCTAAGATAGACCTGATCATGACTTTACCATACCCCTCCACTGTCCGAGACATCCAATCCTTCCTTGGGAATGCGGGATTCTATCGACGATTCATCAAGGACTTCTCCAAAAAGGCTTTGCCTCTATCCACTCTTCTCCAAAAAGAAGTTCCTTTTGAATTCACCAATGCATGCAAGGAGGCCTTTGATGATCTGAAGAAAGCCCTCACTAGCACACCTATCATCCAAACGCCAAATTGGGAACTACCATTCGAAATCATGTGTGACGCGAGCGACTTTGCTGTGGGAGCAGTGCTCGGCCAAAAGATTGATAAGATGGCGGGTGTGATCTACTACGCTTCGCGAACCCTAGATCCTGCCCAACGAAACTACTCCACTAACGAGAAGGAACTCTTGGCAGTGGTATTCGCTCTGGAAAAATTTAGATCCTATTTTCTTGAAGCAAAAGTGATAGTTTATTCCGACCATGCTGCCATCCGTTACCTAATGAAGAAGAAGGAGGCCAAGCCAAGGCTCATTCGGTGGATCTTGCTACTGCAAGAGTTCGATGTGGAAATAAGGGACAAAAAAGGGATCGAGAATACTGTGGCCGACCATCTAAGCAGGATTGTTCGAGAGGAAGAAGAAGGGCACATAACCGAGTCTTTTCCAGACGAGCACCTCTATGCAGTCTCAACCAAGGTGCCGTGGTATGCCTCAATCGTCAACTACCTTGTAGGAGGTACATTTCCTCCTTCTTTTACTAAAGCACAATGCATGAAACTTAGGCATGATGCTAAACATTACTTATGGGATGATCCTTATTTGTGGAAAATAGGAGCAGATCAAATACTTAGGAGATGCATCCCCAATAATGAAATAGCTTCTGTTATTAGCTTTGGCCATGAGTTTGCATGTGGAGGACACTTCGGGCCTAGGAGAACCGCTAGAAAAATCCTAGATAGCGGCTTTTTCTGGCCAAGTATATTTAGAGATGCATATGAAAAGTGTCAAAAGTGCGATAGGTGTCAAAGAGTAGGAAATGTGTCAGCTAGAAATGAGATTCCTCAAGTACCCATAATGGTCAACGATGTTTTTGACATTTGGGGTATTGATTTTATGGGACCATTCCAAGTTTCATGCGGGTATACTTACATTTTAGTTGCTGTAGATTATGTGTCAAAATGGGTAGAAGCCAAGGCCACAAGGTGCGACGATGCAAAGACTGTCATAGATTTTTTGCGCACTAACCTGTTTTGTAGATACGGGGTACCCAAGGCCATAATCAGTGACCAAGGAACGCATTTCTGTAACCGCATGATGGCTGCCACTTTAAAACACTACCATGTCCACCACCGGACGTCCATGGCATATCATCCTCTAAGCAATGGTCAAGCAGAGATCTCCAACCGCGAAATCAAGAGTATTCTATAAAAGATGGTGAAGCCGGCAAGGAAAGATTGGAGTCAAAGGCTGGATGAAGCTCTTTGGGCTTATCGGACGGCATACAAGACGCCAATTGGGACCTCTCCATTTAGACTGGTTTATGGAAAAGCATGCCACCTTCCGGTGGAAGTAGAACATAAAGCCTATTGGGCGCTCAAGCAGTGCAATCCAGATTTAAAAGCTGCCAGACTAGATAGGAAGCTTAAGCTATGCGAACTTGAAGAATTGCAGCTTGAGGCCTATGAAGGGCAAACGGACTACAAGGCACGGACAAAATTATATCATGACAAATTCATCCTCCGGCGCTCATTTGAGGAAGGTAACAAGTACTACTCTTCTCCTCACGGTTGAAGTTTATGCCAGGCAAACTGAAATCAAGATGGACCGGTCCTTATACCGTAACTAAGGTATTCAACCATGGGATGCTTGAGTTGGAAAGCATGGAGGATGGAAGACGATTCAATGCGAATGGACAGTAAGTCAAACACTACCATGGCGAGGTCAACTTGACAACAGAAAAATATGACCTGAGCCACCCATGGGATCCAAACCAGTGATTCAGGAATGAGGTACTGTCGAGCTAATGACGTTAAACAAATGCACTGGTCGGGAGGTAACCCGACACCTATCTTACTTTTAGTCATTTAATTTCTGTCATTTAGTTTTTTCATTCTCACCTTTCCTGTATATATTTGCTTGCATGACTTTTGAACTAAGGCACACCTTCGTTCAAAAGTGTGGGGTGAGAACCACCCGTGTACATAACATGTTTTTCTTTTCCTTTTTTTTAAAATTATCTTTTTGAAAATATGAACTTAAGAATGTGAAAAAGATAGATCATAATTCATGCATTAACCTTGTGAAAATTCAACTGTTTAAAAACTTAGAATGTAACTTCTCATTTGTCCCTTTGTGCTGAGATAAACCAGGGATGTGGAGTTGACATAAACTACCCTAGAGAGGCTTGGCAAGCACTCGAAGGATCGAATCAAACTATATGGTTTTCGAAGTCAGTGGAGGCTGCACTTCGAGTTTCAGTGAAGATTGAAGTCATCTCCGCCATGCAGTGTTTATGCAAAAAAGAAAAAAAGGCGAGGACGGGAATCAGACCATCCTATCTCTAGTCAAAGTAGCCGAGAAAATAGATGAGCGACCCTCATCTTGACCCGCGCGAAACGGCAAGGATGAGAGGAGCGGGGAGGTATTTCCATATGCTTGCGGGCGATGATTGGACCTCCCAAAAAAGGCTTGAGAAAATGGACTAGCAAGTCACAAAGACGCAAAAAGCTCAAAGAAGCAAATCAAGAGGCCAAAGGCCCAAAATTGTGAAGGTTTTAACCGAACAAAAGTGAAGTACTCAAAGAGTCAAATCAAAGGCCAAAGGCCGATTCACTACAAAAGCCGTCCCTAGCCAAAAGAAAATCAAAGTACTCAAACCATTGAAACCCGAACTGAATCACGTGCTAGAGAAAGCTACAAGAAAACCATACAGTGCGAGACGATCCCGAGAATGCAGTCCAGGAGCCTAAAAAGGGCTATCTCCCGAAACATCCAGAATAATTTGCATCTCAGCACGGAGGTACAAGTATCAAGCTTCTTCTATTTATTTACACAGTTCAATTTGGTAATAAGTAAGCAATGCATGAATTAGGATAAATCGAGTCCCACAGTCTAACTTTCATATTTTAAAACCAAACTTAATGTGCCGCCCTTTAATAGCATTGTTCGGGACGAACAACTAAAAGTGTGGGGTGATCTGATGGACCATAATTATACGAATCATAAACACAGTTAAACCCACTAAATTAGACCTTTTGTCTATTTAAATTTTGCTTGTTAGTTCCGATATATTTCTACAGGGTATTTTGGACTCTAGAGAGAAACACACTAAGGAGAGGATTTTACGCTAAAATGATATTACGAGTCAGTCCAAGGTCACGATCAGACGCTGAATGAAGAAATCTAAAGATTCTAACATTGAATTACTAAAAACAAATCCAACCGAGGAGAAACCAAAGTCTGACCGGAGCGAAAATGGACCGATAGTTTTGTGAAAACATCGCAAAACTCACACAAACTCATTCTTATCCATTGGTGACCGGTGGCTTTTGGTTGGAGGTGGCCAAGGGAGGAAAACCTCCCCCTTTTGTGACCTATGACCGGCGGCTATAACCCCCTCATCTCCTCCCTGGATGAAACCACATGGTTTCATCCTCTCCATCCATTCCTCCCCCATTTGGCTATAAATAGAATGCCTCCCCTCCTCATTTGTATCATACACAACACAATCCACTTCTCTCTCTAAAAGTTTGGTTTTCAATATATAATACTCCTGTTGGTTCTTGAGTATTATAGTTCGGTCTTGAGTACTTCTGTCGGTTCTTGAGTACTCAAGCTTTTCTTTATTCTCAAGTACTCTTGTCGGTTCTTGAAGTACTCACCCCTTTCCTTTACTGTCTTTTACTTTTGAAACTTTTACTTTCCTATCTTTTAAAACTGCAATTTTATTTTCCTTGTCTTTACTTTCAAAAACTTTACTTTCTGTCTTTCGAAAACCTTTACTTTTCAAGTACTTAGCTATGGTGTCCTCTTCCATGGATAACCGTAGCTAAACTCTTCATTCGCTTGAAGGGGTGTACTTGTATCATAAAATGTTTTAGACCCTTTTCTTAATGCCTCTTTGTGTTCAACTTGTTCTAAGTGCCATATATTAGGTCAGAACTTCATTGGTAGAGTGGATGCTCGGAAGAGCAAAGCTCTACCATGAACTCGTGACCTCCGTGGATAAGTGGAGGCTCGGAAGAGCACAGCTTATTTGTGGAGATCAACCTCTTTCAAAAACCATTTGATTTATCAGGAATGATGGTCAACTGGATGCACATATTAGAACAAGAGTTCTACGTCTTGCAAAAGACTAGACGGTGTGGCAAGTCTTGTGCTAGGAATAGCCTCGATTCACTTTTGAACAATTGGTATGGTCATTTGCGGTCAATGATAAACAGATTATGATACAAGGCCCCTGAAACCGAATATTTCTTTAAATTTAAACACCACCGCATTTACTTTCTTAGTATAAACTGCTCTATCAACTGCTCACCTTCCGGAGGACTTGCCAATCACGCATCACCCGCTGTAAGTCTTCTCTTTTATTTTCAATATTTACATTTTCTGTCATTTACTTTTCCGCACAAAAAACCAAAAAACCAACCAAAAAGTCACTTAGTTATTACCGCTAAAATCTCAATCAATCTAAAACACGCTCCCTCGCTGTACGATTCCCTCAAAGAATATTTTATCCCCCTAATTCCCTTGGGTTCGACCCCTACTTACCACTTGCTACCCAGTAGTAAGGTCACGAGTAGCGGAATATAAATTTATTTGTGCACATTGCCTCGCGACAAGGCAGTGCTGTCAGTAAGGTTGTGATGGACGTGATGCATGTGATGTCGGGCACGATCTACAGTGAATCAGCTTCAACTGTCTGCGACTTATCATTTGTTTTGTGCATCTGACCCTGTCTCAATCTCTGTACGATATCATCTATTAGGTCCCAAATATCATAAATGTCAAAATTCATTACTTAACCTCATGCTGCAGCATCAAGCATAGAACGCTCTAGTGGAATCAGACCATCAAGAAAGCTCCCAAGAAGAAATAAATTTGTTAATCCATGGTGTGGACAACTTCCCTCAAGTTCATCCAAGCGCAAATAGTACTTGAAATACTGTAATCTTTTCAAGCTACTCTTTGAGGTCGTGTTGAGACAGACCTTGAACACCTTTGCGCACAGTACCGGAAACCGGTAAAACAGGAGCACACACACAGAATGATACCCAGTTCAGCTTCGCCTACTCTGGGGGGTTTCCCACACCCTAAAGGGATATAAATCTTTATTGTACTGTATAGAGCTACTCGTGGACTTACACTTACAGTCTCCCGAATTAAGATGCCTAGCCTCTATCACTACTTTAGTTAGATTTATGATCTCGGCTCCCCCTTGATCCCTTTCCTCCTAACCTCCCGTTCGAACGTGCTCGATCTTCTCCCGAAGCTCGGATGCTTTCTCTCGAAAGCCAGTTGGTCTTTGGTATGTGCAGTGGTAAGATCAAAACCAGACAGTCTGAATCAGCACACTGATCAAACTATATCAGCGCCGATGAATTTCTAGTGGGGAAAAACAAATGGCCGTCGCTCTCTTTCTTCTCCGATCAATAGAATGCACTCGTGTGTATTTTCTCCTTTGAAAGAGATGCTCTTCATGGACGCCCTAGCCTTCTTTTATAGGCTGTGGAGAAGTCAAGAATTGATCTGAATATCCTGTCAAATATTTCGGAGATATTCCTAAATATTTGATAGATATGCAATCTCCTTAAATCGTATCCAATCTTTGAAGATAACTTCTGAGCCAAGCCATCCAATATTCTCGAATCCAAGCTGAAGATATTCATTTGAATATCTGATCTTTACTGATGACTCATCAATTGATTCCAATCAAAATATCTTGTCGATCTTCTGGATACGCAAATCTTTGTCCGAATCTTCGTGTGTCTATTGTACAATGTACTCCAGTTCCAGAATGTGGTTGGACACTCCTTGAACTCCTGCTCGAACTGTCTAAAGATGTTTTGCCAAATACATGCCATTCAAGGGAATATCAATCTCCCCCTTGGCATTTTGGCAAAACCAACTCTACTAGATACTAGATCTACCTATCTAACTATCTAGACTTTAGACACATGAGGGAACAAAAAATTGGTCACCTCAAAATACTCCCCCTTTTGCCACAAACTGGCAAGGGGTCCAATCGAGTTCGAACTGACAAAAAAATGAAATGTGCCAGAACAAGCATTGAACAGAACAAAAGTTCAACCAAAAAATAGAGTTCAAAGAGTTTGAAGTTATGGACCTTTAAGAAGACGACCCATCATCAGAGTCACCATCAGACTCCGTATCATCGTCTTGATCTTTGCCTAGATAGCGTAGCGCACGAGCTAGCTTGTTGATGCGCTTGCGTTGCTCCTTGTCTGCTGCAATGATGGTGTCCAGATCCTTGATCAGCTTGTTCCTCTCATCACGACCCATCCTAGCTTCCCCTCGCTTCGATGACTTTGGAAAGTCCTTGAATCTCCAACTTGTCTCCTTGAGATCATTCACATGATGCCCTTTGAAGAGCTTGTGGTCAACTGTGAACTTCTGCGGGGGCTTGGAGAGATGGTCATTTGGAGTCTGCAATTTTGGAGCTCAGTGGATGATCAATTCATGTATAAGAGAAGGGAAACAGATCTGGTGAAGGGACCGTTTAGAGGTAGCGTGCTCAGCAATCTGTTTAAACATGACTCTTCCCAGGCTGAACAGCATCTTGTTCCCAATGGTAAATCAATTGAGCCACGTCTCGGCTGACCGTGGAACGGTGTGAGGAAGGCCTCCCGTTGAACACTGCAACGAAGAACAACATTGAGTAGTACGTTGACAGATGAGCAGTAGGAACAGGCAACTCAGGCCACCACGAGACCGAGCCTGCAGTTATACTGTCCACAATCTTATCATAGTCTTGCTCCTTGACAGAACCGCTTGTCGTCAGAGCGATTTGTGCAAATAAATTTATAATAGTCCGCTACTCGCAACTATACTACTGGGTAGTACTTGGTAAGTAGGGGTCGAACCCAGAGGAATTAGGGGGATAGGTTATTCTTTAAGGGATTTGTTCAGCGAAGGAGCGTGTTTTAGGTTGGTTGAGGTTTTAGTGCTAACAACTACGTGACTTTTTAGTTGGTTTTGGTTTTGAGTGCTGAAAAGTAAATTACAGAAAAGTAAATACTGAAATTAAAAGCGAAGACTTACAGTGGGTGATGCGTGAATTGCAAGTCCTCCGGATTGTGAGCGGTTGATGGTTGCAGTTGATTGAACAATAAAAGTAAAGACAAAGGGGTTTTGTAATTGCGAGAGAAGTATTCGGTCTTGGGGGGCCTTGTATTATATCCTGTTCATTCTTTTAGTAACCCTTCTAAGTATTCAAACGTGTATCGAGGCCCTTTCGTAGCGCTCAATTTGCCACACTGTTTGTAAACCCTTGTTCTACTTCAGACTAATTCCTCCTTTCGAAGTATCTTAGCCTTTTGTGCATCCATTTGGTCCCTTTGGTCCAGTTTCCAAATGGTTTTAAAGATAGATCGAACTCCTCAGATAAGCTTTGCCCTTTCGTAGCATCCACTTACCCGAGTATGTTCACGACTTCCCACAGAAGAGTTTTGCCCTTTCGTAGCTTCCACTCAACCTTGGAAAGTCTAACCTTATAAATGGCACATAGAACAAGTTTTGAATACAGAGAAAAGAAACTAAACGAAGTAAAACATTTTATAAAACAAGAACTCCCCTTCAACCGAATGAAGAGTTTAGTTACGAATATCCATAGAGTTGGACATCATAACTAAATACTTGGGGATTTGGAAAAGAATACTCAAGAACAAACAGGAGTAAAGAGAGAAGAGAAAGAGATTACTCAAGAACAAACAGGAGTAACTCTTGAACTGTAACTGAAAACTTGAGTACTCAAGAACCAACAGGAGTACTCAAGATCGAACTAAAGTATTTGAGAGCAAACTGAACTTTTATTGATATCAAACCAAACTTTACATAGTAACAAACTTAGAGAGAGTAGTGTTTTACACAATTTTGGGATGATTTGAAATGAGGAGGAGAGCTTGGTATTTATAGGCTAAGGGGAGGGGAATGGAGGGCCAAGATGAGGGCATGTGGTTTGGAATCCAAGGGTGGAGATGGGGGGAAGAGGAGAGGAAGACAAGTGTCACAAGGGGAGAGGAGAAGGCAAAGCCGCCGGCGGCTTTGGGCATGGATGGAGGAGAGGGTGACATGTGGAGGAAGGGGAGAGGAGGAGGGGTGGATGTGAGGAGAAAGCCGCCGGTCCATGTGGCATGAGGAGAGTGGTTGTGAGTTTTGTGCAGTTTGCACAAAACTATCGGTGTATTCCAGCTCCGGATTGTCTTCGGTTTCTCTTCGGTTTGATTTGTTTTGAATGATTCCAAGTCAGGATCTTTAGATTTCTTCATTCAGCGTCTGATCTTGACCTTGGATTGTCTCCTGATATCTTTTCTGTGCTAAAAGCTCTTCCTTAGCGTGTATTCTCTCTAAGCTCTGAAATACCCTGTAGAAATGTATCGGGACTAAAACATCGAAGTTAGATAGACAAACAGTCTAATTTGGTGGGTTTAACTGTGTTTATGATTCATACAATTGTGGTCCATCAGATAACCCCACACTTTTAGTTGTTCGTCCCAAACAATGCTTTATAAGGGCGTTACTAAGTAAGTTGGTTAAAATATGAAAATAAGATTGTGGTACTCGATTTTTCCTAATTCATGCATTACTACTTGTTACTAAATTAAACTGCGTAAATAAGTAGAAGAAACTTGATACTTGTACCTTCGTGCTGAGATGCAAATTATTTCGGATGTTTCGGGAGATAGCCCTTTTCAGGCTCCTGGACTACACCTTCGGGACCGTCTCGCACTATATGGTTTTCTTGTAGCTTTCTCTAGCACGTGATTCGATTCGGGTTTCAGTGAGTTGAGCCTTTTCTTGATTTTTTTCTTTCTTTTTTTCTTTCTTCTTCTTTGGCGATGGACTGCTTTTTGTAGTGATTTGCCTTTAGCTTTTGATTTGACGTTGTTGAGTGCTTCACTTTTGCTCGGTTAAAACCTTCACATTTTTGGGCCTTAGGCCTCTTTTGATTTTCTTCTTTGAGTTTTTTGCTTCTTTGTGACTTGCTAGTCCATCTTGTTTTTTGCCTTCTTGGGAGGTCCAATCATCGCCCGCAAGCATATGGAAATACCTCCCCGCTCCTCTCATCTTTGTTGTTTCGCGCGGGTCAAGATGAGGGTCGCTCATCTATTTTCTCTGCTACTTTGACTAGAGAGAGGACGGTTTGATTCCCGTCCTTGCCTTTTACATAGATGCTTCAAGGCAGAGTTGACTTCAATTATTCACCGAAACCTGAAGTGCAGCCTCCACTGACTTCGAAAACCATATAGTTTGATCTGATCCTTCAAGTGCTTGCCAAGCCTCTCTAGGGCAATTTCTATCAACTCCACATCCCTAGGTTATCTCGGCACAAAGGACAAATGAGAAGTTACATACTAAGTTTTTAAACAGTTGAATTTTCACAAGGTTGATGCATGAATTATGATCTATCTTTTTCACATTCTCAAGTTCATATTTTCAAAAAGATATTATTAAAAAAGAAAAGAAAAACATGCAAATGGTTCTCACCCCACACTTTTGAACGAAGGCGTGCCTTAGTTCAAAAGTCATGCAAATATATACAAGAGAAGGAAATGACATTAAGGAAAAAGAAGAACAGAACTCCCTTTTACTGTGTCGTGCAAACGACATGGCATGAGGCTAGATAATCGAGGGAGTCTGGCTGGGGCCTCGAACTCTCAGCGCCGGCCCGGTAAATTCACGGAAGCTGCCTGGCTGATCCGGTCTTGCTCCAAACTTAATTCCTACATGAAAGATATTCCTTCTATACAAAAAGTGGGTGAGAGCGCTTATTGGAAATTTAAATGACAGAAATTAAAAGTGCAGAAAAGTAAGATAGTGTCGGGTTACCTCCCGACCAGTGCACTTGTTTAACGTCGTTGGCTCGACAGTACCTCGTTCTTGATCATTGGTTGGGATCCCATGGGTGGCTCAGGTTGAATTTTGCCACCATTCTTGTGTTACTTCCGGTACTCTCTATGTCTGATTCTTCTGATGGCTCGGAAGTTTCTTCTGATGGTTCGGATGTGACTTCCTCTGTAGGCTCTTCTTCTGAGCTTTCTATATCTGATTCGTTCATCACATCCTCTGAACTGTTTCTTTCTGGACTGGCCTCGATATTTTGTGTTCCTTCATTTGGTTGAGGTACTGGCCTTCGTATTGCAGTTCCGGCCAAGCTGTCTATCACATCCCATACCTGAGTCAGGGATAAGTGTGCGGTTGTTCCTCCTACAGCGTTATTGAGCCTTGAGAACTCCTCAGCCCTCATCCCGCAAAGGAATTTTTGAAGAAGAAAAACCTCCGTGAATCCATGGTGCGGGCAGCGCGAGATCATGGCGTCATAGTTCGTGTAGTACTCGCCCAAGGTCTCATCCCGGGATTGTTGCAGGTTCATGATCCTTTCTCGGGTTTGTTGTCGTAAGGATGGAGGGGAGAATTCTTTCAGGAATGGAATGCTAATGTGTATGAAATACTTAGCATTCATAGCAGTTGATGTGTAATACCAGATTGTCGCGAAGTCCGTTAGAGAGAATTTGAAGCAGTTAAGTTTAAACTCCTCTAACGTTTCATTATTAGGTTTTATATGCTGACAAACATGATGAAAGTTTCGGCAGTGTAGAACTGGGTCTTCTTTATCCGTACCTCCGAACAGGGGGAGATATCGTGTCGTCCATGCATACGAAGGTGGTTGCGTCATTAGGTCATGTGAGGTGAAGAACAACTTATCCGATGGCTAATTCCTCGACAACGGCGCCAATTTGACAGAACCGCTTGTCGTCAGAGCGATTTGTGCAAATAAATTTATAATAGTCCGCTACTCGCAACTATACTACTGGGTAGTACTTGGTAAGTAGGGGTCGAACCCAGAGGAATTTGGGGGATAGGTTATTCTTTAAGGGATTTGTTCAGCGAAGGAGCGTGTTTTAGGTTGGTTGAGGTTTTAGTGCTAACAACTACGTGACTTTTTAGTTGGTTTTGGTTTTGAGTGCTGAAAAGTAAATTATAGAAAAGTAAATACTGAAATTAAAAGCGAAGACTTACAGTGGGTGATGCGTGAATTGCAAGTCCTCCGGATTGTGAGCGGTTGATGGTTGCAGTTGATTGAACAATAAAAGTAAAGACAAAGGGGTTTTGTAATTGCGAGAGAAGTATTCGGTCTTGGGGGGCCTTGTATTATATCCTGTTCATTCTTTTAGTAACCCTTCTAAGTATTCAAACGTGTATCGAGGCCCTTTCGTAGCGCTCAATTTGCCACACTGTTTGTAAACCCTTGTTCTACTTCAGACTAATTCCTCCTTTCGAAGTATCTTAGCCTTTTGTGCATCCATTTGGTCCCTTTGGTCCAGTTTCCAAATGGTTTTAAAGATAGATCGAACTCCTCAGATAAGCTTTGCCCTTTCGTAGCATCCACTTACCCGAGTATGTTCACGACTTCCCACAGAAGAGTTTTGCCCTTTCGTAGCTTCCACTCAACCTTGGAAAGTCTGACCTTATAAATGGCACATAGAACAAGTTTTGAATACAGAGAAAAGAAACTAAACGAAGTAAAACATTTTATAAAACAAGAACTCCCCTTCAACCGAATGAAGAGTTTAGTTACGAATATCCATAGAGTTGGACATCATAACTAAATACTTGGGGATTTGGAAAAGAATACTCAAGAACAAACAGGAGTAAAGAGAGAAGAGAAAGAGATTACTCAAGAACAAACAGGAGTAACTCTTGAACTGTAACTGAAAACTTGAGTACTCAAGAACCAACAGGAGTACTCAAGATCGAACTAAAGTATTTGAGAACAAACTGAACTTTTATTGATATCAAACCAAACTTTACATAGTAACAAACTTAGAGAGAGTAGTGTTTTACACAATTTTGGGATGATTTGAAATGAGGAGGAGAGCTTGGTATTTATAGGCTAAGGGTAGGGGAATGGAGGGCCAAGATGAGGGCATGTGGTTTGGCATCCAAGGGTGGAGATGGGGGGAAGAGGAGAGGAAGACAAGTGTCACAAGGGGAGAGGAGAAGGCAAAGCCGCCGGCGGCTTTGGGCATGGATGGAGGAGAGGGTGACATGTGGAGGAAGGGGAGAGGAGGAGGGGTGGATGTGAGGAGAAAGCCGCCGGTCCATGTGGCATGAGGAGAGTGGTTGTGAGTTTTGTGCAGTTTGCACAAAACTATCGGTGTATTCCAGCTCCGGATTGTCTTCGGTTTCTCTTCGGTTTGATTTGTTTTGAATGATTCCAAGTCAGGATCTTTAGATTTCTTCATTCAGCGTCTGATCTTGACCTTGGATTGTCTCCTGATATCTTTTCTGTGCTAAAAGCTCTTCCTTAGCGTGTATTCTCTCTAAGCTCTGAAATACCCTGTAGAAATGTATCGGGACTAAAACATCGAAGTTAGATAGACAAACAGTCTAATTTGGTGGGTTTAACTGTGTTTATGATTCATACAATTGTGGTCCATCACTCCTCTTCATCTACCTCTAGGTCATCCATCTGGAAGTACTTGTCGATGAGATCTGGGTCAATTTCAATTCTCCTTCCACGAACATACACAACTCCATAGTTTTTATCACCGATCACCCCAAACTGAGGAGGAAGATTTGCTATAGCTTCACGAACTAGTTGCTCATTGAACGGTTTGCTCTTGGTCACGGTCGCTATCAGGCAAGTTTGTTTCAGTACATGGACCACTTTCTTTCCCTTGTACCTCGACTCATCAAGAAATCTTTTAGGAATAATTTTTCTTTTCAGAACACACCTCCACTTCCTCGATGCATCCTTGTTAACGAACCAGATCCCTTTCTTGACGTACCCGACAGGTGGACCTTCTAAGACAGGTGAAGGGATGTCACGCTTTCTCTTCTTGACACCAGTGGCTCCCCCTGCAGCCTGTCTTGCCTCTGTAATCCTTGCAGGATCCTTCTTAGCTGGGCTTTCAACTGAAACTTTCCTTTTTCCTTTGTCCTTCTTGGCCTTTTTGAGCTTAGCAAGAGGAATGGAATCCTCTGAAGGAGTGTCTGACAGGAGAACAGGCTGAGCAACATCCTCCATTGCACCATCTGGGTTAACCTGCACACGAGCTTCTAATTCATCCCTCACTTGATCATCACGTACATCATCATGAACGTTGTCTGGAACTTCAGCTGACACTTCCACTGAGACTGCCTCTGATCCAGAGGACACTTGGGGTACAACAGTATCAGCTCCCTGCTTGCTTCCTGAAACAACTTCTGCTGGGACACTTGCCTCCTTTGAAACTTATGAGTTGTTGGCATGTATCAAATCTTCTACCCCTGCAGCCCAGGCCTGTGAAGATTGACCTGGTCTAGGCACAACAGAAACCTCCTCCCTTTGCAAATCTTTGACAACATCGTCAATATCCTTGTAAATATCATCCAGCTCATCATCCTTCTCGGATGGAACAGAGTCCTCAACCACGACATCACTTTGCTTTCCAAGCTGATCAGCACCTCCACTCTCATGCTTCTCTACTAAACCATCATCAGAGCCTTCATCAATAATCACCTTCCTTTTTCCTGAAGACTAAAGCAGCTGTTCTGTCTCCGAGTCTGACATCGCGACCAGTCTCCCTCTTACAGCACTAATCTTGGCAAGATACCTTCTTGGAGAGTCTTTTCATCGACTGACAACTTTCCTTTAAAGTCCGGATGGACGCACATAGCCAGAGGTAAGTATCTTCTCTTTCCGAATCTTTGAACCGATAGCAACCTTAGATCCGGCCTTGCTTGGTTCCCTTTCTTTCACCACATTGATGGACCATAATTATACGAATCAAAAACACAGTAAAACCCACCAAATTAGACTGTTGGTCTATTTAACTTCTGCTTGTTAGTTCCGATTTATTTCTACAGGGCATTTTAGAGACTAAAGAGAAAACACGCTAAGGAGAGGATTTTACGCTGAAAAGATATTAAGAGTCAATCCAAGGTCAAGATCAGACGCCGAACGAAGAAATCTCAAGATCCTGACGTAGGAATTACTCAAATCAAATCCAACCGAGGAACAATCAAAGTCAGACGGAGCGAAATTGGACTGATAGTTTTGTGAAAAGACTGCACAAAACTGTCAAAATGCACTCATGGACCAAGGTGACCGGCCACCTTGCTTGGAGGTGGCCAAAGCCACCCTTCTCCTCCCCTTGCAACCGGCTACCGGCGGCCCAACCTCCCCCCAACCAGCGGCTTTCTCCTCCCCCATGTGTCACCTCCTCCTTCCTCCTCCCTTCTCTTCCCTTGGATCAAAAACACATGCCACCCATCTCCACCACCCATCTCCTCCCCTTGTGGCTATAAAAGGAGGCTTCTCCTCCTCATTTCAATCATCCAAAAAATCAACATTTCACTTCTCTCTCTAAGTTTTTGTTACTTTGTAAGTTTGGTTTGGTTTTGGAAATAATAGTCCTGTTTGTTCTTGAGTATTATACTGATTGAAAATAATACTCCTGTTTGTTCTTGAGTATTATACTTTAGAGAATACTCCTGTTGGTTCTTGAGTATTCAGTAGGAATTAGGAATACTCCCGTTGGTTCTTGAGTATTCCACCCCTTCTCCTCTTACTGTTTTCAAAAACCCCCGAGTATTTAGCTATGGTATCCACCTCTATGGATATTCGTAGCTAAACTCTTTATTCGGTTAAAGGGGCGTACCTGTATTATAAAATGTTTTAATTCTTTTAGTTTCTTTTCTCTGTATTCAAAACTTGTTCTATGTGCCATATATTAGATCAGAACTTCCAAGGTTGAGTGGATGCTTGAAATGGCAAAGCTCTTCCGTGGAAGTTTGCAAACATACTCGGGTAAGTGGATGCTTGAAATGGCAAAGCTTATCTGAGGAGTTTGATCTCTCTCAAACACCATTTTGGGTAAATCGGAAAAGACAACCCAAAATGGATGCACATAGGCTAGTATACCTTGAAATGGGGTGCTAGTCTAAGTAGAACAAGGGCTTTACGTTTTTTGCAAAAGATTAGACAGTGTTGCAAGTCGAGTGCTTGAAATGGCCTTGACTCACTTTCGAACACTTTTGCAAAAGACTAGACAGTGTGGCAAATCGAGCGCCGGAAAAGGCCTTGATACACGTTTGAATACTTAGAAGGGTTACTAAAACAATAAACAGGCTATGATACAAGGCCCCTGAAACCGAATGTTTTCCTTGAATTAAAAAACCCCCTGTATTTACTTTTGTAAACTGCTCGATCAACTACAACCATCAACCGCTCATCTACCAGAGGAATCGCAATCACGCATCACCCACTGTAAGTCTTCTTCCCTTAACTCTTTTACTTTTAGTATTTTAATTTCTGTATTTATTTTCTGTATTTACTTTTCCGCATAAAAAACCAAAAAAACCAAAAATAGTAGCTTAGTAATTAGCAGTAAGTCCGCAATCGACCTAAAATCACTCACCATACGATCCCCTAAAGAACAGTTATCCCTCTAATTCCCTTGGGTTCGACCCCTACTTACCACTTACTACCCAGTAGTGTAGTCGCGAGTAGCGGAAAATATAAATTTATTTGTACAGAGAACATTGCACCTTAACGACAGTGCAGTGGGCTCCGTCAAATTTGCGCCGTTGCCGGGGAATTAGCCATCGGATAAGTTGTTCTTTCCCTCCTATGTCCTCATGACGCAACCCCCTTCATATGCATGGACAACTCAACATCTGCCACTGTTCGGAGGTATGGATGGAGAAGACCCAGTACAACACTGCCGAAACTTTCACCACGTTTGCCACCTCATAAAACCTGCAAATGAAATGTTAGAAGAATTTAAGCTTAAATGCTTCAAATTCTCTCTAACGGATTTCGCGACGATCTGGTACTAAACGTCAACCGCTTGGAATGCAGAACGTTTTTTGGACATTAGCGTTCCATTCCTGAGAGAATTCTCCCCTCCATCCTTACGACAACAAACCCGTGAGAAGATCATGAACCTTCAACAATCTCGGGATGAGACTTTGGACGAAGACTACATGAGCTATGACACCATCGTCTCAAACTGGCGGCACCATGGATTCACGAAGAAAATTCTGCTTCAAAAATTTCTTCGTGGGATGAAGGCCGATGATCTAGCAAGGATTAACGAAGCAATGAGGAGATCAGCCAGGAACTTCTCCCTGGCAGACATGTGGAACCTCATAGATAACCTGGCAGCAGCCACAAAACGAATGCCACAAGCTGATGGAGGCATGCAGATAGAAGAGGCTGGACCAGAGACAGACGAAGAAGAAACTCCCGAGCCATCAGAAGAAACTCCCGAGCCATCAGAAGACTGGGATATAGAAAGTATCGGGAGCAACGAGGAAGTGTCAGCAATGGAAGAAGTCCAGAATACCACCGACATGCTGCCAATACCATACCCAGCTATCATCACCCAAGCAGCCGAAACCATCTATGACCAGTTCCTCACAAACAAACACGACGAGGCAGAACCGAGCCTTAAGATGCAAGCTTCCCGACTTTTCCCCTCGATCAATAGACAAATTGCTGAAAACTATGTGATCCATGAAGAGGCTGAAAAGAGGATGGGAAAAGGGCCTGAGCAGAACGACTCCTCAATGGAGCATGTTTTCGCCATGACTGGAAAAGGCAGCCCTGAACACCAGAAAACCCAGTTCAAGAGGCTAGTGGTCAAAGGTCCCTCACCTTCTCAAAGACGTTGGAAGGAGACATCACCAGAACAACGGGAACGGGGTCCAAGCACTTCTGCTCACAAGAAATCGGGTAAAGGCAAGGCAAAAAGCAACACAGGAACGGTGGCAAAATTCGACTTAAGCCACCCTTGGGATCCCAACCAGTGATCCAGGAATAAGGTACTGTCGAGCCAACGACGTTAAACAAGTGCACTGGTTGGGAGGTAACCCGACACTATCCTACTTTCCGCACTTTAATTTTCTGTCTTTTATTTTCTGTATTTTACTTTTTCAATAAGTCGCTCTCACCCACTTGGTGCATAAAAGATTTGACTATTCAGGAATCGGACTTGGGTGCAACATTAAGCCAGTCAGGGCTACGCTAAGAATTCAAGGCCCCAGCCGAACTCCCTCGATTATCCAGCCTCGAGCCATGTCGTTTAATCGACACCTTAAAGGGAGTTCTGTCCTTCCCTTTTCCTTAATATCATTTCTTTCTCGTAATTGTCCGCTTGCATGGCTTTTGAACTAAGTAGTGCTGAAAGGCACGACTTCGTTCAAAAGTGTGGGGTGAGAACCACCTGTGTACATAAACATGTTTTCTTTTTTAGTATTATCTTTTTGAAAATATGAACTTAAGAATGTGAAAAAGATAGATCTAAAATTCATGCATTTACCTTGTGAAAATTCAACTGTCTAAAAACTTAGAACGTAACTTCTCATTTGTACCTTTGTGCTGAGATAAACTAGGGATGTGGAGTTGATAGAAATGCCCTAGAGAGGCTTGGCAAGCAATCAAAGGATCGAATCAAACTATATGGTTTTCGAAGTCAGTGGAGGCTGCACTTCGGGTTTCAGTGAAGATTGAAGTCATCTCCGCCATGCATTGTTTATGCAAAAAGAAAAAAAGGTGAGGACGGGAATTAGACTGTCCTCTCTCTAGTCAAAGTAGCCGAGAAAATAGATGAGCGACCCTCATCTTGACCCGCGCGAAATGACAAGGATGAGAGGAGCGGGGAGGTATTTCCATAGGCTTGCGGGCGATGATTGGACCTCCCAAAAAGGCTTGAGAAAATGGACTAGCAAGTCACAAAGACGCAAAAAGCTCAAAGAAGCAAATCAAGAGGCCAAAGGCCCAAAATTGTGAAGGTGTTAACCGAACAAAAAGTGAAGTACTCAAAGAGTCAAATCAAAGGCCAAAGGCCGATTCACTACAAAAAGCAGTCCCTCGCCAAAAGAAACTCAAAGTACTCAAACCATTGAAACCCGAACCGAATCACGTGCTAGAGAATGCTACAAGGAAACCATATAGTGCGAGACAGTCCCGAGGTTGCAGTCCAGGAGCCTAAAAAGGGCTATCTCCCGAAACATCCAGAATAATTTGCATCACAGCACGGAGGTACAAGTATCAAGTTACTTCTATTTATTTATACAGTTCAATTTGGTAATAAGTAAGTAATGCATGAATTAGGATAAATCGAGTCCCACAGTCTAATTTTCATATTTTAAAACCAAACTTAAAGTGCCGCCCTTTAATAGCATTGTTCGGGATGAACAACTAAAAGTGTGGGGTGATCTGATGGACCATAATTATACGAATCAAAAACACAGTAAAACCCACCAAATTAGACTGTTGGTCTATTTAACTTCTGCTTGTTAGTCCCGATTTATTTCTACAGGGCATTTTAGAGACTAAAGAGAAAACACGCTAAGGAGAGGATTTTACGCTGAAAAGATATTAAGAGTCAATCCAAGGTCAAGATCAGACGCAGAACGAAGAAATCTCAAGATCCTGACGTAGGAATTACTCAAATCAAATCCAACCGAGGAACAATCAAAGTCAGACGGAGCGAAATTGGACTGATAGTTTTGTTAAAAGACTGCACAAAACTGTCAAAATGCACTCATGGACCAAGGTGACCGGCCACCTTGCTTGGAGGTGGCCAAAGCCACCCTTCTCCTCCCCTTGCAACCGGCTACCAGCGGCCCAACCTCCCCCCAACCGGCGGCTTTCTCCTCCCCCATGTGTCACCTCCTCCTTCCTCCTCCCTTCTCCTCCCTTGGATCAAAAACACATGCCACCCATCTCCACCACCCATCTCCTCCCCTTGTGGCTATAAAAGGAGGCTTCTCCTCCTCATTTCAATCATCCAAAAAATCAACATTTCACTTCTCTCTCTAAGTTTTTAATACTTTGTAAGTTTGGTTTGGTTTTGGAAATAATACTCCTATTTGTTCTTGAGTATTATACTGATTGGAAATAATACTCCTGTTTGTTCTTGAGTATTATACTTTAGAGAATACTCCTGTTGGTTCTTGAGTATTCGGTAGGAATTAGGAATACTCCTGTTGGTTCTTGAGTATTCCACCCTTTCTCCTCTTACTGTTTTCAAAAACCTCCGAGTATTTAGCTATGGTATCCACCTCTATGGATATTCGTAGCTAAACTCTTTATTCGGTTAAAGGGGCGTACTTGTATTATAAAATGTTTTAATTCTTTTAGTTTCTTTTCTCTGTATTCAAAACTTGTTCTATGTGCCATATATTAGATCAGAACTTCCAAGGTTGAGTGGATGCTTGAAATGGCAAAGCTCTTCCGTGGAAGTTCGCAAACATACTCGGGTAAGTGGATGCTTGAAATGGCAAAGATTATCTGAGGAGTTTGATCTCTCTCAAACACCATTTTGGGTAAATCGGAAAAGACAACCCAAAATGGATGCACATATGCTAGTATACCTTGAAATGGAGTGCTAGTCTAAGTAGAACAAGGGCTTTACGTTTTTTGCAAAAGATTAGACAGTGTTGCAAGTCGAGTGCTTGAAATGGCCTTGATTCACTTTCGAACACTTTTGCAAAAGACTAGACAGTGTGGCAAATCGAGCGCCGGAAAAGGCCTTGATACACGTTTGAATACTTAGAAGGGTTACTAAAACAATAAACAGGCTATGATACAAGGGCCCTGAAACCGAATGTTTTCCTTGAATTACAAAACCCCCTGTATTTACTTTTCTAAACTGCTCGATCAACTACAACCATCAACCGCTCATCTACCGGAGGAATCGCAATCACGCATCACCCACTGTAAGTCTTCTTCCCTTAACTCTTTTACTTTTAGTATTTTAATTTCTGTATTTATTTTCTGTATTTACTTTTCCGCATAAAAAACCAAAAAAACCAAAAACAGTAGCTTAGTAATTAGCAGTAAGTCCGTAATCGACCTAAAATCACTCACCATACGATCCCCTAAAGAACAGTTATCCCTCTAATTCCCTTGGGTTTGACCCCTACTTACCACTTACTACCCAGTAGTGTAGTCGCGAGTAGCGGAAAATATAAATTTATTTGTACAGAGAACATTGCACCTTCCGCTACTCGTGACCTTACTACTGGGTAGCAAGTGGTAAGTAGGGGTCGAACCCAAGGGAATTAGGGGGATAAAATGTTCTTTGAGGGAATCGTACTGCGAGGGAGCGTGTTTTAGATTGATTGAGATCTTAGCGGTAATAACTAAGTGACTTTTTGGATAGTTTTTTGGTTTTTTGTGTGGAAAAGTAAATGACAGAAAATGTAAATACTGAAAATAAAAGAGAAGACTTACAGCGGGTGATGCGTGATTGGCAAGTCCTCCGGAAGGTGAGCAGTTGATAGAGCAGTTTATACTAAGAAAGTAAATGCAGGTGGTGTTTAAATTTAAAGAAAGATTCGGTTTTAGGGGCCTTGTATCATAATCTGTTTATCATTGACCGCTAATGACCATACTAAGTTTTCAAAAGTGAATCGAGGCTATTCCTAGCACAAGACTTGCCACACCGTCTAGTCTTTTGCAAGACGTAGAACTCTTGTTCTAATATGTGAATCCAGTTGACCATCATTCCTGATAAATCAAATGGTTTTTGAAAGAGGTTGATCTCCACAAATAAGCTGTGCTCTTCCGAGCCTCCACTTATCCACGGAGGTCAGGAGTTCATGGTAGAGCTTTGCTCTTCCGAGCATCCACTCTACCAATGAAGTTCTGACCTAATATATGGCACTTAGAACAAGTTGAACACAAAGAGGCATTAAGAAAAGGGTCTAAAACATTTTATGATACAAGTACACCCCTTCAACCGAATGAAGAGTTTGGCTACGGTTATCCATGGAAGAGGACACCATAGCTAAGTACTTGAAAAGTAAAGGTTTTCGAAAGACAGAAAGTAAAGTTTTTGAAAGTAAAGACAAGGAAAATAAAATTGCAGTTTTAAAAGACAGGAAAGTAAAAGTTTCGAAAGTAAAAGACAGTAAAGGAAAGGGGTGAGTACTTCAAGAACCGACAAGAGTACTCGAGAATAAAGAAAAGCTTGAGTACTCAAGAATCGCTAGGAGTACTCAAGACCGAACTATAATACTCAAGAACTAACAGGAGTATTATATATTGAAAACCAAACTTACAAATGCCAAACTTTTAGAGAGAGAAGTGGATTGTGTTGTGGATGATACAAATGAGGAGGGGAGGCATTCTATTTATAGCCAAATGGGGGAGGAATGGATGGAGAGGATGAAACCATGTGGTTTCATCCAAGGGAGGAGATGAGGGGGTTATAGCCGCCGGTCATAGGTCACAAAAGGGGGAGGTTTTCCTCCCTTGGCCACCTCCAACCAAAAGCCACCGGTCACCAATGGATAAGGATGAGTTTGTGTGAGTTTTGTGATGTTTTCACAAAACTATCGGTCCATTTTCGCTCCGGTCTGACTTTGGTTTCTCCTCGGTTGGATTTGTTTTGAGTAATTCAATGTCAGGATCTTGAGATTTCTTCATTCAGCGTCTGATCGTGACCTTGGACTGACTCGTAATATCTTTTCAGCGTAACATCCTCTCCTTAGTGTGTTTTCTCTCTAGAGTCCAAAATACCCTGTAGAAATATATCGGAACTAACAAGCAAAAGTTAAATAGACAAAAGGTATAATTTAGTGGGTTTAACTGTGTTTATGATTCATATAATTATGGTCCATCTGATACCCGCAACAGAGACCCAAGCTTCAGATGAAGAGGATAATTCCACCACTACCAGAGAGTTGCACACCGAGGAAGAAATAATCATGTCTGCGGTAATCTCTGAACCACCTCAAATTATACAAAATTTTGATACACCTCTTCCACTTCTTGTGCAAGATATATTATCCAAGATGATCATAAAGAGCGAAAAGAAGAAGAAGTAAGAGAAGCAGACGATGAGACTCAATTCAGCCAAATAGTGCCCGTCACATACGAGGAGGAAATATGTTCTAGCAAAGAAAACTCTGCTCCTTACCTTTGCGCAGACTTGAATACTAACAGTTCTGAGGTAAGTGCTGAATTTAATATGGTATGACTCATATGCCTCTTGTGTTATACTTGCAGGATGGTGATCCTAAAAAATTACAAGAAAAGGTGTTTAGATCACTTTACATTGTGGCTGCTAGTATCACATTGTGCAGGACTAAAAACTGGATCACCAACTACAAACTGTCATTTAAAGACACATTCGTGAGTTGGAAGCATCATAAGGAGAAAAAACAAGCTAGGTCTTGCAAGCATGTCTCTACAGTAGTTTCATTTGACCTACCGAGACATGACACATGTGGATGGAAACCAGGATGGACAGACATGAGAGCACCACTCGATGAGGGCTATGAGCAGCACAAAGGAGTAGAGAAGTTTGACCTCACACGCCCATGGGATTCTAACTTGTAATCCCTAAAGAGGTATCGTCAAGCCAACGACGTAAAACAAAGGCGCTCGTAGGGAGGCAGCCGGCAGCCCGGTAAAATTTCTTTTTTAAAATTTTGTTTTTTATGTTTTTTTATTTTTTTGAGTCTGGAGTTGTGTTTTCACATTATCTTTTGGGAAAGGAGAACGTCCTTCATGCAGGGAACAGGTGCTAGTCAGTGAGGACCGCGCCCACCACACATAATAGTTGTCGCGCCCAGCAGCCATTTTAAATGGTTAATCTCTTCTTTGGCCGCTGCGATAAACTCTTAATTAGGCGCGGCTCATTCGGTTGACCAGTGTTGACCATTGACCAAGGTTGACCATTGACTGACTCGTTTGACCAGAATTCTCATCTTCACATGACGAAACGAGGGGAGTATCTGTTCACTTTGATCTCTTCCTTTTCCCAACGTTTATGTGTCTTGCATTGTTTGTGTCTTTGAATTTAAGTCGTACCGTGAGGACACGGCTTGGTTCAAAAGTGTGGGGTGGGAGAGTTAGTCAGTCAGTTGTGTCAGCACGTTTATTTTTCTTGCATATGTACTGTGTCAGCACGTTTTCTTTTGGAAAAAAATCTTTGAAAGTAGAAAATTTCTCTCTGTTTCCTGGATATGCAGTAGTGGATGTTGATGATGTGAAATAGAAGATGCTGATTATATTGTATTTCTCTCGTGAAATTTGAATTGTGCTCTTACATGTGAATTTAACCCACTATGTGTTCATTTGAGTTGAGATAAACAAGGATGTAGATTGATAGAAATGTCTTAGAGTGACTTCACGAAGCATTCAAAGGACCAAATTTTGAGTTATATGGTTATGTGGATTTCGTGGAGGCTAGCACTTCGAGAATACATGGTTCAGAGTTTGCTCCGCCACTGCAGCGTTTATGTAAGTAGGCAGGACGGGAAAATAGACTGTCCTATCTCTAGTCTGAAGTAACCGGGAAAAAAGTGGAGGGCCCCCATCTTGACTCGCGTCAAAAAGGTCGAGGATTAGAAAGAGCGGGGAGGTATTTCCATATGCTCGCGGGCGATGATTGGACCTCCTTCAAAAGAAAAGAAGAAAAAGGACAAGCAATTCACAATAAAGGAGCAAAGCTCAAGAAAAATCAGCCAAATTGTGAAAGTTCTACACGCAAAAAGTGAAGTACATCATTCATACACAAGAGCCAAACGCCAAAGAAAGTTCACTACATCAAAAGCTGTCCAACATAAAAAGAAGAACAACTCAAAAACCTTGAAGTTCGAATGAATCACGTGCAAGAAAAAGCAATGAAGTGTAACCATATAGCTAGAGTTCGGGACAACAAATGCAGGTCATGGGTCTAAACAGAACTATCTCCCATTCATCCGAATTGATTTGAATTTCAGCTCAAAGGTAATATGTATCAAGTTAATTCCATGTTAAGCATGATGATTTGAGTAACGATTGAGTTATGCATAGAAAAGCTGAATCTAGACTAGAAATTCATGCTCATGTAGCGTTATCCAAGACGTTAAAGAAATTGTGGTGTTACATTTATTTCTCTTCTATGACTTTGTCCCGAACAAGTTTAAGTGTGGGGTGGTTTGATGAGTCGTATTTATACGACCCGTCGAATCAACTAATCTCATTTATTTTGATACTTTTAATTGCGAACAGTTACTTTTCAGTATGGTTTTGTATTTCAGGTATTTTGGAAGCTCTAGGAGAGAAAGCGCGATAAATGACCGCCTTTTGTGCCAAAAACATCACAATGGCAGATCAGACCTTTGGATGTTCGGCGGAACGCTAGGAATTGACCGTTGATCAAAAAAATACGTGCCACATGCCGTTGCGTAGCAGACTCAATTCTCTAGAACTCTCTAGTTCACAGCAAGAGTATCGGAGGTTATTTAGATGGTCAAATCAAGAGCCGAAGTAGGGACACAGTGGGAACCGCGCCTGCAGTAGACATTAGCGCAGTGCTAACGTTCAAACTAGGCGCGGTTCTAAAGTCAATGCCGGATGCGCCCGCTACAGTCAGGAGGCATTTTGATGACGTCAGCTAGCCCGAAATTTTTAAATCAAGCCCAAAACAGACTTAGAAACCCAGTTTTGCTATAAATAAAAGGTTTGGGTTAGGGTTTGGATCGTCAATTATTCTACAACATTTGAGACGGCTCTAGAGAAGACGAAGAACCCAAAGCTTTCGGCGATACAGAGAATTTCTACTTCCCTTTCATCAAAAATATTTGTGTTGCTGTCATGACAATGAGTAGCTAAATTCCTTTTTCAGTTTAGGGTTTCGTACATTGTGAACACGTTTTGAGATTTTCGTTCTTAATGCAATTTTATATTTTAGTAGTTCTTGTGCTCATTCTTATGAATTAAA
Source organism: Rhodiola kirilowii (assembly GCA_033675215.1). NCBI lineage: Eukaryota > Viridiplantae > Streptophyta > Magnoliopsida > Saxifragales > Crassulaceae > Rhodiola > Rhodiola kirilowii. The sequence continues at coordinate 19,992,070 of CM066201.1, forward strand.
TTGTTAAACAAAGTGGAAGCTTTGTCGCAAAGCTAAGTCGAACAACTATTTCTTACCGTTAATATCTGCTGGATACTTTATCGTAAAGGTAGATAGTAACACCTAAGCTAAATAATACCTTTGTCGGATTATTTAGTTTAGGAAAGAACTAGAAGTCTAACATCTTTGTCGGGTTAGATTGTAGCGTATCACCTTTGTCGGGATACTGATGAGTCGAATTCTCGACTATAATTCCTCTACTTTTATTAGATGTTTTGATCCGTTCCCAGCCTATTTCGATGCCATTTGACCCTCTTGATTGCCATTTCGGGTTGGAAACCAACCTTACGGACCCCGGGGTCAAAAAGATCAATTCTCGCAGAAAAACCAAAGTTTCGGAGCAAAACCGAGCAAATTTGACCCTTGCGGCTTGTTATGGATGCCTACGGCGCAATCAGTGTCCGATTTGGCTGATCTTTAGCTTGTTGGAAAGGTATTTCAAAGAGATACAACTCTCTAGTTGACGCAAAGACCGAATTCGGAGGTTAAGACCTCGAAAAAGCCGCAGAGATTTCCCAACCGGCCAAGTGAAACTCCCAACCGGCCGGTTCCCAAAAGTGCCTCAAATGTCATATTTCTCTGAGGTTTTTAACCGGCCACTTGGCCATTTAAAAGACAGATTTTGCTGTTTTGTTATAAAAGGACAAAAGAAGGGTCTTTGGAAAAACATAAAGGGTTTTTGGGAAAAGGAAAGGGTTTTTGAAGATCAATACAACAAATCAAAGCACTCCAAGGATATAGGGGGATTCTTCACTCTAAATCCTACTCTTCTTTGTGTTTTCTTCTTTACCCTTGTAAAAACTACTTTGCTTGATTATTGAATATGACTTGTGAGTAGTCCCTTCTAGTTTCTAGGGGTCCTATGGACTTCCTTGGTGTATGAAACTCTATTATCTATTGAATACATGTTGAATGAAGCTTTTGTTTTGGTTGTGAATCTACGTGGATATAATGTTAACTCTATGCCCACCAAGTGTTTGATAAAATGCTTAGGTGATCTAGAAATATGAATCTGAAGTTGAGTATTCTAGCGAATGAGACTAAGAGTTCTAGAATGAGAGTAGATTCACCCTTGCTAAGTGATGATCACTAGCGTGACATATCATGGCATTGAGATAGGCTTGTTCTTAAACCGCTCATTGGACATCTATCATTCAACTAGCGTTGATGATTGAGAAACTTGAGTAGGACGTGAGCTAAAAACATCTAGCGATTGAAGCTCACGTGCGAGGTGCCTCTCTCTTAAATCAAAGAAGTAATCTAGGGATGGAATTTGATTTAATAGTCGCACGCCTTAATCTAACCATTACATTGCTTGTTCTTGCATAAAATTGTGCTTATAGAGAGTCTAGTACACCAAGAAGGGACGTAGTACCCTAGAAACGCTTTTTAAACCCTTGAACACAACCTTTTCCTTTTATTGATTCACTTACTATTTGACAATCAACAATTTGAACCATCACTTTATGAAATAGACTTATTTAGTAAAATCTAATAGTGATCTTAGGTTTACAATTGGTCCTTGGATGACCCGGTACTTACCGGTCAAATATAAATTGTTTTTGACTGTACTAAAACTACACGTTCAAAATGGCGCCGTTGCCGGGGAGCAACGCATTAACCTAAGGAACTAGAGTAGAATTTACAAGATTTGGACTATTTCACTTTGTTTTCTTGCTTTACTTGTATTGCTTTTGTGGCCTAACGATCTCCTTTGTCCTTGTAGGCTTCGGTTGAATGCTAACGAGGTCCAAGAATAAGGAGAAAGTGAACGCTAATTTCGATCAAACTTTGCAACAATACTTGGACCTAGAAAAAGCCAAAGGTCAAGGCACTCGAAAGAAAGGGCACCCGCGCAAACAAAGACCACCACCCATGGCACAATTACCTCGCAATGAGGAGGGCGACGGGGAGAAGCCCCTAAAATATTATTCCACTCCAAGTCTCACCGGTTTTCGATCACCGATAGCTCCGCCGGGGGTCGATGCTCCTCAATTTGAGCTCAAAACGGCGTTGATCAACATGGTAGGCAACAATGCCTTCTCCGGGATAGGAAATCCCAATGGCCATCTAACATCTTTCCTAGAGGTGTGTGAGACTTTCAAAATAAATAACGTGCCGAAGGAAGCGATATCTAAGACTTTTCCCCTTCTCTTTAATGGGGAAAGCCAAAGATTGGTTGTGGAGCCATGATGCAAACACCTTCACAACATGGAACGAGCTAGCCCAAGCCTTCCTTCTCCAATATTTTCCGCCGGCTAAAACTCAAAGGCTCAAAAACTTAATCAACTCATTCGAGCAAGGGGAGGATGAGAGTTTCTATGAGGCATGGGAACGATTCAAGGAGTTACAAAGAGAATGCTCACACCACAACATAGACAAGCCAACCTTGATCCAAATCTTCTATCAAGGCATGGATAGTAACTCAAAGTGGCAAATGGACCAAGCCGCCGGTGGTGCATTCATGGAGCTCCACCCCACAAATGTCGGAGCTATTATAGACAAAATTGCAAGGAATTCTCACCATTGGGGGAGTGATCGGAACGTCCCAAGGAGACAAAGCAAGGCAAGGGAAGTGGATGAACTAGACTCAAGAGAAGATGATCGCGCCCTCAATAAGAAGATAGATGCTCTGTCCACTTCCATAAGTGCGCTTCATGTGAAACAATCTCATAATCAACCTTGGGTATGCTTTATTTGCACAAGTGCCTCTCATAAAGAAGATGATTGCCCTCATACCTTACCACAAGAAGAGACTCAAGGTAACGAGGACGTTAACTTCTTGCAAAGGAACCAAGTGAACTACGGGAGAGACCGGGATCATCCCAACTTTTTGTACAAGACCACCGAGCCAATTAAGTATGATGTTAATTGGCGTCAAAAGACCAACCCTCCTCCCGGTTTTACTCAAAGGAACCAAGACCATCAAAGGCAAGGGCAAGGGTATCAAACACAAACTTATCAAGGGCAATCTAGCCAACATCAACAAACCCAAGTGCAACCACCGCCTAACCCCCCGGAGGACTCTACCATGGCTCAAATATTAGCTACGCTTGTTGTAGGGCAAACCAAGACGGCTCAAGACAATAACCTCATGTTTGAAGCATTGAACCAAAAGATTGACAAATTGGCCGCTCAAAACTGAATGCTAGAGATGCAAGTCGCACAACAAGCTAGTTCATCTTCAAGGCAACAAGGGAAATTACCCTCAAAACCCGATGTGAATTCTACCGAGACCTTAAATGTCATCACCTTGAGAAGTGGAAAAGAATATGAGCTCCCTCAATCCAAGCCTAAGACCCCCCAACCTCAAGTTGAAGTGGAGATCGAAGAGGAAAATGGGGAGAATGGGCAAGGAGTAGAGAAAGCAACCGAACCCATGGTTGAGGCTCCCAAACAACCAACAAAGGAACTTCCCCTTTACAAGCCTCCCGGGCCATTCCCACAAAGATTGCTCAAGAAGAAGAATGATCAACACTTCAAAAAATTCGTGGAAATGCTACGTAAGCTCAATATTACTTTGCCCTTCACCGAGGTACTCACTCAAATCCCTTCTTATGCTAAATTCTTAAAAGACATTGTCTCACATAGGAGGGATATTAGTGAACATAACACGTTAGCATTGAATTTGGAATGTAGTGCTATAATTCAAAACCCGTTGCCTAAAAAGCTTAAAGATCTGGGTAGTTTCTCTATACCTATTATCATTAGTGATGTATGCATAGAAGATGCTTTGTGTGACCTTGGTGCTAGCATATCCTTGATGCCATACTCTTTGTGTAGAAAGCTTGACATGGGAACTCTAACTCCTACCTCCATTTCCCTACGCCTTGCGGATTGTTCTTCTAGGGTTCCTAAGGGAATTTTAGAAGACGTTCCCATAAAGGTGGGAAATTTTTATATTCTCGTTGATTTCTTCGTCTTGGAGATGGAGGAGGAGAAGGAGACCCCTATTATCTTGGGTAGGCCTTTCTTAGCCACGGCGGGAGCCGTGATTGATGTTATAAGAGGATCATTGGTGCTAAACATTAGTAATGAAAAGATTGAGTTCAACTTGGCTAAAGCATGTCGTAGTCCTAGTTTCTCCATGGATTGCAATTTCATTGATGTTTACGACATGCTTGATTATGATGAACTAACCCATGATACACTTGAGATTTTTGATGATGATAATTGTGAACCTTGCCCCGCACTCCTTGAAAATATTTGCGCTATTGAGGAAGAAGAAAGTAAAACCGCCAAAGGTAAGGAATCTTGTTCGGTAGAGCTAAAACCTCTACCATCAAGTCTAAGGTATGAATTTTTGGGACCCGATTCCACCCTTCCGGTTATTATTAATGCCTCCTTGAATGATGATGAAACGTCTAGACTTTTGCATGTGCTAAAAAAATATAGGGGAGCTATTGGATATACAATGGATGACTTGAAGGGAATTAGCCCCGATTTTTGCATGCATAGGATCACATTAGAAGATGAATCTAAACCATCTAGAGAAGCCTTAAGGAGATTGCACCCAAAACTTGGTGATGTTGTATTTAAAGAGGTGACTAAATTGAGAGATGCATGTATCATATATGCTATCCCCGATTCGGAATGGGTGAGCCCCATCCTTGTAGTGCCTAAGAAAGGGGGTTTGACCGTTGTTAAAAATGATAAAAAGGAATTAATCCCTACAAGAACCGTCACCGGTTGGCGTATGTGTGTTGATTATAAAAAACTTAACAAGGCAACCAAAAAGAATCACTTTTCCCTCCCCTTCATTGATCAAATGCTTGAAAGATTAGCCAACCATGAATATTTTTGCTATCTCGATGGGTATAGCGGATTCTTTCAAATCCCTATTCACCCTCAAGATCAAGAGAAAACCACCTTTACTTGCCCATATGGAACGTTTGCCTACCGGCGAATTCCCTTTGGACTTTGTAATGCGCCGGGAACATTTCAAAGATGCATGATGGCTATTTTTTCTGATTTTATTGAGAAAATTATGGAGGTTTTCATGGATTATTTTTCCGTTTATGGCTCATCTTTTGATTCTTGTCTAGGAAACCTCACTCGGGTCTTGGAAAGGTGCATAGAGACCGACCTCGTGCTAAATTGGGAGAAATGCCACTTCATGGTAAAAGAAGGCATAGTATTGGGGCACTTGATCTCTAACCGAGGAATTGAAGTGGATAAAGCCAAAGTTGAAGTCATTGAGAAGTTGCCTCCTCCTAAGGACGTGAAAGGCATAAGGAGCTTTCTTGGACACGCCGGTTTCTATCGACGATTTATTAAAGACGTCTCAAAGATTGGTAGGCCACTTACAAACCTCCTTTGTCAAGATGTGGATTTTAAGTTCGATGAACCATGCCTCAAGGCATTTGAAAAGCTAAAGAGTGCTCTAGTCTCGGCGCCTATCATACAACCACCAAATTGGGAGCTTCCTTTCGAATTGATGTGTGATGCTAGTGACTACGCTATCGGAGCGGTTTTGGGGCAAAGGATAGACAAGAAATTGCACGCTATTTACTATACGAGCAAGGTTCTTGATAATGCACAAGTCAATTACTCCACAACGGAGAAGGAGATGCTTGCCATAGTCTATGCCTTTGAAAAGTTTTGACAATACTTGATTGAATCAAAAACTATAGTTTACACGGACCATGCCTCCATCAAGTACTTGGCCTCTAAAAAGGAAGCCAAACCCCGACTTATTCGATGGGTCCTCTTGCTACAAGAATTCGATATAGAGATAAAAGACAAGAAAGGGGTAGAAAATTTGGTAGCCGATCATTTGTCTCGTCTTGAGTCACAAGAAGAAGATCTCACAAAGAAAGAGCCTGTAGGGGACACATTCATTGGGGAAGAACTACTCGCAATAAAGGAGGAATCCATCCCATGGTATGCGGATTTCGTCAATTATCTAGCATGTGAGATTATTCCTCCCGACCTCACTTACAATCAAAGGAAGAGATTTCTCCATGATGTGAAGTCCTATTTTTGGGATGAGCCATATTTATACAAGTTGTGCTTCGATGGCATCTATAGGACTTACGTGGTGGAGAAGGACCAAGAGCACATTTTGCACCATTGCCATGCGTCACGATATGGTGGACATGGTAGTGGAAACAAAACCGCCGCCAAGGTACTCCAATGTGGTTTCTTTTGGCCTAGCCTCTACAAGGATGCATACGATTTGTCCTCATGTGTGATAGATGTCAAAGAACGGGAAATATATCAAGAAGAGATGAAATGCCTCAACAAGGGATGCTTGAAGTTGAAATATTTGATGTGTGGGGGATTGATTATATGGGACCTTTCCCATCATCTTTTGGGAATCAATATATCTTGGTAGCGGTGGACTACGTGTCAAAATGGTTTGAAGCAATTGCTTCCCCTACTTGTGATGCGAAAACAGTGGCTAAGATGTTCAAGAAGATCATTTTTCCAAGATTTGGGGTGCCTAGAACGGTTATAAGTGATGGAGGATCACATTTCAAGGAAAGAAACCTAGAGGCCCTTCTTAGGAATTATGGAGTCAAGCACAAGATAGCCACCCCACACCACCCTCAAACAAGCGGTCAAGTAGAAGTTTCTAATCGGGAGATTAAATCCATCTTGGAAAGAACGGTAGGGAGCTCTAGAAAAGATTGGTCCTCAAAGCTTGACGATGCATTATGGGCTTACCAAACCGCATTCAAGACTCCTATTGACATGTCCCCTTATCGACTCATTTATAAGCCTTGCCATCTTCCGGTAGAGCTTGAATATAGAGCCTTGTGGGCGGTAAAGGCCCTAAACTTCGATTTGAAAACCGCGGGGGAGAAAAGACTTTTGAAACTTCAAGAGCTAGATGAAATTCTCTTGGATTTGTATGAGAATGCCCGCATTTACCAGGACAAAACCAAACGTTGGCATGATAAGAGGATTTTAAGGAAAGACTTTAGGGAAGGAGACCAAGTGCTATTATATAACTCGAGATTGAAGCTATTCCCGGGTAAATTGAAGTCTAGATGGACTGGGCCTTTCGAGGTACAAAGAGTATTCGATGATGGACACGTAAACTTATTCAACAAGAAAGGAGAAATCTTCATGGCAAATGGCCAACGACTAAAACTATACCATGGTCCACCTCATGACTCTTCAAGCACGACAATCTCCTTGCATGACGTAACCACTTGAGGAGGGATCTTGCAATAAGACTCCTCAAATGTGCTTCTAATTATTATGAGGAGATTCGGATCGGTCTTTGCCAAGATGTTAAACTAGGCCCTCTCGGGAGGTAACCCGTTGTAAGTGTTCATTTTGGTTCAAATCCTTCTCAAAAATGCTTGGTGTGATCATTGCAATGTATGCTTTAGATTTAAAGTTGTAGGATTGCTTGGTTGAATGAGTTTGTGCCTTTAAATGACTGTTTTGGTTTTGGGTTGAGTTGGAATGAATGTTGGAGTGAGATATCTTGAGGTATCTTGGAGTGAATGTTGACTATTAGATTTGAGGTTAGATGTCGGAAGAGAAGTAGCTACTTGACGTATTTTGAATTTCTAATATTTTAGCTTGTGTTTTGATCAAGTGTGGAGTGGTTGAAAAAAAAATCCAACCGGCCAAGTTAAAATTCAGCCGGCCGATTCCCAAAATGTCCTCAAAACCCGTATTTTCTGAGGTTTTGAACCGGCCACTCAAGCAAAATCAATCCAACCGGCCAGGTTAAATTCCAGTCGGCCGGTTCCCAAACTTTTCACAAATGCCTTATTTTTCTGAGCTTTTCAACCGGCCAGCTCAACCGCTACTTGTCTTAATTCTCCCAACCGGCCGGTTAAAACTTCTCATCCCCTCTCCAATTGTCCCAACCGACCGGTTAAAATTCCCCTATCTCAACCCAGATTTCTATTTCGAAAACTCATTCGCTCGGCTCTCTTCTCTCCCCCATCCCCTCCAAACCCTCCGCCCAAACCCTAAAATCTGAATCTCAACATCCTCTCCGACCTTAGCCGACCCCCTCCATCTTCAAGCATCAATTACTCTTCAGAATTCCGACCATGACTAAATCCAAGACATATGGTGCACCGCCGAAGCCAGCTGCTCCATCAAAGGCCAGAATCGACTACCTGTTTGATGACTCAACCGGCGAAAACGAAGCCCTAAGGAGGAGCAACCCACCATGGCGAAGACGAGTCTTGATTAGGGATGATAGCCCTATCCCAAGTCCTCCCAGAGAATCCCCTAGTCCACCACACCCGAAGAAGCACAAAGCATTGGCAGGGGAATCCTCTTCAAGTGCTTATAGGGGCAAAGCACCGATGAATGAAGACATTGTTCACAGCCCGCCGCCTCCTCCACCATCCCAAGCTTCTGATGAATTGGCATTAGCATTGCTTCCTCCTCCTCCAACACCGTATCCATTTTCGGAGCCACTCCAATTTCAGACGGAGGAGTAAAGGGATAGGCACAAGCGCATTGTCAAGGCAAAGAAAAAGGCCATCGCGACCTTGTATCCCGACTGGACGTTGCTCAATAATCTTAGCTTAGGAGATGAGGTACGATCCAAGCTAGCTCGTTGTGGTTTGAAGTTCTTGTTGATTGATAATCCGGGTTCCTACTAAAGGGTAGTCGAGGAATTCCTTTGCACATTTGAAGCTGAGAAGAGGGGAAATTTTGTGACAAAGTGGAGGTTTACACTAGGAGGAAGGGATTTTGAGGTGGAGCGTGACTATTTGGAAAAATGGCTTCATATATCACATCCACGAAATACATATCCAATCTATCACGATCATGATAGGACCAAGTTCTGGAGAAAAATCTCAGAGAGGAATGAATGGTTTGTTTCGTCATACAATTCCACAGGAATCAAGGCCCCAATTTGGAAGGTGATGCACCACCTCATTGCCATTGCAATTAACTCTCGAAAAGAGCAAGCTCGCGCGGTGACCAAACCAGATATTGAATTGTTGATGGCTATTGATCATGGGGATTGTCTTGATTGGATTTCAATCCTCACCAAGAGGTTTGAAGCTTATGTGAAGGAAGGTTCTCGAAATGCGACAATTGGAGGAGGGTCATTAATCACATTGATAGCTATGAACTGTAAGTTCAGTTTTGACTATCTGGGGTGCCCTACGCCAAATAAGCGAGCCCTTGATATTGATACGATGAGGAAGAGCCACTACTTTAAGCCCGGTGGGATGACTTGGGATCATGATGACCTGCCTCACACAACAGACTTCCAACTCAGGGCGAAAAAGAGTAGGGAAGCTTTCAAAATTAAGAACCATTTCTATTCCATCGCAAATCTCACTCCATCACCCCCATCCTCCCCAATACCAGCTGGCAACGAGCCCATTCCCCCTGTCCCCTCCGGGACACATGGGACCGAGGTTCCCTCATCCGAGAGCATGCTGCCTACTAGTGCGGACTGGACTTCACATTTCGATAGGCTTTCTGAAGATGTTACTGATTTGAGAGTGGGTTTTGGTTGTTTAGAGGAGTTTGCTCATCAAGAGGCTCAGTGGGTGCGCTCCACTCTTACCGCCATGGTCGTGAACATGAGTCTCCCCTCCTCCGGCGCCCAACCAGCTCAACCTCGGGGGTACACCCCTCGCTTTGCTCCTCCTCCATTCCGTCCTACTCCATCTCGTGCTCCCACTCCATCCCATGCCCCTCCTATCTTCCCCGCCACCCGAGTCGATGTAGAGGAAGGCCCAAGTGCAAGACCAAGAGAGGATGATGATGATTTTCTTCCTTTTGCCTAGTTTATTTTACAAGCATTTGCATTTCATTTCTATGAACCTTGTGATAATGCTTGACTTTGGTCCATGTTGATGTGTTGGTATTGTTTTGGATATTAAAGTCGCCTTGGTGCGCATTTTGGATGTATGGGTTTCATTTGTACCCTTGTTTGGATATTATGTTACATGCTATGAGAAAGTTGATCGTCATTTATGCTATCTTACTACTTTTGTGAAAATACTCATGCTAGTGCACATTGACTTTCCTTGTTTTCTATTGCCATCAAGGGGAAATTTCAAATACAAAGGGGATGGGTTGATTGAGACGGACCACATTCTACAAACGAGGGGAGTTTTTCCTTGCGCCTTTATCACCATTTTATCATTTCTTGCGCTTAGGGACTAAGCATCAATTAAGTGTGGAGTGTTGTTTGGATTAGGCGCATAATTCACATGTCATACCATGCATATCTCTTGAAAATGAACACTTGCATCATGCTTCATCCCAACTTTTCTTGAGTGTTATACTACCAAAGGCTTGCGACTATCAATCCTCAACTTCTATAAGTCACATCTAGCTTGCATTTCCCTTTTACATGAGTTAGAGTCCAAAACCAAGCTAGCTCTATTGAATGCACATTCTCGTGAATCAATTTTCATTGCTATCTTGTGCCTATCTAGGAATCTAAGTCTTTTTCACGCATGCTTTGAAAAGTTTTTAGCAAGCACACTTTGAAATCTTCATGAAAAACTTAAATCTCTCGATTGCTTTTAGGTGACTTTAGTTCTCTTGTTTAGTGCCTTGCTTGTGGTTGCTTCTCACACATTCCACGTTCACATTGGGCATATTGTCAAGTCTTAAGTGTGGATTCAAAAGAGGGCGAAGCCCCATTGAAGAAAAAAAACTGTTTGGTCAAAGAGGGCGAAGCCCCGACTAAAAACTTTCTCGAAGTACAAGAGAAGTTTTGCTCCAAAACATACAAACGCCGGGGGTTAGGAAGAAAAGTTCCCCCTCAAAAGCATTTGTAGGCCAAAGGCCAAGTATAAACCGCTTAAACTTGACTTTATGCCCTCCCATCATCTCTTATATGTGTGAGGTCACCACGTGCATTGTATGCTAGCAAGTTGAGCTTTAAGACGACCCTTGTGATTTCACGTAAGCTATCGGTTGGTTTATGCTTGTTTTAAGAACTCTTGTTGTCAAACTCCTCTTTCCTTATGGATTACAACGTTAGCGTCTAAAACTTGGAAATGAGTTTATATCGTGAGCCCGTGGACTAGCCATAGCTAGCTTAGGTGATCGAACGACGTTTTTGTGCAAAAAGCTTTAACCATTTTTCAAAAGACTTGCTTCAAAAATGAATAGACTTCTAGGTTAGGCACTTGATAGCGCTAGTATTGACTTCCTTTAATACGCACCCTCATGTGAGCTTAAACGGTTTGAAAACTCTTTTGAAATGTATAGTGATTGTGATGCTAGCTTGGGATGTGAAGTAAGTTTTGAGAAATCCATGCCTTAATTGTTAAACACTCTTGTTTTCAATCTTATGGGATAAATGCATTTGGGATTTGTGAGTATTCCCGTTTCTGAAAACTCTCACGAGACTATAACTCGTCCACTAGGGTAGCCTAGGGGTTTAAAGGCTTGGTGCATATGCTAAATGCACTCGTAACACCTACGAAAAGTAGTTAGATTGTAAATATGTGCTAGAATAGTTAGAAATAAAAGTTTGAGACACTAAAGGGATGATAGGAGCAAATGGGCATTAAACATAACGACTTATCCTTTTGCCATTTGTTTCTCTTTGGCTAGATTTCATTGTTTGCTCGGGATGATCAAACTCTAAGTGTGGAGTGTTTTGATGAGTCGAATTCTCGACTATAATTCCTCTAACTTTATTAGATGTTTTGATCCGTTCCGAGCCTATTTCAATGCCATTTGACCCTCTTGATTGCCATTTCATGTTAGAAACCAACCTTACGGTCCCCGTGGTAAAAAAGATCAATTCTCGCAGAAAAACCAAATTTCGGAGCAAAATCGAGCAAATTTGACCCTTGCGGCTTGTTATGGATGCCTAGGGCGCAATCGGTGTCCGATTTGGCTGATCTTTAGCTTGTTGGAAAGGTATTTCAAAGAGTTACAACTCTCTAGTTGACGCAAAGAGCAAATTCGGACGTTAAGACCTTGAAAAAGCCGGAGAGATTTGCCAACTGGCCAAGTGAAACTCCCAGCCGGCCGGTTCCCAAAAGTGCCTCAAATGTCATATTTCTCTGAGGTTTTTAACAGGCCATTTAAAGACAGATTTTGCTATTTTGCTATAAAAGAAAAAAAAGGGTTTTTGGAAAAATATCAAGGGTTTTTGAAGATCAATACAACAAATCAAAGCACTCCAAGGATATAGGGGGATATCAAAGCACTCTAAATCCTACTCTTCTTTGTGTTTTCTTGTTTACCCTTGTAAAAACTACTTTGCTTGATGATGGATGCACAGTCGTTATGTGCAAACGTCAAGAATAAATTTATAATAGTCCGCTACTCGCGACTTTACTACTGGGTAGCAAGTGGTAAGTAGGGGTCGAACCCAAGGGAGTCAGTGTGGATTAATTGTTCTTTAATGAAGCTTATGCAGAAATTAAATGCAATTGGGGTTGGGTTTGAGTGTGATTTGAGAACTGAAAGTAAATTACAATAATTGATAATGGACTGTGAGGAAAGTATTAGGTTTTAGGGGCCTTGTATCATATTTGTTTATCATTGACCGCTAATGATCATACCAAGTGTTCGAAATCGAGGCTATTCCTAGCACAAGACTTGCAACGTCGTGTAGAACACTTGAAATGGTCATGCTAAATGTTCAAAGATGAATCGAGGCTATTCCTAGCACAAGACTTGCAACATCATTTAAAACACTTGTTCTAAGCAAAACTAATTCCTCCTTTCGAAGTATCTTAGCCGTAAGTGCATCCATTTGGTCCCTTTGGTCCAGTTTCCAAATGATTTTTAAGATAAGCCGAACTCCTCGATAAGTTTTGCTTTGTTACGGCTTCCACTTACCGAGTATGTTCACGAATTCCCACGGAAGAGCTTATTGCTTGTCAGGCACTCAACCTTGGAAACTCTGACTTGAAATATGGCACATAGAACAAGTATCGAACATAAAGGTATACTAAGAGTAAAGTCTAAAACATTTATAATACAAGCACACCCCTTCAACCGAATAACTAGTTTAGCTACTATTCATCGCGCTAAACATTATAACTAAGGAAATAAAACAGTTGAATAAATACTAAAAATAATACTTACAACCGTTGAAGCGCCAAGGGAGCTATCCTTTATTTCCAAAGCGAAGAACAATTTTATTGAAAATGAAGAGAGGAGGGTTAAGCCCTCTCTCTCTCTAAAGTGTGTACAAGTATGGATATGGGATGATTTACAAATGAGGAGGAGCTCTCATATTTATAGCCAAGGAGGAGGAGGATGGGTGGTGGAGATGGTGGCATGTGGAGGAGCATCCAAGGGTGGAGGAGAAGGGGAGGAGCATGTGGAGGAGGAGCCTCCACTTGTCATATTCTCATGGTGGCTCATTTAGCCGCCGGCGGCTTTGGGAGGAGGAGAGGAGGAGGCGCCAAGTGGAGGGAGGAGAGTGGAGGAGCCACCATGTGAGGGAGGAGCCGCCCCTTCTAGAAGAGGAGGAGGGGTGAGTCATCCTTATCCTTATCCTCCAAAAGCCATCGGTTTGACCGGAATTTGACCGGAGCTTCTTGGATTTTGGAGAGTGTATTCTGAATGAAAATGTCATTCTAAGATGATCTCAAGAAGGAACCTAAGCCAAATTCTGCCCCGAACATGGTCGAAATGCCAAATCGGATGAAATTGCCCTTGTTTGGCCTTTACCGAGCTCGGTGCTTTTTCCTAGCATTCTTGTCCATTTGCCGACGGTTCTACAATATTTGAGTGATTCCAAGTCGGTTCCATGAAGGATGTTAAGGCTAATTTTGAGTGTAGCATGGTCGTGACCTGGAATGACTCGTTCTTCATTTTCCGCTTAAAAACTCCTCCTTAGCGTGTTTTCTCTCTAGAGTCCAAAATACCCTGTAGAAATATATCAGAACTAACAAGCCAAAGTTAAATAGACAAACAGTCTAATTTAGTGGGTTTTACTGTGTTTTTGATTCGTATAATTATGGTCCATCACTTGATTATTGAATATGACTTGTGAGTAGTCCCTTCTAGTTTCTAGGGGTCCTATGGACTTTCTTGGTGTATGAAACTCTATTATCTATTGAATACATGTTGAATGAAGCTTTTGTTATGGTTGTGAATCTACGTGGATATAATGTTAACTCTATGCCCACCAAGTGTTTGATAAAATGCTTAGGTGATCTAGAAATATGAATCTGAAGTTGAGTATTCAGCGAATGAGACTAAGAGTTCTAGAATGAGAGTAGATTCACCCTTGCTAAGTGATGATCACTAGCGTGACTCATTTTGGCATTGAGATAGGCTTGTTCTTAAACCGCTCATTGGACATCTATCATTCAACTAGCGTTGATGATTGAGAAACTTGAGTAGGACGTGAGCTAAAAACATCTAGCGATTGAAGCTCACGTGCGAGGTGCCTCTCCCTTAAATCAAAGAAGTAATCTAGGGATGGAATTCGATTTAATAGTCGCACGCCTTAATCTAACCATTACATTGCTTGTTCTTGCATAAAATTGTGCTTATAGAGAGTCTAGTACACCAAGGAGGGATTGATGAGTCGTAGTTGTAGGACTATTTTATATGTTAAAACCTCGTCTCTTAGTGTTACCTGTATATTATTTCACTACCTGTGTGTAGTTTTCGTTCTCAGGTACACTCGGAGACCATGGAAGGAATACCGGCTAAAAGGAGCCTATTTGAAGATGTTTGGCGCGGAATGAAATGAAGTCCGAAGCACTTTGGAATTTTCGTCAGTGCAAACTGCGGAGGGCTGAAGAATTCATGGCGCGGACGTATGAACAATTACAGTAATTCAAGAGACGTCCGCGGGTGACAGCTGGCAGTCAAATTTCGTTATTTCTAATTTGCAATCTCGGGAAGTATAAAAGCAGAATAAGACGAGCCAAACCCTAGGCGGCCAAACCTTGAATTTCAGAGAGAAAAGAGACACGTTTCGGGACGAAACAACATACACGTTCGAGAGATTTAGAGAATTAGGGTTTGACCTAATTTTGGAGAAGAAAGCTGCAACGCGGTGGAGAATTCACCATTAGTAATTTTGTTCTATTTTATTCATATAACTTCATGATGTATTCCATTGCGATGAGTAGCTAAACTCATATGTGTAGGCTAGAACTCGACATTGTGATGTTTTGACTTGAGCCCTATATTTATCTTTATGTTTTGCGTTATATTATTCTGCATGTTTATGGAATTGATGTGATAGCATAAGTGGAACCCTAGCGGGGGAGCTTCTGTTAGTTTGTTGATTCCGATTGTCACAGTTTACTAGCAACCTAGCGGGGATAGCAAACTAGGATACGAGTAATATACCACTAGGATTGACACCCTAGGACAACTTGTAGTGCAACCTAGCGGGGAGCTATAGGTTGTAAAACATTAGAAATCAAAACGGTTGGGTTAATGATGTAGTCTTGCATCACAATCCAAAGTTCTAGCTTGCACTGTTCTTTGACATTTGATACTTGAATTTGTGTGACGTTTAGTCTCTTGATAATTGATCGTTATTGCTACTTGCGTTTTTTATTTGACTTGTTGAATTTCAAAACCCCCCCATTGTTACATTCATACTTAGTGAAATAGATTCTTATACCGATCTATGTGGATACGACCCGACTTACCACTTGCTAGTCAGAGATAAAGAAAAAATTATTTTTGACGGGTACAACGACGCCCGTCAAATTTTGGCGCCGTTGCCGGGGATTGGTAACGAGGAATCTCACTAAGTGTTTCTTTCTTTTAGCTTTATTTTATTGTCTTTTTATTTTTTGTCACTTGATTATTTTTCTGTTTAAGTAACCATGTCACAGAGAAGTGTTGAACGTGATGGTGAAGACCGAGGAAGTGTACTAGGAGATAACATGCAGGAACAGAGGCAAGGACTGCCCCCTGTTAATCAAAGATCACCACCCCCCAGAAATCAGCAATTTGTGAATGAGTTTGCTAGACATCGTGCAGGTAGACACGATAATTACGATGATTACGAGGATGAGTTGGATCGGCAATACCTCGGTGGAGGAAACCAATATGGACAGTTAGCTAGGCGTCGGGATTTGGGACGCACTATGAGAGGAGTATGTGCGCCGTATATTGATGAGGCACCTTGGTGCATTAGGTTGGATGAGGACGCAGAAGACATCGAGATAAAGAGTGGGGTGATACACCACTTGCCCAAGTTTGGAGGAATGCCCGATGAGAACCCCCTAAGGCACTTGAAGGAATTTCATGGAATTTGCATGTCCATGAAAGCTGCATCGGTTCCGGAGAATATTTTTAAATTAAAGACATTTCCTTTTTCTTTAGAAAGTCAAGCTAAATCTTGGTTAATGTCTTTATCTTCAGGTTTGATTACTTCATGGGATCAATTGCAAAGGAAGTTCATGGACAAGTACTACTCCCATTCGAAGGCGGCTCAAACGAGGAAGGAGCTCTCTATGCTTAGACAAGGACGTGCAGAAACGTTGTTCGACTATTTGGAGAGGTTTAGGCATTTGGCAGAGAGTTGTCCGAATCATGGAATCCCACAAAGGATGCTACTTGAATACTTCATGGATGGGATGGTTCTAATGGAAAGAAGGATGCTAGATGCTTCCGCTCAAGGGTCTATCCTTGACATGTACCCCGAGGAGATATGGGAGTTGATTGGGAGAGTTGCCGAGAGCACAAGGTATTTATAAGAAACATATAAACCTGCACCAGTTGCTAACATGAATGTACATTCTGAATTGCAGGAACTGAAGGATATGATGGCTAAAATGATGACGCAACAACCACAAAGAAATCAACAAGTGGAGTGTAAGGTAAACAAGTCCACTTTTAATTCGATAAATAATGATAACGTTATTTTTCAGGAAAGAACAGAAGACGTGAATATAGTGGACTACATAAACAAGGGAGATTTGCCACCAAGGAGATATGATGGATATCAAGGGAACAACAAATGGCAGCCAAGGCAAAACGATGGTGGTTGGCAAAGGAACAACAATTACGATGCGGGGAAATCCTCGTACCCACAAAAGCAGCCATACAAACCACCACAGATCAGACAAGGAGATGAGGACCCGATCAAGGAATTTAGGGATGAAGTGAGAGGCATGTTCAAAGAACTCACTCAAAAGATGTGCCACCATGCTAGACATTAACGAGCTAAAGAGGCAAGTGTCTCAAATTGCCAGCGCCGTTTATGAACAGCGAGAAGACAAAGGGAAGCTGCTTTCACAAACAATCCCCAATCCAAGGCAAAATGTCAGTGTGATCGTGATAAAGGATGAAGAGGAGATGAAGGCTGAAGAAAAAGAAGAAAAAAAGAAAATGAGCAAAATTTGGATTCTGCATCAGTGGAGAACGCAGACGCCTCAACCATTAAGGCGCGGACGCCTGATGAATTACTGATAAATCAAGAGACGTCCGCGGAGAAAAAGCAGGAGACGTGCGCGAAATTCCCAGAGAGCAATTTCCAAATTTTAAATTCTAACCCTCTTGCGCAATTGCCATTTCCCATGTAGGTTATTGAGAGCCACGAAGCTATAAATAATGAAATCCAACAAAAGGGGAATGAGGACACGAGAACCAAAGCACCAATGCAAGAATTGGATTGGTAACCTATGGCATTGGTAACACGCTTATTCCCCACTGTTTGATTGATTTGGGAGAGTCCATTAATGTTATGCCGTATGATCTATATTGTTCATTGAAACTTGGACCGGTAAAACCAATCAAGTTAACTATTGAGTTAGGCAACAAGTCATGTGTTCATACTTACGGTTTGCTTGAGAATTTAACCGTGAATGTTGGTGAAGTTATTGTGCCTGCAGATTTTTATGTCTTGCAGATGGAGGACACCCAGACTAAGGAGTCGCCAACACTCATTCTAGGACGACCGATCTTGTTTGCGACGAAGGCAAAAATTGATGTCGATGAGGGCACTATTATCCTCAAATATGGTGGCAAGATGGCTGAGTTTCGTGTATTTGAGGATGACCACCAGCCTTGTGCGGGGAAACCACCTGAGATAGCTAGTAGAACTTGTTTTAATATTGTAACTGCTGAATCGTTGCGTTTGATTCAGGGTCTCTGTGAGCAGCTGAAGGTAACAAGGAAACCACGCCCACCAGATAAAAAGCGAGTAAAGAAACAAAACTGTGGGGTGGGTGCGCAAAAGTGGTGGACACCTAAGGAAAAGAACTGGAGATCAAAGCCACCTGATGGCGGGTGGAGCATTGAGAAACGAGTAGCTTGTGGAAGTGCTGAGGAGAGGAGCATGCTGAGTAGTAAGTTTGACTTGGAGCAGCCTTGGGATCCTAACTTGTGATCCTTTAAGAGGTAATGTCCAGCCAAGGACGTAAAACAAAGGCGCTTACCGGGAGGCAACCCGGTGTGTTTTTATTTTTTTATTCATGTTAGGAGTAGGTTGATTAGTAGAATTGGGAAGCTGATAAGGCGCCTCGAGTGCATTTCTTTTTTATTTCTGGTGGTTTCAGGTGATTAAACGAAGAAGGGAATTCTACATCAGTGTATTTCGCGCACGTCTCGACTATTAGAGCGCGGACGCCTTAGCAATAATTGCAATTTCTTCAGACGTCCGCGGAAGCAAATCATGAAGACGTCCATGGTGCATTTTAATAGGTTAAAATCGCAGAGCTCAATCACCACCACCAGACTATTAGGGGAGTACCAGTTCCTTTCGTTTTTTTAGTTTTTTATTTTATTTTATTTTTATTTGAGTCTGTTTTGTTATACATCTCATCTCTTGAATCGTACCCTGAGGACACGGGTCAATTTAAGTGTGGGGTAGATGGCATAGAGTCAGTTGTGTGTCGTGTCTGTTTTTAATTTTTTATGTTTTCATGTTATGAACTCGTAATGAACTGATGATGCATTGCTATGCTTTTCTCATATGTCAAAAATCTCATTTCCAGTTTTTTTATGACTATTGTGCTCATTTGACTAAAAATGCGAAATTTCAAAAAATTTCGATGCTTTGTTCTTTCGAGTTGTGATATACAGGGATGTGGAGTTGACAGAAATGTCCTAGAAAGGTACGGCAAATTGCAGGAAGTTCTGAGTTTTGGTTCTGATGATTGAGAAAAGCGGTGGAGGTTGACGCTTCACTAGCCTAGTCCTGGGAGTAGCTCCGTCACCAAGTATACAAATTTATTCATGCGTTCGAAGTGGTGGCGGGACAGAGAAAACGAACTGTCCATCTCTAGTCAAAGTAGCTGGGAATTAGTGGGTAACCCCTACCTTGCCTCATGCAGAAAGGACGAGGATGAGAAAAGAGCGGGACGCACTCCTATGTTGTTATCCGGAGGCTATGATTGGAGTGGTTCAAGAGCGCAAATGATTATGTGGACAAGAAACAAATTCAAAAGCCGAAGGCAAACCATCAAGTAAGAAAAAAATCAGAAATCTGATTGATTCAAGCAAAGATGTGTCGTTTATCAAAGTCCATACAAGTTAAAGAATTCAAGACTCAACGGTATGAAAGCAGTGAATAAATGATGTGTCAGAGAAAGCCGCTGACTCAATTCTAAGGACCAGAACTCAGAAAAGAATGAAATGTCCGTGGTACCTATAGGGGACTATCTCCCAAACATCCAAGGTCGTTTGAATTGCAACTCGCGAGGTAACAAGTATCGAAAAATCTATCTATACTCGCATTGTTAGAATCTTAAGCGTGATAAGATTAATTGCTGTATTTGAGATTGAGATGTAAGGATTAGCATGACTAGTACATTGTAATTCGTTCTATGGCTTTGTTCTTGTTCGGGACGAACAAGTTCAAGTGTGGGGTAGTTTGATGAGTCGTAGTTGTACGACTATTTTATATGTTAAAACCCCGTCTCTTAGTGTTACCTGTATATTATTTCACTACATGTGTGTAGTTTTTGTTCTCAGGTACACTCAGAGACCATGGAAGGAATACCGGCTAAAAGGAGCCTATTTGAAGATGTTTGGCGCGGAATGAAATGAAGTCTGAAGCACTTTGGAATTTTCGTCAGTGCAAACCGCGGAGGGCTGAAGAATTCATGGCGCAGACTGATGGACCATAATTATACGAATCAAAAACACAGTTAAACCCACAAAATTAGACTGTTTGTCTATTTAACTTTTGCTTGTTAGTTCCGATATTTATCTACAAGGTATTTTGGAGCCTAGAGAGAATACACGCTAAGGAGAGGATTTTACGCTGAAAAGATATTACGAGTCATTCCAAGGTCACGATCAGACGCCGACTAAAGAAATCTCAAGATCCTGACATTGAATCACTCAAAACAAATCCAACCGGAGGGAAACCAAAGTCAGTCCGCGGCCGAAATACACCGATAGTTTTGTGAAAATGTCACAAAACCTCACAAAACTCATCCTTTTACCCCATGTGACCAGTGGCTTTTGGAGGAGGTGACCAAAGGAGGAAGCTCCCCTCCTCCCATGACCCCCAACCGGCGGCTTCCACCCCCTCCCCTCCTCCCTTGGATGAAAACCATGTGGTTTCATCTCATCCATCCATCTCCTCCCCTTTTGGCTATAAATACAAGCCTCTCTTCACTTGTAAATGCATCCTCAAATCCACATTCACAATCACTTATCTCTCTAAAGGTTTTGGTACTTTGTAAGCTTGGTTTGAAATCTATAATATTCTTGTTGGTTCTTGAATATTGTAGATCGTTCTTGAGTACTCTTGTCAGTTCTTGAGTACTCAAGCTTTACTTTATTCTTGAGTACTCTTGTCGGTTCTTGAAGTACTCACCCCTTTCCCTTACTGTCTTACTTTCGAAAACTTTACTTTACTATCTTTCAAAAACCTTTTCAAGTACTTAGTTATGATGTCCTCTTCCATGGATATTCGTAGCTTAACTCTTTATTCGGTTAAAGGAGTGTACTTGTGTCATAAAATGTTTTAGACCCTGCACCTAGTGCCTCTCTGTGTTCAAAACTTGTTCTATGTGCCACATATAAGGTTAGAACTTCCAAGGTTGAGTGGAAGCTTTAACGGGCAAAGCTCTTCCGTGGGGTTCGTGAACATACTCGGGTAAGTGGATGCTTTAACGGGCAAAGCATATCTGAGGAGTTCGACCTATTTCAAAAACCATTTGGTTGATCGTAACTGAAGATCAAATGGTTGCACATAAGGCTAAGATACTTCGAAAGGAGGAATTAGTCTAAAATAGAACAAGTGTTTTAAACGATGTTGCAAGTTGATGGACCAAAGTTATACGAGTCAGAAACACAGTAAAACCCCCTTAATTAGACTGTTTATCTATCTAACGTCTACGTGTTAGTCCCGATATATTTTCACAGGGCATTTTAGAGACTGAAGTGAAAACACGCTAAGGAGAGGATTTTAAGCTGAAAAGATAACAAGAGTCAATCCAAGGTCAAGATCATATGCCGACTGAAGAAATATCAAGGATCCTGACGTTGAATTGACCAGAACAAATTAATCAGAGGAATCAGGAGTGGAGTCAAGACAGACCGGGGAAGGAACACATTGACAGTTTTGTGAAAAGACTGCACAAAACTGTACAAACTCACACATTGGGCAAGGATGACCGGCCACCACTCAAGGAGGTGGCCAAGGGAGGAGCTCCTCCCCCTTGGGCCACCGGCAACCGGCGGCTATGGGAGGAGGGACCGGCGGCTTCACTATTCCTCCACATGTCACCTCCTCCTCCTCCTCCCTTCTCCTCCCTTGGATCAAATGCACATGTCCACCATCTCCACCACCCATCTCCTCCCATTTTGGCTATAAATACAAGCCTCCTCCTCCTCATTTCAACACACCTCAACTCAAATTCACTTCTCTCTCTAGAAGTTGTAATATTTGTAAGGTTGTAATTTTGCTTTGGAAATAAAGGAAAGCTCCCTTGGCGCTTCAACGGTTGTAAGTTTCTCTTAGTATTAATTTATTTAACTGTTGTCTTTAATTTCCTTAGTATAATGTTTAGCGCGATGAATAGTAGCTAAACTAGTAGTTCGGTCTAAGGGGCGCACTTGTATTATAAAATGTTTTAAGACTATTAAACTTAGTGTCTAGTCTAAGTATTCAAAACTTATTCTATGTGCCATATATTAAGTCAGAACGTCCATGGTTGAGGGGACGCTTGGAATGGCAAAGCTCACCATGGGGGTTCGTAAACTTGTACGGATAAGTGGATGCTTGGAATGGCAAAGCTAATCTGAGAAGTTTGACTCATCCTAAACACCATTTGGTTGATCGGGAATGATTGATCAAATGGATGCACATAGGCTAATATAACCGGGAATGGAGTATTAGTCTAAATAGAATAAGTGTTCTACGTCCTTGGAATAGGCTAGACAGTGTACGCAAATCGAGTGCTTGGAATGGCCTTGATACACCGTTTGAATACTTAGGAGAGTCACTAAAGGTCAATGATAAACAGGATATAATACAAGTCCCCTGAAACCGAACATTTCTCTTAATCATTAAAATAGTAATTTACTTTCCAGTGTTAAAATCAACCAACCAACCAATCAATCAATCAATATAGCTGGTAGCTTTAAAACCAACCAACCGACCTTAAACACGCTCCCACGCTGCGTAATCCCCCCGAAGAACAATTATTCCCCTAGTTCCCTTGGGTTCGACCCCTACTTACCAAGTACTACCCAGTAGTATAGTTGCGAGTAGCGGACTATTATAAATTTATTTGCACAATCGCTTTGACGACAAGCGGTTCTGTCAAATTGGCGCCGTTGCCGGGGAACTAGTCATCGGATAACTGTTCTTCCCTCCCCTTTTTCTTTTCTGTTCATCTCTCTATGTCATTACCTGTCACGCATGCATGGACAACGCGATTTCTGCCCCTGTTCGGAGGAACGGAGGGAGAAGACCCTGTACAGCACTGCCGAAACTTCCACCAAGTCTGCCACAACATCAAACCTGAAAACAAAGTGTTAGAGGAATTTAAGCTGAAATGCTTTAAATTCTCTCTAACCGACTTCGCTACGATATGGTACTACACATCCACCGCTTGCAGTGCAGAACATTTCGTAGACCTCTGCGTTCCGTTCCTGAAAGAATTCTCCCCACCTTCCTTACGCCAAGAAACCCGCGAGAAGATCCTGAACCTTCAACGATCCCGGGATGAGACTTTGGACGAATACTACATAAAATTCGATGCCATTGTCTCAAGCTGCCCGCACCATGGATTTACGAAGAAAATTCTTCTCCAAAAATTTCTTCGTGGGATGAGGTCCGAAGAGCTAGGAAGAGTCAACGAAGCTATGAGAAGGTCTGCCGCAAACCTCACCATTGCAGACATGTGGTACCTGATAACTGGCCTAGCCGCTGCCACAAGACGAGTTCCCCACACTGACGAGGAAATGCAGACAGAAGAAGCTGACCCTGAGGCTGACAAAGAAGAAACCACCGAGCCGTCAGAAGAGACTCCCGAACCATCCGAGGAATCAGACATGGAAAGCACCGGAAGCAACGAAGTAGAAGTCCAGAATACCACCAACGAACTGCCTATTCCATACCCGACTATCATTACCCAGGCAGCTGAGACTATCTACGATCAGTTCTTCACGAACCAACATTACGAGGCAGAACCAAGCCTCATGAGGCCTTCCCGACTTTTCCCCTTAATTAATGAGCAACTCGCCGCAAACTATGCGATCCAAGAAGAAGCTCAAGGGAGAATGGGAAAAGGGCCCGAGCAGAATGACTCCTACATGGAGCACGCTTTCGCCATGACTGGACAAGGCAGCCCTAAAAAGGAGAACACCCAGTTCAAGAAGCTGATAGTGAAAGGTCCCTCGCCTTCTCAGAGACGTTGGAAGGAGATACCATCAGAACTGGACCCAAACCCGTCATCTGCTAAAAAATCAGGAAGACTCACCGCAAGAATCAAAGTCGGTGGAATCAAGAAGTTCGACCTCAGCCACCCATGGGACCCAAACCAATGAACCACAAACGAGGTATCGTCGAGCCAACGACGTTAAACAAGTGCACTGGTCGGGAGGTAACCCGACACTATCTTACTTTTCCGCACTTTAATTTCTGTCATTTAAATTTAGTATTTAGTTTTAAGCTTGCATGACTTTTGAACTAAGGCACGCCTTCGTTCAAAAGTGGGGGGTGAGAACCACCTGTGTACATAAATAACATGCAGCTGTTTTTTCTTTTTTAATAAGTACCTTTTTGAAAATATGAACTTAAGAATGTGAAAAAGATAAATCATAATTCATGCATTAACCTTGTGAAAATTCAACTGTTTAAAAACTTAGAATGTAACTTTCCATTTGTCCTTTGTGCTGAGATAACTAGGGATGTGGAGTTGATATAAACTGCCCTAGAGAGGCTTGGAAAGCAATCAAAGGATCAGATCAAACTATATGGTTTTCGAAGTCAGTGGAGGCTGCACTTCGGGTTTTCAGTGAATAATTGAAGTCAACTCCGCCATGAAGCATTTATGCAAAGGCGAGGACGGGAATCAGACCGTCCTCTCTCTAGTCAAAATAGCCGAGAAAATAGTTGGGCGACCCTCATCTTGACCCGCGCAAAAAGACAAAGATGAGAGGAGTGGGGAGGTATTTCCATAGGCTTGCGGGCGATGATTGGACCTCCCAAAAAGGCTCGAGAAAATGGACTAGCAATCACAAAAAGACGAAAAGCTCAATGAAGCAAATCAAAAGAGGCCAAAGGCCCAAAATTGTGAAGGTTTTAACCGAGAAAAAGTGAAGCACTCAAAAAAGTCAAATCAAAGGCCAAAGGCCGATTCACTACAACAAAAAGGCAGTCCCTCGCCAAAGAAGAAAATCAAAAAGGCTCAACTCACTGAAACCCGAATCAAATCACGTGCTAGAGAAAGCTACCAGAAAACCATATAGTAAGAGACGATCCCGAGGTTGCAGTCCAGGAGCCTAAAAAGGGCTATCTCCCGAGACATCCAATATAATTTGCATCTCAGCACGGAGGTACAAGTATTAAGTTTCTTCTATTTATTTACGCAGTTTAATTTGGTAATAAGTAAGCAATGCATGAATTAGGATAGATCGAGTACCACAGTCTAATTTTCATATTACAAAGCCAAAATTAGAACTTACGCCCTTTAATAGCATTGTTCGGGACGAACAACTAAAAGTGGGGGGTAATCTGATGGACCAAAGTTATACGAGTCAGAAACACAGTAAAACCCCCTTAATTAGACTGTTTGTCTATCTAACGTCTACGTGTTAGTCCCGATATATTTTCACAGGGCATTTTAGAGACTGAAGTGAAAACACGCTAAGGAGAGGATTTTAAGCTGAAAAGATAACAAGAGTCAATCCAAGGTCAAGATCATATGCCGACTGAAGAAATATCAAGGATCCTGACGTTGAATTGACCAGAACAAATTAATCAGAGGAATCAGGAGTGGAGTCAAGACAGACCGGGGAAGGAACACATTGACAGTTTTGTGAAAAGACTGCACAAAACTGTACAAACTCACACATTGGGCAAGGATGACCGGCCACCACTCAAGGAGGTGGCCAAGGGAGGAGCTCCTCCCCCTTGGGCCACCGGCAACCGGCGGCTATGGGAGGAGGGACCGGCGGCTTCACTATTCCTCCACATGTCACCTCCTCCTCCTCCTCCCTTCTCCTCCCTTGGATCAAATGCACATGTCCACCATCTCCACCACCCATCTCCTCCCATTTTGGCTATAAATACAAGCCTCCTCCTCCTCATTTCAAC
This sequence comes from Rhodiola kirilowii, assembly GCA_033675215.1. Lineage (NCBI taxonomy): Eukaryota > Viridiplantae > Streptophyta > Magnoliopsida > Saxifragales > Crassulaceae > Rhodiola > Rhodiola kirilowii. The sequence goes on from CM066201.1 coordinate 20,017,742, forward strand.
ACACCTCAACTCAAATTCACTTCTCTCTCTAGAAGTTGTAATATTTGTAAGGTTGTAATTTTGCTTTGGAAATAAAGGAAAGCTCCCTTGGCGCTTCAACGGTTGTAAGTTTCTCTTAGTATTAATTTATTTAACTGTTGTCTTTAATTTCCTTAGTATAATGTTTAGCGCGATGAATAGTAGCTAAACTAGTAGTTCGGTCTAAGGGGCGCACTTGTATTATAAAATGTTTTAAGACTATTAAACTTAGTGTCTAGTCTAAGTATTCAAAACTTATTCTATGTGCCATATATTAAGTCAGAACGTCCATGGTTGAGGGGACGCTTGGAATGGCAAAGCTCACCATGGGGGTTCGTAAACTTGTACGGATAAGTGGATGCTTGGAATGGCAAAGCTTATCTGAGAAGTTTGACTCATCCTAAACACCATTTGGTTGATCGGGAATGATTGATCAAATGGATGCACATAGGCTAATATAACCGGGAATGGAGTATTAGTCTAAATAGAATAAGTGTTCTACGTCCTTGGAATAGGCTAGACAGTGTACGCAAATCGAGTGCTTGGAATGGGCCTGATACACCGTTTGAATACTTAGGAGAGTCACTAAAGGTCAATGATAAACAGGATATAATACAAGTCCCCTGAAACTGAACATTTCTCTTAATCATTAAAATAGTAATTTACTTTCCAGTGTTAAAATCAACCAATCAACCAACCAACCAATCAATCAATCAAAATAGCTGGTAGCTTTAAAACCAACCAACCGACCTTAAACACGCTCCCACGCTGCGTAATCCCCCCGAAGAACAATTATTCCCCTAGTTCCCTTGGGTTCGACCCCTACTTACCAAGTACTACCCAGTAGTATAGTTGCGAGTAGCGGACTATTATAAATTTATTTGCACAATCGCTTTGACGACAAGCGGTTCTGTCACAAGTCTTGTGCTAGAAATAGCCTCGATTCATCTTTGAACACGTATTATGATCATTAGCGGTCAATGATAAACAACTATGATACAAGGCCCCTGAAACCGAATCTTTTCTTGACTTAAAACACCACCTGCACTTTACTTTCTTAGTATAAACTGCACTATCAACTGCTGACGTTCCGCAAGACTTGCCGATCACGCAACAACCGCTGTAAGTCTTCCTGTTTATTTTCAGTATTTACTTTTATGTCATTTACTTTTCCACACCAAAAACCAAAACCAACCAACCAATCAATTAGTTGTTAGCATTAAAACCTCAATCAACCTAAAAACACGCTCCCTCGCTGTACAATCGCCTCAAAGAATAGCTTATCCCCCTAATTCCCTTGGGTTCGACCCCTACTTACCACTTGCTACCCAGTAGTTAAGTCGCGAGTAGCGGACTTATAAATTTATTTGCACACATTGCCTCGCGACAAGGCAGTGCTGTCAAATTGGCGCCGTTGCCGGGGAATTAGTTAATTAATCGGATAAAGTTCTTTGAATCGATACTCGCTTCAAAACAACCATGTCTCGCGAAGGAAGCCACCATGACTACCAGGATGACGAAGAAATAAACCTGTACGATCAGAATGATGAGGTGCCACTTCCATTTGTCGACGATCCGGAACAAATCATCCGAGACAGAAGAGCTCGTGATAGGGAGGCCGCCCGACGAAACCAAGGACCACCCGAGGACCGAAATGCAGCCGGTCCAGTGCAACCCCCTATACATCGCCCACACCCTCAACCTCGACAAATGCCTAGGCAAGAACCTGTCTTTGACGACTACTATGGGAATAACAACTACCGCGCACCTACGATGGGAGAGCTGAATGCCCCAGATTTTGAAACGCAACCATGGTGCATCTACGAGGGCCCTGAACTGGAATACATTACCATCAACGCATCAGTGGCCCATAGCTTGCCCAAGTTCTCAGGAGCTCATGGAGAATCAGCAACAACTCATCTCCAACGCTTACACGGCATTTGCCAAAATCTAAAACCCAATCGAGTGAGTGTAGACGACTTCAAGTTAAAAGCGTTCTACTTTTCCCTCATTGACGCGGCGAACGATTGGTTCCTTTCATTACTTTCCGGTAGCATCAGAACATGGGCTCAGATGCAGAAGAAGTTCTTAGACAAATACTACCCAGCAGGAAGAGCAATGCAAGTAAGGAGGCAACTACAAGACATCAAGTAGGGGCCCAACGAAACCATGTACGACTACATGGAGAAATTCAACCACCTGGAAAGAAGCTGCTGTACCCTTGGACTACCCGAGAAACTCATCATCGAATACCTCATTGATGGATTAAGACCCTTAGACAAAATGCTTCTGGATGCCTCAGCTGGAGGATCCATGATGAATCTATCACTGAGTGGCATAAGAAATCCCATCACCAACGTTGCTGAAAATGCCCGGTTCAGAGAAGAGACAACTCGGCAGGAAGAATTTTCCCGAACAAAGAATGTGGCAAAAGCTGAAACATCAATGAGCTCTATGCCAGAAGAGATGAAACAAATAAAGGAGATGATGATTCAAATCCTGCGAAGACAACCAGTTCAAGTAAAGCCTTGCGAATTTTGTGGTTCTACGGACCACAAGACTGACGCATGCCCGACATTAATAGCAGAAGAACCAGGAGAAGTAAATGCAATGGGAGGATACCAAGGATACAACAACAACAGCAACGACAGATCAGGACCAAACTGGCAGTATAATCAAGCGACCAATCCAAGCTGGCAGAACGACAACTATCCGCAGAAGGAAACACAACAAGCTGCCCCTCAACTAGCCTAGTCATGCTACCAACCGCTCCACCAACAATACAACCAGAACACCCCACCAGCGAACCAGTACCAAGCAAGCTCGAGCAATCATCAAGGACCAAACAAGTCGCTTGAGGACATAATGATACAATTGTCAGGTACTGTGCAGCAGTTGAATGCTACTATACATCAAAACCAAGCCGAAACAAAGGGAGAATTATCGGACTTAAAGAAGCACATCTCCCAACTCGCTGCCTCAATATCCGCACTCACTAATGAGCCCGGCATACTCCTTTCACAAACCACTCAAAACCCGCAGGAAAATGTGAATGCCGTGACTCTTAGGAGTGGAAAAACGCTTGTCGGCAAACCCATGGAACAAGAAAAAGACAAAAGCCCGAGGCTGCCAGGAGAAGAACAAATAAGGTCCGAGTCTCTCGAAACTCTAAAGGAAGACGCGGCCGACAAAGACGACGACATGTTTGAGGAAGATTGGGACGTGACCAACGAGAAAAATGGAGACGCACCCGAAGAACACAGGCCACACCCGGTGCCCAGAACCGAGACCTCCAATATCCGCGCCACGCTTCCATTTCCAGTACCAGCTCGCGTACCCAAACAACATGTCATGGATTAGGACGTGTTTGAGTTGTTCAGTAAAGTCGAAATCAACATCCCCCTCTTGGAAGCCATCAAGCAAATCCCTCGGTATGCTAAATTTTTAAAAGACCTTTGCACCAACCGGAGGAGGAATACTAGTTATGATCAAGAGCTGATGAGTAGGAACGTGTCAGCCGTCATACAACCCAAAGTGCCCCCCAAATGTGGTGATCCGGGAACTTACACCATTCCATGCACAATCGGCAACATCCGGATCGAGAACTGCATGCTAGACCTTGGAGCATCAATCAACGTTCTTCCCTTCTCTATCTACTCATGCCTTAGGATTGGACCGCTCAAACCCACCGGTCTCACTATTCAACTGGCAGATCGGTTGTGCAAACAGCCCGACGGAAAAATAGAAGACGTCCTGGTCCAAGTAGGAGAATTGGTGTTTCCAACAGACTTCTACGTCTTAAAAATGGAGAATGGCGGACCTACAGATCATGCACCCATCCTTCTCGGCCGTCCATTTCTCAAAACATCAAAAATGAAGATAGACTGTGGAATTGGAATGCTCTCAATGGAAGTAGAAGGAGAGGTCTTCAGCTTTGACATATTCCGAGCAATGAAGCATCCTATGGAATTCGAGGAAGTACACGCTCTCGATGCTTTGGACGACTTGGTCCAAGAAGTTCAACCAGAACCAAGAGCGGACCCCTTAGAAGCCATACTCAGTGAAGCTGAAGGCTCATGCGAATTGACCGAAGACTTGCATGAAACGGTAGCCCACTTAACAATCTCGGAGCCTCTCACACCAGAATATGAAGTCAACGAGGTAAAATTATTCAAATCAAATACTTATCTACCCTCGGTAATACAAGCTCCCAAAATAGAATTGAAGCCTCTGCCCGTGCATCTGAAATACGCATTCCTAGGGGAAAATAACACGCTCCCGGTAATCATAAAGAGTGGTTTAGAAACAGACCAGGAGCGTCGTTTGATAAAAGTGCTGAGACAACACAAGTTGGCTATTGGATGGACTCTAGCCGACTTGAGAGGAGTCAGCCCGGCTGTATGCATGCACCGTATTCTACTTGAGAATGGAGCAAAGCCATCAAGAGAGCCTCAACGATGACTCAACCAAACCATGATGTAGATCGTCCAAAAAGAAATACAGAAGCTACTAGATGCGGATGTTATCTATCCCATATCAGATAGCCAATGGGTGAGTCCTGTCCACGTGGTCCCAAAGAAAGGTGGGATCACGGTTGAGGAAGATGCCGAAGGAAAAATGGTGACAACAAGGGTCAAAAACGGCTGGAGAATGTGCATCGACTACAGAAAACTGAACGCCGTCAAAAGAAAAGACCATTTCCCTCTGCCGTTCATCGATCAAAAGCTAGACCGACTGGCGGGAAAACCATACTTTTGCTTCCTGGACGAGTTCTCAGGCTACAACCAGATCCATATAGCACCTGAGGACCAAGAGAAGACTACATTCACCTGCCCATTCGGTACATTCGCCTTCAGAAAGATGTCATTCGGACTATGCAATGCCCCTGGAACTTTTCAAAGGGTAGTGACCAGCATCTTTTCAGACATGATCGGAGAATTCATTGAAGTCTTCATGGACGACTTCACCATCTATGGAGACACATTCGACGCTTGCTTAAGCAATTTGAGCATGGTTTTGGCACGATGTTGTCCATGAACTTAGTGCTCAATTATGAGAAGTGCCACTTCATGGTAACACACGGAATATTCTTGGGACATATCGTCTCACAAGAAGGCATGGAAGTGGACAAAGCAAAGATCGACCTGATCATGACTCTACCATACCCATCCACGGTCCGATACATCCAATCATTCCTTGGCCATGCAGGATTCTACCGACGATTCATCAAGGACTTCTCCAAAAAGGCGTTGCCTCTATCCACTCTTCTCCAAAAAGAAGTTCCTTTCAAATTCACCAATGCATGCAAGGAGGCCTTTGACGATCTGAAGAAAGCCCTCACTAGCACACCCATCATCCAAACTCCGGATTGGGGAAAACCATTCGAAATCATGTGCGACGCAAGCGACTTTGCTGTGGGAGCAGTTCTCGGCCAAAAGATTGATAAGAAGGTAGGTGTGATCGACTACGCCTCACGAACCCTAGATTCTGCCCAACGAAACTACTCCACCACCAAAAAGGGACTCCTGGCAGTGGTATTTGCTCTGGAAAAGTTCAGATCATATTTGCTTGGAGCAAAGGTGATAGTTTATTCTGACTATGCTGCCATCCGCTATCTGATGAAGAAGAAGGAAGCTAAGCCAAGGCTCATTCGGTGGATACTACTACTGCAAGAATTCGATGTGGAGATAAGGGACAAAAAGGGGATCGAGAATACTGTGGCCGACCACCTAAGCAGGATTGTCCGAGAAGAAGAAGAAGAAGGGCACATAACTGAATCATTTCCAGACGAGCACCTATACGCCGTCTCAACCACAGTGCCATGGTATGCCTCAATCGTCAACTACCTTGTAGGAGGTACATTTCCTCCCTCTTTTACTAAAGCACAGTGCATGAAACTTAGGCATGCCGCTAGGTTTTACTTGTGGGATGATCCCTATTTATGGAAAATAGGAGCAAATCAAATACTTAGGAGATGCATCCCCGATAATGAAATAGCTTCTGTCATTAGCTTTTGCCATGAGTTTGCATGTGGAGGACACTTTGGGCCTAGGAGAACCGCTAGAAAAATCCTGGATAGCGGCTTCTTTTGGCTGAGTTTATTTAGAGATGCATATGACAAGTGTAAAAAATGCGATAAGTGTCAAAGAGTAGGAAATGTGTCAGCTAGAAATGAAATGCCTCAAGTACCCATATTAGTCAACGATGTTTTCGACATTTGGGGTATTGATTTTATGGGACCATTCCCAGTTTCATGCGGTTATACTTACATTCTAGTTGCTGTAGATTATGTGTCAAAATGGGTAGAAGCTAAGGCCACAAGGTGCGGCGATGCAAAAACTGTCATAGATTTTTTGCGCACTAACCTGTTTTGTAGGTACGGGGTACCCAAGGCCATAATCAGCGACCAAGGAACTAATTTCTGCAACCGCATGATGGCTGCCACCTTGAAGCGCTACCATGTCCACCACCGAACATCCACAGCATATCACCCCCAAACCAATGGTCAAGCGGAGATCTCCAACCGCGAAATCAAAGGTATTCGAGAGAAAATGGTGAAACCGGGTAGGAAAGATTGGAGTCAAAGGCTAGATGAAGCTCTTTGCGCTTATCGGACGGCATACAAGACACCAATTGGAACCTCCCCCTTTCGACTTGTTTATGGGAAGGCATGCCACCTTCCAGTAGAATTAGAACATAAAGCCTATTGGGCGCTCAAGCATTGCAATCCGGATTTGAAGGCTGCCGGACTGGATAGGAAGCTTAATCTGTGTGAGCTTGAGGAATTGCGGCTTGAGGCCTATGAAGGGCAGACGGACTACAAAACGCGGACCAAGTTGTATCATGACAAATTCATCCTCCAACGCTCATTTAAGGAAGGACAACAAGTGTTACTCTTCTCCTCGCGGTTGAAGTTGATGCCTGACAAACTAAAATCAAGATGGACCGGCCCTTATACTGTGACTAAAGTATTCAACCATGGGATGCTTGAGTTGGAAAGCATGGACGATGGGGACCGATTCAATGTGAATGGACAGCGAGTGAAACACTACCATGGCGAGATCAACTTAACAACGCAGAAATACGACCTAAGCCACCCATGGGATCCAAACCAGTGATCTAGGAATGAGGTACTGTCGAGCCAACGACGTTAAACAAGTGCACTGGTCGGGAAGTAACCCGACACCTATCTTACTTTCTGTCTTTTATTTTTCTGTCATTTAGTTTTTTCCGTAAGTCGCTCTCACCCACTTGGTGCATAGAAGAAATGACTATTCAGGAATCGGACTTGGGTGCAACATTAAGCCAGCCAGGCCTACGCCAAGAGTTCAAGGCCCCAGCCAAACTCCCTCGATTATCCAGCCTCATGCCATGTCATTCACTTGACACTTTAAATGGAGTTCTGTTCTTCCCTTTTCCTTAATGTCATTTCCTTCTCATATAATATCTGCTTGCATGGCTTTTGAACTAAGTTGTGCTGAAAGGCACGCCTTCGTTCAAAAGTGTGGGGTGAGAACCATCTTTGTAAATAAATAACATATTTTTCCTTTTTCCTTAATATTATCTTTTTGAAAATATGAACTTAAGAATGTGAAAAAGATAGATCATAATTCATGCATTAACCTTGTGAAAATTCAACTGTTTAAAAACTTAGAATGTAACTTCTCATTTGTCCCTTTGTGCTGAGATAAACTAGGGATGTGGAGTTGACATAAACTGCCCTAGAAAGGCTTGGCAAGCACTCGAAGGATCGAATCAAACTATATGGTTTTCTTAGTCAGTGGAGGCTGCACTTCGGGTTTCAGTGAAGATTGAAGTCATCTCCGCCATGCAGTGTTTATGCAAAAAGAAAAAAGGCGAGGACGGGAATCAGACCGTCCTATCTCTAGTCAAAGTAGCTGAGAAAATAGATGAGCGACCCTCATCTTGACCCGCGCGAAACGGCAAGGATGAGAGGAGCGGGGAGGTATTTCCATATGCTCGCGGGCGACGATTGGACCTCCAAAAAAGGCTTGAGAAAATGGACTAGCAAGTCACAAAGAAGCAAAAGGTTCAAAGAAGCAAATCAAGAGGCCAAAGGCCCAAAATTGTGAAGGTTTTAACCGAACAAAAAATGAAGTACTCAAAGAGTCAAATCAAAGGTCAAAGGCCGATTCACTACAAAAGCTGTCCCTCGCCAAAAGAAAATCAAAGACCAAACCATTAAAACCCGAACCGAATCACGTGCTAGAGAAAGCTACAAGAAAACCATATAGTGCGAGACGGTCCCGAGAATGCAGTCCAGGAGCCTAAAAAGGGCTATCTCCCGAAATATTCAAAATAATTTGCATCTCAGCACGAAGGTACAAGTATCAAGTTTCTTCTATTTATTTACACAGTTCAATTTGGTAATAAGTAAGTAATGCATAAATTAGGATAAATCGAGTCCCACAATCTAACTTTCATATTTTAAAAGCTTACTTAGTGTGCCGCCCTTTAATAGCATTGTTCGGGACGAACAACTAAAAGTGTGAGGTGATCTGATGGACCATAAGTATACGAATCAAAAACACAGTTAAACCCACAAAATTAGACTGTTTGACTATTTAACTTTTGCTTGTTAGTTCCGATATTTATCTACAGGGTATTTTGGAGCCTAGAGAGAATACACGCTAAGGAGAGGATTTTACGCTGAAAAGATATTACGAGTCATTCCAAGGTCACGATCAGACGCCGACTGAAGAAATCTCAAGATCCTGACATTAAATCACTCAAAACAAATCCAACCGAAGGCAAACCAAAGTCAGTCCGGGGCCGAAATACACCGATAGTTTTGTGAAAACGTCACAAAACCTCACAAAACTCATCCTTTTACCCCATGTGACCGGTGGCTTTTGGAGGAGGTGACCAAAGGAGGAAGCTCCCCTCCTCCCATGACCTCCAACCGGCGGCTTCCACCCCCTCCCCTCCTCCCTTGGATGAAAACCATGTGGTTTCATCTCATCCATCCATCTCCTCCCATTTTGGCTATAAATACAAGCCTCTCTTCACTTGTAAATGCATCCTCAAATCCACATTCACAATCACTTATCTCTCTAAAGGTTTTGGTACTTTGTAAGCTTGGTTTGAATGTATAATATTCTTGTTGGTTCTTGAATATTGTAGATCGTTCTTGAGTACTCTTGTCGGTTCTTCAGTACTCAAGCTTTACTTTATTCTTGAGTACTCTTGTCGGTTCTTGAAGTACTCACCCCTTTCCCTTACTGTCTTGCTTTCGAAAACTTTACTTTACTGTCTTTCAAAAACCTTTTCAAGTACTTAGTTATGATGTCCGCTTCCATGGATATTCGTAGCTAAACTCTTTATTCGGTTTAAGGAGTGTACTTGTGTCATAAAAATTTTTAGACCCTGCACCTAGTGCCTCTCTTTGTTCAAAACTTGTTCTATGTGCCACATATAAGGTTAGAACTTCCAAGGTTGAGTGGAAGCTTTAACGGGCAAAGCTCTTCCGTGGGGTTCGTGAACATACTCGGGTAAGTGGATGCTTTAACGGGCAAAGCTTATCTGAGGAGTTCGACCTATTTCAAAAACCATTTGGTTGATCGTAACTGAAGATCAAATGGATGCACATAAGGCTAAGATACTTCGAAAGGAGGAATTAGTCTAAAATAGAACAAGTGTTTTAAACGATGTTGCAAGTCTTGTGCTACAAATAGCCTCGATTCATCTTTGAACACGTAGTATGATCATTAGCGATCAATGATAAACAACTATGATACAAGGCCCCTGAAACCGAATCTTTTCTTGACTTAAAACACCACCTGCACTTTACTTTCTTAGTATAAACTGCACTATCAACTGCTGACGTTCCGCAAGACTTGCCGATCACGCAACAACCGCTGTAAGTCTTCCTGTTTATTTTCAGTATTTACTTTTATGTCAATTACTTTTCCACACCAAAAACCAAAACCAACCAACCAATCACTTAGTTGTTAGCATTAAAACCTCAATCAACCTAAAAACACGCTCCCTCGCTGTACAATCGCCTCAAAGAATAGCTTATCCCCCTAATTCCCTTGGGTTTGATCCCTACTTACCACTTACTACCCAGTTGTTAAGTCGCGAGTAGCGGACTTATAAATTTATTTTTACACATTGCCTCGCGACAAGGCAGTGCTGTCACGGACGTATGAACAATTACAGTAATTCAAGAGACGTCCGCGGATCATAAATCAAGAGACGTCCGCGGGTGACAGCTGGCAGTCGAATTTTGTTATTTCTAATTTGCAATCTCGGGAAGTATAAAAGCAGAATAAGACAAGCCAAACCCTAGGCGGCCAGACCTCGAATTTCAGAGAGAAAAGAGACACGTTTCGGGGGGAAGAAACAACATACACGTTCGAGAGATTTAGAGAATTAGGGTTTGACCTAATTTTGGAGAAGAAAGCTGCAACGCGGTGGAGAATTCACCATTAGTAATTTCGTTCTATTTTATTCATATAACTTCATGATGTATTCCATTGCGATGAGTAGCTAAACTCATATGTGTAGGCTAGAACTCGACATTGTGATGTTTTGACTTGAGACCTATATTTATCTTTATGTTTTGCGTTATATTATTCTGCATGTTTATGGAATTGATGTGATAGCATAAGTGGAACCCTAGCGGGGGACCTTCTGTTAGTTTGTTGATTCCGATTGTCACAGTTTACTAGCAACCTAGCGGGGATAGCAAACTAGGATACGAGTAATATACCACTAGGATTGACACCCTAGGACAACTTGTAGTGTGACGGAGCGCACCACACCGTCGTTAATGTGCGATGGCTCTGTGCAAAAATAAATTTATAAGTCCGCTACTCGTACTCTACTATTGGGTAGTGAAGCGGTAAATAGGGGTCAAACCCAAGGGAATTAGTGGATAGTTGTTCTTTCGAAGATGGAAAGTGAGACAGTCGGGGGTTGGTTGTGATTTTAGTACTGAAAAGTAAAGTGCTTGAAGGACAAGACTTGCTGAAAGTAAGTGCGTAAAAGTAAAGTGCTTGAAGGACAAGACTTGCTGAAAGTAAGTGCGTAAAAGTAAAGTGCTTGAAGGACAAGACTTGCTGAAAGTAAATGCTTGAAGGACAAGACTTGCGGAAAGTAAGCAGTTGCTATGAGACTGAAAGTAAAGTGACAGGTGATGTTTTAATTAAAGGAAAGGATTCGGTTTTAGAGGCCTTGTATCATAAATCTTTTATCATTGACCTCTAATGATCATACTAAGTGTTCAAAGATGTATCAAGGCTATTTCTAGCACATGACTTGCCACACCGTTTAGAACACTTGTTCTATTTGGGCTAATTCCTCCTTTCGAAGTATCTTAGCTTATGTGCATCCATTTGATCAATCATTTCCGATCAACCAAATGGTGTTTTAAAGAGGTTGAACTTCACAGTTAAGCTGTGCTCTTTCGAGCCTCCATTTAACCACGAAGGTTCACGAACCCATGGAAGAGCTTTGCTCTTTCGAGCATCCACTCAACCAATAGTGTTCTGACCTAATATATGGCACATAGAACAAGTTTTGAACACAAAGAGGCACTTAAGAGAAGGGTCTAAAACATTGTATGATACAAGCACACCCCTTCAACCGAATGAAGGGTTTAGCTATGAATATCCATAGAGGTGGATATCATAGCTAAGTGCTAAATAAAGTAAAGGTTTTGAAAGACAGGAAAGTAAAGGTTTTTGGAAATCAAGACAAGGAAAGTAAAGGGGAGAATACTCAAGAACCAACAGGAGTAAACTCAAGAACAATAAGAATACTCAGAAACCAACAAGAGTATTCAAGATCAAAGTAACTGTTTACAAGGATTGTGCCCGAAATCTAGAGAGATAAGTAACAAGTGACTTGTGTTTTAGCTTGTTGGAATTGAGGATGATTTACAAAGGGAAGGGAAGTGTCTATTTATAGGCAAGGGGAAGAGAGGAGAGCTCAAAGAGCCGCCGGCCATGAGGTGGCTTCCCAAAAGCCACCGGCCACATGGCTTCTCCACATGGAAAGCCGCCGGCTAGGTGGAGGGGAGGAGAGTGTGAGTGGATTAAGATCTTTCCTTCCCAAAAGCCATCGGTTGGCATGTGACTCCAGTTGGTCTTCGGTTGCCCTTTGGTTGCCTCTTTGGTTGCTTCTTAGTTGACATCAAAAGGTGAGGAACTTAGACTTGGCATTTCACTTGTGTTCTTGATCTTTGTTGGAATAAGTCATTGGGACTTAGTTGTGGCTTGATCGGAGTATTGTCGGAATATGGCCAGTTCTGACTTGTAATCCACTTTTAGCGTTAAGAACTCCATTTTAGCTCGTTTCATCTTTACTCCTTGAAATAGCCTGTAGAACAAAAGTGAAACTAACAAGTGAAAGTTGTCAAGATAAAGCGTCTAATTTGGTGGGTTTAACTGTCTTAACGAATCATATAAATATGGTCCATCAGATCACCCCACACTTTTAGTTGTTCGTCCCGAACAACGCTTTTTAAGAGATGCACACACAATCCAAGTAAAAACTTCAAATAGGAAAGTGAGAATATGGAACTAGATTTATCCTATTCATGCATTACTTACTTATTACCAAACTAAACTGTGTAAATACTTAGAAGAAACTTGATACTTGTACCTTCGAGCTGAGATGCAATTTAATTTGGATGTTTCGGGAGATAGCCCTTTTCAGGCTCCTAGACTGCATTCTCTGGACCGACTCGCACTATATGGTTAACTTGTCACTTCCTCTAGCACATGATTCGGTTCGGGTTTCACTGAGTTGAGCACTTTGATTTCCTTATGGTGAGGGACAGCTTCTGAAGTGAATTGGCCTTTGGCCTTTGACGTTGAATTGGAGTTTCTTCACTTTTGTTCGGTTAAAACCTTCACATACTTTGGCTTTTGGCCTTTGATTAGCTTCTTCGAGCTTTTGCTTCTTTGTGACTTTCTAGTCCATTTTCTCAACCCTTCTTTGGGAGGTCCAATCATTGCCCGAGAGCATATGGAAATACCTCCCCGCTGATGAGGGTCGCTCATCTATTTTCCCGGCTACTCTGACTAGAGATAGGACGGTTTGATTCCCGTCCCGCCTCTTGGCATAAACGCTGCACGGCGGAGATGACTCTGATCTTCTTTGAAACCCGAAGTGCAGCCTCCACAGACTTCGTAAACCATGTAGTGAAATCTAGTCCTTCGATTGCTTGCCAAGCCTCTCTAGGGCAATTTATATCAACTCCACATCTCCTGTATATCTCAGCACAAAGGGACAAATAAGAAGTTACATCCTAAGTTTTTAAACAGTTGAGATTTCACAAGGTAAATGCATGAATTATGATATATCTTTTTCACATTCTCAAGTTCATATTTTAAAAAAGATAATATTAAAGGAAAAGGAAAAAAGAAAGCATGTCAATTAACTATATACAAAGGCGGTTCTCACCCCACACTTTTGAACGAAGGCGTGCCTCACAGCACGACTTAGTTCAAAAGTCATGCAAGCAAATATATACAAGAGAAGGAAATGACATTAAGGAAAAGGGAAGTACTGAACTCCCTTTACGGTGTCGTTACATGTCGAGGACATGAGAGCGAACGACATGGCTCGAAGCTGGATAATCGAGGGAGTTCGGCTGGGGCCTTGAACTCTCGGCGCAGGCCCGGTATTTCTCGGAAGCTGCCTGGCTGATCTGATCTTGCTCCAAAATCCGATTCCTACATGTTAGACATTCCTTCTATACAAAATGGGTGAGAGAGACTGATAAAGTAAAAACTAAAGGACAGAAAATAAATGACTGAAAATAAGATAAGTGTCGGGTTACCTCCCGACCACTACCTTTGTTTAATGTCGTTGGCTCGACGCATGGGGATCACAAGTTCGGATCCCATGGGTGGCTCAGGTCGTAGTGTTGTGGTGTGCCTACTTTCATTCTTGCCTTGACTTTTCCCGATTTCTTGTGAGATGATGTTCTCGGGTCAGGATTCCTTTGTTTCGGTAGTTTTTCTTTCCATTGTCTTTGAGAAGGCAAGGGACCTTTGACCATAGCTGCTGGTCTTGCTACTCTTACAGTCTCTCTTGGTAGGTCAGAAATTTGTGTACCGACATCCGAGATAGGCACAATGTCTGGCGGTTTCCTTGTACTTGGGCGGCCATCATAATCATCAATGTAGAAATCTAAAATTTTGCCGCCAAATGTAAGTGATAACAAGCCCTTGCCCATGTCGATCCATGCCTTGGTGGCGAAGAGAAAAGGCCGTCCCAATATAAGCGTTGGAGGGTCGTCTTCGCTGGTCTCTCCCGTTTGTATTACATAAAAGTCTGCAGCAACGACGAGCTCTCCCACATGGAGTATTAGATCTTCAAGCACTCCAACCGGTCGGATACACGATTTATCTCCTAACTCGATATTTGACCTTGGTGGTTTCAATGGGCCATGCCCTAATAAGTAATATAAGGAGTAAGGCATGGCATTGACGGCAGCCCCAATATCGATTAAGCACTTGTGAATTTGGGCTTTACCAATACCACATGTGACTATGAAGGCCCCTGGGTCCTTATCCCTTTCCGGTTGTGACTCCTGATCTTCTAGGGAAATGTTTTGCTCCGATGCATAGATGTTAGTTGGGGAATCCCATCTGAGACCATCAGAGTCATTGTCATCCCAGCCAGATGCCGGTATGTCAAAGTGTGTAATCGGTGGGGCTGTCATGCTAACCGTGAATGCATAGCGTCCATTGTCAGCATGCGTGACCCACGTTCTGCAATCATTGGGTCGGTCTTCTTCTTGATTCCAATCAGGACGGTGCCTACGGGCGAAGTGTTTGTTCGTAAGTTTGTAAGTTGTGGATCGTGCTGCTTCTTCCAGTGCTACCTTCATGTTTGACTTCCTTATCATGCTAATATTCGCCTTTGGGTTTTGGATGGTCTGTGAAGGAAGTCTGCCAGGTTCATTAATTGAGTGCGGACATTGAGGTGGCGAGCTGTGACATTTGTTTGGTTAAATCAGAAATTGCCCCGTCAGTTTTTGCCTGGAATTGGTGTAGCAAAGTACCCAATTGATTTACGCTTCCTGCGAATTCCTTCATTGTGTCTTCAAGCGACTTGTTTGGTCCTTGATGATTGCTCGAGTTGGCTTGGTACTGATTTTGTCCCTTCTATTGATATTGTCCTGTCGGGTACTGGTTTGGTCCTCTTTGCTGATATTGGCCTGCTGATGGAGCATTCTGGTTGTACTGCCGGTGGGGAGGTTGGTAGAATGACTGAGCTAATTGCGGTGCGGCTTGTTGTGTCTCCCTCAGAAGATGGTTGTCGTTCCGCCAGTTCGGACTGGTCGCTTGATTATACTGCCAGTTTGGTCCGGCTCTGTCGTTACTGTTGTTGTTGTTGTATCCTTGGTATCCTACCACTACATTCACTTCTTCCGGTTCCTCTACTATTAATGTTGGGCATGCGTCGGTCTTGTGGTCCGTAGAACTGCAGAATTCGCAAGGTTTTACTGGAACTGGCTACCTTCGTAGGATCTGGACCATCATCTCCTTCATCTGTTTCATCTCCTCGGGCATGGAGTTCATCGGTGTTTCTTCAGCCTTTGCCACATTCTTTGTTCGGGAAAATTCTTCCTGCCGAGTTGTCTCTTCTCTGAATCGGGCATTTTCAGCAACGTCGGTGATGAGATTCCTTATGCCACTCAGTGATAGATTCATCATGGATCCTCCAGCTGAGACATCCAGAAGCATTTTGTCTAAGGGTCTTAATCCATCAATGAGGTATTCGATGATGAGTTTCTCAGGCAGTCCAAGGGTGCAGCAGCTTCTCTCCAGGCGGTTGAATTTTTCTAGGTAGTTGTACATGGTTTCATTGGGCCCTTGCTTGATGTCCTGCAGTTGCCTCCTTACTTACATTGCCCTTCCTGCTGGGTAGTATTTGTCTAGGAATTTCTTCTGCATCTGTGCCCATGTTCTGATGCTACCGGAAGGCAATGAAAGGAACCAGTCGTTTGCCGAGTCAATGAGGGAAAAGTAGAACGCCTTTAACTTGAAGTCGTCTACGTCAACGCCATTGAGTTTTAGATTTTGGCAAATGCCGTGTAAGCGTTGGAGATGAGTCGTTGCTGATTCTCCACGAGTTCCTGAGAACTTGGGCAAGTTGTGGACCACTGATGTGTTGATGGCAATGTTTTCCAGTTCAGGGCCCTCGTAAATGCACCACGGCTGATTTCTAAAATCCGGTGCCGACAGTTCTCCCATAGTAGGTTCGCGGAAGTTGTTATCCCCATAGTAGTCATCAAAGATGGGTTCTCGCCTTGGCATTTGTCGAGGTTGAGGGGGTGGTGGATGTCTAGGGGGTTGTTGCACTGGACCAGCTTCATTTCGGTCCTCGGGCAGGCCTTGGTTTCTTCGAACGGCCTCCCTATTACTAGCTCTTTGGTTTCGGATGAGCTGTTCCGGATCGTCAATAAATGCAGGCGGCTCATTATTTCGATCGTACAGGTTTATCTCGTCGTCATCCTGATAGTCATGGTGGCTTCCTTCGCGAGACATGGTTATGCAGAAGCGAGTGTGAAATTTAAGAGAAGAAGAAAAAGAAAGAACAAATATCCTATTGTTAACTCTAACTCCCCGGCAACGGCGCCAATTATGACGGAGCGCACCACACCGTCGTTAATGTGCGATGGCTCTGTGCAAAAATAAATTTATAAGTCCTCTACTCGTACTCTACTATTGGGTAGTAAAGCGATAAGTAGGGGTCGAACCCAAGGGAATTAGTGGATAGTTGTTCTTTCAAAGATGGAAAGTAAGACAGTCGGGGGTTGGTTGTGATTTTAGTACTGAAAGTAACGTGGGTTGGTTGTGATTTTAGTACTGAAAAGTAAAGTGCTTGAAGGACAAGACTTGCTGAAAGTAAGTGCGTAAAAGTAAAGTGCTTGAAGGACAAGACTTGCTGAAAGTAAATGCTTGAAGGACAAGACTTGCGGAAAGTAAGCAGTTGATATGAGACTGAAAGTAAAGTGACAGGTGATGTTTTAATTAAAGGAAAGGATTCGATTTTAGGGGCCTTGTATCATAAATCTGTTTATCATTGACCTCTAATGATCATACTAAGTGTTCAAAGATGTATCAAGGCTATTTCTAGCACATGACTTGCCACACCGTTTAGAACACTTGTTCTATTTGGGCTAATTCCTCCTTTCGAAGTATCTTAGCTTATGTGCATCCATTTGATCAATCATTTCCGATCAACCAAATGGTGTTTTAAAGAGGGTTGAACTTCACAGTTAAGCTGTGCTCTTTCGAGCCTCCACTTAACCACAAAGGTTCACGAACCCATGGAAGAGCTTTTCTCTTTCGAGCATCCACTCAACCAATAGTGTTCTGACCTAATATATGGCACATAGAACAAATTTTGAACACAAAGAGGCACTTAAGAGAAGGGTCTAAAACATTGAATGATACAAGCACACCCCTTCAACCGAATGAAGGGTTTAGCTACGAATATCCATAGAGGTGGATATCATAGCTAAGTGCTGAATAAAGTAAAGGTTTTGAAAGACAGGAAAGTAAAGGTTTTTGGAAATCAAGACAAGGAAAGTAAAGGGGAGAATACTCAAGAACCAACAGGAGTAAACTCAAGAACAACAAGAATACTCAAGAACCAACAAGAGTATTCAAGATCAAAGTAAATGTTTACAAGGATTGTGCCCAAAATCTAGAGAGATAAGTAACAAGTGACTTGTGTTTGAGCTTGTTGGAATTGAGGATGATTTACAAAGGGAAGGGAAGTGTCTATTTATAGGCAAGGGGAAGAGAGGAGAGCTCAACACATGTCACAAGGGGAGAGGAGAGCTCAAAGAGCCGCCGGCCATGAGGTGGCTTCCCAAAATCCACCAGCCACATGGCTTCTCCACATGGAAAGCCGCCGGCTAGGTGGAGGGGAGGAGAGTGTGAGTGTATTGAGATCTTTCCTTCCCAAAAGCCATCGGTTGGCATGTGACTCCGGTTGGTCTTCGGTTGCCCTTTGGTTGCCTCTTTGGTTGCTTCTTAGTTGACATCAAAAGGTGAGGAACTTAGACTTGGCATTTCACTTGTGTTCTTGATCTTTTTTGGAATAAGTCATTGGGACTTAGTTGTGGCTTGATCGGAGTATTGTCGGAGTATGGCCAGTTCTGACTTGTAATCCACTTTTAGCTTTAAGAACTCTATTTTAGCTCGTTTCATCTTTACTCCTTGAAATAGCCTGTAGAACAAAAGTGAAACTAACAAGTGAAAGTTGTCAAGATAAAGCGTCTAATTTGGTGGGTTTAACTGTCTTAACGAATCATATAAATATGGTCCATCATAGTGCAACCTAGCGGGGAGCTATAAGTTGTAAAACATTAGAAATCAAAACGGTTGGGTTAATGATTTAGTCTTGCATCACAATCGAAAGTTCTAGCTTGCACTGTTCTTTGACATTTGATACTTGAATTTGTGTGACGTTTAGTCTCTTGATAATTGATCGTTATTGCTACTTGCGTTTTTTTATTTGACTTGTTGAATTTCAAAACCCCCCATTGTTACTTTCATACTTAGTGAAACAGATTCTTATACCGATCTCTATGGATACGACCCGACTTACCACTTGCTAGTCGGAGATAAAGAAAAAATTATTTTTGACGGGTACAACGACGCCCGTCAGGGATGTAGTACCCTAGAAACGCTTTTTAAACCCTTGAAAACAACCTTTTCCTTTTATTGATTCACTTACTATTTGACAATCAACAATTTGAACCATCACTTTAGGAAATAGACTTATTTAGTAAAATCGAATAGTGATCTTAGGTTTACAATTGCTCCTTGGACGACCCGGTACTTACCGGTCAAATATAAATTGTTTTTTACTGTACTAAAACTACACGTTCAGATACTTGGATTGTTACCTTTGTCGGAACGACCACACTTTAAAATACAAGATTGATCATTAGATATCTATGATAAACATGTCACAATAGAAACCCTAGACTGAATATTCTCGCTGATTGAAAACCCTAATACTTGTCTTTTTTCTCGTGTTTCCAAGTACTTGCTCAAAAAACCCCCTTCTTTATTTGTTTACAGTTACAGCTTCACAAACCAGTTCTCTTGGGTTCGACCCTGCTTGCCGCTACACTAGCTCACTAGTAGGAGAAATATAAATATTAAATTTGATGTGTCAGACGACGCGCGTCATGCACCATGTTGATGTTCTTGGTCATTAGCATTGTCGTCATTGCCTCCAACTTCACCATCTTCTACGTGACTTCTTTTTTGCAATCGCGGTTAACTGCAATCTGCAACTCCATTGAACGAGTTCCCGAAAACCACCGTGTTCCCAAGCTGGCTTTCTATGCAAGTAAGGGACTTTTTTAGTAAGTGTTTGACAAGAGATCTGACACAGCGATGGACGACAATGGAGCTTTTGAATCATCTGTTTGTCAAAAAGCTCGAAACTTTCGTGAAGCCTAGATCAATTTCTCCTATAATTGTTTTAGATGATCAATTATGGATCACATCAGAATCGATGATGAATCGTCTGAGCAAACCGAAATGCATATGGAAGGTGAGTTTCGAGGAGTTGCAAGATGACAAAATGGAGTACAAGGCGGGTGTTTCAGGGAGACCAAATTGGGTTCCGAAGAAGATTGGAGAATAAAAATTGTTGCAATGGTTTTTGATCGAGGGGTTTTAGGGTTTTCTGTTCATGAAGTAGTAATCTTCATGGAATTGAATGATCAGTATACCCTTACTATCTAATAAAACAGATTTTTAGTTTTTAATAAATATTAATTATTAGGGTCGTTGATATTAAGATCGTGCGTTGAGATTAATTCTCATTTCTAATGAAATCTACTTCTTCTCATTTGATCCCAACTCTTATATGAGGTCCTATCCTCACCAACCTCAATTTGGTAATCACCGGTGACCCTCATTACATTCACTACATTTTTTTATAATGGGGTACAACAATTAGAAATAATACAATGCATATGACACCTTATCAGCTAGTACATATATATTAATATTTGAAGCTCTAGTAAGACATCTTGACCGGATCCGAAATCATATGGCACATTTCTCCACTTCTGAAGCGTAGGCCGGGTTCGACACCTTTACCATGCATTGATCCGCACATCTACCCCAAATCACCATCGGTACATTCTCGACACTTGAAGCTCAGGCCACCTTGGGCACCTTTATCGTTGTAAGACAAAACACGTCCATCTTAACGACCGGAGGAAGCATCACGCGCGAGACGTAAAGAAGAAAGTATCCACGCGCATCCGAGGAAGCATCACGTGCGAGATGTGAAGAGGAAAGCATCCACGACGGATGTAGGAAGCATCCACGCGCGAGGCTGGACGAGGTAGAGAGAAAAGAAAAGGAAGAGGAAAATCTCACAAAATTGTGAGAAAATGGTGTCCCCGGGACTTGAACCCTAGATATAAGGAATTGTATGTGACTCCTTAACCAACATCCACCACCGTGTTAGCAACATTCACTGCATCTTGAGCTCTAACTTTAATTTGCGAATTTCACCAAGGGATCGACTTATGAGTACATTTGTGAGATTTTGGGAGATGATTAATTAATCTTGTGGCTCAACACGAGTCAAGGAGGTTTCAAACGAGGTTTATTCATTATTTATTCAGACATGGTAGCTTGCCGTCGGAACTTGGAACAAGTCATTAAGGGATATGTTCTAAGTTCTTGACTAGGCGGTGCAATCAGGCTGACAGTGGACATGCAGGACTTGTTTCAGAGATTCATTGATGTTTGCTTCTCAGCATTGGTTACATATTAGAAGATAGTGAAAAAGTATAAAAACATTACCTGAACTATCACCTCATTTCAAATCAAGTACTGAACTATCAAAAGTTTCAATTTAAATACCTAAACTAACACCTCATTTCGAATCAAGTATGTAATTATCAAAAGTTTCAGTTCAAGTATCGAACTATCAATTCTTTTCAATTCAAGTACCCGCTAATCAAAAACCATATTTATTCTCTTAATATTTAGTTTATTAAGTAAAATATTAAACTTTAACCCGAATAAATAACTATGCAATCTTAATATCCCATCAAATATTAAAAAAACCTGAATAAATAACTAAATGAATTATTTATCTTTAATTTTATCAATTGAGTAATAAAATTTATATAATGACAATATAAATTATAAATATTTTCCAATGACAAGACTTTCACTAAATTATAAGTATGTTTAATAATTTTAATAAAAATTTATGTGCCTTTAATTTTGGTTTATGTGTTGCAATTCAATTATTTGAATTTAACGGATAAATTTTTTTAATTTAGTAAAGATATTTATATGAATTAAAATATGTTTTTCAAATTGAATAGTTATTAGATAAGTAATATCGTAGGATTAGTGATAAGTGAACTAAATATACTCATCATTAAAAATATAACGTAATATTGTAATACTATTATTTTTTTGTATTTTTAATATTCGAATGTTAATTTAATAATAGTAATTTTATGTTTCAGTACTTGAATTGAAAGAATTGATAGTTTAGTACTTGATAGGTTAGTACTTGACTTGAAATGAGATGATAGTTCAATACTTAGTTTAAAACTTTTGATAGTTCGGTACTTGATTTGAAATGAGGTGATAGTTCAGGTTATGTTTTTGTACTTTTCATCCTAGTCGGTTCCTTTTGTAAACAGATGTGTGGTTTATTAAACATTATTAAATTAGATGGGACAAATTTTATTATAAAAATAATAAATTTAAATGGTATTAATTAACGGAGTTAATTTATTATGTGCAATTTAATCCAAAAGTACTAAATTAAAAATTGAAATAATCCAAGGCGTAATTTGAAATGGTGTGATAGTCCAAATAGTACTTTTTGTAATTTTCCCTCTATTTTATCCTTTGCCCCACAAGAGATTGATTAAATCAATTTCCGTAATAAACACTGAAATATATTTATCTAAGGGTTGAGATCTGGTGAAAAGTGACTTTAAGGTGAGAAATAAGAATTATTCTTGTCCATTGATTTTTGATAATCAAGCGCCCAGATCAATTTAAATTTTTAAACAAAAACACGGTAGTTTAAGCCTATAGGGTTATTTTCGTCCCACACCAATTCCATAACTGCTCACGTTATTTTCATCGGCGAACCCTAACCCTAACCCTAACCAGCTCTTCTTCGAAGTCGAAACTACGAACGATACCCCTCACCGCCTCAAACGAAGCGAACGGACGCCAGAGGAAACGAGTCCGAGGACGACGGTCATGGTTCGAAAAACCATACCGAAGATGACCATCGGCGACCTCCGCCGAAGCAACCGATTCAACGTCGGGTAAGTTTTCGGTTTTCAATTTTCGTTTTCCATTTCTCAATTGTTACAGCGCGATTCGATATCTCCGTAGCGTAACCCAGCAAAATCCGTAGCATCGAGTTGGTTTTGGAAAGGGGTGAAACGTTGCCTTGTTTACACACGATAATATGTCGACTATGGTGAATTGTTGCAATCTGGGTTTTTATTTGATACGATTGTTGAAATCAGGCTTCAGGTTGACATCTGCCTTCATTTCTTGCTTCTGATCTTGTTCAACCTAGCTTCTGATCTGGGTTGTGATTGAATATTTGATTTCAGTCTAATTGGTTTTCTCCCTTTTGTCTTTATGACTTGTTGTTCTCTTAATGATTTTAGTATCTGTTTAGACATTAGTGGCTTGAAATTTTGAATGTTCGAGGACACTGTCTCAAGTTATGATACCATTGGTTTGAAAATACATGAAAGCTGTTCATGTCCTAATGACTTGTCAGACTTGGTTCTGAATCTGTGACGTCCATCCAGAGTTGTAATCTTCTTGGTTTGATTCACACTCAACCAAGTGCTGTGTACATCTTTTCAAAACTGGGGTTTTTTTTAAGTGATCGCTTTGCTTGCTACCTTCACCAGTTCCTTACTTGACTTGTTGGTGCTGAAAAGATATTATATCTATTTTTTTTGAGGAAAAAAGATAATATATCTTTTAATTCACAAGTTATGTTATGCAACATGAAGCGCCAAGTAGAGTAGTGTGCCTAGTTGACAGCATATCCGTAGCTCAAACGTTGCCTTGTTTTCGTAACACAAGGTTCTTTATACGTATCATTAGAAGCATAATCCGTAACAAATTGATTGGGTCATTATCCGTAATTGTAGAAGCATAATCCGTACATGTGGATCATTATCTGTATTCTGTAGCGTAGTAAACATTATCCGTATTACATTTAAAAGATGCATAACTTGTTTATATTTACTTCTTATAGCTGTTGCAAAAAAAGCGGCTATTAGCTAATTTTTATTCTTTCTTTTTCATTGACAGAGAGTTTGGAGATAAAGGTGCGGTCTGTAATGGGAAACTGCAGCCACAATGATAAGTCCAGACGAATATTGTAAGGGGAAGACAAGCAAAAGCACCTATTGTTGATTTGTAGGAAAACTATGTAACTTGATAACTACGAATTACGTATTTTGTACCACATATGTATTGGGTACCTTGTTTTTTGGCCAGAAGGGTATGAACAATGTGTTTCCGTGTATTGTTCTTCAATTATTTTGGACATGTGAACAGGTAATGAGCAATGTATTCACGCATGTGTATCGCACAGGTTACTTTTCAAACATAATCCGTAGTAGGCACAACATAATCCGTATAAAATACAGTATAATCCGTAGAAATCACTGCATTATCCGTATAAATCACAGCATAATCCGTAGTAATCACAGCATAGTCCGTAGTAATCACACCATAATCCGTATCATTGTAAGTATAATCCGTACCAGTATAAACATAAGTAAAAAAGTTTAGTTAAAATCCGTATAAATGGATGAATAATCCGTAGCAAAATATTATATATTTCCGAAAACATATGTTAAAACAAATTAGATGAATAATCCGTAGCAGTGTACGCATAATCCGTAGCAATGTACACATTATCCGTAGGAGTGTACGCATAATCCGTAGTAAAGGAATCATGTTTTTCTAAAATTCAGGATGATACAAAAACATAAAGAACAATGACCAATTTTTTATAAAAAATGTTATACACATCACTGCTACTGCACCAGGAAGCCCCATATGGTGAAACAAAAATTACAACTTGGCTGAAATCGAAATCTTCAGATTGATAATCCTTTAGCACTGGCACCACGAGCATGGACAACACGCTCAGGGATCCTTTATCGGTCAAAGTTGGAAAGCTTTTCGACCAAATGGTAATCCTCAAGGAGGATTAGACCTGTCAAAGCAGAGATCCATAAGTATTCACAGCACATCAACTTTCATGACAATTGATATAACTAGCTATTCATTTCCTACGGATCGAACATAAACCCTAAGGCATCATCAAAAAACACTAATTATTTATCAACAGCATTTCCAAACTACAAATAGTAAGATGATTCTCTATATTCGCTAATTATGCAAATTGCAAAAGACGTGGCTAGCACTCGAAATCCCAAGTATTAACTTGCCTCGAGCAATGATCAAACTAAAGTTACAGCTGCCTGCACATTTCTTATAACATTAAGAAGTCAATTAACCAGCAGCAATATATCACCTTCAACTAAAACAGTCATCTTCTCTATATGAATACACAGATTTGGTTCTTCACACCACCAAAAAGTCCACACAAAATTCATCAAATTATACTGAAAGGCAAACCTCCTGATATTGTGTGTTAACGGACACAGCTAAATAGAGTACTTGCCTTATCAATACAATATATAGCTTTTTGCTCTTCTGATTACTGGCCCATGTGTCCATCATGAGAAATAAGTACTGATTCTAGGAAGCCTTCCTCTAGTGCTGTCACCTTGGGTCGTCATATCACTAACAGTATCACCTTTCTCTCCCTCAGACAAGTCCTCAGACATATCTGCCACGGCCTCCCTGCGCCCCTTTTCACGCTCAAGGCGACGCTTGGCCTTTCTTTGGGTTTCCTCACCCTCCAGCTACATAACCAAAGTAAGACTTTCATATCTTACTAACAAATCGCCTAAAGCATGTCACATTGAGTTCCTCCCAGGTTCGGACTCAACTTTTTACCACATCAACATTAAGAAACGGAAAAAATAAGACCCAAATAAAGAAAAAGAAAATATTTGACTTCATTTGAAAGAAAAAGACATATTCCACAAAAGACAAAGGACTGCATAAACCCCCAACAAGTGTCATTTTCATACACTCAACAATCGCATATACACAAAACCAAAGATACCATATACTATATAGATATAGTTCAAGAAAATCATACTTTTCCAGCAGAAAACACTGTTGGCCACAGAGACATCATAGAATGACTGTCTTTACTAGGGAGGTATGAAATAGGGGATTAATTAATTAACACCAGCCACATCAAACAAAATCTATTGGGAAGCCAGCACTGCCACTCAGAAGACCAAAATCCAATTAAATCCAGAGAAGAAATAAAATCAAGCCAAAATTGCCCTCTCCACACAGATCAGGAAAACAACAACAACCGCTCAAAAACTTCTCTATATGAATACACAGATTTGGTTCTTCACACCACCAAAAAGTCCAGACAAAATTGTCAAGACACTTCAAATTAAGTTAATCCCTCGCCTTAATAACAATTTCAACTCAAAGAAGCTTTCAAGCATACATAATCACAGAAATACACAAATCAATACATCCAACAAGGAAAACAAGGTGTCCAGTAACTACAATCTAAAGTAAACGGCACTTGATCCGATCCTGCCGTGCTGAGATTGTCCCTCGCTTGATCGGCCCGCACATGAAAAACCTAGCGACCGCAACCCTCCATCTCCTGCGACCGCCTCTCCGTCCTCGTCGGTTGCAACGGCAGAGCCGAAAACATTCGGCGGAGGGGTCGACTGATTGTCGGTCGTCGTCTTTCGGGTAGTCGATTTCTTTTGATATTTTTGTGGACTAAATTACCCCTACAACCGTGAATTAGGTTATTTTGATAAATATTATGTGTCTAATCTTGATCGTTGATTAAGCAAAATCAATGGACTAAATAAATTCTTATTTCTCACAAAAACAGCAACTTCTCATCTGATCTTTTTCCTCTACAATCATTGTATGTATAGTTAAATTATTCTCAAAATTAAACTAAATAACAACATAGATACTATAAACACTCATTTTGCGAATCACTAGTTACACTTTTTGTCTCATTTTTAAAATAAGATCAATTGGTTGATAAGAATTTATAAAACTCAGAATATGAACATCTCGGCAGAAATCCTATAAAAATATAAACTATCGTGCTGAATTGATAATAAATTAATTTGTTGATAAAGATAATAAAGTAATTTGTTGATAAAGATAATAAAGTAATTAAACAAAGAGTCTAGGGCTCCATACTTGTCATTCACAGTTCAAAATAAGCTTCTTAAAATATTCCTTGAGGCTGTTCTAAAATATTATATGTTAGAGTTGGGTTGGCTTAATTTATAAAGCATTAATTTTTTTTTCGAATAGTTTTTTATTTTTATTTTTTTGAGGAAGGGGGTAGTGGGTACAATAATATTTTCAATACAAATCGTGATAGCTTTAATTATCTAGTACATTAATATTAATCTCTGAAATTCTATCAAGACATCTCAAATAAATATCGAAATCATTGATACATATATCTGCATCTTGAAGCACACGACAGGTCCGACATCTTTACCATGGATCCGAACACATCTACATGGAAACCATTGGTACATTCTTTAACATTTGAGCATGTGCCATATATCGGGCACCTTTACCATTGCAAGACACGCCATCTTCGTCATGACTGTCGAATAGCACCTCCATTGGAGGTCACACCACATCCACGCGCGAGGCGGGAAGAGGAAGTCATTTGCGAGGGATGTAGGAAGCATCCACGCGTGAGGCAGGACGAGGAAGGCATCCGCGAGGGATGTAGGAAGAGAGAAAGGAAAATGAAGAAAAAAACTCATAAAATTGTGAGAAAAATGGGTGTCCCCGAGATTTAAACTCAAGGTGTAAGAATCTATGCAGAATCCTTAACCAAAAGGGCACCACTCCTGTTGACATTTTTATTTCGATTAAAAAAAGTTTTTAATGAATTCTAAACATATTTTTATGAGAAACTGGATACATTAGCCAAATAAGAGTTTTTTTATATTTTGGCCTCTTTTGAAACTCAAATCTCAATTTTGCGCTGTTTTAAACTCCAATATCGAATTTGCCCTGTTTTTAAAGAAACCGGTTTGCTGATTGTGCGCCTGCGAGGCAATACAAATCTGGTCGCGTGGCAAACCGGGACGCTAGATGAAACCGGTTTCCTGCGGAATAAATCTAGGATTTCATTTCTTTCACCTCCGCCGGCTCTATCCCCTCTCCTCCGCCTCTCCGCCCTTCCGACCGTGCTACAACGCTCCCGCGACTAAATCCAACTCCGTTGATTGTGTTAGTATGCCCTTGTTACTCTGATTCGTCAAACCGATTCCCCCTGAAACGGTATTGTATATTATGTTTATAAGTTGAATTATATTCGATTTGGGTGTTAAATTGTTGAATTGTTTGTGTTGAATTATTGAATTGGGTGTTAATTAGTTGAAATGTTTGTTTTAGAAATGTTGAATTGGGTGTTAATTAGTTGAATTATTCGTGTTGAATTGTTGAATTGGATTTTTCAAAATAATTGTTGTTGACGTGAATTATTGTTGATTGTGTTGAATTGTTTGAATAATTATTGAATTGTTCATTATGTTTTTGTTGAATTGGTCTATTTCCAAACAATATCTATTTTAGAAGTTTTTTATTTATGGACGTTTATTTATCGATTGTAGGTATGACATCACATAGATCATCATCTTCTAGGAATGTCCCATCGCAGTCCACTTTGAATCCCAATATGGATGTGAACGACATAATAAATCCCGGTCCTATCGATGATTAAGTTCTTACTCGGCAGAATAGGCACTGAACTCAAGAAATTTGGAATAATTCGATAAGTTTATCTTTTAATTAAACTTGAGTTTCTATTGTGTCATTTTGTATGTAATTTGTTACTAATGTTGAAATATTTTTTATGTAACAGATGGATCCAAAAGTGTACGCACCGCTTACGGTTAAGCATGGTATCAAGGAGACGCCAGATGAGCGCATTAGGCAGTATGTCGCCAATGCTGGGTTCTACCCTTTGAGTATTGTGTGCAATGTGACGTCCGATCCAGCGTTGGTGACTGCACCAGTCGAGAGGTGGCGGCCCAAGACGCACACTTTCCATTTTAATGGAGGGGAGGCCACCATAACGCTGCAGGATGTGGCACTTCTTACTGGTCTACCCAAAGAAGGAAGGCATATAATGGGTCACTAGCATTTGACATGGCTGCTAATTTGCATGAGACTGCTTGGTGACTACCCTGATTGTCACAAGGACTCACCGTCTCTGGCGAATAGGACATGGTTCAATAACAATATGTCGATGATCTCAGCCGATGTAGATGAGGAGACGTTGAAGAGATACGCAAGGGCGTATATCCTTCAACTGCTTGGATTGACCTTATTTTCAGAACTTAGCGGTAGCAGCATCCCACTCCACTTTCTTTCCTTATTGGAGCACCTCGATACTGTTTGACAGTACAGCTGGGGGAGTGCAACGCTGGCATATTTGTACTGTATGCTTTCCAGAGCATGCAGATTGGGTAAGAGTCAGATTGTTGGACCTGTTCTCCTATTACAATTCTGGAGCTGGAAAGCGTATGCATTTGGGAGGCCAAAGTGTATATTTAGGAACCTGCCCCCACTGGATGCTGATATTGACTCATTACACAGGAGAGCTTGGACGTATATGTAAGCATTTTATATGTTATTTATATATTAATTTGTATTTTTCATTATAAATATTAATATTTGTGTTTATGTGCAGGAAATGGCATGGGCCAAAACATTACATCAGGTACCTAAAGGTAGTTTGTTTTTCTACCGCGATGAGTTCCAGCAGATGCAGATCAGAGATTTCATCTAGAGACCATACGATGAGAGGTTATTTCATCTTTTGAACCCTATTTGTCTCGAGGGTCGATAGTCTTGGAGAGCTGACGTGCCACTCATGTGCTTCAATGTCATTTAGTGGCATCACTCGGGACATGTTATGAGACAGTATGGATGTCTCAAGTTATTCCACCGTAGGGGATAGCTTGTTCGGACGAGAATCATGGTAAGGATATAAAGTTGAAAGTGGATAGGGGTGTGCATCATTATCGGTACATTCAGATGAGGTATAATTGCGTTCAGAATCTTGTTAATGGAGAGGCATCTGATTTTTGTGACATCGCGTCCCCCGAGTACTATGGTTGGTACTCCATGATCACTCGCAGGCTGATTCAACCCAGGATAGAGGAGGGGGTTGAGGACGCAGTGGTGGTGGAGGACGCGGTGGAGGCAGAGGACAATCCGCCTAAGCAGATTCAGCGTACCCAGTCATACCGTCCAGATGGACATTTTATACCAAAAAATGTAAGGTTTATTAAAACTTAAATTTTTATTGGTAGTATATTATATGTTTTAACATTTGGTTGTGTGTACAGGTAAGCACTTTAGTGTACTGTGCACGAAAAGATGCTGACGGTTTTCATTTTTCCACGGATGATCATTCACGACAATATTTTCATGACATCTTCCACCAAGCATATGAGACGTTAGAGAGCTTTAGTGAAGCGGGAGTTTTAGATGTAGACCCTGACACCATTGCATTTGATGCCGGTAATTATACACTTATATTTATACTTTTTAAACTATATAATACATTTAGTAATTTACGTTTCATATAAATGCAGGTCAAGATGCCATAGCTGAGGAAGAGGATTATGTTAATCCGAATATCGACACTTTCGTGGATGATCGTTATCGGCCATCCAACTCTTCACAGCCTCAGATTGAAGTTATGTATCATCCATCCTTCTCTTCACGACCTCGACCGCGCAGAGGTGCTCGCATTCATCGTGAGTCCCAGTATTCAGCCATGAGGGATTTGTAGCGGGGCGACACTAGTAGATTTTGAGTGTTTGTTAACTATGGACTTATTATGTATTTATTTTGATATGGACTTATTATATATTGAAGTTGCTATGTTCTATCTGAAAGATAATGCATTAAACTAAAAAGTCACAAGTGAGTACATGAAACTGAAAGACAACAACAAAATAAAAAATACATGAAACTGGAAAACAACAAGAGGAAATTAGAGAACACACGAATGTAGCAAACAACAACACACCGATAGTTTAGCGAGAATCTCGAGTTGGGCACCCACGTCTGTTATGTCCAGCTTCATGGCAGATGGTGCAACACTGGGATCATGACGGTTGACTCGATGAAGACGCTCCGCGGCTGCTTGATTCGCCGAAATGTCTCTGGTCCATCTCGTTCCATCTCCTCCTTGACGGATTTCTACCAACTTTGTTACGTTTGAACTTGGGGTTTGGAACATGTACCGATCCTTTGTAATCTCTCTAGAAATCCTCATGATACAAAGGATTGAAATTGTACTGCCAAGTGGCGTGGTATGCTTGCAGCGTGTACTCGTAATCCACATAATCAGAGTAGTCCACCCTTTCATATTTGCACGCCGCCATTGCATGACTACAAGGGTAGTGAAGCAATGTCCATTTCCCACATGAACATGTTCTCGTCATCAGCCTAACCGTCCATTTCTAAAGCTTATCCTTTGTTGTAACTTCGTAAACTGCTCTTTCTTCATCATAGACCTACACGCGGTGGTAATTGACGGATGCACAGTCGTCGTGTGCAAAAGCAAAAGATAAATTTATAAGTCCGCTACTCGTGACTTCACTATTGGGTAGCAAAGCGGTAAGTAGGGGTTGAACCCAAGGGAATTAGTGGATAGTTGTTCTTTATGGGATTTGTACAGAAATGTAAATGCGATTGGGGTTGGTTGTGGTTTTAGTACTGAAAGTAAATTACTGAAAAGTAAATGACTGAAAATAAAGTGCGGAAAGTAAATGACTAAAAAGTAAAGTGTGGAAAGTAAATGACTGAAAAGTAAAGTGCGGAAAGTAAATTGCGTAAAGTAAATACTGAAAGTAAAGTGCTGGAACAGTCGAGTTCAATATCAACCGCAACACACTTTTGGTTTGTCGCACGCTGTATTTCAAGCGTGATACGTGCCAAACTTATGTTGGATTGATGTTGAAAACGTCTGTAGTAAGCGAACGGAAATGTAAAGACTGAAAGTAAAGTACGGAAATGTAAAGACTGAAAGTAAAGTGCGGAAATGTAAATACTGAAAAGTAAAGTGCGTAAAGTAAAGTGCGTAAAGTAAAGTGGGTAAAGTAAAGTGCGTAAAAGTAAAGTGCGTAAAGTAAAAGTTAGGTGCGGAAAGTAAAGTTAGTTGCGGAAAGTAAAGTACTGAAAGTAAATGTTAGGTACTGAAAGTAAAGTTAGTTGCAGAATGTAAAGGTAGTGAAAGTAAATGGTACTGAAAGTAAGCAGTAGATAATAGGACTGAAAGTAAAGTGACGAGTGGTGTTTTAATTAATGGAAAGATTCGGTTTTAGGGGCCTTGTATCATTGTCCGTTCATCATCGACCTCTAATGATCGTTCTAAGTGTTCAAAGATGTATCATGGCCATTTCTAGCACTCGACTTGCCACACCGTCTAGTCCTTTTCAAGACATAGAACACTTGTTCTATTTAGGCTAATTCCTCCTTTCGAAGTATCTTAGCCCATGTGCATCCACTTGATCAATCATTTCCGATGAACCAAGTGGTGTTTTAAAGAGGTTGAACTCTATGGAAAAGCTTTGCTCTTTCGAGCCTCCACTTAACCACGTATGTTCACAAACCCCATGGAAGAGTTTTGCTCTGTCGAGCCTTCACTCAACCAATAGTGTTCTAACCTAGTATAAGGCACATAGAACAAGTTTGAACGTAATAGAAGCGTTAAGAAAAGGGTCTAAAACGTTTGCATGATACAAGCACACCCCTTCAACCGAATGAAGGGTTTAGCTACAAATATCCATAGAGGTGGATAGCATAGCTAAGTGCTTGGAAAAGTAAAGGTTTTGGTTTTGAAAACAAAGACAAGAAAGTAAGGTTTTGGAAAGTAAAACTCAAGAACAAACTTGAGCACTCAAGAACCAACAAGAGTACTCAAGATTCAAAGCAAAATAAAGACAAGAAAGTAAAAGAGGGCTCACGGTTTTTGACAAAGAAAATGAAGAACAAACTCAAACTTCACTCAAGAACTCTCAAGAACACTCAAGAACACTCAAGAACAAGAGAGAAGGTAGAGCTTTTGATTTCAAAACACAAGTGTTTACAAGGATTTGTGGTATGGATTTTAGAGAGATTCTCTACCTAAGTTACAAGTGATATTGATTCAAGGAGGGGAAGCCTCCTTTTATAGCCAAATGTGGCGGTTGGAGGAGTGAGTGGAATGAGATATTTCCTCCTCCAACCACCTCTAGTCCTCCCATAAGTCCGGTTGGCCTTGGTTGCTCTTTGGTTGCTCTTCGGTTGGAGTTTGGATGAGCCAAAGGGAAACTATATGAGCATGGGATGTGCCAAAGGGAAACTATATGAGCATGGTTGAGGCTTGGGCAAGTTTGGTTGAGGTATGGTTTCAAACCAAAAGACAAATCGATGTGAATAGTATAACCAAACCGGGAATTAAGTAGTTTGGTTGGACTTCGCCGGAGTTTGACCGGAGTTGGGCTAAAATGACCGGAGCAAGGTGGTGGTTGGATTTGGCTTGATCGGAGCATCGCCGGAAGTTGATTAGACCATGGACGGAGCTTGGCCGGAATTTTGGCCGGAGCTGCCGGAATTTTGGCCGGTGGTCCTTGGCTCTTGGAATGCTGATTTGGATTGCTGATGCAATTCTAAGCCTAATGGTCGAAGTAGTTTTGCCGGAATCTGCTCAGGGCCTCGCCGGGCCTGGTTGGAAGTTCTGGTCGGGCGCAGGCCTCGGGCGTGGACCTGTTTTTATCGGTTGCGGGCCTCGGGCGCTGATGGACCATATTTAGATGAATCATTAAGACAGTTAAACCCACCAAATTAGACGCTTTATCTTGACAACTTTTACTTGTTAGTTTCACTTTTGTTCTACAGGCTATTTCAAGGAGTAGTGATAAAACGAGCTAAAAAGGAGTTCTTGACGCTAAAAGTGGATTACAAGTCAGAACTGGCCATGCTCCGGCAGTACTCCGATCAAGCCACAACTAAGTCCCAATGACTTGTTCCAACAAAGATCAAGAACACAAGTGAAATGCCAAGTATAAGTGCCTTGTCCTTTGATGTCAACCAAGAAGCAACCAAGGGGCAACCAAAGTCTAACCGGAGTTGCATGGGAACCAATGGCTTTTGGAGGCAAAAGATCTCATTCCACTCAACTCACCCACTCCCTCCACCTCATGGCCGGCGGCTACCATGGGAGAGTGCCACATGGCCGGCGGCTTTGTGGCTTGTGCCACTTATGGCCGGCGGCTTTTGGCCCTCCTCTCCCCTCTTGACAAGTGTGTGGCTCTCCTCCTCCCCCCTTGCCTATAAATACAAGTCCTCCTCCTCCTTGAAGAAGTGTCCCAAAGTGTGGTCCCAAATTGTAGTCCCAAAAAATCCTAGTCTTTGGTCCGTGGTTCTAGTCCCATTTTGGTTCTTAGATCACTTGTTGCTTGGATAGAAATCTCTCTACAATCCATCCCACAATCCTTGTAAACACTTTACTTTGAATCAAAAGCTCCAAGTTTGTTCTTGAGTTTGAGTGTGTTCTTGAGTTTTACTTTCGAAAACCTTTACTTTCCTTGTCTTTACTTTCCAAAACCTTTACTTTTTAAGCACTTAGCTATGATATCCACTTCCATGGATACTCGTAGCTAAACCCTTCATTCGGTTGAAGGGGTGTGCTTGTATCAAAACGCTATTGGTTGAGTGGAGGCTCGAAAGAGTAAAGCTCTTCCATGGGTTCGTGAACTTCCGTGGATAAGTGGAGGCTCGAAAGAGCACAGCTTATCTGTGGAGTTCAACCTCTTTTAAACACCATTTGGTTGATCGGAAATGATTGATCAAATGGATGCACATAAGCTAAGATACTTTGAAAGGAGGAATTAGCCCAACTAGAACAAGAGTTCCATGTCTTGAAAAGGACTAGACGGTGTGGCAAGTCAAGTGCTAGAAATAGCCTCGATACATCTTTGAACACTTAGTATGATCATTAGAGGTCGATGATAAACAGATTTATGATACAAGGCCCCTAAAACCGAATCATTTCCTTTAATTGAAACATCACCTATCACTTTACTTTCAGTCTCATTATCAACTGCTTATTTTGAGTCATTTACTTTCAGTACTTTAATTTCCGCACATTTACTTTCCAGCAATTTACTTTTCAGCAATTTACTTTCTGTCGCTTATTACAGACCCTTTCAATATCAGTCCATACCAAAAGTATGTTGATTAAGTAGATATTGAATTCGACTTTTCCGGCATTTACTTTCAGTAATTTACTTTCTGTCGCTTATTACAGACCCTTTCAATATCAGTCCATACCAAAAGTATGTTGATTAAGTAGATATTGAATTGGACTGTTCCAGCACTTTACTTTTCAGTATTTAATTTCAGTCCTGTATTTACTTTCTTTACTTTCAGTCATTTACTTTTCAGTACTAAAATCACAACCAATCCACATTACTTTCAGTACTAAAATCACAACCAACCCCCAACTGTCTTACTTTCCATTTTTGAAAGAATAACTATCCACTAATTCCCTTGGGTTCGACCCCTACTTACCGCTTTACTACCCAATAGTAAAGTCGCGAGTAGCGGACTTATAAATTTATTTTGTACACGTTGCCTCGCGACAAGGCAGTGCTGTCAAATTTGCGCCGTTGCCGGGGAATTAGCTATCAGATTAGTTGTTCTTTTCTTTCCCTTTTCATTTCTTCCTTGCACTGTCCACTATGTATGCATGGATGACTCGACATCT
Organism: Rhodiola kirilowii; assembly: GCA_033675215.1. Lineage (NCBI taxonomy): Eukaryota > Viridiplantae > Streptophyta > Magnoliopsida > Saxifragales > Crassulaceae > Rhodiola > Rhodiola kirilowii. The sequence continues at coordinate 20,052,743 of CM066201.1, forward strand.
TCCTCAGTTTGGAGGTACAGTTGGAGAGGACCCTGTAATACACTGCCAACATTTTCACCATATATGCCGCTACATGAAACCTGAACATGAGGAGCTAGAAGAGTTTAAAATGAAATGCTTTAAACTCTCTCTAATTGACTTTGCGATAATATGGTATTACTCATCAAATGCTAGTTGTGCAGGTTATTATGAGGACCTTCGTGCTCAATTCCTGAAAGAATTTTCACCCCCATCTTTACGACATGACACCCGAGAGAGGATCATCTGCCTTCAACAATCCCGGGATGAGACTTTGGACGAGTACTACACGTACTTTGACACCATCGTCTCACGTTGCCCGCACCATGGATTCACGAATGTGGTTCTTCTTCAAAAATTTCTTTGTGGGATGAGGCCGGTTGACCAATCAAGGATTAATGACGCAGTGGGAGGATCGGCCATGCACTTAACCATGACTCAAATGTGGGATGTTATTGATGACTTGGCCGAAGCCACAAAACGAAGGCCAATGCTCCAAGCTGATGGAAGAGCGCAGAGGGTAGAAGCTAATATAGATAGGAGTGGAGAAGACAGTGCAGAGGCCATGATGGTCGAATCAGATACAGAAAGCACCGGGAGCAACGAAGAAGAGCCTACATGGGAAATCACTCCCGAGCCATTAGAAGACTTAGAGCCAGAAATCGATACAGTGTGGGACGAGGAAGAGCCTACATGGGAAATCACTCCCGAGCCATCAGAAGACTTAGAGCCAGAAACCGATACAGTGTGGGACGAGGATGAGCCTACATGGGAACTCACTACCGAGCCGGCAGAGGAGGAAACCCGGGACGCCACTGGCAAACTGCCCGAGACATACCCTACTCTCACTACCGAAGCGGCCAAAGAAATCAACCAAGACCAGGTTCTCACGGACAGGCTGGCCGATGCAGATCCGGTCCATCTAATGAGAGCTTCCCAACTTTTCCCCTTGATCAATATGCAAATCGCAGAAAACTATGTGATCAATGATTAGTCTGAAATAAGGATGGAAGAAAGGCCTAAGCAGAACGACTCCTTGATGGAGCATTTTTTCGCCACAACTAGACAAGGCAGCCCTAAACATAAGAGAGCCCGACTCAAGAAACCAGCGACTATAGTGAAGGGTCCCTCGCCTTCTCAGAGGTGTTGGAAGGAAAAACCACCAGAACAATGGGAACATGACCCGAACACATCATCCCACAAGAATTCGGGGAGAGTCAAGGCAAGAATCAATGCAGGAGCCGCGGCAAAATATGACCTAAGCCACCCATGGGACCCAACCTTATGATCCAGGAATGAGGTACTGTCAAGCTAACGACGTTAAACAAATGCACTGGTCGAGAGGTAACCCGACATCTATCTTACTTTCAGTCATTTTATTTTATGTCATTTAGTTTTTGCCTTAAGTCATTCTCACCTTTCCTGTATATATTTGCTTGCAATCGGCTTTTGAACTAAGTCGTGTTGTGAGGCACGCCTTCTTTCAAAAGTGTGGGCTGAGAACCGCTTTTGTACATAGTTAATTAACATGCTTTCTTTTTTCTTTTCCCTTAATATTATCTTTTTGAAAATATGAACTTGAGAATGTGAAAAAGATAGATCTAAATTCATGCATTTACCTTGTGAAATCTCAACTGTATAAAAACTTAGGATGTAACTTCTCATTTGTCCCTTTGTGCTGAGATATACAGGGGATGTGGAGTTGATATAAAATGCCCTAGAGAGGCTTGGCAAGCACTCGAAGGATCGAATCTCACTATATGGTTTACGAAGTCAGTGGAGGCTGCACTTCGGGTTTCATTGAAGATTAGAGTCATCTCCGCCATGCAGCGTTTATGCAAGAGGTGGGACGGGAATCAAACCGTCCTATCTCTAGTCCTAGTAGCAGGGAAAATAGATGAGCGACCCTCATCTTGACCCGCGCGAAATGGCGAAGATTAGAAAGAGCGGGGAGTATTTCCATATGCTCGCGGGCGATGATTAGACCTCCCAAAAAGGTTGAGAAAATGGACAAGCAAATCACAAAAGAGCAAAGCTCGAAGAAGCAAATCAAAGGCCAAAGGCCAGTATGTGAAGGTTTTAACCGAAACAAAAGTGAAGAAGCTCCAATTCAAAATCAAAGGCTGAAGGCCAATTCACTTCAAAAGCTGTCCCTCACCAAAAGGAAATCAAAGAACTCAACTCATTGAAACCCGAATCAAGTCACGTGCTAGAGAAAGCTACAAGAAAACCATATAGTGCGAGTCGGTCCCAAGAATGCAGTCCAGGAGCCTGAAAAGGGCTATCTCCCGAAACATCCGAATTAATTTGTATCTCGGCTCGAAGGTACAAGTATCAAGTTTCTTCTAAGTATTTACACGGTTTAGTTTGGTAACAAGTAAGTATTGCATGAATAGGATAAATCTAGTCCCACATTCTCACTTTCCTATTTAAAGTTTTTACTTGGATTGTGTGTGCATCTTTCAAAAAGCATTGTTCGGGCTGAACAAGTATAAGTACGGGGTGATCTGATGGACCATATTTAGATGAATCATTAAGACAGTTAAACCAACCAAATAAGACGCTTTATCTTGACAACTTTTACTTGTTAGTTTCACTTTTGTTCTACAGGCTATTTCAAGGAGTAGAGATAAAACAAGCTGAAAAGGAGTTCTTGACGCTAAAAGTGGATTACAAGTCAGAACTGGCCATGCTCCGGCAGTACTCCGATCATGCCACAACTAAGTCCCAATGACTTGTTCCAACAAAGATCAAGAACACAAGTGAAATGCCAAGTATAAGTGCCTTGTTCTTTGATGTCAACCAAGAAGCAACCAAGGGGCAACCAAAGTCTAACCGGAGTTGCATGGGAACCGATGGCTTTTGGAGGCAAAAGATCTCATTCCACTCAACTCACCCACTCCCTCCACCTCATGGCCAGCGGCTACCATGGGAGAGTGCCACATGGCCGGCGGCTTTGTGGCTTGTGCCACCTATGGCCGGCGGCTTTTGGCCCTCCTCTCCCCTCTTGACAAGTGTGTGGCTCTCCTCCTCCCCCCTTGCCTATAAATACAAGTCCTCCTCCTCCTTGAAGAAGTGTCCCAAAGTGTGGTCCCAAATTGTAGTCCCAAAAAATCCTAGTCTTTGGTCCTTGGTTCTAGTCCCATTTTGGTTCTTTGATCACTTGTTGCTTGGATAGAAATCTCTCAACAATCCATCCCACAATCCTTGTAAACACTTTACTTTGAATCAAAAGCTCGAAGTTTGTTCTTGAGTTTGAGTGTGTTCTTGAGTTTTACTTTCGAAAACCTTTACTTTCCTTGTCTTTACTTTCTAAAACCTTTACTTTTTAAGCACTTAGCTATGATATCCACTTCCATGGATACTCGTAGCTAAACCCTTCATTCGGTTGAAGGGGTGTGCTTGTATCATAAAATGTTTTAGACCCTTCTCTTAGTGCCTCTTTGTGTTCAACTTGTTCTATGTGCCATATATTAGGTCAGAACGCTATTGGTTGAGTGGAGGCTCGAAAGAGCAAAGCTCTTCCATGGGTTCGTGAACTTCCGTGGATAAGTGGAGGCTCGAAAGAGCACAGCTTATCTGTGGAGTTCAACCTCTTTTAAACACCATTTGGTTGATCGGAAATGATTGATCAAATGGATGCACATAAGCTAAGATACTTCGAAAGGAGGAATTAGCCCAACTAGAACAAGAGTTCCATGTCTTGAAAAGGACTAGACGGTGTGGCAAGTCAAGTGCTAGAAATAGCCTCGATACATCTTTGAACACTTAGTATGATCATTAGAGGTCGATGATAAACAGATTTATGATACAAGGCCCCTAAAACCGAATCCTTTCCTTTAATTGAAACATCACCTACCACTTTACTTTCAGTCTCATTATCAACTGCTTATTTTCAGTCATTTACTTTCAGTACTTTAATTTCCGCACATTTACTTTCCAGCAATTTACTTTTCAGCAATTTACTTTCTGTCGCTTATTACAGACCCTTTCAATATCAGTCCATACCAAAAGTATGTTGATTAAGTAGATATTGAATTGGACTGTTCCAGCATTTAATTTCAATAATTTACTTTCTGTCGCTTATTACAGACCCTTTCAATATCAGTCCACACCAAAAGTATGTTGATTAAGTAGATATTGAATTGGACTGTTCCAGCACTTTACTTTTCAGTATTTACTTTCAGTCCTGTATTTACTTTCTTTACTTTCAGTCATTTACTTTTCAGTACTAAAATCACAACCAACCCACATTACTTTCAGTACTAAAATCACAACCAACCCCCAACTGTGTTACTTTCCATTTTTGAAAGAACAACTATCCACTAATTCCCTTGGGTTCGACCCCTACTTACCGCTTTACTACCCAATAGTAAAGTCGCGAGTAGCGGACTTATAAATTTATTTTGTACACATTGCCTCGCGACAAGGCAGTGCTGTCAAGCACTCTCGGTACGGGTCTCGGCACGGGTCTCGGCGCGGGTCTCGGCGCTCTCGGCACTTGGGTCTCGGCGCTCTCGGCACGGGCGCTCGGTGTTGGTTCTCGGGCGTTCCTGGGACGCGTCCCGGCTCTCTCGACACCCGGCCCGGCTCTCTCGGCACTCGGCCCGGTACTCTTGGCATGGACCTGTGATCCTCGGTATGGGCTCCCGGGCGCGTCCGGCATTTCCAGGACGCGGCCCGAGATTTCTCGGTCCCGGCTGGGCTCTTCGGTCCTCGACTTGACTTTTAATCCATTTTTGGTTTAAGAACCCTCTTTTTAGCTCGTTTCTTCTCTAAACCTCTAAATAGCCTGTACAACAAAAGTGGAACTAACAAGTAAACTTTGTTAAGACAAAGTGTCTAATTTGGTGGGTTTAACTATCTTAATGAATCATATAAATATGGTCCATCAGATCACCCCACACTTATACTTGTTCGTCCCGAACAATGCTATTCGAGAGAGAAACACAAAATCCAAGTAATAAGCTCTAAATAGGAAAGTGAGAATGTGGGACTAGATTTATCCTATCCAAGCAATACTTACTTGTTACCAAACTAAACCGTGTAAATACTTAGAAGAAACTTGATACTTGTACCTTCGAGCCGAGATGCAAATTAATTCGAATGATTCGGGAGGTAGCCCTTTTCAGGCTCCTGGACTGCATTCTCGGGACCGACTCGCACTATATGGTTAACTTGTAGCTTTCTCTAGCACGTGACTTGGTTCGGATTTCAATGATCTGAGCTCTTTGATTTCCTTTTGATGAGGGACAGTTTTTGAAGTGATTTGGTCTTTGGCCTTTGATTTTGAATTGAAGTTTCTTCACTTTTGTTTCGGTTAAAACCTTCACATTTTTTGCCTTTGGCCTTTGATTTGCTTCTTCGAACTTTGCTCCTTTGTGATTTGCTTGTCCATTTTCTCAACCTTTTGGGAGGTCCAATCATCGCCCGAGAGCATATGGAAATACCTCCTCGCTCTTTCTCATCCTCACCGTTTCACGCGGGTCAAGATGAAGGCCGCTCATATGTTTTCTCGGCTACTAGGACTAGAGATAGGACGGTTTGATTCCCGTCCCGCTTCTTGCATAAACGCTGCACGGCGGAGATGACTCTAATTTCCAATGAAACCTGAAGTGCAGCCTCCACTGACTTCGTAAACCACATAGCGAAATCCGATCCTTCGAGTGCTTGCCAAGCCTCTCTAGGGCATTTTATATCAACTCCACATCCCCTGTATATCTCAGCACAAAGAGACAATTAATAAGTTACATCCTCAAGTTTTTATACATTTGAGATTTCACAAGGTAAATGCTTGAATTTAGATCTTATCTTTTTCACATTCTCAAGTTCTTATTTTCAAAAAGATAATATTAAGGGAAAAGGAAAAAGAAAGCATGTTAAACTAATTATGTGCAAAGGCAGTTCTCACCCCACACTTTTGAACGAAGGCGTGCCTCTCGGCATGACTTAGTTCAAAAGCCGATTGCAAGCAAATATTTACAAGAGAAGGAAATGACATAAGGAAAAGGGAAGAACTGAACTCCCTTTACGGTGTCATTGCATGTCGAGGACATGCAAGCAAATGACATGGCTCGGAGCGGAATAATCGAGGGAGTTCGGCTGGGGCCTTGAACTCTTGGCGCTCCCCTAAGCTGATTCCTATACAAGTAGTCATTCCTTCTATACACAAAAATGGGTGAGAGTGACTGACAAGGTAAAAACTAAATGACTGAAATTAAAATGACTGAAAATAAGATAGATGTCGGGTTACCTCCCGACCAGTGCCTTTGTTTAACGTCGTTGGCTCGACGATTGGGGATCACAAGTTTGGATCCCATGGGCGGTTCAGGTCAAACTTTGCCGCGGCTCCTGCATTGATTCTTGCCTTGACTTTCCCCGAGTTCTTGTGGGATGATGAGCTCGGGTCAGGACTCCATTGTTCCGGTGGTTTTTCCTTCCAACACCTCTGAGAAGGCGAGGGTCCTTTGACCATTGCTGCTGGTCTAGCTACTCTTACGGTCTCTCTTGGTAGGTTAGAATTCTGTGTACTGAGATCCGAGATGGGCACAATGTCTGGTGGTTTCCTTGTACCTGGGCGGCCATCATTATCATTGATGTAGAAATCTGAAATTCTACCGCCAAATGCGAGTGATAACAAGCCTTTTCCTATGTCAATCCTTGCCTTGGTAGCGTGGAGAAATGGCCGTCCCAATATCAGCGTTGGAGGGTCATCTTTTCTGGTATCTCCCATTTGTATTACATAAAAGTCCGCAGCAACGACGAGCTCTCCCACACGGAGTATTAAATCTTCAAACACTCCAACCGGCTTGACACATGACTTGTCTCCCAACTCGAGGGATATCCTTGGTGGCTTCAATGGACTAAGTCCCAATGAGCAATATAGAGGGTAAGGTAGGACATTGACAGCGGCCCCGATATCAATTAGGCAATGGTGAATTTGGGCTTTGCCGATACCACAGGTGACCGTGAAGGCTCCTGGGTCCTTACTCATTTCTAGTTGTGCCTCTTGACTCCAATTGAGGAGCTTCTCCGTCATCAGGCCATTTTGCCCATTCCTTAGCTCTAATCCCTTTTCTACCTCGTTCTTTTTGGTCGTATGATCTTCGGAGGCAATGATCTTTATAGAATAAGATGAATCTTGAGCCCCGTTTTTTCCGGTTTTGAGGCTTGATCTGGGACCATCAGAGTCTAAGTCTTCATTGTCATCCCAGCCAGATGCTGGTACGTTAAAGTGTGTGACTGGCGGTGGTGTCATGTTAACGGTGAATGCATAGCGTCCATTGTCAGAATGCGTGACCCACATTCTGCCATCAATGGGTCGGTCTTCCTCTTGATTCCAACCAGGACGGAGCCTACGGTTGAAGTGCTTGACCGTAGGTTTGTAAGTTGCGGGTCCTCGTTGTTGTTTTGCCAGTAGAGCTGCTGTTTGTGCTTCTTTGAGTCTTTCTATGGCTGTTAGTTCTCCGTATGTCTGGGCATACGTTTCATCTTCCCACATCATACCAAGGAACTCTTCCTTATCTACTCATGTAGTTAATAGTGAGGGTCGTGCTGCTTTTTCTAGCGCCTCCTTCATGTCTGACATTGTTACGATGCTAAAATTTCCTTTTAGGTTTTGGATGGTTCGTGAAGGAAGTCTGCCAGGTTCATTAGTGAGCGCGGACATTGAGGTGGCGAGCTGGGACATTTGCTTCTTCAAGTCCGAGATATCTCCCTTTGTCTCGACTTGAAATTGATGCATCGAGCCCACGAGTTCCTTCACCACATCATCGAGGGATTTGTTCGATCCTTGCAGATTGCTCGGGCCGGCTTGGTACGGTCCCTTCTGCTGATACTGACCCGTCGGGTACTGGTTTGGTCCCTTTTGCTGATATTGACATGCTGATAGAGCGTTCTGGTTGTACTGCCGGTGGGGAGGTTGGTAGAATGACTGAGCTAATTGAGGTGCGGCTTGTTTAGTCTCCCTTGGAGGGTGGTTGTTGTTCTGCCAAGTTGGGTTGGTTACTTGATTATACTACCTGTTTGGTCCGGCTCTGTCGTTGCTGTTGTTATTGTTGTATCCTTGGTATCCTACCACTGCATTCACTTCTACCGGTTCCTCTACTATTAACGTTGGGCATGCGTCAGTCTTGTGGTCCGTAGAACTACAAAACTCGCACGGCTTCACTTGAACTGGCTGCCTTCGTAGGATCTGAACCATCATCTCCTTCATTTGTTTCATCTCTTCTGGCATAGAGTTCATCGGTGTTTCAGCCTTTGCCACATTTTTTGTTCGGGAAAATTCTTCCTGCCGAGTTGTCTCCTCTCTAAATCGGGCATTTTCAGCAACGTCGGTGATGAGTCGCCTTATGCTGCTCAGTGATATATTCATCATGGATCCTTCAGCTGAGGCATCCAGGAGCATTTTGTCTAAGGGTCTCAATCCATCAATGTGGTATTCGATGATGAGTTTCTCATGCAGTCCGAGGGTGCAGCAGCTTCTCTCCAGGCGGTTGAATTTTTTTAGGTAGTCTTACATGGTTTCATTGGGCCCCTGCTTGATGTCCTGCAGTTGCCTCCTTACTTGCATCGCTCTTCCCGCTGGGTAGTATTTGTCCAGGAATTTCTTTTGCATCTGAGCCCATGTTCTGATGCTTCCCGAAGGCAATGAAAGGAACCAGTCATTCGCCGAGTCGATGAGGGAAAAATAGAAAGCCTTCAATTTGAAGTCTTCTACATTCACCCCATTGGGCCTTAGATTTTGGAAAATGCCATGTAAGCGTTGGAGATGAGTTGTCGCAGATTCTCCATGAGTTCCTGAGAACTTGGGCAAATTGTGGACCACTGATGTGTTGATGGCGATGTTTTCTAGTTCAGGGCCCTCGTAAACGCACCACGGCTGATTTCTGAAACGTCGGGCATTTGAACCCAAGGGAATTAGGGGGATAAGCTATTCTTTGAGGGACTTGTACAGCGAGGGAGCGTGTTTTAGGTTGATTGAGGTTTTAGTGCGGAAAAGTAAGTGATTGGTTGGTTGGTTTTGGTTTTTAGTGCGGAAAAGTAAATGACAGAAAAGTAATGTACTGAAAATAAAAGTAGAAGACTTACAGCGGGTGATGCGTGATTGGCAAGCCTTCCGGAACGTCAGCAGTTGATAATACAGTTTATACTAAAATTGAAAGTAAGTGCAAGGGGTTTTTTAAATCTAAGGAAAGCATTCGGTTTCTGGGGCCTTGTATCATAGCCTGTTTATCATTGACCTTTAGTGATCCTTCCAAGTATTCAAAAGTGTATCAAGGCCATTTCAAGCACTCGATTTGCACACACCGTCTAGCCCATTTCAAGGTCGTAGAGCACTTGTTCTATTTAGACTAGCACCCCATTTCAAGGTATACTAGCCTATGTGCATCCATTTGATCAATCATTTCCGATCAAACCAAATGGTGTTTAAAAGAGGTCGAACTCCTCAGATAAGCTTTGCCATTTCAAGCATCCACTTACCCTAGTATGTTCACGAACCCCCACGGAAGAGTTTTGCCATTTCAAGCATCCACTCAACCTTGGAAGTTCTGGCCTAATATATGGCACATAAAACAAGTTTTGAATAAAAAGAAGAGGCACTAAAAAGATGGCCTAAAACATTTTATGATACAAGTACACCCCTTCAACCGAATGAAGAGTTTAGCTACGAATATCCATAGAGGTGGATACCATAGCTAAGTACTTACGGTTTTTGAAAGACAGTAAGTAAGGGAAAGGGGTGAGTACTTCAAGAACCGACAAGAGTACTCAAGAATAGAGAAAAGTAAAGCTTGAGTACTACAAGAACCGACAAGAGTACTCAAGAACTAACTATAATACTCAAGAACTAACAGGAGTATTATAGATATAGAACAAAACTTACAAAAGTGCCAAATTTCTAGAGAGAGAAGTGTTTTGTGAATTTGAGGATGTTTTACAAGTGAAGGGGAGAGGCTCTATTTATAGCCATGGGAGGAGGAGATGTGTGGAGGAGAAGAAGGACACATGGCAAGCTTTCCATGGAGGAGGAAAGCCGCCGGTCTACATGGGAGGGGAGGGGAGGAGCCGCCGGTGGCCGGTCATGAGGGGGAGGAGGCTCCCCTCATGACTCATCCTTTCCTTAAAGCCGCCGGTCATAAGGGCAAAGGAGGGAGTTTTTGTGAGTTTTGTGAAGTTTTCACAAAACTATCGGTACATTCCCGCTCCGGATTGACTTTGGTTGCTCTTCGGTTGGATTTGTTTTGAGTGATTCCAAGTCAGGATCTTGAGATTTCTTCAGTCGGCATCTGGTCTTGACCTTGGAATGACTCGTAATATATTTTCAGCGTAAAATCCTCTCCTTAGCATGTATTCTCTCTAGACTCCAAAATACCCTGTAGATAAATATCGGAACTAACAAGCAAAAGTTAAATAGACAAACTGTCTAATTTGGTGGGTTTAACTGTGTTTATGATTCGTATAATTATGGTCCATCAATGGACAAGTCTTGCGAAAAGTAATTGCTTGAAGGACAAGACTTTACAGAAAGTAAGTGCTTGAAGGACAAGTCTTACGAAAAGTAAGCAGTTGATATGGTACTGAAAGTAAAGTAACAGGTGATATTACAATTAAAGGAGAGATTCGGTTTTAGGGGTGTATCATAGTCTGTTTATCATCGACCTCTAATGATCATACTAAGTGTTCAAAAGTGTATCAAGGCTATTCCTAGCACATGACTTGCCACACCGTCTCGTCTTTTGCAAGACAAAGAACTCTTATTCTAGTATGTGCATCCATTTGATCATCATTCCTGATAAACCAAATGGTGTTTAAAAGAGGTTGACTTCCACAGATAAGCTGTGCTCTTCGGAGCCTCCACTTATCCACGGAAGATCACGAACCCATGGCAGAGCTTTGCTCTTCCGAGCATCCACTCAACCAATGGAATTCTGACCTAATATACGGCACCTAGAACAAGTTGAACACAAAGAGGCACTAAGAGAAGGGTCTAAAACATTGTATGATACAAGTACACCCCTTCAACCGAATGAAGAGTTTAGCTACGAATATCCATAGAGGTGGATACCATAGCGAAGTACTTGGAAAAGTAAAGGTTTTGAAAGACAGAAAGTAAAGGTTTTGGAAAGTAAAGACAAGGAAAGTAAAGTTGCAGTTTTGAAAGATAGGAAAGTAAAGGTTTTTGGAAATCAAGACAAGGAAAGTAAAAGGAGAATACTCAAGAACCAACAGGAGTAAACTCAAGAACAGTAAAAGAAAAGCTTGAGTACTACAAGAACCGACAAGAGTACTCAAGAACAAACTTAAAGCTTTTGATATCAAAGGAAAGTGTTACAAGGATTGTGCCAAAATCTAGAGAGAAGTGAGAGCTTTTGGATGATGGTTTGGAATGAGATGCATTTACAAGGAGAAGAGGTCTCTTTTTATAGGCATGGAGGAGCAAGGAGGAGGCAACACTTGGCAAGGGATGAGAGGAGGCTTCAAAAGCCATCGGAGGTGAGTCATCAAGGCCAAGAGCCGCCGGCCACATGTCATTTCCATGGCCAAAGCCGCCGGCTATGTGGAGGGGAGTGGGTGAGTGTGAGTTAAGATCTTTTTCCCAAAAGCCATCGGCTCCCTTTCAGCTTCGGTCTGACTCTGGTTGCTCTTCGGTTGGACTTGTTTTGAGTGATTCCATGTCAGGTTCATGAAAGTTGTATAGTCGGAATCTGGTCGTGTCCTGGAGTGACTTGTAATTCATTTTCAGCTTTAAAACTCCTTTTTAGCTCGTATCATCTCTAGACTTCAAAATACCCTGTAGATAAATATCGGAACAAACAAGCAAAAGTTAAATAGACAAAGAGTCTAATTTGGTGGGTTTAACTGTCTTAATGAATCATATAAATATGGTCCATCAGATCACCCCACACTTTTAGTTGTTCGTCCCGAACAATGCTTTTTAAGGGTGGAACACAATATAAGTAAACTTTTAAATATGAAAGTGAGAATATGGGACTAGATTTATCCTATTCATGCATTACTTACTTATTACCAAACTAAACCTTGTAAATATTTAGAAGAAACTTGATACTTGTACCTTTGAGCCGAGATGCAATTTAATTTGGATGTTTAGGGAGATAGCCCTTTTCAGGCTCCTGGACTGCATTCTCTGGACCGACTCGCACTATATGGTTAACTTGTAGCTTTTTCTAGCACGTGACTTGGTTCGGGTTTCACTGAGTTGAGCACTTTGATTTCTTTTGGTGAGGGACAGCTTTTGAAGTGAATTAGCCTTTGGCCTTTGGCCTTTGATGTTGAATTGGAGTTTCTTCACTTTTGTCTCGGTTAAAACCTTCACAATTTTGGCTGTTGGCCTTTGATTAGCTTCTTTGAGCTTTTGCTTCTTTGTGACTTGCTAGTCCATTTTCTCAACCTTTCTTTGGGAGGTCCAATAATTGCCCGCGAGCATATGGAAATACCTCCCCGCTCTTTCTCATCTTCGCCGTTTCACGCGGGTCAAAATGAGGGTCGCTCATTTGTTTTCCCGGCTACTCTGACTAGAGATAGGACGGTTTGATTCCCGTCCCGCCTCTTGCATAAACGCTGCATGGCGGAGATGACTCTGATCTTCTTGAAACCCGAAGTGCAGCCTCCACAGACTTCGTAAACCATATAGTGAAATTCAGTCCTTTGATTGCTTGCCAAGCCTCTCTAGGGCAGTTTATGTCAACTCCACATCCCCTGTATATCTCAGCACAAAGGGACAAATGAGAAGTTACATCCTATGTTTTTAAACAGTTGAATTTTCACAAGGTAAATGCATGAATTTAGATCCATCTTTTTCACATTCTCAAGTTCATATTTTCAAAAAGATAATATTAAGGGAAAAGGAAAAAGAAAAACATGTTAATTAACTATGTACAAAGGCAGTTTCTCACCCCACACTTTTGAACGAAGGCGTGCTTCACAGCAAGACTTAGTTCAAAAGTTATGCAAGCAAATATTTACAAGAGAAGGAAATGACATTAAGGAAAAGGGAAGAACTGAACTCCCTTTACGGTGTCGTTTCATGTTGTGGAATGACATGGCTCGAAGCTGGATAATCGAGGGAGTTCGGCTGGGGCCTTGAACTCTCAGCGCAGGCCCGGTAATTCTCGGAAGCTGCCTGGCTGGTCTGATCTTGCTCCAAAATCGATTCCTACAAGGAGTCATTTCTTTCTATGCAAAAAATGGGTGAGAGTGAATGACAAAGTAAAAAACTAAATGACTGAAAAATAAGATAAGTGTCGGGTTACCTCCCGACCAGTGCCTTTGTTTAACGTCGTTGGCTCGACGCATGGGGATCACAAGTTTGGATCCCATGGGTGGCTTAGGTCGTAGTGTTGCGGAGTGCCTACTTTCATTCTTGCCTTGACTTTTCCTGAGTTCTCGTGGGATGATGTAGCCGGGTTAGGACTCCATTGTTTCGGTGGTTTCTTCTTCCAATACTCTTGAGAAGGTGCGGGACCCTTAACCATGGTCGCTGGTCTAGCTACTCTTACGGTCTCTCTTGGCAGGTCGGAAATCTGTGTACTGAGATCCGAGATAGGCACAATGTCTGGTGGTTTCCTTGTCCCTGGGCGGCCATCATAATCATTGATGTAAAAATCTGAATTTTTGCCGCCAAATGTAAGTGATAACAAGCCTTTGCCCATGTCGATCCATGCATTGGTGGCGTAGAGAAAAGGTCGTCCTAATATAAGCGTTGGAGGTTCGTCTTCGCTGGTCTCTCTTGTTTCTATTACATAAAAGTCTGCAGCAACTACGAGCTCTCCCACATTGAGTATTAGATCTTCAAGCATTCCAACCGGTTGGATACATGATTTGTCTCCCAACTCGATATTTGACCTTGGTGGTTTCAATGGGCCAAGCCCCAATAAGTAATATAAGGAGTAAGGCATGGCATTGACGGCAGCCCCAAGATCGATTAAGCACTTATGAATCTGGGCTTCTCCAATACCACAGGTGACCGTGAAGGCCCCTGGGTCCTTATCCCTTTCTGGTTGTGACTCATGATCTGAAGTGAAGGATCTTTCCATGATTGGGCCATTCTGCCCATCCTTTGGCTCTGGATTTGTATGATCGGGTCCTTTTAATTCTTTATCTTCCAGGTAAATATTTTGCTCCGACGCATAGATGTTAGTTGGGGGATCCCACCTAGGACCATTAAAGTCCAAATCGTCATTGTCATCCCAGCCAGATGCTGGTATGTCAAAGTCTGTGGTTGGTGGTGGTGTCATGGTAACGATGAACGCATAGCGTCCATTGTCAGTATGCGTGACCCACGTTCTGCCATCATTGGGTCGGTCTTCCTCTTGATTCCAATCAGGACGGTGCCTACGGGTGAAGTGTTTGTTCGTAAGTTTGTAAGTTGTGGATCGTGCTGCTTCTTCTAGTGCTGCCTTCATGTTTGACCTCCTTATCATGCTAATATTCACCTTTGGGTTTTGGATGGTTTGTGAAGGAAGTCTGCCAGGTTCATTAATGAGAGCGGACATTGAGGTGGCGAGCTGGGACATTTGTTTGGTCAAATCTAAAATTGCCCCGTCAGTTTTTGCCTGGAATTGGTGTAGCGAAGTACCTAATTGAATTACGCTTCCTGTGAGCTCCTTCATGGTGTCTTCAAGCGATTTGTTCGGTCCTTGCTGATTGCTCGGGTTGGCTTGGTACTGATTTTGTCCTTTCTGTTGATATTGGCCTGTTGGGTATTGATTTGGTCCTCTTTGCTGATATTGGCCTGCTGATGGAGCGTTCTGGTTGTACTCCCGGTGGGGGGGTTGGTAGAATGACTGAGCTAATTGTGGTGTGGCTTGTTGTGTCTCCCTTGGAGGATGGTTGTCGTTCCGCCAGTTCGGATTGGTTGCTTGATTATACTGTCGGTTAGGTCCTGCTCTATCGTTGTTGTTGTTGTTGTATCCTTGGTATCCTACTGCTGCATTCACTTCTTCCGGTTCCTCTACTATCAATGTTGGGCATGCGTCATTCTTGTGGTTCGTAGAACTACAAAACTCGTAAGGCTTTACTGGACTTGGCTGTCTTCGTAGGATCTGAACAATCGTCTCCTTCATTTGTTTCATCTCCTCTGGCATAGAGTTCATTGACGTTTCTTCAGCCTTTGCTACATTCTTTGTTCGGGAAAATTCTTCCTCCCGAGTTGTCTCTTCTCTGAATCGGGCATTTTTAGCAACGTCGGTGATGAGATTCCTTATGCCACTCAGTGATAGATTCATCATGGATCCTCCAGCTGAGGCATCCAGAAGCATTTTGTCTAAGGGTCTTAATCCATCAATGAGGTACTCGATGATGAGTTTCTCGGGCAGTCCAAGGGTACATCAGCTTCTCTCCAGGTGGTTGAACTTTTCCAGGTATTCGTACATGGCTTCATTGGGCCCTTGCTTGATATCCTGCAGTTGCCTCCTTACTTGCATTGCTCTTCCTGCTGGGTAGTATTTGTCTAAAAACTTCATCTGCATCTGAGCCCATGTTCTGATGCTACCGGAAGGCAATGAAAGGAACCAGTCGTTCGCCGAGTCAGTGAGGGAAAAGTAAAACGCCTTTAGCTTGAAGTCGTCTACGTTCACGCCATTGGGTTTTAGGTTTTGACAGATGCCGTGTAAGCGTTGGAGATGAGTCGTTGCTGATTCCTTTAGCTTGAAGTCATCTACGTTCACGCCACAGCTTGCCCAAGTTCTCAGGAGCTCATGGAGAATCTGCGACAACTCATCTCCAACGCTTACATGGCATTTGCCAAAATCTAAATCCCAATCGAGTGAATATAGACGACTTCAAGTTGAAGGCGTTCTACTTTTCCCTCATTGACTCGGCAAACGACTGGTTCCTTTTATTGCCTTCAGGAAGCATCAGAACATGGGCTCAGATGCAAAAGAAATTCCTGGAAAAATACTACCCAGTGGGAAGAGCAATGCAAGTAAGAAGGCAACTGCAGGACATAAGGCAGGGACCTAATGAAACCATGTACGACTACCTGGAAAAATTCAACCACCTGAAGAGAAGCTGTTGCACTCTTGGACTGGCCGAGAAGCTCATCATCGAGTACCTGATTGATGAACTGACTCCCTTAGACAAAAAGCTCCTTGATGCTTCAGCTGGAGGTTCGATGATGAGACTATCATTGAGCGGCATAAGGCGACTCATCACCGACGTTGCTGAAAATGCTCGGTTTAGAGAGGAGACCACTCGGCAAGATGAGTTCTCCCGAACGAAGAACGTAGCACGAGCCAAAATACCAATGAACTCCATGACAGAGGAGATGAAACAAATAAAGGAAATGATGATGCAAATCCTACGAAAGCAGCCAGCTCAAATGAAACCTTGCGAGTTTTGTGGCTCTACGGATCACAAGACTGACGCATGCCCAACTTTGATTGAAGAGGACTCAGTGGAGGCCAATGCAGTGGGAGGATACCAAGGGTACAATAACAACAACAAAGCCGAACCAAGCCGACAGTATGGTCAAGTAACCGGCCCTAATTGGCGGAACGAGAACCATCCTCCGAGGGAGACACAACAAGCCGCACCGCAACCAGCTCAGTCGTTCTACCAACCTCCCCACAGGCAGTACAACCAGAACGCCCCATCGACGAGCCAGTATCAACAAAGGGGACCAAACCAGTACCTGACAGGCCAATATCAACAGAAGGGACCAAATCAATATCAGGCGGGCCCGAGTAATCAGCAAGGACCAAACAAGTGGCTTGAGGACATCATGAAGGAGCTCCAGGGCAATATTAATCAAATGTCGGGCACCGTGAATCAATTAAGTGCTACTGTCCATCAAAACCAGGCAAAAAATGATGGAGCAATAGCCGACCTGAAGAAACAAATGTCCAGCTCGCTACCTCAATGTCCGCCCTTACTAATGAGCCTGGCAAACTTCCTACACAAACCGTCCAGAACCCAAAGGTGAATGTTAGCATGGTAAAGATGTCAGACATGAAGGAGGCGCTGGAAGAAGCAGCACGACTCTCAACTACAGAAGTAGATAAGGAAGAGTTCCTTGGTATGATGTGGGAAGATGAAACGTATGCCCAGACATACGGAGAACTAATAGTCATAGAAAGACTCAAAGAAGCACAAACGGCAGCTCTACTGGCAAAACAACAACGAGGACCTGCAACTTACCAACCTACGGTCAAGCACTTCAACCGTAGGCTCTGTCCTGATTGGAATCAAGAGGAAGACCAACCCATTGATGGCAGAACGTGGGTCACACATACTGACAATGGACGCTATGCGTTCACCGTTAACATGACACCTCCGCCAATCACACACTTTAACGTACCAGCATCTGGGTGGGATGACAATGAAGGCTTAGACTCTGACGGTCCCAGAAGAGACTCCTCACCTAACATCTATGCATCAGAGCAAAGCGTTTACCTAGAAGATCCTTCTATCCAAAAGAACAAAGAAGAAAAGGGATTGGAGCCAAGGAATGGGCGAAATGGCCTGATAGCGGAGAAGCGCTTCACTTGGAGTCATGAGGTACAAATGGAAATGAATAAGGACCCAGGACCCTTCACAGTCACCTGTGTTATCGACGAATCCAAAATTCATCATTGCCTGATTGACCTTGGAGCTGCTGTCAACATTTTGCCCTACCATCTATATTGCTCATTGGGGCTTGGTCCATTGAAGCCACCAAGGATATCCCTCGAGTTGGGGGACAAGTCATGTATCCGTCAGGTTGGAGTGTTTGAAGATAATACTCCATGTGGGGAAGCTCGTCGTTGCTGCGGATTTTTATGTAATACAAACGGGAGATACCTGCGAGGACGACCCACCAACAATCATATTGGGACGGCCATTCCTCTACGCCACCAAGGCAAGGATCGACATGGGCAAGGGCTTGTTATCACTTGCATTTGGAGGCAGAATTTCAGATTTCTACATCAATGATAATAATGGCCGCCCAAGTACAAGGAAACCACCAGAACAATGGTAACAGGACCCGAACACATCATCCCACAAGAACTCGGGGAGAATCAAGGCTAGAATCAAGGTAGGAGCGGCAGAAAAATTTGACCTGAGCTGCCCATGGGACCCAAACTTATGATCCAGGAGTAAGGTATCGTCGAGCTAACGACGTTAAACAAAGGCACTGGTCAGGAGGTAACCCGACATTTATCTTACTTTCAGTCATTTTATTTTATGTCATTTAGTTTTAGCCTTAAGTCATTCTCACCTTTCCTGTATATATTTGCTTGCAATTGACTTTTGAACTAAGTCGTGCTGTGAGGCACGCCTTCGTTCAAAAGTGTGGGGTGAGAACCGCCTTTGTACATAGTTAATTAACATGCTTTCTTTTTTCCTTTTCCCTTAATATTATCTTTTTGAAAATATGAACTTGAGAATGTGAAAAAGATAGATCTAAATTCATGCATTTACCTTGTGAAATCTCAACTGTATAAAAACTTAGGATGTAACTTCTCATTTGTCCCTTTGTGTTGAGATATACAGGGGATGTGGAGTTGATATAAAATGCCCTAGAGAGGCTTGGCAAGCACTCGAAAGATCAGATTTCACTATATGGTTTACGAAGTCAGTGGAGGCTACACTTCGGGTTTCAATAGAGATTAGAGTCATCTCCGCCATGCAGCGTTTATGCAAGAGGCGGGACGGGAATCAAACTATCCTATCTCTAGTCCTAGTAGCCGAGAAAATAGATGAGCAACCCTCATCTTGACCCGCGTGAAACGGCGAGGATGAGAAAGAGCGGGGAGGTATTTCCATATGCTCTCGGGCGATGATTGGACCTCCTAAAAGGTTGAGAAAGTGGACAAGCAAGTCACAAAGAAGCAAAGCTCGAAGAAGCAAATCAAAGGCCGAAGGCCCAAAATTGTGAAGGTTTTAACCGAACAAAAGTGAAGAAACTCCAATTCAAAATCAAAGGCCGAAGGCCAAATCACTTCAAAAGCTGTCCCTCATCAAAAGGAAATCAAAGAGCTCAGATCATTGAAACCCAAACCAAATCATGTGCTAGAGAAAGCTACAAGAAAACCATATAGTGCGAGTCGGTCCCGAGAATGCAGTCCAGGAGCCTGAAAAGGGCTATCTCCCGAATCATCCGAATTAATTTACATCTCAGCTCGAAGGTACAAGTATCAAGTTTCTTCTAAGTATTTACACGGTTTAGATTGGTAACAAGTAAGTATTGCATGAATAGGATAAATCTAGTCCCACATTCTCACTTTCTTATTTAAAGTTTTTACTTGGATTTTGTGTTCCTATTTCGAATTGCATTGTTCGGGACGAACAAGTATTAGTGTGGGGTGATTTGATGGACCATATTTATATGATTCATCAAGACAGTTAAACCCACCAAATTAGACGCTTTGTCTTAACAACTTTTACTTGTTAGTTTCACTTTTGTTCTACAGGCTATTTCAAGGATTAGAGATGAAACGAGCTAAAAAGGAGTTCTTAAAGCTAAAAATGGATTACAAGTCATTCCAGGCCACGACCAAATTCCGGCTTTACAACCTTCATGAACCCAACGTAGAATCACTCAAACATGTCCCAATGACTTGTTCCAAACCTCAACAAAGATCAAGAACTCAAGTGAATGCCAAGTCTAGCCACCCATGTGCAAGGCTTGTGCCTTGTCTTTTGATTGCAACCAAGAAGCAACCATGATGCAACCAAGGTCTAACCGGAGTTGAGGGGTAACCTATGGTTTTTTGGAGACAAATATCACAACCCACTCACTTCCTCCTCCACCTCATGGCCGGCGGCTTTGCTTAGGGGAGTGACACATGGGCGGTGGCTTTGGGGAAAGCCACCTAAGGCCGGCGGCTTTCCATGAGATGATGCCACCTATGGCCGGCGGCTTTGGCCCTCCTCTTCTCACTTTGCCATGTGTTTGGCCCTCCTCTTCTCCCCTTGCCTATAAATACAACATCCCCTCTCCTTTGTTCAATGTCCCAAGTTGTAGTCTCAAGTCCCATAGTCCTAGTTTGAGTCTCATGTTCCATACTCTCTAGTCCTTGTAGAAAATATCTCTAGATTTTAGGCACAATCCTTGTAAACACTTTACTTTGATATTGGAAGCTCCAAGTTTGTTCTTGAGTACTCTTGTTGGTTCTTGAAGTGCTCAAGCTTTTCCTTGTCTTTTACTTTCAAAAAACTTTACTTTTTGTCTTTCGAAAACCTTTACTTTTCAAGCACTTAGCTATGATGTCCTCTTCCATGGATAATCGTAGCTAAACCCTTCATTCGGTTGAAGGGGTGTGCTTGTATCAAAACATGTTTTAGACCCTTCTCTTAGTGCTTCTATTGTGTTTAAACTTGTTCTATGTGCCATATATTAGGTTAGAACACTATTGGTTGAGTGGAGGCTCGAAAGAGCAAAGCTCTTCCATGGGGTTCGTGAACATACGTGGTTTAAGTGGAGGCTCGAAAGAGCAAAGCTTTTCTGTAGAGTTCAACCTCTTTAAAACACCACTTGGTTGATCGGAAATGATTCATCCGGTGGATGCACATAAGGCTAAGATACTTCGAAAGGAGGAATTAGCCTAAATAGAACAAGTGTTCTATGTCTTGAAAAGGACTAGACGGTGTGGCAAGTCGAGTGCTAGAAATAGCCTTGATACATTTTAAACACGTAGTATGATCATTAGAGGTCGATGATGAACAGATTTATGATACAAGGCCCCTAAAATCGAATCCTTTCCTTTAATTAAAACATCACCTGTCACTTTACTTTCAGTCTCATTATCAACTGCTTATTTTCAGTCATTTACTTTCAGTACTTTAATTTCTGCACATTTACTTTTCGGCAATTTACTTTTCAGTAATTTACTTTTTGTCGCTTATTACAGACCCTTTCAATATCAGTCCATACCAAAAGTATGTTGATTAGTCGATATTGAACTCGACTGTTCCAGCACTTTACTTTTCAGTATTTACTTTCAGTCTTGTATTTACTTTCTTTACTTTCAGTCATTTACTTTTCAGTACTAAAATCACAACCAACCCACATTACTTTCAGTACTAAAATCACAACCAACCCCCAACTGTCTTATTTAATTTTCCATTTTCGAAAGAACAACTATCCACTAATTCCCTTGGGTTCGACCCCTACTTACCACTTTACTACCCACTAGTAAAGTCACGAGTAGCGGACTTATAAATTAATTTTGTACACATTGCCTCGCGACAAGGCAGTGCTGTCAATGTCCCAAGCCTTTTTGGCAATTTCACAAGTTGATATCATCTTGAAATTCTTCCCATCAACTCCTGAGAATATGGCATTCATTGCTTTGGAGTGTGCGGCTTCAGCACTCTTATGTCCCTCAGTCCATCTGGCTTTAGCGAGTGGGACAGTGATGTTCCCATGAATGGCATGGCTTTGGCAAAATGGCTTTAGACAGTTCGAGCTAGAGTTCAAGAAGAGTTCAACCACAGACTGGAACAGAAGTACAGCGTGCAGAAGACGCATGATCTGAATCCAGAAGGTTCTGAAGATAGAGGATCTTTTCGGTTGAAGTCGGTCAGCAAAGAAACAGATATTCGAGATGTCATTCGAATATCTCCTCACCAGAATTGAAGACCGCCTGACTAACTTACCGTAGAAGATATCTCATGAAGATTGGAATGAAGATCTGGATATCTAGAAGATATCGACAAGATTATTTGATTGGAGCCAATCGACAAGTCATCACCGAATATCAGATAGGCGATCAAATATATGCAGATTGGCTGAGAGAATATCGGATGGCTTGGCGTGGAAGTCATCTTCAAAGATTGGATATGGAGGAGATTGGATATCTATCAAATATTTAAGAGTATCTCCGAAATATTTGACAAGATATTCAGATTGGATCTAGACGATCGAAGATCGAGATGGAAGTTGGCCAGTGAAGAATTAGATATTCAAATGAATATCTTCACATCAGATTGAAGGCGACGTGGCTGACTTGGCAAGGAAGTTTCGCATATTCTTCCTTTGATTGGATAAAGATACACATCGAATATTTAGGAATATTTCCTAAAATATTTGATGAGATATCTGGAACAGATTTGGACCTTGCCCATGCATATAAATACAAGGCTAGGGCGACCAGATCTGTGTCGCTTCCTGAGAGAAAAGAAAAACACGAGAGTTCGTGAGATTGGAGGAGAAGCGGCCGCCGGTTGATTATTCCACACCGGAATATCAACGGGGAAGTAACAGTCTGTTTAGTGTGCTGTTCAGACTGTTCTTGAAGGACAACAAAGCGCACACACACACGGTAATCAAGCTACGTCTTTGAGAGAAGGCAACTGGACTTCCGAGAAGTCCAAGACTAGGCCGAGAGGGAAGTCTCGTCCTACCCATAGGGGATCGAGGGGAGCTGCGGTGAACCGAGATCGCAAATCCGAGAGACGGAGTGTAAGAGGCTAGGCTATTACAAACAAGGCGTTGTGTAAGTGTAAGTCCACGAATAGCTCT
Organism: Rhodiola kirilowii; assembly: GCA_033675215.1. NCBI lineage: Eukaryota > Viridiplantae > Streptophyta > Magnoliopsida > Saxifragales > Crassulaceae > Rhodiola > Rhodiola kirilowii. The sequence goes on from CM066201.1 coordinate 20,075,229, forward strand.
AAACTGGTAATAAGATTTGTGTCCCTTTTCGGGTGTGGGAAACCCCCCAGAGTAGGCGAGGCCGAACTGGGTTATCATATCGTGTGTGCTCCTGTTTGTTCTGTTTTCGGTACTGTCTGCTAAGGTGTTCTAGTCTCTGTTTGAACACAACCTGAAACTGTCCAACAAGTGCTCGAGATGCAGTTCGAACACCATCTGGAACTCGTCTTGACTAAGACAAGTAGATTTCAATTGGTATCAGAGCAGACACTCGACATACAGAGTGTGATCCGGTGACTGTTCAAGATGAGTTTGAAGGAAGGACAGAGCACTAACCGACCACCGTTGCTTGAAGGGCCGAATTATGCCTATTGGAAATCCAAGATGAAAGCCTTTCTGAAATCCCTCGATGAAAGGGCTTGGAGAGCTGTAATGATAGGATGGACAGAACCCATGATGGTCAACCCTGAAGGAGCTGTTATGCCAAAACCCAAAGCCCTGTGGTCTGAAGCAGATGATGTAGCGGCTGTTGGGAATTCAAAGGCCCTGAATGCAATATTCTATGGAGTGGACGAGAACGTGTTCAAACTGATTGCTGAATGTGAGGTGGCCAAGGAAGCATGGGATATTCTCATAATAGCGTATGAGGGTCCAGACAGTGAATCTAACGATGAGGAAGAAGAGCATGAGAATATCGATATCATGGGACTTGTAGTCACTATTGAAGACTGCAGTGAGACAAGTAAAAGCCCATACTCCAGTGCACTGTCTGAACAGCCTACTGATGACACCTCAGGCAATGACGAAGAAGAACTTACCCATGAGGCCCTTGCTGAGACGTACATGGAACTGCATAAGAAGTGGCTGATGATGATTGGTTTGAACAAAAAGCTCACAGAAACTGTGACAAGCCTGACAGAAGAAAAGGATAAACTATGGCAGGAGGTTAAGCTCCTAGTTGCCCAGAAGGTGGAACAGCAGGAAGATGTCTCTGCTTTGAAGAAAGAGTTAATCGGGATGAGTCAAGAGTGTTCATCTCTTCTTGAACAGAAGGTGGAACTCCTAGGAGCTGTGTCCCCTCTGAAAATTGAAGATGGACATAGAGGTCTCGGCTTCAATGGTAACAGTGGCTCAGATAAGACTTCGTCTGTTAAGGCAAAGTTGAAACCTACACAGAGAGCAGAACAGAGTGTGAACCACTACCCTGAGAAGCAACTTGGGAATCAAGGAAGAAAGAAGCTCATGCACAACCGTGGAAGACATGGTACTGAATGGAGGAGGAACAATCATACATGTTGGTACTGCTATCAGATAGGGCACATCAAATCAAGGTGCCGACTACTTCTGGCTGAGCAAAAAGTAATGGAATCCAGAGTCACCCCTCGAGTCAGACAAGTCTGGAAACCAAAAACAAGGAAAGAAGTGTGCTTCGTTGCTCATAGCTCATTCAGTCACATGAAGGAAGAATGCTGGTACCTCGACAGTGGATGCTCGGCTCACATGACAGGTAATCCTCAATATCTCATCAATGTTAAACCCATTTGCAAGCGTCAGTTTGTCACTTTTGGAGATGGAGGGAAGGGCCAGGTGATCGGCTGTGGGACATTGAAGGTTCCGGATCTACCTGAGCTTGAGGATGTCCTTCTAGTCGATGGTTAAAGGTGAACCTGGTCAGTATTAGTAGATTGTGTGATGAAGGACAGTCTGTTACTTTCACTCGTGATTCCTGTCAAGTACGGGATAGGAATGGAGACACACTGATGGAAGGAAGCAGGTCATCAAACAAAAGCTACGTTCTAGGCACAGTTGGAATAGGAGTTGCCACTGTCTATCTGACAAACACTATAAATGAGATGGATTTGCAAGGGACAGGTATGGTATCCTCTTCTGGAAAGGTAAAAGATGAAGTTGCCGTAAACTCAGTCCCAGAAGATGATAAATGCAGAGGTGGGACACTGTTTGAGACACCCATTCAGACCAAGTCTACAGAAGATAAAATTCCAGAGGGAGGTCCAGCTATTGAAGCCACACCTACTCCAGCTGGGACACTTGACAATGCACCTGCGCTGCAACCCTCATGGAGAATTAAGAGTCGAGCGAATGAGATCAAGTATCGAGAAGCTGCGTGTTCATCAAGTTCGAAGAATGTCAACAAAGCATTTATTGATGACTTTTGGGTGGTGGCTTTTCACGTGGAACAGGAAGAGCTCACCAGATATGAAGCATGGAAGTTATATCATCTTGTGCACAGTCACGAACTGAAGGAGACTATATACGGACTCACACAAGCGCCCAGAGCATGGTACGAGACTTTCCTCATCGACCATGGCTATGAGCGAGGGGGAGAAGAGAAGCATATGTTCGTCACGAGTACACAGAAGCTGGTTGGCCAGTTCGTGAGACAGATGCAAAAGGAGCTCCAGCTGACCATGATGGGAGAGATGAAACACCTTCCTGGAACACATGTTGACCAGGTGTTGGGAGAGCGGGAGAGCATCGATGCAGGGAGCTGCTGCACTCAGTTCCTATATATGAAGCAGAATCTGTCTGAACACAGAATGAAACGGGTGATGAAGGTTCTGCCCAATAACCCAGTACAACACTCCATGAGCAGATATCACTTCATCAGAGAGCTAGTGGAGAAGAAGGTCATCACATCGAAACACATGACAACTGTAACTGTCATGCCACTAGACGCCGCTCAGTTTGAAACACTTAGATCCTCTCTGGTTCTGCGTGTTATCACCAACTAAGTGTTCCAGACGGAGGTCAGCCAAGAGCAAAGCCCCAGCAAATCAGATGGGCTGACCTACCAAAGAAGAGGGCTGGAACAGATGGTACGTGGTTGGAAATTATTACTAAGTTCAACATATTTGTAGCTTTATGAGGCGTTGGAGCATATCAAGGAGGAGAGAGGTGGTTGGACAAATATCTCAAGAGATATACACATAACCATTTTTGGCAAGTGGAGGAGTCCAAGTATTTGAGAAATCAAAAAGGCAGTTGAATCGAAGTCGGATGAGGATACAATATCAGCAAACCCTAAGATCGGAAAAGGGAAAAGAATGGAGAAGATGCGGCTGTGACAGAACTTAAAGAAGCCACTTCAAAGGCGTCAAAGGCGATGGCTGAACCACCCCTTAATAAGAAGAAGGTGAAGCCAGTAGGGCTGCTGGCTGTGAAGATGGTGTTGGTTCCATGAAAGAAGGAGAACCCAGCTTCTCTGTGTCTAAGGGTACTGGTGGCTAAGGAGTATGGAAGGAGAAAATGCATGCTTCCGGGTATGTTCGTCCGGGAGGCTTATGGAGAAAGAAGAGGACTCGCCGAGTTGTTTCTCCAGGACAGTGTCTGGCCAAGATCAGCTCAATCAGAGGGAGGGCTCATTGCAATGTCTGATGAGGAGATAGAGAAGCTTCTTGAGTCCTCGGGCAAAGAAGTTTGGTGCTGGATGAAGCGTCTGATGACGGGTTTGGGAAAATCCTGGAGGAACAAGTGATAATCTTCTCTCAAAAGAAGTTGGAGTCATGTCCAAGGAGGCTTCTCAATCAGAGAAGAATGTCAAACTGAATGAGGATTTGGGCAGAAGGAACTGATCGTGCTGAAGAAGATGAAGTTCTGGACAGTTTCTATAGGGATATTGATGAGATTGTCAAGGAGTTGCAAGAGAGGAAGATTCGTAAGTCTGTTGTGACAAGTTCAGAACAGTCTTCTCAAGCCCAGGCTGTTGGGGTAGAAGACTCTGTACCTGCCCTTAATCATGATGAAGTGAAAGAAGGAGGTGTTCAAACAGTTGAACCATGTGTTCAACAGAGTGTTGAGACAGTCGTTGCCTCAGAGGCAGTCTCAGTAAAGAAGGCAACTGGCGTTCCAGACGCAGCTCAAGATGCTGTTCGTACTGACCCTGAAGTGGGTGATTCAGAAGCCGTTGCGGAAGATGGGCTGCATAATGATGATCATATGGAGGATGCCCATGTGGAAGAAGAACTCCCCTCCTTTCCTGACACAGTGATAGAGAATGTTGCTCAAACAGTTGCCAAGGTGGTCACCTTATCAGATGATGATCAAGATTCTGTTCCGCTTGCTGCCATCAAGAAGATATAAGAATGATCTGAAGGACTCCGAGCTGAAGAGGAAGGATGCACCTGAGTCTTCCATAAGGAGAGGTGCTGGTGAGAAGTTGTCCCGAGCTGAACGCGGATAGCTACTGAAGGAAGTGGAGATCATATTGGAGGTCGAACAGGAGCAGAGGTCAAGAATCAATCAATTGGTGCACACTCTGCGATATCCCAATGATGATGAAGCAGATGAAGCTTGACGAGCTCATGGGGTCACTAAGGACATTTGAGACGAGACTCAAGAACCTGTTGGTACTGTCACAAGAAGGGGCACATCCAGCCAAGCTGTCACGAGTTCATGGGTGCGCGCAAAAAGTTGCAGCAGAAAAAATACTCCAAGGATGACACGAGAATGGAGAGCGAGAACGTGGGCCGAGAATTTCTGATGGAGGAAACCAGATCATCAAGAACCGGTCATTTGCTAACCCGTGGTCGAACAGCTGCTGAGACACCAAGGTCCAACAGACTCACAGTATGTGTCACTATCCCAGGCTATGTTCGAGGGGGAGTTCACAAGATTCCAGTTGCCGAGGAGACCAAGTTGCTCGATTGGACCCCTTGCCAGTTTGTGGCAAAAAGGGTGAGTGTTTTGAGGTAACTGTTCTGGTTCCTCAAGTTGTGTCTAAAGCGTAGATTTGGTTTTGCCAAAATGCCAAGGGGGAGATTGATGTTCCCATGAATGGCATGACTTTGGCAAAACGGCTTTAGACAGTTTGAGCTAGAGTTCAAGAAGAGTTCAACCACAGACTGGAACAGAAGTACAGCGTGCAGAAGATGCATGATCAGAATCCGGAAGGTTCTGAAGATAGAGGATCTTTTCGGTTGACGTCGGTCAGCAAAGAAACAGATATTCGAGATGTCATTCGAATATCTCCTCACCAGAATTGAAGACCGCCTGACTAACTTACCGTAGAAGATATCTCATGAAGATCTGGATATCTAGAAAAAACCGACGAGATTATTTGATTGGAGCCAATCGACAAGTCATCACCGAAGATCAGATAGGCGATCAAATATATGCTGCTTGGCTGAGAGAATATCGAATGGCTTGGCGTGGAAGTCATCTTCAAAGATTGGATATGGAGAAGATTGGATATCTATCAAATATTTAAGAGTATCTCCGAAATATTTGACAAGATATTCAGATTGGATCTAGACGATCGAAGATCGAGATGGAAGTCGGCCAGTGAAGAATTAGATATTCAAATGAATATCTTCACATCAGATTGAAGGCAACGTGGCTGACTTGGCAAGGAAGTTTCGCATATTCTTCCTTTGATTGGATAAAGATACACATCGAATATTTAGGAATATTTCCTAAAATATTTGATGAGATATCTGGAACAGATTTGGACCTTGCCCATGCATATAAATACAAGGCTAGGGCGACCAGATCTGTGTCGCTTCCTGAGAGAAAAGAAAAACACGAGAGTTCGTGAGATTGGAGGAGAAGCGGCCGCCGGTTGATTATTCCACACCGGAATATCAACGAAGAAGTAACAGTCTGTTCAGTGTGTTGTTCAGACTGTTCTTGAAGGACAACAAAGCGCACACACACGGTAATCAAGCTACGTCATTGAGAGAAGGCGACTGGACTTCTGAGAAGTCCAAGACTAGGCCGAGAGGGAAGTCTCGTCCTACCCATAGGGGATCGAGGGGAGCTACGGTGAACCGAGATTGCAAATCCGAGAGACGGAGTGTTAGAGGCTATGCTATTACAAACAAGGCGTTGTGTAAGTGTAAGTCCACGAATAGCTCTAAACTCGTAATAAGATTTGTGTCCCTTTTCGGGTGTGGGAAACCCCCCCCCCCAGAGTAGGCGAGGCCGAACTGGGTTATCATATCGTGTGTGCTCCTGTTTGTTCTGTTTTCGGTACTGTCTGCTAAGGTGTTCTAGTCTCTGTTTGAACACAACCTGAAACTGTCCAACAAGTGTTCGAGATGTAGTTTGAACACCATCTGGAACTCGTCTTGACTAAGACAAGTAGATTTCAGACAGGCTTGGTAGCTTCGTCGACAGTCTGCCTACCCTTGTTCAACAGCTTCTCAAATAGATTCATCCTGCGACTTTAGGAAAGCCTTCATTCGCTCTCTCAAGTATCCATACTTGTTTCCTTCCAGCAGCGGTGGTCGTGTAATGTTTTGCCCTTCTCTCAAACCCATCTTACAGACCTTTGGATCTCACTCTATGTGTTGAGTGTTTGCTCTGATACCAATTGAAATTTTCTCGTGGTAGTTGAGATGTTGTTCTGGTTGAGTGCAGAACAATTTCTAGAACAATTTATGCAAAAATAAATGTAGTGCATAAAATAAACGACACAAAAAGTTGTTACCCAATTTGGCATTAACGAGCCTACGTCTGGGGGGCTGTCTCCTTAGCCCGAAGGATAGCAAGTCACTAATAATGAGTATTGTGAGTACATGAGCTTACGTTTACGGAAGCCCTCTTAAACTGCTTGAGCCTCTAATCCTCTAGTAATCGCCAACTAGGTCTCCCCCTAGATCAAAGCCTCGCCTCCAATTCCACTAGTATGATCCTCTGTGAGAATCAGCGCTTTCCACCGAATGCACAGTAAGAGCAACAGTACGTGTAGCGTCAAGTTGTTCTACGATCAGTCTGCCGAGCACTAGAACAGACTGAATCTGGGTGCCGTGATCTTATCGGAATGATAATCTCACCGGCCGTTTGCCTCCACCTCCCTTCAATGTGTATGAGCGTGAGTAATATCTCCGTGAGTGCTGACTGATACGAATGCATCAGCCCTCCTTATATAGTGCGGTAGATTCCTAAAGTATCTAGGTTTCCTATCTTCCAACAGCCAATTTCTTTAGGAAATCTTTCCTAAATCTTTTTGGAAACATTCCTAATATCTTGCGCATATCTCTTGTAGATAATCCTTCATAGATCTTCAATTCCGTTTAAGAAACTCATCGATTATCTTCTTTGCCAAGTTATCTTCAAGCGCAAGTCTTCCCTAATATTTCTCAACCGACTTCTTGATATGCTTCATAGCACCGACTTGCCTAATCTATTATAGGAAACATCTGCTGCATCTAATTTGTTCTACATCGGTTGAACATGTTGCCTAATCTGAATTAGGAAACATTCCTTCAAACCTTCCGTCTGCTTCCGTCTTGCTCTTCGGCGGTTGACTATGTTACCTAATCTGAATTAGGAAACATTCCATCTGCTCCAGACTTGCTCTAGGATAGTTGCCTCTGCCTACCTTGAACTCTTTCTTGAATAACAGCTTGAACAATTGTTGGGCAATTTGTCTTCAAACAGCAAGTAGGAGAGTCTTCAATTCACCTTTAGCAGTAGTGCAGGAAATTAGGCAATGATGCTTCCCTTCTTCTTTCTTCAGTATTGTGATTCTATGTAGAATCTGAATGATCTGGATATCAAATTGATCGCGTAGTCGCTTTCTGAATTTGATATTTCGACCATGTATATTAGTCGAGGGTTGCACGAAATCCGAACGGGGATAATCAACCTGACAATTTCAACTCTCGACTAAAGACGTAGAAATCAAAACTAGAATTTGAGGTTTTGGAAATACAGAGAGAATTAGAATCAAGGAATGATTCTCTGAGATTTCTACTAGCTTTTCTGATGTTTTTCAATGCTGCCACGACCTCTTATATAGAGGAAATGAGCGGGGATGAAGAACAGATGCGTCCGTAGCTCAAACAGGCGTCTCAGCCAGTCTGCCGTGCGCCCACTGCACACATTAGTGTGCCGCGCCCGGCTAAGACATTAGCATAATGTCTACGTTGGACGCGCCGGACTTAATGTCCATTGTGGGCGCGGTCCTCACTGACTCCAATACTGAAAATTGCTCAATCGATCTTCAAAAGCTCTCATTTTATTAGGGTATCCTACCCTAACATGTAGGAACATGATGAAAGGTCCATAAACCCTAAAATCAACAACAATCCTCCTCCATTTTAGGGTTCCTTTGTTTTTCCAAAAAAACCTTTGTTTTTAAGTAAAACACGCATAAACGGAAATGTCGCAACGATTGAATTTCCGCTTAGTGTAGTTACACATTCAAAATACCCAGAAATCATCGTGCTTGTAACATTTGAACCAATAAATCCATTTGGGCCTCAAGATAACACACACATGAGTTACTTCACAAACTTTAAGTTTAACTTGACTCTTAATGGCCCTTGAGTCCTAATCCCTTCGTGAACGTATTGAGATTCAACCCTGAAATCTCATGAAGCGACCATAAACTTCACGTTCATATAAGTAGATTCCTTAAGGGTAGCACCACCCGATTGTTCTCCTACAAACAGCACTTTGTCAAAGAATCTATTGAGAAGAGTCCCTCTTAAACCTATTACTTGTAGGTCATGAACACATACTGGGGGATGCTTTGATTGTGTTCATCAATCTTCTAGGAATGGGCTTTCCACATTGAAATTAGCTCTAACGCTAGTTAGATGTGAATTGGGTGTCCCACGACTAGATGATTATATGGGTTTTAGTCACATCCCCTTTACAGACTTGGAGACCAAATCTCTAGCTAATCCCTTCGTCAAGTGATCGGCTAAATTATGTTGTGACCTTACAAAATCCATTGATATCACCCCATGCATAATGAGCTCTCTTACTGCACTATGTCTAACACCTAAGTGTCTAGACTTCCCATTGTATACATGGCTATATGCTTTAGCCAATGTTGCAGCGCTATCACAATGGGATGATATGGGCGATATCGGTCTCTCCCACAATGGAATTTCATGTATCAAGTTCTTTAGCCATTCTGCTTCCTTTAAAGCGGTGGCCAGATTTCATTGTAGAACTTGTGATGCAATTTTGTTTCTTAGATGCCCATGAAATGGCACCTCCCCCAAGTAGGAACACCCATCCACTTGTGGAAGAGTGATCTTCCTCATTTGAGATCCAACTTGCATCCGAAAATCCTTCTATGACCGAAGGAAAATCTGAATACACATGACCAAAGTTCATTGTCCCCTTAAGGTACCTAAGGACCCTATGAATTGCTTGCCAATGTTGCATACTAGGATTACTAGTAAATCGACTAAGCTTGCCCACCGCAAATGCGATATCTGGCCTTGTACTAGACATGGCATACATTAAACTGCCTATGACCTTAGCATACTCCAATTGGGACTTAGGCTTTCCTGTATTAGGATATAGGCGTGTAGAGGAATCATAAGGAGTACTTACTGGATAATAATCAATATAATTGAACTTCTTTAACACATTCTCAATGTAATGAGATTGTATTAGGGCAAGACCTCCTTCAACTCTCTTTATTCTTATCCCAAGTATAACTTCCGCCTCTCCCATGTCCTTTATGGAGAACTTAGCTGACAGAAATTCTTTTGTTTGATTTATGCACTTTAGATTAGTGCCAAAAATCAACATGTCATCTACATATAGGCAAATGATAACTCCATTTCCCGAGTTGTCAAACTTGCTATATACGCATTTATCCGACTGATTCAAAATGAATCCATAGGATAGTATTACCTCATCAAATTTTTGATGTCATTACATAGGTGCTTGTTTAAGTCCATATAATGACTTAACAAGTTTGTATACCTTATGCTCTTGCCTGGGCATTACGAAACCTTCCGGTTGTTTCATGTAAATCTCTTCCTCCAAATCACCGTTGAGGAAGGCAGTCTTTACATCCATTTGATGTACTAGCAACTTATGAATAGATGCTAAGGCTATCAACAATATAATTGTTGAAATTCTTGCAACCGGTGCATAAGTGTCGAAGTAGTCCATACCATATTTCTGTCTAAAGCCTTGGATTACCAACCTTGCTTTTAACTTATCAATGGTACCATCTACCTTCATCTTCTTTCGGAAGATCCACTTATTTCCCAAAGGTTTATGCCCTGGTGGTAAATCTACCAAAATCTAAGTATTATTTCCTATTATAAAGTCCATTTCATCATTTATGACCTCTTTCCAAAATGATACATCTTGAGATTTCATAGCTTCATCAAATATTTTGGGGTCACTTTCAATAACATGATAGTACATGTATTGTGAGCTAACCTCATCCCTAGTTCCTTCCACTAGGTAGATGTGAAAATCATTTCCAAGTGATTTTTCTTTTCTTGCTCTTTTACTCCTAATTTCAGAAATTTGGGTGTCATTAGAATCTTGATTTGCACTAGGCACAAGATTCAAATCCTGAGGCATGCTAATTGATGAAAATCTCTTTTCATTAAATATGGCATCTCTCGATTCAATGACTGTATGAATCGATACGTGCTTATTAGGTTCTATAACATAAAACCCATAAGCCATGGAGTGATGAGCATATCCTATAAATATGCATTCAACTCCTTTTTCTCCTAAAGTTTTATGTTTAGGGATAGGTAGTCTCACTACCGCCCTACAACCCCAAACTCAAATATGATTCAAACTTGGTTTCTTATTGTACCAAATTTCATAAGGAGTAATGTTGCCCCTTTTGTTAGGCACCCTATTTAATAAATAGCAAGCTGTTAGCATTGCTTCTCCCCAAAATCCATCATTTAATCCCGAGTAACAAAGCATGGCATTCACCATCTCTTTCAATGCTCAATTTTTCCTCTCCGATACACCATTTTGTTGTGGTGTGTAGGGAGCCGTGGTTTCATGAATGATACCAACACTTTGGAAATAACTTGGATTAAAGTATTCCCCACCTCTATCGGTACGCAATGCTTAATTGAAGTTCCCTTTTGAAGTTCAACTTCACTCTTATAAATTTTAAATTTATCAAGAGCTTCATCCTTGGAATGCAACAAATAAACATAGCAAAATCTAGAACAATCATCTATGTATGCCACTACTTATTTCTTGTATCCTAGAGAAGGTGATGCATGAAAATCACATAAGTCGCTATGTATTAAATCAAGTTGCTTTCTCTTTCAACCTTATGAAATGGTTGCCTAGTAATCTTAGTAAGCATGCATGTTCTACACTTATCAATATTCACATCAAATGAGGGAATTAAATCATGTTTAGACATTTCATGCAATCTTTTGTAATGAACATGTCCTAAACGTTCATGCCAAAGTGTGGAAACATCATTATTCAAAGTTGTTGATCCAATCAAAATATCATGCTCACAATTCATATAGAGAGAAAAAACAACTTTATTGATACTAAGCTTGAACATTCCATTACACAAGTATCCTTTTCCGACAAACATACCACCTTTTGATAAAATATAGTTATCGGGTTCATACACTCGCCGATAACCTAATTTATTCAAAACAGTACCCGATACAATATTTATTCTAATATTTTGTACATATAGAACATTTGTGAGAACAATATTCTTTCCCGAAGAAAATTCTAACTCTACTTGGCCTATTCGTAGGATAGGGGCGGTCGACTCGTCTCCCATGTGAAGAACTCTTCCTTCACTTGCAGTAGCGAAGGACTTGAACATCTCTTTGTCTCTACAAACATGTGTCGTAGCACCGGAGTCAACCCACCATGAAATCTCATCATCCTGCAAAGCAAAAAATTTAGAAAAATTAGAAACATAATCTACATTAGAATATGCATCTAACTTAGTTTCTAAACTTGAAACTAAACTTTTCTGACCTTGAGATTTCTGCTCTTGGTTTTTAGCACCAAAAGCATTACCTTGAGCCTTCTTGCTCTTCCCTTTTCCTAAGCGACAGTCTCGCTTGAAATGCCCCGCTTTTCCGCAAGTCGAACATACGTTTCCTTTCGAAGGATGCTACTTGTTTAGACCGTTGCTAGCATAACCATTAGGCCTTTTCTTGCCTTTGTTCTTGTTCACCTTTTGAGAACTAGCCTTTAATACATTTACCTTAGGCAAATTTGGATCCATTTCCATTGTATCGCTTTCCCGCACACGAAGTTCTTCTTCCATTCGCAATTCTTTTGCAATTTCTACAAGAGACATCTCTTCCTTTTTGTACTTCATAGAACGTCGAAAGTCCTTCCATGCCGGTGGTAATTTGTCAATTATACTTGACACCGAGATGGATTCATCCATCTTCAAATTACGTTGAGCAAACTGCCCCAAGATACGTTGTATCTCATGGAACTGTTCCATCACTGGCCGAGGGTCCACCATCTTATAGTTGTTGAAATTACTCACAAGAAACTTGACGCTCGAAGCGTCCTCAGCCATGTATTTGGATTCAAGTGAATCCCATAACTCTTTTGCAGATTCAGCATTTTGATATAAATCAAATAAAGGGTCGGACATACCGTTGAAGATGTGTCCTCTAGCGATGTAGTCATCGTTTTCCCACTTGCTTCTTTGTCGGAAAGCCACCATCGGTCCATCATCTCCAACTTCAGGGCATGGTGTAGATAGCATGTACACCACTTTCAAATTCGTCAGTAAGAAGTGCATCTTCTTTCTCCAACGCCGGAAGTCAGTTCCTTCAAATTTGTCAAGCTTCTGGAACTGGTGCATCATCTCTTTCACGCTTGCCATTGATTAGGAAATATCGAATTCGTTTGTAGGGGAATTGTCTTCAAACAGCAAGCAGGAAAGTCTTCAATTCACCTTTAGCAGTAGTGCAGGAAATTAGTCTGTGATGCTTCTTCTTCTTTCTTCTGTATTGTGATTCTATGTAGAATCTGAATGATCTGGATATCAAATTGATCGCGTAGTCACTTTCTGAATTCGATAGTTCGACCATGTATATTAATCGAGGGTTGCACGAAATCCGAACGAGGATAATCAACCTGACAATTTCTACTGTCGACTAAAGACGTAGAAATCAAAACTAGAATTTGAGGTTTTTTGAAATACAGAGAGACTTAGAATCAAGGAATGATTCTCTGAGAGTTCTAGTAGCTTTTCTGATGTTTTTCAATGCAGCCACGACCTCTTATATATATGAAATGAGCGGGGATGAAGAACCGATGCGTCCGTAGCTCAAACAGGTGTCTCAGCCAGTCCGCCGCGTGCCCACTGCACACATTAGTGTGTCGCGCCCAGCTAAGACATTAGCATAATGTCTACGCTGGACGCGCCAGACTTAATGTCTATTGTGGGCGCGGGCCTCACTGACTCCAATACTGAAAATCGCTCAATCGATCTTCAAAAGCTCTCATTTCATTAGGGTATCCTACCCTAACATGTAGGAACATGATGAAAGGTCCATAAACCCTAAAATCACCAACAACAACTACACATAGTTTTGCCAAACTACATGCCATAAATTTAACACTTCCCATACAGGCAAATTATAAGCAGGCCAAGATAATTCTCAATTTTATCTAGCACCTTAGCTCATAGGATAACCTATACAACTACCCACATTCTGATTAACATTAGTACCGGCGCATAATTTTGATTTCTCATAGTTAATCTGTTGTCCCGACATAGCTTCATACATTCTTAATACACTTTTCAACTTCAATATATAATCACTTTTAGCTTTAACAAATAATATACAATCATCTGCAAATAAAAGGTGAGGAATTAGAAGGGCTGACATGCTTATCCTTATTCATTAAATGAAGTGTTGTGCTAATTTAACTCCAGACATCTTGCCAGTCACTTTGTGCAAAGAACTAACAGATAGGAAGACATAGGTCCCCTGCCTTATTCCTCTTTCTCGCCTGATTGGATTAAGAGATGTTGTCATTAACTTTAATTTTATATGCACTACTTAACACAATACATAACTTTTTTGATCCATGAAGCCGGAAAATCCATCTTCTTCTGAATTTCCTCCTCCAAAAAGTCTCACTCGTTTCTGTCGTACGCCTTACGCATGTCCAATGTAATACAACAATAACCTCATGTATGGGTCGGTCAGATTATCTGACCCTTATGAAATAAATTAGTTCGTATGTTCTTAAAATGTTATCCGCAAATTAGCTGACCTAGGACAAATGCTTTTTGGCTTGCTGAGAGACAATCTTGTAGCACCACCTTCAATCTGTTGGACATCGCTTTCGTTATATCTTCAAGGCTACATTACATCAACTGATAGATCGAAACTCGTCAAAGGTGCCTGCACTACACCATCTTGCTCCTTAGACGACAGAGTTTGTGTCAGTCATATAAGTACTAGTTACATAAGTGACCTTACACGACAGAGAATAGACGGTCAGTCAGCAAAGGACACTTATGCGACTGGTACTTATATGACTGACCAAAGTTAGTCACCCAAGTTTACTTAAGTGATAGGGACTTATGTGGCTGACATAACTCAGTGATGTAAGTGTACTTATGTGACTGGTGCTTATATGACTGTGTGATGTTAGTGACATAAGGGTGCTTATCTGACTGATATTATTTGCATCATCAAGGTGAGTCGCATAAGTAAATAGAAGAAATGGCACGTCAGATTTGACATTTGAAAATGTTGACTTTTTTACTGGTTCACCCAGTTTTATTTAATTTGAAAGCGTTAGGTGTACTAAAGCGACTGAGATACTCAAAGTTAGTCGCGATAGAACGCAGCATTAAATGAAAATCAATCAACACTCCACCAACCTGGTCATTCGTACTTCATCTTCTTCCTTCAACCCACGGCGGAAAATACAGCAGGCCTGGTTCTCCTCCGTCTAAGACGCCCAGGTATTGTTGTTGGTGGCTTGTTTTGATTGTTAATTTGTTGCTTATTGATCATGTTTGTTGCTAATTTGTGTTACTATTCGTGTCCCCATTGTTTACATTTTATGAAGTTGAGAAGATTCACAATGGATAAAAGTTGGATGGGGTTGGAAAGGAGTGACACACGGTACATTCAAGGCATTGATGAATTTGTTAAATTTGCAAAGCAAAATAGAGGAAATTCACATGTATGTCCTTGTAGAAGGTGTTTGATGATTAGATGAAGAATTACAACAAAGGAAATGTTTGTCCATTTGATCAACAATGGTATGATGAATGGGTACCACACATGGACATCCCATGGTGAAGAGAGTACTGAACCTTCCCCATACATGTTGAGACAATAATGGCTGGCGGAGAGGTATGGAGAAACAAGTAGTGGTGTGAATAATCATCAATCAAATCCGACTGAAGATATTATTCGGGATGCATTTCCCTTTCAATATATGGCGGATGATGACGATCTTCATATGAACATGGCTAGAGAGAGTGGTGATTCAGATAGTAGGGTGGTTTTTGAAAGGTATAAAAGTCTCGTAAGTGAAGCTCAGACACCTTTATACAAAGGTTGTAACAGAACCGTTCTTAAAACAATTCTGAGGGCAATGCAAGTGAAAGTAGAGAGTCGAGTGTTGAATAAGGGTTTCAATAAAATTATACAGATCACTAAAGAAATTCTACCTCTCGATAACAACTACCCTAGTTGTTATAAAGCTGTAAAAAAGGTTTTGAAGAACATGGGGTTGGGTTATGAGAATATACACGCTTGCGAGCATGGTTGTATATTGTACTACAAGGAGCACAAAGATTGTATTACTTGCCCCGTGTGCGATGAGGGAAGTTACAGAGACAATGAAAGTAAAAGCAGTGTTCCGAAGAAGACACTTAAGTACTTCCCTTTGACTCCAAGATTACAGCGTCTCTATATGTCACCAGATATTGCAGCCCAAATGAGGTGGCACGCTTTAAGAAAAGTTGATGATTCGGAATACATTCGACATCCGGTTGATGGTGAATCATAGCAATTATTTGACAAGGAATATCCAGATTTCTCAAGTGAGATGAGGAATGTCCGACTTGGCTTAGCAACTGACGGTTTTAATCCATTTGGGGCTTCGGGACTCTCACACAGCACCTGGCCTGTCATTGTTATACCTTACAATCTGCCACCTCATATGTGTATGAGGAAAGAGTTTAATATACTATGTATGTTGATATCTGGACCCAAATCTCTTGGAAACACTACTATAGACGATGCATTATGCATCGGTTTTTTTTATTATTATGCATCAGTTTTGGTTCCGATGCATAATGAAGCGTTGCATAATGTCTTCACATTATGCATCGGTTCAAGGAGAAACCGAAAAATGGCAGATTTGGCTTTACAAAACCTCAAATCCACCTGAAATTAAACATCAATAATAAACCATGTTGTTTCACTATCAAATACAATACAGCTTACATGCTAAACATCATTTCACTGAATTTGCAATATACAATATCATTCATACACATATATTTGTCTCTTTGGTACAAATACGCCACAAAACATCACATAACAAATGTTTTCTAAGTTAATGTCCTATAGTACCGCTGGATGAGTGGTCACATAGTCACGTAGGTAGCTGGCGATTTCATCCCGAACTCCAAGAATCTTGTCGTGTTCGTATGACTATACTCCATTAGGAAAACAGTACTATAAAAAAACAAGAGAACTATAAGTCAACAATTAAAGAGTGAAAATGATTAAGCCTTAAAAAGCTTAATCAACGACTAACGTCTAAAAAGCTAAATCAACAAATAAGGATTGAAAACAAGAGAACTAAATCAACAATCAACAAGTAAACAGTTAAATGATCTTCATATGTATATATATGTAAAAATCAATAATCCCTTTCTCGTACTCATCACTCAACCTATTACCGGACACCCACTCTCGATTCATTATAATTCCACTACATGAAACGAGTAAATATTATTAGTTACATACTACTAATTTACACGAACAAACAATTACACTTGAGTGAATTACGAGCACATCAACAATTAAAAAGTAGTAAACGAGTTACATAAACTTGCGATTTACCTTATAATAAAAGCTCGTGAAGAAGAATCTTAATGGTGGCCGGTGTGCAACAAGTACGGACTAAAGCTGTAAACAACAAGAACGAATTAGTAAACAAGGAAAATGAATGGAAATATAAGTAGTGAATTAGTTTAATCGTTATGTTTACCTTGGAATAAAAGCTCGCGAAGAGGACTACAATTAGATGGAGATGAGAAGCTTTCTCTTGCAAATCGATTAACAATGACTACAGGTAGTTAACGAACACAAGTTAGAAATGAAGCATAAAATTCATTAATAAGAATCTAGTAGACGGACTAAACACCATTTCATCCATTATTACATACTAAATCATAGCCCAAAAAATGGATTCAACACGCCTAGACAACACCCCCAAATCGGATTACATGTAACTATTAACCCTAAACACACACAAATTCAACAAAAAAGACCCAATATCATACCTGGGATTTGTACCAGAAGGAGTGGCGGTAGGAATGGAATCGAGCAGCTCAGTCGAAATGGAAAAGCATCGAAGGCGTCATCGGAATGGAGTCGAGCGTCACAACCAATGGAATGAAGGCGTCGTCGGATTGTAAAAGCGTCGTCGAAGAAAAATCGAGCAGCGTCGTGGGAATGGAATCGAGCAGCGTCAAAATCGGAGCAAAATCGGAGTCGTCGAAGTTCATAGGTGCGAATTCTAAGGAAGTGAGACGGAGGGAATTGATCAGCTTAGTCAAGAAAACCTAAGTTTTAATTGATCTTATGCATCGGTTCGGGTAAAACTGTTGCATAAGATTTACAATATGCAACGGTTCTAACCAAACCGATGCATAAGGTTTACAATATGCAATGGTTTTGAGCGAACCGATGCATATTGTTTACCTTATGCATTGGTTTCCCCTAAAATCGATGCATATTAAACGAACCGATGCATAATACAATTTTTGAACCGATGCATAATGGCTCGTTTGTAGTAGTGAAAGTGCCTAAGTGTTTTTATGAGGCCTCTTATCGACGAGTTAAAAGTACTATGGAATGAGGGAGTTTGTAATTTTGATAGACGTGATCGGTCATCTTTCATTATGAAGGCAGCAGTGATATCGACAATTAGTGACTTTCCTGGTCTTGGCATGTTAGGAGGCCTTAAGACAAAAGGGTACAAAGCTTGTCCCTTATGTCTACATGACATCGATGCTACCCATTTGACTGGAAGGATGTCGTATCAAGGGCATCGAAGATGGCTCCCAAGAGACCATGACTGGATATTTGCAGCCCATAGATTTAATGGGAAGTTTGAGTCTAGAGACCCTCCACCACCAATCCTCGGTCCTGAAATATTCAATGTCATTATGTCACACGAGTATCCTACTCTTAGTCTACATCCTCAATTCAAGGCGAGAGGGAACAGTGAGAGGCTTTGTTGGACACACGTGTCTATATTTTATGAGTTACCATATTGGAAGTCATTATCTCATCCATATTCACTTGATGTTATGCATATTGAGAAGAATGTTTTTGATAACATCATTGGGACCATACTGGGGATTGAAGGTATGAAAAATATTTGGACACATTATACCTTAACATATATTTGAAGATAATATAATAAGTACTTATTCACGTTTGGTTTAAATTTGCAGGTAAGACTAAAGATGATATCAAGGCTAGAAAGGGTTTGGAACAGCAAGGGGTACGTAGAAAATTATGGTTCAAACCATCCGTGTCAAACTCAAGGAAAGAAAAAGTTACTTAAGCACCTTATACAGTGACTCCAAATGAGAAGCTAGAGATACTTGAGTACATAAAGGATGCTAAGTATCCATCTGGGTACGCTGGTTGCTTAAAGAATAAGATTAATCTTGAAGACAAAAGGTTTATTGGATTGAAGACACATGACTGTCATGTCATGTTACAGAGACTGCTGCTGGTTTACATTAGACCTTACTTGCCTAGAAATGTGGTTCATCTTCTAATATCACTATCCCATTGGTATCGTAGAATCAGTTGTAGAGAGTTAAAGAAGGAGGAGGTGCGTCACATGAAGGTAGAGATAGTTCAGATTCTGTGTCAGTTAGAGAAGATTTTCCCACCGGCATTCTTCACTATAATGGTACATCTCATGGTTCACCTTTCAGATCAAATCTTGTTCAAGGGTCCGGTACACTATAGTTGGATGTATCTTATGGAAAGGTATGAAAAAACTCGATGAATACATTAATTGTAAAAAGTTTTTTTCTTATTGTGCACAAATTATAATGTTATATGTTATATGTAGGCAACTTGGAAATTACAAGAAATTTGTGAGAAACACAAGGTACCCTGAAGGTTGCATTGCCGAGGAATATATTGCCGAGGAATATATTGCCCAAGAATGTGTAATGTACTGTAAATTGTACATGGGTGAGATTGAAGGTAAATCTCATACTGATGACAAAGATGAGGAAGATTACTTTAACATATCAGTGGTGTCGAATGTCATCAAGCCGACGGGCTGCTACAATAGGAGGTTTAGGCTCAACAATAATGACATAAACGTGATACATTGGTGTGTCATGGAAAATTGCGAAGAGGCAAGGGAGTATATTCAGGAACATGCAAAGAACTTTTACCGTGAAAATCCAAACGGTGACAATGATTCCTGTATTGAACATTTTCATTCTCATTTACTTAATAAGGTAAAACTTTATTTAACACATAGACTCATTTGTAGTATATATAAATTTTGTGTCATTGATTTATTACATTGATGTGTAGATGATTTGGTTACGCGATGAAGGATCTGATGCGTACTCTACCGAGCTTCACATTTTGGCATGTAAGCCACAGTTTCACTCAAGTTACAACTACTATGTTGTAAATGGGTTGAAATTTGTTGTCTGGGATAAGGACCAACATTTGAGGACACAAAATAGTGGAGTAATGGTACAAGCAGGTCAGTCATTTGCATCATTTTTTTGAAGTTTTGCAATCTGCATCATGTATGTTTTATGGACATCATTTTCTGCTACCTAGTAGAAATATGTTTCTGCATCCTTATTATGCTACAACTTTTTGTTTCATTGTCTTATGATCATTTGCAGGAGAAAATAACTATTATGGTGTTCTACAAAATGTAATACAACTCAAGTATGCCAAGGGAATGCCGGTAGTCATATTCCAATGCAAGTGGTTTAATACAGATGAATCTGAGGGTGGAAACATAAAAATGGAGCATGGAATTCTTTCGATTGACACGTCTAACACGTGGTATGAAGATGCTCCTTATTGTCTTGCAAAACACGCACAACAAGTGTTTTACTTAGAAGATCCCAAGTTTGGAGATAATTGGAAAGTTGTTAATGTTGTCGCTCAAAGTGGCACTTACAGTCAATTATGTGTTGGTACATCAAAAAATGCATACCAACAAGACAACACACTAAATATTCCACCTTACAATAATTGCAATGTAATTGATGAAGAGACTCCGGCTTCATATAATGATTTTTTCGAAGTAGATGAAGATCTGGAATATGAACATGATGATGAAGAATGTGAAGATGAATTGGATGAAACAGATGATGAAGAGGAAGATGTTGAGGAACTCCATTATGTGAGTGATCATGAAGTAAGTGGGGAAGATGAAGATGATGAAGAGTTTGATGATAATGACGAGGAGGATTGAAGATGATCATGTGTTTCAACATATATATCATGTGTTTTCTATCTTTGAATGTCGTAAAATGTGTTGTTCATTTTGGAATATGCAGAGTATGTGAACAAATTTAAATGTTAGTTTCATTTTTAGTTTGACGTGCACTTATGTGACAACACATATGTTTTTCAGTTACATATGTACTGTCAACAACAGGTGGGAAATTTCAAGACCATGGGCGGGAAACCTAAATCAAAAGGGGGAAATCCAATTACTAAGCGCTCATTTGTAATCCACTTATGCGACTGATTTACGATATATGTCATTTAAGGAACACGCGATCAGTGCCAAACACGTCCCAAAAATGAACACGTGTGTTTGTTTTTCTCCAAAACGTCTAAGTCCGACAAGGACTTGCCATTTCATTTCCGCTTCACTCCTTCACTTCTCTCTCACTCTATTTTCGACCACACCGTTTAGGGTTTCCAAATTGCAACCATACACTCCGATTCCGACCTTTCATCATGGCAGTGAAGAAGAAAAATTTGACCGACGTTGTAGCTGCAACTAGCGACGGTCGTAACATGAAGCTCCGCTCTCCAAGTACTCGGCGTCCGCCCAAAATACATTCGCCGGAACCTGCAGTGAAGAAGAAGGATCAACTGGCCAAACCACCCGAAGAAGCCATATGCGGCCGTGACCACTCCCAAGAAGAAAGCCGGCACCTTGATTGAGGCGAAGAAGAAAAAAGCCCATGTTGAAGGTAATATTACTAACCTCACTATCCCTAGTAGTGACGATGTTGTTCCGGCTCCAGATCCGGTTAGTGGTCATAAGAAAAAGAATGTTTCAGTGCAAACAATATTGCGTAGAAGCCCTAGATGTTCTACAAAACTGACAGTAGAGAAATCCTCCAAAAATGCTCCCAAATAAGCCCTAACATACCCTGTTAGTCAGTCGAACACCGCAACTGAGTGTCCTTTGTTAGTACCCATGCTAGTTGATCCCCCTGCTACTTCTAAATACCCAAGTAAAACTGTCTCATCCTCCCAACAAACCATCAGTCGCTACCCCTCACTTACACCATCACCTGCAGTTTCTGAAGAACTGCCTGAGAATCCCTCTAATGAAATACTCAATAATGAAGAACATCCTGCTAATCCATCAAACAAAGATCCTCCGGCTAATCCCTCTCAAGTGCCAAATAATGCTGACTATACTGATGAGAACACCGAAGAGATGGAGGAACTGCCTCTGAGTATCCGCGTGACTAAGCAGGATGATTCTTCAGGTATAACATTAATATTGTTTATTTAATAATTTTCTGTTATTAATACATCTTCTCATACTAATATAAATTGTTTGCTATTTGATGTTAGATGACGGGGATGGCAATGTAAGTGAAGGTGAACCCTCAAAGAAGAGAAAGCGTCGCTGGGGAGTTGTGTGTGGCACCAAAATTGCTACTTTGGTGAATTCATTGAGGACAAAGATCAAGGTTGAATGTTCTGAAGAGGCAAATGGCCTAGTAATAAAGCAAATAAGGAGTATGGTGTGCCACCAAATCGGGGCGTGTGTGAGACAGAAGGTGCCGATGTTAGCACCGGCGTACAGTGAGCTAGAACCTAAGCATTGGGATGTCGTGGTGAACTATCTCATTGGAAGTTATTTAATTACAATTTTTTTGTTTATATCACTGCTAATTCGACACACGCTGATTTTATATTTTTGCTGCCTCATTTCTTTTTGCCAAAGAAAGACACTCTACTTTGGCAGTACATTACACGAATAGCAAATAAGCGCTACAAGGATTGGAAGTCGTCTTGCCACAAACATTATCTGAAGCACGGGGAGAAATTTCCTTTAGAGTTTGTCCACCGCAAGGAGGAATGGACCTGGCTGGTTAAGCACTTTCAAGAACCTGTATTTGAGGTGAAGTGTGGTGACCAAACTCAACTGTAGTTTACTTTTTTGAATAAATTATTCATCTGTTTCATGTGCATTTTTTTGAAGGCTAAATCACAAAGGATGAAGATGGCCTGTGACAAGAAGAAGAATCACTGTGGAGGAAAGACTCCGATGGCCATCAGAGCAATTAACCACCTCCAAAAAGGGCACAAAGCACAGCATGTTGCTACATATGCTGAGGTCTATTCCAATGAACCCGGATGTGCTGAGATAGTGGTATTTCTTTTAATCTGTTTCTTTTTTATTATGTCTTCCTAAATATATGGTGCAAAAGTGGCTATATGTTTGTTGAATACATGTCACTCATGTGTTGATTATATGTTGGAATGTGTATGAACAAGTATTGAAGTATGCATGTCCATTAAATGTGATATTGTTTATGAACAAGTATTGATGACAAGTATGACTGTTTATGAATGTGTGGATTAAATTTTGGCTTGTCTGAATATTTGTAGACACTTTAATGTTTGAATTTAATTTGAACTTGGACATAGGAACAAATGAATGCCGAGGTGCAAAAACTTATCGATGACCAACAGTCCGATGACCCTAGCAGCATTGCTGACCCTATCTCCACGAGCACTCAGTTGGAGATAATTTCTAGAGCTGTTGGATAGAAGAAAGGAACTCAGATATCTAGAGTTGGGGGAAATATAAGGAGGCCTCCTCGCCCTTGTGGCGGGGCTTCAAACCATGCCCTGAAGGAAGAGATCATTAGGGCAAAAGAGGAGGTTGCTCAAAAGGATGCTGAGATCGAAGAAATGTTGCAAGGGGTTCATGGAGGTGGCACGAGAATTGGTGGTAACGCCTCTGATGGTGCGAGTTTCGGTCTCGGTACTCTTTGAATTCTATATCACTTAATGTTTAAGTTGGTGAACATGTTTTGATACGTTGTGCTGGCGGAAACTTTTGCTGCATTCATTGTAATGCTTCCTACTTTTGTATAAATCCTGAAATCTTTTAGGTACTTTTGTGTAGGCCAAGAATTTCAAATTAAACGGGGTTGTTTTGTTATATTTCTTTTGTGACACAAAACATTTTTTAAATATCGCTCAACTTACGTGACACCCTCAATTCAAAAATTTTACTTCTACATACACTTATACGACTTGGTTTCATTACCAGCTTATCATTTATTTACACTTATGCGACTTTGTTTCCTTACCAGCTTATCATTTATTTACACTTATGCGACTGAGTATCGTACACGGGTTATCCTCTCTGATAACTTATGCGACTGAGTTTCATCTCCACTATAAACTTCTTATATGACAGAGATTGTAAAGTATAGTTTGTGTGACTAACCGAACTGCATCGTTGACTTTTTAAAGTCACCTCACTTTACCACTTATACGACTGACCAACATCCTTATGCGACTACTTTCTGCGCAGTCGCATGGGACTTCTTGCGAGCCACCACTAAGGACGTGAGCATATGACTTGATTTGAGATTATTTTGAAAATGAAGTATCGAAATCTTCTTTTCTTATGGATTATGGACTTAGCTCCTTTGACTTGAAAATGATTGTTATGTCGTTAGTCCAT
Source organism: Rhodiola kirilowii (assembly GCA_033675215.1). Lineage (NCBI taxonomy): Eukaryota > Viridiplantae > Streptophyta > Magnoliopsida > Saxifragales > Crassulaceae > Rhodiola > Rhodiola kirilowii. The sequence goes on from CM066201.1 coordinate 20,099,139, forward strand.
GGACTATTCTTCTTGATATCATAGGTGCGTGTTTGGTACACATTTTATGTTTCTAAGGTTGTTTATCGAGTATCATGTAAAAAGGTTGAATAAAATGTTAGGTTAGTCCTTGAATAACTCTAGTATTAATTTCTTTTGAATATGCATCTTTGTAGAGTCATTGGTGGTTCAAAATTCTTTTGGGAAGGAGTTAGTCTTTGAGTCTTATTTTAGTTCTTGTGCATGGGGAATTGTTGCGCATTGCCTAGCTGTTTGAGGAACTATCACGATCATGCATACAACTAGTTGCTCTGAGGTTTGTGAGTATTTCCTTTTCTGAAAACTCTCATGAGACTACAACCAGTCCTATAGGTGGCCAAAAGGTTTAAAGGCTTCGTGCATATGCTAAAGATACTAGTATTCCCTACTACAATGGATTAGGATTTAGTTCATATTTTTGGGACAAACATACTCTAAGTATGGAGTATTTTGATGAGAATAAATCTTAACTATATTTCACATTTAGTTTATTATAGATCATTTATTCTTGTTTTTTGAGTAATTACTTTGTGTTATATTGCTTTTCCGGTGAAAAATGAATCTGAAGCAAAACAAAGTAGTCTGTGGTGATTTGAATAGAAACAGGGCAAAAACAACCATCGATTTATTCTAGGTCATTTATTCTTGACATTTGCGACGCATTGTGCACCCTTATAGCGCATATGGCATCCGAATCCATTGATTTATAGCTTGTTAGAAACCTAACTCGAAGGGCTACAAATTTGTAGTTTGCACCAAGAGCTAGTTCAGCCGTAACTGCTGCACAAAACACATAGGAAAGGAGCCTCGTACGGTCAAAAATTTATCTATTTATTATTTATTTTGCCATTGGAAAAACACTTTTCACTTATTTAAAAACTTTATTGCATTTTCCATATCCAAAAGAAAAAAATTATTACATTTTCGCAAAATTGAAACTCGCCCTCACATCAATCGGTGGATTCAACTTTTCCTTCGACAAGGACGGATATGTCGTTGGACTCGATCGGCGCCCTGCCGACTCACATCATTTTGTCCAAACTTTCCGTCGATGAAGTGGCTTGCTTATCCACCCTCAGCCGTAGCCTCAACGACTCAGCTTCCGACGACGCCGTCTGGCGCAAATTCTGCCTCCGGGACCTCGACCTTGCTATTCCCCGAGGACCGCATGGGGAAGCCTGTGATTCTTTTAAGGTCAGACACCTCCCGATATATTTGTATTTTTCATTCATTTTCTGATTTGATGTGCGTTACTAGCTTGGCGTGTGTTGCTCATGTTCAGTGTGATGGATTGATTGTTGATAATTTTATGATTTTGAAATTTTTAGGGCTTTCATTTTTTTGTGGATTCCACATTTGGATGTACAGTTATTCTGTCTTAATGTGAAATTAGTCCATTTGCATCTGGCTAGGTTGATTGTCAATCGATTACAGTCATATGGCTACACTTTCCAGTGCGGTGGTTAACTGTAATCAAGCTCTTTTTTTTACATTGCAGAGAGCTTATTACCAATGGCGGGCGTCATTTTCCATGTATCCGTGGTCCCTTGTGAAACGAGTGAACCGGCTATGGGCTCAGTTGAAAAGCTGGTCGAGTCATGCTTACCCGGAGATTGGTGCCACATTCCTGAGAGGTGCTTCAGAAGCTACTCTTAATAAGTTAGAGGCACATCTGAAGGTTAAGTTGCCTCTTCCAATGAGAGTTATCTATCGTTTCTGTGATGGACAGGACCCGCATTTTGATAATGATACATTAGACTATTTGGGTTTAATTGGAGGATACTCTTTCTGCGACCATTTTGTCAATGTTGACTTACTGTCTTCTGATCAAATGGTAGTGGAGACTGAAGAATTTATTGACACCTTGGGTTTTGGCAAGCGTTCTAAGTATATTGTGGTAGCTTCTTCAACCACATATAGTGACAAGCTTTTTTTTCTTAACTGTAAAAATGGGCAACTCTATGTCGGTACGAGAAATATATCAACTGAAGGGGAGATGATGTCTTGTGTGCCTTATGAGTTGATTTGTTCTGTGCATGATCCAAAAGGTTCCCAACAACAAGATGGTCTGCTTTTATGGCTTGAAGAACATCTACGTCGCCTACAAAATAACATCATCAAGCCTTATACTCTTAAGTTCAGAAGTGTCAACCTCTTTCCTGAAGAGTTGCCTTTCTGCACTACTGCGGTGACCAATGGTGTTAAGGTAATTAAATCAAGAGACTGGTGTCTAATCCATTTTACTGTCTTTTTTCTCTTATATTTAACACTCATTTTGTCTGTCTGTTTAGATTCGCGCTTCAGCTGTTCTTGTTCCCGAGAAGTCCGATCTTCAAGAAGATATTGACAAGTATTTCTTTGCATATTGTATTCGTATGTCCGTCCTACCGGAGGGATGTGTCGTTGATGGAGTGCCATACTCGTCTTGCCAACTGTATGCGAGACACTGGATCATTAAGGGCAATGACCATGTAGTGTCTGAAGTCACTGGAGAAGGTGTTATAGGAATGGTATGATTTGTTTATAAAGCCTTTGTGTAGGGAACTTACTTGAGGAGTATAATTAGTCATACCCTCTTAAGTTTTGAACATGGATCTGAGTGTGTCATAGGGAATTTTATTATGTCGGTAAGATGCTAATGAATTTAGTCGAACCTAGTAAAAGTTGTTTGAACCTAAATATCAGAGCTTCAGTCTAATCATAATGGACAATAAATGTGCAAACGGGGCTAGTAATAGGCAAACAAGATAGGAATGGAGCAGATAGACTTTGAGGAAAGTACTTGATTGAATATTGTCGGTAATCTTTTATAGTAAGAACCAAGATTATTAACCTAACCTTACTGGTCTTGTCTAAACTCTACGCCATTAGCATCTTATTCATGAGGTTGAATAGGACTATTCGTGTCCGTGCTACATTCTGCTACGATGTTGACTGTGACTTATCTTATTCAACAGCTAAACAGTATGACATAAGCATCAGTGATTTTCACAAAAAACAACTAGTTCATCCTAAATGTCACATCTAGTGGAATCAGATTGTTGACTCTTATTTTGATTCTGAATAATTTATCTTTTGATGGGATTTATTTTTTCATTTGGAAAGACAGTTCTAAATTCTAATATTTGAAAGACATCGAATGAAGTTCATAGAAGACTAAGTTGAATAGTTGATAAATCATGACGGTTGACTATTTACTGTTGCTTTGTTCCAACACTTGGTGATATGCTCTGTAAAAGTTGAGAGTGCTCACAGTCACAATCAAGTGTATGGGAACTGTCATGCAGGGTATCATGCTTAAGTTATCAGTATGATAAGATTGTATCTAATAAATGATTAGTGTATGTGTATCCACGTCTCATATGTGAACATGAATACTCATTAAATATTCTTGATCATTTTGTAAAACATGAAGTCAGTTTCTGTATTCTGAGCGACATGGTGCATTGTGTTATCCAAATTCTGAAATTAACTATTTCATTTGTCATTTGTTTTGTGTAGTATCCCATTTTATATCCTGGAAGTAGAGAATTTGTGTATGAGAGTTGCTCAACGATGCCATGTTCTCAAGGATCTATTGAAGGCACTTTCACTTTTGTGCCTGGCAGGTAAACTCTCAAATCAGATAACTTTTTCAAATTATTCAGTTGTTCGATTAAGGGCCTCTGGTTCGGTTGCTTCGTCTGCCGGACCTCATTAACTTTAGTAGGAGTTGGGTGTTGCTGATTTCCCCCTTTATTTTTAAGTTGTATGTGTTATAGTGTCTAGGTACCTTTTGAATACATCTTAAAATTTTACATCACTCATGCTTACTCATTGTAAGAGCTTGGCTGTTATATATAGTTGCATTCACAAGATCTTCTCGTATCTTATCTTGCAGCTTGGGACAAACGCAGGGTCCTCCGTTTGAGGTCATAGTTGCACAATTCCCCCTTCATCTACCAAGCTATATCTTCTAAGTTCAAACGCATAATAGCTTCTCAACAGAATCCTTAGTTAACTAAACTGCTTTGGAAGTATGTAACACTTTTGTTTATTGAGGATGCGTTTTCTGAAATGTTGTCTCTTAAGAATGAAGGTATTGTAAATAGTTGCTATGCTAAAATTTTAACTTTGCCATTATCTTACCCATGCGCTCTGTTCATTTTTGACATATTTTTTAATTAGTCCAAATCTCTTAAAATGGGGCACATGAAATGCACTTTCATCTCGCGGCAGATTGATCTACCTATTCTGTGGATCAGTTGTCATTTGCTTGGCTCCATAAGTGAAATAGTACAGGTACAGTAGTTCAATCTGAAGAAACTTGTCATATCCAATGAGAAATGGGAATTGTCCTCAATAGCTAGATCCAGACGTCAACAAGGGTTGGATGAGAATCTGGTTGGACCAAGGATTTGTTCCCCGACGCATTCTGAATGACACGCTATCTATTGTGAAGATTTGCTTTTGGGTGGTGTTCATTTAGCTTTAGCTGAAATTAATTGAACTATACTGAATTAATGGCTAAAAGTTCTATCAATTCATCTAACACATTAACCATAACTAATTTGGAGTCATTTACTATAGTTTACCATAACTCATATCCATAAACAAGTTTAGAAGATGATCAAGACAACTAATACAATGATTCATTAGGAATTATAACATGAAATGTTTTTGTATGACATGATTTTCATATATGTTCATGTCGGTGGGAAGAAAATGCTCATGATCAGACACTCAATAATTCAGTCAGAATATTAATTTTCACATCTAACTATACATAAAATTAAACTTAACATTTTTATTTTAAATCGATAATTTAAATTAATGATAGCAATATCATTTAAAATGAGAAAATAATACTGTATCTTGTTATTTCTGCATATCCAAACACGAAACTAAACTAGAATTAACCAAACTGAATTGAATTGAAAAAAGATGAAATTTAAGCTCAACGATCTACACCATTACTTTCACAGCAAGGGATCAAATTAGTATTCATTAAAATAAAATTGATGTGAGTGTATTCTTAATTAAATAAAATAACAGAATATAGTAAATTTTAAAAGGATTACTTTTCTTTTAACGGAAAGTATTATAATTGACACAATATAAAATTTGTGTCATGTAATAAGAATTTAGAGAAAAACATAATCTTTTATTTTTGTTAATCATGGAAGGTTCAATCAAAACAAAATACTCCATACAAAATTCATTTCATTTTCTTCTATAGCACTTTTGGATGATGTGGAGGGCCAAGGAAATGTTATAATAATAGTAATTGAAAAGTATATATCCGTGCACGGAACTATGGACATTTTCAAATTAAAGGTCTAAATTAGTGATTGTTCTAATAAAAGGCAAATTACAAAATAAATTGACAAATTTTTGAGCACCGAACATCGTAGCTACACCGTGATTAAATTGTTAACTCAATCATATGAACCCCGTTAATAACGACTCAATAAAAAGTCTATTGGTGTTAAAGAAGGAAATCGATCACTACGTAAAGATCGATTCACCACACCGTGATGAGGATTGTCAGGTTATTTTCAACGGAGTTCATATAATTGTGTTCGCTATGTAATCACGGTGTAGCTACGGTTCTCGATTTTCAAAAATTAATCAATTTATTTTTAATTTTAGTCTTGATCGAAAAAAATCAATAATTTTACACAAAAATACTGATATTTGGCATACTTGTTGTAATAATAATAATATAAAACGAAAATTTGGGAAATATAAATTTGGTCGCATGGCCACATTTTGTTTTTCTTATACTCTCTCTTGTCGGAGAAGCTTCTTCGCGTCGTTCTCGTCTTTTCTTTCAGATCTGGCTAAGACGGAATACTCATTCCTTCCGCAGCAATCTCAATCTCAATCTATCTTTGTGAGTCCCGTTGATTCTCTATTGAATTGTTCTACTGAATTGGAGGTGTTGGATGTATGAAATAAAGCACAAAAGAGCATGCTTTTAATAATAATAAAAATCGTAATTGGTCTCAGATTTCAGTCCTTTTTGTGATGTTTAGCGTCTCTGCTGCTCTAACGACAGTGTTCGATTTTGAGATGCAGTGGATTTGTGCCTTGTGTTATATTTCATTTATTGATTGATTAAGCTAGTTTGATATTTGTTTTTAGAGTTTTTATCAGTCCTGAGTTTTAGTTTAATTTAATGTTTGGAGTCTTGGTTATAATCTAGCTACTGTTTGGTGCTTCACTCAATATTGTGGCTTCATATGCAACATTTTGCTGGGAAAAAGAGCTCCGTATTTAATTTTCATATGCGTAATTTTTGCAGGATATTCTGGGAAGCTGTTAGAAAGATTCTGGGAGGCTTCCCAGTATTGGGGTTATGTGAACTGTGAAGTAACAAACTAGTTGATGTTCACTGGTATTGATTGGGATATATAGAATTTTCTGGGAAGCTGTGAGGAAAATTTTGCAAAATGGAAAAGGATAAATTACCCAGCCATGGTGGTGGCCTACTGCCTCCTTCGGGCCGCTTTCCGACATTTTCATCGCCTGGGAATACCTTTAGCATGAGTTTAGAGGCTTCTTCATCTAACTTGCCTTCTATTGGTTCTGGAGCTACAACAGATTCAGGCCGATTTGGTCATGGAATGTCATCAGATTCTGGGCGGTTTAGCCATGATATTAGCCAAATGCCAGATAATCCACCTAAGCATTTGGGCCATCGTCGTGCACATTCTGAAATTCTTACTCTTCCTGATGATCTTAATTTCGATAGTGATCTTGGTATGGTTGGTATGATGGATGGACCTACATTCTCTGATGACACCGAAGAGGACTTGTTATCCATGTACCTTGATATGGAAAAGTTCAACTCATCTTCAGCAACATCCTCTTTTCCAGCAAGTGATCCAATGAATGCCACAACATCTGAACCAGCTACTGTAACAAATCAAGCTCCAAATGGACTTGGAACTTCTGGTGAACGACCTAGAGTAAGGCACCAGCACAGTCAATCGATGGATGGGTCGTCAACCATCAAGCCAGAGATGCTCATGTCGGGATCTGAAGAGGCATCTGCTGCAGACTCGAAGAAAGCGATGTCTGCAGCTAAACTACACGAGCTCGCATTGATTGACCCCAAACGAGCAAAAAGGTACATCGCTAAAATGATAATATATTGAGTCATTTTGTTTTTGAAGACATCTTAACTTTTCATACCAAGTTGCCACTTAGTGTAGTGTAATACATTTTCTTGTTAGCAAACTAAGAATCTGGAATTATGTGATGCTTGATTGACAAGGATATATTTGATGATCCCTGATTCCCTATAGAAAATTGTTCATGTTCTTTTCAGTTCAAGGTTCAACAAAATGGTGAATAGAGGATGTGTATGTCACATTTCGTTCATGGCTATCGGCATTCCTAATGAGCTGCTTATTGATTTTTCTTGAAGTTCATACATAAATATATAAAAAAATCCTTAGTTAGCATAAATGGACTGGTTTAATGCAGTAGTTAAGTATAATCCTTTTTGTGGCTAGCCGAGTTAGAAACTGAAATTGCACACTGTCGGTAACTTCGTATAGATTAGACAAATATGGTAATTGTTATCAAAATGCACTTAAATCAGTCTCTATGCCTCAGTCATAAGCTTTTAGCTGGTCAATCCTGCATATTTAATAGAGCTAATGATACAATAGGCTCATTTAATCTCTAGACAAGCTATTTTGCGATGGTTTGATAGTTCGGGCCAACGTGAGAAATTCATACAAGTTAGGGTTGTGGTCTACAAATTTTGGCTGTTTTGTGTTATATGACCATTCAAGACAACCTTTTTACAATGATCCTGGCTGGTAGTTAAATAACTTAGAAACACTATTTCTGTAGGATTTGGGCAAATAGGCAATCAGCTGCAAGGTCAAAGGAAAGGAAGATGAGATATATAGCTGAACTTGAGAGGAAGGTGCATGCTCTGCAAACTGATGCTACATCACTGTCAGCTCAGTTGTCATTATTGCAGGTAAAATATGAAAATTCCGGCTATGAATTTTTCAAATGATTCAGCCTTCCTTTGTTTGCTTGCCTCAGGCCATTTCATTTTTTTAGGTTGCATTTTGTGCAAGTATGACAAACTTTTTGTGGGCTTTTTTGATGAATAGAGAGATACAAATGGGTTGACCGCTGAAAATAATGAATTAAAGCTGCGCTTGCAGACCATGGAGCAGCAAGTTCACTTACAAGATGGTAAGTGTAAGTCTTGTTGTGGCCCTCATACGTTGATGCATGTCTTCAGTACCAGGTTTCATCTTCTTGTATGATGTTGCGAATCCTGCATGATTTCGGATATGCTTTCTCTGGATCGTCTTTTCAATGAATGTTAAATCTTCTGCTGTTTTTGATAAATATGTTGAACTGTTCATTGGAAATCTGCGACTCATGTTTCACAGATGAGCGCATATGCTTCACGAAAACCCAATCATGAATTTAATTTTTTGGTTGAAGAAGTTTCATTTTATTAATTATTTTTAGTTTCATTACAGCCTGGACATGCTGCAATGCACTTTTCATTTATTGTTATTCTTTTCTTTAGTAAAAATGACATTACGAATAAGTATTTGAAGTATGTGTTGCATCCTTTTGTTCACATGTTTGAGTCGGATCTTTTGTTGGTGATATAGCTCTGAACGATGCCCTCAAAGAAGAGATTCAGCACCTGAAAGTGCTGACCATGCCCAATGGAGGTCCCATGATGAATTACCCTGCTTTTGGAGGCAACCAGCCACATTATCCGGTTAACCAATCTATGCAGACCCTGAGGGCAGCCCAGCAGTTCCAGCAGCTACAAATCCATTCCCAGCAGCAGCACCAATTCCAACAGCATCAGCTTCTTCAGCAGCAGCAACGACAACAGCAGCTCCATAAACAAATTGACCAGCATCACAAAACTGGGGATCTAAAAGCAAGGGGTACTATGGCATCCTCAAGCCCAAAGGATAACGTACCTGAATCCAGTCAAGCTCCCAAAGAAAAAGAAAACTAGTTGTTTAATATTAGATCTGCCCTTGTGATGTATGAGTATTGTGACACTAGAGGTCTCAGGGCCAGTCTAGAATTTAGGTTAGCCTTTATCCCATGGCTCAGCACTGTATCTGACCATGATGTTGTTGCACATGTGTGCACACATATTATCTGCTATTAGTTCCAATTCGTGTTTCCCATTTGATGCACCGAGTCAGGGTACAGGGATGAAAGTATCAATATTATCTGATATTATATTTTCTCTTTTTAAGTGTCATATCTAAGCCAATCTATAAAAAAAAGTGTCATATCAGAGGAGAATTAAAACATCCCAAAATCCTGGTCAAGATTTGAAGTGTTAGGTAGTATCAGATCAGACCTTTGCCATTGTATCAATAGCAAGATGACATGATGTTGATTCTATCAAGCAAGCTAATATAGAGAGATGGGAACGCGCTCGCGCGTGGATCTGACTTCTCAAACCAAATTTTGAATCTCGTCAGCTCCGACAGATTTGTCCGTCAGGGACCACCCCTCTTCCATGGCCGGTCCGAATTCTAACTCCGTTCGACCCCCTCGTCCCATTGCTCCTCCTTCCGTCGACCGAGATGTGTCGGCAAAGGCGAGTCTTCGGCAGAGCGACTCTCGGTCATTTGCTTCCCTGGTAAGTCCGAAGCGTTTATCGCCGCGTTTTCCGCCGTTGAAGCTGTCGTCTCGTCAGGTCGGTACAAAGGACGGGAAACCTTAGGTTTTGTTCTCCGCAAAAGAGATTGCTGCTGGTGCCAAACGTTTTGATTTCTCCCTCGTGGCGAAATTTTCAGGAGGTCGCCCTCCAATTTCTGAGATCCAGATTGCCTTCCAGGCGTGTTGGAAGATTGAGGGAAGAGCCACCATCAGCGCTATCTAGGTACCAAGACATGTCTTCATCATACTGGACTCGAGACTGATGCAGCGTTCGTTTTAGCTTGTCCTCTGCGCAAAATAGGTTAGTTCAGGTTCCGGATGTTTAGGTGGACTACAGACTTCAATCCTCGGACAGATCCGAAGATGGCTACGACCTGGATTAAGTTTCCCGACCTCCCCCTGCCCTTATATGAAAAATGTTTCGTTGATGTCATGGTCTCGACATTTGGCAGGCTCTTGGATGTGGACGACCGTTCAAAGGCTTGTAATGATCTGAGTCAGCTTCGTGCTTGCGTTGAAGTGGATGTGACGTTCCCCATCCCAAAAGAGATTTGGGTGGACCTGCCAAACAACAATGGATTCTGGCAATCTGTGGTGGTAGAGATCAGTCTATCCTACTGTTCCTTCTGCAAGAAGCAGGGCCATGTGGTGGATGAGTGTAGGAAAGCGGCTCTTCGACGAGAGAAGAAGAAAAGTCAAGTTCTTCCTACCGAGCAATTCATCCCACCTGAACAATCTGTCTCAGGTTCAGTGCAAGTTTCCAAGATGGGCAGCGATGTCCATGATCCGTCGGAGAATGAAGGTTGGATGTTAGTCAATCGGCAAAAAGCTGCAAGGCCTGTCGTTCTTTCATCAGCTGAAAGAACCAACAGTGTAAGCTTTCAAGTTCATGGCTCTGAATCATCTTCTAATGAGCGTAATCTACCTTCACATGCTGTGAAAGATGTTTTTCCGGTGCAAGGGGTTAAAGAGGAGGTCATCGCCCCTGTTGCAGCTTTGGCTTGGTATAACAGTAGTCTTGAGGAAGAAATTTTAGGTATTGAAGGAAATTTGACCTCCAAATTAGATTCCAAGGTAATGAAGGAAAGGAAAGATAAGAGAAGAAAGAAGAAGGAACGCCTAGAAAGACTAAAAAGAAGCTATGTAGAGGCGCTGGATAAATCTGAGGTTGCTTCCTCTATTCCTATTCAAGTGAAGGAAGTTTCAAGGTCAGGTGAAGCTGCGATGGGAATGATCCAAAGGAAGGAAGCAGAGGATATCCTTAAGTTTGCCAGGTTGGTAGGACTTAAAACCAATGTGTCGGGCGAGGAAACTATCCAGATTCTATCGTCCAATATAGGAGAGAAGATGGGGAAAGGAGCAGAGGTTGGAAAGGGAGACTTTAATTGTCTGAGGAGCGTAAGAATCTTTTCAAAGAGGGGCGAGAGAGGTGACCTTTAGCGTCTCTTGAGGTTGTTGGCCAGAGGTTTATTGCGGAGGGCTGGAATCCTTCGGCAGGCTTAGTAGAGGTTTTCAGAGATAACAGTGAGTCCTTTACAGGGTCTGCTGAGTTTTTTGAGAGGGCTGGCTTATACCGGGAGGCTATCATGTCAGCGTTGTTATTGGATACTCCTAGTGTTTAAGTGTCCCTAGTGTTCGAGAGAGCTCCTTTGAGCTTCTACAGAGGATTGTGCTAGATTTTTTAGCGTAAGAAATCTTTGCAGTGTATTTAGTGTTTTGGTCCTATGGACCGCAGAGTGTTTTTCAAAGTTTTGGTCCTTTGAACCTCAGTGTATCGAACCTTCATGGGTTTCTCTTTTCGTGGTTAAATACCACTTATGAATAATAAAAAAATAGATGAGATGATTTTTGTAGCCCGATGAGGTTATTCAATGTTCAATGGCTGTGCATATCATAGCTGCTTCGTTAATAAACAACACAGACCTAGTCTTTTCAATATGTAGTCACAAGGAATTGACTTCTTAGCAATGAATAGAAATTGGTGTGCTTGGCCACAAGGAGGGTCAAAAATAGCAGCAAAAGCATTAAGGTAATTCAACCTTGTAAACTAGTATCAAAAAAAAAACTTGTAAACTTGAACTGAGTCACGACAGTCGACAACAGATGAATAGTGTATAACCCAGCTACTTATTATTCAGCATCTATTGCAAAACAGAGATGAATGTGACTGTTACACAGCAATTGGGAAGAGAAAACATATTTATTAAAGGCCGAAGCTCATATCATCTCCTACATGTAATGCAGTGCATAACAGACAGGTAAGACTACTCCAAAGTAGTCTATAAATAAAATAGTGGAATTTTAGAAAGACCTACACAAACTCCATACCTCCCACTGGTAGTGCACTTAATTGCAGGGTCCGACCAGCTCCCGATGCCACAAATCTAACAGAGGGTAGTGAAGAATCAGTGACGGATTCAATCTCTAGGAAGCTGAAGTCATAAGCACCGGAACGTTTCAAACTGACCACAAAAATAAGCATGGTCCAGCCTAACATGGAAAAGGCCCAGTAATTGTTCATCCCTTGAATCAAGCCCCACGCAATGGAGTATCCAACGATGATGCCTGACAAGTGACCGATGAAACTAGCTTGCGGCACGATGATTGAGGTGAAGATGAGGGACTCAAATGGCGCGAAACTTATTGGTAATGAAAGTAAGCCAAAAAGATTTAACTTAGATGAAGGCTGCTTCACAGAGAGTATAGTCATCCATCCAAAAACAACACATGAATACCCAACTGCCGTCACTCTTCTAAAGTACTCCAGCTTGAACTTCTGAATCAACAAGTGATATGTGGCCAATACCAACGCTCCAGATAAGATTATCAAAACCAGCGTATACTGAAGATAAAACTCAGTACCCAAACCCATATTTCCCAATTGTTCGACAACTCCAAGACTCCACAGAGCACTCATATTGAACACAAGGTGAAGAGGACTTATATGAGAAAATGCCGATGTTATGATCCTCCAATGATGACCTTCAATCGCAGTTTCATAACTCAATCCCACATGGGAGTATCCAATATTCTTCTTCTGTATATAAAACCATATTACACTGCATAAGCCTATAATGCAGCTTGTGGCCGGCTTTTCCATTATTTCATATACTAGCGGCTTCCCCATCCTATACTTGCACCAGAAAAATCTTTTATCTACACCTCGGACAGAAAATCCAATAATCTACGAACAGAACTGCACGAAAAATCTTATCTTCAACAAAAATATGATCAGTCACCAATGCAGCATAACTCCAAAAACAAGCACCAGCAGGATGCCTAAGACGTTCAGGTATATAATCTTGCAATAATATCCTGGAGAGAGAGCTAACTAAACTGAGACCTAAAACAGCGATAATCCCCAAACCCTAGAAACTCCCTCCACAAATTCGAGACCTCTTTCTTCTCAAAACACCCAATTTCCAGCAAATCGACAACCCAAATTGAACTGAGAACCACACAAGAAAAAACCCTTGAAAATTCAAAATCGCAATTCTGAAAAGATCATAAGACCGGGATGAATCACGCAACCTCCCAGAAAACCACAAGGACCGAATTCTTCAATGGGCCTGTTACGAATGAGGAGGTGCATGGTAACTATGGTAAGGGCAAGAGGCAGAGGATGACCTCCTTGAAAATATCCTTAACAATAAATGATGACGTGGACCAATATGAGTCAATTGTACCACATGTAGTACAGTGTACGTTTGGTTGTATTAGTCTTTAAATAAGGACTGAATGAGAAGGAAGAAAGGAGGAAAAATTACAGAAATCAATACTATCTCAATCTACATTCTATCCCTTCTATCCCTAATCCAAATCTTTGTTCTTCCCTCACCATTTCCGCATCAATTTGGTGCTTTCACTGAGAGCTCTTCCATCATGCCTGAAGACCGAATCACCACCGAAGCCATCGCCGCCCTCACCCAGAACATCGCCAAGCTCAGCCAACTCCAGACGGAGGAAGAGGCAAACGTCTTGAACGGGATGGCGCGGATCATGGAGATGATGGAACAGATGCGAGCTGAGATGCGGAGTGAGTTTCGGGAACTCAAGCTGCAAAGGATCCGAGCTGAGAAACAACCGGCGCAATACCCACCGAGTCCCTCCACATTGTCCAGTCCACCGTTCACACCATGTGCGTCACTCGACGAAACCCACACCATGTCCAGTCCACCGCTGTTACTCCAAACCTCCGAACACCATGAAATCGTAAGTTCCTCTACTGAACCTAATTTGATTTTGAAAGATGAAATGAAGATTGTCTCTGCTGTTGATGCCGAGGATTTAGATGACATTGATTCTGAAGTAGACAAATATTCTGATTCGGTGTTGGCAAAGCTTACTGGTTTTGGTATTGTTCATAAAGAGATATTTTCTATTGACTCATCTTCAAGTTTAGTGTTGCAAAAGCATGAAAGTAAGGATGAGAATGTTGAATCAGGGGTGGGAACATTAGTGCGTGCTCTAAATGATAGTTTAAAGGTATGTCCATCAAGTGTTCGACAAAATGTTTGTGAGATATTGCGATTCTTACTACCTCCAGCTAAACCTCCGGATAGTATTTTAAGGTGTGTTTCTACGGTTGAGAGCACTTGTTTGGAGGTTATGGCTGACTATAAATATTCAGATCAAGGGTACTTGGATTTGAAGAATGTGATGGGTTTGATGTGTGTTTAATCATCTCGGCAAGATATATATGATGCCAGCGAGCAGTCAAAAAGGTGAATTGTGTTTTTATCGAGCTCTTAACTTCACATTGGAGTGGAAACTTGAAAAGGGCACCTTAGACAAGCCACCTGTAGATGTGAACATCATTTTTCATGGTGGGATGTACTGGCTTCTTGGTTCAGATCATAGAAGATATGGCATACGGAAGAAAGGGGAGCTTGATATTTACTATGGTAGCTCACCCCTTGGTCCGTGGAGACAATCTGAGTTTGAAGAAGTCGTGTTGGGGCCACTGAGTGCTCTTGTTGATCTAAATGACATTAAGAAGAAGTGTAACAGTATCAATTTTGTTATTTGGCAGCAGAACATGTTGCTCAAGGACATTAGAAAATATTTAGCAAAGAAGAATGGCTATGGGGTTCTTAACATGGTGGATGTTATTGATAAGCATGTTGTTGGCTTGCTCAAGGAACTGTTTGTGGTTAGTCCACGAGAATCAGTACGGAAACACTGGATTGGAGGAAAGGCTAATCATGCATCGCATATGGTTGTTGTCGCCCAAGTGAATATGATTGGAGAAGCTAAGGAGATGAAGTTGTCTGAGACAGTGCTACTATTAGATTTTATCTTGGGTGATCTCTACACATTTGGAAATAAGGGTCGCACAATGCTACAGCTCGGGTTGACAACTAATATGGTTGATATCGGAGAAGAGTTCGACAATGCTTTGATTGTTGACGAGCAGTTGCATGACGAAGTAACTGACAGTGTTGGTTTACCGCGCTTCGCTACCAATATTTTTATGTTCTCGGTACCTAGACCACCTGAAATTGCATCATTTTGGCTTCCGTTGTCATTTTGGTTTTCATCGGCAAGACCGCCAGAAGTAGCTAACCTTGAGGACAAGGTTCTGTCAGAGGGAGAGAGTATTGTTACGAATGAGGAGGTGCATGGTAACTATGGTAAGGGCAAGAGGCAGAGGATGACCTCCATGAAAATATCCTTAACAATAAATGATGACGTGGACCAATATGAGTCAATTGTACCACATGTAGTGTTGGCAATATTATCAGAATATACAGGCGAATATACGAAATTAAAGAATATCAGATACAGAATACTGAGATGAGATTAAACAGAACAGTATGTAATACAGATTCACGCACAGATTCAATTCAACAGAATAACATAAACAGTATGAAAGTGAATTGAAACTATTGCAAATCGAAGGGTGGATCGAGTCACGTTGGACGTTGTCCTTAAAGCAAAATTGCCGCCCTACTGTGCTTGGTACTCGCTGGCAGTATGCTTTTCCGGATAAAACGATCCTCGACAACAACTTAGCACCAAGCTTTATCGATCGAACCTTTCTGGCCTTCAACTATCACTGTACACACGCGAAGAAAAACTTTTACAATCATGCCGGTCGGCTTAAACCTCCATGCGAAGAAAGTTGGAAACGTATTTAGGGTTTTTTCTTTTTCCACTATCTCAAATAACGCACTGTGTTTTCTTTATATAAGAAAAACAACGTTATTGAGTCCACCAATAATGGGCCCACTTATTAAAATCAGCCCATCGTGGGCTAATAATAATATTAATTAAATAATTAAATCAGTATTTAACTATTTTATTATCTCTGCCCATCAGGGGTCACATTAATCGCACTAATGTACAATTAAGTCATTACTTAGCTTAATTTTTTTCACCCTTAATACACATTTTTCCAACATGTAGTACAGTGTACGTTTGGTTGTATTAGTCTTTAAATAAGGACTGAATGAGAAGGAAGAAAGGAGGAAAAAATTACAGAAATCAATACTATCTCAATCTACATTCTATCCCTAATCCAAATCTCTGTTCTTCCCTCACCATTTCCGCATCAGGGCCAATCAATCGAAGAAACCGAATTGTATGAATCCAGTGTTGACACAGTTCACCTCCAAACTCCGGATCGCTTCGCATCAAGTTGTGTTTTTTTTTCAGAGCCTTCTGGCGCCTTCGCTCTTCTTCTCTCCTGAAACATTCGCCCGGTTCCAGCATATTTATGTAAATTACAATTACGCCCCAAAAGTATTGATTTCATACAAAGTGACCCGTTTTTTCCATCGACGTCAACATCTACATACAGTTACTGACGCCGTTTGAAGAGTTGAAAAAGTGACCTCCACCGACAGATTATGTGTTGGTGAAAATTATGCACGTCAGTGTAATTACTTACCCCTTCATATATAATTATTATGATTTTTAACCATTTCGGGCGACAGGGCCTGAGGGCCAGGGGCTATGGACTTGAGTAATTAATTAGACGCGCGCAAGGTCTCTCGTAATATTCGCTAAGAGAATTCAGAAAGAATCAACAATCGAGCAGTCCGACGAGCACAACATCTTGAGCAAACTGAGTTGAGATACTCCAGTCAAAATGAATTTACACCACAAATGACATATTAGATTTTCATTGTTTCATATGAGTGCTGAGAACAAATAAAAAATTTGCAAGTTATATATTGTTGTATAGCTAACTAAAAGTCCTATAACTCTCTAGTTCACACCAAAAGCAGAAAAGGTCGTTTAGAATGTCAAAACACGAGTAAAGAAATAATGTTCAGATTGAAGACATAATGTTCAAACTTAAGCCAAAATGAATTTACACCATAAATAGCATATTAGACCTTTGTTGTTTTAAATTAGTTCAGGGAGTAAATGAAAACTCGATAGAGGCGAGTTATATAATGTTCCGTAGCTAACTCAAAGTCCTACAATTATCTAGTTCACACCAAGAACAGACAAGTTTAGAAGGTCGAAACACGAGTGAAGGCATAATGTTCAGACTTAAGGCATAATGTTCAAACTTAAGCCAAAATAAATTTACACCACAAAATGGAGTATTAAACATTTGTTGTTTCAAATGAGTGCTGGGAGAAAATAAAAAATTCGATGGAGGCGTTGTGTAGTTAACTTAAATTCCTACAACTCTATAGTTCACACCGAGAGTGGACGAAATCGTTTGAAAGGTCGAAACACGAGTGAAAGTCATTTACACCACAATGACATATTAGACTTTCACTGTTTCAAATGAGTGTTGGAAGCAAGATTGTCAGAATCGAGTTTTTACCTTGATTCGTTTTGGTTAGGTAGAATCGTAACGTAAATTCGACTCGTAAAATCACCAAATTTACTTGATATTAAAAATAATATTAAGTTTAATACACATGATATGTAAATATGCTATATTCTAATTTCCAAATAAAAAAACACATGTCTTCATCTCATCCTTCCAAAAAAAAGGGTGCATAATAGAAAAACAGATTTTCATAAGTTTAAAAAGTTTCAACTTTTAAGTAAATCGAAATTCAAACAAAACATAGATAACCGAAGCATTAAAAAAACAGAACTCCTGCTGCTTTGCCAAAAAGATCAAATGGCGCGGGCATTCAATTCAAAAAAAAGTTTGGCAGCTACGGATGCTTGTCTTTCCACATCAGAACCGCGGCTGATTAGGGTTTCATAAACATTTTTTTATTTTTCTTATTGGGCCTGGTAAAAAGTAAGCCCAAACTTAGACTCAGAACGATCTAAACGAGTTTACGATTTTAATGCGAGTAAAATCGCGTAAAATTGTTTTCCCCTCCGATTTCAACAAAAAAAACATTTACAGCAGCGATTTAACACGAAATGACCATATAGAATTAAAAGATCTGATGAAGGTGACCCATATATCGATGCGAAGCTAACTCAAAATTATGTAACTTTCTAGTTCACACCCAGAGCTGACGAGGTCGTTTAAAAGGTCGAAACAGAGAGTGAAGGTCAGACATCAATGTGTACCACTATGATTCCACTTAATGTTCAGACTAAAGACATATGTTCAGACTTAAGGCTAAATGTTCAGACCAAAATATTCAGACTTAAAGACTGAATATTTAGACATAAAAAGTATTTACAAAGCGTTTACAATATGTTGTGAAATGATATTGAAGGAAAACAAAGAGTCTTTAGCTCATATTGGCCATGCATGAAATGAATTTACACCACACATGGCATATTAGATGTTTGTTATTTCAAATGAGTACTGGAAGCAAATGAAAACTCAGGTGGAGGCGACCTATATATCGTTGCGTAGTTAACTCAACGCCCTACAAATCTCTAGTTCACATAGAGAACAGACGAGGTCATTTTGAAGGTCTAAAAATGTGTGGAAGTCAAACATCAGTGTAACCCGCTAAGAATTCTGCAGCTGCGCTCACTTTGACTTGCGTTTCGACCTTGTAAACAACATTTTCTGCTCTCGGTATGAACTAGAGAGTTGTAACGGCCACTCTTGATGATCCATATTGACTTCACCTTATTCCTCATTGAACTAAAAAAGGATCCAAGGTTGATGAGATTCCTTCTCTATGTCGAAAAGCTCCACTTGAGACAACCCAATCAGATGGGCAATTGGACCAGGTTTTACTTGAGCTTCAGTGAGAAGAGTTCTATCATTTCCCACCCCTTCAAGACTGACCTTGTGATGCAGACAGATTAGTGATAACTGAGGTTGTGGAGGAAAGTGGCGCAATTTAGCAGGATTGGAGCAAAGTGGCGCAAGTTAGCAGGATTGGAGTTGCCGGTGTCCGTTTTCAGCCCATAATACCTTATTTTGAATTTTTAATGTTCTTAGAAATTTTCGGTTTTTAGTAATTTTCGTATTAGGGCTTTGTTTTATTTTCCCATTTAAGTAAACTCATGTAATCTTCATTAGCAAATTTTGAATAATAAAAAAACTAGGGTTTTCCTTAAATTCGGCTTTCTCTGCGTTTGCTCTGCATTATATTGGTATCAGACTACGGTGGTCCTGCGCGATGGCTAGAGGTAGACCAAGAGGCGGTGCTGCTGCGGTGGAACGTGATATCGAGGATTTCAAAGCTCGTGAGAATGTGGACCTACACCAGTAGGTTGAGTATCTAACTCGCCATTTGGGCAAACTTGAGGCCCATCGTGCCAATGCCGAGGTCGTGGCTGAGGATAATCCGTTCGCGGGAGAGGCGAACAACCAGCGTGACCGACGTTGGGAGCTTGTGTTCCGGGTTGATATTTCTGACTTTGATGGAGGCCTCAAGGCCGAGGAGTTTATTAATTTGCTTTCCCAGGTGGAGGTGGTCCTTGATTTTAAGGAAGTCCCTGATGATCGCCGCGTGTCGTTGGTGACTTTTCACTTGCGTGGTAGGGCACAGGCGTGGTGGCAACAGGTGAAGAGGAGTCGTGTTCATGAGGGTAAGGCTAAGATTGCGAGTTGGCAGAAGTTTGTGAAACATATTTGGCAAGCCTTTTTGCCTTACAATTTTGAGCGCGAGCTATATCAACGGTTTTAGAATCTGTGTCAGGGTGTTCGTTCAGTGGATGACTACATAGGTGATTTTTACCAGTTGCTGGCCCGTACGGATGTGCATGAGTCCCCGCTTCAGTTGGTTTCCCGTTACATTGGTGGTTTGAAACTTCAGTTGTAGGATGTCCTGAACATGTTCGAACCCACCACAGTGTCTGAAGCACACCAGCGTGCCTTGGAGACTGAGAAGCAGTTGGCGAGACGAGGGCCAGGTGGTTTCCGTCAGTCCCCAGGTGTCGGTGCCACACCCACGGCTCCTGCCACCCGTGGTCCCGCGACCCCGGTGGGGCGACCTGCTACCAGCTCTGCCCAAACTCGGTTTGGAGGTGGTATTCGTTGTTTTGCCTGCGGAGAGTTGGGGCATCGTCAAGCGGAGTGCCCTAAAGCTTCGAGTTCCCGTGGACTGTTTGTGCATGATGCTCCCAAGGATGCACCTGTTCCGGAGGGAGATCCTGTTTTTGATGTGTATGGTGATGACGTGGTTGAGGAGGAAGTTGTTTCCGGTGACGTGGGTTCAGTGTTGATGTTACGGCGCATGTTCCTGACCCCTCGTGCCCCTAACCATTCTGAATGGCTGCGTACCAATGTCTTCCAATATTCTTGTACGATTGGTGGGAAGGTTTGCACCTTCATCATTGATGCTGGTAGTTGCAAGAATGTGATCTCTGAGGTGGCGGTGTCGAAGCTTGCCCTGACCAGTGAACCCCATCCGAAGCCATACAAGCTGGCGTGGCTTAGCAAAGGTACTGATATTATCGTCACTAAACGTGTATTAGTGTCCTTTTCAATTGGCGTGACGTACAGCGATGAAATTTATTGTGATGTGGTTCCCATGGACGCCTGTCATCTACTACTGGGCCACCCTTGGAAATTTGATCGTTCCGTGGTACATGATGGTCGAGCTAACACTTACTCGTTTCTTTTTCGGGGTAAAAAGATTTTGTTAGTCCCATCTAAGCCGCGGGTTGCTTCCTCTATTGGCAGCCTGCCTTTGACTAATCTTGAAATTCTATAACCTGTTCAAGCTACTGTTCAAGGTGTAGACGAGACAGACCTGGAACATCTTTGAAACAGTTCCGCACACAAACAGAATAGAGGCACACACAGATAGATACCCAGTTCGGCTTTGCCTAGTCTGGGGTGTTTTCCACTCCCTAAAAGGGACAAAAATCTTTATTACGAGATTAGAGCTTACACGTGGACTTATGCTTACTCTTCATAATTTCCTAGCCTCTAATCCTCCATCTCTCAGATTTGCAAACTTGGTGTACCGCAGTTCACCACGATCCCCTTCGTCCGAACCTTATGTCCGAACGTGCTCGACCTTCTCTTGAAGCTCAGTCGCTTTCTCTCGAAAGCCGGTTGGTCTTTGTTGTGTGCAGCAGTAGGATCAACTCAAGTCAGTCTGAATAGCACACGGATCAGACTGAACTTGCACCGATGAATTTCCAGTGGGGAAAAACAAACGGCCATCGCTTTATTCTTCTCCAATCGGTAGAGTGCACTCGTGTGTATTTGTAATTCTGAAAGCGATGCAGATTATGGACGCCCTAGCCATGTATTTATATGCATGGGTATCCAAATATGCTCTAGATATCTCATCAAATATTTAGGAAATATTCCTAAATATTTCGATGTGTATCTTCATCAAATCGGTTGGGAAGATCATGAGATAACTTCCTCGACAAGTCAGCCACGCCGCCTTCAATTTGATGTGAAGATATTCTTTCAAATATTTGAGGCTCGAAATCTTCGCTGGCCGACTTCAGTTCGAAAAGATCTTCGATCTTTAGAACCTTCCGGAAAACATCCTTGCGTCTGCTACACGATGTACATGAGTACCAGGATGTTTTCGAACTCCCCCTGAACTCCTGCTCGAACTGTCTAAAGACGTTTTGCCAAATACATGCCACTCAAGGGAACATCAAATCTTTTATCTCGAGTCCCATTTTAGGCTGCGATGCAGGAATATGGAGTGGTGTTTCTACTGTTTTGTTGTGCCCTGCAGGGTTCAAGTGCGCCTGCTGCTGTTGTTCCGGTGAGTGTTCAGTCCCTGCTTCAGCACTTTGCTGATGTGTTTCTTGAGTCCTTACCGGCTAAGCTTCTTCCACTTCGTGATATCCAGCACCAGATAGACCTGGTGCCTGGCGCTGTCCTGCGTAATCATCCACATTACCGTATGAGCCCCAAGGAACATGAGGAGCTGCGGCGGCAGGTTGAGGAGCTTTTACTTAAGGGTCACGTCCGGGAGAGTCTCAATCCATGTGCTGTTCCTGCCTTGTTGACTCCTAAGAAGGATGGTACCTGGCGCATGTGTATTGACAGTCGAGCCATCAACAAAATTACTGTCAAGTATCGATTTCCCATTCCGCGATTGGATGATTTGCTTGATCAGTTGAGTGGTGCTCGTGTTTTCAACAAGTTGGATCTGAAAAGTGGGTATCATCAGATCCGTCTCCGACCGAGTGACGAGTGGAAGACTGTGTTTAAAACCCGAGAGGGGTTGTTTGAGTGGTTGGTCATGCCGTTTGGCCTTTCCAATGCTCCCAGTACATTTATTAGGATCATGAACCAATCGCTTTGGCCTTTCATTGGACGGTTTGTCGTCGTCTATTTTGATGATATCTTGGTTTACAGTTCTTCAGTTGAAGACCACCTTATTCATCTTCGGGAGGTATTGATAGTACTTCGACGGGATCAGTTTTATGCAGTTGCTTCTAAGTGCACGAATCTGACAGCTTCTGTTCAGTTTCTGGGGTATGTTGTTTCCAGTGCTGGTCTTCGTGCTGATCCGGGTAAGATTGCAGCGATTGAATAGTGGCCTCAGCCAAAATCCATCACTGAGGTTCGGAGTTTTCATGGGCTGGCTTCCTTTTATCGGCGCTTTATTCCGCATTTTAGTGGTGTGATGGCTCAAATCACCGACTGCATGAAGGGCACAAAATTTCAGTGGTCCCCGGATGCTGATGAGGCGTTCGCTGAAATTAAGAGACGGTTGACTTCAACACCGATTCTGGTGCTCCCTGATTTTTCCCAGCCTTTTGAGCTTCATTGCGATGCTTCCAAGTCTGGCATCGGTGCGGTTTTAAGCCAAGTCGAACGTCCAGTGGCCTATTTCAGTGAGAAGCTGTCCGGTGCTAAGCTTCGGTTTAGTACATATGATGTCGAATTTTATGCAGTGGTGCATGCAATTAAGCATTGGCGGCATTATTTATTTCAGCGGGAGTTTGTGCTGTTTACGGATCATGACGCTTTGAAATATCTAGGCAGCCAATATAAGGTGTCTCATCGGTATGCCTCCTGAATCTCGTATCTGCAGCAGTTCACCTTTGTTATCAAACATAAAGCCGACATATCTAACCGAGTTGCTGATGCGTTGAGTCGCCACCACAATCTGCTTTCGAAACTCCGTGTTCAGGTACCTAGTTTTGATTCATTCGTGGAACTTTATGCTGCTAATCCATTTTTCTCTCGAGCCCTTGATTTGCTTCAACAGGGCGAGGCATCTGATTTTGTTTTAGAGGACGGATTTCTCTTTCGAGGAGTTCAGCTTTGCATTCCTGACTGTAGCTTGCGCCTCCAGTTAATTCAGGACCTGCATTATGAGGGTCACGTGGGGCGTGATTGAACCTTTCAGCTGCTGGCCTCTTTCTACTTTTTGCCCTCCATGTGAAAGGAGGTTGGACGCTTTGTTGCACGCTGTAGAGTCTGCTAGATGGCTAAGGGCACTTCCACTAATGCGGGCTTGTACATGCCACTACCTATTCCGACTCAGCCTTGGACTGATATTAGTATGGATTTTGTCCTTGGACTCCCTCGTACTCAGCGCGGTGTTGACTCAATTTTTGTGGTTGTGGATTGTTTTTCTAAGATGGTTCACTTCATTCCATGTAATAAGACGTCTGATGCAGTTTTGGTGGCTCAGTTGTTCTTCCGTGAAATTTATCGTATTCATGGTCTTCCTGCTTCTATTGTGTCTGACCGTGATACTCGTTTTGTGAGCCATTTCTGGTGCAGCTTGTGGCACATGGTGAATACTCAGCTCAGTTTCAGCAGTGCTTACCATCCTTGATACGACTCATCGAGTTAGTTATTCCCATTTATTTCGACACTTTCTTATGCAAGCAGTTACTTTTTAGTGTTGTTTTGCATTTCAGGTGTTTCGGAAGCTCTGGAAGGAATACGCGCTTAAAGACGGCGTTTCGGTGCCAAATACATCTCATGGAGTTTGTGGAGTTCAAATCGAGAGTCAAAGTCAAGATTGACGAGCAAAGGAGGAGATGCATCTCAGACCAGATCGCGGACGTAGGCTACTTTATTGGCACGCTCCGCGGATGGTAACATTCTCATGATCCGCGGAGATAATATGTGCAGAGTCCGCGGCTGACGTCAGCAGGTCGAGATTTAGAAGCCTGGCCCAAAACGAAATTAGAAACACAATTTCTTATAAATTAAGGTTGCTGGTCTCATAATTCCCATTGAAGAATTCCAGCTTTGAAGACACGGCTCGAGAGAAGATCAAGCTTTCGACAATAGAGAAGAGATTTTCTACTTTCATTCAAAAATACTGTTTTATTATTTCCATGGATTAGGGTTTGTATATTGGGTTAGGGTTAGGGTTTGTATATTGTGACGAACATTGAGTAGCTAAATTCTCTATTCGGGTTAGGGTTTGTATATTGTGACGAACGTTTTGAGGCTCTTTGCTTAATGCTATTTTCGTTGTTCTACTAGTTCTTGTGCTTATTTATCTTGGACTGAATTGCGAAGCTAAGCGGATACTTGGAATAGTGAAACTTAGCCGAGCAATTCAACCCCTATATTTGCTGCTTGTTTGATACTAGACCGTTAGAACGAGTAGTTGCACTTAACCTAATATAACCTGAAACGGAGTATTAGGTTTGCTAGAACTAGAAGTCTATAACCTGAAACGGAGTAGATTGTGGTGTAAGTGCTTGAAACGGCCTTACCTTAGGTTATAACCTGAAACGGAGTAACCACACTTAGGAACATAAAATCAGATAATTAGAAGTCATTGATAAACGAAGTCACAATAGAAAACCCTAGACCGAATATTCTCTCTGATTGAAAACACCTTTTGTTTTATTTTCTCTTGCACTTGCTTGCAATTACTCACAAACCCCAATTTCCTTTGTTTTACAGAACGACTTAGCCTCACTAGCTCTCTAGGGTTCGACCCCTACTTGCCGCTTTACTGCCTATAGTAGGGAAATTATAAATTTAAATTTGATAGGTCAAACGACGCCTGTCAAATTTTGGCGCCGTTGCCGGGGAGCTGCGTTTCGGTGAAGTTGTTTCTTTTTGTTTTTATTTTCTATTTTTTATTATTATTTTTTTATTTTATTTAGTTGTCTTTTGTGCTTCGCTACTTGTTCGCAATGTCTCGCGCAGGTAGTCAGGATGGTGATGACCAGAACAATAATAACAACAATAATGCGATCGCTCCAGTCAATGAAAATGCAGTATTACCTCCATTCTACGATGACCCGGAGCAGCTCTCTCGAGACCTCAACCGTACGGACATGGAGGCCGCCAGAATGAATCAAAGGCCACCAGTGGCACAGAACGGTGTTGCCCCGAGGGCACCACCAAGGCAGCCGCCTCCACAGCAACTGCCACCCCAGCCGCTCATTAGGGAAGAGGCCCAGTATGAAGGAGAATACTACTACCGCGAACCCACCATGGGGGAGCTGTCTGCTCCAAATTTTCGGAACCAACCGTGGTGCATCTACAAGGGGCCAGAACTAGAGGGAATAGCAATCAACACGACAGTCGTGCACCATCTGCCCAAGTTCTCAGGACGCCAGGGAGAGTCGGGCACCACGCATCTTCAGCGTTTCCATGGCATCTTCCAAAACCTCTGACCATACAGAGTCGAAGTGGAAGACTTTAAATTAAAGGCCTTTTACTTCTCTTTAATTGATGCAGCTAACGATTGGTTTTTGTCTCTGCCTTCAGGTAGCATCCAGACATGGTACCAGATGCAGAAGAAGTTCCTGGCCAAATATTACCCAGCCGCCAGAGCGATGCAGGTTCGCAAGCAGCTACAGGATCTTAGACAAGGGCCTAACGAGTCGATGTACGACTATCTAGAAAAGTTCAACCACTTGGAACAGAGCTGCTGCAACCTCGGACTTCCGGAGAAGCTTGTCATTGAGTACCTACTCGATGGCCTGAGACCGCTTGACAGGATGCTCCTAGACGCCTCGACTGGAGGCACGATCATAAACCTACCCCTGGACAGAATAAGGCAGTTGGTCGCGAACGTGGTTGAGAACGCAAGGTTCAGAGAGGAGACCACTCGACAGGAAGAATTCGGCAGGACCAAGAACGTGGCAAAGGCCGACACTCCGGTGAACCCAATGGCCGAGGAGCTGAGACAGTTGAAGGAGATGATGCAACATATCATAAGAAGGCAGTCGGTCCAGGTGAAGCTGTGCGAGTTTTGTCGTGCAACAGACCATAAGATAGATGCTTGTCTAACAGTGGTGGAAGAAGAATAGGGTGCTCTGAATGAGTTTCACAATTATGGCAACCGCGCACCCCAGAAACAGTATGGGCAAGCAGCCAACGGGCAGAGCTGGAGGAACGATAATCATGCCCCGAGGGAGCCAGCGCAGTAGGCTACCCCTCAACAGACCCAGCAGTACAACTACTACCACCCACCATACCGTCAGCAACAGGGAGGTTACAACTGTCAAAGCCAGTACCAGCAGCGAGGGCAGAACCAAAACCAGGCAGGCTCGAATCAGCAAGGTTCCAGCAAGTCACTGGAGGACATCGTAAAAGAGCTGGCAGCTAGCACCCAGCAGTTGACCACCACGGTGCGTGAATACCAGGCCAAGACCGATGGGGCCATTTCCGACCTGTCCAAGCAGATGTCCCAGATAGCCACTACAGTTT
The DNA here is from genome assembly GCA_033675215.1 of Rhodiola kirilowii. NCBI lineage: Eukaryota > Viridiplantae > Streptophyta > Magnoliopsida > Saxifragales > Crassulaceae > Rhodiola > Rhodiola kirilowii. The sequence goes on from CM066201.1 coordinate 20,125,783, forward strand.
CTGAGCTGAAGAATGATCCGGGAAGGCTACCGTCACAGACCATACCTAACCCGAGAGGAAACGTAAATGTAGTCACACTGCGAAGCGGAAAAGATTTGAATGAAGCAACGAAGGAGTCTACCTCAGAGAGTATCGCGGATATAACCTCTGAAGAACCCTCTTCAAGGAAGCCTTCCGCGGATGGAGAGCACATTAGCTCCGTGGATCATGAAGAGATTAGCGGTCCGCGGATGGCACACTTAAAGTGTACACCGTCCGCGACCCCCTCTACCGAAAATACTAAAACTAATCGCCCGCTTTCGTTTCCTGTGCAGGTTAAAGCTTCAAAGAAACATGTGATTGATAGAGAAGTGTGGGAACTATTTAGCAAGGTGGAAATTGATAGGTGTCGAAGAGCCCTATCAAATTTACATTTATAATTTCCACTACCCTCGGCTTACTATGGATTAATAAAGCGGCAAGTAGGGGTCGAACCCAAGGGAGTTGTTATGGCTACTTGTTGTTCTTGGAAAGTAATAAAGAAAGTAAAGACAATTGGGGGGGTTTGCAAACAGTTAAAAGTAAGTGCGGAAGTAGATAAGTGAAAAGTGAACAAAAGAAGTATTCGGTTTAGGGGTCTATTGTTACACATTCATCATGGATATCTAATCATCTTATCTCGTGTCCATGAGCGTGGTTACTCCATTCCAAGATATAACCCAAAGTAAGGCCATTCCAAGCACTTACACCACGATCTACTCCATTCCAAGAGATAGACTTCTAGTTCTAGCTAGACTAATACTCCATTCCAAGATGTATTAGCCTAAGTGCAGCCACCCGTTCTCATGATTCATTATCAAACGAGTAGCAAAAGAGGGATTGAACTACTCGGCTAAGCTTTGCCATTCCAAGCATCCACTTAGCATTGCTTGTTCAATCCGAGATAAATGGCACAAGAACTAGTTGGATATGAAATAGCATTAAGTACAAGAATCTCAAAATGTGTTGACAAATATTATTGTGGCTTGTTCATCATCGACCTCTAATGATCTCATCTTGTGTCCATGAGTGTGGTTACTCCATTCTAAGATGTAACCCAAAGTAAGGCCATTCCAAGCACTTACACCACAAGGAACACAAGATAGCATTAAGTAAAGGGTCTCAAAACCTTGCCACAATATGTGAACCCCCAAACCGAATAGGGAATTTAGCTACTAGTATCCATGGGAAGGATACAATAGCAATACATGGAAAGTAAATACATGAAAGTAAATACATGAAAGTAAATACAAGAAAGTAAATACAAGTAAAGCAAAGGATTGCTTCTTATTGAAAATGAAGGAGTAGAGAGAGAAGCCCCCAATGAGGCACACAAATGGGGCACACGATGGGACTCCTCAATCTAAGTTGTGACATCCATTTCATAGACAAAGAGGTTCTATTTATAGGAAATGGGCTAGGGTTTCTCTTGTTTTGGGCTCCAAGTTTGGAGTGGAAGTAGCCAAAATGGCTTGGCATGAGCCAATGATGAGATGCTTCTAGAATCATCAAGGCACTCTTGCTCTGGAAGTAGTCGAAATGGATTGGCATGAGCAAATAATGAGATGCTTCTAGAATCATCAAGATTTTGCAAGTGGGCTAGGTTTGGCTTGGGCTCACGTGTGGCCCAATAATGCCTTGTGGTGATTTTGGCCTTAAATGCCATCTTTTAAGCCCGATTCTTCTTTAGACTCCAAAAGGCCTTGAAATGCAAAACGACATTAACAAGCATATGTTCTTATGATCAAATGTCGTATTTGGTGGGTTTTGTTGACTCGATGAATCGTATAAATATGATTCATCAAACCACCCCACACTTGAACTTGTTCGTCCCGAACAAGGCCTTAAGTCACAAGAGGAAAATAAATACAAACACCACAAGTCCTTCTTGGCACCCCTAGATAAATGCTAGTCTAGACTTCCCCTTTCCATGCATTCTCAATCACAACTCAAGGCATTTTTCTAAAACATGGAATTAACTAGATACATGTACCTTTGAGTCGAGATGCAACCCAATTCGGATGAGTGGGAGATAGTCCTTTTTAGACCCATGATCTACACTCTTGGGTCCGGTTCTTGCTACATGGTTATACTTGTTGCTTCTTCTAGCACGTGATAGGTTCGAGCATCAAGGGATGAGTCTTTGTTACTTTGCTTGGACATACTTGTAGTGAACTTGGCCTTCGGCCTTTGTTTGACTTTGATGACCTTCCACTTTGTTTCGGGTAAACCTTCACATGAGTTGATTTTTCTTTGAGCTTTGCTCCTTTTTGTGAGTTTCTTTGTCCATTCCTTCTTGGGAGGTCCAATCATCGCCCTCAAGCATATGGAAATACCTCCCCGCTCTTTCTCATCCTAGTCGTTTCGCGCGAGTCAAGATGAGGGTCACTCACCTCTTTTCCCGGCTTCTAGGACTAGAGATAGGACGGTTTGATTCCCGTCCCACCACTTGCATAAACGCTGCAATGGTGGAGTCAACTTCAACCACAAGTCTCGAAATGCAGCCTCCACAAGTCCGTATAACCATGTAACTTGAAATCCAGATCCTTGAGTGCTTTTGTCAAGCCTCACTAGGACATTTCTATCAACTCCACATCCCTTTTTTTCCCAACTCATAAGGACACATAAGTAGTTAGATCACATGTTAGTCGCACAATTAAATTTCATAAGAGTAATGCATGTACTAGGATCCATCTATTTCACATCATGAAAGTTCAACTCCTACGCATTTTATTCACAAAACTATGCATTTTATTCAAAAATTTAAAATTTTCAAAGGGAAACGTGCTGACTCATGCATGTGCAAGAAAATAGACGTGATGACACAACAAACTACTAACCACCCCACCCCACACTTTTGAAACGAGCCGTGTCCTCACGGCACAACTCAATTCCAAGGCAATATGCACAATGTCAAGGAAAAGGAAAAAGGCTTTAAAGTGAGAACGGTACTCCCCTTATGATGTCCTCGCATGTCATGGAAGTGACAAGGCTTGGACTTGAATCAATCGGCTGAAGCTCATGGGGAACTAGGTCGGGCTCGGCACTTCCTTGGACGCGTCCCGGATGAGTCTCGGATGGTTCTCGGCTGAGTCCTCCAGTCACGCCCGGTTCTGCCTAAAATGCGTAGTAGAACCGGCAAAGTGCGAAACAGCTCGGGAACCCGACCTACTAAAACATCACTTTTTCCTTTCCAACTACAATGGGGGTGAGGGAATGCAAGAAAGTAAAAATGCAGAAAATACTGAAAAATGCCGGACTGCCTCCCGGCGAGCGCCTTTGTTTAACATCGTTGGCTCGACTGTACCTCATTAGGGATCACAAGTTAGGATCCCATGGTCGAGTGAGGTCAAACTTCTTCCCAACTGCTCTCTTAACCTTCCCAAGGTTCTCATATGGAAGCGGGCTCGGTTCTTCCTTCAACCGGTCGGCTGGCCTTGTTTTCACATCCTTCCGAGGAGGAGGATGTCTCTTGAGCATAGTCACTGATCCATCAAGCTGTGTCCTCTTATTTTTCCATCCGGGTTTCCATTCCACTGGGCCATGTCTTTGTCTCTTCTTAATGTATACCCGGTTGGCATCCTTGTGAAATTGGGAGTTTAGAACCTTGTCATCAAACACAAGCGGCATCAAGCTTGTTCCATTGGTGAGCCTTGTGTTTGTGGCAATGAGGGACGGTTGTTTCACAATGAGAGAGTTCTCCCGGCTGCCTTGTTGACTTGTGGCGAGTGAGTGCTCCAATATCGGCCTTCCTTGCTCTTGCTTCTCTTCCACGGCCTTGTACCTCCTCATTGATGATTACTACATATTCGGGGGTTATGGTCGGCATACAAACTGAGAGAGGAGGGTCCAATAAGGTACTTGTGGCAGTGTGGTCCGTGCCTTCATCGGACAGATTGGGAATGAGGATCGGGCCTGATTTGGACAGTTTTTCCTCGGCCATCCATGGGTAATCTGAATGGAGTTCTTCCTCAGGTAACCATGGGTCCTCATCCTCGTCATTCACAAGGTCTCCGGGGGCTATTGTACTGAGGTCCGGGTCTGAATTGGGCAGCTCGGTGGTGAGGTCATGGTTTGTCTTAGTCGGTTCTCCTTTGGGTGCAGTCGGGTCCTCATCCATTGACGGTTCCATGGGCTCCAATATAGGCTCTTTTAGAGCCTCCTTGATGTCCACCAGTGTCCTTGTACCGAACTCTTCTCCCCGGTCTCTCCTCAACTCGGACACGGCCAGGTTCAAGTCAGACAATTTCTTCCTCATCTCGGCCAAGTCTCCCTCGGTTTCGACCTGATATTGTTGCATCATGTTGGCCATCTGTTGGATGCTAGCTGCCAACTCTTCCACATCGTCCTCTAGTGGCTCGGTCTGCTCTTGTTGTGGCCTTGAACTCTCGGCCAAAACATTTATCAATTCCCAAATATCACTTATGGTCAAGTCATAGACCGAGCCTCCTGCCGCCTCATTGAGCCTATCCCACTCATGTGGCATCATTCCACCGAGAAACCTTTGAATAAGATCCAAGTTAGTGAATCCATGGTGCGGGCAGCTTGTCACAATGGAATCAAAGTACCATAAGTACTCATCCAATGTTTCATCCCGGGATTGCTCAATGTATATGATCTTTTTGCGAATTTCACGTTGGAAGGATGGTGGGGAAAACTCCTCATCGTACCAAGGCTCTCTATTGTAATAAGAGGCCATGGCGAACCAAGAGAATCAAAACAAGAACAAAAGGGAAAACAAAAGAACAACTTCACCAATGCACAACTCCCCGGCAACGGCGCCAAAATTTGACAGGTGTCGAAGAGCCCTATCAAATTTACATTTATAATTTCCACTACCCTCGGCTTACTATGGATTAGTAAAGCGGCAAGTAGGGGTCGAACCCAAGGGAGTTGTTATGGCTACTTGTTGTTCTTGGAAAGTAATAAAGAAAGTAAAGACAATTGGGGGGTTGCAAACAGTTGAAAGTAAGTGCGGAAGTAGATAAGCGAAAAGTGAACAAAAGAAGTATTCGGTCTAGGGGTCTATTGTTACACATTCATTATGGATATCTAATCATCTAATCTCGTGTCCATGAGCGTGGTTACTCCATTCCAAGATATAACCCAAAGTAAGGCCATTCCAAGCACTTACACCACGATCTACTCCATTCCAAGAGATAGACTTCTAGTTCTAGCTAGACTAATACTCCATTCCAAGATGTATTAGCCTAAGTGCAGCCACCCGTTATCATGATTCATTATCAAACGAGTAGCAAAAGAGGGATTGAACTACTCGGCTAAGCTTTGCCATTCCAAGCATCCACTTAGCATTGCTTGTTCAATCCGAGATAAATGGCACAAGAACTAGTTGGATATGAAATAGCATTAAGTACAAGAATCTCAAAATGTGTTGACAAATATTATTGTGGCTTGTTCATCATCGACCTCTAATGATCTCATCTTGTGTCCATGAGTGTGGTTACTCCATTCCAAGATGTAACCCAAAGTAAGGCCATTCCAAGCACTTACACCACAAGGAACACAAGATAGCATTAAGTAAAGGGTCTCAAAACCTTGCCACAATATGTGAACCCCCAAACCGAATAGGGAATTCAGCTACTAGTATCCATGGGAAGGATACAATAGCAATACATGGAAAGTAAATACATGAAAGTAAATACAAGAAAGTAAATACAAGTAAAGTAAATGATTGCTTTCTATTGAAAATGAAGGAGTAGAGAGAGAAGCCCCCAATGAGGCACACAAATGGGGCACACGATGGGACTCCTCAATCTAAGTTGTGACATCCATTTCATAGACAAATATGTTCTATTTATAGGAAATGAGCTAGGGTTTCTCTTGTCTTGGGCTCCAAGTTTGGAGTGGAAGTAGCCAAAATGGCTTGGCATGAGCCAATGATGAGATGCTTCTAGAATCATCAAGGCACTCTTGCTCTGGAAGTAGTCGAAACGGATTGGCATGAGCAAATAATGAGATGCTTCTAGAATCATCAATATTTTGCAAGTGGGCTAGGTTTGGCTTGGGCTCACGTGTGGCCCAATAATGCCTTGTGGTGATTTTGGCCTTAAATGCCATCTTTTAAGCCCGATTCTTCTTTAGACTCCAAAAGGCCCTGAAATGCAAAACGACATTAACAAACATATGTTCTTATGATCAAATGTCGTATTTGGTGGGTTTTGTTGACTCGATGAATCGTATAAATACGACTCATCAGAAATCAACATCCCACTCCTCGAGGCGATTAAACAAATTCCGCGCTACGCGAAGTTCTTAAAGGAGTTGTGCATTAACCGAAGGCGTTCCACTGGCGTTGACCGGGAACTACTGAGTAAGAACGTCTCAGCTGTTATTCAGTGAAAGGTACCTCCTAAATGCGGTGACCCTGGTACTTACTTTATCCCCTGCACTATTGGTAATATTCGCATTGAGAATTGCATGCTCGATCTTGGTGCATCGATTAATGTCTTGCCATATTTGATATATTCTTATCTTCGTATTGGTCCTTTAGAACCTGCAGGACTTACCATACAACTGGTAGACAGATCATGCAAGCAACTAGAAGGTAAAATTGAGGATGTACTAGTGCAGGTGGGGGAGCTTGTGTTCCCCGCTGATTTCTATGTGCTGAAAATGGATAGCAGCGGTCCGACAGATCATGCGCCTATTCTACTAGGTCGCCCATTCTTAAAGACGTCAAAGATGAAGATCGACTGCGATAGCGGCACTCTTTCTATGGAGGTAGAGGGTGAAGTAATTTGCTTTGACATTTTTCAGGCCATGAAGCACCCACTAGAATTTGCAGCGGTGCATGCTCTCGATACACTGGATGATCTAGTCCAGGAGGTGAAACCGGAGAGGGGAGCAGATCCACTCGAACTCGCACTCGAGAGAGCAGTATACTCACATGAGGATTCATATGAGTTCGCCGAGACCATCCTTGATGTACTAGGTCAGTTGGAGATTGCAAGACCCCTCACACCCAGGTATGAAGTTAATGAGGTTCGTTTATTTAAATCTAACGTGTTTTTGCCTTCTGCTGTGTAGGAACCTAAACTGGAACTGAAACCCCTACCTGAGCACCTGAAGTATGCATTTCTGGGGGAGAACAACACGCTGCCAGTCATCATTAAGAACGAGCTGGAAACAAACCAAGAGAGACGACTGATCAAGGTGCTGAGTCGCTGACAGAGCGCACCACACCATCGTTAATGTGCGATGACTCTGTGCAAAAATAAATTTATAAGTCCGCTACTTGTACTCTACTATTGGGTAGTAAAGCGGTAAGTAGGGGTCAAACCCAAGGGAATTAGTGGATAGTTGTTCTTTCGAAAATGGAAAGTAAGACAGTTGGGGGTTGGTTGTGATTTTAGTACTGAAAAAGTAAGTGGGTTGGTTGTGATTTTAGTACTGAAAAGTAAATGACTGAAAGTAAAGAAAGTAAATACGGGACTGAAAGTAAATACTGAAAAGTAAAGTGCTTGAAGGACAAGACTTGCGGAAAGTAAATGCTTGAAGGACAAGACTTGCTGAAAGTAAGTGCTTGAAGGACAAGACTTGCTGAAAGTAAATGCTTGAAGGACAAGACTTGCGGAAAGTAAGCAGTTGATATGGGACTGAAAGTAAAGTGACAGGTGATGTTTTAATTAAAGGAAAGGATTCGGTTTTAGGGGCCTTGTATCATAAATCTGTTTATCATCGACCTCTAATGATCATACTAAGTGTTCAAAGATGTATCAAGGCTATTTCTAGCACATGACTTGCCACATCATTTAGAACACTTGTTCTATTTGGGCTAATTCCTCCTTTCGAAGTATCTTAGCTTATGTGCATCCATATTATCAATCATTTCCGATCAACCAAATGGTGTTTTAAAGAGGTTGAACTCCACAGTTAAGCTGTGCCCTTTCGAGCCTCCACTTAACCATGAAGGTTCACGAACCCATGGAAGAGCTTTGCTCTTTCGAGCATCCACTCAACCAATAGCGTTCTGACCTAATATATGGCACATAGAACAAGTTTTGAACACAAAGAGGCACTAAGAGAAGGGTCTAAAACATTGTATGATACAAGCACATCCCTTCAACCGAATGAAGGGTTTAGCTTTGAATATCCATAGAGGTGGATATCATAGCTAAGTGCTTAGTAAAGTAAAGGTTTTGAAAGACAGGAAAGTAAAGGTTTCTGGAAATCAAGACAAGGAAAGTAAAGGGGAGAATACTCAAGAACCAACAGGAGTAAACTCAAGAAAAACAAAAAGTAAAGGAAATGCTTGAGTACTTCAAGAACCGACAAGAGTACTCAAGAACAAACTTGGAGCTTCAATATCAAAGTGATGTGTTTACATGGATTGTGCCCAAACTCTAGAGAGATAAGTAACAAGTGACTATGGATTTTTGCACACAAAAATGGGATGGTGAACTAAGGAGGAGAAGCTTGGTATTTATAACCAAGGAGGAGGGAGGAGGAGCCAACACATGGCAAGAGGGGAGAGGGGGAGGAGATAGCCGCCGGCCATAGGTGGCAAGGCTCAAAAGCCGCCGGCCATGTGGCTTCTTCACATGCAAAGCCACTGGCCTAGGTGGAGGGGAGGAGAGTGTGAGTGGATTGTGATCTTTTGCTCCAAAAGCCATCGGTTGCCTCCCAACTCCGGTTACACTTTGGTTGCTCTTTGGTTGCTTCTTAGTTGTCATCAAAAGGTGAGGAACTTAGACTTGGAATTTCACTTGTGTTCTTTATCTTTGTTGGAATAAGTCATTGGGACTTAGTTGTGGCTTGATCGGAGTATTGTCGGAGTATGGCCAGTTCTGACTTGTAATCCACTTTTAGCGTTAAGAACTCCATTTCAGCTCGTTTCATCTTAACTCCTTGAAATAGCCTGTAGAACAAAAGTGAAACTAACAAGTGAAAGTTGTCAAGTTGGTGGGTTTAACTGTCTTAATGAATCATATAAATATGGTCCATCAGATCACCCCACACTTTTAGTTGTTCGTCCCGAACAATGCTATTTAAGAGATGCACACACAATCCAAGTAAAAACTTCAAATAGGAAAGTCAGAATATGGAACTAGATTTATCCTATTCATGCATTACTTACTTATTACCAAACTAAACCGTGTAAATACTTAGAAGAAACTTGATACTTGTACCTTCGAGCTGAGATGCAAATTAATTTGGATGTTTCGAGAGATAGCCCTTTTCAGGCTCCTGGATTGCATTCTCTGGACCGACTCGCACTATATGGTTAACTTGTCGCTTTCTCTAGCACATGATTCGGTTCGGGTTTCACTGAATTGAGCACTTTGATTTCCTTTTGGTGAGGGACATCTTCTGAAGTGAATTGGCCTTTGGCCTTTGGTCTTTGATGTTGAATTGGAGTTTCTTCACTTTTGTTTCGGTTACAACCTTCACAATTTTGGCTTTCGGCCTTTGATTAGCTTCTTCAAGCTTTTGCTTCTTTGTAACTTGCTAGTCCATTTTCTCAACCTTTCTTTGGGAGGTCCAATCATCGCCCGAGAGCATATGGAAATACCTCCCCGCTCTTTCTCATCCTCGCCGTTTCGCGCGGGTCAAGATGAGGGTCGCTCATCTATTTTCCCGACTACTTTGACTAGAGATAGGACGGTTTGATTCCCGTCCCGCCTCTTTGCATAAACGCGACACGGCGGAGATGACTCTGATCTTCTTTGAAACCCGAAGTGCAGCCTCCAGAGACTTCGTAAACCATATAGTGAAATCTAGTCTTTTGATTGCTTGCGAAGCCTCTCTAGGGCAATTTATATCAACTCCACATCCCCTGTATATCTCAGCACAAAGGGACATATGAGAAGTTACATCCTAAGTTTTTATACAATTGAGATTTCACAAGGTAAATGCATGAATTTAGATCTATCTTTTTCACATTCTCAAGTTCATATTTTCAAAAAGATAATATTAAGGGAAAAGGAAAAGAAAAAACATGTTAACTAACTATGTACAAAGGCGGTTCTCACCCCACACTTTTGAACGAAGGCGTGCCTCACATCACGACTTAGTTCAAAAGTCATGCAAGCAAATATATACAAGAGAAGGAAATGACATTAAGGAAAAGGGAAGAACTGAACTCCCTTTACGGCGTCGTTACATGTCGAGGACATGCGAGCAAACGACATGGCTCGAAGCTGGATAATCGAGGGAGTTTGCCTGGGGCCTTGAACTCTCGGCGCAGGCCCGGTATTTCTTGGAAGCTGCCTGGCTGATCTGATCTTGCTCCAAAATCTGATTCCTACATGTTAGACATTCCTTCTATACAAAATGGGTGAGAGTGACTGACAAGGTAAGAACTAAATGATAGAAAATAAATGACTGAAAATAAGATAAGTGTCGGGTTACCTCCCGACCAGTGCCTTTGTTTAACGTCGTTGGCTCGACGCATGGGGATCACAAGTTCGGATCCCATGGGTGGCTCAGGTCGTAGTGTTGTGGAGCGCCTACTTTCATTCTTGCCTTGACTTTCCCTGATTTCTTGTGAGATGATGTGCTTGGGTCAGGAATCCTTTGTTTCGGTGGTTTTTCTTTCCAACACCTCTGAGAAGGTGATGGACCATATTTATATGATTCATTAAGACAGTTAAACCCACCAAATTAGACTCTTTGTCTATTTAACTTTTGCTTGTTAGTTCCACTTTTGTTCTACAGGCTATTTTGAGGTCTAGAGATGATACGAGCTAAAAAAGAGTTTTAAAGCTGAAAATGGATTACGAGTCAGGACACGACCAGATTTCGACTGTACAACTTTCATGATCTTAACCTGGAATCACTCAAACAAGTCCAACCGAAGGGCAACCAAAGTCAGACCGGAGCTGAAAGGACCCGATGGCTTTTGGGGAAAAGATCACAAAGCTCTCACCCACTCCCCTCCACCTCACATGGCCGGCGGCTTCAAGGAGGAGAGGACATGTGGCCGGCGGCTATGGGGAAGAAACACCTCACCCCGATGGCTTTTGAGCTCTCCACCCTCCTCTTGCCAAGTGTCTCCTCCTCCTCCACATCTTTTCCTCCCCTTAGCCTATAAATACCAAGCCTTAATCCTTTGTAAATATTCCCACAATCCTCATTCCACACCTCACACCATAAGCTCTAGCTTCTCTCTAGATTTTGGGCACAATCATGTAAACACTTTACTTTGATATTGAAGTTTGATCTTGAGTACTCTTGTCGGTTCTTGAAGTACTCAAGCTTTTCCTTACTGTTCTTGAGTTTACTCCTGTTGGTTCTTGAGTATTCTCCCTCTTACTTTCCTTGTCTTTACTTTTGAAAACTTTACTTTACTGTCTTTCAAAAACCTTTACGTTTCCAAGTACTTAGCTATGATATCCACCTCTATGGATATTCGTAGCTAATCCCTTCATTCGGTTGAAGGAGTGTACTTGTATCATAAAATGTTTTAGACCCTTCTCTTAGTGCCTCTTTGTGTTCAGAACTTGTTCTATGTGCCATATATTCGGTTAGAACACACATGGTTGAGTGGATGCTTGAAAAGGCAAAACTCTTCCATGGGGTTCGTGAACATACACGGTTAAGTGGATGCTTGAAATGGCAAAGCTTAATCGTGGAGTTCAACCTTTCTTAAACACCACTTGGTTGATCGGAAATGATTGATCAGGTGGATGCACATAGGCTGGTATACCTTGAAATGGGGTGCTAGTCTAAATAGAACAAGTGCTCTATGCCTTGAAATGGGCTAGACAGTGTGGCAAGTCAAGTGCTTGAAATGGCCTTGATACACTTTTGAACACTTAGTATGATCATTAGAGGTCAATGATAAACGAAAATATGATACAAGGCCCCCGAAACCGAATCTTTCCTTTAATCAAGACATCACCTGTTACTTTACTTTCAGTACCATTATCAACTGCTTACTTTCAGCACTATAATTTCCGCACTTTAATTTTACTACAGACTTGTTCAACATCAATCCATCACAACTTTGGTGTGCAACACGCTTGAGACACAGCGCGCGACAATCCAAAAGTATGTTTGTGGTTGATATTGAACTGGACTATTCCAGCACTTTATTTTCAGTTATTTACCTTTCTGTACTAAAATCACAACCAACCCCCAACTGTCTTATTTTCCACTTTCAAAAGAACAATTATCAACTAATTCCCTTGGGTTTGACCCCTACTTACCGCTTTACTACCCAATAGTAGAGTACGAGTAGCGAACTTATAAATTTATTTTTGCACAGAGACATTGCACCTTAACGACAGTGCAGTGCGCTCCGTCAAAATTGGCGTCGTTGCCGGGGAATTATGAAATCGGAATAGTTGTTCTTTTTGTTTTATCATGCAGTGCACAAAGTCTTTCTACTACGGAAGCGAGCCTTGGAACAATAAGGAGTTTTCCCCACCACCCTTCAAACTTGAAGTCCGCGAGAAGATCAACAACATAGAGCAATCCCGGGACAAAACTTTGGACGAGTACTTGGCATACTTTGACTCCATTGTAACGAGCTGCCCGCACCATGGATTCACCAACCACGATCTTCTTCAAAGGTTTCTCAATGGGATGATGCCACAAGAGTGGAATTGGCTAAATGATGCAGCAGGAGGCTCGGTGAACAACTTAGACATAGATGATCTTTGGAACTTAATAGATGATTTGGCCGCGAGGTCAAAACCAAGACAAGATCAGGCCGAGCCGCTCAAGGACGACATAATGGAGCTGGCAGCTAGCACCCAGCAGTTGGCCGCGGACATACAGTAATTGAATGCCACGATGCACCAAAATCAAGCCAGATCCGAGGAAGCATGGGCAGAAATAGAGGCGGCTATGAAAGAAACTGATTATCTGATCAATGAGATGCACAAGCCAAGGGTCATCAAAGAAGAGCCTACATGGGAGCCAACGGAACCACTAGAACCGGTCCTCGCTGACGAGCTGCCTAATTCAGACCCGGACCTCTGTGTGATTGCCCCCGGAGACCATATAAATGACGACGATGAGGACCCATGGTTGCCTGAAGAAGAACTCCACTCAGATTACCCCTGGGAGTTAGAAGAAAAACTGCCCAATTCAGGCCCGGTCCACATTACCAATCTACTCGAGGAAATCACGCCGGTCTCGGACCTCATTGCCGAACCAGTCGAGTCTAATACAGTCCTCACTGCCGAGCCAACAGAAGTCCCGGACTTCAGTGTTGAACCAGCCGAGAAAATCACGACAGGCCTGGTCCTCACTGAATAGCTGCTCGAGAAAGACCTAGCCCTTGTGGTGGAAGTCCCCCAACTTGTCCCCTCAGTTTGTATACGGATCACAACCCCTGAAGATGAAGTGATCAATAATGAGGTGCAAGGGGAGTTGGAGGCAAATAAAGGGCAAGAAAAGCCAATGATGGAGCACTCACTCACCACGAGCCCGGAAAACTCACTCGTTCCAAGACGACCATTCGTAGCTGCCACAAAGAAGAGGCTTCACATGGGAACATGCTTGATGTCACCCATGGTTGATGGCACAATGCTGAACTTCCAAACTTGCAAAGGTGCTAACCATCCGAACATAAAGAAGCGACAAAGGCATGGCCCAAAAGAATGGAAACCCGGAAGGAGAAGCAAGAGAGCTCGACTTGATGGACCAGCAGCTATGGTCAAAGGTCCCTTGCCTTCTCCGAGACAATGGAAAGAAAAACCACCGAAACAAAGGAGGTGGCCAAAACCACCCTTCTCCTCCCCTTGCAACCGGCTACCGGCGGCCCAACCTCCCCCCAACCGGCGGCCCAACCTCCCCCCAACCGGTGGCCCAACCTCCCCCCAACCGGCGGCTTTCTACTCCCCCATGTGTCACCTCCTCCTTCCTCCTCCCTTCTCCTCCCTTGGATCAAAAACACATGCCACCCATCTCCACCACCCATCTCCTCCCCTTGTGGCTATAAAAGGAGGCTTCTCCTCCTCATTTCAATCATCCCAAAAATCATTTCATTTCTCTCTCTAAGTTTTTGTTACTTTGTAAGTTTGGTTTGGTTTTGGAAATAATACTCTTGTTTGTTCTTGAGTATTATACTGATTGGAAATAATACTCCTGTTTGTTCTTGAGTATTATACTTTGGAGAATACTCCTGTTGGTTCTTGAGTATTCAGTAGGAATTAGGAATACTCCTGTTGGTTCTTGAGTATTCCACCCCTTCTCCTCTTACTGTTTTCAAAAAGCCCCGAGTATTTATCTGTGGTATCCACCTCTATGGATATTCGTAGCTAAACTCTTTATTCGGTTAAAGGGGCGTACTTGTATTATAAAATGTTTTAATTCTTTTAGTTTCTTTTCTGTATTCAAAACTTGTTCTATGTGCCATATATTAGATCAGAACTTCCAAGGTTGAGTGGATGCTTGAAATGGCAAAGCTCTTCCGTGGAAGTTCGCAAACATACTCGGGTAAGTGGATGCTTGAAATGGCAAAGCTTATCTGAGGAGTTTGATCTCTCTCAAACACCATTTTGGGTAAATCGGAAAAGACAACCCAAAATGGATGCACATAGGCTAGTATACCTTGAAATGGGGTGCTAGTCTAAGTAGAACAAGGGCTTTACGTTTTTTGCAAAAGATTAGACAGTGTTGCGAGTCGAGTGCTTGAAATGGCCTTGATTCACTTTCGAACACTTTTGCAAAAGACTAGACAGTGTGGCAAATCGAGCGCCGGAAAAGGCCTTGATACACGTTTGAATACTTAGAAGGGTTACTAAAACAATAAACAGGCTATGATACAAGGCCCCTGAAACCGAATGTTTTCCTTGAATTACAAAACCCCCTGTATTTACTTTTGTAAACTGCTCGATCAACTACAACCATCAACCGCTCATCTACCGGAGGAATCGCAATCACGCATCACCTGCTGTAAGTCTTCTTCCCTTAACTCTTTTACTTTTAGTATTTTAATTTCTGTATTTATTTTCTGTATTTACTTTTCCGCATAAAAAACCAAAAAAACCAAAAACAGTAGCTTAGTAATTAGCAGTAAGTCCGCAATCGACCTAAAATCACTCACCATACGATCCCCTAAAGAACAATTATCCCTCTAATTCCCTTGGGTTCGACCCCTACTTACCACTTACTACCCAGTAGTGTAGTCGCGAGTAGCGGAAAATATAAATTTATTTGTACAGAGAACATTGCACCTTAATGACAGTGCAGTGGGCTCCGTCAAATTGGCGCCGTTGCCGGGGAAATAGCCATCGGATAAGTTGTTCTTTCCCTCCTATGTCCTCATGACGCAACCCCCTTCATATGCATGGACAACACGACATCTGCCACTGTTCGGAGGTACGGATGGAGAAGACCTAGTACAACACTGCCGAAACTTTCACCACGTTTGCCACCTCATAAAACCTGCAAATGAAATGTTTGAAGAATTTAAGCTTAAATGCTTCTAATTCTCTCTAACGGATTTCGCGACGATCTGGTACTACACGTCAACCGCTTGGAATGCAGAACGTTTTTTGGACATTAGCGTTCCATTCCTGAGAGAATTCTCCCCTCCATCCTTACGACAACAAACCCGTGAGAAGATCATGAACCTTCAACAATCCCGGGATGAGACTTTGGACGAATACTACACGAGCTATGACACCATCGTCTCAAACTGCCCGCACCATGGATTCACGAAGAAAATTCTGCTTCAAAAATTTCTTCGTGGGATGAAGGCCGATGATCTAGCAAGGATTAACGAATCAATGAGGAGATCAACCAGGAACTTCTCCCTGGTAGACATGTGGAACCTCATAGATAACCTGGCAGCAGCCACAAAACAAATGCCACAAGCTGATGGAGGCATGCAGATAGAAGAGGCTGGACCAGAGACAGACGAAGAAGAAACTCCCGAGCCATCAGAAGAAACTCCCGAGCCATCAGAAGACTGGGATATAGAAAGTATCGGGAGCAACGAGGAAGTGTCAGCTATGGAAGAAGTCCAGAATACCACTGACATGCTACCAATACCATACCCAGCTATCATCACCCAAGCAGCCAAAACCATCTATGACCAGTTCCTCACAAACAAACATGACGAGGCAGAACCGAGCCTTAAGATGCAAGCTTCCCGACTTTTCCCCTCGATCAATAGACAAATCGCTGAAAACTATGTGATCCATGAAGAGGCTGAAAAGAGGATGGGAAAAGGGCCTGAGCAGAACGACTCCTCAATGGAGCATGTTTTCGCCATGACTGGAAAAGGCAGCCCTGAACACCAGAAAACCCAGTTCAAGAGGCTAGTGGTCAAAGGTCCCTCACCTTCTCAAAGACGTTGGAAGGAGACATCACCAGAACAACGGGAACGGGGTCCAAGCACTTCTGCTCACAAGAAATCGGGTAAAGGCAAGGCAAAAAGCAACACAGGAACGGTGGCGAAATTCGACTTAAGCCACCCATGGGATCCCAACCAGTGATCCAGGAATAAGGTACTGTCGAGCCAACGACGTTAAACAAGTGCACTGGTCGGGAGGTAACCCGACACTATCCTACTTTCCGCACTTTAATTTTCTGTCTTTTATTTTCTGTATTTTACTTTTTCAATAAGTCGCTCTCACCCAATTGGTGCATAGAAGATTTGACTATTCAGGAATCGGACTTGGGTGCAACATTAAGCCAGTCAGGGCTACGCTAAGAATTCAAGGCCCCAGCCGAACTCCCTCGATTATCCAGCCTCGAGCCATGTCGTTTACTCGACACCTTAAAGGGAGTTCTGTCCTTCCCTTTTCCTTAATATCATTTCTTTCTCGTAATTGTCTGCTAGCATGGCTTTTGAACTAAGTAGTGCTGAAAGGCACAACTTCGTTCAAAAGTGTGGGGTGAGAACCACCTGTGTACATAAACATGTTTCCTTTTTTAGTATTATCTTTTTGAAAATATGAACTTAAGAATGTGAAAAAGATAGATCTAAAATTCATGCATTTACCTTGTGAAAATTCAACTGTCTAAAAACTTAGAACGTAACTTCTCATTTGTCCCTTTGTGCTGAGATAAACTAGGGATGTGGAGTTGATAGAAATGCCCTAGAGAGGCTTGGCAAGCAATCGAAGGATCGAATCAAACTATATGGTTTTCGAAGTCACTGGAGGCTGCACTTCGGGTTTCAGTGAAGATTGAAGTCATCTCCGCCATGCAGTGTTTATGCAAAAAGAAAAAAAGGCGAGGACGGGAATCAGACTGTCCTCTCTCTAGTCAAAGTAGCCGAGAAAATAGATGAGCGACCCTCATCTTAACCCGCGCGAAACGACAAGGATGAGAGGAGCGGGGAGGTATTTCCATAGGCTTGCGGGCGATGATTGGACCTCCCAAAAAGGCTTGAGAAAATGGACTAGCAAGTCACAAAGACGCAAAAAGCTCAAAGAAACAAATCAAGAGGCCAAAGGCCCAAAATTGTGAAGGTTTTAATCGAACAAAAAGTCAAGTACTCAAAGAGTCAAATCAAAGGCCAAAGGCCGATTCACTACAAAAAGCAGTCCCTCGCCAAAAGAAAATCAAAGTACTCAAACCATTGAAACCCTAACCGAATCACGTGCTAGAGAAAGCTACAAGGAAACCATATAGTGCGAGACAGTCCCGAGGTTGCAGTCCAGGAGCCTAAAAACGGCTATCTCCCGAAACATCCAGAATAATTTGCATCACAGCACGGAGGTACAAGTATCAAGTTACTTCTATTTATTTATACAGTTCAATTTGGTAATAAGTAAGTAATGCATGAATTAGGATAAATCGAGTCCCACAGTCTAATTTTCATATTTTAAAACCAAACTTAGAGTGCCGCCCTTTAATAGCATTGTTCGGGACGAACAACTAAAAGTGTGGGGTGATCTGATGGACCATAATTATACGAATCAAAAACATAGTAAAACCCACCAAATTAGACTGTTGGTCTATTTAACTTCTGCTTGTTAGTCCCGATTTATTTCTACAGGGCATTTTAGAGACTAAAGAGAAAAACGCTAAGGAGAGGATTTTACGCTGAAAAGATATTAAGAGTCAATCCAAGGTCAAGATCAGACGCCAAACGAAGAAATCTCAAGATCCTGACGTAGGAATTACTCAAATCAAATCCAACCGAGGAACAATCAAAGTCAGACGGAGCAAAATTGGACTGATAGTTTTGTGAAAAGACTGCACAAAACTATCAAAATGCACTCATGGACCAAGGTGACCGGCCACCTTGCTTGGAGGTGGCCAAAGCCACCCTTCTCCTCCCCTTGCAACCGGCTACCGGCGGCCCAACCTCCCCCCAAACGGCGGCTTTCTCCTCCCCCATGTGTCACCTCCTCCTTCCTCCTCCCCCATGTGTCACCTCCTCCTTCCTCCTCCCTTCTCCTCCCTTGGATCAAAAACACATGCCACCCATCTCCACCACCCATCTCCTCCCCTTGTGGCTATAAAAGGAGGCTTCTCCTCCTCATTTCAATCATCCCAAAAATCATTTCACTTCTCTCTCTAAGTTTTTGTTACTTTGTAAGTTTGGTTTGGTTTTGGAAATAATACTCCTGTTTGTTCTTGAGTATTATACTGATTGGAGATAATACTCCTGTTTGTTCTTGAGTATTATACTTTAGAGAATACTCCTGTTGGTTCTTGAGTATTCAGTAGGAATTAGGAATACTCTTGTTGGTTCTTGAGTATTCCACCCCTTCTCCTCTTACTGTTTTCAAAAACCCCCGAGTATTTAGCTATGGTATCCACCTCTATGGATATTCGTAGCTAAACTCTTTATTCGGTTAAAGGGGCGTACTTGTATTATAAAATGTTTTAATTCTTTTAGTTTCTTTTCTCTGTATTCAAAACTTGTTCTATGTGCCATATATTAGATCATAACTTCCAAGGTTGAGTGGATGCTTGAAATGGCAAAGCTCTTCCGTGGAAGTTCGCAAACATACTCGGGTAAGTGGATGCTTGAAATGGCAAAGCTTATCTGAGGAGTTTGATCTCTCTCAAACACCATTTTGGGTAAATCGGAAAAGACAACCCAAAATGGATGCACATAGGCTAGTATACCTTGAAATGGGGTGCTAGTCTAAGTAGAACAAGGGCTTTACGTTTTTTGCAAAAGATTAGACAGTGTTGCAAGTCAAGTGCTTGAAATGGCCTTGATTCACTTTCGAACACTTTTGCAAAAGACTAGACAGTGTGGCAAATCGAGCGCCGGAAAAGGCCTTGATACACGTTTGAATACTTAGAAGGGTTACTAAAACAATAAATAGGCTATGATACAAGGCCCCTGAAACCGAATTTTTTCTTTGAATTACAAAACCCCCTGTATTTACTTTTGTAAACTGCTCGATCAACTACAACCATCAACCGCTCATCTACCGGAGGAATTGCAATCACGCATCACCCACTGTAAGTCTTCTTCCCTTAACTCTTTTACTTTTAGTATTTTAATTTCTGTATTTATTTTCTGTATTTACTTTTCCGCATAAAAAACCAAAAAAACCAAAAATAGTAGCTTAGTAATTAGCAGTAAGTCCGCAATCGACCTAAAATCACTCACCATACGATCCCCTAAAGAACAGTTATCCCTCTAATTCCCTTGGGTTCGACCCCTACTTACCACTTACTACCCAGTAGTGTAGTCGCGAGTAGCGGAAAATATAAATTTATTTGTACAGAGAACATTGCACCTTAACGACAGTGCAGTGGGCTCCGTCAACCACCTTTGTACCTAGTTAATTAACATGTTTTTTCTTTTCCTTTTTCCTTAATATTATCTTTTTGAAAATATGAACTTGAGAATGTGAAAAAGATAGATCTAAATTCATGCATTTACCTTGTGAAAATTCAACTGTTTAAAAACTTAGGATGTAACTTCTCATTTGTCCCTTTGTGCTGAGATATACAGGGGATGTGGAGTTGATATAAATTGCCCTAGAGAGGCTTGGCAAGCAATCAAAGGACTGAATCTCACGATATGGTTTACGAAGTCAGTGGAGGCTGCACTTCGGGTTTCAAAGAAGATCAGAGTCATCTCCGCCGTGCAGCATTTATGCAAGAGGCGGGACGGGAATCAAACCGTCATATCTCTAGTCAGAGTAGCTGGGAAAAACGATGAGCGACCCTCATCTTGACCCGCGTGAAACGGCAAGGATGAGAAAGAGCGGGGAGGTATTTCCATATGCTCTCGGGCGACGATTGGACCTCCCAAAGAAAGGTTGAGAAAATGGACTAGCAAGTCACAAAGAAGCAAAAGCTCAAAGAAGCTAATCAAAGGCCAAAAGCCAAAATTGTGAAGGTTTTAACCGAACAAAAGTGAAGAAACTCCAATTCAACATCAAAGGCCAAAGGCCAAAGGCCAAAGGCCAATTCACTTCAGATGCTGTCCCTCACCAAAAAGAAATCAAAATGCTCAACTCAGTGAAACCCGAATCAAATCATGTGCTAGAGAAAGCGACAAGTTAACCATATAGTGGGAGTCGGTCCCGAGAATGCGGTCCAGGAGCCTAAAAAGGGTTATCTCCCGAAACATTCAAATTAATTTGCATCTCAGCTCGAAGGTACAAGTATCAAGTTTCTTCTAAGTATTTACACGGTTTAGTTTGGTAATAAGTAAGTATTGCATGAATTAACATAGATCTAGTCCCGCATTCTCACTTTAATATTTAAAAAGTTTACTTGAATTTTGTGTTCCGCCCTTAAATAGCATTGTTCGGGACGAACAACTAAAAGTGTGGGGTGATATGATGGACCATATTTATATGATTCATTAAGACAGTTAAACCCACCAAATTAGACTCTGTGTCTATTTAACTTTTGCTTGTTAGTTCCACTTTTGTTCTACAGGCTATTTCGAGGTCTAGAGATGATACGAGCTAAAAAGGAATTTTAAAGCTGAAAATGGATTACGAGTCAGGACACGACCAGATTCCGACTGTACAACTTTCATGATCTTAACCTGGAATCACTCAAACAAGTCCAACCGAAGGGCAACCAAAGTCAGACCGGAGCTGAAAGGACCCGATTGCTTTTGGGGAAAAGATCACAAAGCTCTCACCCACTCCCCTCCACCTCACATGGCCGACGGCTTCAAGGAGGAGAGGACATGTGGCCGGCGGCTATGGGGAAGAAACACCTCACCCCGATGGCTTTTGAGCTCTCCACCCTCCTCTTGCCAAGTGTCTCCTCCTCCTCCACATCTCTTCCTCCCCTTAGCCTATAAATACCAAGCCTTCATCCTTTGTAAATCATCCCACAATCCTCATTCCACACCTCACACCATAAGCTCTAGCTTCTCTCTGGATTTTGGGCACAATCATGTAAACACTTTACTTTGATATTGAAGTTTGATCGTGAGTATTCTTGTCGGTTCTTGAAGTACTCAAGCTTTTCCTTACTGTTCTTGAGTTTACTCCTGTTGGTTCTTGAGTATTCTCCCTCTTACTTTCCTTGTCTTTACTTTCGAAAACTTTACTTTACTGTCTTTCAAAAATCTTTACTTTTCCAAGTACTTAGTTATGATATCCACCTCTATGGATATTCGTAGCTAATCCCTTCATTCGGTTGAAGGGGTGTACTTGTATCATAAAATGTTTTAGACCCTTCTCTTAGTGCCTCTTTGTGTTCAGAACTTGTTCTATGTGCCATATATTCGGTTAGAACACACATGGTTGAGTGGATGCTTGAAATGGCAAAACTCTTCCATGGGGTTCGTGAACATACACGGTTGAGTGGATGCTTGAAATGGAAAAGCTTAATCGTGGAGTTCAACCTTTCTTAAACACCACTTGGTTGATCGGAAATGATTGATCAGGTGGATGCACATAGGCTAGTATACCTTGAAATGGGGTGCTAGTCTAAATAGAACAAGTGCTCTATGCCTTGAAATGGGCTAGACAGTGTGGCAAGTCAAGTGCTTGAAATGGCCTTGATACACTTTTGAACACTTAGTATGATCATTAGAGGTCAATGATAAACGAAAATATGATACAAGGCCCCCGAAACCGAATCTTTCCTTTAATCAAGACATCACCTGTTACTTTACTTTCAGTACCATTATCAACTGCTTACTTTCAGCACTTTAATTTCCGCACTTTAATTTTACTACAGACTTGTTCAACATCAATCCATCACAACTTTGGTGTGCAACACGCTTGAGACACAGCGCGCGACAATCCAAAAGTGTGTTTGTGGTTGATATTGAACTGGACTATTCCAGCACTTTATTTTCAGTTATTTACCTTTCAGTACTAAAATCACAACCAACCCCCAACTGTCTTATTTTCCACTTTCAAAAGAACAATTATCAACTAATTCCCTTGGGTTCGACCCCTACTTACCGCTTTACTACCCAATAGTAGAGTACGAGTAGCGAACTTATAAATTTATTTTTGCACAGAGACATTGCACCTTAACGACAGTGCAGTGCGCTCCGTCAAAATTGGCGCCATTGCCGGGGAATTATGAAATCCGAATAGTTGTTCTTTTTGTTTTATCATGCAGTGCACAAAGTCTTTCTACTACGGAAGCGAGCCTTGGAACAATAAGGAGTTTTCCCCACCACCCTTCAAACTTGAAGTCCGCGAGAAGATCAACAACATAGAGCAATCCCGGGACAAAACTTTGGATGAGTACTTGGCATACTTTGACTCCATTGTAACGAGCTGCCCGCACCATGGATTCACCAACCACGATCTTCTTCAAAGGTTTCTCAATGGGATGATGCCACAAGAGTGGAATTGGCTAAATGATGCAGCAGGAGGCTCGGTGAACAACTTAGACATAGATGATCTTTGGAACTTAATAGATGATTTGGCCGCGAGGTCAAAACCAAGACAAGATCAGGCCGAGCTGCTCAAGGACGACATAATGGAGCTGGCAGCTAGCACCCAGCAGTTGGCCGCAGACATACAGCAATTGAATGCCACGATGCACCAAAATCAAGCCAGATCCGAGGAAGCATGGGCAAAAATAGAGGCGGCAATGAAAGAAACTGATTATCTGATGAATGAGATGCACAAGCCAAGGGTCATCAAAGAAGAGCCTACATGGGAGCCCACGGAGCCGACCGAACCACTAGAACCGGTCCTCGCTGCCGAGCTGCCTAATTCAGACCCGGACCTCTGTGTGATTGCCCCCGGAGACTATATAAATGACGACGATGAGGACCCATGGTTGCCTGAAGAAGAACTCCACTCAGATTACCCCTAGGAGTTAGAAGAAAAACTGCCCAATTCAGGCCCGGTCCACATTACCAATCTACTCGAGGAAATCACGCCGGTCTCGGACCTCATTGCCGAACCAGTCGAGTCTAATACAGTCCTCACTGCCGAGCCAACAGAAGTCCCGGACTTCAGTGCTGAACCAGCCGAGAAAATCACGACAGGCCTAGTCCTCACTGAATAGCTGCTCGAGAAGGCCTAGCCCTTGTGGTGGAAGTCCCCCAACTTGTCCCTTCGGTTTGTATATGGATCACAACCCCTGAAGATGAAGTGATCAATAATGAGGTGCAAGGGGAGTTGGAGGCAAATAAAGGGCAAGAAAAGCCAATGATGGAGCACTCACTCACCACGAGCCCGGAAAACTCACTCGTTCCAAGACGACCATTCGTAGCTGCCACAAAGAAGAGGCTTCACATGGGAACATGCTTGATGTCACCCATGGTTGATGGCACAATGCTGAACTTCCAAACTTGCAAAGGTGCTAACCATCCGAACATAAAGAAGCGACAAAGGCATGGCCCAAAAGAATGGAAACCCGGAAGGAGAAGCAAGAGAGCTCGACTTGATGGACCAGCAGCTATGGTCAAAGGTCCCTCGCCTTCTCCGAGACAATGGAAAGAAAAACCACCGAAACAAAGGAGGTGGCCAAAACCACCCTTCTCCTCCCCTTGCAACCGGCTACCGGCGGCCCAACCTCCCCCCAACCGGCGGCCCAACCTCCCCCCAACCGGCGGCTTTCTCCTCCCCCATGTGTCACCTCCTCCTTCCTCCTCCCTTCTCCTCCCTTGGATCAAAAACACATGCCACCCATCTCCTCCCCTTGTGGCTATAAAAGGAGGCTTCTCCTCCTCATTTCAATCATCCCAAAAATCATTTCACTTCTCTCTCTAAGTTTTTGTTACTTTGTAAGTTTGGTTTGGTTTTGGAAATAATACTCTTGTTTGTTCTTGAGTATTATACTGATTGGAAATAATACTCCTGTTTGTTCTTGAGTATTATACTTTAGAGAATACTCCTGTTGGTTCTTGAGTATTCAGTAGGAATTAGGAATACTCCTGTTGGTTCTTGAGTATTCCACCCCTTCTCCTCTTACAGTTTTCAAAAACCCCCGAGTATTTAGCTGTGGTATCCACCTCTATGGATATTCGTAGCTAAACTCTTTATTCGGTTAAAGGGGCGTACTTGTATTATAAAATGTTTTAATTCTTTTAGTTTCTTTTCTGTATTCAAAACTTGTTCTATGTGCCATATATTAGATCAGAACTTCCAAGGTTGAGTGGATGCTTGAAATGGCAAAGCTCTTCCGTGGAAGTTCGCAAACATACTCGGGTAAGTGGATGCTTGAAATGGCAAAGCTTATCTGAGGAGTTTGATCTCTCTCAAACACCATTTTGGGTAAATCGGAAAAGACAACCCAAAATGGATGCACATAGGCTAGTATACCTTGAAATGGGGTGCTAGTCTAAGTAGAACAAGGGCTTTACATTTTTTGCAAAAGATTAGACAGTGTTGCAAGTCGAGTGCTTGAAATGGCCTTGATTCACTTTCGAACACTTTTGCAAAAGACTAGACAGTGTGGCAAATCGAGCGCCGGAAAAGGCCTTGATACACGTTTGAATACTTAGAAGGGTTACTAAAACAATAAACAGGCTATGATACAAGGCCCCTGAAACCGAATGTTTTCCTTGAATTACAAAACCCCCTGTATTTACTTTTGTAAACTGCTCGATCAAATACAACCATCAACCGCTCATCTACCGGAGGAATCGCAATCACGCATCACCCACTGTAAGTCTTCTTCCCTTAACTCTTTTACTTTTAGTATTTTAATTTCTGTATTTATTTTCTGTATTTACTTTTCCGCATAAAAAACCAAAAAAACCAAAAACAGTAGCTTAGTAATTAGCAGTAAGTCCGCAATCGACCTAAAATCACTCACCATACGATCCCCTAAAGAACAATTATCCCTCTAATTCCCTTGGGTTCGACCCCTACTTACCACTTACTACCCAGTAGTGTAGTCGCGAGTAGCGGAAAATATAAATTTATTTGTACAGAGAACATTGCACCTTAATGACAGTGCAGTGGGCTCCGTCAAATTGGCGCCGTTGCCGGGGAAATAGCCATCGGATAAGTTGTTCTTTCCCTCCTATGTCCTCATGACGCAACCCCCTTCATATGCATGGACAACACGACATCTGCCACTGTTCGAAGGTACGGATGGAGAAGACCCAGTACAACACTGCCGAAACTTTCACCACGTTTGCCACCTCATAAAACCTGCAAATGAAATGTTAGAAGAATTTAAGCTTAAATGCTTCTAATTCTCTCTAACGGATTTCGCGACGATCTGGTACTACACGTCAACCGCTTGGAATGCAGAACGTTTTTTGGACATTAGCGTTCCATTCCTGAGAGAATTCTCCCCTCCATCCTTACGACAACAAACCCGTGAGAAGATCATGAACCTTCAACAATCCCGGGATGAGACTTTGGACGAATACTACACGAGCTATGACACCATCGTCTCAAACTGCCCGCACCATGGATTCACGAAGAAAATTCTGCTTCAAAAATTTCTTCGTGGGATGAAGGCCGATGATCTAGCAAGGATTAACGAAGCAATGAGGAGATCAGCCAGGAACTTCTCCCTGGCAGACATGTGGAACCTCATAGATAACCTGGCAGCAGCCACAAAACAAATGCCACATGCTGATGGAGGCATGCAGATAGAAGAGGCTGGACCAGAGACAGACGAAGAAGAAACTCCCGAGCCATCAGAAGAAACTCCCGAGCCATCAGAAGACTGGGATATAGAAAGTATCGGGAGCAACGAGGAAGTGTCAGCTATGGAAGAAGTCCAGAATACCACCGACATGCGGCCAATACCATACCCAGCTATCATCACCCAAGCAGCCGAAACCATCTATGACCAGTTCCTCACAAACAAACATGACGAGGCAGAACCGAGCCTTAAGATGCAAGCTTCCCGACTTTTCCCCTCGATCAATAGACAAATCGCTGAAAACTATGTGATCCATGAAGAGGCTGAAAAGAGGATGGGAAAAGGGCCTGAGCAGAACGACTCCTCAATGGAGCATGTTTTCGCCATGACTGGAAAAGGCAGCCCTGAACACCAGAAAACCCAGTTCAAGAGGCTAGTGGTCAAAGGTCCCTCACCTTCTCAAAGACGTTGGAAGGAGACATCACCAGAACAAAGGGAACGGGGTCCAAGCACTTCTGCTCACAAGAAATCGGGTAAAGGCAAGGCAAAAAGCAACACAGGAACGGTGGCGAAATTCGACTTAAGCCACCCATGGGATCCCAACCAGTGATCCAGGAATAAGGTACTGTCGAGCCAACGACGTTAAACAAGTGCACTGGTTGGGAGGTAACCCGACACTATCCTACTTTCCGCACTTTAATTTTCTGTCTTTTATTTTCTGTATTTTACTTTTTCAATAAGTCGCTCTCACCCAATTGGTGCATAGAAGATTTGACTATTCAGGAATCAAACTTGGGTGCAACATTAAGCCAGTCAGGGCTACGCTAAGAATTCAAGGCCCCAGTCGAACTCCCTCGATTATCCAGCCTCGAGCCATGTCGTTTACTCGACACCTTAAAGGGAGTTCTGTCCTTCCCTTTTCCTTAATATCATTTCTTTCTCGTAATTGTCTGCTTGCATGGCTTTTGAACTAAGTAGTGCTGAAAGGCACGACTTCGTTCAAAAGTGTGGGGTGAGAACCACCTGTGTACATAAACATGTTTTCTTTTTTAGTATTATCTTTTTGAAAATATGAACTTAAGAATGTGAAAAAGATAGATCTAAAATTCATGCATTTACCTTGTGAAAATTCAACTGTCTAAAAACTTAGAACGTAACTTCTCATTTGTCCCTTTGTGCTGAGATAAACTAGGGATGTGGAGTTGATAGAAATGCCCTAGAGAGGCTTGGCAAGCAATCGAAGGATCGAATCAAACTATATGGTTTTCGAAGTCACTGGAGGCTGCACTTCGGGTTTCAGTGAAGATTGAAGTCATCTCCGCCATGCAGTGTTTATGCAAAAAGAAAAAAAGGCGAGGACGGGAATCAGACCGTCCTCTCTCTAGTCAAAGTAGCCGAGAAAATAGATGAGCGACCCTCATCTTAACCCGCGCGAAACGACAAGGATGAGAGGAGCGGGGAGGTATTTCCATAGGCTTGCGGGCGATGATTGGACCTCCCAAAAAGGCTTGAGAAAATGGACTAGCAAGTCACAAAGACGCAAAAAGCTCAAAGAAGCAAATCAAGAGGCCAAAGGCCCAAAATTGTGAAGGTTTTAACCGAACAAAAAGTCAAGTACTCAAAGAGTCAAATCAAAGGCCAAAGGCCGATTCACTACAAAAAGCAGTCCCTCGCCAAAAGAAAATCAAAGTACTCAAACCATTGAAACCCTAACCGAATCACGTGCTAGAGAAAGCTACAAGGAAACCATATAGTGCGAACAGTCCCGAGGTTGCAGTCCAGGAGTCTAAAAAGGGCTATCTCCCGAAACATCCAGAATAATTTGCATCACAGCACAGAGGTACAAGTATCAAGTTACTTCTATTTATTTATACAGTTCAATTTGGTAATAAGTAAGTAATGCATGAATTAGGATAAATCGAGTCCCACAGTCTAATTTTCATATTTTAAAACCAAACTTAGAGTGCCGCCCTTTTATAGCATTGTTCGGGACGAACAACTAAAAGTGTGGGGTGATCTGATGGACCATAATTATACGAATCAAAAACATAGTAAAACCCACCAAATTAGACTGTTGGTCTATTTAACTTCTGCTTGTTAGTCCCGATTTATTTCTAAAGGGCATTTTAGAGACTAAAGAGAAAACACGCTAAGGAGAGGATTTTACGCTGAAAAGATATTAAGAGTCAATCCAAGGTCAAGATCAGACGCCGAACGAAGAAATCTCAAGATCCTGACGTAGGAATTACTCAAATCAAATCCAACCGAGGAACAATCAAAGTCAGACGGAGCGAAATTGGACTGATAGTTTTGTGAAAAGACTGCACAAAACTATCAAAATGCACTCATGGACCAAGGTGACCGACCACCTTGCTTGGAGGTGGCCAAAGCCACCCTTCTCCTCCCCTTGCAACCGGCTACCGGCGGCCCAACCTCCACCCAACCGGCGGCTTTCTCCTCCCCCATGTGTCACCTCCTCCTTCCTCCTCCCCCATGTGTCACCTCCTCCTTCCTCCTCCCTTCTCCTCCCTTGGATCAAAAACACATGCTACCCATCTCCTCCCCTTGTGGCTATAAAAGGAGGCTTCTCCTCCTCATTTCAATCATCCCAAAAATCATTTCACTTCTCTCTCTAAGTTTTTGTTACTTTGTAAGTTTGGTTTGGTTTTGGAAATAATACTCCTGTTTGTTCTTGAGTATTATACTGATTGGAAATAATACTCCTGTTTGTTCTTGAGTATTATACTTTAGAGAATACTCCTGTTGGTTCTTGAGTATTCAGTAGGAATTAGGAATACTCTTGTTGGTTCTTGAGTATTCCACCCCTTCTCCTCTTACTGTTTTCAAAAACCCCCGAGTATTTAGCTATGGTATCCACCTCTATGGATATTCGTAGCTAAACTCTTTATTCGGTTAAAGGGGCGTACTTGTATTATAAAATGTTTTAATTCTTTTAGTTTCTTTTCTCTGTATTCAAAACTTGTTCTATGTGCCATATATTAGATCATAACTTCCAAGGTTGAGTGGATGCTTGAAATGGCAAAGCTCTTCCGTGGAAGTTCGCAAACATACTCGGGTAAGTGGATGCTTGAAATGGCAAAGCTTATCTGAGGAGTTTGATCTCTCTCAAACACCATTTTGGGTAAATCGGAAAAGACAACCCAAAATGGATGCACATAGGCTAGTATACCTTGAAATGGGGTGCTAGTCTAAGTAGAACAAGGGCTTTACGTTTTTTTGCAAAAGATTAGACAGTGTTGCAAGTCGAGTGCTTGAAATGGCCTTGATTCACTTTCGAACACTTTTGCAAAAGACTAGACAGTGTGGCAAATCGAGCGCCGGAAAAGGCCTTGATACACGTTTGAATACTTAGAAGGGTTACTAAAACAATAAATAGGCTATGATACAAGGCCCCTGAAACCGAATGTTTTCCTTGAATTACAAAACCCCCTGTATTTACTTTAGTAAACTGCTCGATCAACTACAACCATCAACCGCTCATCTACCGGAGGAATTGCAATCACGCATCACCCACTGTAAGTCTTCTTCCCTTAACTCTTTTACTTTTAGTATTTTAATTTCTGTATTTATTTTCTGTATTTACTTTTCCGCATAAAAAACCAAAAAACCAAAAATAGTAGCTTAGTAATTAGCAGTAAGTCCGCAATCGACCTAAAATCACTCACCATACGATCCCCTACAGAATAGTTATCCCTCTAATTCCCTTGGGTTCGACCCCTACTTACCACTTACTACCCAGTAGTGTAGTCGTGAGTAGCGGAAAATATAAATTTATTTGTACAGAGAACATTGCACCTTAACGACAGTGCAGTGGGCTCCGTCAACCACCTTTGTACATAGTTAATTAACATGTTTTTTCTTTTCCTTTTTCCTTAATATTATCTTTTTGAAAATATGAACTTGAGAATGTGAAAAAGATTGATCTAAATTCATGCATTTACCTTGTGAAAATTCAACTGTTTAAAAACTTAGGATGTAACTTCTCATTTGTCCCTTTGTGCTGAGATATACAGGGGATGTGGAGTTGATATAAATTGCCCTAGAGAGGCTTGGCAAGCAATCAAAGGACTGAATCTCACTATATGGTTTACGAAGTCAGTGGAGGCTGCACTTCGGGTTTCAAAGAAGATCAGAGTCATCTCCGCCGTGCAGCATTTATGCAAGAGGCGGGACGGGAATCAAACCGTCCTATCTCTAGTCAGAGTAGCTGGGAAAAACGATGAGCGACCCTCATCTTGACCCGCGTGAAACAGCAAGGATGAGAAAGAGCGGGGAGGTATTTCCATATGCTCTCGGGCGACGATTGGACCTCCCAAAGAAAGGTTGAGAAAATGGACTAGCAAGTCACAAAGAAGAAAAAGCTCAAAGAAGCTAATCAAAGGCCAAAAGCCAAAATTGTGAAGGTTTTAACCGAACAAAAGTGAAGAAACTCCAATTCAACATCAAAGGCCAAAGGCCAAAGGCCAATTCACTTCAGATGCTGTCCCTCACCAAAAAGAAATCAAAATGCTCAACTGAGTGAAACCCGAATCAAATCATGTGCTAGAGAAAGCGACAAGTTAACCATATAGTGGGAGTCGGTCCCGAGAATGCGGTCCAGGAGCCTAAAAAGGGCTATCTCCCGAAACATTCAAATTAATTTGCATCTCAGCTCGAAGGTACAAGTATCAAGTTTCTTCTAAGTATTTACACGGTTTAGTTTGGTAATAAGTAAGTATTGCATGAATTAACATAGATCTAGTCCCGCATTCTCACTTTCATATTTAAAAAGTTTACTTGAATTTTGTGTTCCGCCCTTAAATAGCATTGTTCGGGACGAACAACTAAAAGTGTGGGGTGATATGATGGACCATATTTATATGATTCATTAAGACAGTTAGACCCACCAAATTAGACTCTTTGTCTATTTAACTTTTGCTTGTTAGTTCCACTTTTGTTCTACAGGCTATTTCGAGGTCTAGAGATGATACGAGCTAAAAAGGAGTTTTAAAGCTGATAATGGATTACGAGTCAGGACACGACCAGATTCCGACTGTACAACTTTCATGATCTTAACCTGGAATCACTCAAACAAGTCCAACCGAAGGGCCACCAAAGTCAGACCGGAGCTGAAAGGACCCGATTGCTTTTGGGCAAAAGATCACAAAGCTCTCACCCACTCCCCTCCACCTCACATGGCCGACGGCTTCAAGGAGGAGAGGACATGTGGCCGGCGGCTATGGGGAAGAAACACCTCACCCCGATGGCTTTTGAGCTCTCCACCCTCCTCTTGCCAAGTGTCTCCTCCTCCTCCACATCTCTTCCTCCCCTTAGCCTATAAATACCAAGCCTTCATCCTTTGTAAATCATCCCACAATCCTCATTCCACACCTCACACCATAAGCTCTAGCTTCTCTCTGGATTTTGGGCACAATCATGTAAACACTTTACTTTGATATTGAAGTTTGATCGTGAGTACTCTTGTCGGTTCTTGAAGTACTCAAGCTCTTCCTTACTGTTCTTGAGTTTACTCCTGTTGGTTCTTGAGTATTCTCCCTCTTACTTTCCTTGTCTTTACTTTCGAAAACTTTACTTTACTGTCTTTCAAAAACCTTTACTTTTCCAAGTACTTAGTTATGATATCCACCTCTATGGATATTCGTAGCTAATCCCTTCATTCGGTTGAAGGGGTGTACTTGTATCATAAAATGTTTTAGACCCTTCTCTTAGTGCCTCTTTGTGTTCAGAACTTGTTCTATGTGCCATATATTCGGTTAGAACACACATGGTTTAGTGGATGCTTGAAATGGCAAAACTCTTCCATGGGGTTCGTGAACATACACGGTTGAGTGGATGCTTGAAATGGAAAAGCTTAATCGTGGAGTTCAACCTTTCTTAAACACCACTTGGTTGATCGGAAATGATTGATCAGGTGGATGCACATAGGCTAGTATACCTTGAAATGGGGTGCTAGTCTAAATAGAACAAGTGCTTTATGCCTTGAAATGGGCTAGACAGTGTGGCAAGTCAAGTGCTTGAAATGGCCTTGATACACTTTTGAACACTTAGTATGATCATTAGAGGTCAATGATAAACGAAAATATGATACAAGGCCCCCAAAACCAAATCTTTCCTTTAATCAAGACATCACCTGTTACTTTACTTTCAGTACCATTATCAATTGCTTACTTTCAGCACTTTAATTTCCGCACTCTAATTTTACTACAGACTTGTTCAACATCAATCCATCACAACTTTGGTGCGCAACACGCTTGAGACACAACGCGCGACAATCCAAAAGTGTGTTTGTGGTTGATATTGAACTGGACTGTTCCAGCACTTTATTTTCAGTTATTTACCTTTCAGTACTAAAATCACAACCAACCCCCAACTGTCTTATTTTCCACTTTCAAAGGAACAACTATCAACTAATTCCCTTGGGTTCGACCCCTACTTACCGCTTTACTACCCAATAGTAGAGTACGAGTAGCGGACTTACAAATTTATTTTTGCACAGAGACATTGCACCTTAACGATAGTGCAGTGCGCTCCGTCAGAAGGCAAGGGACCTTTGACCATAGCTGCTGGTCTCTTGAGTCGGGCTCTCTTATGTTTAGGGCTGCCTTGTCTAGTTGTGGCGAGAAACTACTCCATCAGGGAGTCGTTCTGATTAGACCTATCTTCCATCCTTCTTTCAGGCTCTCCATTGATCACATAGTTTTCTGTGATTTGCATATTGATCAGAGGGAAAAGTTGCGAGGCTTCCATTATAAGCGCCGGATCCATATTGGCCAGACTGTCCGTGAGGAACTGGTCTTGATTGATTTCTTCGGCTGCTTCGGTGGTGAGGGTTGGGTATGTCGCGGGTTGATCGCTAGTGGCGTTCTGGACTTCCTCTTCGGCCTGCTCAGGAGTGAATTCTAATGAAGACTTTTCTTCATCCTCCTCTAAATCGGCTTCCGGCTCTGGGTCCTCTGATGGCTCGGGGGTGATCTCCCATATAGGTTCCTCCTCTATGCTTCCTGTTTCTGACTCGTCCCTCATGGTCTCTGCAAATTCTTCCCTACTCTTTTCTAGATTAGCCTCTACCATCTGCGTTCTATGATCAGCTTGGTGCCTTGGCCTTCGTTTTGTAGCTTCGGCCAAGTCATCTATGAGATTCCAAATGTCGATCAGGGATAAGTGCATAGCCGATCCTCCCACCGCGTCGTTAATCCTTGATTGCTCATCTGCCCTCATTCCACAAAGAAATTTTTGAAGAAGGAATACTTCTGTGAATCCATGGTGCGGGCAGCGCGAAACAACTGTGTCGTAGTACGTATAATACTCGTCCAGTGTCTCGTCCCGGGACTATTGAAGGCAGATGATCTTCTCGCGGGTGTCATGTCGTAAGAACGGCGGGGAAAATTCTTTTAGGAATTGGGCACGAAGATCCACATAATAATCTGCACAACTAGCAGTTGATGCGTAATACCATACTGTCGCAAAGTCAGTTAAAGAGTGTTCAAAACATTTCATTTGAAAATTCTCTAACGTTTCATTTTCAGGTTTCATGTACCGGCATATATGGTGGAAATGTTGGCAGTGTATTACAGGGTCTTCTCTAGTGGTACCTCCAAACTGAGGAAGATGCTGAGTCATCCATGCATACATAGTGGACAGTGCAATGAAATGAAAAGGGAAAGAGAAGAACAACTAATCAGAAAGCTAATTCCCCGACAACGGCGCCAATTTTGATGGAGCGCACCACACCGTCGTTAATGTGTGATGGCTCTGTGCAAAAATAAATTTATAAGTCCGCAACTCGTACTCTACTATTGGGTAGTAAAGCGGTAAGTAGGGGTCGAACCCAAGGGAATTAGTGGATAGTTGTTCTTTCGAAAATGGAAAGTAAGACAGTTGGGGGTTGGTTGTGATTTTAGTACTGAAAAGTAAGTGGGTTGGTTGTGATTTTAGTACTGAAAAGTAAATGACTGAAAGTAAAGAAAGTAAATACGGGACTGAAAGTAAACACTGAAAAGTAAAGTGCTTGAAGGACAAGACTTGCGGAAAGTAAATGCTAGAAGGACAAGACTTGCTGAAAGTAAGTGCTTGAAGGACAAGACTTGCTGAAAGTAAATGCTTGAAGGACAAGACTTGCGGAAAGTAAGCAGTTGATATGGGACTGAAAGTAAAGTGACAGGTGATGTTTTAATTAAAGGAAAGGATTCGGTTTTAGGGGCCTTGTATCATAAATCTGTTTATCATCGACCTCTAATGATCATACTAAGTGTTCAAAGATGTATCAAGGCTATTTCTAGCACATGACTTGCCACATCGTTTAGAACACTTGTTCTATTTGTGCTAATTCCTCCTTTCGAAGTATCTTAGCTTAGTGCATCCATTTGATCAATCATTTCCGATCAACCAAATGGTGTTTTAAAGAGGTTGAACTCCACAGTTAAGCTGTGCCCTTTCGAGCCTCCACTTAACCACGAAGGTTCACGAACCCATGGAAGAGCTTTGCTCTTTCAAGCATCCACTCAACCAATAGCGTTCTGACCTAATATATGGCTGACAGAACCGCTTGTCGTCAGAGCGATTTGTGCAAATAAATTTATAATAGTCCGCTACTCGCAACTATACTACTGGGTAGTACTTGGTAAGTAGGGGTCGAACCCAGAGGAATTAGGGGGATAGGTTATTCTTTAAGGGATTTGTTCAGCGAAGGAGCGTGTTTTAGGTTGGTTGAGGTTTTAGTGCTAACAACTACGTGACTTTTTAGTTGGTTTTGGTTTTGAGTGCTGAAAAGTAAATTACAGAAAAGTAAATACTGAAATTAAAAGCGAAGACTTACAGTGGGTGATGCGTGAATTGCAAGTCCTCCGGATTGTGAGCGGTTGATGGTTGCAGTTGATTGAACAATAAAAGTAAAGACAAAGGGGTTTTGTAATTGCGAGAGAAGTATTCGGTCTTGGGGGGCCTTGTATTATATCCTGTTCATTCTTTTAGTAACCCTTCTAAGTATTCAAACGTGTATCGAGGCCCTTTCGTAGCGCTCAATTTGCCACACTGTTTGTAAACCCTTGTTCTACTTCAGACTAATTCCTCCTTTCGAAGTATCTTAGCCTTTTGTGCATCCATTTGGTCCCTTTGGTCCAGTTTCCAAATGGTTTTAAAGATAGATCGAACTCCTCAGATAAGCTTTGCCCTTTCGTAGCATCCACTTACCCGAGTATGTTCACGACTTCCCACAGAAGAGTTTTGCCCTTTCGTAGCTTCCACTCAACCTTGGAAAGTCTGACCTTATAAATGGCACATAGAACAAGTTTTGAATACAGAGAAAAGAAACTAAACGAAGTAAAACATTTTATAAAACAAGAACTCCCCTTCAACCGAATGAAGAGTTTAGTTACGAATATCCATAGAGTTGGACATCATAACTAAATACTTGGGGATTTGGAAAAGAATACTCAAGAACAAACAGGAGTAAAGAGAGAAGAGAAAGAGATTACTCAAGAACAAACAGGAGTAACTCTTGAACTGTAACTGAAAACTTGAGTACTCAAGAACCAACAGGAGTACTCAAGATCGAACTAAAGTATTTGAGAACAAACTGAACTTTTATTGATATCAAACCAAACTTTACATAGTAACAAACTTAGAGAGAGAAGTGTTTTACACAATTTTGGGATGGTTTGAAATGAGGAGGAGAGCTTGGTATTTATAGGCTAAGGGGAGGGGAATGGAGGGCCAAGATGAGGGCATGTGGTTTGGCATCCAAGGGTGGAGATGGGGGGAAGAGGAGAGGAAGACAAGTGTCACAAGGGGAGAGGAGAAGGCAAAGCCGCCGGCGGCTTTGGGCATGGATGGAGGAGAGGGTGACATGTGGAGGAAGGGGAGAGGAGGAGGGGTGGATGTGAGGAGAAAGCCGCCGGTCCATGTGGCATGAGGAGAGTGGTTGTGAGTTTTGTGCAGTTTGCACAAAACTATCGGTGTATTCCAGCTCCGGATTGTCTTCGGTTTCTCTTCGGTTTGATTTGTTTTGAATGATTCCAAGTCAGGATCTTTAGATTTCTTCATTCAGCGTCTGATCTTGACTTTGGATTGTCTCCTGATATCTTTTCTGTGCTAAAAGCTCTTCCTTAGCGTGTATTCTCTCTAAGCTCTGAAATACCCTGTAGAAATGTATCGGGACTAAAACATCGAAGTTAGATAGACAAACAGTCTAATTTGGTGGGTTTAACTGTGTTTATGATTCATACAATTGTGGTCCATCAGATAACCCCACACTTTTAGTTGTTCGTCCCGAACAATGCTTTATAAGGGCGTTACTAAGTAAGTTGGTTAAAATATGAAAATAAGATTGTGGTACTCGATTTTTCCTAATTCATGCATTACTACTTGTTACTAAATTAAACTGCGTAAATAAGTAGAAGAAACTTGATACTTGTACCTTCGTGCTGAGATGCAAATTATTTCGGATGTTTCGGGAGATAGCCCTTTTCAGGCTCCTGGACTACACCTTCGGGACCGTCTCGCACTATATGGTTTTCTTGTAGCTTTCTCTAGCACGTGATTCGATTCGGGTTTCAGTGAGTTGAGCCTTTTCTTGATTTTTTTCTTTCTTTTTTTCTTTCTTCTTCTTTGGCAATGGACTGCTTTTTGTAGTGATTTGCCTTTAGCTTTTGGTTTGACGTTGTTGAGTGCTTCACTTTTGCTCGGTTAAAACCTTCACATTTTTGGGCCTTAGGCCTCTTTTGATTTTCTTCTTTGAGTTTTTTGCTTCTTTGTGACTTGCTAGTCCATCTTGTTTTTTGCCTTCTTGGGAGGTCCAATCATCGCCCGCAAGCATATGGAAATACCTCCCCGCTCCTCTCATCTTTGTTGTTTCGCGCGGGTCAAGATGAGGGTCGCTCATCTATTTTCTCTGCTACTTTGACTAGAGAGAGGACGGTTTGATTCCCGTCCTTGCCTTTTACATAGATGCTTCAAGGCAGAGTTGACTTCAATTATTCACCGAAACCTGAAGTGCAGCCTCCACTGACTTCGAAAACCATATAGTTTGATCTGATCCTTCAAGTGCTTGCCAAGCCTCTCTAGGGCAATTTCTATCAACTCCACATCCCTAGGTTATCTCGGCACAAAGGACAAATGAGAAGTTACATTCTAAGTTTTTAAACAGTTGAATTTTCACAAGGTTGATGCATGAATTATGATCTATCTTTTTCACATTCTCAAGTTCATATTTTCAAAAAGATATTATTAAAAAAGAAAAGAAAAACATGCAAATGGTTCTCACCCCACACTTTTGAACGAAGGCGTGCCTTAGTTCAAAAGTCATGCAAATATATACAAGAGAAGGAAATGACATTAAGGAAAAAGAAGAACAGAACTCCCTTTTAATGTGTCGTGCAAACGACATGGCATGAGGCTAGATAATCGAGGGAGTCTGGCTGGGGCCTCGAACTCTCAGCGCAGGCCCGGTAAATTCACGGAAGCTGCCTGGCTGATCCGGTCTTGCTCCAAACTTAATTCCTACATGAAAGATATTCCTTCTATACAAAAAGTGGGTGAGAGCGCTTATTGGAAATTTAAATGACAGAAATTAAAAGTGCAGAAAAGTAAGATAGTGTCGGGTTACCTCCCGACCAGTGCACTTGTTTAACGTCGTTGGCTCGACAGTACCTCGTTCTTGATCATTGGTTGGGGTCCCATGGGTGGCTCAGGTTGAATTTTGCCACCATTCTTGTGTTACTTCCGGTACTCTCTATGTCTGATTCTTCTGATGGCTCGGAAGTTTCTTCTGATGGTTCGGATGTGACTTCCTCTGTAGGCTCTTCTTCTGAGCTTTCTATAACTGATTCGTTCATCACATCCTCTGAACTGTTTCTTTCTGGACTGGCCTCGATATTTTGTGTTCCTTCATTTGGTTGAGGTACTGGCCTTCGTATTGCAGTTCCGGCCAAGCTGTCTATCACATCCCATACCTGAGTCAGGGATAAGTGTGCGGTTGTTCCTCCTACAGCGTTATTGAGCCTTGATAACTCCTCAGCCCTCATCCCGCAAAGGAATTCTTGAAGAAGAAAAACCTCCGTGAATCCATGGTGTGGGCAGCGCGAGATCATGGCGTCATAGTTCGTGTAGTACTCGCCCAAGGTCTCATCCCGGGATTGTTGCAGGTTCATGATCCTTTCTCGGGTTTGTTGTCGTAAGGATGGAGGGGAGAATTCTTTCAGGAATGGAATGCTAATGTGTATGAAATACTTAGCATTCATAGCAGTTGATGTGTAATACCAGATTGTCGCGAAGTCCGTTAGAGAGAATTTGAAGCAGTTAAGTTTAAACTCCTCTAACGTTTCATTATTAGGTTTTATATGCTGACAAACATGGTGAAAGTTTCGGCAGTGTAGAACTGGGTCTTCTTCATCCGTACCTCCGAACAGGGGGAGATATCGTGTCGTCCATGCATACGAAGGTGGTTGCGTCATTAGGTCATGTGAGGTGAAGAACAACTTATCCGATGGCTAGATCCCCGGCAACGGCGCCAATTTGATAGAACCGCTTGTCGTCAGAGCGATTTGTGCAAATAAATTTATAATAGTCCGCTACTCGCAACTATACTACTGGGTAGTACTTGGTAAGTAGGGGTCGAACCCAGAGGAATTAGGGGGATAGGTTATTCTTTAAGGGATTTGTTCAGCGAAGGAGCGTGTTTTAGGTTGGTTGAGGTTTTAGTGCTAACAACTACGTGACTTTTTAGTTGGTTTTGGTTTTGAGTGCTGAAAAGTAAATTACAGAAAAGTAAATACTGAAATTAAAAGCAAAGACTTACAGTGGGTGATGCGTGAATTGCAAGTCCTCCGGATTGTGAGCGGTTGATGGTTGCAGTTGATTGAACAATAAAAGTAAAGACAAAGGGGTTTTGTAATTGCGAGAGAAGTATTCGGTCTTGGGGGGCCTTGTATTATATCCTGTTCATTCTTTTAGTAACCCTTCTAAGTATTCAAACGTGTATCGAGGCCCTTTCGTAGCGCTCAATTTGCCACACTATTTGTAAACCCTTGTTCTACTTCAGACTAATTCCTCCTTTCGAAGTATCTTAGCCTTTTGTGCATCCATTTGGTCCCTTTGGTCCAGTTTCCAAATGGTTTTAAAGATAGATCGAACTCCTCAGATAAGCTTTGCCCTTTCGTAGCATCCACTTACCCGAGTATGTTCACGACTTCCCACAGAAGAGTTTTGCCCTTTCGTAGCTTCCACTCAACCTTGGAAAGTCTGACCTTATAAATGGCACATAGAACAAGTTTTGAATACAGAGAAAAGAAACTAAACGAAGTAAAACATTTTATAAAACAAGAACTCCCCTTCAACCGAATGAAGAGTTTAGTTACGAATATCCATAGAGTTGGACATCATAACTAAATACTTGGGGATTTGGAAAAGAATACTCAAGAACAAACAGGAGTAAAGAGAGAAGAGAAAGAGATTACTCAAGAACAAACAGGAGTAACTCTTGAACTGTAACTGAAAACTTGAGTACTCAAGAACCAACAGGAGTACTCAAGATCGTACTAAAGTATTTGAGAACAAATTG
Source organism: Rhodiola kirilowii (assembly GCA_033675215.1). Classification (NCBI taxonomy): domain Eukaryota; kingdom Viridiplantae; phylum Streptophyta; class Magnoliopsida; order Saxifragales; family Crassulaceae; genus Rhodiola; species Rhodiola kirilowii. Next base: position 20,165,267 of record CM066201.1, read on the forward strand.
AACTTTTATTGATATCAAACCAAACTTTACATAGTAACAAACTTAGAGAGAGAAGTGTTTTACACAATTTTGGGATGGTTTGAAATGAGGAGGAGAGCTTGGTATTTATAGGCTAAGGGGAGGGGAATGGAGGGCCAAGATGAGGGCATGTGGTTTGGCATCCAAGGGTGGAGATGGGGGGAAGAGGAGAGGAAGACAAGTGTCACAAGGGGAGAGGAGAAGGCAAAGCCGCCGGCGGCTTTGGGCATGGATGGAGGAGAGGGTGACATGTGGAGGAAGGGGAGAGGAGGAGGGGTGGATGTGAGGAGAAAGCCGCCGGTCCATGTGGCATGAGGAGAGTGGTTGTGAGTTTTGTGCAGTTTGCACAAAACTATCGGTGTATTCCAGCTCCGGATTGTCTTCGGTTTCTCTTCGGTTTGATTTGTTTTGAATGATTCCAAGTCAGGATCTTTAGATTTCTTCATTCAGCGTCTGATCTTGACTTTGGATTGTCTCCTGATATCTTTTCTGTGCTAAAAGCTCTTCCTTAGCGTGTATTCTCTCTAAGCTCTGAAATACCCTGTAGAAATGTATCGGGACTAAAACATCGAAGTTAGATAGACAAACAGTCTAATTTGGTGGGTTTAACTGTGTTTATGATTCATACAATTGTGGTCCATCAATGGCACATAGAACAAGTTTTGAACACAAAGAGGCACTAAGAGAAGGGTCTAAAACATTGTATGATACAAGCACACCCCTTCAACCGAATGAAGGGTTTAGCTACGAATATCCATAGAGGTGGATATCATAGCTAAGTGCTTAGTAAAGTAAAGGTTCTGAAAGACAGGAAAGTAAAGGTTTTTGGAAATCAAGACAAGGAAAGTAAAGGGGAGAATACTCAAGAACCAACAGGAGTAAACTCAAGAACAACGAAAAGTAAAGGAAATGCTTGAGTGCTTCAAGAACCGACAAGAGTACTCAAGAACAAACTTGGAGCTTCAATATCAAAGTGGTGTGTTAACATGGATTGTGCCCAAACTCTAGAGAGATAAGTAACAAGTGACTATGGATTTTTGCACACAAAAATGGGATGGTGAACTAAGGAGGAGAAGCTTGGTATTTATAGGCAAGGAGGAGGGAGAAGGAGCCAACACATGGCAAGAGGGGAGAGGGGGAGGAGATAGCCGCCGGCCATAGGTGGCAAGGCTCAAAAGCCGTCGGCCATGTGGCTTCTCCACAAGCAAAGAAGCCGGCCTAGGTGGAGGGGAGGAGAGTGTGAGTGGATTGTGATCTTTTGCTCCAAAAGCCATCGGTTGCCTCCCAACTCCGATTACACTTTGGTTGCCCTTTGGTTGCCCTTTGGTTGCTCTTTGGTTGCTTCTTAGTTGTCATCAAAAGGTGAGGAACTTAGACTTGGCATTTCACTTGTGTTCTTGATCTTTGTTGGAATAAGTCATTGGGACTTAGTTGTGGTTTGATCAAAGTATTGTCGGAGTATGGCCAGTTCTGACTTGTAATCCACTTTTAGCGTTAAGAACTCCATTTTAGCTCGTTTCATCTTTACTCATTGAAATAGCCTGTGGAACAAAAGTGAAACTAACAAGTGAAAGTTGTCAAGATAAAGCGTCTAATTTGGTGGGTTTAACTGTCTTAATGAATCATATAAATATGGTCCATTAGTCGCTATAAGCTAGCTATCGGATGGACACTTGCTGATATTCGAGGAATCAGCCTGGCTGTGTGCTTGCACCATATTCTATTAGAGGATGGAGCTAAGCCTTCTAGAGAGCCTCAAAGGAGACTGAACCCGATTATGATGGACGTAGTGCAAAAGGAAATTCAAAAATTGCTGGATGTTGATGTGGTTTACCCGATTTCAGATAGTCAGTGGGTGAGTCCAGTACACGTAGTCCCGAAGAAGACATGGATCACAATTGAGAAGAATGCTGCGGGTGAGATGGTGACTACTAGAGTCAAGAACAGATGGCGCATGTGCATCGAGAGGAAGCTGAATGCAGTAACGCGCAAGGATCACTTTCCTCTTCCGTTTATTGACCAGATGCTTGATAGGCTGGCATGTAAGCCTTATTTTTGCTTTCTCGATGGATTTTCTGGTTATAATCAAATTCCCATTGCACCTGGGACCAGGAAAAGACTACCTTCACATGTCCATTCGGTACGTTTACCTTTAGACGTATGTCTTTTGGATTGTGTAACGCAGCCGTCACTTTTCAGCGGGTGGTTACCAGCATATTTTCTGACATGATAGGTACTTTTATTGAGGTGTTTATGGATGACTTTACTGTTTATGGTGACACTGTTGATGCATGCTTGGGTAATTTGAGTAGAGTACTAGAACGATGTGTTTCTATGAATTTGGTGCTCAACTATGAAAAGTGTCACTTTATGGTTACTCATGGTGTGGTTCTTGGTCATATTGTTTCACATGAGGGTATTAAGGTTGACAAGGCAAAAATTGATTTAATTCTTATCTTCCTTATCCTTCCACGGTGCATGATATTAAATCTTTTCTTGGACATGCTAGTTTTTATCATAGATACATTAAGGATTTCTCGACGAAGGCTCTGCCTCTATCTAACCTTTTGCAAAAAGATGTTCCTTTTGAGTTTACAGATTCATGTAGGGAGGCCTTTGACGAGCTAAAACAGGCCCTCACCAGTGTGCCCATTATTCGAGCACCAGATTGGGACCAGCCATTCTAGATTATGTGTGATGCCAGCGACTATGCTGTGGGAGCTGTACTAGGCCAGAGAGTGGATAGAAAGCCGGTGGTGATTTACTACGCTACGAGATTGCTGGATGCAGCTCAGCGAAACTACTCGACCACTGAGAAAGAATTATTAGCAGTAGTTTTTGCCTTGGAGAAATTTCAGTCTTATTTGCTCGGTACTAAAGTAGTTGTTTTCTCTGATCATGCAGCTATCAAGTACTTGATGACGAAGAAGGAGGCCAAGCTGCGGCTGATCAGGTGGATTTTACTGCTACAGGAGTTTGATCTGGAAATCAAGGACAAGAAGGGGGTAGAGAACACTGTAGCTGAACACCTGAGTCGATTAGTACGAGAGGAGGACGCCGCGCAGATCAAAGAGACCTTCCCAGACGAGCACTTGTATGCTCTCACAGGTAAAGTACCATGGTATGCCCCCATTGTGAACTACCTGGTTGGAGGTAAATTCTCACTCTCGTACTCGAAAGCCCAATGTTTGAAACTAAAGCATGATTCGAAATACTATGTGTGGGATGACCCGTATTTATGGAAAATTGGCGTAGACCAAATACTTAAGCGGTGTATTCCGGATGATGAAATTGCATCTGTGCTTAGTTTCTGTCATGAGCATGCATGTGGCGGTCACTTTGGCCCCAAGAGAACTAGTAGGAAAATTTTGGATAGTGGTTTTTTCTGGCCTCATGTATTTAGAGATACCTACGATCATTGTAAGAAATGTGATAGATGCCAGAGAGTAGGCAATATTTCTGCTAGGAATGAGATGCCCAAATGCCTATCTTGGTTAATGATGTTTTTGACATGTGGGGGGATTGATTTTATGGGTCCTTTTCCTGCTTCCTTTGGCTATTTATACATTCTTGTTGCAGTGGATTATGTGTCTAAATGGGTAGAGGCTAAGGCTACTCGATGCGATGATGCTAAAACTGTCATAGATTTTCTTCGCACTAATATATTTTGCAGATACGGAGTGCCTAAAGCCATAATCAGTGATCAGGGGACACATTTCTACAGCAGAATGATGGCAGCAACCTTGAAGCACTACCATGTTCACCATCGTACGTCCACAACTTATCATCCCCAAACGAACGGACAAGCAGAAATCTCAAACCGAGAAATTAAGGGGATCCTAGAAAAGATGGTGAAGCCGACTAGGAAGAACTGGAGTCAGAGGTTAGACGATGCACTTTGGGCGTACATGACAGCCTACAAGACACCGATTGGCACCTCACCTTTTCGGTTGGTGTATGGGAAGGTGACGGAGCCCAATGCAATGTCGTTAAGGTGCAATGTTCTCTGTGCAAATAAATTTATATTTTCCGCTACTCGCGACTTCACTACTGGGTAGTAAGTGGTAAGTAGGGGTCGAACCCAAGGGAGTCAGTGTGGATTAGTTGTTCTTTAATGAAGCTTATGCAGAAATTAAATGCGATTGGGGTTGAGTTTGAGTGTGATTTTAGAGCTGAAAGTAAAGTACAATAATAGACTGTAAGGAAAGGATTCGGTTTTAGAGGCCTTGTATCATATTTGTTTATCATTGACCGCTAATGATCATACCAAGTGTTCGAAGATGAATCGAGGCTATTCCTAACACAAGACTTGCAACATCGCGTAGAACACTTGAAATGATCATGCTAAGTATTCAAAGATGAATCGAGGCTATTTCTAGCGCAAGACTTGCAACACCATTTAAAACACTTGTTCTACTTTAGACTAATTCCTCATTTCGAAGTATCTTAGCCTTATGTGCATCCATTTGATCTTCTGTTACGATTTCCCAAAATGGTTTTTTAGATAAGTCGAACTCCTCAGATAAGTTTTGCTTGTTACAGCTTCCACTTACTGAGTATGTTCACGAATCCCCACGGAAGAGCTTTGCTTGTTACAGCTTCCACTCAACCTTGGAAATTCTGACTTGATATATGGCACATAGAACAAGTTTTGAATACAGAGATACTCTAAGAGTAGAGTCTAAAACATTTATAATACATGTACACCCCTGCGACCGAGTACAAGCTTTTAGCTGCTTGTATTCATGTCAAGGAATACAAGCAAACTATTGTCTTGAACAAGGGTACCGAATAATAAAATAACTTTAAAGTAAAAACAAATAATACTTGAAAGTAATTTTATACCTTACAATAAGCGGAGGAGAGGAGCTCCTAGGCAAGATCCAAGCGCCAAAAGTAGCTCCAAAATGAAGAACAATATTTATTGAAAGTGAAGAGAAGAGGGTTAAGCCCTCTCTCTCTAAAACATTTGTGATTTGTGGTGGATGGGATGTAGATTACAAAGGATGGGAGTGTGTATTTATAGCCATGGAGGAGGAGAAGATGTGGAGAGGATGAGGCCACTTGTCACAAGATGAGGGGAGCTCAATGGAGATGAAGACACATGGGGGAGGAGCAAAAGCCGCCGACGGCTATGAGGTAGAGGAAGGGGAGTGGCTTGTGGTTTAGCCACCCATGTGAGGAGGAGCATCCCTTCTAGAAGCTTGTGATCTTTTCACAAAAGCCATCGGTTTGACCGGAATCTGACCGGAGCTTTGGCCAGAGCTTCTTGGATTTTGGAGAGTGTATTCTGAATGAAAATGTCATTCTAAGATGATCTCAAGAAGGAACCTAAGCCAAATTCTGCTTGGAACATGGTCGAAATCCCAAATCGGATGAAATTGCCCTTGTTTGGCCTTTACCGGGCTCTGTGCCTTTGCATTGCGTTCTTGTCCAAATGCCGACTGTTCTAGCATATTTGAGTGATTCCAAGTCGGTTCCATGAAGGATGTTAAGGCTGATTTTGAGTGTATCATGGTCGTGACCTGGAATGACTCGTACTTCATTTTCAGCTTAAAAACTCCTCCTTAGCGTGTTTTCTCTCTAGACTCCAAAATACCCTGTAGAAATATATCGGAACTAACAAGCAAAAGTTAAATAGAAAAAAGGTCTAATTCAGTGGGTTTAACTGTGTTTTTGATTAGTATAATTATGGTCCCTCAGAAGGCATGTCACCTTGATGGACCACAATTGTATGAATCATAAACACAGTTAAAACCACCAAATTAGACTGTTTGTCTATCTAACTTCGATGTTTTAGTCCCGATACATTTCTACAGGGTATTTCAGAGCTTAGAGAGAATACACGCTAAGGAAGAGCTTTTAGCACAGAAAAGATATCAGGAGACAATCCAAGGTCAAGATCAGACGCTGAATGAAGAAATCTAAAGATCCTGACTTGGAATCATTCAAAACAAATCAAACCGAAGAGAAACCGAAGACAATCCGGAGCTGGAATACACCGATAGTTTTGTGCAAACTGCACAAAACTCACAACCACTCTCCTCATGCCACATGGACCGGCGGCTTTCTCCTCACATCCACCCCTCCTCCTCTCCCCTTCCTCCACATGTCAACCTCTCCTCCTCCCTCCCAAAAGCCGCCGGCGGCTTTGTGTTGCTCCTCTCCCCTTGTGACACTTGTCTTCCTCTCCTCTTCCCCCCATCTCCACCCTTGGATGCCAAACCACATGCCCTCATCTTGGCCCTCCATTCCCCTCCCCTTAGCCTATAAATACCAAGCTCTCCTCCTCATTTCAAACCATCCCAAAATTGTGTAAAACACTTCTCTCTCTAAGTTTGTTACTATGTAAAGTTTGGTTTGATATCAATAAAAGTTCAGTTTGTTCTCAAATACTTTAGTTCGATCTTGAGTACTCCTGTTGGTTCTTGAGTACTCAAGTTTTCAGTTACAGTTCAAGAGTTACTCCTGTTTGTTCTTGAGTAATCTCTTTCTCTTCTCTCTTTACTCCTGTTTGTTCTTGAGTATTCTTTTCCAAATCCCCAAGTATTTAGTTATGATGTCCAACTCTATGGATATTCGTAACTAAACTCTTCATTCGGTTGAAGGGGAGTTCTTGTTTTATAAAATGTTTTACTTCGTTTAGTTTCTTTTCTCTGTATTCAAAACTTGTTCTATGTGCCATTTATAAGGTCAGACTTTCCAAGGTTGAGTGGAAGCTACGAAAGGGCAAAACTCTTCTGTGGGAAGTCGTGAACATACTCGGGTAAGTGGATGCTACGAAAGGGCAAAGCTTATCTGAGGAGTTCGATCTATCTTTAAAACCATTTGGAAACTGGACCAAAGGGACCAACTGGATGCACAAAAGGCTAAGATACTTCGAAAGGAGGAATTAGTCTGAAGTAGAACAAGTGTTTACAAACAGTGTGGCAAATTGAGCGCTACGAAAGGGCCTCGATACACGTTTGAATACTTAGAAGGGTTACTAAAAGAATGAACAGGATATAATACAAGGCCCCCCAAGACCGAATACTTCTCTCGCAATTACAAAACCCCTTTGTCTTTACTTTTAATTGTTCAATCAACTGCAACCATCAACCGCTCACAATCCGGAGGACTTGCAATTCACGCATCACCCACTGTAAGTCTTCGCTTTTAATTTCAGTATTTACTTTTCTGTAATTTACTTTTCAGCACTCAAAACCAAAACCAACTAAAAAGTCACGTAGTTGTTAGCACTAAAACCTCAACCAACCTAAAACACGCTCCTTCGCTGAACAAATCCCTTAAAGAATAACCTATCCCCCTAATTCCTCTGGGTTCGACCCCTACTTACCAAGTACAACCCAGTAGTATAGTTGCGAGTAGCGGACTATTATAAATTTATTTGCACAAATCGCTCTGACGACAAGCGGTTCTGTCAAATTGGCGCCGTTGCCGGGGAATTAGCCATCAGATAAGTTGTTCGAATCAATACGCACTTCAAAACAACCATGTCTCGCGAAGAAAGCCACCATGACTACCAGGATGACGAAGAAATAAACCTGTACGATCGAAATGATGAGGTTCCATTCGTCGATGATCCGGAACAACTCATCAGAAACAGAAGAGCTCGTGATAGAGAGGCTGCCCGAAGAAACCAAGAACCACCCGAGGACCGAAACCCAGCTGGTCCAGTACAGCCCCCTAGATACCCACCATACCCTCAACCCCGACAAATGCCTAGGCAAGAACCTGTCTTCGACAACTACTATGGGGACAACAACTACCGTGAACTTACTATGGGAGAATTAAATGCCCCTAATTTCGAAACACAGCCGTGGTGCATCTACGAGAACCCTGAATTAGAAAACATAACCATCAACGCGACAGTGGCCCACAGCTTGCATAAATTCTCAGGAACTCAAGGAGAATCCGCCACAACTCACCTCCAACGCCTGCATGGAATTTGCCAAAACCTAAAACCCAATCGAGTGAATATGGACGACTTTAAGTTAAAGGCGTTCTATTTTTCCCTCACAGACTCGGCAAACGACTGGTTCCTTTCATTGCCTTCCGGAAGCATCAGAACATGGGCTCAAATGCAGAAGAAATTCTTAGACAAATACTATCCGGCAGGAAGAGCAATGCAAGTAAGGAGGCAACTACAGGAAATCACACAGGGTCCCAATGAAACCATGTACAATTACCTGGAAAAATTCAATTACCTAGAAAGGAGCTGCTGTACCCTTGGACTGCCCGAGAAACTCGTCATCGAATACCTCATTGATGGATTAAGACCCTTAGACAAAATGCTCTTGGATGCCTCAGCAGGGGGATCCATGATGAATCTATCATTGAGTGGCATAAGGAATCTCATCGCCAACGTTGCTGAAAATGCCCGATTTAGAGAAGAGACTGCTCGTCAAGATGAATTCTCTCGATCAAAAAAAGTAGCACAAGCCGAAACATCAGTAAACTCCATAACTGAAGAGATGAAACAATTAAAGGAGATGATGATTCAGATCATACGAAGACAACCAGTTCCTGTAAAACCTTGTGAATTTTGCGGTTCTACGGAGCACCAGACTGACACATGCCCGACATTAATAGAAGAGGAACCTGCAGAAGTAAATGTAGTGGGAGATACCAAGGATACAACAACAGCAACAACAATGACAGAGCCGGACAAAACAGACAGAACGGTCAAGCAACCAACCCAAACTGGCGTAACAACAATTATCCTCAGAAAGAAACACAACCAGCTATCCCTCAACTAGCCCAGTCATTCTACCAACCCCCCCACCGGCAGTATAACCAGAACGCTCAACCAGCAGGCCAATATCAACAAAAAAGACCAAATCAGTACCAAGCCGGCCCGAGCATTCAGCAAGAACCAAGCAAGTCGCTCAATGATACGATGAAGGAGCTCGCAGGAAACGTTAATCAGTTGGGAACTTCACTACACCAGTACCAAGCAAAAACTGACGGGGCAATTTCTGAATTAACTAAACAAATGTCCCAGCTCGCCACCGCAATGTCAACACTTACTCCTGAACCAGGCAGACTTCCTTCACAGACTATCCGAAACCCGAAAGCAAATATCAGCATGATAAGAAGGTCAAACATGAAGGATCCTCTGGGAAAAGTAGCACGGTCCCCAACCTACAAACTTACGAACAATCACTTTTTCCGTAGGCGTCGTCCTGATTGGAATCAAGAAGAAGATCGACCCAATAATGGCAAAACATGGGTCACGCATGCTGACAATGGACGGTACGCATTCACTGTTTGCATAACACCTCCACCAATCATACACTCTGACATACCAGCATCTGGATGGGATGACGCACCAACTAATATTTATACTTCAGGGCAAAATATTAAGGGGACCGATTATACAAACTCTAAGCCGTGGAATGGGCAGAATGACCAGACAATAGAAAAAGCCCTCACTACAAATCTTGAGTCACAACCGGAAAGAAACAAAGACCCAGGAGCCTTTACAGTCACTTGTGTTATCAATGAAACACAGATTCATAAATGCTTAATCGATCTTGGGGCTGCTGTCAACGCCATGCCTTCCTCCTTGTACTACTTACTAGGACTAGGTCCATTGAAACCACCCCGATCGAATATCGAGCTAGGAGATAAGTCGTGCATCCGTCCAATTGGAGAGTTGGAGGATGTAATACTCCATGTGGGAGAGCTCGCCGTCGCTTCAGATTTTTATATAATACCAACAGGAGAGACCAACGAAGACGACCCTCCAACAATAATATTGGGACGACCATTCCTCTACGCTACAAAAGCAAGAATCGATGTGGGCAAGGGCTCACTATCGCCTAAGTTCGGCGGCAAAATTGCACACTTCTACATTGATAAGAGCCGCATGGATACAAAAAAACCGCCAGACATTATACCTATCTCAGAACAGGATAAACAGATTTCCGACCTTCCAAAAGAGATCAAAAAAGCAACAAGACCAGCAGCTATGGTCAAAGTCCCCTCACCTTCTCAAAAGCAATGGAAAATGAAATCACTAAAACAATGGGAGCAAAACCCAAGCACAACATCCCCCAAGAACTCAGGAAAAGAGAAGGCTGAAACCAATGCAGGAACCGCGGCAAAATTCGACCTGAGCCGCCCATGGGATCCCAACTGGTGATCCCCTTTGCGTCGAGCCAACGACGTTAAACAAGTGCACTGGTCGGGAGGTAACCCGACACTATCTTACTTTTCTGCACTTTTAATTTCTGTCATTTAAATTTCCAATAAGCGCTCTCACCCACTTTTTGTATAGAAGGAATATCTTTCATGTAGGAATTAAGTTTGGAGCAAGACCGGATCAGCCAGGCAGCTTCCGTGAATTTACCGGGCCTGCGCTGAGAGTTCGAGGCCCCAGCCAGACTCCCTCGATTATCTAGCCTCATGCCATGTCGTTTGCACGACACAGTAAAAGGGAGTTCTGTTCTTCTTTTTCCTTAATGTCATTTCCTTCTCTTGTATATATTTGCATGACTTTTGAACTAAGGCACGCCTTCGTTCAAAAGTGTGGGGTGAGAACCATTTGCATGTTTTTCTTTTCTTTTTTAATAATATCTTTTTGAAAATATGAACTTGAGAATGTGAAAAAGATAGATCATAATTCATGCATCAACCTTGTGAAAATTCAACTGTTTAAAAACTTAGAATGTAACTTCTCATTTGTCCTTTGTGCCGAGATAACCTAGGGATGTGGAGTTGATAAAAATTGCCCTAGAGAGGCTTGGCAAGCACTTGAAGGATCAGATCAAACTATATGGTTTTCGAAGTCAGTGGAGGCTGCACTTCAGGTTTCGGTGAATAATTGAAGTCAACTCTGCCTTGAAGCATCTATGTAAAAGGCAAGGACGGGAATCAAACCGTCCTCTCTCTCATCAAAGTAGCAGAGAAAATAGATGAGCGACCCTCATCTTGACCCGCGCGAAACAACAAAAATGAGAGGAGCGGGGAGGTATTTCCATATGCTTGCGGGCGATGATTGGACCTCCCAAGAAGGCAAAAAACAAGATGGACTAGCAAGTCACAAAGAAGCAAAAAACTCAAAGAAGAAAATCAAAAGAGGCCTAAGGCCCAAAAATGTGAAGGTTTTAACCGAGCAAAAGTGAAGCACTCAACAACGTCAAATCAAAAGCTAAAGGCAAATCACTACAAAAAGCAGTCCATCGCCAAAGAAGAAGAAAGAAAAAAAAAAGAAAAAAATCAAGAAAAGGCTCAACTCACTGAAACCCGAATCGAATCACGTGCTAGAGAAAGCTACAAGAAAACCATATAGTGCGAGACGGTCCCGAAGGTGTAGTCCAGGAGCCTGAAAAGGGCTATCTCCCGAAACATCCGAAATAATTTGCATCTCAGCACGAAGGTACACGTATCAAGTTTCTTCTACTTATTTACGTAGTTTAATTTAGTAACAAGTAGTAATGCATGAATTAGGAAAAATCAAGTACCACAATCTTATTTTCATATTTTAACCAACTTACTAAGTAACGCCCTTATAAAGCATTGTTCGGGACGAACAACTAAAAGTGTGGGGTTATCTGATGGACCACAATTGTATGAATCATAAACACAGTTAAACCCACCAAATTAGACTGTTTGTCTATCTAACTTCGATGTTTTAGTCCCGATACATTTCTACAGGGTATTTCAGAGCTTAGAGAGAATACACGCTAAGGAAGAGCTTTTAGCACAGAAAAGATATCAGGAGACAATCCAAGGTCAAGATCAGACGCTGAATGAAGAAATCTAAAGATCCTGACTTGGAATCATTCAAAACAAATCAAACCGAAGAGAAACCGAAGACAATCCGGAGCTGGAATACACCGATAGTTTTGTGCAAACTGCACAAAACTCACAACCACTCTCCTCATGCCACATGGACCGGCGGCTTTCTCCTCACATCCACCCCTCCTCCTCTCCCCTTCCTCCACATGTCAACCTCTCCTCCTCCCTCCCAAAAGCCGCCGGCGGCTTTGTGTTGCTCCTCTCCCCTTGTGACACTTGTCTTCCTCTCCTCTTCCCCCCATCTCCACCCTTGGATGCCAAACCACATGCCCTCATCTTGGCCCTCCATTCCCCTCCCCTTAGCCTATAAATACCAATCTCTCCTCCTCATTTCAAACCATCCCAAAATTGTGTAAAACACTTCTCTCTCTAAGTTTGTTACTATGTAAAGTTTGGTTTGATATCAATAAAAGTTCAGTTTGTTCTCAAATACTTTAGTTCGATCTTGAGTACTCCTGTTGGTTCTTGAGTACTCAAGTTTTCAGTTACAGTTCAAGAGTTACTCCTGTTTGTTCTTGAGTAATCTCTTTCTCTTCTCTCTTTACTCCTGTTTGTTCTTGAGTATTCTTTTCCAAATCCCCAAGTATTTAGTTATGATGTCCAACTCTATGGATATTCGTAACTAAACTCTTCATTCGGTTGAAGGGGAGTTCTTGTTTTATAAAATGTTTTACTTCGTTTAGTTTCTTTTCTCTGTATTCAAAACTTGTTCTATGTGCCATTTATAAGGTCAGACTTTCCAAGGTTGAGTGGAAGCTACGAAAGGGCAAAACTCTTCTGTGGGAAGTCGTGAACATACTCGGGTAAGTGGATGCTACGAAAGGGCAAAGCTTATCTGAGGAGTTCGATCTATCTTTAAAACCATTTGGAAACTGGACCAAAGGGACCAACTGGATGCACAAAAGGCTAAGATACTTCGAAAGGAGGAATTAGTCTGAAGTAGAACAAGGGTTTACAAACAGTGTGGCAAATTGAGCGCTACGAAAGGGCCTCGATACACGTTTGAATACTTAGAAGGGTTACTAAAAGAATGAACAGGATATAATACAAGGCCCCCCAAGACCGAATACTTCTCTCGCAATTACAAAACCCCTTTGTCTTTACTTTTAATTGTTCAATCAACTGCAACCATCAACCGCTCACAATCCGGAGGACTTGCAATTCACGCATCACCCACTGTAAGTCTTCGCTTTTAATTTCAGTATTTACTTTTCTATAATTTACTTTTCAGCACTCAAAACCAAAACCAACTAAAAAGTCACGTAGTTGTTAGCACTAAAACCTCAACCAACCTAAAACACGCTCCTTCGCTGAACAAATCCCTTAAAGAATAACCTATCCCCCTAATTCCTCTGGGTTCGACCCCTACTTACCAAGTACTACCCAGTAGTATAGTTGCGAGTAGCGGACTATTATAAATTTATTTGCACAAATCGCTCTGACGACAAGCGGTTCTGTCACACCTCCCGGTCGAGCTGGAGGACAAGGCTTTCTGGGCGCTCAAGACGTGCCATGTTGACTTGAAGGCAGCAGGATTGGACAGGAAATTACAGCTGTGTGAGCTTGAGGAGCTACGCCTAGAGGCTTATGAGAGCCAATCAGACTACAAGGTGCGGACCAAGCTGTACCATGACAAATTCATCCTACGACGCACATTCGAGATTGGCCAACAGGTACTAATATTTTCATCACGCTTACGACTAATGCCTGGCAAATTGCGTTCTAGATGGACAGGTCCCCACATTGTAACGAAGGTTTTTAACCACGGAGCACTTGAGCTAGAGAACCCGAGGAATGGAAATCGTTTCAAGGTCAATGGACAACGGGTGAAGCACTATCACGGCAAAATCGAACTACCTGTTCAGTAGTTTGACCTAGCTGAGCCTCCCACTGACACATAAATGAGGTACCGTTGAGCCAAAGATGTAAAACAAAGGTGCTCGTAGGGAGGCAGCCTGACAAAATTTTTGTTTTTTGTTTTATTTCTTTTTTACATTTGTTTGAGTTTAAAGTTTTTTGGTTCAGTCCGTGTCTGTCTCACTTGTCATCATTTGTTTGGGAAAGAAATTTATTTCGTGCAGAAAGTGGCGTTTTTCCTCAGACCAGATCGTGGACGCTGATGGACCATAATTGTATGAAACATAAATGCAGTTAAACCCACCAAATTAGACTGTTTGTCTATCTAACTTCTACGTGTTAGTCCCGATACATTTTCACAGGGAATTTTAGAGACTGAAGTGAAAACACGCTAAGGAGAGGATTTTATGCTGAAAAGATAACAAGAGTCAATCCAAGGTCAAGATCATATGCCGACTGAAGAAATATCAAGGATCCTGACGTTGAATTGACCATAACAAATTAATCAGAAGAATCAGGAGTGGAGTCAAGACAGCCCGGGGAAGAAAACACATTGACAGTTTTGTGAAAAGACTGCACAAAACTGTACAAAACTCACATTTGGGCAAGATGACCGACCACTTGAAGAAGTGGTGGCCAAAGGAGGAGCTCCTCCTCCTTCCACCACCGGCAACCGGCGGCTCCTCCACCCATGGTGACCGGCGGCTTTGCTCCTCCTCCACATGGCACCTCCTCCTTCCTCCTCTTCTCCTCCCTTGGATCAAAAGACATGTGCATCCATCTCCACCACCCATCTCCTCCCATTTTGGCTATAAAAGGAGGAGCTCCTCCCCTCATTTCAAACACACCTCAATCTCAATTCACTTCTCTCTCTAGAAGTTGTAATATTTGTAAAGTTGTAATCTTGGCTTTGGAAATAAAGGATAGCTCCCTTGGCGCTTCAACGGTTGTAAGTAATTCTTAGTATTTATTCAACTGTTTTATTTCCTTAGTTATAATGTTTAGCGCGATGAATAGTAGCTAAACTAGTAGTTCGGTAGAAGGGGCGCACTTGTATTATAAAATGTTTTAAGACTATTAACTTAGTGTCTAGTCTTAGTATTCAAAACTTGTTCTATGTGCCATATATCAAGTCAGAGTTTCTAAGGTTGAGTGGAAGCTGTCACAAGCAAAGCTCTTCCGTAGAAATTCGTGATCATACTCGGTAAGTGGAAGCTGTCACAAGCAAAACTTATCGAGGAGTTCGACTTATCTAAAACACCACTTAGTCAAAACGTAACTGGGAGATCAAGTGGATGCACTTACAGCTAAGATACTTCGAAAGAAGGAATTAGTTTTGCTTAGAACAAGTGTTGCTTTAAACGATGTTGCAATTCTTGCGCTACGAAAGGGCCTCGATTCATCTTTGAATACTTAGATAATTCACTAAATGTCAATGATAAATAGGATATAATACAAGGCCCCTGAAACCGAACACTTCTCTTTAATTATAAACTGTAATTTACTTTCCAGTATTAAAATCAACCAACCAACCAATCAATCAATCAAAATAGCTGGTAGCTTTAAAACCAACCAACCGACCTTAAACACGCTCCCACGCTGCGTAATCCCCCCGAAGAACAATTATTCCCCTGGTTCCCTTGGGTTCGACCCCTACTTACCAAGTACTACCCAGTAGTATAGTTGCGAGTAGCGGACTATTATAAATTTATTTGCACAAATCGCTTTGACGACGAGCGATTCTGTCAAATTGGCGCCGTTGCCGGGGAATCAGCCATCGGATAAAGTTCTTTGAATCGTTACGCGCTTCAAAACAACCATGTCTCGCGAAGAAAGTCACCATGACTACCAGGATGACGAAGAAATAAACCTGTACGATCAAAATAATGAGGTACCGTTCCCATTCGTCGACGACCCAGAACAACTCATCAGAAACAGAAGAGCTCGTGATAGGTAAGCAGTCAGAAGAAACCAAGAATTACCCGAGGACCGAAATGCAGCTGGTCAAGTACAACCTCCTATCCATCCCCCACGACCACAACCTCAACCTCGTTACATGCCAAGAAGAGAACCCGCTTTCGACGACTACTACGGGGACAACTACTACCGTGAACCAACTATGGGAGAGTTAAATGCCCCTAATTTCGAGACACAGCCGTGGTGCATCTATGAGAGCCGTGCATTAGAAAATATAACCATCAACGCATCAGTGGCACACAGCCTGCCAAAATTCTCAGGATCTCAAGAAGAATCTGCCGCAACTCACCTCCAACGCCTACATGGCATTTGCCAGAATCTAAAGCCCAATCGAGTAAATATGGACGACTTCAAGTTAAAGGCGTTCTATTTTTCCCTCGTAGACTCGGCAAGCGACTGGTTCCTTTCATTGCCTTCCGGAAGCATTAGAACATGGGCTCAGATGCAGAAGAAATTCTTAGACAAATACTATCCGGCTGGAAGAGCAATACAAGTAAGGAAGCAACTACAGGAAATCAAACAAGGTCCCAATGAAACCATGTACGATTACCTGGAAAAGTTCAATCACCTAGAAAGGAGCTGCTGTACCCTTGGACTGCCCGAGAAACTCGTCATCGAGTACCTCATTGATGGATTAAGACCATTAGACAAAATGCTCTTGGATGCCTCAGCGGGAGGGTCCATGATGAATCTATCATTAAGTGGCATCAGAAATCTCATCGCCAACGTTGCTGAAAATGCTCGATTTAGAGAAGAGACCACTCGCCAAGATGAATTCTCTCGATCAAAAAGGGTAGCACAAACCGAGGCATCAGTAAACTCCATAACTGAAGACATGAAATAGTTAAAGGAGATGATGACTGAGATCATACGTAGACAGCCAGTTACGGTAAAACCTTGCGAGTTCTGTGGTTCTACAGACCACAAAACGGACGCATGCCCAACATTGATAGAAGAAGAACCGGCTGACGTGAATATAGTGGGAGGATATCAAGGATACAACAACGACAGAGCTGGACAAAATAGACAGTACGGTCAAACATCCAACCCAGGCTGGCGTAACAACAACAGCTATCTTCAGACGGAGACACAACCAGCTGCCCCTCAACTAGCGCAGTCATTCTACCATACACCCCACCAACAATATCACCAGAACACTCCATCGGCAGGCCAATATCACCAAAAAGGGCCAAATCAGTACCAAGCCAGACCGAGCAATCAGCAGGAACCAAGCAAGTCGCTCAATGACACGATGAAGGAGCTCATGGGAAACATTAATCAATTGGGTACTTCACTACACCAGTACCAGGCAAAAACTGACGGTGCAATTTCAGAATTGACCAAACAAATGTCCCAGCTCGCCACCGCAATGTCAACACTCACTACTGAACCTGGCAGACTTCCTTCACAGACCATCCAAAATCCTAAGGCGAACATAAGCATGATAAGGAGGTCAAACATGAAGGTTACTCTAGGAGAAGTAGCACGGTCCCCAACCTACAGACTTACAAACAATCATTTCAACCGTAGGAGTCGACCTGATTGGAATCAAGAAGAAGACCGACCCAATGATGGCAAAACATGGGTTACGCATGCTGACAATGGACGGTACGCATTTACTGTTTGCATAACACCGCCGCCGATCACACACTTTGACATACCAGCATCTGGTTGGGACTCCCCAAATAATATTATTGCTTCGAAGCAAAATATTAAAGGGTCCGAGTACGCAAATTCTAAGCCAGAGAGTGGGAAGAATAGTCCGACAATAGAAAGAGCCCTCACTTCAGATCATAAGCCACAACCGGAAAGAAACAAAGACCCTGGGGCCTTTACAATCACCTGTGGTATTGGTGAAACCCAGATCCGTAAATGCTTAGTCGATCTTGGGGCTGCTGTCAACGCCATGCCTTCCTCCTTGTATTACCTACTAGGACTTGGTACGTTGAAACCACCTCGATCAAATATCGAGCTAGGAGATAAATCATGCATCCGCCCGGTTGGAGAACTGGAAGATGTAATACTCCATGTGGGAGAACTTGTCGTTGCTGCAGACTTCTATGTAATACCAACAGAAGAAACCTGCGAAGACGACCCACCAACAATAATATTGGGACGACCATTCCTCTACGCCACTAAAGCAAGAATCGATGTGGGAAAGGGGTCATTATCACTTAAGTTCGGCGGCAAAATTGCACACTTCTACATTAATAAGAGCCGCCCGGACACGAAGAAACCGCCAGACATAACACCTATCTCAGATCACGGTGCACAGTTTTCTGACCCGTCATTAGGGACCAAAAAAGTATCAAGACCAGCAGCTATGGTCAAAGGTCTCCCGCCTTCTCAGAAACAATGGAAAGAGAAAACACCAAAACCATGGAGCTCTTACTCCAGCAAGAAGTCAGGAAGAAGCAACACTGGAACGGTGGCAAAGTTCGACCTCAGCCACCCATGGGACCCAAACCAATGAACCACAAACGAGGTATCGTCGAGCCAACGACGTTAAACAAGTGCACTGGTCGGGAGGTAACCCGACACTATCTTACTTTTCCGCACTTTAATTTCTGTCTTTTAAACTCAGTATTTAGTTTTAAGCTTGCATGACTTTTGTATCGTTCAAAAGTGTGGGGTGAGATCCACCTCTGTACATAAATAACATGCGGCTGTTTTTCTTTTTTAATAAGTACCTTTTTGAAAATATGAACTTAAGAATGTGAAAAAGATAAATCGTAATTCATGCATTAACCTTGTGAAAATTCAACTGTTTAAAAACTTAGAATGTAACTTTCCATTTGTCCTTTGTGCTGAGATAACTAAGGATGTGGAGTTGATATAAACTGCCCTAGAGAGGCTTGGCAAGCAATCATAGGATCAGATCAAACTATATGGTTTTCGAAGTCAGTGGAGGCTGCACTTTGGGTTTTCAGTGAAGATTGAAGTCATCTCCGCCATGCAATGCAAAAGGCGAGGACGAGAATCAGACCGTCCTATCTCCGGTCAAAGTAGCCGAGAAAATAGATGAGCGACCCTCATCTTGACCCGCGCGAAAACGACAGTCAAAGTAGCCGAGAAAATAGATGAGCGACCCTCACCTTGACCCGCGCGAAAACGGCAAAAAAGAGAGGAGCGGGGAGGTATTTCCATAGGCTTGCGGGCGATGATTGGACCTCCCAAAAAGGCTCGAGAAAATGGACTAGCAGTCACAAAAAGACGAAAAGCTCAATGAAGCAAATCAAGAGGCCAAAGGCCCAAAATTGTGAAGGTTTTAACCGAGCAAAAGTGAAGCACTCAAAGCGACAAATCAAAGGCCAAAGGCCAATTCACTACAAAAAGCAGTCCCTCGCCAAAAGAAATCAAAGTACTCAAACCACTGAAACCTGAACCGAATCACGTGCTAGAGAAAGCTACCAGAAAACCATATAGTAAGAGACGATCCCGAGGTTGCAGTCCAGGAGCCTAAAAAGGGCTATCTCCCGAGACATCCAATATAATTTGCATCTCAGCACGAAGGTACACGTATCAAGTTACTTCAATTTATTTACGCAGTTTAATTTGGTAATAAGTAAGCAATGCATGAATTAGGATAGATCGAGTACCACAGTCTAATTTTCATATTCCAAAGCCAAACTTAGAACTTACGCCCTTTAATAGCATTGTTCGGGACGAACAACTAAAAGTGTGGGGTAATCTGATGGACCATAATTGTATGAAACATAAATGCAGTTAAACCCACCAAATTAGACTGTTTTTCTATCTAACTTCTACGTGTTAGTCCCAATACATTTTCACAGGGCATTTTAGAGACTGAAGTGAAAACACGCTAAGGAGAGGATTTTATGCTGAAAAGATAACAAGAGTCAATCCAAGGTCAAGATCATATGCCGACTGAAGAAATATCAAGGATCCTGACGTTGAATTGACCATAACAAATTAATCAGAAGAATCAGGAGTGGAGTCAAGACAGCCCGGGGAAGAAAACACATTGACAGTTTTGTGAAAAGACTGCACAAAACTGTACAAAACTCACATTTGGGCAAGATGACCGACCACTTGAAGAAGTGGTGGCCAAAGGAGGAGCTCCTCCTCCTTCCACCACCGGCAACCGGCGGCTCCTCCACCCATGGTGACCGGCGGCTTTGCTCCTCCTCCACATGGCACCTCCTCCTTCCTCCTCTTCTCCTCCCTTGGATCAAAAGACATGTGCATCCATCTCCACCACCCATCTCCTCCCATTTTGGCTATAAAAGGAGGAGCTCCTCCCCTCATTTCAAACACACCTCAATCTCAATTCACTTCTCTCTCTAGAAGTTGTAATATTTGTAACGTTGTAATCTTGGCTTTGGAAATAAAGGATAGCTCCCTTGGCGCTTCAACGGTTGTAAGTAATTCTTAGTATTTATTCAACTGTTTTATTTCCTTAGTTATAATGTTTAGCGCGATGAATAGTAGCTAAACTAGTAGTTCGGTAGAAGGGGCGCACTTGTATTATAAAATGGTTTAAGACTATTAACTTAGTGTCTAGTCTTAGTATTCAAAACTTGTTCTATGTGCCATATATCAAGTCAGAGTTTCTAAGGTTGAGTGGAAGCTGTCACAAGCAAAGCTCTTCCGTAGAAATTCGTGATCATACTCGGTAAGTGGAAGCTGTAACAAGCAAAACTTATCGAGGAGTTCGACTTATCTAAAACACCACTTGGTCAAAAACGTAACTGGGAGATCAAGTGGATGCACTTACAGCTAAGATACTTCGAAAGAAGGAATTAGTTTTGCTTAGAACAAGTGTTGCTTTAAACGATGTTGCAAGTCTTGCGCTACGAAAGGGCCTCGATTCATCTTTGAATACTTAGATAATTCACTAAATGTCAATGATAAATAGGATATAATACAAGGCCCCTGAAACCGAACACTTCTCTTTAATTATAAACTGTAATTTACTTTCTAGTATTAAAATCAACCAACCAACCAATCAATCAATCAAAATAGCTGGTAGCTTTAAAACCAACCAACCGACCTTAAACACGCTCCCACGCTGCGTAATCCCCCCGAAGAACAATTATTCCCCTGGTTCCCTTGGGTTCGACCCCTACTTACCAAGTACTACCCAGTAGTATAGTTGCGAGTAGCGGACTATTATAAATTTATTTGCACAAATCGCTTTGACGACGAGCGGTTCTGTCAGACGCCGTGCAGATTACTCACCGCGGATTAGAGACATATTACGGTTGACCGCACCAGTTAAACTGAACATCACCCACGGGTATCATTGATCGAAAGGATTGGCTTTTCTCATAGAGTATCGCGGACGGTATGTATTTTACTTCCGCGGATGGAGGATATATTAAGGGTTGACCGCGGGAACTAAATTGGTCGTGACCCGCGG
Source organism: Rhodiola kirilowii (assembly GCA_033675215.1). Classification (NCBI taxonomy): domain Eukaryota; kingdom Viridiplantae; phylum Streptophyta; class Magnoliopsida; order Saxifragales; family Crassulaceae; genus Rhodiola; species Rhodiola kirilowii. Next base: position 20,186,307 of record CM066201.1, read on the forward strand.
CCAGGTTTGACTCGAAACCCTACTACCCAATTTTACACTCTTCTCTCCTCCCCCCACCTCCATTCCACCCCGAGCCTCCGCCTTCAACCTCCAACCCACTGCAGACCGCCACTACCGGAGCGTAGCTTAACCTCATTCGTGCCTGATCAACATCAAACTCGACCGGAATTGAGGTATTTTTGGGGTTTTTTCTCATCGGATTTCTAGGGTTTTCAATCTAAGTGGATTTACCTTGTCGCATACTTAATTGGCATTCAAACTGCGGTGTTTACATCCCCTTGAGGTATATAAGTTTGCTATGTACTCGTTTTCGGCTTCGATTGGAGGATCGGATCGAAGGTCTTGATCAAAGATCTCGGACTGGTTTACAGGATCTCCGTGGATCATTAGAATTTTATTGCCGCGGATGATTAACAGCTTATGTCCGTGGATGGCATAGTTAAAATGCGCATGACCCGCGGACATTGTTGACCAGCGTTGACTGATGAGTCGTTGTTGTACGACTATTTTATATGTTAAAACCCCGTTTCTTAGTGTTACCTGTATATTATTTCACTACCTGTGTGTAGTTTTCGTTCTCAGGTACAGTCGGAGACCATGGAAGGAATACCGGCTAAAAGGAGCCTATTTGAAGATGTTTGGCGCGGAAAGAAATGAAGTTCGAAGCACTTTGGAATTTTCGTCAGTGCAGACCACTTACGTCTAAAGAATTATGGGCACTTACGTCTTAAGAATTACAGTAATTGTTAAGATGTCCACGGACGTTAAATCAAGAGACGTAAGTGGAATTCAGCTGGCAGTCAAATTTCCTCCGCCTACGTCTGAAGAATTAATGCACTTACGTCTAAACAATTACCGTAATGTAAGAGACGTCCACGGACAGAAAATGCAGGAGACGTTCGCGGGGACAGCTGGCAAGTTGAAATTTCCTAATTTTGTTTTGGCATCTCGGGAATTATAAAAGGATAATTATAAGCACGAAACCCTAGGTGACCAGACCTCGAATTCCAGTGTGGAAAAGAGACACGAAATAGAGAAGAGAACTCTTGGATTAGGGTTCTAATTGAAGAAAGCTTGGAGGATTATTCGACATCAGTATTTTCATGTCATCTTACTCAATTACGATTATGTATTCCATTGCGATGAGTAGCTAAACTCATACGTGTAGGCTAGAACTCGACATTGTGATGTTTTGACTTGAAACCTATATTTATCTTTATGTTTTGCGTTATATTACTATGCAGTGTTTATGGATTTGATATGCTAACATAAGTGGAACCCTAGCGGGGGAGCTTCTGTTAGTTTTTTGATTCCGATTATCACAGTTTACTAGCAACCTAGTGGGGATAGCAAACTAGGATACGAGTAATATACCACTAGGATTGACACCCTAGGACAACTTGTAGTGCAACCTAGCGGGGAGCTATAAGTTGTAAAACATTAGAAATCAAAACGTTTGGGTTAATGATTTAGTCTTGCATCACAATCGAAAGAACTAGCCTGCACTTCTCTTTATTTGATACTTGAATTCGTGTGACTATTTCTCTATTGATAATTGATCGTGTTCGGATACTTGCGTTTCTATTTGACTTGTTCGGAACTCACCCCCATTGTTACTTTTATACTTAGTAAACAAGTTCTCACACCGATCTCTGTGGATACGACCCGACTTACCCCAAGCTAGTCGGAAAGAAAGAAATAAAGGCGCTTACCGAGAGGCAACCCGGTGTGTTTTTACTTTACACATGTTATAGTGGAATTGGGAAGCTGATAATGCGCCTCGAGTGCATTTCTTTTTATTTCTGGTGGTTTCAGGTGATTAAGCAAAGGAAAAAATTCTACATCAGTGTAGCTCGCGCACGTCTCAACTATTAGAGCGCGGACGCCTTAGCATTTATTGCATATTCTTCAGACGTCCGCGGGGCATAAATAGAAGGAGACGTCCGCGGTGCATTTCAAAAAGGTTAAAATCGCAGAGCTCAATCACCACCACCAGACTATTAGGGGAGTACCAGTTCCTTTCGCTTTTTATTTATTTATTTTTATTTTTATTTGAGTCTGGTGAGTCTATTTAGTGTGAGTCTGTTTGTTACACATCTCATCTCTTGAATTATACCGTGAGGACACGGATCCATCTAAGTGTGGGGTGGGATGTTATAGAGTCAGTTATGTGTCGTGATGAAATGACGATGCACTGCTATGCTTTTCTCATATGTCAAAAATCTCATTCCCAGCTTTTTATGACTATTGTGCTCATTTGACTAAAAATGCGAAATTTCAAAAAATTTCGATGCTTTGTTCTTTCGAGTTGTGATATGCAGGGATGTGTAGTTGACGGAAATGTCCTAGAAAGGTACGGCAAATTGCAGGAAGTTCTGAGTTTTTGGTTCTGATGATTGAGAAAAGCGGTGGAGGTTGACGCTTCACTAGCCTAGTTCTGAGAGTAGCTCCGTCACCAAGTAATTCAAGTATATTCATGCGTTCGCAGTGGTGGCGGGATAGAGAAAATGAACTGTCCATCTCTAGTCGGAGTAGCTGCGAATGGGTGGGTAACCCCTACCTTGCCTCATGCAGAAACGACGAGGATGAGAAAAGAGCGGGACGCACTCCTATGCTGTTATTCGGAGGCTTGATTGGAGTGGTTCAAGGGCGCAAATGATTATGTGGACAAGAAACAAATTCAAAAGCCGAAGGCAAACCATCAAGTAGAAAACAGAAAGAAAAAAAAATCAGAAATTTGATTGATTCAAGCAAAGATGTGTCGTTTATCAAAGTCCATACAAGTTAAAGAATTCAAGACTCAACGGTATGAAAGCAGTGAATAAATCATATGTCAGAGAAAGCCGCTGACTCAATTCTAAAGACCAGAACTCGGAAAAGAATGCAATGTCCGTGGTACCTATAAAGGACTATCTCCCAAACATCCAAGGTCGTTTGAATTGCAACTCGCGAGGTTACAAGTATCGAAAAAATCTATCTTTATTCGCATTGTTAGAATCTTAAGCATGATAAGATTAATTGCTGTATTTGAGATTGAGATGTAAGGATTAGCATGACTAGTACATTGTAATTCATTCTATGGCTTTGTTCTTGTTCGGGACGAACAAGTTCAAGTGTGGAGTAGTTTGACGAGTCGTAGTTGTACAACTATTTTATATGTTAAAACCCCGTCTCTTAGTGTTACATGTATATTATTTCACTACCTGTGTGTAGTTTTCGTTCTCAGGTACACTCGGAAACCATGGAAGGAATACCGGCTAAAAGGAGCCTATTTGAAGATGTTTGGCGCGGAATGAAATGAAGTTCGAAGCACTTTGGAATTTTCGTCAATGCAGACCACTTACGTCTGAAGAATTATGGGCACTTACGTCTTAAGAATTACAGTAATTGTTAAGACGTCCGTGGACGTTAAATCAAGAGACGTAAGTGGAATTCAGCTGGCAGTCAAATTTCCTCCGCCTACGTCTGAAGAATTAATGCACTTACGTCTGAACAATTACCGTAATGTAAGAGACGTCCGCGGACAGAAAATGCAGGAGACGTCCGCGGGGACAGCTGGTAAGTCGAAATTTCCTAATTTTGTTTTGGCATCTCGGGAATTATAAAAGGATAATTATAAGCACGAAACCCTAGGCGACCAGACCTCGAATTCCAGTGTGGAAAAGAGACACGAAATAGAGAAGAGAACTCTTGGATTAGGGTTCCAATTGAAGAAAACTTGGAGGATTATTCGACATCAGTATTTTCATGTCATATTACTCAATTACGATTATGTATTCCATTGCGATGAGTAGCTAAACTCATACGTGTAGGCTAGAACTCGACATTGTGATGTTTTGACTTGAAACCTATATTTATCTTTATGTTTTGCGTTATATTACTATGCAGTGTTTATGGATTTGATATGCTAACATAAGTGGAACCCTAGCGGGGGAGCTTCTGTTAGTTTGTTGATTCCGATTATCACAGTTTACTAGCAACCTAGCGGGGATAGCAAACTAGGATACGAGTAATATACCACTAGGATTGACACCCTAGGACAACTTGTAGTGCAACCTAGCGGGGAGCTATAAGTTGTAAAACATTAGAAATCAAAATGGTTAGGTTAATGATTTAGTCTTGCATCATAGTCGAGAGTTCTAGCTTGCACTGTTCTTTAATATTTGATACTCGAATTTGTGTGACGATTGCTCTTTTAATCAGAGTTGTTTGCTGCATTTTATTTACTTGTTGCATTCAAAACCCCCCCATTGTTACGTTTTTACTTAGTGAAACAGATTCTCAATCGATCTCTGTGGATACGACCCGACTTACCACTTGCTAGTCGGAAAAAGAAATATTATTTTTGCACAGGTACAACGACACCTGTCGTTGACCGGTTCATTTTTTGATTTAATTTCCTATCAATGATCTAACTGTGCCCGCTTTTCTTATTTGCAATATCATGGCAGCCACAACACCCACATTTGAAGAGTTATACGCGGGATTCATGGCTCGCAAACATGCGGCGAGCAGGTTTGTGGACGTCGAATTTCTGAGGCTTAACGGATTCAAGGACCGAGTCCGAGAGCTGCTGACAATCAGTGGGTGACCAGGACTCCTGACCCTCCACAGTGAGACCAATGTAGAGGATACCTGTGAGTTCCTAGCCTCCTTTCGCTACATCGGGCAGCGGGATCATGAGGGTATCGCCTACATGCATCGAGGAGTGTGGCACACCACTACCCCTCCACAGATCAGAGAGGTGTTCGGATGGGAAGCAGGAGGAGAGTAGATTCATGATGAGTTTGCTCTGGTAGACGCCTGGTGGAGACTCAGAATTCCATGTGACAGTGCAGGGGTATTTACACCGAGCAAGACGAGGGTGAATTTTCTTCGAGATCAAGTATTGTTCTACATTCAAAAGCTGATGGGGAACACTATATTTGCTCGGGTGAATGGTATAGACAAGTTTACTTACAATGATATGCTCTGCCTCAATGCTATAGATCAAGGGAGGCGGGTCAACTACTGTCATTTGCTGTGCCTTTTCTGGAAGGGCCGACCTGCTGCAGGACCGGTCGTTTGTGGCGGGATGATCACATATTTGCTGCATCGTCTGCACGGGCAGCCCGATCTGGACCACCAGATCATCCCAGCAGAGTTCCTAAACATGAAGGCCTTCAGTGCTATGAAGGCGATCAAGAAGAGCCCAATCGTCAGGGACCAGTTCGCCTGGACGTATCATGCAGTGTCTGACTATCGTCAGCCATTACCTACAGATAGGCATCGTGGCAATGCTGATGAGACAGGCCCTTCTGAACCTCGTCACCGCTGTGCCAGAGAGCAGTCTCAGCCACAACCACCGCCTCCCCCTCAGCCAGCATAAATTCCTCAGGAGCAGTTGGACATTGCGTTCAACACATACAGAGTGTTGTACCATGTGATGCCAGGAGCTCAACCAGTCCCAGCTCCACCAGGATGGACACCAGATTAGCCTATCCCCCCCAGAGTACATCATTCCACTACAGTCGCCACCTGCAGATTTAGACTAGGGGAGTCCTGCTGTTCTTTATTTTTTTCCCTTTCGTTGTGTTTGCATTTTGCTTGTTTGTCTTTGAACTAAAGTCGTGCCGTGAGGACACGGCTTGGTTCAAAAGTGTGGGGTGGGAGAGTCAGTCAGTTGTGTCAGCGCGTTTATTTTCTTTCATTTTGTCACCTTGTCTGCACGTTTCTTGCATTTTTCTTGTTAAAAAAATTTATGAAAGTATGAAATTTCTATTCTGTTCTTGAATATGCAGTATTGAATGTTGATGTGAAATAGATGAGCCGATTATACTAAATTTCTCTCATGAAACCTAAATTATGCTTTTACACATGAATTTAACCCATTACGTGCCTTTTGAGTTGAGATAAACAGGGATGTGGAGTTGATAGAAATGTCCTAGAGAGACTTGACGAAGCATTCAAAGGACCGGATTCGAACTATTTAGATATATGGAATTTGTGGAGGCTAGCACTTTGAGATTTTATGGTTCAGAGTTAGCTCCACCGCTGCAGCGGTTATGTAGGTAGGCGGGACGGGAAAACAGACTGTCCTATCTCTAGTCCGAAGTAACCGGGAAAAAAGGTGGGTGACCCTCAGCTTGACTCGCGTAAAAAAGGGCGAGGATGAGAAAGAGCAGGAAGGTATTTCCATATGCTTGCGGGCGATGATTGGACCTTCCTAAAAAAGAGAAGAAGGACAAGCAATTCACAATAAAGGAGCAAAGCTCAAGAAAAAATCAGCCACATTGTGAAGTTTCATGCAACAAAAAGTGAAGTACATCATTCATACATCAAGAGCCAAAGGCCAAAGAAAGTCACTACAAAAGCTGTCAAAAAAAAGGACTCAAAACCTTGGAACTCGAATTAATCACGTGCGAGAAAAAGCAATGAAGTGTAACCATATAGCTAGAGTTCGGAACAGCGAATGCAGATCATGGGTCTAAAGAGGACTATCTCCCATTCATCTGAATTGGTTTGGATTTCAGCGCTAAGGTAACACGTATCAAGTTAATTCTGTGTTTAGTATAATGATTTGAGTAACGATTGAATTATGCATAGAAAAGCAAGTCTAGACTAGCGACTCATATTCATATGCATTTATTTAAGGCGTCGAAGAACTAGTGTGATGTCTTTTGTTCCTTTTGTGACTTGATTCTTGTTCGGGACGAACAAGTCTAAGTGTAAGGCAAAAATACGACTCATCGAGTCAGTTATTCCCATTTATTTTGGCACTTTCTTATGCAAGCAGTTACGTTTTAGTGTTGTTTTGCATTTCAGGTGTTTCGGAAGCTCTGGAAGGAATACGCGCTTAAAGACGGCGTTTCGGTGCCAAATACATCACATGGAGTTCGTGGAGTTCAAATCGAGAGTCAAAGTCAAGATTGACGAGCAGAGGAGGAGATGCATCTCAAACCAGATCGCGGACGTAGGCTACTTTATTGGCACGCTCCGTGGATGGTAACATTCTCATGATCCGCGGAGATAATATGTGCAGAGTCCGCGGCTGACGTCAGCAGGTCAAGATTTAGAAGCCTGGCCCAAAACAAAATTAGAAACGCAGTTTCTTATAAATTAAGGTTGATGGTCTCATAATTCCCATTGAAGTATTCCAGCTTTGAAGACACGGCTCGAGAGAAGATCAAGCTTTCGACAAGAGAGAAGAGATTTTCTACTTTCATTCAAAAATACTGTTTTATTATTTCCATGGATATGAGTAGCTAAATTCTCTATTCAGGTTAGGGTTTGTATATTGTGACGAACGTTTTGAGGCTCTTTTCTTAATGCTATTTTTGTTGTTCTACTAGTTCTTGTGCTTATTTATCTCGGACTGAATTGCGTAGCTAAGCGGATACTTGGAATGGTGAAACTTAGCCGAGCAATTCAACCCCTATATTTGCTGCTTGTTTGAGACCGTTAGAATGAGTAGTTGCACTTAACCTAATATAACCTGAAACGGAGTATTAGGTTTGCTAGAACTAGAAGTCTATAACCTGAAACGGAGTAGATTGTGGTGTAAGTGCTTGAAACGGCCTTACCTTAGGTTATAACCTGAAACGGAGTAACCACACTTAGGAACATAAAATCAGATAATTAGAAGTCAATGATAAACGAAGTCACAATAGAAAACCCTAGACCAAATATTCTCTCTGATTGAAAACACCTTTTGTTTTATTTTCTCTTGCACTTGCTTGCAATTACTCACAAACCCCAATTTCCTTTGTTTTACAAAACGACTTAGCCTCACTAGCTCTCTAGGGTTCGATCCCTACTTGCCGCTTTACTGCCTATAGTAGGGAAATTATAAATTTAAATTTGATAGGTCAAACGACGCCTGTCAATCCTCAAACAGACGGTCAGACTGAGGTTGTCAACCGCTCGCTAGGTAATCTGCTGCGATGTCTGGTGGGTGATCATCCGAAAGCATGGGACCAACGCCTTCCACAAGCTGAGTTTGCTCACAACCATGCGGTCAACCATTCGACGGGATTTAGCCCATTTCGGGTGGTGTATGGTGCTGTTCCCCGCGGGCATTCAGATTTATTGACCCTGCCTAGCAAAATTTGTCAGCATTCTACTGCTGAGGAGCTTATTGCCCCGCTTCATCAGACCCACCAGCAGACACACGATCAGCTTATGGCCAACACTACTAAGTATAAGTTACATGCTGATTCGCGACAACGACCTGTCGAATTTGAGGTCGGTGATCTTGTTTGGGAAGTGTTGACTAAGAATCGTTACCCTGCTCACGAGTATTATAAGCTCGCCGCCCGCAAGATTGGCCCTGTGGAGATTGTGGAAAAGATCAATTCAAATTCCTATCGCCTTCGTCTGCCTACCCATGTTCACACTTCGGACGTGTTCAATGTTAAGCATTTGATTCCGTTTCATGATGATTCTTCTGACCCAGCAATGGGTTTGGATTCGAGAACAAATCTTCTCTACCCGGGAGGGGATGATGCAGACAGATTAGTGATAACTAAGGTTGTGGAGGAAAGTGGCACAATTTAACAGGATTGGAGGAAAGTGGTGCAAGTTAGCAGGATCGGAGTTGCCGGTGTCCGTTTTCAGCCCATAATACCTTATTCTGAGCAGAACGACATGACGATCAGAAAACACGAGCTTTGCTCATGAGGTAGGGTCTTTTTTGGACTTCCGGAGTCGTTTACTATTTTATTTTATTTTGAATTTTTAATGTTTTTAGAAATTTTCAGTTTTATTAATTTTCATATTAGGGCTTCGTTTTATTTTCCTATTTAAGTAAACTCATGTAATCTTCATTAGCAGCTTTTGAATAATAAAAAAAACTAGGGTTTTCCCTAAATTCAGCTTTCTCTGCGTTTGCTCTGCATTACCTTGTCCTCAACGTCGGTAAGTGTCTGGCTTACCTTTCGAGATGAGGCATCGGCCGCTTGATTCTCTTTTCCAGCTTTCTAATGAATCCCAAAGTTGTAGCCTAGCAGCTTAGTGAGCTATCGCTGATGCTCCTCAGCCACCATCCTTTACTCTAGAAGATACTTGAGACTCTTTTGATTGGTGTGCACTATAAGGTGTCACCCCAGCAAATATGACCTCTATTTGTTGATTGCCACCACAATGACCATCAATTCTCGCTCATAGATTGGCTTTTTCTTGGCCTTTGATGAGAGGATGATCCTTATATTTTTAACACTTTAGTTGTCAAGTATTAGTTTTAGGGGGTTCAATTAGAGTAAAAAATAATTTATAAGTCTTGGTAAGCCAATGGTCGATCCAAGGAACAGACGTGTGTGTATACTAGCTAACATGTGACTATTCATCTATTCTGATTAATAAGAGGTCTGTTTGACCAGCATAAGAATTCCCGGATCAAACTTCACCCGAGCCTACATCACTAATCATGCAACGAAATTATGCAATTCAATTACGCAGCCGAGCATAGAAATAAACCAAAATAACATTAGACAAGCCGTCCATCCACGGATCATTGTCTAAGTTAACCTAGATGGTTGAACGCCCCCCCCCCCCCCCATCCATGGATTATCAACAATTCCAATTTATTAAGCCTAGGTTTTTTCAGATGATAAACATAAACTTTCTTATTAATTCATGTACTACCAACGTAGCACATTGACCTAATATCAATGTCTTGCGATCCGCTTAACTACCTCAGACTCATCCATCTTTTAGTGACTAACCTAATTTTGTTTTAGCGTGCAAACATCTCATTCAATGTAAAACTTGCAAGAACGATAAATTTAAGCACAATGAAATTGAAACTCGAATTGCTTATATGAAAATCGCTTCTATTAATCACATGGAGAGTTGGGTACAAGCACGGGATCCGTAGGATCCCATAATAAAAGACACTACTCACTACTCATGACAAAGACAATTAAGACTAATGTATTATAGAGATCAAGGACAAGGAAACCGTGTTGACAAAACGACACGTTGAATCTTGGGTCTCTTCTTCTCTGCATTCTTCTCGAAGCTAGGTTTAAAACTCTCCAAAATCAAGCGTGATCTTATCCGGCTCAAATTTCCCAATTAAAACCTGATTTTAAGCAATCCCGTGACACTCGTGACGTTAAGATGTGTCACGGGGCATCACGGGAGTAAATTGAATTGCTATTCTCTCTGCCTTGTTTTGTGACAGCCGTTACACCCATAACATGAGCGAGTGTCACATGCCTCTCGAAACTAGGCAATTCTCGCTCTGGCCCCGTTGTTCTCATGACGCCTGTGACGAATTGATTTGTCATGGGTCTTCGAATTCCATGGCTCTGTGGATGCCCGTGTAGCCCGTAATAGGTTTGGTGTGTCACGAAGTTTAGGCCAAAATCAAGTCTTTTTGTTCGGTTCTTCATTTTTTTGCCTATTCGAGCCTAGATCGAGTCTTTGAGTTATACAACCTTGTTATGATTATAATCCCAGTTGTGCTATGAATGAAGTTTTGGACCAATGTTTAGTGTTTTGTCCAGTTCAAATGCCTGTTTGAGTATGCAGGAATTTTTTCTGGGTTTGAGGCCGTGACAGCCGTGATGGCTGTGGCATCAGGCTGTGACACCAGGCCGTGACTGCCGTGGCAATAGGCCGTGACAGAAGGCTGAAAAACCACCGAGGCAAATACCTGTCGGGACTGCCGTGACCTATGCTATGACATGCTTTGAGCTACCGTGACATTAAAAGCTATGTCATTTTGTCTAAGGCGGGAGTTCAAGTTTAAAGGAACGATAGCGTTTGATCGACGCACGAGATTCAGTTATGTTTGTTACAAGCTAAGATGGCGTCGTTTTGAAGCGGACTGCAGCTCAATATATAAGCAATTCAATTTGGGGATTAGGGCATCGTTCCAAAATCCGATTCTTCTCTCTGTGATCGAGCGTCTGACAAGTGCGAACGTGAAATTCAGGAGAGCGCGAAGTCTGTCGGCGACTGACGAGTGCGGGAGTACAGTGGTGCGACTCAATTCCAAGTGCTGAGGATCGAACGTGCCAGGCGCTTCCTTGTGAGCAACTCAGGTCGGGTGATGGACGCACAGTCGTTATGTGCAAACGTCAAAAATAATATTTATAAAAGTCCGCTACTCGCGACTTTACTACTGGGTAGCAAGTGGTAAGTAGGGGTCGAACCCAAGAGAATCAGTGGTATAGATGTTCTTTGAGGGGGTTGTCCAGCGAAAGAGCGTGTTTTAAGTCGGTTGGTTGGTTTTAAAGCTACCAGCTAAGTGATTGATTGATTGATTGGATGGTTGGTTGGTTTTAATACTGGAAAGTAAATTGCAGTTTATAATTAAAGAGAAATGTTCGGTTTCAGGGGTCTTGTATTATATCCAGTTTATCATTGACTTTTAGTGAATCGTCTAAGTATTCAAACGGTGTATCAAGGCCATTCCAAGCACTCGATTTGCGTACACTGTCTAGCCTATTCCTAGGACATATAGCACTTATTCTACTTAGACTAATACTCCATTCCCGGTTATATTAGCCTACATGCATCCATTTAATCCCTTTGGCCCAGTTTTCAAATGGTTTTTAAGATAGTCGACCTCTTCAAATAAGTTTATTCATTTAATCCCTTTGGCCCAGTTTTTAAATGGTCCACTTACCCGAGTGTGATCACGAATATCTAAGGAAGAGTTTACGAATTTGGACCCCTATGGTCACATTCCCAAATGGTTTACTTTACCTTAGACATTCTAACTTTTATATATGGCACATAGAATAAGTGTTGAATACTAATTCGAGACACTAAGTTAATAGTCTAAAACATTTTATAATACAAGTGCGCCCCTTAACCGTTGAAGCGCCAAGGGAGCTATCCTTTATTTCCAAAGCCAAACTTACAATTACAAACTTTAGAGAGAGAAGTGTTTTTTTACAAGTGAGGGATGATTTGAATGAGGGGAGGAGCTCCTCCTTATATAGCCATGGGAGGAGGAGGAGATGGAGGCAAGTGTTGCATTGTGATTGGAGGAGAAAATGAAGGGAGGAGATGGCCACACATGGAGGAAGGAGAGGAGGAGGTGCCATGTGGAGGAGGAGCAAAGCCGCCGGTTGTGGTGGAGGAGAGCCGCCGGTTGCCGGTGGTGGAAGGGGAGGAGCTCCTCCTTTGGCCACCACTTCTTCAAGTGGCCAGTCACCTTGCCTTATGTGTGAGTTTTGTACAGTTTTGTGCAGTCTTTTCACAAAACTGTCAATGTGTTTTCTTCCCCGGACTGTCTTAATTCCTCTCCTGATTCTTCTGATTAATTTGTTATGAGTGATTCAACGTCAGGATCCTTGATATTTCTTCAGTCGGCATATGATCTTGACCTTGGATTGACTCGTAACATCTTTTCTGCTCTAAAAGCTCCTCTTTAGTATGTATTCTCTCTAAGCTCTGAATCACCCTGCAACAATATATCTGAACTAACAAGCAAAAGTTAAATAGACAAAATGTCTAAATAAGGGGGTTATACTGTGTTTATGATTCGTATAACTTTGGTCCATCAGTGGCAAAGTCAAAGGGCGAGTTGAACATTAATCTCTTCCAGAAAAGTTTCCTAACCGGTTACTTGGATTGGTGATTCATTCATACTGTTGTTTGATTTGTTTGGACTGGATTAATTGCTTGTTTTGATTTGGTTTTTGGATTGAGTCAATCCATTGTTTGTAAACCTAACATTTGGTCCTTTAATCAATAATAGGAAAAGGTTTAACTAGGCTTTAGCTTTGTAATCAATCTTTGCAACGTGGTATCAGAGCCAAATCGTGTGATCTTGAGTCATCTTGATCATCATTTGTGCTTGCCTACCTTTTCTTGTTAACCCTTGGACTTGATTTTTCTTTTGGGATGGCTGATGCCATGAAAATCAAGCCCGTTGATGGGACCTCAGACTTTAGTATTTGGAAGATGAGGATGAAGGCTTTATTGGTTAAGGAAAAATGCTATAGGGCTGTGAATGAAGAATGGATTGCTCCTACCTCAAATCAACAAAAAATAGATATGAAAGAACTGGCTTATTCTGAGATAATGATGAGACTAACAGATGATGTAGCTAGGAAAGTAATGCATCACACTAAGCCTAAAACATTGTGGGATGAATTAGAAAAGCTGTATTTGGTTAAATCTCTCCCCAATAGGATCTCCTTGCAAAAAAAAACTCTTCACTTTCAAGATGGATGTGTCTGTGAGTTTGCAGGAGAACCTTGACATCTTTTTAAAATTAACTCAGGATTTGACAGAGTGTAAGGAAGAAATTAAAGATGAACACCTCTGTGTTATTCTTCTTAATTCTCTTCCTTCACAGTTTGACACCCTTAGGGATGTTATTCAGTATGGAAGGGAAGAGCTAACAGTCACCAAGATTCTTGAGGCTGTTACTCAAAATAATGACAGTCTAAAAGTTTTTAAGGCTAAAAATGGTGTTAGAACTAAAGTAAAATCTGAGGTTATGATGTTTAAAGGAAAGAATAAATTCAAACCAAAGAATAAGAACTACAATGGATCTCAGAGTAATAGTGATTCTCAGAATAAGAAATCTTTTGACAAGTCTTCTCAAAATAACAATAATTTTCAGAACAAAACCCCTGTTAAGTGCTACTATTGTGGCAAGCTTGGCCACTATGCTAGTTCTTTATAAAAGATTTGAGGATAAAAGGACCAAAGGAAACAAAGATAACCAACAATCTGGACAGTCGAATATTTGTGAAAAGGATTCCCAATATCACAATGAATTGCTTCTCATGTCTGATGGGCATGAGAGTGAGTCATGGATCCTTGATTCTGGCTGCACCATGCATGCCACTCCACACAAGCATCTCTTCAGTTCCCTGAAGCTTTGTGAAGGTGGGGAGGTCATGCTAGGTGATCACACATCATTGAGAATTAAGGGAATTGGTTTAGTTCCCTTAAGGATGTTTGATGGTGCTGTGAGAACTCTCCAAAATGTGAGATGGGTTCTCCAACTGAGGAGAAGTTTAATGTCAAAATCTGCCCTTGATAAACTTGGATGCAAGATAACAACCTTTAAGGGAGTTAGAGAAGTGTTAAGAGATAACACAGTTGTGATTAAAAGCATTGAAAAAGGAGGTTTATACCATGTGATCTCTTCTTCAGAAATTAATCTTGCTGATGAACACAAAACTCGGTTAGATACTAATATGTGGCATTCAAGGCTTGGTCATATAGGGAATAAAGGACTGCATTATCTGTCTAAATCTGGTTTGATTGATTGTAAGACCATTAATCTGAAATTCTGTGAAACATGTGTTTTTGGTAAAAAAAATATGCTCATCCTTTTGGCAAATCTTCTTTTGTTGTCAAAGAATCTTTGGAGTATGTCCACTCTGACTTGTAAGGACCTGCCCATGTCTCTACAATAGGAGGAAGATCATATTTCCTTTCCATCATAGATCAATACTCTAGAAAAGTATGGGTGACGGATGCACAGTCGTCGTGTGCAAAAGTCAAGAATACATTTATAAGTCCGCTACTCACGACTTCACTACTGGGTAGCAAGTGGTAAGTAGGGGTCGAACCCAAGGGAATTAGGGGGATAGTTGTTCTTTGTACAGAAAGGGAGCGTGATTTTAGGTTGATTGAGGTTTTAGTGCTGAAAAGTAAGTGTCTTTTTGGTTGGTTTTGGTTTTTTAGTGCAGAAATGTAAATGAAAGAAAAGTAAAATACAAAAAGTAATTGATTAAAGAAAAGACTTACAGTGAGTGGTTGCGTGAAGGACAAGTCTTGCGGATAGTAAGCGGTTGATATTGCAGTTGATATTGAGGAAGTAAGTGCAGGTAAAGTTCTAAGTTAAGGAAAGTATTCGGCTTCAGGGGCCTTGTATCCTAGTCTGTTTATCATTGACCTTTAATGATCCTACTAAGTATTCAAAAGTGTATCAAGGCCATTCCAAGCACTCGATTTGCCACACTGTCTAGTCCATTCCAAGACATAGAGCACTTGTTCTATTTACACTAATACCTCATTCCAAGGTATATTAGCCTGTGTGCATCCGTTTGATCAATCATTCCCGATCAACCAAATGGTGTTTAAAAGAGGTCAAACTTCTCAGATAAGCTTTGCCATTCCAAGCATCCACTTATCCGAGTATGTTTACGAACCCCACGGAAGAGTTTTGCCATTCCAAGCATCCACTCAACCTTGGAAGTTCTAACCTAATATATGGCACATAGAACAAGTTTTGAACACAAGAGGCACTAAGAATATGGTCTAAAATATTTTATGATACAAGTACACCCCTTCAACCGAATGAAGGGTTTAGCTACGAATATCCATAGAGGTGGATACCATAGCTAAGTACTCGAGGGTTTTTGAAAGACAGTAAGTAAAGGAGAATACTCAAGAACCAACAGGAGTAAACTCAAGAACTACTAGAATACTCAAGAACCAACAGGAGTATTATAGATGTAAAACAAATGTTTACAAGAGTAGTGCCCAAATCTAGAGAGATAAGTGTTTTTGATTTTTGGGATGAGGATGATATTACAAAGGGAAGGAGATGTCTTATTTATAGGCTAAGGGAGAGCATGGATGTGGATGAGAAGAAGCCACTTGTCACAAGGGAAGAGGAGGAAGCAAAAGCCATCGGGTGATGTCATCTCCTCACAAAGCCGCCGGCCACATGGCTTGCAAGGAGAGGAGAAGCCTCTAGCCGCCGCCCATGTGGAGGAAGGGGAGTGGTGGAGTGTGTTTTGTGAGCTTATCCCAAAAAGCCACCGGTCCTTTCAGCTCCGGACTGACTCTGGTTGCCCTTCGGTTGGATTTGTTTTGAGTGATTCCACGTCCGATTCTTGAAAGTCAGAATTTGGTCGTGACTTGGAATGACTCGTAATTCATTTTCAGCTTTAAAACTCCTCCTTAGCCTGTATTCTCTCTAGACTTCAAAATACCCTGTAGATAAATATCGGAACTAACAAGCAAAAGTTAAATAGACAAAGCGTCTAATTTGGTGGGTTTAACTGTGTTTATGATTCATACAATTATGGTCCATCAATGGGTCTATCTTTTGAAAACCAAGGATAAGGCTTTTGAAAACTTTAAGAATCTGAAGATCATGGTTGAGAGTCAAACTGAACTTAAGGTTAAATGTTTCAGAACAGATAATGGGTTGGAATTTTGTAACAAGGCCTTCAATGAATTTTGCACAAAGAATGGGATTAGGAGAAACTTGACTGTGCCTGGTACTCCTCAGCAGAATGGAACTGCTGAGAGGATGAACAGGACCCTCTTAGAGAAAGCTAGATGTATAATGATTAGTGCTGGAGTTAAACCAACTCTTTGGGGAGAGGCTGTGGTCACATCTGCATATTTGATTAACAGATGTCCCTCCTCAGCCATAAACTTCAAAACTCCCCAAGAGCTTTGGACTGAGAAACCTCCAAACCTCTCCCACCTCAGGCCCTTTGGCTGCACTGCATATGCCAAAGTGTCTGATGGTAAACTCCAGCCTAGGGCTGCTAAATGCATTATGCCTGGGTATCCTGAAGGTCTTAAAGGCTATAAACTGTTAATGATTCAACCAGGAGGGTACAAAGTCATTGTGTCACATTCTGTTACCTTTGATGAACTAAATTTCCACTTTAATTTTAAACTAAACCATGTTATTGAGTCTCATGGCACACCTGAAGGTGTGACTAGTTTTATTCCATCAGGTTTTAATTTGAACCAGGGACATGATGATGGAAACCAAGGAGACCAAGCAGCTGAGATGGGCAGTCACTGGACATAAGTGATGGCTTGCTGGTGGTAACAGATGAGGGGAGTAATTCCCCTGCTATTTTAGGAAATGAGCTACCTCACAAATTAGTTGGGGGAGCTAGCACTGTAAGTCCTTCTCACTCAAACTCATCTTTAAATTCTATGGACACTAGTGATTGAAATACTGCTATTGGATCATCTGATTTAGGCATTATTAACTCTTCTGCTGCTTTACCTGATTTGCCAAATCTGCTTGATGATTTGTATATTGATCATAGTGTGAATGTGCCTAAAAATGTGCATGAAAATGTTGCTGCTATGCCTGATATTTTTGAGTCCCCTGTGCATGAAACTGAGCATAGTATTGATACTTATCAATTGACTAGAGACAGGGAACCTAGGACTAGAATTCCTAATAGAAAATATAAGGCCAACATTGTTGAGTATGATGAGAAACATGATGATACGTGCTATAATATTGTTGAGTTTGCTCTAATGGCTGCTGAGAAAATTAAATATGTAATACCTGATACATATAAGCAAGCCTTGTCCAGTAATGAAGCTAAAAAATGGTAAAAAGCTATGATTGATGAAATCCAATCCATGCATGATACCAACATATGGAAACTTGTACCTAGGCCTGCTGATGTTAAACCTTTGGCATGTAAATGGATATATAGAATAAAAGAAGGTAACTCACCTAATGATCCACCAAGGTTTAAGGCTAGGTTAGTGGCTAAGGGGTTTCACCAAAGAGAGGGCATTGATTTTAATGAGATATTTGCTCCTGTTGTCAAGTATAAAACACTGAGTTTGCTTATTGCTATGACTGCTGTCTATGATTAACATATTGAACAAATGGATGTGAAAACTGCATTTTTACATGGTGATTTGCTTGAAACAATTCATATGTGTCAACCTGAAGGTTTTGTTGATAAAACTAAACCAGATCATGTCTGTTTGCTTAGAAAATCAATCTATGGATTGAAACAATCACTTAGGCAGTGGAATAAGAAATTTGACAGTTGCATACTTGACTTAGGATTTGTAAGAAGCAAGTATGATACATGCCTATATCTGAAAAGGGTGAAAAATAATGCTCCTTTGTTTGTGCTGCTGTATGTTGATGATTTGTTGCTGATCAGTTCCTCTATACATAAAACTGACTAAGTCTGGTTTGCAAAAACATTTTGACATGAAAGACTTAGGAATTGCACAAAAGACCTTAGGGATAAAAATAACAAGGGATAGAACAAATGGTGTTATCTGTTTGTCTCAGTCTGAATATTTTGCTAAGGTGTTAGACAAATTTGCCATTGTGAATGTTAAATCTAATGCTATACCCTTAGGAGGGCATCTTGTATTTTCTAAGGAAGATTGTCCTAAAACTGAGCAAGAAAAGAAACATATGATGAATGTACCCTATGATGTGGCTGTAGGTTCTATTATGTATGGAATGATATGTACTAGGCCTGATCTTGCTTTCTCTATTAGTGTTCTTAGCAGATACATGTCTTACCCAGGCACAAAGCATTGGGAAGCCATGAAGTATTTGTTGAGATACCTGTTAGGGACTAAGGGACTAGGATTAGTGTATAGAAACCATGAACCAAAAGCTGAGATTGTAGGTTATGTAGATTCAGATTATGCCAGCAATAGGAATAATAGGAAGTCCACCACAGCTTTCTATTTCACTTGGAATGGAAACTGTGTGTCTTGGAAGAGTCAGCTTCAGCCCATAGTAACTTTGTCATCCACAGAAGCAGAGTATATAGCTGCTACAGAGGCAGCAAAGGAAGCCATTTGGTTGAGTGGGATAGTGAAGGAAATCAGTGGGATTAGTGAGTATCCTAGGATATATATGGATAGTCAAAGTGCCTTATGTTTGTGTAGGTGACACGCACTGCACAGTCGTTATGTGCAATGTGTGCAAAATATAATTTATAAGTCCACTACTTGTAACTTCACTATTGGATTAGTAAAAGATAAGTAGGGGTCGAACCAAAGGGAAGTAGGGGATAGTAGTTCTCCGTGGAAATGTCACAAAAATAAATACAGTTGGGGTTGATTGTGGTTTTAGTACTGGAAGTAAATGATAAAAAGTAAATACTGAAAGTAAATGCGTAAAAGTAAAGTGCTTGAAGGACAAGGCTTGCTGAAAGTAAATGCTTGAAGGACAAGACTTACGAGAAGTAAATGCTTGAAGGACAATACTTACGAGAAGTAATACTTGAAGGACAAGACTTGCGGAAAGTAAGCAGTTGATATGGGTACTGAAAATAAGCAGTTGATATTGGTACTGAAAGTAAGCAGTTGATATTGGTACTGAAAGTAAATTGCAAGGTGGTGTTTTGATCAAAGGAAAGCATTCGGTTTAGGGGCCTTGTATCACAACTCGTTCATCATGGACCGCTAATGATCATACTAAGTATTCAAAGGTGTGGGTTGTTCCATTTCAAGATACAACCCGTAACAAGGCCATTTCAAGCTCTTGCCACACCGTCTAGTCCATTTCAAGACATAGAACACTTGTTCTAGCTAGACTAATACCCCATTTCAAGGTATATTAGCCTATGTGCAGTCACTTTATCTCTCATTTCCGACCAAACCAAGTGACTATAAGCACCTAGAACAAGCTTGAATACAATAGCAGCACCAAGAAAAGGGTCTAAAACGCTTGCATGATACAAGTACTCCCCTTCAACCGAATGAAGGGTTTAGCTACGAATATTCATTGAGGTGAATACCATAGCTAGGTACAACAGAAAGTAAATGGAATTTGAAAATCAAAGACAAGAAAGTAAGGTTTTGGAAAGAAGTAACCAAGAACAACAGGAGTACTTAAGAACAAACAAGAGATTACTCAAGAACAAACAAGAGTAACTCAAGAACAAGCAAGAACAAGCAAGAATACTCAAGAACAAACAAGAGTATTCAAGAACAAGAGAGATGTACTTCAAGAACAAACAAGAGTACAAGAGAGAAGTTGTGATGAGATGATTAAGGGATGATAATTCAAGGAGGGGTGCACCTCCTTTTATAGCCATGGAGTGGCGGTTTAGGGGGAGATATTTTTCTCCCCACTTGGCTTTAGTTCTCTCCCAATGCCTCTAGTTCCTCCCCAACTTCGGTTTAGACTTAGTTGCTCTTCGTTGTATTTTGGATGAGCCAAAGGGTGGCACATGGAGATCACATGGGCAGCTAGGGCTTCAAAGGGCAACCACTTGCCTTAGTTGAGCTTGGTTGAGGCTTGGTTATTGGTTACAAGGGTAGTTTCATCCTAAAAGATCTACCGACTAAACTAGTTAGAAACCAATCGGGAATATTGGATCTTTAAGATATTTAGTTGGTCTTCGCCGGAGTTTGGCCGGAGCATGATTGGTCCATGGATGCCCTTGATCGGAGCTCAACCGGAGGCTCACCGGAGATTGGCCGGAGTTGGCCGGAATCTTGGCCGGATTTTTGGTCGGAGGTGCTTTGCTCTTGGATTGCATATTTTGAATGTTGAAGCAATTCTATGACTAATGGTCGAGACCATTTCGCCGGAATCTGGTCGGAACATGGTCGTGGCCTGACGAACCACCGCACCATCATTAAAGTGCGATGTCTCTGTGCAAAAATAAATTTATAAATCCGATACTCGCGACTTTACTATTTTGGGTAGTAAGTGGTAAGTACGGGTCGAACCCAAGGGAATTAGTTGATAGTTGTTTTTTCAAAAAAGGGAAAATTAAATAAGACAGTTTGGAGGTTGGTTGTGGTTTTAGTACTGAAAAGTAAAGTGCTGGAACAGTCGATTTCAAGATCAACCGCAGACACACGTTTGATACTGGCCGCACGCTGTGTTTCAAGCGTGTTGCGTACCAAAGGTTATGCCGGGCTGATGTTGATAAAGTCTGTAGTAAAAGTAAAGTGCAGAAAGTAATTGCTTGATGGACAATACTTGTGGAAAGTAAGCAGTTGATATGGACTGAAAGTAAGCAGTTGATATGAGACTGAAAGTAAAGTAACAGGTGATATTACAATTAAAGGAAAGATTCGGTTTTAGGGGCTTTGTATCATAATCTGTTTATCATTGACCTCTAATGATCATACTAAGTGTTCAAAGATGAATCAAGGCTATTTCTAGCTCATGACTTGCCACATCGTTTAAAACACTTGTTCTATTTGGGCTAATTCCTCCTTTCGAAGTATCTTAGCTTATGTGCATCCATTTGATCTTTCACTTACGATAAACCAAATGGTGTTTTAAAAGAGGTTGAACTCCTCCGATAAGCTTTGCTCGTTAAAGCCTCCACTTACCCGAGTATGTTCATGAACCCCACGGAAGAGCTTTGCCCGTTAAAGCATCCACTCAACCTTGGAAGTTCTAACCTAATATGTGGCACATAGAACAAGTTTTGAACACAAAGAGGCATTTAAGAGAAGGGTCTAAAACATAGTATGATACAAGCACTCCCCTTCAACCGAATGAAGAGTTTAGCTACGAATATCCATGGAAGAGGACATCATAGCTAAGTGCTTGAAAGTAAAGGTTTTCAAAAGACAGGAAAGTAAAGTTTTTGAAAGTAAAGACAGGAAAGTAAAAGGAGAATACTCGAGAACCGATAGGAGTAAACTCAAGAACAGGAAAAGTAAAGACAAGCTTGAGTACTTCAAGAACCGACAAGAGTACTCAAGAACAACTTGGAACTTCAATATCAAAGTGGTGTGTTTTACATAGATTGTGCCCAAAAATCTAGAGAGCTTCTCTCACTAACCAAGAACTATGGAGCTTTGTGGATTGTGGGATGAGATATGGATACAAGGAGATGAAGGCTCTATTTATAGGCATGGAGGGAAGATGAGAGCTCAACACATGTCACAAGGGGAATGGAGGGGAGAAAAGCTGCCGGGGTGAGGTGGAGGGGAGGAGAGTGATGGACCATAATTGTATGCAACATAAATACAGTTAAACCCACCAAATTAGACTGTTTGTCTATCTAACTTCGACGTGTTAGTCCCGATATATTTCCACAGGGCATTTTAGAGACTAAAGTGAAAACACGCTAAGGAGAGGATTTTATGCTGAAAAGATATCAAGAGTCAATCCATGGTCAAGATCACATGCTGAACGAAGAAATCTCAAGATCCTGACGATGAATTACTCAAATTAAATCCAACTGAGGAATTATCAAAGACAGCCCGGAGTGAAATTAGACTGATAGTTTTGTAAAGACTGTACAAAACTGTCAAAACTCATCCATGTGCATTGAATGACCGGCTACTTGGTGAAGAGGATGAGTCATTGGGTGGCAACACCTTCCTCCTCCTTGGGTGACCGGCGGCTCCTCCCTCACATGGTGGCTCCTCCACTCTCCTTGCTCCACTTGTCACCACCTCACTCCTCCCCTCCCAAAGCCGCCGGCGGCTAAATGAGCCACCATGAGAATGTGACATGTGGAGGCTCCTCCTCCACATGCCCCTCCCCTTCTCCTCCACCCTTGGATGCTCCTCCACATGCCCCTCCCCTTCTCCTCCACCCTTGGATGCTCCTCCACATGCCACCATCTCCACCCTTGCTCCTCCTCCTCCATGGCTATAAATATGGAGCTCCTCCTCCTCATTTGAATCATCCCATACTTGTACACACTTTAGAGAGAGAGAGAGGGCTTAACCCTCCTCTCTTCATTCTCAATAAAATTGTTCTTCGCTTTGGAAATAAAGGATAGCTCCTTTGGCGCTTCAATGGTTGTAAGTATTATTTTTAGTATTTATTCAACTGTTTTATTTCCTTAGTTATAATGTTTAGTGCGATGAATAGTAGCTAAACTAGTAGTTCGGTCGCAGGGGTATACTTGTATTATAAATGTTTTAGACTTTACTCTTAGTATACCTTTGTATTCAAAACTTGTTCTATGTGCCATATATAGTCAGAGTTTCCAAGGTTGAGTGGAAGCTGTCACAAGCAAAGCTCTTCCGTGGGAATTCGTGATCATACTCGGTAAGTGGAAGCTGTCACAAGCAAAACTTATCGAGGAGGTCGACTTATCTAAAACACCACTTGATCGCAACGTCACTGGGAGATCAGGTGGATGCACATAGACTAGCATACCTTGAAAGGGGTATTTTAAATGATGTTGCAAGTCTTGAGTTAGAAATAACCTAGATTCATCTTTGAATACTTAGCGCGGTCGATGATAAACAATTATAATACAAGGCCCCTAAAACTGAATCCTTTCCTTACAATCTGCTAGCAATTGTTATAATTTACTTTCAGTTCTCAAATCACACTCAAACTCAACCCCAATCGCATCTGCATAAGCTTCATTAAAGAACAACTAATCCACACTGACTCCCTTGGGTTCGACCCCTACTTACCACTTGCTACCTAGTAGTGTAGTCGCGAGTAGCGGACTTATAAATTTATTTGCACAAATCGCTTTAACGACGAGCGGTCTGTCAGAGAGCCCCCCCCCCCATGTGTCACTTCCATGGCCAAAGCCGCCGGCTAGGTGGAGGGGAGTGGGTGAGTGTGAGTTGAGATCTTTTCCCAAAAGCCATCGGTTCCCTTTTAGCTACGGTCTGACTCTGGTTGCTCTTCGGTTGGACTTGTTTTTAGTGATTCCATGTCAAGTTCATGAAAGTTGTACAGTCGGAATCTCGTCGTGTCCTGGAGTGACTTGTAATTCATTTTCAGCTTTAAAACTCCTTTTTAGCTCGTATCATCTCTAGACTACAAAATACCTTGTAGATAAATATCGGAACTAACAAGCAAAAGTTAAATAGACAAAGAGTCTAGTTTGGTGGGTTTAACTATCTTAATGAATCATATAAATATGGTCCATCATGGCCTGATTTGAAGTTCAGCATGGGCGAAGGCCTCGGACGCTGGTCTCGGGTGTGCTCGGGTCAGGACCTGGGCGCGGCTCGGGCGCTACCTGGGCGCGGCTCGGGCGCTACCTGGGCGCGGCATGATTTTCTCGGCCATGGATGAATTCACTCGGGCATTTTGTCTGGAATTTGAGATTCACCAAGTCATTTGACATTTTAAACACTTTGGTCGAGCCAGATTTTCCAGATTCCATGGTTTGGTCAAGCAACTTGGTTTGGTGCTTGTGCGTGCGGGACCTTTGGAATTGGATGTGGGCCAACTGTCAATCGGCATGGGCGTTCGTCTTGGAGTTTCGACATCTTCCACCTTATTTTCCATTTGGAACATTTTGGTCGAGGTGGAATTGTCAGATTAGGTGGTTTGCTTGAGCGACTTGATTTAGGCACTTGGAGGCTCGGCAGGGCGCGCTGGTCGCGACCTGGGCGATGGCCAGGCATGCGCTCGCATGGGGCTCTTTGTGCGCTCGCATGGAATGGTCTTGTGATGATTTTTGCTTAAATCTCCCTTTTTAAGCGTGTTTCCTCTCTAAACCTCAAAATAGCCTGTAGAACAAAAGTGGAACTAACAAGTAATATTTGATAAGACAAAGTGTTTAATTTGGTGGGTTTAACTGTTTCGATGAGTCGTATAAATACGCTCCATCAGTAGGGATCCAGTGTATCATGAGAGATCTAAACATATAGATGTGAGAATGCATTTCATTAGAGACCTAGTGGAGACCCAAACCATAAGAGTAGACAAAATCCTTGGACCGAAAAACCCAGCTGACTTTGGAACTAAAATTGTACTTGCTAATAAGTTTGTTTTCTGCAGGGAAAGCCTTCACATTGATGAGGTTGGATGAAGCTCCAAGTCTGAGCTGATTGAAGCCTTCATTGGTTGTGTTAGACCTTTTCTAAACAGGTTAGATGTATCTATTTTTATTTATTAGTTGATTCATTCATTCCTTTCACAACTAGTCTTAGGAGGGCATTTGTTATGATTATAATCCCAGTTGTGCTATGAATGAAGTTTTGGGACCAGTGTTTAGTGTTTTGTCCAGTTCAAATGCATGTTTGAGAATGCAGGAATTTTTTCTGGGTTTGAGGCCGTGACAGCCGCAATGGCCGTGGCATCAGGCCGTGACTGCCGTGGCAGCAGGCCGTGACAGAAGGCTGAAAAACCACTGAGGCAAATACCTACCGGGACTGCCGTGACCTATGCCGTGACATGCTTTGAGCTACCGTGACATTAGAAGCTATGTCATTTTGTCTAAGGCGGGAGTTCAAGTCTAAAGGAACGACAGCATTTGATCGACGCGCGAGATTCAGTTATGGCTGTTACAAGCTAAGGCGGCGTCGTTTTGAAGCGGACTGCAGCTCAACATATAAGCAATTCAATTTGGGGATTAGGGCATCGTTCCAAAATCCGATTCTTCTCTTTGCGATCGAGCGTCTGACAAGTGCGAATGGGAAATTGAGGAGAGCGCAAAGTGTGCCGGCGACTGACGAGCGGGAGTACAGTGGTGCGACTCAATTCCAAGTGCTGAGGATTGAACGTGCCAGGCGCTTCCTTGTGAGCAACTCAGGTCGGGTGGCAAAGTCAAAGGGCGAGTTGAACATCAATCTCTTCCAGGAAAATTTCTTAACCGGTTACTTGGATTGGTTATTCATTCATACTGTTGTTTGATTTGTTTGGACTGGATTAATTGCTTGTTTTGATTTGGTTTTTGGATTGAGTCAATCCATTGTTTGTAAACCTAACATTTGGTCCCTTAATCAATAATAATAAAATGTTTAACTAGGCTTAAGCTTTGTAATCGATCTCTACAAACCTGAAATGGTAGGAAAAACGGTCAAATAACACCAAAATGCCGGGATAATGGAGCTAATCCATCATCGAGTGGTGAAATTAATTGGTCAAGAACTCAACCAATCCGAGGACTTGGCTTAGGTAGGCGATATGGCGACGGTTTTGCATCAGAATAGTGCCAAGTCCGTACCCCAATGAATTGCTCTCAATGATGAATGGCTCTTTGAAGTCGGCTAGTGCTATCATGGGTACTTGTGTCATGGCGTCCCTCATGAGTTTCTCCATCAAAGGTCATGCGATCATTTTCATAGTCTTTACTGAATTTTTAGTAGCAGCCCGTCAATCCCAAGAAATTGCACAACTCCTTAAGGGTATTTGGCTTGGGCCACTCAAGCATGACTTCTATCTTCAGCTTGTCCACTAAGACACCCTCTTTGGACACGACCTGTCCCAAAATACTATTTACTACCTTGGCCAAAAGAGCTTTTCTTCTGGTTGACCACAAGTTGGTTCGACCTTAGCTCATTCAACACTGTCCTTAAATGCTCAACGTGCTTCTCATTAGTTCGATTGTAAACCAAGATAAAGTCGAAAAACACAAGGACAAACTTTACCGCATTATACCGCATTAACAAATCAAGAGGCGTGGGATACAAGAAACCAAAGGTTGAACTGAGTGGAGGATGAGGATGAGGATGAGCTTCACTTCCTTAATCTTGGCTGAACAAGATGCTCATTTAGTTTGAGGATCAGAAACTAGGACATTCTTTTACAAATGTAAGGCTGCTGTTCAGCTATTTCTAGCGTGCCAATACCAGCTACCCATCGCTTTATGGGGCTATGCCCATTTTGTGCAATTTGGATTTTTAAGTTTTTCAATCTTCTGGTTTGATCATCAGGTCCTATGAAACAAAGTCGCAACAGTTTTTGGACAAAAGTCGTAAGAACTGCCTATGGCATTTAACTGTAATCGAGGTGATTCTATGTGACATACAGATGATTACAACTTAAAAAAGCCAGTTCACACTTGTGTTGCCGAGCCAGATGAAGAGAGGGAACTGAGCCAAAGCAATGAAGAGCAGGAGATAGTGATGCCTGCTAGAGTCGTAACTCCTTACTTCAGCAAACAGAACTCTTTTCATTGTCTTCACAAGAAAGATACCAGTGCAAAGGCATGCCCATGGCATCAAGAAGTAGTATGCGTAGTTCCACACTATCCTTCCCAACACGGCCAAACACAAACCAGTGAAAGTATAACCTGCGTATGCCACAATGTCTAGCAACGGTGCTTCGGCACTGCCCAGTGAAAGTAATGACATTTTTAGCAGCGCTACTTGTAAAAACCAACCAGACAATCCCTTTACAAACATCAAGTTGAGAGCTTCCGGAGAGAATCTGGAGAGAGTAGTTAAATTAGTCATAGGGAAAGGGAAACAATGTAGTGTCAGATGCATGGATCAAAGTTACACTTACTTTCCCCGTAGACCCAACGAAAGGCCTGCAAGAACAATGTAGGTTCCAAATGCCATGAAGGGTATGTACAAATCTGGTGCATTAATATCATATATTGGAGGCCTATATGAAAGCCTTCCACCAACCGGCTCTGTGATTCTTGTCCAATGACCCTGAGTTGACAGCAACATGATATCATAATTACTTATAACAAAAGGAAAATCGAGACCAACAAGAATATAAGTAATACTCACAACTTACCCGGTGCAAGAATGGGAAGAAGACCACCTTCAACTTGTTTCTTACATACTGGTCATTGACTTGAAAATAATACTGAGGATCGGAGAAATATCTGCTTATCTGTATGTCACAAACAAACATTCAAAAGTTATTTGATGCTAATTCAAGGGGAGAATAAAAGGCTGATCCCGAACAAAATCACAGAAATCAACAACTCAATGAATCACATATCTTCAAGCTAATTGATAAACCCGACTAGCAAGTTTTACTCACATTGCTCTGCACATATTCAGAACTCGAACCTAGAATTTTCTCTCCATAAGCACCCAGACCTCCTCGAATAAGTCCAGAACTGGCTCCTGTAAATGCATTTCCAAACGGATTCGGTTGTTGATTTGGTGGTGGTCCAGGCACTCCAGGTTGGCCTCCCATACCAGTGTACATTTTCTGTAAAAATACAAGCAGACCAAGCCAATTGGGATTAGGGAAAACAATTAAAATAATATGTCATCAAGATTTCAATAAATAACATGGTTTGATTGAAAAAGTTAAGTTTCTGGTGATAAACCATAATTCTTAATCAACAGTTGATAAAGACCAAAACAGTTCTTTACGATCCCCTAAATGGCCAATTCAGAATCACAAGTAAAAGATGGATGGATCCTAAACCATCTACAGCAGCTGAAATATCCAGCCACACCTAATCAGCAAAGCACTGCATACAGACAACTCCTTAAGATCTAATAACTCATCAGCAGATCGGAGACAACAAAGAACGAGACTAGATTGCTCAATCATCACACCAGTTTCCGATCAAAACGCGTCCAAAATCAACAGACACAACTCCTCACTCGATCAAAATCAGATGAAATCAATAGACACACAATAATCGGAAACAGAGACATTAAGTGAAGAGAAAGCGTACCGGGAAGGCCGGAGATTCTGATCGGTGATTTAGAGAAGTGAATTTTTCTCTCTAGTTTGTTTTTTCGCGTATGCAGATCGAGCGAGACCCAAAGTGTAATTTTTGTTCAATTCAATGCGAGTACCGCGGCCCGATCGAGAAACCACGAACTATTTCATGAGACCGAATCGATTGGGCCGATAAACAAAATGGAATTGGACCGGACGATCTTGCTCACGTTCAAGGTTCAAGTAGATCGCAACATTCGGGGATGTTATTGTTGCACAGTATTACTATTATATTGTTATGAATATTGTGTTGGATGATCTTTAGCCTTTCACATGGTCATGTTTTTAGCCTTTCATGTACCCCATAAATTCTTATCTTTATGTCTTACATTGATTCTTAGTCTATTCATATGTCTATGTACCCCTATATAAAGGGAACATTTGTAAATATCAATGCAATGAGAATCACTCTTCCTCACTACATTTTCTACTCATGTTCATGTTCATCTTATTACTTTGAATTTCTTCTCCATATCATAATTTTCACAACACATTATCAGCACAATTTCTCTACGAAATTCAAGGTAGGGATAAACCATATTCTATTCTTCCTCCCTTTTCCCATTGTGATGCGATGATGGCAACATTAAGTCCGAATTCGGGAAACTCTCAAAAGGCTAACATTCGGGAAAATTACACTTCCTTTCTCTATTCATATGTGATGATTAATGTCATGTATAACTTTTAATATTGTTATCTATTCATGTTGGCATGCTAAATTTTGTTTATGGCTAAATCATGTTGTATCCATATCATCTATTATTCTTTTTCACTTATATCTATAACATGCTAACGTTATATGTCAAAAAAATGATTTTCTTTAAGTTTATAAAACATGCTTATATTCATGTTCTATGTCATGCATTACATGTGATTGATGTTTATTTTATTATTTGAAATCAATTCATATTATATTTACCATATATTGGCAATGTCAATTTTATGAAGCTCGAGTTCAATACTGTTGAGCATTAAAATGATTATTTGGCGTTCATTATTGATATTGAAATCCGTCTAAGTGTCATGTATCTTTAAGATACTATAAAAGAAGGAAATAAAACATTTGTTCATAAAAGATGGAAAAGCCATAATATCCTTCAGCATCATCTCGATGAGAGATTGTATATGAAATTTGAAAATCAATGATCACTCTCTCCTTTGAAAGGATTTGAAGAGATGAACGATCACCAAAAGGCAATGATCTTAAACTTGCTTTGATTATATACACTTGCATTTGCAAGATTATTAAAAATTGTACACACGAGTATAATTTTGCAATTCTATGAATCACATCAGAAGTGAGGTTATAAGATGAAAATATCATTATAAAATGATGAAGAAAAAAAATCATTAGGGTCGTACTTGTCATACTTCCGAATACCTTGATTTTTATCAAGCCTCATTCAAAGCAAAAGGTGTTGAACTAAATTTCACTGAACAAAATGAAGATAATAAGTATATCACCCATTTGGACCTAAATGAATCTCACTCATTTGAATGTTGGAGATTATTTTTACGAGGCCAATGGAGAGATTTACAGACTAATCAGTGATGGAAGACGACATACCAGATTATGTCATTACTTATGAATATCTAATTCAAAGTATTTGAACTTCCATATTTTATGCTTTATTTCTCTTCCAAATAAAAGTACTTCTACTTTTATGTATTAATCTTTTGAAGATACATGGATATTATCATCTCAATTAAGATGAAAGATGATGATCTATCACTATATTTAGCGGATAGTGCACCAACAAATACATTTTGAGCGACAAAATGTATTTTTCGCATCTCAAATTAGCTAAAGCTAATGTTAATAACTGGTGCATCAAATCTTATTTAAGGCTATGGAAGAGCTCGAGTTGTGTTACCAAATGGTACACGATTTATCAGTGATGATGCAATGTTCTCAACCAGATAAAAAAGAAACCTATTGAGTTTCAAAGATATACGTCAAAATGGTTATCATATTGAGACAACAAATGAAAATGGCGTCAAATATTTGTATATCACGTCTATGATCTCAGGAAAAAAAAGTGATGGAAAAATTTCCTTCACACAATTCTAGATTATATTATTGAAATAGTCCACGTCTATGAAAATGGAGTACTTTCATAAATCTAATTGAATCATATATGGTGATAAACTAGAATTCAATAGACCCGAAAAACTTTCTTATATGGCATGATCAATTAGACCATTTGGGTTCAATAATGATGCGAAGAATTATTGAAAATTCACATGGACATTCATTAAAGAGTAATAATATTTTCTTGTCCAAAGATCTCTCATGCGTTGCTTGTTTTAAAAAAAACTGATTACAAGACCATCTACACTGAAAGTTGAGACTGAATGTCCAACATTTTTAGAACGGATTTTTGGGGATAGATATATGTGGGCATATATCCCCATCGAGTGGATTATTTCAATACTTTATGGTACTTATTGATGAATCGACCCGTTGGTCGCGTGTCTGTTTACTGCCCACTTGTAATATGGCATTTGTAAGATTTTTGCTCAAATTATTCGATTACGAGCACAATTTCTAGATCTTACAATTAAGAAAATTCGTATGGATAATGTGTGAGATAATTTACATCCTTGTCTTTTAATGACTATTGTATGTCAATTGGAATTATAATTGAACATCCGGTTGCTCATGTTCATTATCAATGGTTTCGCAAAATCGTTTATCAAGAGACTAAAATTGGTAGCTAGGCCATTACTTATGCGATCAAAATTGTCAAGTTCTGCTTGGGGACATGCAATTTTGCATGCTGCATCACTAATTCGTCCAAGGCCAACTGCAAATAACAAATATTCTCCTGTACAACTTGTTAGTGGCCAAGAACCAATTATCGCTGATTTAAGAGTTTTTGGGTGTGCAGTTATGTCCCATTATCTCCGGCCCAAAATACTAAAATGGGACCCCAACGAAGATTGGGGATTTACATGGGACTTGAATCTGCATCAATTATTAAATTTTTGGAACCTATGACAGGTGACATATTTAAGGCGCGATTTGCCGACTGTCAATTCCATGAGACAAATTTCCCTGCATTAGGGGGAGATAAAATAAAGTCTGAAAAAAGACAAGTAATATCGTGGAATGCAGAGTCATTGTCTCATTTTGATCCTCGTAAAAATCAATGTGAACTAGAAGTTCAAAAGATTATCCACTTACAAAGTGTGGAAAACACATTGCCTGATGCATTTACAAATGTTAAAACAGTGACAAAGTCACATATACCAGCTGTCAATGCTCCTTGCAAAATCAGTCTTCCTGATGAAGATATTGGAAATAAATTAGCAAGTGAATCTAAACACGACAGAAGCGTGGTAGACCTATTGGGTCCAAGATAAAAATCCAAGAAAAAGAAAGGTTCAAGATAACCAAATTAATGCATCAACCATTATTCCAAAAGAAAATGATATAAATCATGAAGAGACTTCTTTGAAAGATAATGAGATACCTGAAACTGATGACTATGAAGAAATTTTGATCAATTATGACATTTCAGGGAAAAGGTGGAATAGCAAAGAAATTATAGTGGATAATATATTTGCTTATTCTATGGCTCTAGATATTACAGAAGAAAATGATGATCACGAACCAAGATCGGTTAATGAATGCCAACGAAGAAATGATTGGCCAAAATGGAAAAGTGTCATCCAGGCAGAATTGAATTCACTTGAAAACGCCAAGTCGTTGGAAAAATTTCCCTAACACCCAAGAATGTCAAACCTGTTGGTTATAAATGGATATTTGTGCGCAAACGAAATGAGAAAAATGAAGTCGTAAGATATAAAGCACAACTTTCAGCACAAGGCTTCTCGCAAAGACCAGGCATTGATTATGAAGAGACATATTCACCGGTCATGGATGCAATAACATTCAGATTTTTATTGAGTTTGTCGGTCTTAGAAGGACTCCAAATGCATTTAATGGATGTCGTGACAACATATTTATATGGGTCACTTGATAATGACATTTATATTAAAATTCCCGAAGGATTAAAATTACCTGAAGCATATAGCTCAAAACCACGGCTTATGTACTCAATAAATCTACAAAGAGCTTTATATGGTTTAAAACAATCCGATCGAATATGGTACAATTGTCTAAGTGAATATCTTTTGAAAGAGGGATACATCAACAATGCAATTTGCCCATGTATTTTTATTAAAAGGACAAAAACTGGGTTTTCTATTATTGCGGTTTATGTTGATGATTTAAATATCATTGGGACCCCTGATGAACTTACTGAGACAATTGCATATCTAAAAAGTGAATTTGAAATGAAAGACTTGGGAAAAACAAAATTTTGCCTTGGCTTACAAATTGAGCATTTATCAAAGGGCATTTTTGTTCATTAGTCCTCATATACTGAAAGGATTCTCAAAAGATTTAATATGGATAAATCACATGCGTTGAGTTCGCTTATGGTTGTTCGATCACTTAATGTGACAAAAGACCCATTCCGTCCTAGAGAAAAGGATGAAAAAATACTTAGTCCTGAAGTACCATATCTTAGTGCTATTGGTGCACTAATGTATCTTGCTAACTATACACGACCCGATATTGCATTTTCAGTTAATTTACTAGCAAGATATAGTTCTTCTCCAACTCAAAGACATTGGACTGGCATTAAACAAATTTTAAGATATCTTCAAGGAACAACTGATATGGTCTTATTTTATTCAAAAGACTCAAAATCAGGATTAATTGGATATGCCGATGCCGGGTATTTATCTGACCCTCATAAAGCGCGATCACAAACGGGATATGTATTTACATATGGTGATACCAATATATCTTAGCGATCTACCAAACAGACTCTTACAGCCACTTCTTCTGATCATGCCGAAATATTAGCACTTCATGAGGCTAGTCGTTAATGTGTGTGGCTGAGGTCTTTAATCCATCATATCAGAGGATTATGTGATCTTTCAGGCAACAAAGAAAGCCCTAATGTTATATTTGAGGATAATGCTGCTTGTATAGCTCAAATTAAAAATGGCTATATAAAAGGAGACAGAACGAAACACATATCTCCAAAGTTCTTCTTTACACATGAACTTCATAAGAACGGAGAGATTGATATTGTCAGATTCGTTCTTGTGACAACTTAGCCGATTTGTTTACAAAGGCACTTCCCACAACTCCCTTTGAGAAATTGGTCTATAAAATCGACATGCAAAAACTTAGAGATTTATGTTAAAGACCACATTGAGGGGGAGAATATGCGTTACACTCTTTTCCTTATTTTAGGTTTTATCCCTTTGGGTTTTCCTAAATAAGTTTTTAATGAGGTAATATTTATGCGTAATGTACAGTTGTGTACTCTTTTTCCTTCACTAAGTTTTTCCCACAGGGTTTTCCTAGTAAGGTTTTAATGAGGCATAATATTTGTACAAGTCATCCAAAGGGGGAGTGTTATGAATATTGTGTTCGATGACCTTTAGCCCTTCACATGGCCATGTCTTTTAGCCCTTCTCATGGCCATGTCCTTTAGCCTTTCATGTACCCCATAAATTCTTATCTTTATTTCTTACATTGATTCCTAGTCTATCAATATGTCTATGTATCCCTATATAAGGGGAACATGTGTAAAGATCAATGTAATGAGAATCACTCTTCCTCTCTACATTTTCTACTAATGTTCATGTTCATCTTGTTACTTTGAATTTCTTCTCCATATCATAATTTTCACAACATATTTAATTTTTGCAACTTTGCCCTTGATTATTTTCAGACAAGACTCTAGTTTATATTTACAGTATGAAAATTTAGTAACATATATTTGTATATATATTTAGAAAAATATGTTTATATTACAAAATTGTATTTTTTTCCTTTTAACTTTTGGTTATTCAATTTTTTAAATTTTGCCAACAAGGTGGTGGCCTGTTGGTTAAGGAGTCACATATGATTCCTTACATCCCGGATTCGAGTCCTGTGGACACCACTTTTTTTCACAATTTATGAGATTTTTCCTCTTCCTTTTCCTTTCCTCCTTCATCTCCGGCCGTCAAAATGCTTTCCTCTTCATGTCTCGCGCGTGATGCTTCCTCCGCCGGTCAAGATGGACGTGTCGTGTCTTACAACGGTAAAGGTGCCCAAGGTCGCCTGAGCTCCAAGTGTCGAGAATGTACCGATGGTGTTTTGGGGTAGATGTGCGGATCCATGCATGGTAAAGTTGCCGAACCCGGCATGCACTTCAATAGTGGAGAAATGTACCCTATGAGTTTGGATCCGGTCAAGATGCCTAAGAGCTTTAAATATTAGTAAATATGTACTAGATGATAAAGCGTCATATGCATTGTATTATTCTTAGTTGTTGTACCCATTATCAAAAAAAAAATTTAATTTTAAATTTCAGCATAGTACAATTAAATTAAATTCAATACAGTTAGAATAAAACTTAGTACAGTTAAATTAAATTCAGTACAGTTAAATTGAATCACGTAAATATAAAATAAATTCAACTTAGGCGGGCCACTTATATGATGAACTTCATTTTCAAGTCAGCAAGTCGTTACTCTAATTGTTCTTGTTTATAGAATGCACACTCCAAGACATCCATGAGCACAATTTCAACACCAGACATATCTGATTTCTGAAAAGGAAATCCAAAACATAAAAAATAACTTTAGTCTCAATTAAATCAGTTGATTAGGCATTCTATCAAAATCGGTTGATTTTACTCTCCATTTTTGTCTTCACACCTCACAACCAAGCCTTCTTTTTTTGCTGAGTAATACAATTGTGAGCGTTTTGGGCGTGGACATGCATTTAATTAATGTTTAATTATACGAACAATAATTCCTCGTGGATGTCTTCCTCTTCACGCCTCACGCGTGGATGTTCTTCCTCTCTCGTGGAGGCAGTGGCAGATCCATAGCCTTACAGGAAGGGGTCCCAAAAAAAATTCATCGAGGAATATGGATATCGCTCGGATTTAGCACACAAAAAATCATGAATATATTCTTCATGTTTGACGATATAAGTTTTAAAAAGTAAGTATTAAAGTCAAATTCATATATTATCCGACGACCTAACTTTGAGGGGTCATAAAACTCACATCTATTACCCTATCAGATCGAGTCATATGTCATTGGAAAGGTAATTTAATAGCCTACGACTCTTTAGTTGGTATTAAGATCTAAATCTGACATTAAAGCAGCTGAAAACAAACTCAAATTAAGGCCGCCTAACAAGTGTACCTTAGCAACTTTACAACCCTATAACGAGACCGGAGTACCATTTGGGAAATTGATCACCTAGACCATAAAGTTAATGACAAGAGCTACAATGTCTATGATTATATCTAAATTCAAATATAACGTTAAGATGACTCAAAACTAAGCCGAAATGGACTATATAATTGAAGTTGCTAATGATCGGTCAATCTTCTGGGGCTCACAAATGCATCATCCTATATCCGTTGAAGATGATCTATATGTGGTTAGAAAGCTAATTGAACGTTCTACAACTTTCATTTTTACATCAAGATGAAATTCAAAGGTTATGCCATTGAAAATATGAACTGAAGCTTGCTGGTTGATCAAAATTTGAAGAAACGGAGGAGGGTCCTAGGACACCCCCCAGGGTAAATGTGCCTAAGGTGACCTGAGCTCCAAATGTCGAAGAATGTACCGATGTGGTGGATGTGCGGATCCATGGTAAAGGTGTCGAACATGGCCAACGCTTTAAAAGTAGAGAGATGTACAAGATGATTTCGAATCCGATCAAGATGCATTGCTAGAGCTTTAAAAATATCAATATATATGTGTACTAGATGATAAAGCTTTAGTAATATGCATTATAATGTTCTGAATTGTTGTACCCCATTATAAAAAAATTATACGAACAATAATCATTGATGATCACGTGGAAATTTGAATAATATGAATTACAACTCATGAAACAAATGTATTAAGTAATTAACATGTTATCAACGAGGATGAGACATCGTGCGATGAATTTGGGGCACTAACTTTTTTTTGATGGGGTGTTAGGTGTTAGGAGGTTAGAGGGACTTGAACCCGGGCACTCTTTGTGCCAGGTGGGAGCGCCAACCACTGGGCCACTTCACTTCGCCCTAATTTGGGGCACTAACTTAGAAGTTACTTGGAAGAAATTTTCTTTTACTTATTCTTAATAAAGCAATCGAAAGATCATTAGAAGAAAATTAGATATGATATGACTAACCCCATCCTAAAGAAATGACTTTGGTTCATATCATGTTTTTTTATTGATGAGTTCATTACAATTCGGTCCAGATTCAGTACAAAAGTATACTATCTGATACACCTTCTATTAATTTAAAGCGCATGTCTATCATATCGGTACAGCCATGTATCAACGTCCGCAGCGCGTAGCTCCAAAACTCTACAATCACAATCAAAGTCACGGCGGCCCACCTGTATGCACAAGAGAAGGCCTATAGGCCAAACAGAAGCAAATGATGGTAACATAAGAAACAAAAGCCAACAAAAGAAATTAGTAGGGGTGGGCGCGGTGCGGTTTAAGGGTAAATCCACAACCGCACCACATTAACTGGTTTGTAAATTTTTCAAACCGCAAACCGCATTAGAAAAGTTAAAACAAAATATGCACCGCACCATTTTATTTGGTGCGGTGCGGTGCGGTTTAAAAACCAATTTTTAAAGTTTACATCAAAAAAAGGAACACCTGACACTGGATTGTGCCCAACCCAAATGAAACAACACATACCTTAATTACAAGACTCACACACATAGTCAAATACAACACAACACAAGCTGAATAAGCTCTGAGTATAATTTAACTACATGACTTCCTTTGCTTCTTCATTATAGGCAGGGACGAAGCCAGCTTGTTGGCTTATCGGGCTACAGCCCGGGTAAGTTTCAGCCCAAATATTTTTTTTTTACAATTGCGATTCAGTCCGACCTAACGTTCGAACAACCTGCGACCTGCGCTGCGAAAGCGACTGCGAGCTGCTCCTGCGTCCTGCCTGCGACCGCGACTCCGAACTCTGAAGACGTGAAGTGCGACCTGCTGGCTGCTGCTGACTCGGCGGATACCTTTGAGCTAAGAAATCGAAATTGGAAGTTGTTGTTGCCTGTTGGAGGAGCGGAGCTTAGACGTGAAGGTGAAGTGAAATTCACTGTGTGTCTATTTATTTGCTGCTTGTATTCTGTAGCGTAGGTAATCTGTTTGATGTAATGCCAATTTTAGCGTGGATAAACTGTTTGACGAAATGCCAATGTTCTTCATAAGTAGCTTATTAGTTTATATGCTTTCCAGAATCCATAAAATGTATGGTATTTGATTCATTATCGTTTAGAGAATTCGACCCATTTGTAACAAATCAATTGCTTTTGATTTCACTGATTTGTGAACATCAGACCATGGTAATTGGTAACAAATTCATAAGTTATGAATCTGTGATTGCTGGCTAACAGTTGATGCCCTTTTAATTAATGCTCAGTTTGGTCAATTTTATCACATTTGATTGTTTGTGATTGCTGGCTGCTGCTCAGAATTGAAGCTGAATTCTTAGTGAATTGCAGTTGAATTGTCAAGTATTTATTGTATTTTCTAACATTATTTACCCATGTATTGTATTATTGTGCTTTGGCAGGTGTAATAAAAAAAGGCGTGAGGATGAGCCTCCCACTGGGTTCCAAACCTCAAAAAAATTTTTTTTACTTCCATTAACTTCCAGCCCTGGTAACTTTGAAATCCTGGCTTCGTCCCAGATTATAGGAATAGTAATAAGCAGTGAAATACACCAGCTCTGCAAAATAGTAATAAGTGAAATACATCATCTTTGCAAAATAGTAACAAGTGAAACCAACAACATGTACTAGTAATCTGATGATTACTTACTATAAAATACTTATTTCACTCAAGTAAAATATATAAATGAAATATGTACTACCAGATTCAATGAAGCAAACATAAAGTCAAACACTATGACAGATGATAAAAAAGCATGAACTTGACAATACATAGAAATAATACCTGATCATTCATGGCTTTCTTGAACCTGTTTCTGATTCTAATTTTTCAAGCTCCGCATAGAGTTCTAATTCTGTTTTCGTAGACTCTTTATACATGGAAAATGATCCACCCCTAAGCCAATCATTTAGACAAACCAACCCCTCAACCATCTTAGGAGTTAATGTAGCTCTAACTGGATCCACCACACTTGATCCAAGACTGAAAGCTGATTCTGAAGCAACTGTGGAAGCTGGAACTGCAAATATGTCCTTGGGAATTATAGATAGAATAGGATACTGATGGACCACAATTGTATGAATCATAAACACAGTTAAACCCACCAAATTAGACTGTTTGTCTATCTAACTTCGATGTTTTAGTCCCGATACATTTCTACAGGGTATTTCAGAGCTTAGAGAGAATACACGCTAAGGAAGAGCTTTTAGCACAGAAAAGATATCAGGAGACAATCCAAGGTCAAGATCAGACGCTGAATGAAGAAATCTAAAGATCCTGACTTGGAATCATTCAAAACAAATCAAACCGAAGAGAAACTGAAGACAATCCGGAGCTGGAATACACCGATAGTTTTGTGCAAACTGCACAAAACTCACAACCACTCTCCTCATGCCACATGGACCGGCGGCTTTCTCCTCACATCCACCCCTCCTCCTCTCCCCTTCCTCCACATGTCAACCTCTCCTCCTCCCTCCCAAAAGCCGCCGGCGGCTTTGTGTTGCTCCTCTCCCCTTGTGACACTTGTCTTCCTCTCCTCTTCCCCCCATATCCACCCTTGGATGCCAAACCACATGCCCTCATCTTGGCCCTCCATTCCCCTCCCCTTAGCCTATAAATACCAAGCTCTCCTCCTCATTTCAAATCATCCCAAAATTGTGTAAAACACTTCTCTCTCTAAGTTTGTTACTATGTAAAGTTTGGTTTGATATCAATAAAAGTTCAGTTTGTTCTCAAATACTTTAGTTCGATCTTGAGTACTCCTGTTGGTTCTTGAGTACTCAAGTTTTCAGTTACAGTTCAAGAGTTACTCCTGTTTGTTCTTGAGTAATCTCTTTCTCTTCTCTCTTTACTCCTGTTTGTTCTTGAGTATTCTTTTCCAAATCCCCAAGTATTTAGTTATGATGTCCAACTCTATGGATATTCGTAACTAAACTCTTCATTCGGTTGAAGGGGAGTTCTTGTTTTATAAAATGTTTTACTTCGTTTAGTTTCTTTTCTCTGTATTCAAAACTTGTTCTATGTGCCATTTATAAGGTCAGACTTTCCAAGGTTGAGTGGAAGCTACGAAAGGGCAAAACTCTTCTGTGGGAAGTCGTGAACATACTCGGGTAAGTGGATGCTACGAAAGGGCAAAGCTTATCTGAGGAGTTCGATCTATCTTTAAAACCATTTGGAAACTGGACCAAAGGGACCAAATGGATGCACAAAAGGCTAAGATACTTCGAAAGGAGGAATTAGTCTGAAGTAGAACAAGGGTTTACAAACAGTGTGGCAAATTGAGCGCTACGAAAGGGCCTCGATACACGTTTGAATACTTAGAAGGGTTACTAAAAGAATGAACAGGATATAATACAAGGCCCCCCAAGACCGAATACTTCTCTCGCAATTACAAAACCCCTTTGTCTTTACTTTTATTGTTCAATCAACTGCAACCATCAACCGCTCACAATCCGGAGGACTTGCAATTCACGCATCACCCACTGTAAGTCTTCGCTTTTAATTTCAGTATTTACTTTTCTGTAATTTACTTTTCAGCACTCAAAACCAAAACCAACTAAAAAGTCACGTAGTTGTTAGCACTAAAACCTCAACCAACCTAAAACACGCTCCTTCGCTGAACAAATCCCTTAAAGAATAACCTATCCCCCTAATTCCTCTGGGTTCGACCCCTACTTACCAAGTACTACCCAGTAGTATAGTTGCGAGTAGTGGACTATTATAAATTTATTTGCACAAATCGCTCTGACGACAAGCGGTTTTGCCAAATTGGCGCCGTTGCCGGGGAATTAGCCATCGGATAAGTTGTTCTTCACCTCACATGACCTAATGACGCAACCACCTTCGTATGCATGGACGACACGATATCTCCCCCTGTTCGGAGGTACGGATAAAGAAGACCCAGTTCTACACTACCAAAACTTTCACCATGTTTGTCAGCATATAAAACCTATTAATGAAACGTTAGAGGAGTTTAAACTTAACTGCTTCAAATTCTCTCTAACGGACTTCGCGACAATCTGGTATTACACATCAACTGCTATGAATGCTAAGTATTTCATACACATTAGCATTCCATTCCTGAAAGAATTCTCCCCTCCATCCTTACGACAACAAACCCGAGAAAGGATCATGAACCTACAACAATCCCGGGATGAGACCTTGGGCGAGTACTACACGAACTATGACGCCATGATCTCGCGCTGCCCGCACCATGGATTCACGGAGGTTTTTCTTCTTCAAAAATTCCTTTGCGGGATGAGGGCTGAGGAGTTCTCAAGGCTCAATAACGCTGTAGGAGGAACAACCGCACACTTATCACTGACTCAGGTATGGGATGTGATAGACAGCTTGGCCGGAACTGCAATACGAAGGCCAGTACCTCAACCAAATGAAGGAACACAAAATATCGAGGCCAGTCCAGAAAGAAACAGTTCAGAGGATGTGATGAACGAATCAGATATAGAAAGCTCAAAAGAAGAGCCTACAGAGGAAGTCACATCCGAACTATCAGAAGAAACTTCCGAGCCATCAGAAGAATCAGACATAGAGAGTACCGGAAGTAACACAAGAATGGTGGCAAAATTCAACCTGAGCCACCCATGGGATCCCAACCAATGATCAAGAACGAGGTACTGTCGAGCCAACGACGTTAAACAAGTGCACTGGTCGGGAGGTAACCCGACACTATCTTACTTTTCTGCACTTTTAATTTCTGTCATTTAAATTTCCAATAAGCGCTCTCACCCACTTTTTGTATAGAAGGAATATCTTTCATGTAGGAATTAAGTTTGGAGCAAGACCGGATCAGCCAGGCAGCTTCCGTGAATTTACCGGGCCTGCGCTGAGAGTTCGAGGCCCCAGCCAGACTCCCTCGATTATCTAGCCTCATGCCATGTCGTTTGCACGACACAGTAAAAGGGAGTTCTGTTCTTCTTTTTCCTTAATGTCATTTCCTTCTCTTGTATATATTTGCATGACTTTTGAACTAAGGCACGCCTTCGTTCAAAAGTGTGGGGTGAGAACCATTTGCATGTTTTTCTTTTCTTTTTTAATAATATCTTTTTGAAAATATGAACTTGAGAATGTGAAAAAGATAGATCATAATTCATGCATCAACCTTGTGAAAATTCAACTGTTTAAAAACTTAGAATGTAACTTCTCATTTGTCCTTTGTGCCGAGATAACCTAGGGATGTGGAGTTGATAGAAATTGCCCTAGAGAGGCTTGGCAAGCACTTGAAGGATCAGATCAAACTATATGGTTTTCGAAGTCAGTGGAGGCTGCACTTCAGGTTTCGGTGAATAATTGAAGTCAACTCTGCCTTGAAGCATCTATGTAAAAGGCAAGGACGGGAATCAAACCGTCCTCTCTCTAGTCAAAGTAGCAGAGAAAATAGATGAGCGACCCTCATCTTGACCCGCGCGAAACAACAAAGATGAGAGGAGCGGGGAGGTATTTCCATATGCTTGCGGGCGATGATTGGACCTCCCAAGAAGGCAAAAAACAAGATGGACTAGCAAGTCACAAAGAAGCAAAAAACTCAAAGAAGAAAATCAAAAGAGGCCTAAGGCCCAAAAATGTGAAGGTTTTAACCGAGCAAAAGTGAAGCACTCAACAACGTCAAATCAAAAGCTAAAGGCAAATCACTACAAAAAGCAGTCCATCGCCAAAGAAGAAGAAAGAAAAAAAGAAAAGAAAAAAATCAAGAAAAGGCTCAACTCACTGAAACCCGAATCGAATCACGTGCTAGAGAAAGCTACAAGAAAACCATATAGTGCGAGACGGTCCCGAAGGTGTAGTCCAGGAGCCTGAAAAGGGCTATCTCCCGAAACATCCGAAATAATTTGCATCTCAGCACGAAGGTACACGTATCAAGTTTCTTCTACTTATTTACGCAGTTTAATTTAGTAACAAGTAGTAATGCATGAATTAGGAAAAATCGAGTACCACAATCTTATTTTCATATTTTAACCAACTTACTTAGTAACGCCCTTATAAAGCATTGTTCGGGACGAACAACTAAAAGTGTGGGGTTATCTGATGGACCACAATTGTATGAATCATAAACACAGTTAAACCCACCAAATTAGACTGTTTGTCTATCTAACTTCGATGTTTTAGTCCCGATACATTTCTACATGGTATTTCAGAGCTTAGAGAGAATACACGCTAAGGAAGAGCTTTTAGCACAGAAAAGATATCAGGAGACAATCCAAGGTCAAGATCAGACGCTGAATGAAGAAATCTAAAGATCCTGACTTGGAATCATTCAAAACAAATCAAACCGAAGAGAAACCGAAGACAATCCGGAGCTGGAATACACCGATAGTTTTGTGCAAACTGCACAAAACTCACAACCACTCTCCTCATGCCACATGGACCGGCGACTTTCTCCTCACATCCACCCCTCCTCCTCTCCCCTTCCTCCACATGTCAACCTCTCCTCCTCCCTCCCAAAAGCCGCCGGCGGCTTTGTGTTGCTCCTCTCCCCTTGTGACACTTGTCTTCCTCTCCTCTTCCCCCCATCTCCACCCTTGGATGCCAAACCACATGCCCTCATCTTGGCCCTCCATTCCCCTCCCCTTAGCCTATAAATACCAAGCTCTCCTCCTCATTTCAAATCATCCCAAAATTGTGTAAAACACTTCTCTCTCTAAGTTTGTTACTATGTAAAGTTTGGTTTTATATCAATAAAAGTTCAGTTTGTTCTCAAATACTTTAGTTCGATCTTGAGTACTCCTGTTGGTTCTTGAGTACTCAAGTTTTCAGTTACAGTTCAAGAGTTACTCCTGTTTGTTCTTGAGTAATCTCTTTCTCTTCTCTCTTTACTCCTGTTTGTTCTTGAGTATTCTTTTCCAAATCCCCAAGTATTTAGTTATGATGTCCAACTCTATGGATATTCGTAACTAAACTCTTCATTCGGTTGAAGGGGAGTTCTTGTTTTATAAAATGTTTTACTTCGTTTAGTTTCTTTTCTCTGTATTCAAAACTTGTTCTATGTGCCATTTATAAGGTCAGACTTTCCAAGGTTGAGTGGAAGCTACGAAAGGGCAAAACTCTTCTGTGGGAAGTCGTGAACATACTCGGGTAAGTGGATGCTACGAAAGGGCAAAGCTTATCTGAGGAGTTCGATCTATCTTTAAAACCATTTGGAAACTGGACCAAAGGGACCAAATGGATGCACAAAAGGCTAAGATACTTCGAAAGGAGGAATTAGTCTGAAGTAGAACAAGGGTTTACAAACAGTGTGGCAAATTGAGCGCTACGAAAGGGCCTCGATACACGTTTGAATACTTAGAAGGGTTACTAAAAGAATGAACAGGATATAATACAAGGCCCCCCAAGACCGAATACTTCTCTCGCAATTACAAAACCCCTTTGTCTTTACTTTTATTGTTCAATCAACTGCAACCATCAACCGCTCACAATCCGGAGGACTTGCAATTCACGCATCACCCACTGTAAGTCTTCGCTTTTAATTTCAGTATTTACTTTTCCGTAATTTACTTTTCAGCACTCAAAACCAAAACCAACTAAAAAGTCACGTAGTTGTTAGCACTAAAACCTCAACCAACCTAAAACACGCTCCTTCGCTGAACAAATCCCTTAAAGAATAACCTATCCCCCTAATTCCTCTGGGTTCGACCCCTACTT
Organism: Rhodiola kirilowii; assembly: GCA_033675215.1. Classification (NCBI taxonomy): domain Eukaryota; kingdom Viridiplantae; phylum Streptophyta; class Magnoliopsida; order Saxifragales; family Crassulaceae; genus Rhodiola; species Rhodiola kirilowii. The sequence continues at coordinate 20,230,232 of CM066201.1, forward strand.
ACCAAGTACTACCCAGTAGTATAGTTGCGAGTAGTGGACTATTATAAATTTATTTGCACAAATCGCTCTGACGACAAGCGGTTCTGTCAGATACCTTGATGCATTTTCCTTCCACCAATCCAAAAGATTGAAATTCTTGTTTGAAAGGTTTTCATATGGTTCATTGAAATACTTGTCTACTTCATCCTTAATCTCAACAACATCCTTCTGTTTTCTTAGAAAAACTGACTCATTGGGCTGGAAATTATTATTTGTTTTTATATGCAATAATTTTGAATTATTTAATTATATATGCGGTGCGGTTTAAAACGAGTGGTTTGAGATAAAGAACCGCTTCTGCACCACTTTATTTGGTTGCGGTGCGGTTTTTAATAAACTGGTTTTTTTCAAAAGCGGTGCGATTAATCGAACACACTTTTGCTGTGCGGACGATTTTTAAATTCGGACCGGTTTTTGCCCACCCCTTGAAATTAGTGTGGTCACCAGGAAATGGTGGTTCATAGCATGTTTAAATTAGGATTTCTATATAAAAAAATACCAAGACAATTTCGTTTATAAAGATTCGGATAAGGTTATAAATTATTTTAACTATGTTGTAATATATAGATCACAACATTAAGTTTATTGATGATAAAGAGTTAATTCTGTTCTCCAAAATTTCTGAACGAGTAGTATAAATAGTTACGTTTCAAAGTATATATTCGATTAGAAAAAAGATATGGTGCAAAGGTAGATTTTTGTAAAAAATACAAACTAATCACAGCTCTTGATTTGGTCATTTGGACAGATGAGACAATCCAGTATTACATCTCGTTTATGGTTAATTTCTCGGTGACGAATTAAAAATTATTCGTGGCGAACTATGTTGTACTTTTGGTTTATCGGCAACGAATTATATCCCTGTTTGACGAACTTCGTATTTTGGACCAAAAATATACTTTATACCTGATCTTTACTCTTTTGGATTAATCAAGCTAATCACTACGAATACAAAATATAGTCACAACTAAAAGACATTTAAGTTTCTTTTGCATTTCATATCGTAGTTTCTGTAAGACCTTGAAAACTACAATTGGGCCCTTAGCATTAGATTTTTTTTGGGATAAATGTTCCAAGGTAACAATACATAAATATCAGATAAATTTATGCTAAACGGACGACTTGTATTATGAACTTCATTTTCCAGCCAGCGAGTAGTTTCTCTAATTGTTTTTGTTTATAGAATGACCCTCCAAGACATCCATGAACACAATTGTCAACACCTTCACTATCTGAAAAAGAAAATCAAAATGTAAAAATAACACAAGTCTCGCCATTAAATCAGTTGAATAGGCATTGTATCAAAACTAAAAGAAGCTTATTAGAGTTAATTACCTTTTGTATCAATAGTTCTGCACTTCGACACAGCACATCCCACAGTGCATTGTTGAGTTTCAACGCTAATGGCATTTTTCAGATCACTACGATGGAATAAACACTTTGGCACACATGTTGCTACACACTCGATTGGGCTAAAATTTCTTAAGTGTACACTTTAGGACGCACAAGGCATAACATGTAGTTGCTGGGTCGTCTTCTTTCTTTACTTTACAGCAACAAGTTGGCACAGGGTCTTCAATGGGAGCAAATAACTTCGTCAGAATGTAGCTTTATTCTTTGTAGTAGAAATGGTCCCTCGGATATCAGTTTGGATCGTGTAAATTCGCTGTTCGAAATCAATATTTCCACCCTTATACTTATACCTTGGGTTACAGGAAACTTGAAGTGAGATATAATCCAAAATGAGAAACACTGTGTTTTCAGGCAAGAAAAACACAGCAAGCTTAGGATTTGAAGTAAATTGTAAATCAAAGAAGGGATTGTGATATCTAGCAATTGCACAGCAATTTTTCGTGTCTCATACATGAGAAATCGATCTCAATGTATAGCCCAGCAATCGGATACGAGCAGGAGCCGCGACTGCCGACTGAGCAGTCGCGTTCCGCGCGTTTCCCTTCATCATTAGCTCGCCGCGTTATACCTTGACATTATGTTAATGTTTGAAGCAAACGCGGCACGACATAATGTCAAGGCCAAACGCGGTCGACTCCGATGTGCAGAGCCGGTCGGTTCAGCTCTGTGCTATTTTCGGAGCCGGTCGGTTCGGGTCAAAACCCTAAATCACCAACAATCCTCCCCCATTTTTGGGTTTCCCTTTGATCCACAAAGCACTTTTGTTTTTAAGCAAAACACGCATAAACGGAAATGTCGTAAACGATTGAATTTCCGCATAGTGTAGCCTCGCATACAATATACCCAAAAATCATGGTGCTCGTAAACGTTTAAACCAATCAATCCATTTGGGTACTTGACGGTGACACACGCATGTGTTACTTCACAAACCGTTAAGCCAACTTGACTCTTAATGGCCCTTGAGTCCCTATCCATTCATAAACGTATTGAGATTAAACCCGATGTCTCATGAAGCGACCAGAAACTTCACGTTCATATAGGTAGATTCTCTAGTGGGTCACACCGCCCGATTGTGCTCCTACAATTAGCACTTTTTCAAAGAATCTATTAAGAAGAGTTGATCTTCAACCTCGTACTTGTAGGTGCAGAACACATACTTGGGGCTGCATTTTTATATTCATCAATCTTCTAGGAATGGGCTTTCCACATTGAATTCAGCTCCAACGCTAGCTGCATGTGAATTGGGTGTCCCACGACTAGAAGATGTTTATATGGGTTTTAGTCCCATCCCCTTCACAGACTTCGTGATTAAATCTCTAGCTAATCCCTTCGTCAAGTGATCGGCTAGATTCTGCTGTGACTTAACAAAATCCACAGATATCACCCCATGCGTAATGAGCTCTCTTACCGCACAATGTCTAACACCCAAGTGTCTAGACTTCCCATTATATACATGGCTATATACTTTAGCCAATGTTGCAGCGCTATCACAATGAATCGATATGGGTGAAATCGGTCTTTCCCACAATGGAATTTCATGTATCATGTTCTTTAACCATTCCGCTTCTTTTGAAGCTGCGGCTAGAGCAACAAATTCAGATTCCACTGTTGAACTACTGATGCAAATTTTTTTCTTAGATGCCCATGAGATGGCACCGCCCCCAAGTAGAAACACCCATCCACTTGTAGAAGAATGATCCTCTTCGTTTGAGATCCAACTTGCATCCGAATATCCTTCAATGACCGAAGGAAATTCCGAATATACAAGACCTAGGTTCATCATTCCCTTAAGATACTGAAGTACCCTATGAACCGCTTGCCAGTGATCCATACTTGGATTACTTGTATATCGACTTAGCTTGCCTACTGCAAAAGCTATGTCTGGTCTTATGCTTGTCATCGCATACATCAAACTTCCAACGACCCTTGAATATTCAAGTTGTGACACGGGGTCTCCCTTATTGGGAAGAAGGTGTTTAGAGGATTCAAAAGGAGTATTCATTGGATGACAGTTCAATTACTTGTACTTCTTTAACACTTTCTCAATATAATGAGATTGCGTTAAAGCTATACCTCCTACTACTCTTTCTATTCTTATAACAAGAATGACTTCTGCCTCCCCCATGTCCTTCATGGAAAATTTAGATGATAGGAAATCCTTTGTCTGATTTATGCACTCTAATAGGTTAGTGCGAAAAATCAACATATCATCTACATATAGACAAATGATAACTCCACTTCCAGTTTTATCAAATTTGCTATACACGCATTTATCCGATTGATTTAAGATAAATCCATCGGAAAGCACCACCTCATCAAATTTTTGATGCCATTGCATAGGTGCCTGTTTAAGTCCATACAATGACTTAACAAGCTTGCATACCTTGTGCTCTTGTCCCGTTACAACGAAACCTTCCGATTGCTTCATGAATATCTCTTCCTCTAAATCACCGTTTAGGAAAGCAGTCTTTACATCCATTTGATGTATTAGCAACTTATGTATAGATGCTAAAGCAATTAACAATCTGATTGTTGATATTCTTGCAACCGGTGCATAGGTATCAAAGTAGTCCATACCATATTTCTGTCTAAAGCCTTGAATTACCAATCTTGCTTTAAATTTATCAATGGTACCATCCACTTTCATCTTTTTTCTGAAGATCCATTTATTTCCCAATGCTTTATGTCCTGGTGGTAAATCTACCGAAATCCAAGTGTTATTCCTCACTATGGAGTCCATTTCATCATTAATGGCCTCTTTCGAAAATGATACATCTTGGGATTTCATGGCTTCATCATATGTCTTAGGATCATTCTCAATGATATGGCAATATAAGTATTGCGAGCCAATGTCTTCCCTAGTTCCTTCCACTAGGTACATTTGAAAATCATTACCAAACGATTTTTCTTTCCTAGCCCTTTTACTCCTTCTACTTTCTGAAATTTGGGGGTCACTTGATTCATGCACTGTACTAGGTGCAAGAATCATATCTTTAGGCATGCTAATTGATGAAAATCTCTTTTCATCGAATATGGCATCTCTTGATTCAATGATAGTATGAATCGATACGTGCTTATTAGGTTATATAACATGGAATCTGTAAGCCAAGGAGTGTTGAGCATATCCTATGAATATGCATTCAACTCCTTTTTCTCCTAAAGTTTTAAGTTTAGGTAGAGGTAGTCTCACTACCGCTAGACAACCCCAAACTCTGACATGTGCCAAATTTGGCTTCTTATTGTGCCAAATTTCATTAGGAGTAAGGTCGCTTTTACTATTAGGAACCCTATGAAATACTATCCCCTGTTCAAGCTTGTGTTCAAGGTTTAGTTGAGACTGATCTTGAACACACTTCACAACAGTTCAAGGATCAGTTGTGACAGACCTCGTACTCTAGATACAACAGTTCAGCAAATAGACAAAGGCAGTAGAACACACAGACTGATAACCTAGTTCAGCTCGGCCTACTCTGGGGGGTTTCTCACATCAAAAAAAGGGACAGTAAATCTTTATTACGAGTATAGGGTTTCCACAGGGACTTACACTTACACCTTGTAACAACCTTACCACAATACTCCATCTCTCAGATTTGCAACCGAGGTTCACCGCAATTCCCCTCGATCTCCTTCGTTCAGAACCTCCAGTCCGAACGTTCTCGACCTTCTCCAGAAGCTCGGACGCTTTCTCTCGAAAGCTTTGATCACCTTTGTTGAGTGCGGCAGTTGATACGCTTCAGACAGTCTGTGTTGCACTTGAACAGACTGTACTTGCACCGGTGTATTCTCAATGAGAAAAAACACAACCGGCCGTCGCTTTCTTCTTCTCCAATCAGCAGGATATGCTCGTGTATAGTTGATCTTTGAAAGCGATGGGAATTAGGGTTGCCCTTGCATTGTATTTATATGCTCGAGCGAAACCCTAATTCGCACAAGATAATCCCATCAAATATTTAGGAATATTTGATGCATATCTTTTACAAATCCTTGGAAGAATATACGAAGTCGTCTTCTTTCCCAAGCAAGTCACGCCGTCTTCAATGTGGATATTCATTCAAATATCTTATGCTCGAATAAGTCGCACGCCATCTTCAACTTGACGAAATCTTCGTTGCCAATATCTTTCGGAAAATATCCTTTGCTTCTGATCACGCTGTACACGAGTACTAGGATATGTTCAAACTCCCCCTGAACACCTGCTCGAACTGTCTAAGCTACGTTTTGCCAAATACATGCCACTTAAGGGAACATCAATCTCCCCCTTGGCATTTTGGCAAAACCAGATCTACTAGATAACTAAGTCTATCTAACTATCTAGACAGTAGACAACTTTGAGGGAAACAAAAATTGTCTCCTCCAAAATACTCCCCCTTTTTGCTACAAACTGGCAAGGGGTGCGATCCGAGTTCAAACAGACAATCAAAATGTGCCAGAACAAGCACTAAGAATGATAGTTTGAAACAAATAGTTCAGGGAGAAAGTTTGAAGAGGACCTTCAATCAGAAGCTTCTTCAATGGAATCATCTTCAGAGGCAGTAGCTTCTGATTCATCATCACTGGGGTAGCTGAGTGCTCGAGCAAGCCTGTTGACTCGGCGGCGATGTTCCTTGTCCGCAGCAATGATAACATGGAGGTCCTTCAGTAGTTTGCTCCTCTCATCCATGCCCATTCTGGCTCCCCCTCGACTGGATTCCCCAATTTCTTTACCTGGCTTGCTCCCCCCTTTCAGATCATTCACATGCCGCCCTTTGTATAACTTGTGGTACACTGTGAATTTGCTGGGAGCTTTAGTAAGAAGATCAGACGAGGCTGTCAAATCAGGGGCTTGATGAATAATCAGCTCATAAATCAGAGATGGAAAGCAGATCTGGTGCAGGATTCTCATCGATGTAGCATGGTCAGCAATCTGTTTGAACATTATTCTGCCCAGGTTAAACTTCAGCTTGTTTTCTATCTGATAAATCAGTTTAGCCATGTCCTTGTTGACAGTAGAGCGATGAGTAGACGGCCTCCAGTTGAACACTGCTATGAAAAACATCATTGAATAGAACGTGGACAGATCCGCCGTATGCACAACTGACTCAGGCCTCCACTGAACAGAGCCTGCAGTGATGGTGCTTACTATTTTCTCGAGGCTGGATTCTTATTCATCAACACCTGGGTCGTCCATGGAGAAGTATACGTTGATCAGCTCTGGATCAATCTTGATCCTTGTTCCTCTTACATAGAAGACCCCATACTCAGCCTCTCCAATGACCCCAAACTTTGGAGGCAAGTTTGCCATAGCCTCACGCACCAGCTGTTCGTTGAATGGCTTGCATCTGTCCAACGTCCAGAACAGATCCGACTCCTTGAGCACCTCAATCACTTCTTTCCCTTTGTAACTCGATGCATCCAGTAGTCTCTCCGGTATGATTTTCCTCTTCTGCACACATCCCCATTTCAACGCAGCTTCTTTGTTCATGAACCACACACCGTTCTTGACCTTACCGACTGGGACAGCCTCAGAATCAGGGGCTGGGACTTCACATCTCCCATCTTCAGAGATGGGAACTGCAGCAACGCGCTTTCTTTTCTTTGAAGAGCCAGCTCCCCCTGCATCACTGCTGACCTCAGCAACCTTCTGAGCTGGTTCCTTTGTAGAAGTAGCAAAGGCGACCTTTTTCTTTTCCTTCCCCTTCGTTGTCCTCTTGAGGTTGACAAGGGGAACACTGTCTTGGTCATCTTCTGAAAAGGTAACACCTTCTGCTGCTGATGTAGGGGCATCCTTACGAATGGATGGTTCATCTTCCTTCAAATAATCCCGACGACGATCATCTTGAACTGTCATTGTTTCTTCACTCACTGCTTTCTCTGGAACTACTCCAGTCTTATCTTCAGTTTGAACACTCTGTTCCACTGTTGGAGCACTTGAGACCTTTCCTGCATCAACTTCTTTTGCCCTAACAGCCTGAGCTTCTTCCAGACTTGCCACTCCCTGATCCTTCTCCTTTTCCAGGTCTTCCATGACATCATCAATGTCTTTGTATAACTTCTCCAATTCATCATCCTTTTCTGCTGGGTTAATCTCCTCTGCCACAGCCTAATTATGCAAACCGGAACCTTCTTCAGTGATTCCTCCTTGATTTTCAGACGGATCAGCATCACTCATCACCACATTCCTCTTCCCCGAGGACTCGATGAACTTCTCTGTTTCTTCATCGGACATTGCAATCTTCCTTCCTCGAGCTGCATAAATCTGGGCGAGATATTTTCTGGGAGAGTCACTGGCCCGCTTCACCTTCACCTGCGACCAGCCTTCGGAGGAATGTATCCTGTGGCGAAAATCTTTTCTCTCCACGTTCCTGAGCCTCCAGCCCCCTTGCTGGGTTCCTCTTCTTCCACACTCTTGACAGACTTCTTCTTAGAAATCCCACTACCGGCTTTGTCAACCGTCACAGCCCTAACACTCTCATTATCTCCACCAAGAATCTCCCTACTGGTTTCAACACCATCGGCTTTAAAACCACTATCGCCAATTACAGCCCTTCTGGCTTCAACACCAATCACAACTCCGTCCACCACACTCTTATCAACAGCAGAAATATTTGCAGAAGCCAAAGGAACGGACTGCGAATTAGGAAATACCTCAGTTTTGGACTGAACATGGCTTGAACCGGGATTGAATGATTTTGACAGATCCGCCGCGACCGACTGAGGGATTTCAGCGGTTGCTCGTTCACCAAACTTCTTTGCTTCGGCCAAAGGTTCAGTGTCGGATCGTAAAGGCGACGCCTTTTTCGTCTTCGGAGCCTTTGATTTCAGAATTTTAGGTTTTGCCGCCAGAGCCTTTGAGGACTGCATGTTCTTCTTCTCAGCGGATTTGACGCCAGACTTCGCAGATGTCCAGGTGTTCACCATCGCCGTTTGGAGGATGAGCGGTTGAGAGAGAAATTTGGTTCTGGGGTTTGTACGAGTGAGAGAAGGTAGACTAAAAACTGTTTTGTGTTTCAAAAGAAATAATACTCCAGCCTTTTCAACTTCCCAAATTGGTCAACTCTCGTTTCAAATAACGGCAGGAAAGATCTTCGAGAATATTCAAAAATTGTTTGTCTTCACGCGCTGTGCCTTCTGTTCCAGCTCCCTTCCTTAGGTGGTCAGTCCAACTGTTGTAGCTGGGGTTTCACCTTTGACTGACCACTGCCTGGAACGCTTAGTACTCGAACACACACAGACCCAAAGAGGATCTGGGTGTTCAAAGCTGTGACCTGCCGTATGGTTTGACACAAGTATGCTGCCTCAGAGTTACCATCTTTTGTGAGCATTCACATTTTCTTGTACGGCTCCAGGCAAAATTCTCTGGGTAGTGTACGGACTTCAGTTGCAACTGTACCACCGTCTGATTCGACAGCTTCTTGGGACACCTAGCAACCTTGATTTGTGCGCATCGACAATCAGATCTTGTGTGCAAGGTCTTATCCACTCCCCCTCGTAGAAAACTAGGTTGTGCGTTTGCACATGGGAGAGCAACTGGTTGCTGGCCATGATTCTCATTGTTCATTGACTCCGTCAGAGCCATCCTAATAGTATAGCAGTTGTTGGCATCCCTTTTTCCTTTCATCAGTGTATCGCAATTCTGGTCTAGTACAAGACATGAGTAGCTGGAGAATGACACATAGTGTCCATCGTCGCATAGTTGACTGATGCTGATAAGATTCCGGGTCAGTCCCTTAACAAGGAGGGTGTTCTTGAGTGCAGGGAGATCCGGAACCATCAATGTCCCACAGCCGATCACCTGACCCTTTTCACCATCCCCGAAGGTGACAAACCACATATGCTCAACAGGTCTAATATGGGTAAGATATTGAGAGTTACATGTCATGTGTGCGGAGCATCCGCTGTCGAAGAGCCAACTATCATGCGATGAGTAGTTTGAGGTGTAACAGGCTACCATGCAAACGGTTTGGTCTGCCTTTTGAACCCAGACCTGTTTCTGTTGCGATGTGGTTCGTTACTGGAAAGCACGTCGTTCGGCTAAAAACAGGCAACACTTTAGTTTAATGTGTCCCATCTGATTGCAATACCAGCAAGTGCGCCATTCTTTCCTTTGTGCTGAATGAGAGCCGAAGTGCATTGTACCATCCCTTCTTTGACCACTGTTGGGTTGTTCTTGTTGCAGGTCTATTTTCCGTCTGGGATGCTGTCTTACCTTCTGTTCTGTCTTCTGTTCCGACACCGGTCTGGTTTTAACAAGCGTCGTACCTTTTGGGCTGCCTTCTCCTGTGAAACCCAATCCTCTGTGTCCGGACTCCATTCGCTGGGATCTAAGAATATCATTTAAGTTTTTAGTGCCAGAGTTAAGCATTCTTACCGACTGTTTGAGGTGGTTGAGTTCTTCTCTAGTGTCAGAGTGTTCTGTCTTCTCGGATTCTAGCTGAAGTTCCAGCTGTTCCACCCTCCTTAGTTGGAACATTTCTTTCCGCTGTAGATCAATGATGGTTTTTCTCAGGCCCGCCATGCCTACAGGATGAGTGTCCCGATCCTTCTCTATTTCGACTTTTAGGGAGGAGATAGTATCCAGGAGTTTCGTTTTCTGAACAAGAAGATCCAGCCTTTCCTGTTTTACCTCAGCTAGTTGAGAAGTCAGTGAGTTAATTGTACCTTCCAGTTCTGCCTTCAGTGTCAGTAGTATCTCAACCTCCTGCCATACCTTGTCCTTTTCCATAGTGACGCTTGCCATTGTGTCATTTAGCTTTTTGTTCATCTTGATCAGAAGCAACCACTTCTCATATAGATCTTTATAAGTCTGAGCCAGAGAGTCCTGTGTGAGTTCTTCATTGTCACTGTCCGAGGGGTCTTCACCTGGGAGTTCCAACTGAGGTGGAACAGTTTCACTTGTGCTGCTGCATTCATCCAGAGTTGTGACAAAGGCCACAAAGTTTGTGGTTTCACCTTTTTCTTCGTCTGACTCACTGTCACTGAAGCTCGCCACCATCGCCTTTTTCTTCATGAGAGTGTTTGCACACTGTGACGCAATGTGACCGAAACCCTTGCATTCATGACACTGAATCCCTTCTTTTCCTTTGTCAGACAGGTCTTGCCTCGAATCAGTAGACCTTGGCCTGCTGGATTTCCAGTTTCAGTAACCAGTTGATGAAGACTGACTTTGTTCTGGACCATGTCTGTTGATTTTCCGCACCATTCTTCCAAAGTTTTGTGCCATCATGGCTAGTTGCTCAGTGGTGCACCCAGAATCCAGTTTGTCTTCCGTTATATCTGCTTTAAGAGCGATTCCCTTCTCTTCTCCGGTTTGGAAGTCATGATTGATCTCGTAAGTTCTTAGAGAACCCATCAGCTCGTCTAGCTTCAGCTTGGAGATGTTGTGCATTTCCTCAATGGCTGTGACCTTCATTGCAAATCTTGGAGGGAGTGATCTTAAGACTTTACTGGACATCCTTTCTTCCTCAATGGGTTTCCCTAGTCCCGTAGCCTCGTTGGACAGTTCGAGAACTCTAGTATTGTATTCAGAGATCGTTTCACTCTCTTTCATCCTCATCTCTTCAAACTTAGTTGTGATCATCTGCATTCGGGAGTTGCGAACTTTGTCCGTGCCTTCATATGCCGTTTGGAGGATGTCCCATGCCTCTTTTGCCACTTCACAGTTAATGATCAACTTCATGACGTTTTCATCTACTGCAGAGAAGATTGCGTTCATCGCTTTTGAGTTTCCCATGGATGCTTTGTTATCCTCCTCGTCCCACAAGGCTTCTGGTTTTAGAACAGGATCTCCAGTGAGATTGTTCATCATAGGTTCAGTCCATCCACTCTGAACGGACATCCATGCTTTTGCGTCTAGAGATTTGAGGAACGACTTCATCATGGGTTTCCAGGTGGCATAGTTCGAGCCTTCAAGCAACGAAGGTCTGGTGATGCTTTGTCCTTCTTTCAGAGGCATCTTGAACAGTTTCAGGATCCCACTCAGTGTGTCGAGTGTTTGCTTTGATACCAATTGAAATACTATCCCCTGTTCAAGCTTGTGTTCAAGGTTAAGTTGAGACAGATCTTGAACACACTTCACAACAGTTCAAGGATCAGTTGTGACAGACCTCGTACTCTAGATACAACAGTTCAGCAAATAGACAAAGGTAGTAAAACACACAGACTGATAACCCAGTTCGGCTCGGCCTACTCTGGGGGGTTTCCCACACCCGAAAAAGGGACAACAAATCTTTATTACGAGTATAGGGTTTCCACAGGGACTTACACTTACACCTTGTAACAGCCTTACCACAATACTCCGTCTCTCAGATTTGCAACCGAGGTTCACCGCAATTCCCCTCGATCCCCTTCGTTCAGAACCTCCAGTCCGAACGTTCTCGACCTTCTCCAGAAGCTCGGACGCTTTCTCTTGAAAGCTTTGATCACCTTTGTTGAGTGTGGCAGTTGATACGCTTCAGACAGTCTGTGTTGCACTTGAACAGACTGTACTTGCACCGGTGTATTCTCAATGAGAAAAAACACAACCGGCCGTCGCTTTCTTCTTCTCCAATCAGTAGGATATGCTCGTGTATAGTTGATCTTTGAAAGCGATGGGAATTAGGGTTGCCCTTGCATTGTATTTATATGCTCGAGTGAAACCCTAATTCGCACAAGATAATCCCATCAAATATTTTGGAATATTTGATGCATATCTTTTACAAATCCTTGGAAGAATATACGAAGTCGTCTTCTTTCCCAAGCAAGTCACGCCGTCTTCAATGTGGATATTCATTCAAATATCTTATGCTCGAATAAGTCGCACGCCATCTTCAACTTGACGAAATCTTCGTTGCCAATATCTTCCGGAAAATATCCTTTGCGTCTTGATCACGCTGTACACGAGTACTAGGATATGTTCGAACTCCCCCTGAACACCTGCTCGAACTGTCTAAGCTACGTTTTGCCAAATACATGCCACTTAAGGGAACATCACCCTATTTAGTAAGTAGCAAGCCGTTAACATGGCTTCTCCCCAAAATCCATCATTTAGACCCGAGTAAGAAAGCATAGAATTAACCATTTCTTTCAAAACTCTATTTTCCCTCTCCGATACACCATTTTGTTGTGGTGTGTAGGGAGCTATGGTTTCATAAATGATACCAACACTTTGGAAATAACTTGGATTAAAGTATTCCCCAGCGCAACTTCTTAATAGAAGTTCCCTTTTGAAGTTCAACTTCACTCTTATAAATCTTAAATTTATCAAGAGCCTCATCCTTGGAATGCAACAAATAAACATAGCAAAATCTAGAACAATCATCTATGTATGTGACTACATATTTTTTGTTTCCTAGAGATGGTGATGCATGAAAATCACATAAATCGCTATATAGAATGGTTGCCTAGTAATCTTAGTAAGCGTACAAGTTCTACATTTATCAATATTCATGTTGAATGAAGGTATTAAATCATGCTTAGACATGTTATGCAATCTTTTATAATGAACATGTCCTAAACGTGCATGCCATAGTGTAGATTTATCAACATGTGAATTCATAGATTGAGTAGATAATTCATGCTCACAATTCATGTAAAGAGAAGAAACAATTTTATTAAGACTTAACTTGAACATTCCATTACACAAGTATCCTTTACCAACAAATATACCACCCTTTGATAATACATAGTTATCGGCTTCATACACTTGCCGATAACCTTGTTTATTCAAAATAGTACCCGACACAATATTTTTTCTAATATTTGGTACAAACAGAACATTACTAAGAACAACAGTTTTTCCCGAAGAGAATTCTAACTCTACTCGGCCTAGTCCTGGGATTGGGGCAGTTGACTCGTCTCCCATGTGAAGAACTCTTCCTTCACTTGTAGCTGCAAATGATTTGAACAATCCCTTGTCTCTACAAACATGTGTCGTAGCACCGGAGTCAATCCACCATGAAATCTCATCATCCTGCATAGCAAACATTTCAGAAAAATTAGAAACATAATCTATATTAGAGTATGTATCTAACTTAGTTTCTAAACTTGAAACTAACGATTTCTGACCTTGAGATTTCTGCTCTTGGGTTTTAGTACCAAAAGCATTGCCTTGGGCCTTCTCGCTCTTCCCCTTTCCTACGGCAATCACGCTTGAAGTGCCCCGCCTTTCCGCAAGTCCAACAAACATTTCCTTTCGAAGGATACTTCTTATTAGGACCTTTGCTAGCATAATCATTTGGCCTTTTCTTGCCCTTGTTCTTGTTCATCTTTTGAGAACTAGCCTCCATCACATTCACTTTAGGTGAAGTTTCATCCACTTCCATCGTGTCCTTTTCCCGCACACGAAGTTCCTCTTCCATTCGCAATTCCTTTGCGAGTTCCACAAGAGACATCTCTTCCTTTTTGTGCTTCAAGGTACGTCGGAAGTCCTTCCATGCTGGTGGTAATTTGTCAATTATACTTGACACCGAGATGGCTTCATCCATTTTCAATTTTCGTTGAGCAAATTGCCCCAAGATATGCTGTATCTCATGGAACTGTTCCATCACAGGACGAGAATCCACCATCTTGTAGTTGTTGAAATTACTAACAAGAAACTTGACGCTCGAGGCGTCCTCAGCCATATATTTGGATTCAAGTGTATCCCATAACTCTTTTGCAGACTCAACGTTTTGATATAAATCAAATAGAAGATCGGACATACCGTTGAGGATATGTCCTCTAGCGATGTAGTCGTCGTTTTCCCATCTGCTTCTATCACGGAATGCAACCACCGGTGCGTCATCTCCAACTTCAGGGCATGGTGTAGACAACATGTACACCACCTTCAAATTCGTTAGTAGAAAGTGCATCTTCCTCCTCCAACGCCAAAAATCGGTTCCTTCAAACTTGTCCAACTTCTGAAACTGGTGCAGCATCTCTCGCACGCTCGCCATTGATTATCGAAATATTGATTTCGTTTGTAGTTGTTGGGTCGTCTTCTTTCTTTACTTGACAGCAACAAGTTGGCACAGGGTCTTCAATGGGAGCAAATAACTTCGTCAGAATGTAGCTTTCTTCTTTGTAGTACAAACGGTCCCTTAGATATCAGTTTGGATCACGTAAATTCGCTGTCCGAAATCAATATTTCCACCCTTATACTTATGCCTTGGGTTACAGGAAACTTGAAGTGAGATATAATCCAAAATGAGAAACACTGTGTTTTCAGGTAGGAAAAACACAACAAGCTTAGGGTTTGAAGTAAATTAGAAATCAAAGAAGGGATTGTGATATCTAGCAATTGCACAGCAATTTTTTGTGTCTCATACATGAGAAATCGATCTCAATGTATAGCCCAGCAATCAGATACGAGCAGGAGCCGCGACTGCCGACTGAGCAGTCGCGTTCCGCGCGTTTCCCTTCATCATTAGCTCGCCGCGTTATACCTTGACATTATGTTAATGTTTGAAGCAAACGCGGCACGACATAATGTCAAGGCCAAACACGGTCGACTCTGATGTGCAGAGCCGGCCGGTTCAGCTCTGTGCTATTTCCGGAGCCGGCCGGTTCGGATCGAAACCCTAAAATCACCAACATAACATTTACCGAACTTCGCTTCTGAATTTTCAACTGCTAATCCAAAAATCAAAACAATCAAAAGAAGTATAGATAATTTCACGTGCCTGCTCTTCATTTTTTTCTTTACGCCTCACAGCCAAGCCTTCTTTTTTGCTGAGGAACGTAGTGCTGAGCGTTTTGTGCGTCGAGTATGCATCTGATTGATGTTTATTTATACAAAAAAATTAAAAATAAATGATAATCACATGTCAATCATATGAGTTACAACTCATGAAACAAATGTATTAAGTGATTAAAATGTCATCAAAGAGGACGCGAAAAAATTAAAAATAAATGATAATCACATGTCAACCATATGAGTTACAACTCATGAAACAAATATATTAAGTGATTAAAATGTCTTCCCTGCCTCTCCCTCCCCTCTTCCTCTATTCCCGGCCCTCTTCTCCCCACCTCACCCGGCTGCCACCTCCTTTTCCTCCATCTATGCGGATTCGGTTGATCTTTTTTGATCCGAGGGATGTGGAGCTGCTGGAGGTCTGGTAGTGTGTTGGTGTTTGACGGTGGGTGGGAGGGATCAGTGGGATGCTTGTGGTGGGTGGAAGTTTTGGAGATGTGGCTTTTGGGTAAATATGGGCGGTTGGGGTATAGGTGATGGCGGCGGTTGGTGTTTGTTAAGACACTGTGTATAGATTTTTTTCTCGGTTTTTTCTTTTCTCGTGTTTCTTGTTTTTTAGTTTTAGATTTAGTGGTAGTCTTATTTGGCTGCACTTGTTGTATTTGTTGCTTTCCGGTCTTCGGTGGGCAGGTCACCTCTCGCGGTGTGAGGCGAAGTGGAGCATCTCACTGCTCCCGGCTAGTTAACTTGTCCTAGCTTTCAAGTCCTCTTTGTTGCCTTTTATGGAGTTCAGGTGGCGTGCTACCATTGGCAAGAAGTCGGTTTATGAAGCTCACTTGTGCAGCCTTGTCTAGTGTTTCAGTGGAAATTGGCTAGTGCTTCATCGTCGTTTCGGAGTTGACTGACGAGTCACTTCTTTTGTTTGGCCAATTTGGCATGGCTTGGACTTTGGAGCGTGAAGATGACTTAGCAGTGGATGGATTGATTAACTGTGCTCGGATTACTTTTCTTCTTTAGATGTTCGGTTCCTATACTAGTTGGTCGTCTGTTTTGCTGTTGTTGTTTTTCTTTTCCTTTAGGTTTTTGTATGTCATTTTCTTCTATAAAAAGGCAACTTTTTGGCATGTCTTTTTTTGGGATGAATTTTGGCATGTCTTAGAGAAGTTAATATTTTTTTTGATAAAAGTAGCACCAAAGCTACAAACAGAAAAGAGGACTTGAATTAACTAGATAAGCAAGCCAATCTTGGACAGCAATCTAGTCTCGTCCAGCTCCAATTATGATTTAAAACTCTTTTAGCAATGAGATCTGCGACGACGTTTGCCTCTCTTCTAATAAGGACGACTGATGGACGCACAGTCGTTATGTGCAAACGTCAAAAATAATATTTATAAAATTCCGCTACTCGCGACTTTACTACTGGGTAGCAAGTGGTAAGTAGGGGTCGAACCCAAGAGAATCAGTGGAATAGATGTTCTTTGAAGGGGTTGTCCAGCGAAAGAGCGTGTTTTAAGTCAGTTGGTTGGTTTTAAAGCTACCAGCTAAGTGATTGATTGATTGATTGGATGGTTGGTTGGTTTTAATACTGGAAAGTAAATTGCAGTTTATAATCAAAGAGAAATGTTCGGTTTCAGGGGTCTTGTATTATATCCTGTTTATCATTGACTTTTAGTGAATCGTCTAAGTATTCAAACGGTGTATCAAGGCCATTCCAAGCACTCGATTTGCGTACACTGTCTAGCCTATTCCTAGGACATATAGCAATTATTCTACTTAGACTAATACTCCATTCCCGGTTATATTAGCCTACATGCATCCATTTAATCCCTTTGGCCCAGTTTTCAAATGGTTTTTAAGATAGTCGACCTCTTCAGATAAGTTTATTCATTTAATCCCTTTGGCCCAGTTTTTAAATGGTCCACTTACCCGAGTGTGATCACGAATATCTAAGGAAGAGTTTACGAATTTGGACCCCTATGGTCACATTCCCAAATGGTTTACTTTACCTTAGACATTCTAACTTTTATATATGGCACATAGAATAAGTGTTGAATACTAATTCGAGACACTAAGTTAATAGTCTAAAACATTTTATAATACAAGTGCGCCCCTTCTACCGAACTATTAGTTTAGCTACTATTCATCGCGCTAAACATTATAACTAAGGAAATAAAACAGTTGATTAAATACTAAGAATTACTTACAACCGTTGAAGCGCCAAGGGAGCTATCCTTTATTTCCAAAGCCAAACTTACAATTACAAACTTTAGAGAGAGAAGTGTTTTTTACAAGTGAGGGATGATTTGAATGAGGGGAGGAGCTCCTCCTTTTATAGCCAAAATGGGAGGAGATGGGTGGTGGAGATGGATGCACATGTCTTTTGATCCAAGGGAGGAGAAGAGGAGGAAGGAGGAGGAGACATGTGGAGGAGCAAAAAGCCGCCGGTCACCATGGGTGGAGGAGCCGCCGGTTGCCGGTGGTGGAAGGAGGAGGAGGGGTGGCTTTGGCCACCTCTTGCCCAAGTGGTCGGTCATCTTGCCCTAATGTGAGTTTTGTACAGTTTTGTGCAGTCTTTTCACAAAACTGTCAATGTGTTTTCTTCCCCGGACTGTCTTAATTCCTCTCCTGATTCTTCTGATTAATTTGTTATGAGTGCTTCAACGTCACGATCCTTGATATTTCTTCAGTCGGCATATGATCTTGATCTTGGATTGACTCGTAACATCTTTTCTGCTCTAAAAGCTCCTCTTTAGTATGTATTCTCTCTAAGCTCTTAATTACCCTGCAAAAATATATCTGAACTAACAAGCAAAAGTTAAATAGACAAAATGTCTAAATAAGGGGGTTATACTGTGTTTATGATTCGTATAACTTTGGTCCATCAGATTACCCCCCACTTTTAGTTGTTCATCCCGAACAATGCTATTAAAGGGCTGTACTATAAGTTGGCTTTGAAATATGAAAATTAGACTGTGGTACTCGATCTATCCTAATTCATGCATTGCTTACTTATTACCAAATTAAACTGCGTAACTAAATAGAAGAAACTTAATACTTGTACCTCCGTGCTGAGATGCAAATTATATTGGATGTCTCGGGAGATAGCCCTTTTTAGGCTTCTGGACTGCAATCTTGGGATCGTCTCGCACTATATGGTTTTCTTGTAGCTTTCTCTAGCACATGATTCGATTCGGGTTTCAGTGAGTTGAGCCTTTTTGATTTTCTTCTTTGGCGAGGGATTGCTTTTTTGTTGTAGTGAATCGGCCTTTGGCCTTTGATTTGACTTTTTGAGTGCTTCACTTTTGCTCGGTTAAAACCTTCACAATTTTGGGCCTTTGGCCTCTTTTGATTTTCTTCTTTGAGTTTTTCGCCTTTTTGTGACTGCTAGTCCATTTTCTCAAGCCTTTTTGGGAGGTCCAATCATCGCCCGCAAGCCTATGGAAATACCTCCCCGCTCCTCTCGTCTTTGTCGTTTTGCGCGGGTCAAGATGAGGGTCGCTCATCTATTTTCTCGGCTATTTTGACTAGAGAGAGGACGGTCTGATTCCCGTCCTCGCCTTTGCATAGATGCTTCTTGGCGGAGTTGACTTCAATTATTCACTGAAAACCCAAAGTGCAGCCTCCACTGACTTCGAAAACCATATAGTTTGATCTGATCCTTTGATTGCTTGCCAAGCCTCTCTAGGGCAGTTTATATCAACTCCACATCCCTAGTTATCTCAGCACAAAGGACAAATGGAAAGTTACATTCTAAGTTTTTAAACAGTTGAATTTTCACAAGGTTAATCATGAATTATGATTTATCTTTTTCACATTCTTAAGTTCATATTTTCAAAAAGATACTATTACTAAAAAAGAAAAAACAGCTGCATGTTATTTATGTACATAGGTGATTCTCACCCCCCACTTTTGAACGAAGGCGTGCCTTAGTTCAAAAGTCATGCAAGCTTAAAACTAAATACTGAATTTAAATGACAGAAATTAAAGTGCGGAAAAGTACGATAGTGTCGGGTTACCTCCCGACCAGTGCACTTGTTTAACGTCGTTGGCTCGACAGTACCTCGTTGTGGATTACTGGTTTGGGTCCCATGGGTGGCTGAGGTCGTACTTTGCCACCGTTCCAGTGTTGCTTCTTCCTGACTTCTTGCCGGATGTTGTGTTCTGGTCAGGACTCCTTTGTTTCGGGATTTTTTCCTTCCAATACCCCGAAGGGGGCGAGGGACCTTTCACTACTAGCCTTTTGAAGTTTTTGTATTTGGGACTGCCTAGTCCAGTTGCGGCATAGCAATGCTCCATCAAGGGGTCATTCTGCAGAGGTGCTTTTCCAATTCTCCTTTGAGATTCTTCATTGATCGCACAGTTTGCTGCGACTTGCTCATTGATTAAGGGGAAAAGTCGGGAAGGCCTCATGAGGCTTGGTTCTGCCTCGTTATGTTGGTTCGTGAGGAACTGATCGTAGATAGTTTCAGCTGCCTGGGTAATGATAGTCGGGTATGGCATGGGCAGCTCGTCAGTGGTGTTCTGGACTCCTACTTCGTTGCTTCCGGTGCTTTCCATGTCTGATTCCTCAGACGGTTCAGGAGTCTCTTCTGACGGTTCGGTGGTTTCTTCTTTGTTATCCTGGTAGTCATGGTGACTTTCTTCGCGAGACATGGTTGTTTTGAAGTACGTAACGATTCAAAGAACTTTATCCGATGGCTGATTCCCCGGCAACGGCGCCAATTTTTGATGGACGCACAGTCGTTATGTGCAAACGTCAAAAATAATATTTATAAAAGTCCGCTACTCGCGACTTTACTACTGGGTAGCAACTGGTAAGTAGGGGTCGAACCCAAGAGAATCAGTGGAATAGATGTTTTTTGAGGGGGTTGTCCAGCGAAAGAGCGTGTTTTAAGTCGGTTGGTTGGTTTTAAAGCTACCAGCTAAGTGATTGATTGATTGATTGGATGGTTGGTTGGTTTTAATACTGGAAAGTAAATTGCAGTTTATAATCAAAGAGAAATGTTCGGTTTCAGGGGTCTTGTATTATATCCTGTTTATCATTGACTTTTAGTGAATCGTCTAAGTATTCAAACGGTGTATCAAGGCCATTCCAAGCACTCGATTTGCGTACACTCTCTAGCCTATTCCTAGGACATATAGCACTTATTCTACTTAGACTAATACTCCATTCCTGGTTATATTAGCCTACATGCATCCATTTAATCCCTTTGGCCCAGTTTTCAAATGGTTTTTAAGATAGTCGACCTCTTCAGATAAGTTTATTCATTTAATCCCTTTGGCCCAGTTTTTAAATGGTCCACTTACCCGAGTGTGATCACGAATATCTAAGGAAGAGTTTACGAATTTGGACCCCTATGGTCACATTCCCAAATGGTTTACTTTACCTTAGACATTCTAACTTTTATATATGGCACATAGAATAAGTGTTGAATACTAATTCGAGACACTAAGTTAATAGTCTAAAACATTTTATAATACAAGTGCGCCCCTTCTACCGAACTATTAGTTTAGCTACTATTCATCGCGCTAAACATTATAACTAAGGAAATAAAACAGTTGATTAAATACTAAGAATTACTTACAACCGTTGAAGCGCCAAGGGAGCTATCCTTTATTTCCAAAGCCAAACTTACAATTACAAACTTTAGAGAGAGAAGTGTTTTTTACAAGTGAGGGATGATTTGAATGAGGGGAGGAGCTCCTCCTTTTATAGCCAAAATGGGAGGAGATGGGTGGTGGAGATGGATGCACATGTCTTTTGATCCAAGGGAGGAGAAGAGGAGGAAGGAGGAGGAGACATGTGGAGGAGCAAAAAGCCGCCGGTCACCATGGGTGGAGGAGCCGCCGGTTGCCGGTGGTGGAAGGAGGAGGAGGGGTGGCTTTGGCCACCTCTTGCCCAAGTGGTCGGTCATCTTGCCCTAATGTGAGTTTTGTACAGTTTTGTGCAGTCTTTTCACAAAAGTGTCAATGTGTTTTCTTCCCCGGACTGTCTTAATTCCTCTCCTGATTCTTCTGATTAATTTGTTATGAGTGCTTCAACGTCAGGATCCTTGATATTTCTTCAGTCGGCATATGATCTTGACCTTGGATTGACTCGTAACATCTTTTCTGCTCTAAAAGCTCCTCTTTAGTATGTATTCTCTCTAAGTTCTTAATTACCCTGCAAAAATATATCTGAACTAACAAGCAAAAGTTAAATAGACAAAATGTCTAAATAAGGGGGTTATATTGTGTTTATGATTCGTATAACTTTGGTCCATCAGATTACCCCCCACTTTTAGTTGTTCATCCCGAACAATGCTATTAAAGGGCTGTACTATAAGTTGGCTTTGAAATATGAAAATTAGACTGTGGTACTCGATCTATCCTAATTCATGCATTGCTTACTTATTACCAAATTAAACTGCGTAAATAAATAGAAGAAACTTAATACTTGTACCTCCGTGCTGAGATGCAAATTATATTGGATGTCTCGGGAGATAGCCCTTTTTAGGCTTCTGGACTGCAATCTTGGGATCGTCTCGCACTATATGGTTTTCTTGTAGCTTTCTCTAGCACATGATTCGATTCGGGTTTCAGTGAGTTGAGCCTTTTTTATTTTCTTCTTTGGCGAGGGATTGCTTTTTTGTTGTAGTGAATCGGCCTTTGGCCTTTGATTTGACTTTTTGAGTGCTTCACTTTTGCTCGGTTAAAACCTTCACAATTTTGGGCCTTTGGCCTCTTTTGATTTTCTTCTTTGAGTTTTTCGCCTTTTTGTGACTGCTAGTCCATTTTCTCAAGCCTTTTTGGGAGGTCCAATCATCGCCCGCAAGCCTATGGAAATACCTCCCCGCTCCTCTCGTCTTTATCGTTTTGCGCGGGTCAAGATGAGGGTCGCTCATCTATTTTCTCGGCTATTTTGACTAGAGAGAGGACGGTTTGATTCCCGTCCTCGCCTTTGCATAGATGCTTCTTGGCGGAGTTGACTTCAATTATTCACTGAAAACCCAAAGTGCAGCCTCCACTGACTTCGAAAACCATATAGTTTGATCTGATCCTTTGATTGCTTGCCAAGCCTCTCTAGGGCAGTTTATATCAACTCCACATCCCTAGTTATCTCAGCACAAAGGACAAATGGAAAGTTACATTCTAAGTTTTTAAACAGTTGAATTTTCACAAGGTTAATCATGAATTATGATTTATCTTTTTCACATTCTTAAGTTCATATTTTCAAAAAGATACTATTACTAAAAAAGAAAAAACAGCTGCATGTTATTTATGTACATAGGTGGTTATCACCCCCCACTTTTGAACGAAGGCGTGCCTTAGTTCAAAAGTCATGCAAGCTTAAAACTAAATACTGAATTTAAATGACAGAAATTAAAGTGCGGAAAAGTAAGATAGTGTCGGGTTACCTCCCGACCAGTGCACTTGTTTAACGTCGTTGGCTCGACAGTACCTCGTTGTGGATTACTGGTTTGGGTCCCATGGGTGGCTGAGGTCGTACTTTGCCACCGTTCCAGTGTTGCTTCTTCCTGACTTCTTGCCGGATGTTGTGTTCTGGTCAGGACTCCTTTGTTTCGGGATTTTTTCCTTCCAATACCCCGAAGGGGGCGAGGGACCTTTCACTACTAGCCTTTTGAAGTTTTTGTATTTGGGACTACCTAGTCCAGTTGCGGCATAGCAATGCTCCATCAAGGGGTCATTCTGCAGAGGTGCTTTTCCAATT
This sequence comes from Rhodiola kirilowii, assembly GCA_033675215.1. NCBI lineage: Eukaryota > Viridiplantae > Streptophyta > Magnoliopsida > Saxifragales > Crassulaceae > Rhodiola > Rhodiola kirilowii. The sequence continues at coordinate 20,253,025 of CM066201.1, forward strand.
CTCCTTTGAGATTCTTCATTGATCGCACAGTTTGCTGCGACTTGCTCATTGATTAAGGGGAAAAGTCGGGAAGGCCTCATGAGGCTTGGTTCTGCCTCGTTATGTTGGTTCATGAGGAACTGATCGTAGATAGTTTCAGCTGCCTGGGTAATGATAGTCGGGTATGGCATGGGCAGCTCGTCAGTGGTGTTCTGGACTCCTACTTCGTTGCTTCCGGTGCTTTCCATGTCTGATTCCTCAGACGGTTCAGGAGTCTCTTCTGACGGTTCGGTGGTTTCTTCTTCGTTATCCTGGTAGTCATGGTGACTTTCTTCGTGAGACATGGTTGTTTTGAAGTACGTAACGATTCAAAGAACTTTATCCGATGGCTGATTCCCCGGCAACGGCGCCAATTTTTGATGGACGCACAGTCGTTATGTGCAAACGTCAAAAATAATATTTATAAAAGTCCGCTACTCGCGACTTTACTACTGGGTAGCAAGTGGTAAGTAGGGGTCGAACCCAAGAGAATCAGTGGAATAGATGTTCTTTGAGGGGGTTGTCCAGCGAAAGAGCGTGTTTTAAGTCGGTTGGTTGGTTTTAAAGCTACCAGCTAAGTGATTGATTGATTGATTGGATGGTTGGTTGGTTTTAATACTGGAAAGTAAATTGCAGTTTATAATCAAAGAGAAATGTTCGGTTTCAGGGGTCTTGTATTATATCCTGTTTATCATTGACTTTTAGTGAATCGTCTAAGTATTCAAACGGTGTATCAAGGCCATTCCAAGCACTCGATTTGCGTACACTGTCTAGCCTATTCCTAGGACATATGGCACTTATTCTACTTAGACTAATACTCCATTCCCGGTTATATTAGCCTACATGCATCCATTTAATCCCTTTGGCCCAGTTTTCAAATGGTTTTTAAGATAGTCGACCTCTTCAGATAAGTTTATTCATTTAATCCCTTTGGCCCAGTTTTTAAATGGTCCACTTACCCGAGTGTGATCACGAATATCTAAGGAAGAGTTTACGAATTTGGACCCCTATGGTCACATTCCCAAATGGTTTACCTTAGACATTCTAACTTTTATATATGGCACATAGAATAAGTGTTGAATACTAATTCGAGACACTAAGTTAATAGTCTAAAACATTTTATAATACAAGTGCGCCCCTTCTACCGAACTATTAGTTTAGCTACTATTCATCGCGCTAAACATTATAACTAAGGAAATAAAACAGTTGATTAAATACTAAGAATTACTTACAACCGTTGAAGCGCCAAGGGAGCTATCCTTTATTTCCAAAGCCAAACTTACAATTACAAACTTTAGAGAGAGAAGTGTTTTTTACAAGTGAGGGATGATTTGAATGAGGGGAGGAGCTCCTCCTTTTATAGCCAAAATGGGAGGAGATGGGTGGTGGAGATGGATGCACATGTCTTTTGATCCAAGGGAGGAGAAGAGGAGGAAGGAGGAGGAGACATGTGGAGGAGCAAAAAGCCGCCGGTCACCATGGGTGGAGGAGCCGCCGGTTGCCGGTGGTGGAAGGAGGAGGAGGGGTGGCTTTGGCCACCTCTTGCCCAAGTGGTCGGTCATCTTGCCCTAATGTGAGTTTTGTACAGTTTTGTGCAGTCTTTTCACAAAACTGTCAATGTGTTTTCTTCCCCGGACTGTCTTAATTCCTCTCCTGATTCTTCTGATTAATTTGTTAAGAGTGCTTCAACGTCAGGATCCTTGATATTTCTTCAGTCGGCATATGATCTTGACCTTGGATTGACTCGTAACATCTTTTCTGCTCTAAAAGCTCCTCTTTAGTATGTATTCTCTCTAAGCTCTGAATTACCCTACAAAAATATATCTGAACTAACAAGCAAAAGTTAAATAGACAAAATGTCTAAATAAGGGGGTTATACTGTGTTTATGATTCGTATAACTTTGGTCCATCAACGACCTTCCATTCCATATGGCGATGCAAAAATTGCATACTGAGCTTAAACCAATCCTCCTGAGCCACACGGATATTAGGAGAGACATTGAGGCATTTAACAACTTCAGCAGAATCTGATTCAAATATAACTTTGCTCGCCTTAATTGATTCAGCCAACCTGAAGCTCTCCAGAAGACCTATACCTTCGCATCTAGAGCTATTGTGAATACCACAAGTTCTGAGAGCTTTAATAGCCAGGACATTACAGGAGGAATCCCTAGCAATGATCCCTATGCCTCCTCCCACACTATCCCTCAGCGATGCATCACAGTTTATTTTAACAAATCCAGCCGGAGGCTTTCTCCACCTGAACTCAGAATTAAATAAGAAACGCATACTAGAAAGATACTTGGAATCATTCTGCTCAAAGGCTCTCGATTGATTTGTAACTCTGTAGACAATTTCATTGAGAGTGTATCCAATTTCTGCGTGTTTCAACTTATTTCGGTTATACCAAAGAAGCCATAGCGAAACTAACACCAGCTGCCTCTTTCTGCTGGTGTGATGAATCCAACTATATTGAAGAATATCAGCAAAAGAAGTGGCCTCAGGCAGCCTACAAAGGTCTGTAACTCCCAGCTGATCCCAAACTGCTCTCGCGAACCAACAATGAAGGAAGGTATGGGCATATGTTTCGATTTTATAACCACATTGAATACAGCTAACATTCTTAACCAACCCACGCTTATGCAAACTGATACCTGCAGGCAGAGCAGAGTGGAAGTCGCGCCAACAAAATTTTTTGACTTTCCTTGGAACAGCCAACTTCCAATAGGCGTGCCAAAATTTTTGGCGCTGAGAGTAATCTGAGCAACCTATATCTTGACTGCTATCCAAACCAAGAGTTCTTGTCATCAATCTATAAGCACTGCTTAGCACAAAGACTCCATCAGGATTTGTTGTCCACCTGATATTCCCATTCTGATCTTGGACAGAGCCAAACCTCAACACTTCAAAACCTTTAACAATACTTCTCCAACAGAAAGAAGGTTTGTACCCTGGGCTGCAGAAAAATATGTCCGAACTATGGGAGTATTTAGCCTTATAGATTTTAGAAACCAGCAACTCAGGTTGAGTATATAACCTCCACGCCTGTTTAGCGAGAAAGGCAAGGTTAATACACTTGAGGTCCTTGAAGCCTAATCCTCCCATATCCTTCTCTTGACAAAGAGTCTGAGCTTTCACCCAATGGACTGGGTTTTTGATAGACGAATTGGACCACCAATACCTTCTTATAGAACTGTGCATCTTCTTTATAGTGTCTTCAGGCAGCTGAAAGCAATTCATGGCATATTGGGAAAGCGCCTGAAGCACAACTTTGATCAGAACTTCCTTACCTCCTGAAGACAGATTCTTAGCTTTCCAACCTTCAGTCTTATTCCAGAATTTGTCAATAATTCCTGAGAAGTTAAGGGTTAACTTTCTTTTGAGAGAAAGCGGGAGGCCCAAATATTTCTCATGATGGCTAACAAGTTTCACAGACAATTGAGCTTGGATATTGTTCCTGGTTGACTCAATGACATTGGGAGATAGAACAATCTCAGATTTGTTGTAGTTCACGGCCTGACCAGATATACGTTCGTAATTCCTCAGAAGAGAAGATAAAGCTTCTGCAGTGTTAGCTCCAACTCTAAACAGTAGCAAACAGTCATCCGCAAACATTAGGTGAGTGACTGAAGGAGCTCCTCTGCTAACTTTAATGCCTTCGATGCTCCTGTCCACCTGAAGATTTAACAGACTGTAGTTCAACCATTCAGAACAAAGGATGAATAAATAGGGAGAAAGGGGATCACCCTGTCTCAGCCCTCTTTCAGGCACTACAAGCTGCGTTAATTTCCCGTTGATGCGGATGGTATATCGAACGCTAGAAACGTATCTTATAATCATATTCACCCATCTTTCTTCAAAGCCAAATTTCCTCAGCAGGAGCTTCAGATAGCGCCACTTAACCCTATCATATGCCTTGGACATGTCTAATTTTAAAGATCCATACCCCTTTCTCCCATGTCTGGTGTTCTTTATAAAATGGGCTGTCTCATGGGCAATGAGGAAATTATCAGTTATCAGCCTACCTTTAACAAACGCAGATTGCGCAGGGCTGATAATATCCGGAAGAATTTGTTGTAACCTATTAACGATAACTTTAGCCACTGTTTTAGAAACAACACTTGTTAGGCTGATGGGCCGATACTCCTCCATTCTTGTAGTAGACCTCTGTTTGGGGATGAGAACTATAAGGGTTTCATTGATACCTGGAGGAATGACACCTTTGTTTAAGATATTAAAGCAGGCCTCAGTGAAATCCCTTTTAATAATATTCCAGTACTTTTGAAATAAGCTAGCAGGAAACCCATCTCATCCCGGCGCTTTGAACGGGTAGAGCTGGAAGAGAGCTGACTTTAATTCGCTTTCTGTATAAGGATCCATCAACACCCTATTATGATCTTCTGAGACAGCCCTAGGAATACACTGGAGAGAGGCAGTAATTTCTGAATCAGACAAGCGGATGTTAGAAGAAAAAATGTCCTGAAAATATGACACAGCCACTCTCTCTATTTCAGCCGAACTTGAACAACTACTCCCATCTTTGTCAAGCAGGGAACTAATGATGTTTGTTCTTTTCCTAGCATTGGCTTTAAGATGGAAAAACCTTGTGTTATTGTCTCCTTCACTCAACCACGCAATTCTAGACCGTTGCACCCATATGGTTTCTTCTCTAATAAACCATTCGTCAATCTCATTAGCTAAATACTTTTCTTTTTCAGAAGTCAATTTAGTACGCACGCCTTGTCTAACTTCAAAGAGATCCTTCTTCAGCTTCCGAAGCTTGTTGCCCACATTACCAAACTCTGTTTTATTCCAAACTTTTAGCTGATTGGAGAGATGAGTGAGTTTATCAGACATGCTGCCATTCGAGGTCCAATTCTTAATAATTGTTTCTTCAATACTAGCATCCCTCATCCACATGGATTCAAATCTGAAAGGTTTCTCCTGCGTACTAGAAATCCCGTCCATGCTGAGTAACAGAGGGCAGTGATATGAATGGTGTGAGACCAAATGTTGAATAATGGTATTTGGGTAACTGTCTATTGAAGGAGCCCACTGCACTGTCGTTAAGGTGCAATGTTCTCTGTACAAATAAATTTATATTTTCCGCTACGCGCAACTACACTACTGGGTAGCAAGTGGTAAGTAGGGGTCGAACCCAAGGGAATTAGAGGGATACGTTGTTCTTTAAGGGATTTGTACAGGATGGGAGCGTGTTTTAAGGTTGATTGAGATTTTAGCGGTTATGACTAAGTGACTTTTTTTGGTTGTTTTTGGGTTTTGAGTGCAGAAAAGTAAATTACATAAAAGTAAATACAGAAATTAAAATACTGAAAATAAAAGAAAGACTTACAGTGGGTGATGCGTGATTTGCGAGTCCTCCGGTAGATGAGCGGTTGGTGATTGGAGTGATTAAGGCAGTTATACTAGGAAAGTAAATACATGGGGGTTTTGTAATTCAAGGGAAACATTCGGTTTCAGGGGCCTTGTATCATAGCCTGTTTATTATTTTAGTAACCTTTCTAAGTATTCAAACGTGAATCAAGGCCATTCCAAGCACTCGACTTGCAACACTGTCTAGCCTTTTGCAAAAGTGTTCGAAAGTGAATCGAGGCCATTCCAAGCACTCAACTTGCAACACCGTCTAGTCTTTTGCAAAAGTCGTAGAGCACTTGTTCTACTTAGACTAATACCCCATTCCAAGGTATATTAGCCTGTGTGCATCCATTTGGATTATCTTTCCCGATTTATCCAAATGGTGTTTTAGAAAGATCAAACTCCTCAGATAAGCTTTGCCATTCCAAGCATCCACTTATCCGAGTATGTTTACGAATCCCCACGGAAGAGCTTTGCCATTCCAAGCATCCACTCAACCTTGGAAATTCTGATCTAATAAATGGCACATAGAACAAGTCTAATTTGGTGGGTTTTACTGTGTTTTTGATTCGTATAATTATGGTCCATCAGATCACCCCACACTTTTAGTTGTTCGTCCCGAACAATGCTATTAAAGGGCGGCACTCTAAGTTTGGTTTTAAAATATGAAAATTAGACTGTGGGACTCGATTTATCCTAATTCATGCATTGCTTACTTATTACTAAATTGAACTGTATAAATAAATAGAAGAAACTTGATACTTGTACCTCCGTGCTGAGATGCAAATTATTCTGGATGTTTCGGGAGATAGCCCTTTTTAGGCTCCTGGACTGCAACCTCGGGACCGTCTCTCACTATATGGTTTCCTTGTAGCTTTCTCTAGCACGTGATTCGGTTCGGGTTTCAATGGTTTGAGTATTTTTTGTTTCTTTTGGTGAGGGACTGCTTTTTGTAGTGAATCGGCCTTTGGCCTTTGATTTGACTCTTTGAGTACTTCACTTTTTGTTCGGTTAAAACCTTCACAATTTTGGGCCTTTGGCCTCTTGATTTGCTTCTTTGAGCTTTTTGCGTCTTTGTGACTTGCTAGTCCATTTTCTCAAGCCTTTTTGGGAGGTCCAATCATCGTCCGCAAGCCTATGGAAATACCTCCCCGCTCCTCTCATCCTTGTCGTTTCGCGCGGGTCAAGATGAGGGTCGCTCATCTATTTTCTTGGCTACTTTGACTAGAGAGAGAACGGTCTGATTCCCGTCCTCGCCTTTTTTTCTTTTTGCATAAACACTGCATGGCGGAGATGACTTCAATCTTCACTGAAACCCGAAGTGCAGTCTCCACTGACTTCGAAAACCATATAGTTTGATTCGATCCTTCGATTGCTCGCCAAGCCTTTCTAGGGCATTTCTATCAACTCCACATCCCTAGTTTATCTCAGCACAAAGGGACAAATGAGAAGTTACGTTCTAAGTTTTTAGACAGTTGAATTTTCACAAGGTAAATGCACAAATTTTAGATCTATCTTTTTCACATTCTTAAGTTCATATTTTCAAAAAAGATAATCTTAAAAAAGAAAAAGAAAAACATGTTATTTATTTATTTACACATGCGGATCTCACCCCACACTTTTGAACGAAGTCGTGCCTTTCAGCACTACTTAGTTCAAAAGCCATGCAAGCAGACAGTTACGAGAAAGAAATGATATTAAGGAAAAGGGAAAAACAGAACTCCCTTTAAGGTGTCGAGTTAACGACATGGCTCGAGGCTGGATAATCGAGGGAGTTCGTCTGGGGCCTTGAACTCTTAGCGTAGCCCTGACTGGCTTAATGTTGCACCCAAGTCCGATTCCTGAATAGTCAAGTCTTCTATGCACCAAGTGGGTGAGAGCGACTTATTGAAAAAGTAAAATACAAAAAATAAAAGATGGAAAATTAAAGTGCGGAAAGTAAGATAGTGTCGGGTTACCTCCCGACCAGTGCACTTGTTTAACGTCGTTGGCTCGACAGTACCTTATTCCTGGATCACTGGTTGGGGTCCCATGGGTGGCTTAGGTCGTATTTCTGTGTTATCAAATTAATCTCGTCATGGTAATGTTTGACTCGCTGCCCATTCACCATGAATTTTCTTCCATCGTCCGGGCTTTCCAACTCTACTGCCCCATGGTTGAATACCTTAGTTATTGTGAAGGGGCCGATCCATCTAGATTTGAGCTTCCCGGGTATCAATTTCAGTCGCGAGGAGAAGACCAGCACTTGTTGTCCCTCTTCAAATGAGCGTCGGAGGATGAATTTGTCATGATATAATTTGGTCCGCGCCTTATAGTCCGTTTGCCCTTCATAGGCCTCAAGCCGCAATTCCTCAAGCTCACACAGATTAAGTTTCCTATCTAGTCCGGCAGCCCTTAAATCTGGATTGCAATGCTTGAGCGCCCAATAAGCTTTGTGCTCTATTTCCACCGGAAGGTGGCATGCCTTCCCATAAACAAGCCGGAAGGGGGAGGTTCCAATTGGCGTTTTGTATGCCGTCCGATAGGCCCAAAGAGCTTCATCAAGCCTCTGACTCCAATCTTTTCTACCTGGCTTTACCATTTTTTCTAAAATTCCTTTGATTTCGCGGTTGGATATTTCCGCTTGACCATTGGATTGGGGATGATATGCCGTGGACGTCCGGTGGTGGACATGGTAGCGTTTTAAGGTGGTAGCCATCATGCGGTTGCAGAAATGAGTTCCTTGGTCGCTTATTATGGCCTTGGGTACCCCGTACCTACAAAACAAGTTAGTGCGCAAAAATTCTATGACAGTCTTGGCATCGTCGCACCTTGTGGCCTTGGCTTCTACCCATTTTGACACATAATCTACAGCAACTAAAATGTAAGTATAACCGCATGAAACTGGGAATGGTCCCATAAAATCAAGACCCCAAATGTCAAAAACATCGTTGACTAATATGGGTACTTGGGGCATTTCATTTCTAGCTGACACATTTCCTACCCTTTGACACTTATCGCACTTTTGACACTTTTCACGGGCATCTCTTAATATACTTGGCCAGAAAAAACCGCTATCTAAGATTTTTCTAGCGGTTCTCCTAGGCCCGAAGTGTCCTCCACATGCAAACTCATGGCAAAAGCTAATAACAGAAGCTATTTCATTATCGGGGATGCATCTCCTAAGTAATTGATCTGCTCCTATTTTCCATAAATAGGGATCATCCCATAAGTAATATCTAGCGTCATGCCTAAGTTTCATGCATTGTGCTTTAGTAAAAGAGGGAGGAAATGTACCTCCTACAAGGTAGTTGACGATTGACGCGTACCATGGCACCTTGGTTGAGACTGCATAGAGATGTTCGTCTGGGAATGACTCAGTTATGTGTCCTTCTTCTTCCTTTCGGACAATCCTACTTAGGTGGTCGGCCACAGTATTTTCGATCCCTTTTTTGTCCCTTATTTCCACATCGAACTCTTGCAGTAGTAATATCCACCGAATGAGTCTTGGCTTGGCCTCCTTTTTCTTCATCAGGTAACGGATGGCAGCATGGTCAGAGTAAACTATTACTTTTGCTCCAAGCAAATAGGGTCTGAATTTTTCTAGAGCGAAAACTACTGCCAAGAGTTCCTTCTCGGTGGTGGAGTAGTTTCGTTGGGCAGGATCTAGGGTTCGTGAAGCGTAGTAGATCACACCTGCCTTCTTATCAATCTTTTGGCCGAGAACTGCTCCCACAGCAAAGTCGCTTGCGTCGCACATGATTTCAAACGGCTTTTTTCAATCCGGAGTTTGGATGATGGGTGTGCTAGTAAGGGCCTTTTTGAGCTCATCAAAGGCTTCCTTGCATGCATTGTTGAATTCAAAAGAAACTTCTTTTTGGAGAAGAGTGGATAGAGGCAACGCTTTTTTGGAGAAGTCCTTGATGAATCGTCGGTAGAATCCCGCATAGGATTGGATGTCTCGGACAGTGGAGGGGTATGGTAGAGTCATGATCAGGTCTATTTTAGATTTATCCACCTTTATGCCTTCTCGTGAGACGACGTGCCCTAAGACCACTCCATGAGTTACCATGAAGTGGCATTTTTCGTAATTGAGCACGAGGTTCATTGAGACACATCGTGCCAGAATCGTGTTCAGGTTATCTAGGTAAGCGTCGAATGTATTGCCATAGATGGTGAAGTCGTCCATGAAGACTTTGATGAATTCCCCGATCATGTCTGAAAAGATGCAGGTTACTACCCTTTGGAAAGTTCCCGGGGCATTGCATAGGCCGAACGACATTCTTCTGAAAGCAAATGTACCGAATGGGCAGGTGAATGTAGTCTTCTCTTGGTCTTCAGGTGCTATGGGGATCTGGTTGTAGCCTGAGAAACCGTCCAAGAAGCAGAAATATGGCTTGCCTGCTAGTCGATCTAGCATTTGATCGATGAATGGTAGGGGAAAATGGTCTTTTCTTGTGACGGCGTTCAATTTCCTGTAGTCGATGCACATTCTCCAGCCGTTCTTGATTCTTGTTGTTACCATTTTTCCTTCGGCATCTTCCTCGACTGTAATCCCACTTTTCTTTGGGACCACGTGGACAGGACTCACCCATTGACTATCTGATATGGGATAGATAACATCCGCATCAAGTAGCTTTTGTATTTCCTTTTGGATGATCTCCATCATGATTGGGTTGAATCGTCATTGAGGCTCTCTTGATGGTTTTGCACCATCCTCAAGTAGAATACGGTGCATGCACACAGCCGGGCTGACTCCTCTCAAGTCGGCCAGTGTCCATCCAATAGCTAACTTGTGCTGTTTTAGTAATTTTATTAACCTTTGTTCCTGGCCTACTTCCAAGCCACTCTTGATGATTACTGGGAGTGTGTCATTATCCCCGAGGAAGGCGTACTTCAGATGTCCAGGCAGGGGCTTTAATTCTATTTTGGGGGCGTGCATCACCGAGGGCAGAAAAGTATTTGATTTGAATAGCTTTACCTCGTTGACTTCATATTCTGGTGTGAGAGGCTCTGAGATTGTTAAGTGAGCCACCGTTTCATGCAAGTCTTTGGTTAATTTGTATGATCGTTCGGCTCCGTTAAGTATGGCTTCTAAGGGATCAGATCTTGATTCTGATTGAATTTATTGGACCAGGTCGTCCAAAGCATCGAGAGCGTGTACTTCCTCGAATTCCACAGGGTACTTCATTGCTCGGAATATGTCAAAGCTGAATACTTCTCCTTCTACTTCCATTGAGAGCATTCCACTTCCACAGTCTTTCTTCATTTTCGATGTTTTGAGAAATGGACGACCGAGAAGGATGGGTGCATGATCAGTAGGTCCGCCATTCTCCATTTTTAAGACGTAGAAGTCTGCTGGAAATACTAATTTGCCTACTTGAACCAGGACGTCTTCTATTTTGCCCTCGGGTTGTTTGCATGACCGATCTGCTAGTTGAATAGTGAGACCGGTGGGTTTGAGTGGTCCAATCTTTAGACATGAGTAGATAGAGAAGGGAAGGACGTTGATTGATGCTCCAAAGTCTAGCATGCAGTTTGATGGACCAAAGTTATACGAGTCAGAAACACAGTAAAACCCCCTTAATTAGACTGTTTGTCTATCTAACGTCTACGTGTTAGTCCCGATATATTTTCACAGGGCATTTTAGAGACTGAAGTGAAAACACGCTAAGGAGAGGATTTTAAGCTGAAAAGATAACAAGAGTCAATCCAAGGTCAAGATCATATGCCGACTGAAGAAATATCAAGGATCCTGACGTTGAATTGACCAGAACAAATTAATCAGAAGAATCAGGAGTGGAGTAAAGACAGCCCGGAGAAGAAACACATTGACAGTTTTGTGAAAAGACTGCACAAAACTGTACAAATCTCACATTGGACAAGGATGACCGGCCACTTGAAGAAGTGGTGGCCAAGGGAGGAGCTCCTCCTCCTTGGCCACCGCCTACCGGCGGCTTGGGGTGGTGGTGACCGGCGGCTTTTGCCCCTCCTCCACATGTCACCACCACCTTCCTCCTCCTCTCCTTCCTCCACATGTGGCCATCTCCTCCATTGATTTCTTCCTCCAATCAAAATGCAACACTTGTAGCCATCTCCTCCTCCTCCCATGGCTATATAAGGAGGCCTCCTCCTCCTCATTTCACACACCTCAACTCAAATTCACTTCTCTCTCTAGAAGTTGTAATATTTGTAATGTTGTAATTTTGCTTTGGAAATAAAGGAAAACTCCCTTGGCGCTTCAACGGTTGTAAGTTTCTCTTAGTATTAATTTATTTAACTGTTGTCTTTAATTTCCTTAGTATAATGTTTAGCGCGATGAATAGTAGCTAAACTAGTAGTTCGGTCTAAGGGGCGCACTTGTATTATAAAATGTTTTAAGACTATTAAACTTAGTGTCTAGTCTAAGTATTCAAAACTTATTCTATGTGCCATATATTAAGTCAGAACGTCCATGGTTGAGGGGACGCTTGGAATGGCAAAGCTCACCATGGGGGTTCGTAAACTTGTACGGATAAGTGGATGCTTGGAATGGCAAAGCTTATCTGAGAAGTTTGACTCATCCTAAACACCATTTGGTTGATCAGGAATGATTGATCAAATGGATGCACATAGGCTAATATAACCGGGAATGGAGTATTAGTCTAAATAGAATAAGTGTTCTACGTCCTTGGAATAGGCTAGACAGTGTACGCAAATCGAGTGCTTGGAATGGCCTTGATACACCGTTTGAATACTTAGGAGAGTCACTAAAGGTCAATGATAAACAGGATATAATACAAGTCCCCTGAAACCGAACATTTCTCTTAATCATTAAAATAGTAATTTACTTTCCAGTGTTAAAATCAACCAACCAACCAATTAATCAATCAAAATAGCTGGTAGCTTTAAAACCAACCAACCGACCTTAAACACGCTCCCACGCTGCGTAATCCCCCCGAAGAACAATTATTCCCCTAGTTCCCTTGGGTTCGACCCCTACTTACCAAGTACTACCCAGTAGTATAGTTGCGAGTAGCGGACTATTATAAATTTATTTGCACAATCGCTTTGACGACAAGCGGTTCTGTCAAATTGGCGCCGTTGCCGGGGAACTAGTCATCGGATAATTGTTCTTTGAACCGTTACGCGCTTCAAAATAACCATGTCTCGCGAAGAAAGTCACCATGACTTCCAGGATGACGAAGAAATAAACCTGTACGATCAGAATGATGAGGTACAGTTTCCATTAGTCGACGATCCGGAACAACTCATCAGAAACAGAAGAGCTCGTGATAGGGAAGCAGTCAGAAGAAACCAAGAATTACCCGAGGACCGAAATGCAGCTGGTCCAGTACAACCTCCTATCCATCCCCCACGACCACAACCTCAACCTCGATACATGCCAAGAAGAGAACCCGCGTTCGATGACTACTACGGAGATAACTACTACCGTGAACCGACGATGGGCGAGTTAAATGCCCCTAATTTCGAGACACAGCCGTGGTGTGTCTATGAGAGCCCTGAATTAGAAAATATAACCATCAACGCATCAGTGGCACACAGCCTGCCAAAATTCTCAGGATCTCAAGGAGAATCTTCCGCAACTCAACTCCAACGCCTACATGGCATTTGCCAGAATCTAAAGCCCAACCGAGTAAATATGGACGACTTCAAGTTAAAAGCGTTCTATTTTTCCCTGACTGACTCGGCAAGTGACTGGTTCCTTTCATTGCCTTCCGGAAGCATTAGAACATGGGTTCAGATGCAGAAGAAATTCTTAGATAAATACTATCCGACTGGAAGAGCAATTCAAGTAAGGAAGCAACTACAGGAAATCAAACAAGGTCCCAATGAAACCATGTACGATTACCTGGAAAAGTTCAATCACCTAGAAAAGATCTGCTGTACCCTTGGACTGCCCGAGAAACTCGTCATCGAGTACCTCATTGATGGATTAAGACCACTAGACAAAATGCTCTTGGATGCCTCAGCAGGAGGGTCCATGATGAATCTGTCATTAAGTGGCATCAGAAATCTCATCGCCAACGTTGCTGAAAATGCTCGATTTAGAGAAGAGACCACTCGCCAAGATGAATTCTCTCGATCAAAAAGGGTAGCACAAACTGAGGCATCAGTAAACTCCATAACTGAAGAGATGAAACAGTTAAAGGAGATGATGATTGAGATCATACGTAGACAGCCAGTTACGGTAAAACCTTGCGAGTTCTGCGGTTCTACGGACCACAAAACGGACGCATGCCCAACATTGATAGAAGAAGAACCGGCTGATGTGAATGCAGTGGGAGGATATCAAGGATACAACAACGTCAGAACTGGACAAAATAGACAGTACGGTCAAACGTCCAACCCAGACTGGCGTAACAACAACAGCTATCTTCAGACGGAGACACAACCAGCTGTCCCTCATCTAGCTCAGTCATACTACCAACCCCCCCACCGACAATATCACCAGAACACTCCATCAGCAGGCCAATATCACCAAAAAGGGCCAAATCAGTACCAAGCCAGACCGAGCAATCAGCAGGAGCCAAGCAAGTCGCTCAACGACAAGATGAAGGAGCTTACGGGAAACATTAATCAGTTGGGAACTTCGCTACACCAGTACCAGGCTAAAACTGACGGGGCAATCTCAGAATTGACCAAACAAATGTCCCAGCTCGCCACCGCCATGTCTACACTCACTACTGAACCTGGCAGACTTCCTTCACAGACCGTTCAAAATCCAAAGGCAAATATAAGCATGATAAAGAGGTCAAGCATGAAGGCTACACTAGGAGAGGTAGCACGATCCCCAACTTACAAACTCTCAAACAATCACTTCAACCGCAGACGTCGGCCTGATTGGAATCAAGAGGAAGATCGCCCCAATAATGGCAAAACATGGGTTACACATGCCGACAATGGACGATATGCATTCACCGTCTGCATAACACCACCGCCTATCATACACACCGACGTACCAGCATCAGGATGGGACGACGACAATAACTTAAGGCCAAGGAATAGGCAGACTGGTCAAAGAATAGAAAGAGCCCTCATTTCAGACCATGAGTCACAATCGGAAAGAGATAAAGACCCAGGAGCCTTTACAATCACTTGCTGTATTGGTGAAACCCAGATCCACAAATGCTTAGTCGATCTTGGGGCTGCTGTCAACGCCATGCCTTCCTCCTTGTATTACTTACTAGGACTGGGTCCGTTGAAACCTCCCCGGTCAAATATCGAGCTAGGAGACAAGTCATGCATCCGTCCGGTTGGAGAACTGGAAGATGTAATACTCCATGTGGGAGAGCTCGTCGTTGCAGCAGACTTCTATGTAATACCAACAGAAGAAACCAGCGAAGACGATCCTCCGACAATAATATTGGGACGACCATTCCTCTACGCCACTAAAGCAAGAATCGATGTGGGCAAGGGGTCATTATCACTTAAGTTCGGCGGAAAAATTGCACATTTCTACATTAATAAGAGCCACCCGGACACGAAGAAACCGCCAGACATAACACCTATCTCAGATCACTGTGCACAGTTTTCTGACCTGTCATTAGGGACCAGAAAAGTATCAAGACCAGCAGCTATGGTCAAAGGTCTCCCGCCTTCTCAGAAACAATGGAAAGAGAAAACACCAGAACAATGGAGCTCTTACTCCAACAAGAAGTCAGGAAGGAACAACACTGGAACGGTGGCAAAGTTTGACCTCAGCCACCCATGGGACCCAAACCAATGAACCACAAACGAGGTATCGTCGAGCCAACGACGTTAAACAAGTGCACTGGTCGGGAGGTAACCCGACACTATCTTACTTTTCCGCACTTTAATTTCTGTCTTTTAAATTCAGTATTTAGTTTTAAGCTTGCATGACTTTTGAACTAAGGCACGCCTTCGTTCAAAAGTGGGGGTGAGAACCACCTGTGTACATAAATAACATGCAGCTGTCTTTTCTTTTTTAATAAGTATCTTTTCGAAAATATGAACTTAAGAATGTGAAAAAGATAAATCATAATTCATGCATTAACCTTGTGAAAATTCAACTGTTTAAAAACTTAGAATGTAACTTTCCATTTGTCCTTTGTGCTGAGATAACTAGGGATGTGGAGTTGATATAAACTGCCCTAGAGAGGCTTGGAAAGCAATCAAAGGATCAGATCAAACTATATGGTTTTCGAAGTCAGTGGAGGCTGCACTTCGGGTTTTCAGTGAATAATTGAAGTCAACTCCGCCATGAAGCGTCTATGCAAAGGCGAGGACGGGAATCAAACCGTCCTCTCTCTAGTCAAAATAGCCGAGAAAATAGATGGGCAACCCTCATCTTGACCCGCGCAAAACGACAAAGAAGAGAGGAGCGGGGAGGTATTTCCATAGGCTTGCGGTCGATGATTGGACCTCCCAAAAAGGCTCGAGAAAATGGACTAGCAATCACAAAAAGACGAAAAGCTCAATGAAGCAAATCAAAAGAGGCCAAAGGCCCAAAATTGTGAAGGTTTTAACCGAGCAAAAGTGAAGCACTCAAAAAAGTCAAATCAAAGGCCAAAGGCCGATTCACTACAACAAAAAAGCAGTCCCTCGCCAAAGAAGAAAATCAAAAAGGCTCAACTCACTGAAACCCGAATCGAATCACGTGCTAGAGAAAGCTACCAGAAAACCATATAGTAAGAGACGATCTCGAGGTTGCAGTCCAGGAACATAAAAAGGGCTATCTCCCGAGACATCCAATATAATTTGCATCTCAGCACGGAGGTACAAGTATTAAGTTTCTTCTATTTATTTACACAGTTTAATTTGGTAATAAGTAAGCAATGCATGAATTAGGATAGATCGAGTACCACAGTCTAATTTTCAAATTCCAAAGCCAAAATTAGAACTTACGCCCTTTAATAGCATTGTTCGGGACGAACAACTAAAAGTGGGGGGTAATCTGATGGACCAAAGTTATACGAGTCAGAAACATAGTAAAACCCCCTTAATTAGACTGTTTGTCTATCTAACGTCTACGTGTTCGTCCCGATATATTTTCACAGGGCATTTTAGAGACTGAAGTGAAAACACGCTAAGGAGAGGATTTTAAGCTGAAAAGATAACAAGAGTCAATCCAAGGTCAAGATCATATGCCGACTGAAGAAATATCAAGGATCCTGACGTTGAATTGACCAGAACAAATTAATCAGAAGAATCAGGAGTGGAGTCAAGACAGCCCGGAGAAGAAACACATTGACAGTTTTGTGAAAAGACTGCACAAAACTGTACAAATCTCACATTGGACAAGGATGACCGGCCACTTAAAGAAGTGGTGGCCAAGGGAGGAGCTCCTCCTCCTTGGCCACCGCCTACCGGCGGCTTGGGGTGGTGGTGACCGGCGGCTTTTGCCCCTCCTCCACATGTCACCACCACCTTCCTCCTCCTCTCCTTCCTCCACATGTGGCCATCTCCTCCCTTGATTTCTTCCTCCAATCAAAATGCAACACTTGTAGCCATCTCCTCCTCCTCCCATGGCTATATAAGGAGGCCTCCTCCTCCTCATTTCACACACCTCAACTCAAATTCACTTCTCTCTCTAGAAGTTGTAATATTTGTAATGTTGTAATTTTGCTTTGGAAATAAAGGAAAGCTCCCTTGGCGCTTCAACGGTTGTAAGTTTCTCTTAGTATTAATTTATTTAACTGTTGTCTTTAATTTCCTTAGTATAATGTTTAGCGCGATGAATAGTAGCTAAACTAGTAGTTCGGTCTAAGGGGCGCACTTGTATTATAAAATGTTTTAAGACTATTAAACTTAGTGTCTAGTCTAAGTATTCAAAACTTATTCTATGTGCCATATATTAAGTCAGAACGTCCATGGTTGAGGGGACGCTTGGAATGGCAAAGCTCACCATGGGGGTTCGTAAACTTGTACGGATAAGTGGATGCTTGGAATGGCAAAGCTTATCTGAGGAGTTTGACTCATCCTAAACACCATTTGGTTGATCGGGAATGATTGATCAAATGGATGCACATAGGCTAATATAACCGGGAATGGAGTATTAGTCTAAATAGAATAAGTGTTCTACGTCCTTGGAATAGGCTAGACAGTGTACGCAAATCGAGTGCTTGGAATGGCCTTGATACACCGTTTGAATACTTAGGAGAGTCACTAAAGGTCAATGATAAACAGGATATAATACAAGTCCCCTGAAACCGAACATTTCTCTTAATCATTAAAATAGTAATTTACTTTCCAGTGTTAAAATCAACCAACCAACCAATCAATCAATCAAAATAGCTGGTAGCTTTAAAACCAACCAACCGACCTTAAACACGCTCCCACGCTGCGTAATCCCCCCGAAGAACAATTATTCCCCTAGTTCCCTTGGGTTCGACCCCTACTTACCAAGTACTACCCAGTAGTATAGTTGCGAGTAGCGGACTATTATAAATTTATTTGCACAATCGCTTTGACGATAAGCGGTTCTGTCACAGTTCTCGATCCTGATGTTGCCAATTGTGCATGGAATGGTATAAGTTCCTGGATCTCCACATTTGGGGGGCACTTTTCGTTGTATGACAGCCGACACGTTTTTACTCATCAGCTCTTGATCGTCTCTAGTACTCCTCCTCCGGTTGGTGCAAAGTTCTTTTAAAAACTTGGCATACCGAGGAATTTGCTTGATGGCTTCCAAAAGGGGGATGTTGATTTCGACTTTGCTAAACAACTCAAATACGTCCTCATCCATGACATGTTGTTTTTTCACGCGAGCAGGTGCTGGAAATGGGAGTGTTTCGCTGATTTTAGGGGGTTCGGTTCTGGGTACTGGGCCAGGCTTGTGTTCCTTGGACGTATTCTCTTCTTCTTCGGTTATATACCAATCTTCTTCAAATATGTCGTCGTCTTTATCGGTCGCATCATCCTCTAGGGTTTCGAGAGATTCGGGCCTCATTTGCTCTTCTCTGCGCAACCTTGGGTCTTTCTCCAAAGGTTTGCCGACAAGCGTTTTTTCACTCCTAAGAGTCAGGGCATTCACATCTTCCTGTATTTGAATGGTTCGTGAAAGGAGTTTGCCTGATTCATTAGCAAATGCGGACACTGAGGCAGCGAGTTGGGAGACGTAATTCTTCAAGTCTGATAATTCTCCCTTTGTCTCGGCTAGGTTTTGATGCATAGTAGTGCTTAACAGCTGCACAGTACTTGACAATTGTGTCATCATGTCCTCAAGAGACTTGTTTGGTCCTGGATGATGGCTCGGGCATGTGTCAGTTTTGTGGTCCGTAGAACCACAGAACTCGCAAGGTCTTACTTGAACTGTTTGCTTTTGTAAGAGCTGCATCACCATTTCCTTCATTTGTCTCATCTCTTCTGGCATGGAGTTTACTTATGCATCGGCTTGTGAGACGTTTTTTGTTTGGAAGAATTCATCTTGACGAGTAGTCTCCTCTCTAAATCGAGCATTTTCAGCAACGTTGGTGATGAGATTCCTTATGCCATTTAATGATAGATTCATCATGGATCCTCCAGCTGAGGCATCCAGGAACATCTTGTCTATCTTAGTTAGTCCATTAATTAGGTACTCGATGATGAGTTTCTCGGGTAATCCTAGAGTGCAGCAGCTTCTCTCCAGGTGGTTGAATTTCTCCAGATAATCGTAAATGGTTTCATTAGGTTCCTGCCTTATGTCCTGTAGTTGCCTTCTTACTTGCATTGTTTTTGTTGCTGGGCAGTATTTGTCCAGGAATTTCCTTTGCATCTGAACCCATGTTCTGATGCTTCCGGAAGGCAATGAAAGGAACCAGTCGCTTGCTGAGTCAACGAGGGAAAAATAGAACGCCTTCAACTTGAAATCGTTTATATTTACTCGATTGGGTTTTAGATTTTGGCAAATGCCATGTAGGCGTTGGAGATGAGTTGTCGCAGATTCTTCATTAGTTCCTGAGAACCTTGGCAAATTGTTGATGTCGACGATAATGTTTTCTAGTTCAGGGCTCTGGCAAATGCACCACGGCTGCGTTTCGAATTCTGGGGCATTGAGTTCTCCCATAGTAGGTGCATGGTAGTTGTTGTTATCTCCGTGGTAGTCATCGAAAGCGGGTTCTCGTCTCGGCACTTGTCGAGGTTGCGGGGGTGGTGGATATCTAGGGTGTTGTACTGGACCAGCTGCATTTCGGTCCTCGGGTGGTTCTAGATTTCTTCTGATTGCATCCCTATCACGAGCTCTTCTGTTTCTGATGAGTTGTTCTGGATCGTCCACAAATGGAAGTGGCACCTCATCATTTCGCTCGTACAGGTTTATCTCGTCATCATCCTGATAGTCATGGTGGCTTCCTTCGCGAGACATGGTTGAAGCACGTATTGATTTAAAGAACTTATCCGATGGCTAATTCCTCGGCAACGGCGCCAATTTTGACGGAGCCCACTGCACTGTCGTTAAGGTGCAATGTTCTCTGTACAAATAAATTTATATTTTCCGCTACTCGCAACTACACTACTGGGTAGCAAGTGGTAAGTAGGGGTCGAACCCATGGGAATTAGAGGGATACGTTGTTCTTTAAGGGATTTGTACAGGATGGGAGCATGTTTTAAGGTTGATTGAGATTTTAGCGGTTATGACTAAGTGACTTGTTTTGGTTGTTTTTGGGTTTTGAGTGCGGAAAAGTAAATTACATAAAAGTAAATACAGAAATTAAAATACTGAAAATAAAAGAAAGACTTACAGTGGGTGATGCGTGATTTGCGAGTCCTCCGGTAGATGAGCGGTTGGTGATTGCAGTGATTAAGGCAGTTATACTAGGAAAGTAAATACACGGGGTTTTTTTATTCAAGGGAAACATTCGGTTTCAGGGGCCTTGTATCATAGCCTGTTTATTATTTTAGTAACCTTTCTAAGTATTCAAACGTGAATCAAGGCCATTCCAGCACTCGACTTGCAACACTGTCTAGCCTTTTGCAAAAGTGTTCGAAAGTGAATCGAGGCCATTCCAAGCACTCAACTTGCAACACCGTCTAGTCTTTTGCAAAAGTCGTAGAGCACTTGTTCTACTTAGACTAATACCCCATTCCAAGGTATATTAGCCTGTGTGCATCCATTTGGATTATCTTTCCCGATTTATCCAAATGGTGTTTTAGAAAGATCAAACTCCTCAGATAAGCTTTGCCATTCCAAGCATCCACTTATCCGAGTATGTTTACGAATCCCCATGGAAGAGCTTTTCCATTCCAAGCATCCACTCAACCTTGGAAATTCTGATCTAATATATGGCACATAGAACAAGTTTTGAATACAGAGAAAAGAAACTAAAAGAATTAAAACATTTTATAATACAAGTACACCCCTTTAACCGAATAAAGAGTTTAGCTACGAATATCCATAGAGGTGGATACCATAGCTAAATACTCAGGGGTTTTTGAAAATAGTAAGAGGAGAGGGGGTGGAATACTCAAGAACCAACAGGAGTATTCCTAATTCCTACTGAATACTCAAGAACCAACAGGAGTATTCTCTACAGTATTATAATACTCAAGAACCGACAGGAGTATTATAATTTCTAACCGTTATAATACTCAAGAACCAACAAGAGTATTATTTCATAAACCAAACTTACAAAGTAACAAACTTAGAGAGAGAAGTGTTTTATGATTTTTGGATGATACAAATGAGGAGGAGGAGCTCTCCTTTTATAGGCTAAGGGGAGGAGAATGGAGGGTGGAGATGGTGGCATGTGGTGTTGCATCCAAGGGTGGAGGAGGAGGAGATGAAGATGTGGTGGAGGAGACTCCACATGGCACCACCTTGTGGTGGCTCAAAAGCCGCCAGTTTCAAGTCCAAATGGAGGGGACTTTTGGTGGCTTTGCCACCCTTTGCCTTGGGCCGCCGGTCATGGAGGAGGAAGGGGTGGTTTTGGCCACCCATGAGTCACCACAAAGCCAAAAGCCGCCGGTCACTTGGTCCATGAATTGTTTTGATAGTTTTGTGCAGTCTTTTCACAAAACTATCAATCCAATTTTGCTCCGGTCTGACTTGGTTGTTCCTCGGTTGAATTTAATTTGAGTAATTCAATGTCAGGATCTTGATATTTCTTCGCTCAGCGTCTGATCTTGACCTTGGATTGACTCGTAATATCTTTTCAGCGTAAAATCCTCTCCTTAGCGTGTTTTCTCTCTAAGCGCCAAAATACCCTGTAGAAATATATCGGGACTAACAAGTAGAAGTTAGATAGACAAACAGTCTAATTTGGTGGGTTTTTTGATTCGTATAATTATGGTCCATCATCTATCCAAAGGTCATCGCCAACTGCTCTATCCAACCGGCATTGAGTCTCATTTCGACCCTGTCTTTTATTACTATAAGTAAACTTCGATCCTTTATAACCCAAGTCCATCAAACCACAATCAAGCAAAGCCTGTCTGAAATGCTCCATGTAGTTGCGGCGAGAAGGATTACTACTTGTATTGCAGAGCAAACGCAGAGAAAGCCGGGATTAGGAAAAACCCTAATTCTATTTTTTTCATTATTCAAAAGCTCCCGAATGAAATTACATAAGTTTACTTAAATAGGAAAATAAAACGAAACCCTAATACGGAAATTACTAAAAACCGAAAATTTCTAAAAACATTAAAAATTCGAAATAAAATAGGAAACGGTCCCGGATGGCTCAAAAAGCCCATACTTCACGATCAAAGCTCGTGAGTTCTGATCGCCACGCCGTTCCGCGCAAAATAAGGTATTATGGGCTGAAACCGGACACCGACAACTCCAATCCAGCTATTTCGCCACAATCCTGATTTTTCGCTAATCTGTCTGCATCATCCCCTCCTGGGTCGAAAAGATTCGTCCTCGAATCCGAACCCATCCCCGTATCAGAAGACGCACCTTGAAACAGAATCAAATGCTTAACCTTGAACACATCCGAAGTGCGAACATGGCTAGGCAGGGTCAATAAGTCCGAACGCTCGCGGAGAACAGCACCATACAACAATCCACCTTCCAACGCCAAATTTGAGCCTTTGCGTGCGACATCGTCAACATGATTGTCACTCCCATATTTGCAATTTTCTGCGTGACTTGAGGCATCTACCTAGCCAAGGCATAGCTCCATTGAATGATAATCATGATACCCCTTGGGCGAAGAGCCAAATTGCACTTTTAGATGATCATTACATGTTCCTATAGGACCCGATAGACCTCCTGAATTCATATCTGATTCGAGAGGCATGACGGAGCCCACTGCACTGTCGTTAAGGTGCAATGTTCTCTGTACAAATAAATTTATATTTTCCGCTACTCGCAACTACACTACTGGGTAGTGACGGACCCCACTGCACTGTCGTTAAGGTGCAATATTCTCTGTACAAATAAATTTATATTTTCCGCTACTCGCAACTACACTACTGATAGCAAGTGGTAAGTAGGAGTCGAACCCAAGGGAATTAGAGGGATACGTTGTTCTTTAAGGGATTTGTACAGCGAGGGAGCGTGTTTTAAGGTTGATTGAGATTTTAGCGGGTATGACTAAGTGACTTTTTTGATTGTTTTTTGGGTTTTGAGTGCGGAAAAGTAAATTACAGAAAATAAATACTTAAATTAAAATATTGAAAATAAAAGAAAGACTTACAGTGGATGATGCGTGATTTGCGAGTCCACCGGTAGATGAGCGGTTGGTGATTGCAGATGATCGAGCAATTTATAAAAGTAAATACAGGGGGGTTTTGTAATTCAAGGAAAACATTCGGTTTCAGGGGCCTTGTATCATAGCATGTTTATTATTTTAATAACCTTTCTAAGTATTCAAACGTGGTTCAAGGCCATTCCAAGCACTCGACTTGCAACACTGTCTAGCCTTTTTCAAAAGTGTTCGAAAGTGAATCGAGGCCATTCCAAGCACTCAACTTGCAACACCGTCTAGTCTTTTGCAAAAGTCGTAGAGCACTTGTTCTACTTAGACTAATACCCCATTCCAAGGTATATTAGCCTGTGTGCATCTATTTGGATTATCTTTCCCGATTTATCCAAATGGTGTTTTAGAAAGATCAAACTCCTCAGATAAGCTTTGCCATTCCAAGCATCCACTTATCCGAGTATGTTTACGAATCCCCACGGAAGAGCTTTGCCATTCCAAGCATCCACTCAACCTTGGAAATTCTGATCTAATAAATGACACATAGAACAAGTTTTGAATACAGAGAAAAGAAACTAAAAGAATTAAAACATTTTATAATACAAGTACACCCCTTTAACCGAATAAAGAGTTTAGCTACGAATATCCATAGAGGTGGATACCATAGCTAAATACTCGGGGGTTTTTGAAAACAGTAAGAGGAGAAGGGGTGGAATACTCAAGAACCAATAAGAGTATTCCCAATTCCTACTGAATACTCAAGAACCAACAGGAGTATTCTCTAAAGTATAATACTCAAGAACCAACAGGAGTATTATTTCATAAACCAAACTTACAAAGTAACATAAACTTAGAGAGAGAAGTGAATTGTTGATTGTGGGATGTTACAAATGAGGAGGAGCTCTCCTTTTATAGCCACAAGGGGAGGAGGATGGAGGGTGGAGATGGTGGCATGTGGCTTTTGATCCAAAGGTGGAGGAGGAGGGGAGGAAGATGTGGTGGAGGAGCCACCACATGTCACCACCTTGTGGTGGCTCAAAAGCCGCCGGTTTCAAGTCCAAATGGAGGGGACTTTTGGTGGCTTTGCCACCTTTTGCCTTGGGCCGCCGGTCATGGAGGAGGAAGGGGTGGTTTTGGCCACCCATGAGTCACCACAAAGCCAAAAGCCGCCGGTCACTTGGTCCATGGATGAGTTTTGATAGTTTTGTGCAGTCTTTTCACAAAACTATCAATCCAATTTCGCCCCGGTCTGACTTTGATTGTTCCTTGGTTAAATTTGAATTGAGTAATTCAATGTCAGGATCTTGAGATTTCTTCGTTCAGCATCTGATCTTGACCTTGGAATGACTCGTAATATCTTTTCAGCGTAAAATCCT
The DNA here is from genome assembly GCA_033675215.1 of Rhodiola kirilowii. Taxonomy (NCBI): domain Eukaryota; kingdom Viridiplantae; phylum Streptophyta; class Magnoliopsida; order Saxifragales; family Crassulaceae; genus Rhodiola; species Rhodiola kirilowii. The sequence goes on from CM066201.1 coordinate 20,277,356, forward strand.
CTCCTTAGCGTGTTTTCTCTCTAAGCGCCAAAATACCCTGTAGAAATATATCGGGACTAACAAGTAGAAGTTAGATAGACAAACAGTCTAATTTGGTGGGTTTTACTGTGTTTTTGATTCGTATAATTATGGTCCATCAAGGCACCATAGAAGGTAAATCACCATCGACACCTTCAACTGTTTCTCCCTCTGGTTCAGAGTCATCCGCTTGCACATCGTTTACCATAGCTGTATGGTCTATACCTTCCACATTGGGTTGTATGATACTCTCCGATAAATCTTCAATAGTATTTACATTCAGGACAGGAGCTTGCAGTGCTCTTTCTGACAATGTTTCAGCTTCTATTTGATCATGCTCTTCCTCAACCACGTCATCACCATATACATCAAAAACAGGATCCCCTTCTGGAACAGGGACATCCTCGGGAGCATCATGCGTGAACAGTCCACGGGAACTCGAAACTTTAGGGCACTCCGCTTGACGATGCCCAATCTCTGCACGGCCCTGGGAGCACTCCGCTTGACAATGCCCCATCTCTCCGCCATCAAAGACAGGGATATCAACTCGGAACCCAAGCTCCCACCGTCGGTCACGCTGAATGTCTGGCTCCGCGAACAGGTTATCCTTAGCCACGATGTCGGCATCGACATGATGGGCTTCAAGTTTGCCCAAACGGTGAGTTAGATAGTCAACCTGTCGGCGCAGGTCAGCAATCTCACGAACTCTGAAATCTTCGATATCACGATCCACAGCAGCAGTACCGCCTCTGGGTCTACCTCTAGCCATCGCGCAGGACCACCGTAGTCTGATACCAGATAATGCAGATCAAACGCAGAGAAAGCCAGGATTAGGAAAAACCCTAATTCTATTTTTTCATTATTCAAAAGCTCCCGAATGAAATTACATAAGTTTACTTAAATAGGAAAATAAAACGAAACCCTAATACGGAAATTACTAAAAACCGAAAATTTCTAAAAACATTAAAAATTCGAAATAAAATAGGAAACGATCCCGGATGGCTCAAAAAGCGCATACTTCACGAGCAAAGCTCGTGAGTTCTGATCGCCACGCCGTTCCGCTCAAAATAAGGTATAATGGGCTGAAACCGGACACCGGCAACTCCAATCCAGCTATTTCGCCACAATCCTGATTTTTCGCTAATCTGTCTGCATCAACTTGTGGACTCAGAATATCTACAGAGTTCATTGAAATCACTTATAACACACCAAGGTAAACTGATGATTCTTCTCAACTTCCTGATCAGATCCCAACTCTTGTACCTCAAGTTCATTTTCGGATTACCATAGAACATAGTAATATGAACAGACCCTTTATAACGCAACATGAAGTCAATGTGATAACCAGAGTAGCTTACAACATCGACACTCGTACTATGATTCCAAAATAGAGCTAAGCCACCAGCGCGGCCACAAGCTGGGACAACAAAACAACAATCAAAACCAAAATTTATTCTGACGACTTCACACCGACGATTACCGCACTTTGTTTCAATAAGACCGACGACTAGGGGACGCGACGAACTAATTACCTCCTTCAGCGCACGAACTGCAGAAGAAGACCCAATACCTCTGCAGTTCCAGATTAGGGTACTCATGGCTCTCGGCGGTGCTGGTACCCAGCCACCGCCGCATCAACAACATCTTGAGGGAGAAAATCATCTCTCTCACCTTGGTTGAGAAGGTATGGTTGATTCTTCAAATTTAGGAGTCCTGTGATATCCTGGTCTGAAAGCTGCTGAATTTAAATGTCAGTACTCCACGCGGAGCTCTTAGGACGCAGCCTTACGGTTCTCCTCTTAGTGATCTTAGCAGCTGGACCACCGATGGAAAGTCGCTTGGAAGACCGCAGGCCACCATCAGCTGGGCCTGGGCTTACAATTGTTTCGGTGAAGAAAGGAGGATCCTTTAGCATTGTTATCTCAAAGGGGTCAGCCGCTATTAGATTTGGGCCAGAGAGCCAAAAAGGTTGGTGTTGGTCGAGTCCAGCAAAGATTGAAGAAGAGACCAGGGGGGTCATACCTTGATATAAGTCCTCCATACATGTTGGCCAAACAGCCTTCCCTTTCTTGTTATTTGGACAACACCAAATCCTCTCCATCACGCTTCCTTCCCAACAGCTCCGAATCACTATCATTGGATTTTTCGCAAATCTCGACACTGACTTTCTCTTTCATCTTAGCTTGTTTGCTACCAGACGCTTCAGCCTCCCTACCAAAGCACGTGTGTGAGCCCTTGACGCCTTGAGACTCCACAATACCTAAGCCACTCTGCGCCACAGCACTGTTATTCAGAACAGCCTCCTTCGGCAAATGGCTCTTTCTGCCATCTTTTTTCCCTTCTCTAGTGAAAAGCTCAGCGCGTAGGTGGGCATAAAGGAAACCATCACTATCCAAGTTTCTAACCGAACAGCTGCTTGTGTCATGGGAAAGTCTAGCACATTTCAAGCAATATTTAGGAAGTCTTTCGTACTTGAAATCAACCCAGAGTGGCTCCTCTCCGTCTTCTTCAAAAACATAACAACCATCAACTAGAGGTTGGGTTGAATCGATTAAGACTCATACCCTTCAGAAGTTTTTCTGAACAAAACTCTCATTAACTACAAGCGTAGTTTTAGCGACATCTACAGGCTCACCGATAAGCATCCCAAACCGATCTTCATACTTTTCCTGAATGAGAGCCAGAGGAAGGTTGTGGACTTGAACCCACATAGGAACCTTGGTAGGATTGGCGTTGCATGCAAGCCTGTCAACATCCCAATCTCCAACAGCTATTGCCCATCCATCTCCAGTCCATGGGCCACCATCCAAGACCTTCATCTTATCTTGTAATGTTTCGAACACAGCGAGATTGATATAGCAATCAAAAGATCAATATAAGAAAATTAAATACTTATAGTACGAAAGCACTTGCCATTATTTATATTAATTTTTTTCAAAAGTATATTTTTTAAAGTGTCAATTTTGAGTATCATGTTATTGTTAATTTTATCATACTAACCTAAGGAAACTTGTTAATAGAACTTATAATATTATATTTTTGGGTAAATTACAAAAACATTACCCGGACTACCGCCTCATTTCAAATCAAGTACCGAACTTTTCCAATTTTCAATTTAGTAATTTTTCTTATCAATTTGCATATATTTGTTCGAGTTTTTGAGAAATTTTAAGGTTGAAAACTTATGAATTCGGTTATAGGATTTTAATTTGGTCAAATTTATTTTTATTGTGGTTAATAATAATATTAATAGTATGAAACATGAGCAAATTGATGCAAATATCACTAAATTTAAAATTGGAAAAGTCTTATACTTGATTTGAAATAAGACGGTAGTCCAAATAATGTTTGTAATTTACCCTATATTTTAATATATTGCGAAAGAACTCAAAAGGATTCATATAAAAATATTATTATGAGTTAAATACAGTCACTTTTATTGATTCAAAAGTTGAATTCTTTGTGCGATATGATTCAATCATATTTCGTATGTATGTTTATTTCATTAAATATAATAATCAAAATTCTTTCAAAAAAATAAATAGAATAATCAAAATGACCCTATGTATCATGTATCTAATTATTTACATAAAGAACCTAAAATTTTGTAAAAACGTTGTTCTAAATATTTACTATTGGAGTTATTGGTAACATGTGATAATTTACAAACATGAGAAAAATACAACTTAGCAACTTTGAAAAAAGAAAATTCTATAGTCAAGTTTGTAGTTTTGTTATTGTGGTTTACATTGAACATATCAATTTGATTGTGGGTTTACATCAAACAGATAAAGGAGGACAACATATACATAGCATGTTTCGGGTACACGTATATATTTCTAGATCGTTTGAAGCACAGGCCACACAAAGGGCATCACCCCGGACTTGAACTTGATGTTGATTCACCGTTGAAGCACATGCCATCTTGGCACCTCTAACCCACGAAACACACACCTCCATAGTAAGGCTATAGTAGTGCCTAAGCACAAGCACGCCTCCACCAGAATATAAAGCTTAACACCTGCAAACGTCCACACGGGACGAGGAAGAGGAAAATATACGCGACGAATGGAGGGTCTACACCATAGGTAAGACTAGGAAAAACCCACACAAAATGTGGGAGGAAAATGCCGTAGGTGGGGCTTGAACCCACCATATTGTGGATGCAAGGTAGGGATTCAACTATTATACCACACCCTTGTTGGCTAGTCAAGTATGTAGTTGCTTATTTTCGTGCCATCCGTCTATAGCCTTTTAATTACTTGTTATTCGTAAAGTCTGATAACATTAATATTTTCATAGAAAATATCTTCTAAATCAAATTTAAATTTTTGTTTATCAAACCACAGTACATTCAACAGTTTGTTACTATAACTAACAACTATTAGAGGTAGGGTACCTGAGTTTTTGATTAAATTACATTTTTGATTCAAGTTACTTTAACACCTTTATTTGCACGGCCGTGCCTGATATTTTAGGGGTTTTTGGGCAAAAATATTTTATGCCCCTACAAGATAAAACAAACAAGTCACACACATATGCTTGAATCCTTGACCAAATTTGGGACTCCCAACACAAACATTCGTCATAAACCGTAGAACAGCTTACCTTAAAAGCGAATTCAGCACACACTTCAAACATGTCCATTTAAAGGCAACACGCAAACTTTCACCAACAGCTCCAAATTAAGAAGTATTTATGGTCCCACTTAAAAAAATCTACGAAATTACAAACCAAAGTAATCCACGAGAGAGATAGGATTATGTATGCTTAGATTCCCTTTTTCAGATACATTGCCTCTACTTCCACATTCTTATCTACATTACCAATATCATTATCAGCTATGTCTTCAAACTAAATTTTGATTAGAATTTTCAAGAATTAGTGGTTTCGGAACCCTCTAAATTCTTAGAAGAACCTTTTTAAATAACTTAACTAAAGCACGTCTTTGTGACTCAAAAAACTTGTTCATCTAGTTTTATTTTATTTTTTTCTTTTTTGAGCCCTAGATAAATACATCTTAGGAAACATTTTAGAAGCAACCAGAACAAATTTATGCCAATTTGATCAATACGCACAAATACAAGAACAAGTGAACAACAACTTAAGCATATAATAGGAATAGAAACAAAAAACTAAAAAGTAATCAAAATAAGGGAGCAGGATAACCGAATGGATTTTCAGGAAGTCGTGTGCTGATGAATGATGAGGGTTTCCAGTGTTGATTGCCGAAGAATTGGGAATAAGAGATGTGTTTGGTGCCGATGAGTGATGCAAACTGATGTTTGCGAATTGCTACTTGCGACTGCGACTTGCGAATGTGAGATCCACTGACTGCCGTTTGCCCGTTTCTAATTGTTAATTTGTTTAATTGTTTACGATATGTATTTGATATGTAGGTTTTGTTTTAAAATAGGGTTTGATTAATATTTGACCCCCTCAATCTCATCAGCCCAATATGAATATGTCAAGGTTTTTTATACATAGTTAGGGTAACTTGATCTCAAATATTATGGGCCCCTAGCCTACGCCCCCACCTGCCCCTTAATTAGGCACGGTCATGAGTCTATGTTATGTTTTTAAGTGTCGAGTTAGAAAAAGTCAAAAGAAGGCGTAAAATAAGCCTCGTCAAGAACGAATTTCTTAAAATCAAACAAGGGCAAAAAATTGACACCAAACAAAAAAGCTTTTGATAAAAATGATTATAAAGGAATGGTAAACAATTTATTCCTTATGTATGAAAATATAAGAGTTTTTTTGCCATCTTTTGTTTGACATTATGTATGCTTTCATCAGTTTATTGCGTGTAAGTGCGACATGTATTAGAGTTCGTATAAAGGAAGTAAAGGACGATCATTATGCTTGACCGAGTCCTTGGCGTGTTTTCGTTAGTTTATCTATAAAAATTCATGAGTTAGGATCCTCTTCTCTTATGAACCACCGCCTAGATTTTGACACTTGAGAACGAGCTTTGCGCCAATAGCTCATGGACTATCCCTAGATAGCATAGGGGAATGACAAACATGCTTTGTGTAACTAACATTTTATTCTATTTGTATAGCACTAGAACTATTCAAATCTGCTAGTCTTGTGTATTGACATGTTGAATGTGCAGCCCATTAGAACTATGGTAGTTTGAAAAACTCTGTTGAGGTAGTTTGATTTGAAACTGAAATAACACGACGAGTTTGAGTGATGATGTAACTTAATTGTGATTTATTGAACATTCATTCATGTTAGGAAAGTTGTATGTAGGATTCGTACGTATCCCTCTTAAAACCTCCAGGAGACTATAGCTTGTCCACTAGATTGACGCAGTCGAAATCTTAGAGGAATAACAAGCGCTAAACCGAGGATAGATAATCGAATTCACAAGCGATGAATTTGAATGATAACTCTAGAATCCACCAAGAAAATAGCAAAAGCTAGGGTTTTTATTCAAATAAAAGATGTGAAATTCTACGACCCAAGCGGGCTATAAATAGAGAAAACGAAATAAAATAAGGAAATTGCTAAAAACTAAAATAAGAAAATTGCTAAAACTAAAATAAGAAAGTTGCTAGTAATAATATGGAAATTTCTAAAAGATTTAATTCCTAAATCTTTCTCATCCTCCTACATCATCCGCCTTGAATGGACCATGCATGTGAGGCTGCAATTTTCCGTAAATACCAACTAGAAAGCTCTCCTTATATGGAAACATCATCACCTTCCTTTAAAACTTTAACCTTCATGCGCTTGTCAGTAGCAGCCTTGTTCTTCTTTCGTATAGCCTCCAATCTAGCCTTAACACTTTCCTTGACAGCTATAATTTCCTCAGTGCCAAAAAATTGAATAAAAAATTTCTTCAGGTTAGGCTCCCTTTTCTAATCTTCAGTTCGCTAATCTCTTCTCTGTAGTGCTTCCCAATGGAAATAGAAACTCTGTCAGTGGACGACACTTGAAGCTGCGAACTCTTACTCATCAAACCGAGTGTATATGGCTTCTCACGAGGCTCCGTGGGCAGCTTCAAATGAACAACAGATTTCTGAGAAACAAGATTTTTTGTACTTGACCCTAGGGTCAAGTTAATATGATGCTGAATGTCTTGCAGATGGGGTAAATTATTTGGCAGCTCATCTACTATCAACTCTTAAAAATCGTACACGTTCTCTTACACCTCATCTGGAATTGTTTCCTCTTTCACAACAGTCATCAAATCGCCTGAATTTACCAACCACGAATCATGCTGAATTTTAGTTATCTCAACATCCTCACGTACCTCCTCAGAATCAGAAGACATAATTATGAGCATTGCCAGCTCATTAACCTCCTCTGCCACAATGACACCTTCATTCTTCAGCTCAATCTCCTCACCTTCCTCATCAAAATCAGCAGAAGAAATCCTCAGCATCGCTAGCTCATCAATCTTCTTCAACGCCTCCTTCGCCACAATAACCTCTTCCGTCTTTGGATTTGCTTTCGGAAGCCATTGCTGCCCATACTCATTTGTGTACTTCGTCACAATCTTCTTTCCTTGAACGCATTCGACGTACTTCTTATACGCGATTTGTTTAAAATCTTTCGGCAAGAACCGCTCCATCATCAATTGTTTCATTTGTCTCCACGTACTAGCTGGCCCCTTTCTTTCTCGTTGTCTCTGAGTAACCAGCTTGTCCCACCACACGAAAGCTACACTCTTTAACCTCATCGTTGCCATCTTAACTTGTATGTTTTTTGGGAAATCCATGATATCGAAAAGTCTATCAACGCTGACCTGCCAATCCAGAAACTCCTCCATTCCCATAATTCCGTAGAATAATGGAATATCGGACACTCGACAATCATACTTATTCTGTCGATCACCATGGTCAACTTCTTGTTTCAAACTCAAATTAGCAGCACGATTGTTCTCACCTTGCGGAACCCTATTCAGTTCGCCTCTCCTGTCACTATGACGACTCTTGTGGTTATACACTCTCACTATCAAAGTTGCAATCTGATAGGTCAAAGCAGTAAAAGTCATGGTAAAATCCATCAAAATCTTTTGAAGGTCTGCTCTGGTCACTAGTTGTTCTTCCATGGATGTTCAAGCTTCGAAAAGAGATATGAGAAAGCCTGCTCTAATACCACCTGACGCAGTCGAAATTTTACAGGAATAGCAAGCGCTAAACCGAAGATAGATAATCGAATTCACAAGCGATGAATTCAAATGATAACTCTGGATTCCACCAGGAAAATAGAAAAAACTAGGGTTTTTATTCAAATAAAAGATGTGAAAGTTCTACAACCGAAGCGGGCTATAAATAGAGAAAATGAAATAAAATAAGGAAATTGCTAAAAACTAATATAAGAAAATTGATAAAACTAAAATAAGAAAGTTGCTAAAAATAATATGGAAATTTCTAAAAGATTTAATTCCTAAATCTTTTACAGCCTCATACATCAGTAGTATAGGGAATTAAAGGCTTGACGGATACGCTAAATGCATCGGTGATTCTTACAAAAGTGAGTAGGGAGTTGCATATTTTGAGTAGTAAGGCTTAATCGTATGAAACTCGAGTGGGTACTTAAAACATATGGTTGACAAGCTTTACTACATTTAATCTGCCATTTGTTTCACGATTGTTCGGGACGAACAAATTCATAAGTGTGTGATGCAGGTTCTAGAAACTAGGGCTTGGGCTCTCCCTTTCTGGGCCACTATCTCCGGAGGTCCTCACTCTCGGAACCTCATCAAGCCTGCAGGCCATACACCCCAACCCATCACAGGATTCCTCTAAGGAATATTAACCTGCAGGATGTTGGCAGTGGGACTCAAACACGAGTCGCCCACCCCCTTTAACATAAGCCTGAACAGACTCATGTCACCAATTAAGCTGCAGCTCAATTGGTGACATCCTGATGGACCAAAGTTATACGAATCATAAACACAGTATAACCCCCTTATTTAGACATTTTGTCTATTTAACTTTTGCTTGTTAGTTCAGATATATTTTTGCAGGGTAATTCAGAGCTTAGAGAGAATACATACTAAAGAGGAGCTTTTTAAGCAGAAAAGATGTTACGAGTCAATCCAAGGTCAAGATCATATGCCGACTGAAGAAATATCAAAGATCCTGACGTTGAATCACTCATAACAAATTAATCAGAAAAATCAGGAGAGGAATCAAGACAGCCCGGGGAAGAAACACACTGACAGTTTTGTGAAAAGACTGCACAAAACTGTACAAATCTCACACATGGGCAAGATGACCGGCCACTTGGGCAAGAGGTGGCCAAAGCCACCTCTCCTCCACCCTCCTCCTCACATGGGCGGCTAGAAGGGGAGGAGCCTCCTCCTCACATGGGCGGCTAAGCCTCCCTCCTCCTCCTCTTCCTCCATGTGTTTCCGTCCTAGCCATACACCTCCAAAACTTGCTCTCCACTCCTCCTCCATGGATGCTTGCCATGTGGTGGCTCCTCCTTCCTCCTCCATCTCCACCCTTGGATGACCACCACTTGCCACCCATCTCCACCACTCATCTCCTCCTCCCATGGCTATAAATACAAGCCTCCCCTTCACTTGTAATACACCCCAAAATGTGGAGAGCTTCTCTCTCTACAAAATCTCTCTAAATCTCTCTAGCTTTTGTGGGCACAATTATGTAATATTACTTTGGAATAAAGAATCCCTTGGCGCTTCAACGGTTGTAAGTATCTCTTAGTATTTATTTATTTAACTGTTGTCTTTAATTCCTTAGTTATAATGTTTAGCGCGATGAATAGTAGCTAAACTAGTAGTTCGGTAGAAGGGGCGCGCTTGTATTATAAATGTTTTAGACTTTACTCTTAGTACACCTTTGTATTCAAAACTTGTTCTATGTGCCATATATAGTCAGAGTTTCCAAGGTTGAATGCCTGACAAGCAAAAAGCTCTTCCGTGGGAATTCGTGAACATACTCGGTAAGTGGAAGCTGTCACAAGCAAAACTTATCGAGGAGTTCGACTTATCTAAAACACCACTTGGTCAATAACGTAACTGGGAGATCAAGTGGATGCACTTACAGCTAAGATACTTCGAAAGGAGGAATTAGTTTTGCTTAGAACAAGTGTTGCTTTAAACGATGTTGCAAGTCTTGCGCTACGAAAGGGCCTCGATTCATCTTTGAATACTTAGCATGATCATTACTTGCGCTAGAAATAGCCTCAATTCATCTTTGACCACTTGGTATGATCATTAGCGGTCGATGATAAACAATTATAATACAAGGCCCCTAAAACCGAATGTTTTCCTTTAATCGTAATATCAATTATTGTAATTTACTTTCAGTTCCCAAAACACTCAAACCCAACCCCCAACTGTATTTACTTTCGTGACAATCCCGTAAAAACAACTAATCCACACTGACTCCTTTGGGTTCGACCCCTACTTACCACTTGCTACCCATTAGTGTAGTCGCGAGTAGCGGACTATAAATTTATTTGCACATTTGCTGTGACGACAAGCATCTGTCACATCCCAAGCCCTAGTCTCTAGAACCTGCATCATAAAAGTGCATGTTGGCAGTGGGACTCTAACACGAGACGCCCACCCTCTTTAACATGAGCCTGAACAGACTCATGTCACCAATTAAGCTGCAGCTCAATTGGTGACATGAGTCTGTTCAGGCTCATGTTAAAGGGGGTGGGCGTCTCGTGTTCGAGTCCCACTGCCAACATCCTGCGGGTTAATATTCCTTAGAGGAATCCTATGATGGGTTGGGGTGTATGGCCTGCAGGCCTGATGAGGTTCCGGGAGGGAGGACTTCCGGAGATAGTGGCCCAGAAGGGGAGAGCCCAAGCCCTAGTCTCTAGAACCTGCATCAGTGTGTAGTGTTTTAGTTGGTCGAATTCTCAACCTATAATTCATTTCATTCGATGATGGATTAGGTTTGTTTTTCCAAAATTTCTTTATCATTTAATATATTTTCTAGTTTTTCAGGTCATATATTAGGAACCTAATGCTTTTGAATTTATTGAATCAAAACAAAGCATTTCGTGATGATTTGGATACTTCTGTAACATTGATTGATACTGTCAAGCATTATATTTACTCCTTATTCAAGATTAAGCTTTTGGGCTAGCTACATTACTTCTTGGGTATTGAGATAGCAAGGTCACATTCTTATATTTTTATTAACCAGAGAAAGTATGCACTTGATCTTATCGAAGAGGCATGTTTATTGGGTTGTAAAGCTTCTACTATTTTTGTGGACACCAAGCACAAACTGAGTATTTCTACTACCCCAATTCTTGCTGATCTTATTCCTTATAAAAGGTTAGAAGACAGTTGATTTATCTTAGAGTGACACGACCAGACCTAGCTTACTCAGTTCATATCCTTAGTCATTTTATAGCTAAGTCTACAGAAGAACACTTAATGGCAACATACATAGTTTTGAGGTATACCCGAAACTTGCTCATGCTCAGGGACTATTCTACTCAAGCAAGCAGCCCCTTCACATTGTTGTCTTCTGTGATATGGATTGAGGTTCATATCCTGTTACTTACTATTCCATCATATATGCTTGGGTCCTGGGACGGAGCCAGGATTTCAAAGTTACTGGGGCAAAAAAATTTCGAGGTTTGAAACTTAATAAAAACGATCCTCATGGTAAAATATCAATTCACTATTCAAATAAGTGTTAGTTCAGGTTTTAGTAAAATTTCAAAAAAATTCTACTGTGCAACTAATTGGGTGAAAGTTTTCTGGATAGTGTCACTAGCGGAAAGAAAGTAGCTAGAAAGAGCAATATAATATAAGATCTTCAATAAATATTTGATAAATAATCTTATTTTTATCTCATCAAAAATCAGGAATTGTACTCAAGAATTTTTTTTAAAAACTAAATCTTTTTTCTGCATTTGACTACAGTTCAATTGACTTTTATCTACAAGGTTATCGACTTGAAATCAAATAGTATATGTAACATGACACACATCTAATACGAGACATCAAACGAATATAAACTAATAACAAATTAGAAAGAGCTTGAAATGAATTTTAAAAGTCTTTGTCAACAAGTCAATCCATAAGATTTTATTTAGTAAATAACAAATATATATAGATTTTGATACTGGCTCAGTTGGTTTGGGAGCATGGTGCTACTTGTCTCGCCCTGGGTTCGAGTCCTATATCCATTGCTTCACCCAATTTTGGGCATATATATATTCAATAAATTTTGGGCTGAAAAGTTACTTGGGCAGGAGCTCATTATGCCCTGTAAGTGGCTCCGTCCCTGCTTGGGTCTGCTTTGATCACATGGAAGACTAAGAAACATGCGGTGGTTTTCAGGTCCTCTGTTGAGTATAGGGCAATGGCCCAGACCCCTTGTGAGTTAGTTTGGCTCACTAGTCTCCTTGCTGGCCTCCAAGTTGTGGTACCGCTGCTGATACTCCTTTATTGTGATAATAATTCTGCTTGGAAATTGCGTGAAACCCAGTGTTTCATGAGCGCACGAAACATGTTTCGCTAGTGCACTCCATCGTGAGTTTATTAACCAACAACGGTGTTCATTTTATTTTCAAGTGGGAACAACGACCAAAATGGCTAAAAAAATCATTAATCATAAGAATACTTCTATGTATGCCATGTCAGTTCTACATCTATGCATATGGACAATTTCTCTGTACTGTATAACCTATGCAACAGAGTTGGCAATGGACCATAAGCGGCTCTTTCTAAGAGGCGGGAATGTAAATAGAAAACATCCCCTGGGAAAGCCAGTCGGGTAGGACGAGTGAAATGAAGCCGATCAGACATTGATGCTATTTTTCTACTACTATTAAGCCGCACCATTACTGCTGGGGTGGGCAGAGGAGTTTCTAGCTCGCATGGAACGTTTTAGCCAGATGCGGAACTGCATGGAAATCATTGCGTATGGAGGTTAGTGAGTTCATTTCTCAGACAACTGTATTCTAGACACGGAAAAATGTGATTGCAAAAGATTCGATCTACTTCGTCTAACAACTGTTGTTCGATGACGACTTGAGCAGTCCATATTTCCATAAATGAGCATTCTAGACGAAGATGCTTCATGGACTTTACATTGAGCATTCTAATCAATTATACTGTAGTCTGTGTGTTTTAGTATCGGTCCATAGGCATCGCATAAGGCTGGAGAAAGCACTTGATAAAGGTTGTTCAACCACCATCGATCTCTAGCTTTTAACATGACATTGATGTTTATACTTCCCATTGCCACAACCTCTTCGCCACGACATCGACAGGGAAAAGAACAATTGATTGGGTGGTAGGGAATATAATAATTTCATCAGGTTGATATTTTCACATGTTACTGAAAAACATGTGAAAATATCTTCAACTAGTTAGATCAACGCCATATGTAAAACTATGCGGCTTGATTCAAAATTTGAGTAGATGTTAGGTGTAATATCATAATCTAATAATTCAAGTCTTCCTGTGGAAAAGTGGATAGGAGGTTTCATTAAGTGATACTTGGCTGCGCCTCCTCTTTAGATCGGTAAGCAAAGAAAATGGCTGAGAGTTAGGTCGACCAGAAATACATTATATGCTTTGGTCAGGGTAGTTGTCCTTGCTTTGTCTGTTTGAGATCACCAAACACAAATGACTAATTACCCACTAAATATGTCAATCTCTGAATCTACCCTTCCTGGCCATAGCCATACCCACCAAGATTTTGAACAAGTAGAGATTGGAAGTAGGTGAAATTTTATTAATAGGAAACACCTCTTTCTTCCATTTGCAATGATCTAAAACATAAGAATAAGAAGAAGAATAAAGACAAGCATTGCCCCTTTCTAGTATTCCCTCGTGGCTCTCTCTGGAGGTCTCTTCTTCCTGTTGCTGAGAAATTAATCCAGCAATTCCAGGGCTTCAGACACAGTTGGGAGGGCAGGGATGGCCCCCTTCTTGGTTGTTGTGATGGCTCCACATGCATTAGCAAATCTCAACACACCCCTCAACTTTGTTTCATCCTGCATCAAAACCCAACAACCTCATCATCATTATTGATACCCACACTATATGGACTTTACTACATTGTACAATCCACTTACCTCAATCACTGTATGATCTTCAACAAGCTTGCTCAATAGGGCACCTATGAAAGAGTCTCCTGCCCCAGTTGTGTCAATTGTCTTCACATGGAATCCCTCCACTGTCCCATGAAAATCCTACGCACCAAAATCAACAAGAAGTAAGGCATTGTTGTAGCCTAGGTTGCACGGATACGGACACGGGATACGGATATGGATACGATACGATACGGGGATACGATTTTTTTAGAAAAAGCAGGATACGATACGTTTCGGATACGTTTGTTATTTTATATAAAAATATATATATATATTTATAAAGTAATACAATTTTTGTAAATTATATAAAAATTATGCACAAACAAATAATTTAGTTTATAAAACTCCCTAGTTTAACTAGTTAAAAAAAAGTTCAAGCATATAAATTAAATAAACATGTTTAAAAAAATTAAGATACGTTTTTTTGAACGGACACGAAGAATTCGTTCAAAAAAATTAGGCTACATTTTTTGGATACGGTAAATATATGTATCCAAAAAGTGAGATACGTTTTTTTGAACGGATACAAAGAATCCGTGTATCCCAAAGCGTGTCGTGTGTCGGACACGGATACGATACGGGTACGTGACTATTTTGAAGTATCGGTGCAACCTAGGTTGTAGCTGTGAATGATACAACTCAACTTCAACCTCTCAATTGAATTGAATAATCTAATCTCAAGTTCAAAGTTCATAGCACTATTTTAAAGTAAAGTGTTTAAGGAAAAAGAGACATTGTAGCGCAGTCAAATGCTGCGAGTGTCAAAAAGGCTTCTTTTCAGTAAAACACTGATATGGGATGAAACCAGCTTCCCAATTCATGCACATTAGAAATAGCAAGCCATTGTATTCATCAAGATAGCTAAAACAACAAGGAAAACTACAACTACCCACCACCTCTACCTGTCAGAAACTGAATCAGAAACACTTAAATAACCCCACCAACACTGGAATCATCGACACATGAAACGCAGTAACTGACTCATACAGCTCTGGTGATCAATGAAAAGGATTTACCTTGGTGTAGTAATTGCAACCCTTTTCTCCACAAGTCACCAGCATGAGCTTCATGTTGGGACGCCACATGGAGAGGGCGGAAGCATGATCGATCGTATCGCTCCCGGTCAAAAACTCCAACTCGTTGTCACTCACCTTGATAATGTCTGCCTGGTCCCAGATGCTCATGATCTGCTCACGAGCCTCATCCGCGGACGGCCATAGCGGAATCCTCAGGTTTGGATCGAACGACAGCAGTGCCCCAGCTTCTCTTGCGATTTCCATTGCCTTCAGGTGCGCAGATCTACATGGCTCCACGATCAGACTGATGGATCCGTAGTGGAATATCTTCGCCTGCACAACAACAACAAAAATTCAAATCTCATGGATCAGGAGGCCCGCGTGACGACAGGGACGAAAATGTGTAAAGTTTAAACCACGCGAGGCAGAGGCGAGTGGGACTCATGCGAAAACGAATCGTCTCGTTTACAACCAGAACGAAGGAAAAAAGTCAAAATCATTCAGCTGATCCGGACACTCCCGGATTTTCGGCGGTAAATCGGAATCAGAAAATCACCAATCGAACAAAGATGAAATGTATTGGCTTCACTTACAGATTTGATGATATCGAGGTTGAGCTCTCCGGGAGTCAGCAGCATATCAGCGCTAGGGTTCCTATAAAACATGAACTCGCGCTCTCCATCAGCGCGTAGAGTGACAAACGCGAGTGATGTACGAGCTCCTTGATCGAAGCAGATTCCACCATCAATGACGCCGTTATCCCTCAGAATTTCAGCAAGCATGTGGCCGAAATCGTCGTCGCCTAGCTTCCCGACAAAGGCAGACTTTCCGCCGAGCCTGGAGACGGCGATGGCGACGTTGGCCGGAGCGCCTCCTGGAGCTTTGAGGAAGCCGGGTGCCTCGGCGAGGGAGACGCCCGATACGGTGGGGACGAAGTCGATTAGCATCTCACCAAAGCTGACAACGAGGTTGCTGCCGTTGTCGGTAGCTCCTGTGGAACCCATCGTTGGAGAAATTGAGCTGATTTTTAGAGAGAGAATAGAAAAGGATAAGTTGCAGAGAAAAATGACGACTGCAATAATGAAGAAGCAGAGTGTATTTGTATTTGTAGGCAGAGGGAGAACAGTTTATGTGGATTAGAAATTAAATTATTTTTTGATTGTAAACTGAAAATTTATGTTCAATTATTCTTAATAATCGTAATAGTAAATATCAAAAAAAATTCTTAATAATCGTAATAGTAAATATCAAAAAACAATTCGACAAAATTTTTTTTGTCTCTCTCACAAAAAATGGACAATGCTAACACGGTCAGGCTGCTGATACTATGTAGATTATGGTGAAGCATATTAATAAAACAATCATGCCACAGAGTTGTCGTCAGAATATTGGCATGATAGTTGACGTGTTGGTTTACAATATTTTACGTATCAGGTTTAATTTTTGGTGACTGATTTTGATGGCGTTATTGAAATTCTGGAGCTTCGCATTGTAGAGGTTGATACATCGCTAAAGTCGGATCTTTTAATGGGAAAGAAGGCTCGATATGAGAGACATGTACTTTAAGTGATTTAAAATGTTAAATAATGCTTATATGTATTGAATTTGTACCGACTTGTAATTTATCTATCAATAATAATTTTTTTTACAAGGACAGTGCAAAACCTAAAGAAATTGGACAAGATTAGGTATTCTGGGAATAACATCCAATTTGTGTCAGGTAATTTTCTCGAATTTTACTTTACTGTCAGAAAATTCGCAGCACAATTAACTTCGCACCTTGCAAAAATTACCGACCAATTGTGATGGTCATTAAGAGTCTTCATAATTACTACTATAGTTAGCATCTATTTATGTTGTTTTACATCCTAATTGCAATTTTAAATATGACTACTTTAAAGTAGACCGTTGTTTCATAGCCGCATATAGATTTTCACCAACTCGATATCCTTACTTTAGGGTGTGTAGTTGATGAATCAAATATTAATTTTTCTTTGAGGGAGATGAATCAAATATTAATTAAATGACTTCAAGTTGATCGACATATATAATCGGGAAAATGACAAAGAGTGAGTATGAACTACTATCCATTAACAAATCACGGTTCGAACTATGAAAATTGACAATTAAGGGCAATTTCAAAATATTTTGATCGTCATATAAGTATATAACACTTAATTGATGGAATATCACTTTGTCAATTACAAAGTTAACTAAACGAATGAATTGAAATTTTTTTATTGCCCTTAATTGTGAAATTGAGGATTAAAATATTTTGAAATTACCCTTAATTGTCAATTTTCATAGTTCGAACCGTAATTTGTCAATGTGTGATAGTTCACATACCCTCTTTGTCATTATCCCTATATAATATTATAAACATGCTTTGGCCCATTGTGACCCATTATTAGTTTTGGTGCATGCTTGGTATAAACCTATTATATTTTAGGGAAAAGTACAGTTTGGGTACCGAAACTATCACCATTTTCCAATTTGTGGGCTGAACTATCACGATTTTCCAACATGTGGGCTGAACTATAAAAATTTCCACACAGGGGGCGAACTATCAAATACTTTTCCAGACAGTGGGCGAACTATCAAATAATTTTCCAAAACAGGTGTACCTATTTGTAAAAAATTAATAAATTTATATAAAAATTCAAAAGATTTATAATAATACAATTTTTAATAAAAAGGAATATAAATTATTTGATAAATAAAAATTAGAAACTTTACAAAAAATTAAACACAAAATGAAAAATATTTTTAAATTTTTTTGCAAATTTCCCCTACAATTTATTAATTGTCAAAGTTTGGTTTGGTTTAATAATTGTCAATTTTTAAAATTTTTTTGCAAATTTCTCCTACAGGCAGTCTTACCTTTTATTTGGTTTCACTATTACATAAAATGAAGTTTTTTCTTCAATCATTAGGTAGAATTGACAAGGAATTGAATGTTTGAAAATATTTCAATTTAATAATTTTTAAAGATTTAATCTGAAACGGAACTTTTAAAAAATTTCAAAAAATATTTTTCAATTTGTGTTTAATATTTTTCTAAAGTTTCCATTTAAAAATATTTTTCATTTTGTGTTTATTTTTCGTAAAGTTTCTAATTTTATTTATCAAATAATTTATATTCCTTTTTATTAAAAATTGTATTTTATAAATTTTTTGAGTTTTTTGAATAGTTACATTAATTTATTAATTTTTTACAAATAGGTACACCTTTTTTGGAAAATTATTTGATAGTTTACCCACTGTTTGGAAAATTATTTGATAGTTCGCCCCCTGTCTGGAAATTTTTATAGTTCAGCCAATACATTGGAAAATGGTGATAGTTCAACCTATAAATTGGAAAATGGTGATAGTTTTGGTACCCAAACTGTACTTTTCCCTATATTTGATGAACAACTATGACACTCTCTAGCAAAGGTCATTTTGATTCACTAACTAAAATTACTTTCTTTTTGAGTAAGGGGGGGAGGACTAAGCTCCTGTTAGGATTCGAGTGTGCCTACCACCAGGTCACACACCTCAAACCAACTAAAATTACTTTTAGATATTAATTTTTTGAGTTCAAAAACTTAGAACATTACTTAAATTTAGACCTCCCCGGCTTTATTTTTCTGTCCTTACATTATTACATAACTCTTGTCTATTTTATTTAAAGGTTTTGGATCAAATAAAAACCACATTTAAATATAAAAACTATAAACCACCTAACAATTCGACACGTTACACTCTCGACCAATTATAATTCTGGGCGCTTTTTGTAAATAAAAAAAATTAAAACGGACTTATTTGAAAATACATAACAGATGCGAGGGTATAAACATCCTAAAAAAATTAACGCCGTTATGCTAAGTCTAACATTAACAAAATAAGTCTGAACATTAACAAAATAAGTCCGAACATCAACAAAAGTCTGAACTCTAACAAAATAATCTGAATATTAACAAAATAAGTCTGAACATTAATAATAAGTCTGATTTTTAACAAAATAAGTCTGAGCTTTAACAAAATTAGTCTGAACATTAACAAAATAAGTCTGAACTTTAACAAAATAAGTCTAAACATTAACAAAATAAGTCTGAACATAACAATAAGTCTGAACTTTAACAAAAAAAATTACGAAAATGCCAAAAAACTATTTTGCCCCTCCGTGTTAGAGTACGAAATTTCGACAAATTTGACACGTGTCAAATTTTGAGGAGGTTTATAGTTTTTATATTTAAATGTGGTTTTTACCAAATCTCTCCCTTATTTAAATTATTTTCACTGCTCCAAATATTATAGTAATTCCAAATGCAGCCTACATATATAAATCAATGTGATCATAAAAAAAATACTAAAACTTCAACAACAAAAATCATAAATCGGAAATGTTTTCAGCCAACAAAAAGTTTGAAAATAAATGGTTTTTTATAATGGGTGGGTACAACAAATCAGAACATTACAATGCATATTACGATAGCCTTATCATCTAGTACATATATATATTGATCTCCGAAGCTCTAGAAAGACATATTGATCGGACCCGAAATCATTTAATACATTTCTCCACTTTTGCAGCGCAAGTCAGGTTCGACACCTTTACCATGCTTGGATCCGCACATCCACCCAAATAATTGGTACATTTATCGACACTTGGAGCTCAGGCCACCTTTGGGCACATTTACCGTTGCAAGACACGGCATGTCTATCTTGACGACCGAATAGCACCTTCCCGAGGGAGGAAGCAAGCATCCACGCGCGAGGCGGGTAAAGGAAGAGAAATAATTCTCTTATGGGTGGGGCTTGAACACTCAACCTTATGAATGAAATATTGGAATCTTTTCACTAGACCATACCCTTTTTAACGCTTCAAAACAGATTGTTTGTGTGACATTTTAGACTTTCTTATCCCAAATTCAATGTTTTTTGAGGGAACAGAGGCGATTACAACCAGGACACGACAATAAATGTAAAGAAAAAACAACAACCCAGAAATGAACACCAATACAACACAGTACAACGTAATAGCGCCATCCGTGTTAAATAACTTCATCTCCCAGCTGTTGAAATGTCTTTACATCTGAACAGTCCAGAGATCGAACCACGCCCAGGTGGCCAAACTGACGAAGCCAAGCTTCAAAGTTTCACTAAAGACCCGGCCACATTTCTATAAAGCTCTGGCTACAACAGCCTGCTGATCCACCCATCCAGGTGTACCTCCTAAGAACACCCATAACCTAACAACCCTGGGTGAACCCGTCCCGATAGACCACCTGTACAACCCCAAAAACCAGCAGCTCCAACGGAGCCACCGCACATACGCCGCAGCCCAAGCTTCCCGGCGTGGAAGAAACCCTGACCGCACAGCACCCGACCCCGTTTCCTGCAAGCAGCCCAACCGGACGACCACAACATCCCGCCAGTACAAAACCGGCCCTATATACACCCACCACCACGCCGGAGCCCAGCCAGCCACCACCACTGTAGTTGCAGCAGCCATCCGACCCAGCCGCAGCAGCCAAAAAGCCACCAATCCCCTCTTGTCCAACCCTCACCGACCTCCACCGCCTCCGAAACTGAACGGAACGCCTAGTGTAGCCAACCAAATTGATCGGCAACCCGACGTAGCCATAGCTACGGCCGAAGAAGATGGGCCAGTGGAGGTAAACGGGAGCCACCTCAATCCGTCAAAAACTCGCCCGCTAAACTTTTCCCCGCTTCTCCGCTACTCTGGCCTTTTCTAGAACAACCCAGAGAGAAAATTTTACATCCCAAATTCAATGTAGACCAATTAATAAATGCACCCGTGGTTTGTAAGTTTGGTATTGTTGGGGAAGCTTGCCTCTTCGGCTGACAGAAGTTGAGGATTGGGCTGATGGTGGGCCAAAGCAAGCTGCGTGTTGATCCATCTTATTGCCAGCTCTATCTTAGCTGGTGCTTTATGTCCAATGAGATGCAAGTGATCACGTGGGTCTTATTCATGCCTATCGTCCGATCAAAAATGAAGATCAACGGCTGACTGAAATGAAGTATAAAAGCATCGCTTACTCAGATTCAGATCTGAGTTCGAATTCATTGTTGCCTAGGGTTTTCTCCAGTTTGAATCTCCGACTTCTCTCTACTCGTCTGGCCGAATCCAAGCCTGTGGTAATAGCTCTAGTAGATTTTGCTGGTATTCTTCAGTCGATCAAGGCTGTGTATAGAATAGGAAAATCGGTTGGCTCTTGTGTGAGCCTGTTTTGAGAGCGTTGCAAGTCCGAACAGGTTTGTGAGGGATTCGTGAAGTGTAGAGAGTGTTTTCAGTTCAGATCCGTTTGGATCGGTGTTTGTAAGTTATGTTCCCATGAATGGCATGCTGTTGGCAAAACGGCTTTAGACAGTTCAAGCAGGTGTTCAAGAAGAGTTCAATCACTGTCTTGAACTGCAGTACAGCGTACAGCAGACGCAGGAAGATTTCCGTATCCAGAAGATCGACGAGATTATTTGATTGAAATCAATTGACGAGTCATCATTAAAGATCAGATATTCAAATGAATATCTTCAGCTTGGATTCGAGAATATTGGATGGCTTGGCACGGAAGTAATCTCCAAAGATTGGATATGGAAGAGATTGAATATCGATAAAATATTTAGGAGTATCTCCGAAATATTTGACACGGATATTCTGATTAGAGTTGGCCATCGAATTCAAAGATTCAGATATTCAAACGAATATCTACACATCAGATTAAAGGCGGCGTGGCTGACTTGGGAAGGAAGTTTTCGAAGATACTTCCTAAAGATTGGATAAAGATACACATCGAATATTTAGGAATATTCCCAAAATATTTGATGAGATATCTGGAGCAGATTTGGAGAGCGCCCATGCATATAAATAGATAGCTAGGGCGTTCATAATCTGTGTCGCTTCCTGAGAGAAAAGAAACAAACACGAGAGTTCGTGAGATTGGAGGAGGAGCGACCGCCGATTGATTATTCCACACCGGAATATCAACGAGGAAGTAACAGTCTGTTCAATGTGCTGTTCAGACTGTTCTGGAAGGACAACAAGCGCACACACACACACGGTGATCAAGACACGTCTTTGAGAGAAGGCGACTGGACTTCCGAGAAGTCCAAGACTAGGCCGAGAGGGAAGTCTCGTCCTACCCATAGGGGATCGAGGGGAGCTGCGGTGAACCGAGATCGCAAATCCGAGAGACGGAGAATCAGAGGCTAGGCGATTACAAACAAGGTGTTGTGTAAGAGTAAGACCACTTGTAGCTCTATTCTCGTAATAAGATTTGTGTCCCTTTTTGGGTGTGGGAAACCCCCCAGAGTAGGCGAGGCTGAACTAGGTTATCATATCGTGTGTGCTCCTATTTGTTCTGTTTTCGGTACTGTCTGCAAAGGTGTTCCAGTCTCTGTTTGAACGCAACCTGAAACTGTCCAACAAGTGTTCGAGACACAGTTCGAACACCATCTAGAACTCGTCTTGACTAAGACAAGTAGATTTCAATTGGTATCAGAGTAGACACTCGACATACAGAGTGTGATCCGGCGACTGTTCAAGATGAGTTTGAAGGAAGGATAGAGCACTAACCGACCATCGTGGCTTAAAGGGCCGAATTATGCCTATTAGAAATCCAAGATGAAAGCCTTTCTGAAATCCCTCGATGAAAGGGCTTGGAAAGCTATAATGATAGGATGGACATAACCCATGATGGCCAACCCTGAAGGAGCTGTTATGCCAAAACTTGAAGCCCTGTGGTCTGAAGCAGATGATGTAGCGGCTGTTGGGAATTCAAAGGCCCTGAATGCAATATTCTATGGAGTGGACGAGAATGTGTTCAAACTGATTGCTGAATGTGAGGTGGCTAAGGAAGCATGGGATATTCTCAGATTAGCCTATGAGGGTCCAGACAGTGAATCTACCGATGAAGAAGAAGAACATGAGAATGTCAATCTCATCGGACATATAATCACTATTGAAGACGGCAGTGAGACAAGTAAAAATCCATATTCTAGTACACTGTCTGAACAGCTTGTTGACGACGCATCAAGCAGTGATGACGAAGGACTTGCTCATGAGACCTCGACCGAGACGTACAAGGAACTCTATGAGAAGTGGCTATTGGTGATTGATCTGAACAAGAAGCTCACAAAAACAGTGGCAAGCATGACAGAAGAAAAAGATAAAAAGTGGCAGGAGGTTGAACACCTCTTCGCACAGAAGGTTGAACTGCTTGACACCGTATTGGTTCTGAAAGTTGAGATGGAGAAAATTAGAGAAACAAATCCTACAGGCTATGTGAAGCTAAGAAGAAAGAATGTTGACTTGAGCTGTAAAGAAGTCCATCTCATGAACAAGGTAGAATCCCTGGAGTTACAAATCAAGATGGAGAGAGATAATCATACTGCTACTATGAAAGAGTTGAGCAAGTTCAAAAGATCGGAGAAGATGCTGGACTCATGCCCAAAGAACTCGGAATCCATTCTAAGATCCCAAAGAATTGAGGATGGACATAGAGGTCTTGGCTTCAATGGTAAGAGTGGCTCATATAAGACTTCGTTTGTTAAGGCAAAACTAAAACCTGCCCAGAGAGTAGAACAGAGTGTAAACCACCACCATGAGAAGCAGATTGGGAATCAAGGAAGAAAGCAGCTCATGCCCAACCGTGGAAAACATGGTACTGAATGGCGGAGAAACAGTCGTACATGTTGGTATTGCCATCAGATGGGGCACATCAAATCAAGGTGCCGACTACTTCTGGCTAAGCGAAAAGTAATGGAATCAAGAGTCACCCCTCGAGTCAGACAAGTCTGGAAACCAAAAATAAGGAAAGAAGTGTGCTTCGTTGCTCTTAGCTCATTCAGTCACATGAAGGAAGAATGCTGGTACCTCGACAATGGATGGTCTGCTCACATGACAGGTAATCCTCAATATCTCCTCAATGTTAAACCTATTCGCAAGCGTCAGTTTGTCACTTTTGGAGATGGAGAGAATGGTCAGGTGATCGACTGTGGGACATTGAAGGTTCCAGATCTACCTGAGCTCGAGGATGTCCTCCTAGTCGATGGGTTAAAGGTGAACCTGATCAGTATCAGTAGATTGTGTGATGAAGGATAGTCTATTACATTCACTCGTGATTCCTGTCAAGTACTGGAGAGGAATGGAGACACACTGATGGAAGGAAGTAGGTCATCAAACAAAAGCTACCTTCTAGGCACAGTTGGAACATGAGCAGCCACTGTCTGTCCGACAAATACGATACATGAGATGGAATGTCAAGGGACAGGTATGGTGTCCTCCTCTGGAAAGGTGAAAGATGAAGTTTCCCTAAACTCAGTTCTAGATGGTGATAAAGTTAGAGGTGGGACATCGTCTGAAACACCCATTCAGACCAAGTCTACAGTTGCAGAGGGAGGTCCAGCTGATGAAGCCACACCTACTCCAGCTGGGACACTTCACGATGCTCTTGTGCTGCAACCCTCATGGAGAATTAAGAGTCGAGCGAATGAGATCAAGTGTCGAGAGCTGGCTGCCTGTTCATCTAGTCCGAAGAATGTCATCGAAGCAATTATTGATGAGATTTGGGTGGTGGCCATTCACGTGGAACTGGGAGAGTTCACCAGATCTGAAGTATGGAAGTTATATCATCTTGTGCATAGTCACGAACTGAAGAAAACTATGTACGGACTCACACAAGCGCCCAGAGCATGGTACGAGACGTTCCTCATCGACCATGGCTATGAGCGAGGGGGAGAAGAGAAGCATATGTTCGTGAGACAGATGCAAAAGGAGCTCCAGCTGACCATGGTGGGTGAGATGAAACACCTTCCTGGAACACATGTTGACCAGGTGCTGGGAGAGCGGGAGAGCATCGCTGCAGGGTTCCTATGTATGAAGCAGAATCTGTCTGAACACGGAGTGGAACGGGTGAAGAAGTTTCTGCCCAAGAACCCAGTACAACACTCCATGAGCAGATATCACTTCATCAGAGAGCTAGTGGAGAAGAAGGTCATCACATCGAAACACATGACCACTGTTACTGCCGTACTCACCATGCCACTAGACGCCGCTCAGTTCGAAACACTTAGATCCTCTCTGGGTCTGCGTGTTATCGCCAACTAAGTGTTCCAGACGGAGGTCAGCCAAGAGCAGAGCCCCAGCAAATCAGATGGGCTGACCTACCAAAGAAGAGGGCTGGAACAGATGGTACGTGGTTGGAACTGAGTACTAAGTTCAACACATTTGTAGCTTTATGAGGCGTTGGAACATATCAAGGAGGAGAGAGGTGATTGGACAAATATCTCAAGAGATATTCACATGACCGTTTTTGGCAAGTGGAGGAGTCCAAATATTTGAGAAATCAAAAAGGCAGTTGAATCGAAGTTGGATGAGGATACAATATCAGCAAACCCTAAGATCAGAGAAGGAAAAAAGAAGGGAGAAGAGGCGGCTGTGACAAAATTTAAAAAAAGCTACTTCAAAGGTGTCAAAGGCTGATCCTAATCCAACTAAAGGGAGTGTGCAGACTGCAAAGGAATATTAGGCGATGGCTGAACCATCCCTCAATAAAGTAATCCTTTGTTTTCACTCCTAAGCTACTGCACTCAATTCTATTGATGAGGAAGTACGGGCGATTGGTAAAGATTCAGTGAGCTAAAGGGTGACAAAGTGGATGATGACAAGCCGAAGGGATTGAACCCTGCTGTAGATTCTGTGGCCGATGCTGCAGAAGAAGGTGAAGCCAGTAGGGCTAACATTGTGGTTCTGATAAGAAGAAGCTGTTGAATGCAAAGGTAGATGCCACTGGCTTCGTGCTGAAGAAGACAGGAATCTGCATGAAGGTCGTGCCTCAAAGGAATGACACTCCCACGAAATACGCTGCACGGATTTGTGCTGTAAGGGGGAGGAGACTTGTTATGTCAGAAGAAGTGGCTGAACAGTATGTGGAATCATCCTGAAAGAGGAGTCTGGTTGTTGAGGAAGACTCTGTGGAAGGAGAAAAGAAGTCAGATGATGAAGGATTGTCAATGTTAGCTGAGAAACAGAAGCAACTCCAGCTAGAAGATAATGGTTTAGAAGATTCAGACCCCTCTGAGAAAGATGACGAGCCTTGTGAAATGTACAAGGACGTTGATGAGGCTGTCCAAGATTTGCAGAAGGAAAGGACTATCACTCAAGAAGGATGGTTAGAGAACAGATGCAGGGGGAGCAAGTGCATCCAAGAAAAAGAAGAGGAGTGTGCCAGGTTCTGTTCCGCCTAGTGTACCAACTGGAGTGACTAAGTGATGAGACGTATTTATACGACTCATTAAGTCATTAAATCCCACCAATTACGACATTTGATCATGAGAACATTTACTTGTTAATGTCGTTTTGGATTTCAGGGCCTTTTGGAGTCCAAAGAGGAATCGAGCTTAAAAGAGGGCATTTTGTGCCAAAATCATCACAAGTAGTTCTTGACCATCTTATGAGCATATGACTCGAGGGATGCTCGAGAAAATTTGAGGTTTGCCCGAAGAAAATCGAGGGAGGCCCGAAATGGCCAGCACCTGCCGAGCCTCCAAGGCCCACAATCAATTCTCTCGAGCAAACCAGCCAATCTCACAATTCCGTCTCGACCAAAGTGATTCAAATAGCGAATATATCGGAAGATTTCACCTTTCCAAAGAAAACGCTCGAGGGGATTGGGAGTTGGCCTAGATTCAAGCAAGGCCCCACGCGCGCTGAAGGACCAAAACCAAATTGCTCGAACAAACGGCCGAATCTGGGAAAACTGGCTCAACCAAGTTGTTTGGAATGCCCACTTTATCGGAGGATCTCAATTTTCAGGCCAAACGCTCGAGCAAAACTGCCCTTGGCTGAAGACCAAGCCATTTTGACTCATTCGAAGGCCAAAAGTGGGCCCCACTTCAAATCTCGGCTCGTCCTTCGAGG
This sequence comes from Rhodiola kirilowii, assembly GCA_033675215.1. Taxonomy (NCBI): domain Eukaryota; kingdom Viridiplantae; phylum Streptophyta; class Magnoliopsida; order Saxifragales; family Crassulaceae; genus Rhodiola; species Rhodiola kirilowii. Next base: position 20,304,371 of record CM066201.1, read on the forward strand.
CACGCCACTTTTGCACATGCCAAGACCTCTTTAACTCATGCCACACCCCTTTGGCCAAGGAACAAGTCGGTTTATGCTTTGGCCCCTTCCAAACCACTAATGCCACTCAAACTTGAAGATCAAGTCTCATCCAAGGGCCTAGAATCCTCCTCATTCTCTATATAAGCAGCACCTTGGCCCTTGTAAAAGAAATGCTAAAATCTCTCTAAAATCCCTTAGGGGAACCTCTTGTAATTTGGCTTGGGAAAGAATCAACATCTCTCTACTCCTTCTTTACTTTTCTTGCACTCTACATTCTTGTATTACTTTCTTGCAATTACTTTACTGTTCTTACTTTCATGTATTTACATTCCATCCATAGCTCTCATATCCTTCCCATGGATATGAGTGGCTAAAACTCCATTTTCGGTTTGGGGATCATTCTACTTTGTGGCACGGTTTTGAGACCTTATTCCTAATGCTTCTTTGTGTTCTAGTGGTGTAAGAGCTTGGAAAGGCCTTACTTTGGGTGATCTCTTGGAATGGAGTGAACCACACTCATGACACAAAGTATGATCTTTAGAGGTCAATGATAAACAAGCCACAATAGTATTGTCAACACATTTTGAGATTCATGTCCTTAATGCTATTTTACGTTTCACTAGTCCTTGTGCTTCATGCCACGGATCAAAGGCTTGGCTAAGTTGATGTCTTGCCACAAAGCTTAGTCAAGCTAATGATCCCTATTGTAATATCCCTTTGATGCTTTGCGGTAAGAATGGATAGTACACATAGATGGAACATTACCTTTGCCGGATTGTTCAATCTACTAAGGACTGGATTAGAAGGTCTAAACCGTGCATAGTGAGGTAGTGGAGCTTAAATGCTTTGGGTTGCCTACGGCACCACACTACTACCTAGTTCGGTTAAGACCGTGGTGTATTACCTTTGCCGGAATACTTTAGGTTGTCACCCTTGCCGGGACAACCACACTCTACGAAATGTGAAATAGATCATTTGATATCCATGATGAATGTGTGACAATGGATCCCTAGACCGAATACCCATTGCTTGTTTACATTTCGTCCATTTACTTTATGCACTAGTATTAACTTGTTCCAAAACCCCCCCCAATTTGCCTTACCTTCTTGTTTCAAGGAACAAATAGTAGCCATTACAACTCCTTTGGGTTCGACCCCTACTTGCCGCTCTACTATCTTTTTAGTGAGCCCTAAGTAGCGGACTATAAATTTTATCTTTGATTTGCACGATCACGACTAGTGCTCATCAAATTTTGGCGCCGTTGCCGGGGAGTTGTGCATTGGTGAAGTTGTTCTTTTTGTTTGTTTCCCTTTTTGTTCTTGTTGTGATTCTCTTGGTTCACCATGGCCTCTTATTACAATAGAGAGCCTTGGTATGATGAGGAGTTGTTCCCACCATCCTTCCAACGAGAAATCCGCGAAAAGATCATGTACTTTAAGCAATCCCGGGATGAAACATTGGATGAGTACTTACGGTACTATGATTCCCTTGTGACAAGCTGCCCGCACCATGGATTCATTAGATTGGATCTTATTCAAAGGTTTCTCGGAGGAATGTTGCCACATGAATGGGATAGGCTCAATGAGGCGGCAGGAGGCTCGGTCTATGACTTGACCATAAGTAGTATTTGGGAATTGATACATGTTTTGGCCGAGGACTCAAGGCTAAAGCAAGAACAACACAAGGCACTTGGGGACATGATGGACGACATGATGGACGAAAACCAAAGCCGGTCCTTGGAAGACTTGATGGAAGAGTTAGCCGCGAGTTATGCGCAAATAGATGCAAGAATCTTACAGAATCAAGCCGAGAGTTCAAGGCCACAACAAGAGCAGACCAAGCCACTTGAGGACTTTGCGATGGAGCCGGTCGAAACAATGTACCAAGACCATGCCAAAACCGAGGGAACTTTGGCCGAAGAAAAATTGTCCAAATCAGGCCCGGATCTCACTCCCATTCTGTCCGAGGAGGACCCAAACCTCACTGCCGAAAGCTCCCTATTGGACCCCTCTCACTCAGTTTGCATGACCTCAGATCCTAAGGATGAAGTACCCAACAAGGAAGAGGTTCGAGGCCGGTTGGAAGAAAAGCATGGGCAAGAATGGCCAATAGTGGAGCACTCACTCGCCCTAACTCAACAAGGCAGCCCGGAGAACTCCCTCATTCTGAAAAGACCATACCTCTTTGCTACCAAGACAAGGCTCACCAATGAAACATGCTTGATGCCACTTGTGAGTGATGGCAAGATTATGAACTTACAACATTGCAAGGACGCCATCCACTCCTACATGAAAAAGAGACCAAGGCATGGAATGTTTCAATGGAAGCCGAGATGGAAAAACAAGAGGGCACGGCTTGATGGATCAATGGCTATGCTCAAGAGGTTCACTTCTCCTCGAAAAGATGTAAAGACAAGGCCACCTGACCGGTTGAAGGCAGAACCGAGCCCACTGCCATATGAGAACTTTGGAAAGATTAAGAGAGCAGTTGGGAAGAAGTTTGACCTCACCCGCCCATGGGAACCCAACGAACCTCCTTAAGGAGGTACCATCGAGCCAACGACGTTAAACAAAGGCGCTCGCTGGGAGGCAGCCCGACATTTTACAGTATTTTTTGCATTTTACTTTCTTGCATTTTATACTAACCCTCACCTCTTTTATGATTGGAAAGAAACAAGGATGTTTTTGTAGGTCGGGTCCAAGTGCTACGCACTTTGCTCTTTATGCTACGCATTTTATGCCAACCGGGCTTGACCCAAGGACGCCTTTCCGAGACCTTAGGCCCGAGGAACCCAGCGACGGTCCTAGACCGGGACGCACCCAAAGCCAAGGCTCGTCCGAGAGGAGCAGCCGAGCCTGACCTAGCTCCCCATGGGTGTCCAACGTTATTACACGCCTTGCCACTTCATGGCATACGAGGGGAGTTCCGTTTCACTCTTGTACCTTGTTTCTTTCCATTGATTATGTGCATGATTGTGTTGATTGAGTTGTGCCGTGAGGCCACGGCTCATTTCAAAAGTGCGGGGTGGGGTGTTTAGTAGTTTGTTGTGTCTCACGTCTATTTTACTTGCACATGCATGAGTCAGCACGTTTCCCTTTGAAAATTTTAAATTTTTTGAATAAAATGCGTAGTTTAGTGAATAAAATGCATAGGAATGGGGGAGTTGTGCTTTCATGATGTGAAATAGATGGATCCTAGTACATGCATTACTCTTATGAAATTATAATTGTGCGACTAACATGTGATCTAACTTCTTATGTGACCTTATGAGTTGGGATAAATAGGGGATGTGGAGTTGATAGAAATGTCCTAGTGAGGCTTGACAAAGCACTCAAGGATCGGGGATTCGAGTTACATGGTTATATGGACTTGTGGAGGCTGCGCTTTGAGACTCGTGGTTGTAGTTGACTCCACCATTGCAGCGTTTATGCAAGTGGTGGGACGGGAATCAAACCGTCCTATCTCTAGTCCTAGTAGTCGGGAAAATAGGTGAGTGAACCTCATCTTGACTCGCACGAAACGACAAGGATGAGAAAGAGCGGGGAGGTATTTCCATATGCTTGAGGGCGATGATTGGACCTCCCAAGAAGGAATGGACAAGAAAATCACAAAAGGAGCAAAGCTAAAAAAAAAAGAAAAATCATCTCATGTGAAGTTCTAACCGAAGCAAAGTGAAGGATTATCAAAGTCACACCAAAAGGCCAAAGGCCAAGTTCACTACAAGTATGTCTAAGGAAAGTATCAAAGAAGGACTCAACCCTTGAGCTTGAATTCATCACGTGCTAGAAGAAGCAACAAGTATAACCATGTAGCAAGATCCGAATCCAAGAGTGTAGATCATAGGCCTAAAAAGGACTATCTCCCACTCATCCGAATTGGTTTGCATCTTGACTCAAAGGTACATGTATCAAGTTGAATCTCATGTTTTAGCAAATTGCTTGAGTAATGATCGAGAATGCATGGAAAGGGGAAATCTAGACTAGCATTTGTCTTAGATGCGAGAGACTTGTGATGTTTGTATGTGATTTTCCTCTTGTGACGTAAGGCCTTGTTCGGGACGAACAAGTTCAAGTGTGGGGTGGTTTGATGAGACGTATTTATACGACTCATTAAGTCATTAAATCCCACCAATTACGACATTTGATCATGAGAACATTTACTTGTTAATGTCGTTTTGGATTTCAGGGCCTTTTGGAGTCCAAAGAGGAATCGAGCTTAAAAGAGGGCATTTTGTGCCAAAATCATCACAAGGAGTTCTTGACCATCTTATGAGCATATGACTCGAGGGATGCTCGAGAAAATTTGAGGTTTGCCCGAAGAAAATCGAGGGAGGCCCGAAATGGCCAGCACCTGCCGAGCCTCCAAGGCCCACAATCAATTCTCTCGAGCAAACCAGCCAATCTCACAATTCCGTCTCGACCAAAGTGATTCAAATAGCAGATATATCGGAAAATTTCACCTTTCCAAAGAAAACACTCGAGGGGATTGGGAGTTGGCCCAGATTCAAGCAAGGCCCCGCGCGCGGTGAAGGACCAAAACCAAATTGCTCGAACAAACGGCCGAATCTGGGAAAACTAGCTCGACAAGTTGTTTGGAATGCCCACTTTATCAGAGGATCTCAATTTTCAGGCCAAACGCTCGAGCAAAACTGCCCTTGGCCGAAGACCAAGCCATTTCGACTCATTCGAAGGCCAAAAGTGGGCCCCACTTCAAATCTCGGCTCATCCTTCGAGGCACGCCACTTTTGCACATGCCAAGACCTCTTTAACTCATGCCACACCCCTTTGGCCAAGGAACAAGTCGGTTTATGCTTTGGCCCCTTCCAAACCACTAATGCCACTCAAACTTGAAGATCAAGTCTCATCCAAGGGCCTAGAATCCTCCTCATTCTCTATATAAGCAGCACCTTGGCCCTTGTAAAAGAAATGCTAAAATCTCTCTAAAATCCCTTAGGGGAACCTCTTGTAATTTGGCTTGGGAAAGAACCAACATCTCTCTACTCCTTCTTTACTTTTCTTGCACTCTACATTCTTGTATTACTTTCTTGCAATTACTTTACTGTTCTTACTTTCATGTATTTACATTCCATCCATAGCTCTCATATCCTTCCCATGGATATGAGTGGCTAAAACTCCATTTTCGGTTTGGGGATCATTCTACTTTGTGGCACGGTTTTGAGACCTTATTCCTAATGCTTCTTTGTGTTCTAGTGGTGTAAGAGCTTGGAAAGGCCTTACTTTGGGTGATCTCTTGGAATGGAGTGAACCACACTCATGACACAAAGTATGATCTTTAGAGGTCAATGATAAACAAGCCACAATAGTATTGTCAACACATTTTGAGATTCATGTCCTTAATGCTATTTTACGTTTCACTAGTCCTTGTGCTTCATGCCACGGATCAAAGGCTTGGCTAAGTGGATGTCTTGCCACAAAGCTTAGTCAAGCTAATGATCCCTATTGTAATATCTCTTTGATGCTTTGCGGCAAGAATGGATAGTACACATAGATGGAACATTACCTTTGCCGGATTGTTCAATCTACTAAGGACTGGATTAGAAGGTCTAAACCGTGCATAGTGAGGTAGTGTAGCTTAAATGCTTTGGGTTGCCTACGGCACCACACTACTACCTAGTTCGGTTAAGACCGTGGTGTATTACCTTTGCCGGAATACTTTAGGTTGTCACCCTTGCCGGGACAACCACACTCTACGAAATGTGTGACAATGGATCCCTAGACCGAATACCCATTGCTTGTTTACATTTCGTTCATTTACTTTATGCACTAGTATTAACTTGTTCCAAACCCCCCCCCCCCAATTTGCCTTACCTTCTTGTTTCAAGGAACAAATAGTAGCCATTACAACTCCCTTTGGTTCGACCCCTACTTGCCGCTCTACTATCTTTTTAGTGAGCCCTAAGTAGCGGACTATAAATTTTTTCTTTGATTTGCACGATCACGACTAGTGCTCATCACTAAGCATATAGTGTGGTTTGCTAATACAGTCGCAGCAGCCAAGTGGAAAGCAGTGCAGAAAAGAAAGATCCAACAGGATGCTTGCTGAGAAGAAGTACAAAGGAGAGGAGATTATTCAGCTCTTGAAGGAGACTGATCTGATTTTGGACCGTCCAAAGATGTAAACCGTTTAATGAATAGTTGGTGAGAGAAGCTATTGCTGATGATAAAGACTACGGCATAGTCTATGTCAGAGGAAAGAAGGTCAAGATTGATCCTAAGATCATCAATGTGTACTTCGCAATGGATGATTCTTACGAGGTGGTGGAAGAGGAGAGCTATGACAAGATTGCAAGCTGTTTAACGGCTGGAGCATACCCTCGGTGGGAAGACACCTCCATCCCAGTTGCAGATTTGACCACATTCTACTCGATGTTGTTCTTCATCGCCATAGTCAACTGGAAGCCTACATCTTATAGAACCATGGACATCAAGGAGATGGGACAGCTGCTCTACCAGATTGGAAACAAGATTCTCATTGACATGGGAAGAATTATGTTTGACAAGATTGCAGAACACGCCATATCTACAAAGTCTCTGCACCAGATAATCTTTCCATCACTTCTATAAGATGAACATCAACCAGCATCCCGATTTGAAGACAGACCAGGACGGACTATCAAGTGCTCCATTGAAGTTGGTAATTGACCACAAGCTGTTCAAGGGTCGACATAAGAATGATCTGAAGGACCCCGGGTTGAAGAGGAAGGACGCACCTGAGTCTTCCATAACGAGAGCTGCTGGTGAGAAGTTGTCCCAAGCTAAACGCGGACAGCTACTAGAGGAGGTGAAGACTATATTGAAGGCCGAATAAGCGCAGAGGACAAGAATCAATAAATTGGTGTGCGCTCTGTGATATCCCAGTGATGATAAAGAAGATGGAGAGAGTTGTTGTCCTGCTTGAAGAAAAGACATGGTGCCATGAGCCAAAGGGAGGTATGTCTGGAGAAGGACTACCACGCGGCAGTACTGGACAAGCTGAATCAGTTCAAGAAACCAGGTCATCAAAACCTGTCATTTGCTGAGCCGTGGTCGAACAGCTGCTGAGACACCATGGTCTGACAGACTCACAGTATGTGTCACTGTCCCAGGCTACGTTCGAGGGGGAGTTGATAAGATTCCAGATGCCGAGGAGACCAGGTTGGTTGATTTGAACCCTTGCCAATTAGTGGCAAAAAGGGGGAGTGTGTTGGGGGTGATTGGTTAGTTCCCTCAAGTGTGTCTAAATCCTAGATTGGGTTTTGCCAAAAATGCCAAGGGGGAGATTGATGTTCCCATGAATGGCATGCTGTTGGCAAAACGGCTTTAGACAGTTCAAGCAGGTGTTCAAGAAGAGTTCAATCACTGTCTTGAACTGCAGTACAGCGTACAGCAGACGCAGGAAGATTTCCGTATCCAGAAGATCGACGAGATTATTTGATTGAAATCAATTGACGAGTCATCATTAAAGATCAGATATTCAAATGAATATCTTCAGCTTGGATTCGAGAATATTGGATGGCTTGGCATGGAAGTAATCTCCAAAGATTGGATATGGAAGAGATTGAATATCGATCAAATATTTAGGAGTATCTCCGAAATATTTGACACGGATATTCTGATTAGAGTTGGCCAGCGAATTCAAAGATTCAGATATTCAAACGAATATCTACACATCAGATTAAAGGCGGCGTGGCTGACTTGGGAAGGAAGTTTTCGAAGATACTTCCTAAAGATTGGATAAAGATACACATCGAATATTTAGGAATATTCCCTAAATATTTGATGAGATATCTGGAGCAGATTTGGAGAGCGCCCATGCATATAAATAGATAGCTAGGGCGTCCTTAATCTGTGTCGCTTCCTGAGAGAAAAGAAACAAACACGAGAGTTCGTGAGATTGGAGGAGGAGCGACCGCCGGTTGATTATTCCACACCGGAATATCAACGGGGAAGTAACAGTCTGTTCAATGTGCTGTTCAGACTGTTCTGGAAGGACAACAAGCGCACACACACACGGTGATCAAGACACGTCTTTGAGAGAAGGCGACTGGACTTCTGAGAAGTCCAAGACTAGGCCGAGAGGGAAGTGTCGTCCTACCCATAGGGGATCGAGGGGAGCTGCGGTGAACCGAGATCGCAAATCCGAGAGACGGAGAATCAGAGGCTAGGCAATTACAAACAAGGTGTTGTGTAAGAGTAAGACCACTTGTAGCTCTATTCTCGTAATAAGATTTGTGTCCCTTTTTGGGTGTGGGAAACCCCCCAGAGTAGGCGAGGCCAAACTAGGTTATCATATCGTGTGTGCTCCTATTTGTTCTGTTTTCGGTACTGTCTACAAAGGTGTTCCAGTCTCTGTTTGAACACAACCTGAAACTGTCCAACAAGTGTTCGAGACACAGTTTGAACACCATCTAGAACTCGTCTTGACTAAGAGAAGTAGATTTCAATTGGTATCAGAGCAGACACTCGACATACAGAGTGTGATCCGGCGACTGTTCAAGATGAGTTTGAAGGAAGGACAGAGCACTAACCGACCATCGTGGCTTGAAGGGCCGAATTATGCCTATTGGAAATCCAAGATGAAAGCCTTTCTGAAATCCATCGATGAAAGGGCTTGGAAAGCTATAATGATAGGATGGACAGAACCCATGATGGCTAACCCTGAAGGAGCTGTTATGCCAAAACCTGAAGCCCTGTGGTCTGAAGCAGATGATGTAGCGGCTGTTTGGAATTCAAAGGCCCTGAATGCAATATTCTATGGAGTGGACGAGAATGTGTTCAAACTGATTGCTGAATGTGAGGTGGCTAAGGAAGCATGGGATATTCTCAGATTAGCCTATGAGGGTCCAGACAGTGAATCTACCGATGAAGAAGAAGAACATGAGAATGTCAATCTCGTCGGACATATAATCACTATTAAAGACGGCAGTGAGACAAGTAAAAATCCATATTCTAGTACACTGTCTGAACAGCTTGTTGACGACGCATCAAGCAGTGATGACGAAGGACTTGCTCATGAGACCTCGACCGAGACGTACAAGGAACTCTATGAGAAGTGGCTATTGGTGATTGATCTGAACAAGAAGCTCACAAAAACAGTGGCAAGCCTGACAGAAGAAAAAGATAAAAAGTGGCAGGAGGTTGAACACCTCTTCGCACAGAAGGTTGAACTGCTTGACACCGTATTGGTTCTGAAAGTTGAGTTGGAGAAAATTAGAGAAACAAATCCTACAGGCTATGTGAAGCTAGGAAGAAAGAATGTTGACTTGAGCTGCAAAGAAGTCCATCTCCTGAACAAGGTAGAATCCCTGGAGTTACAAATCAAGATGGAGAGAGATAATCATATTGCTACTATGAAAGAGTTGAGCAAGTTCAAAAGATCGGCGAAGATGCTGGACTCATGCCCAAAGAACTCGGAATCCATTCTAAGATCCCAAAGAATTGAGGATGGACATAGAGGTCTCGACTTTAATGGTAAGAGTGGCTCATATAAGACTTCGTTTGTTAAGGCAAAACTGAAACCTGCCCAGAGAGTAGAACAGAGTGTAAACCACCACCATGAGAAGCAGATTGGGAATCAAGGAAGAAAGCAGCTCATGCCCAACCGTGGAAAACATGGTACTGAATGGCGGAGAAACAGTCGTACATGTTGGTATTGCCATCAGATGGGGCACATCAAATCAAGGTGCCGACTACTTCTGGCTAAGCAAAAAGTAATGGAATCCAGAGTCACCCCTCGAGTCAGACAAGTCTGGAAACCAAAAATAAGGAAAGAAGTGTGCTTCGTTGCTCTTAGCTCATTCAGTCACATGAAGGAAGAATGCTGGTACCTCGACAATGGATGGTCTGCTCACATGACAGGTAATCCTCAATATCTCCTCAATGTTAAACCTATTCGCAAGCGTCAGTTTGTCACTTTTGGAGATGGAGGGAAGGGTCAGGTGATCGGCTGTGGGACATTGAAGGTTCCGGATCTACCTGAGCTCGAGGATGTCCTCCTAGTCGATGGGTTAAAGGTGAACCTGATCAGTATCAGTAGATTGTGTGATGAAGGATAGTCTATTACATTCACTCGTGATTCCTGTCAAGTACTGGAGAGGAATAGAGACACACTGATGGAAGGAAGTAGGTCATCAAACAAAAGCTACCTTCTAGGCACAGTTGGAACAGGAGCAGCCACTGTCTGTCCGACAAATACGATACATGAGATGGAATGTCAAGGGACAGGTATGGTGTCCTCCTCTGGAAAGGTGAAAGATGAAGTTTCCCTAAACTCAGTTCTAGATGGTGATAAAGTTAGAGGTGGGACATCGTCTGAAACACCCATTCAAACCAAGTCTACAGTTGCAGAGGGAGGTCCAGCTGATGAAGCCACACCTACTCCAGCTGGGACACTTCAGGATGCTCTTGTGCTGCAACCCTCATGGAGAATTAAGAGTCGAGCGAATGAGATCAAGTGTCGAGAGCTGGCTGCCTGTTCATCTAGTCCGAAGAATGTCATCGAAGCAATTATTGATGAGATTTGGGTGGTGGCCATTCACGTGGAACTGGGAGAGTTCACCCGATCTGAAGTATGGAAGTTATATCATCTTGTGCATAGTCACGAACTAAAGAAAACTATGTACGGACTCACACAAGCGCCCAGAGCATGGTACGAGACGTTCCTCATCGACCATGGCTATGAGCGAGGGGGAGAAGAGAAGCATATGTTCGTGAGACAGATGCAAAAGGAGCTCCAGCTGACCATGGTGGGAGAGATGAAACACCTTCCTGGAACACATGTTGACCAGGTGCTGGGAGAGCGGGAGAGCATCGCTGCAGGGTTCCTATGTATGAAGCAGAATCTGTCTGAACACGGAGTGGAACGGGTGAAGAAGTTTCTACCCAAGAACCCAGTACAACACTCCATGAGCAGATATCACTTCATCAGAGAGCTAGTGGAGAAGAAGGTCATCACATCGAAACACATGACCACTGTTACTGCCGTACTCACCATGCCACTAGACGCCGCTCAGTTCGAAACACTTAGATCCTCTCTGGGTCTGCGTGTTATCGCCAACTAAGTGTTCCAGACGGAGGTCAGCCAAGAGCAGAGCCCCAGCAAATCAGATGGGCTGACCTACCAAAGAAGAGGGCTGGAACAGATGGTACGTGGTTGGAACTGATTACTAAGTTCAACACATTTGCAGCTTTATGAGGCGTTGGAACATATCAAGGAGGAGAGAGGTGATTGGACAAATATCTCAAGAGATATTCACATGACCGTTTTTGGCAAGTGGAGGAGTCCAAATATTTGAGAAATCAAAAAGGCAGTTGAATCGAAGTTGGATGAGGATACAATATCAGCAAACCCTAAGATCGGAGAAGGGAAAAAGAAGGGAGAAGAGGCCGCTGTGACAAAAATTAAAAAAAGCTACTTCAAAGGTGTCAAAGGCTGATCCTAATCCAACTAAAGGGAGTGTGCAGACTGCAAAGGAATATTAGGCGATGGCTGAACCATCCCTCAATAAGGTAATCCTTTGTTCTCACTCCTAAGCTACTGCACTCAATTCTATTGATGAGGAAGTACGGGCGATTGGTAAAGATTCAGTGAGCTATAAGGGTGACAAAGTGGATAATGACAAGCCAAAGGGATTGAACCCTGCTGTAGATTCTGTGGCCGATGCTGCAGAAGAAGGTGAAGCCTGTAGGGCTAACATTGTGGTTCTGATAAGAAGAAGCTGTTGAATGCAAAGGTAGATGCCACTGGCTTCGTGCTGAAGAAGACAGGAATCTGCATGAAGGTCGTGCCTCAAAGGAATGACACTCCCACGAAATACGCTGCACGGATTTGTGCTGTAAGGGGGAGGAGACTTGTTATGTCAGAAGAAGTGGCTGAACAGTATGTGGAATCATCCTGAAAGAGGAGTCTGGTTGTTGAGGAAGACTCTGTGGAAGGAGAAAAGAAGTCAGATGATGAAGATGTGTCAATGTTAGCTGAGAAACAGAAGCAACTCCAGCTAGAAGATAATGGATTAGAAGATTCAGACCCCTCTGAGTAAGATGACGAGCCTTGTGAAATGTACAAGGACCTTGATGAGGCTGTCCAAGATTTGCAGAAGGAAAGGACTATCACTCAAGAAGGATGGTTAGAGAACAGATGCAGGGGGAGCAAGTGCATCCAAGAAAAAGAAGAGGAGTGTGCCAGGTTCTGTTCCGCCTAGTGTACCAACTGGAGTCACTAAGCATATAGTGTGGTTTCCCAGTACAGTCGCAGCAGCCAAGTGGAAAGCAGTGCAGAAAAGAAAGATCCAACAGGATGCTTGCTGAGAAGAAGTACAAAGGAGAGGAGATTATTCAGCTCTTGAAAGAGACTGATCTGATTTTGGACCGTCCAAAGATGCAAACCGTTTAATGAATAGTTGGTGAGAGAAGCTATTGCTGATGATAAAGACTACGGCATAGTCTTTGTTAGAGGAAAGAAGGTCAAGATTGATCCTGAGATCATCAATGTGTACTTCGCAATGGATGATTCTTACGAGGTGGTGGAAGAGGAGAGCTATGACAAGATTGCAAGCTGTTTAACGGCTGGAGCATACCCTCGGTGGGAAGACACCTCCATCCCAGTTGCAGATTTGACCACATTCTACTCGATGTTGTTCTTCATCGCCATAGTCAACTGGAAGCCTACATCTTATAGAACCATGGACATCAAGGAGATGGGACAGCTGCTCTACCAGATTGGAAACAGGATTCTCATTGACATGGGAAGAATTATGTTTGACCAGATTGCAGAACACGCCATATCTACAAAGTCTCTGCACCAGATAATCTTTCCATCGCTTCTATAAGATGAACATCAACCAGCATCCCGATTTGAAGACAGACCAGGACAGACTGTCAAGTGCTCCATTGAAGTTGGTAATTGACCACAAGCTGTTCAAGGGTCGACATAAGAATGATCTGAAGGACCCCGGGTTGAAGAGGAAGGACGCACCTGAGTCTTCCATAACGAGAGCTGCTGGTGAGAAGTTGTCCCAAGCTAAACGCGGATAGCTACTAGAGGAGGTGAAGACTATATTGAAGGTCGAATAAGCGTAGAGGACAAGAATCAATAAATTGGCGTGTGCTCTGTGATATCCCAGTGATGATAAAGAAGATGGAGAGAGTTGTTGTCCTGCTTGAAGAAAAGACATGGTGCCATGAGCCAAAGGGAGGTATGTCTGGAGAAGGACTACCACGCGGCAGTACTGGACAAGCTGAATCAGTTCAAGAAACCAGATCATCAAAAACCTGTCATTTGCTGAGCCGTGGTCGAACAACTGCTGAGACACCATTGTCTGACAGACTCACAGTATGTGTCACTGTCCCAGGCTACGTTCGAGGGGGAGTTGATAAGATTCCAGATGCCGAGGAGACCAGGTTGGTTGATTTGAACCCTTGCCAATTTGTGGCAAAAAGGGGGAGTGTTTTGGGGGTGATTGGTTAGTTCCCTCAAGTGTGCCAAAAATGCCAAGGGGGAGATTGATGTTCCCATGAATGGCATGCTGTTGGCAAAAAGGCTTTAGACAGTTCAAGCAGGTGTTCAAGAAGAGTTCAATCACTGTCTTGAACTGCAGTACAGCGTACAGCAGACGCAGGAAGATTTCCGTGTCCAGAAGATCGACGAGATTATTTGATTGAATTCAATTGATGAGTCATCATTAAAGATCAGATATTCAAATGAATATCTTCAGCTTGGATTCGAGAATATTGGATGGCTTGGCACGGAAGTAATCTCCAAAGATTGGATATGGAAGAGATTGAATATCGATCAAATATTTAGGAGTATCTCCGAAATATTTGACACGGATATTCAGATTGGAGTCGGCCAGCGAATTCAAAGATTCAGATATTCAAACGAATATCTACACATTAGATTAAAGGCGGCGTGGCTGACTTGGGAAGGAAGTTTTCGAAGATACTTCCTAAAGATTGGATAAAGATACACATCGAATATTTAGGAATATTCCCTAAATATTTGATGAGATATCTGGAGCAGATATGGAGAGCGCCAATGCATATAAATAGATAGCTAGGGCGTCCATAATCTGTGTCGCTTCCTGAGAGAAAAGAAACAAACACGAGAGTTCGTGAGATTGGAGGAGGAGCGACCGCCGGTTGATTATTCCACACCAGAATATCAACGGGGAAGTAACAGTCCGTTCAGTGTGCTGTTCAGACTGTTCTGGAAGGACAACAAGCGCACACACACACGGTGATCAAGACACGTCTTTGAGAGAAGGCGACTGGACTTCCGAGAAGTCCAAGACTAGGCCGAGAGGGAAGTCTCGTCCTACCCATAGGGGATCGAGGGGAGCTGCGGTGAACCGAGATCGCAAATCCGAGAGATGGAGAATCAGAGGCTAGGCGATTACAAACAAGGTGTTGTGTAAGAGTAAGACCACTTGTAGCTCTATTCTTGTAATATGATTTGTGTCCCTTTTTGGGTGTGGGAAACCCCCCAGAGTAGGCGAGGCCGAACTGGGTTATCATATCGTGTGTGCTCCTATTTGTTCTGTTTTCGGTACTGTCTGCAAAGGTGTTCCAGTCTCTGTTTGAACACAACATGAAACTGTCCAACAAGTGTTCGAGACACAGTTCAAACACCATCTAGAACGTAGATTTCAGTAAGGCATAAGACAACTTCTACACGCTGCTGCTGCTGCTGTTGACCGCCGTCAAAGTATTCTAGGGCATATCGAGCCCAGACGGAGCTCAACGTGGATTAGCCCGATTTTGGGTGAACCACGGGCCTTAAAAGGTTGTGTCATTCTTTTACCGTATATTTCAGTTCTGTCAATTACTGTTGAGAGTGTAGATAGGTTTGATTCACAACAGTGGTATCTAGAGCTTGATCTTGATGAGTTTTTGAAACTGACTTTGTTGCTTCATGGCACTGCACATGCTTTAGATGATACAAGTATTGTCATGATCTTGATGAATGCTTTGCCTGATAATTTTCAAGTTGTTAAAGATGCTTTCCAATACTCTGGTGCTGTGCCTGAATATTACTTGCTATGTTTTGCTTTGCGCACTAGAGAATTAGAGTTAAAGAACCATAAGAATAAGTCTGGTATGAATCTGTTTGTTAAGCACAAGTCATTCAATAGTCAATCTAATAAGTCTAAGTTTCACAAGCATGATAGTAAGGCAAAAAGACTGATAAGTCCAAGGATAATAAACCCCAAACAGAATCTAGGAAATGTTTTCATTGTGGCATTAGAGGTCATTTAAGAAAAAACTGTCATAAGTATTTGGCTCAAAATAATAATGCTAGCAATTTTGAAACGAATGTTGCTTGTGTTGATGAACCTGCTGATGCTGCTGAAGTTTTGACTGTTTCTAATAAATCTGGTCAGAATGAATGGGTCCTTGATTCTGGTTGTTCATATCACATGTGCCCACATAAAACTTGGTTTGAAAACATGTCTGAGCATGCTTTGAATGAAAGGGTGTTTATGGGTAATCATAATGCATGTGAGGTTAAGGGGATAGGGACTGTTAGATTGTCTTTGGATAATGGAAAACAGGTATTGTTATCAAATGTTAGATATGAGCCTGGCTTAAGAAGAAACTTGATTTCATTGGGTGCTTTGGATGATTCTGGTTGTTCATACACTGCTGAAAATGGTAGTATGCATGTATATAAGAACAACAAATGTGTGCTTACTGGTTCTAAGATGTCTGGCTTGTATATTCTAAATGGTGTGTGCTGTAATGCTGCCTATGCTAATGTGGAAGAGCATGAGGACACTGTAAAGTGGCACTTCAGGCTTGGTCACATTAGTCATAGAGGCTTGACTGAGTTAGGAAAGCAAGGCATATTAGATAAAGCTGTAATCAATGATCTGCCATTTTGTGAATGCTGTGTGCTAGCTAAGCAACATAAACTGAGTTCCTCTGCTGGTGTGCATTTATCTAAACATGTCTTAGATTATGTACATGCAGATTTGTGGGGGCCTGAGGGGCATGAAACACATGGGGGGAATAAGTATTTCATGAGTATTGTTGATGATTTCTCTAGGTTTGTGTGGACTTTCTTGCTTAAGTCTAAGTCTGATGCCTTTAGTAAGTTTAAGGATTGGAAAGCCTTAGAAGAAAACCAAACCAGCTGTAAGCTTAAAGCCCTTAGAACTGATAATGGTCTAGAATTTTGCAATGATGAGTTCGACTCCTTCTGCAAGTCCTGTGGCATTCTAAGGCACAAAACAGTTAGGGCAACCCCTCAGCAAAATGGAGTTGCTGAGGGGATGAACCGAACTCTTTTAGAGAAGTTTCGCGCCCTACTGTTTACCTCAGGTGTGCCTAAGGCCTTCTGGGGCGAGGCACTCGCCGCTGCAACCTACATTGTCAATAGATGCCCAAATAGGAGCCTTAGTTTTAAGTGCCCTGTTGAAATTTGGACTAAAAGAAAACCTGACCTAAAACACCTTAGGATCTTTGGATGTGCTGCATATGCGCACAATAGGGAAGGAAAGTTAGACCCCAGATCCCTTAGGTGTGTGTTCTTGGGGTATCAGCCTGGTACTAAAGGGTATAGACTATGGGAAAGAGATACTAGAGGGGTAAAAATCATAGTCAGCAAGGACGTTGTGTTCAATGAGGTAGTATTCCCTTGTAAGCAAGCCCAAGTAGCCCCTGCCCAGCCTAGTGAGCCTAGCACATCTAATGAGGTGGAGTCTAGCTTGCTGCCCTTGTTCCCAGCCACTGCTGGTGGACAGAATGGTGACCAACCTTTGGCTCCTGAACCTGATGATCAACAAGGATTCCCCGATCAGCAACATGCGGATCAAGTTGAGAACCTTGAAGAGAATCAGGATGCTGGAAATGAGGTGGAGCACCATCCTATCTCTGTACAAGAGTAGCTTGCTGACTATCAGCTTGCTAGAGATAGATCAAGAAGAGTACCTAGACCAAATCCTAGGTATTCAGAAGCTGACTTAGTGCTTAATGCCTTAGTTGCCGCTAGTGAACTGAAAGAAACTGAACCTGTAAGTTATCATGAGGCTATGAACTGTAGGGCTAAGGATAAGTGGCTAGCTTCCATGAAGAATGAAATGAGATCCCATAGGATAAACCAGACCTGGGAATTAGTGGAGAAGCCCAAATCTAAAAAGCTAGTGGACTGTAAGTGGTTATTTACATTAAAAGAGGGGCTGACAGAATCTGATCCACCTAGATATAAGGCCAGGTTAGTGGCCAAGGGGTTACGCAGAAAGAGGGGGTAGATTATACTGAAATTTTCTCTCCTGTTGTTAAGTTTAAGACAATCAGAATTATGCTTGCTTTTGCTGCCTGTTTTGACTTGGAAATTGAACAGCTTGATGTTACTACTGCTTTCTTGCATGGTACTCTGGATGAAGTGATTTATATGCGACAGCCTATAGGTTTTATTAATGCTGAATTACCTGAACATGCCCGTTTATTAAAGAAATTGTTGTATGGATTAAAACAGAGTCCTAGGCTATGGTATAAGCGTTTTGTTGCCTTTGTGCTGAGTATTGGCTTTGTTAGAAGCAATTATGATAGCTGTCACTATTTCTCTTCATTGGATAATGACCCTGTGTATTTGTTATTATATGTTGATGATATGCTGCTGATTAGTAAATCTATGCATAAAATCAATAACTTAAGTCTGATTTGAAATCTGAGTTTGATATGAAAGACTTAGGCCATGCTAGAAAAATATTGGGTATGATTATTGATAGAGATAGGAGTAAATGTTTTCTGAAATTGCATCAAAAGCCATATTTGCAGAAAATTGTTGCTAAGTTTGGTTGTGCTGATTGTAAGCTTGTTGCTGTGCCTTTAGCTCCACATTTCATACTTAGTAAATCTCAGTGTCCTTCAAATAATTCTGAAATGCTTGAAATGGAAAATATACCTTATTCTAATGCTTTGGGTTCTCTTATGTATGCCATGATTGCTACCAGACCTGATTTATCTTATGCTGTCTCCTTATTAAGTAGATACATGTCTAAACCTGGTAAATATCATTGGTATGCATTGAAGCATGTTATTGCATATGTGAATTCATCTGCTAAATTGGGTTTGTGCTATTCCAAGAGAGCTGCTGGTTCTGAATTAATTGGTTATGTGGATGCTGATTTTGCTAGTGATAGGGATAGTAGGAAATCTAATACTTCCCATGTCTTTACTTTGAGTGGAAATTGCATAGTGTGGAAATCTAGGCTTCAACCTTTGGTAGCACAGTCAACTACTGAATCTGAGTACGTAGCAATATGTGATGCATGTAAAGAAGCTGTGTGGTTGCAAAGCATGTTAAAAGAAACAAAACTGATTGAGAAAAATGCTATAATTTATTCTGACAGTCAATCTGCATTGCAACTTGGTAAAAATCCGGTGTACCATGAACGTACAAAGCACATAGATATCAAGTATCACTATATTAGGAGCTTGGTTGAAACTGGTGCTGTTTATCTGCTGAAAGTTGATACTGCAGATAATCCTTCTGATTTTGGTACTAAGATTGTTACTAATGCCAAGTTTAAACACTGTTTAAACTTGCTCCATTTGGAGTGAGTGCATTGCAGGAAATGAGTGATGATGTCTGGGTATTTTTGATATGCACTAGAGAAGACCTGAAGATGAAGGTCTAAAGAGGAGGATTTCAAAGCTGATGCTGCTGACTGAAGTTCAGTGCCTTGGAGGGAAAGTTGCAAAAATTTAAACCTGAAGAATGTCTGATCAGCAAGCTTCAGGTGGAGATTATTGGGGAAGCTTGCCTATTGGACTGACAGAAGTTGAGGATTGGGCTGATGGTGGGCCAAAGCAAGCTGCGTGTTGATCCATCTTATTGCCAGCTCTATCTTAGCTGGTGCTTTATGTCCAATGAGATGCAAGTGATCACGTGGTTCTTATTCATGCCTATCGTCCGATCAAAAATGAAGATCAACGGCTGACTGAAATGAAGTATAAAAGCATCGCTTCGAATTCATTATTGCCTAGGGTTTTCTCCAGTTTGAATCTCCCACTTCTCTCTACTCGTCTGGCCGAATCCAAGCCTGTGGTAATAGCTCTAGTAGATTTTGCTGGTATTCTTCAGTCGATCAAGGCTGTGTATAGAATAGGCAAATCGGTTGGTTCTTGTGTGAGCCTGTTTTGAGAGCGTTGCAAGTCCGAACAGGTGTGTGAGGGATTCGTGAAGTGTAGAGAGTGTTTTCAGTTCAGATCCGTTTGGATCGGTGTTTGTAAGGCATAAGCCAACTTCTACACGCTGCTGCCGCTGCTGGTGACCGCCGTCAAAGTATTCTAGTGCATATCGAGACCAGACGGAGCTCAACGTGGATTAGCCCGATTTTGGGTGAACCACGGGCCTTAAAAGGTTGTGTCGTTCTTTTACCGTATATTTCAGTTCTGTCAATTACTGCATGCATAAATCTGAATTGAGCGAACAAAGATTAGACAGAAAATTGAGTGTAGATAGGTTCGACTCACAACAAGTATTCTATTCAGATTTTAGTTGGCAATGATCCATGGTTTTATTTTAATTAATTTAATTTAACAATTCATGCCAACAACTTCAAATATATATTTATTGAAGGGTTGATCGAGTGGCTTGAATTCTTGATAATTTGTCAAGAAGTCAATGTTCAACTCCTTTGAGTAGCATATTTCTCATCAATTTTGTGAGTGTTCCTTGTGGATGTGTTTTCGTCCCGCCTTGGCGTGGTCGTGTGTTCCTCCTTCGCGGAGGTGTTATCTCGTTTATTCCTTACATGAGCGCGTGGAGGTGTTGAGTTCAAGTTTATGCTCGTGTGTTTCAAAGTCAGAGGTGTCTTATGGTTCTTGCTTCAATGACACAATTCAAGCTCAAGTTCGGCGGTGCCGTGTGTGACCTCTACTCCAAGAGTCTAATATTTACATATACCGGATAAAAAAATTTCATATAAGATGTATGGTAATTGATGATATGTATGAAATGTAAAAATCGAGTGTCAAAAAAAATATACACATTACAAAATTGCAATTAAAAATATTGATCACCAGTTGGAGTCAAGTGGGTCCATTTCGAAATAAAAATATCTCCGTCCCACGTGCAAACGGAAACGGACATGGTTGTTGCTGAGGTCGACCCGATTGTACGTCCTTGTTCTAAAAATCATACAGTATAAAATTGAAATTCAAAATGATTACAATTGGACAAAGTGTAGCTGGATTGTCATCCTTTGTCGAGAATCATTTGAAGTGTTTGTTTTTTGTTTTATATATACATACCAATCATTTACATGACTCAAGAGATTTTTCCACACATTTTTTTGTTGCCAAAAGTTTATCGTCTCAACAAAATGGGAGATAAAAAGGTCAGTCTGGGATTTCGGACGGATCTAAGAGTAATGGATGAGAATCGGCCTCGTCGGAGCACCAATCGTGTTCAGATTGATTGAACAAAAAATTGAGAGAGCATAACGAAAATAGGGGAAAGCTTTAGGGTTTTGGATTTCTGGTAAATTCAAATTACAAAGGAATGAAGCGTGGAGGGAGGTTTTGTAGCTCAGTGAGAACGACGACGTTTAGAGTCAAACGCAGAACTTACACGACAACACCAATGACGTCGTTTCACAGAGCTGCAACTAACATTCAAATGCTAACAAACATTCCCTCCTTAACTACAAAACCTGCATTACCTTAAACACAAAATCCAGCATTAAAACCTCTACTTTCACCTCCAATACCACCCCCCCCCCCCCCCCCTCAAGCGCCAGAGTGAAGGAAGTTGCTCACTCCAAGCTTGGAACATAAGTGCTGGAGTTGCTCCTTCTGCAATGGCTTAGTGAAAATGTCCGCCGGTTGGTCTTGGGTGAGGAATGAATAGGCAAGGTGAACTTGGACAAAACATGAGCTCGAACAAGGTGACAATCCAATTCGACATGCTTCGTCCGCTCATGGAACACTAGATTGTGAGCTATATGAATGGCTGCCTTGTTGTCGCAATGCAAAGGAATCTCAGGAAGTACAGGAACACCCATATCCTTAAGCAATCTGGCCAACCAAGTGAGTTCACAACAAGCTGCTGTCATTGATCTGTATTCAGATTCCGCAGATGATCTGGAAACAACCGGCTGTTTCTTGGTCTTCCAAGAGATGATACAATGACCCAACATGACACAATGACCAGTGATTGACCCCCTGGTTAATGGGCATGCTGCCCAATCAGCATCACAGAAGGCACGCAGCTGAAGATCAGAACTGCTGGGAAAAAGGATGCCCTGAGCTGGAGCTGCCTTGACATATCTCAACACCCTGAGTGTTGCAGTCAGATGTTCTTCAGTTGGCTTTTGCATATATTGGCTGAGGATATGCACAGGGTAGGCCAAGTCTGGTCTTGTAATTGTGAGATAGATAAGCTTGCCCACAAGTCTTCTGTAATGTAAGGAATCAGATAAATCTAGAGTTGTTGATAAACTCAAATTATGCTTAGTTTGCATAGGTGTCTTTGCTGGTTTACCGTCAGTCAACCTGTGTTCTTCCAATAACTCCAAAGCATACTTTCTTTGATGCAAAAATACACAATCAGTTGATCTTGCCATTTCCAGCCCCAAGAAATATTTGAAGTTGCCAAGGTCCTTGATTCTGAATTGCTGATGAATAAATTGCTTAACTGAATCAATGAGTTTCTCTAATGTACCAGTAATTATGACATCATTAACATACACAAGCAATATTAGAAAATCTGATCCTCTGGTTAAGGTGAACAATGAGTAATCATTCAAACTAGACTTGAAGCCAAATGCAACCAAAGCTGAGCTGAATTTTGCAAACCATTGTCTGCTAGCTTATTTGAGACCATAGATACTTTTCACCAATTTACACATGACAGAGCCCACCGCACTGTCGTTAAGGTGCGATGTTCTCTGTGCAAAAATAAATTTATATCTCCGATACTCGCTACTTAACTATTTTTGATAGTAAGTGGTAAGTACGGGTCGAACCCAAGGGAGTCAGGTGAATAGTTGTTCTTTCGAAAAGGGGGGATTAAATAAAGCAGCTGGGGGGTTGTTTTTGGTTTTTAGTACTGAAAGGTAAAGTAACAGTTGATATTACAATTAAAGGAAAGATTCGGTTTCAGGGGCCTTGTATCATATTTTCGTTTATCATTGACCTCTAATGATCATACTAAGTGTTCAAAAGTGTATCAAGGCCATTTCAAGCACTCGACTTGCCACACTGTCTAGCCCATTTCAAGGTCATAGAGCACTTATTCTATTTAGACTAGCACCCCATTTCAAGGTATACTAGCCTATGTGCATCCATTTGATCAATCATTTCCGATCAATCCAAATGGTATTTTGAAGAGGTCGAACTCCTCAGATAAGCTTTGCCATTTCAAGCATCCACTTACCCGAGTATGTTCACGAACCCCACGGAAAAGTTTTGCCATTTCAAGCAT
Source organism: Rhodiola kirilowii (assembly GCA_033675215.1). Classification (NCBI taxonomy): domain Eukaryota; kingdom Viridiplantae; phylum Streptophyta; class Magnoliopsida; order Saxifragales; family Crassulaceae; genus Rhodiola; species Rhodiola kirilowii. The sequence continues at coordinate 20,326,820 of CM066201.1, forward strand.
CCACTCAACCTTGGAAGTTCTAACCTAATACGTGGCACATAGAACAAGTTTTGAACACAAAGAAGAATTTAAGAGAAGGGTCTAAAACATTTTATGATACAAGCACTCCCCTTCAACTGAATGAAGGGTTTAGCTACGAATATCCATGGAACGGGACATCATAGCTAAGTACTTGAAAAAGTAAAGGTTTTTGAAAGACAGTAAAGTAAAGTTTTCGAAAGTGAAGACAGGAAAGTAAAGTACTTTGAAAGACAGTAAAGTAAAGAAGAGAGTACTTACAAAAACCGTTGAGAGTGCTAAAGATCAAGATTTGATTCCAAATTAAGCGATTACATGATTGTGCCCACAAAAGCTAGAGAGATAAGTGAATTGTGTTTGTGATTTTGGAATGTGATTGTGGGATGATATTACAAAGGGAAGGAGGAGCTCTATTTATAGGCTAAGGAGAGGGATGGATGTGGATGAGAAGCCAACACTTGGCACGAAATGGGAGGAGGAGCAAAAGCCATCGGAGGTGAGTCATTCCTCCCAAAAGCTGCCGGCCACATGTCTCCTCCATGGCCAAAGCCGCCGACCATGCGAGGAGGAAGAGAGGAGTAGCCGCCCCTCATGAGGTGGATGGGAGTGGTTGAGTGTGTTTTGTGATCTTTTCCAAAAGCCATTGGTCCTTTCAGCTCCGGTCTGACTCTGGTTGCCCTTTGGTTGGACTTGTTTTGAGTGATTCCACGTCAGGTTCTTGAAAGTCAGAATTTGGTCGTGACCTGGAATGACTCGTAATTCATTTTCAGCTTTAAAACTCCTCCTTAGCCTGTATTCTCTCTACACTTCAAAATACCCTGTAGATAAATATCAGAACTAACAAGCAAAAGTTAAATAGACAAAGAGTCTAATTTGGTGGGTTTAACTGTGTTTATGATTCATACAATTATGGTCCATCAGATCACCCCACACTTTTAGTTGTTCGTCCCGAACACAATCTAAGTAAACTTTTAAATATGAAAGTGAGACTGTGGGACTAGATTTATCTTAATTCATGCATTACTTACTTATTACCAAACTAAACCGTGTAAATACTTAGAAGAAACTTGATAATTGTACCTTCGCGCCGAGATGCAAATTAATTCGGATGTTTCGGAAGATAGCCCTTTTCAGGTTCCTGGACTGCATTCTCGGGATCGACTCGTACTATATGGTTTCCTTGTAGCTTTCTCTAGCACGTGATTCGGTTTGGGTTTCACTGAGTTGAGCATTTTGATTTCTTTTTGGCGAGGGACAACTTCTGTAGTGAATCGGCCTTTGGCCTTTGATATTGAGTTGGAGTTTCTTCACTTTTGTTCGGTTAAAACCTTCACAATTTTGGCCTTTGGCCTTTGATTAGATTCTTTCAGCTTTTGCTTCTTTGTGACTAGCTAGTCCATTTTCTCAACCTTTCTTTGGGAGGTTCAATCATCGCCCGCGAGCATATGGAAATACCTCCCCGCTCTTTCTCATCCTCGCCGTTTCGTGCGGGTCAAGATGAGGGTCGCTCATCTATTTATTCGGCTACTAGGACTAGAGATAGGACGGTTTGATTCCCGTCCCGCCTCTTGCATAAACGCTGCATGGCGGAGATGACTTCAATCTTCACTGAAACCCGAAGTGCAGCCTCCACTGACTTCGAAAACCATATAGTTAGATTCGATCCTTCGAGTGCTTGCCAAGCCTCTCTAGGGCATTTTCTATCAACTCCACATCCCCTGTATATCTCAGCACAAAGGGACAAATGAGAAGTTACATCCTAAGTTTTTAAACAGTTGAATTTTCACAAGGTAAATGCATGAATTTAGATCTATCTTTTTCACATTCTCAAGTTCATATTTTCAAAAAGATAATATTAAGCGAAAAGGAAAAGAAAAAGCATGTTAAATAACTATGTACACAGGTGGTTTCTCACCCCACACTTTTGAACGAAGGCATGCCTTTCAGCAAGACTTAGTTCAAAAGTCATGCAAATATATACAAGAGAAGGAAATGCCATTAAGGAAAAGAGAAGACCTGAACTCCCTTTTACTGTGTCGTGTCATGGAACGACATGCCTCGGAGCTGGATAATCGAGGGAGTTTGGCTGGGGCCTTGAACTCTCAGCGCAGGCCCGGTAATTTCTCAGAAGCTGCCTGGCTGATCTGATCTTGCTCCAAAAATCGATTCCTACATGTTAGACATTCCTTCTATACAAAAAATGGGTGAGAGTGACTTGCGGTAAAAACTAAATGACAGAAAATAAATGACTGAAAGTAAGATAGGTGTCGGGTTACCTCCCGACCAGTACCTTTGTTTAACGTCGTTGGCTCGACGCATGGGGATCACAGGTTTGAATCCCATGGGCGGCTCAGGTCATAGTGTTGTGGAGTGCCTACTTTCATTTTTCCCTTGCCTTTCCCCGTTTTCTTGTGAGATGATGTGCTTGGGTCCTGTTCCCATGGTTCTGGTGGTTTCTCCTTCCAACGTCTCTGAGCAGGCGAGGGACCTTTCACTACTAGCCTCTTGAATTGGGTTCTCTTATGTTTAGGGCTGCCTTGTCTAGTTGTGGTGCAAAAATGCTCCATCGAGGAGTCGTTCTGCATAGCCCCTTTTCCCATCCTCCTTTTAGTCTCTTCATTGATCACATAGTTTTCTGCAATTTGCCTATTGATCAAGGGGAAAAGTTTGGAAGCTTGTATCTTAAGGCTTGGTTCTGTCTCATCATGTCCGTCTGTGAGGATCCGGTCTCGGATGGTCTCGGCTGCTTGGGTAATGATAGTCGGGTATGACTCGGGCAGCTCGCCAGTGGTATTCTGGACTTCTTCTTTTGCTGGCACGGTCTTGAGTTCCCATGAAGGTTCTTCCTCGTTGCTTCCGGTGCTTTCTGTAGCTAATTCTTCTGATGGTTCGTGAGTTTCTTCTGATGGCTCAGGAGTTTCTTCTGATGGCTCAGGAGTTTCTTCTGATGGCTCAGGAGTATCTTCTTTTTTCGTCTCTGGACCAGCCTCCACTATCTGTATTCCTCTATTAGCTCGGGGCATTGGTCTTCGTTTTGTGGCCACGGCCATGTCGTCTATGAGGTTCCACATTTCTGTCAGGGATATGTTCCCTGCTGATCCTCCCACTGCGTTGTTAAGCCTTGTCTGCTCATCGGCCCTCATCCCACAAAGAAATTTTTGAAGAAGAAACACCTCCGTGAATCCATGGTGCGGGCAGCGTGAGACGATGGTGTCATAGTACGTGTAGTATTCATCTAAAGTCTCATCCCAGGATTGCTGAAGGCAGATGATCTTCTCGCGGGTGTCATGTCGTAAGGATGGAGGGAGAATTCTTTCAGAAACTTAGCGCGAAGGTCCACGTAATATTTTGCACAACTAGCAGTTGACGTGTAATACCATACAGTCGCAAAGTCGGTTAAAGAGTGTTCAAAACATTTTAATTGAAACTCTTCTAACGTTACATTTTCGGGTTTCATGTGATGACTTATATGGTGGAAATGTTGGCAGTGTATTACTGGGTCTTCTCCGACAGTACCTTTAAACTGGGGAAGATGTTGAGTCATCCATGCATACTTAGTGGGCAGTGTGATGAAGAAGTGAAAAGGGAAAGAAAAGAACAACTAATCGAAGGCTAACTCCCCGGCAACGGCGCCAATTTTGACGGAGCCCACCGCACTGTCGTTAAGGTGCGATGTTATCTGTGCAAAAAAAATTTATATCTCCGATACTCGCGACTTAACTATTTTTGGTAGTAACTGGTAAGTACGGGTCGAACCCAAGGGAGTCAGGTGAATAGTTGTTCTTTCGAAAAGGGGGGATTAAATAAAGCAGTTGGGGGGTTGTTTTTGGTTTTTAGTACTAAAAGTTAAAGTAACAGTTGATATTACAATTAAAGGAAAGATTCGGTTTCAGGGGCCTTGTATCATATTTTCGTTTATCATTGACCTCTAATGATCATACTAAGTGTTCAAAAGTATATCAAGGCCATTTCAAGCACTCGACTTGCCACACTGTCTAGCCCATTTCAAGGTCATAGAGCACTTGTTCTATTTAAACTAGCACCCCATTTCAAGGTATACTAGCCTATGTGCATCCATTTGATCAATCATTTCCGATCAATCCAAATGGTGTTTTAAAGAGGTCGAACTCTGATGGACCATAATTATACGAATAAAAAACACAGTAAAACCCACCAAATTAGACTGTTGGTCAATTTATCTTCTGCTTGTTAGTCCCGATTTATTTCTACAGGGTATTTTGGCGCTTAGAGAGAAAACACGCTAAGGAGAGGATTTTACGCTGAAAAGATATTACGAGCCAGTCCAAGGTCACGATCAGACGCTGAATGAAGAATCTCAAGATCATGACGTAGGAATTACTCAAATCAAATCCAACCGAGGAACAATCAAAGTCGGACGGAGCGAAATTGGACTGATAGTTTTGTGAAAAGACTGCACAAAACTGTCAAAACATACCCATGGACCAAGGTGACCGGCCACCTTGCTTGGAGGTGGCCAAAGCCACCCTTCTCCTCCCCTTGCAACCGGCTACCGGCGGCTCCTCCACCCAAGGCAACCGGCGGCTTTTCACACCCCCCCATGTGTCACCTCCTCCTTCCTCCTCCCTTCTCCTCCCTTGGATCAAAACCACATGCCACCCATCTCCACCACCCATCTCCTCCCCTTGTGGCTATAAAAGGAGGCTTCTCCTCCTCATTTCAATCATCCAAAAATCAACATTTCACTTCTCTCTCTAAGTTTTTGTTACTTTGTAAGTTTGGTTTGGTTTTGGAAATAATACTCCTGTTTGTTCTTGAGTATTATACTTTAGAGAATACTCCTGTTGGTTCTTGAGTATTCAGTAGGAAATTGGGAATACTCCTGTTGGTTCTTGAGTATTCCACCCCTTTCCCTCTTACTGTTTTCAAAAACCCCCGAGTATTTAGTTATGATGTCCTTTTCCATGGATATTCGTAGCTAAACTCCTCATTCGATCGAAGGTATTTTCTTGTATTATATAATGTTTTAATTTCTTTTAGTTTCTTTTCTCTGTATTCAAAACTTGTTCTATGTGCCATATATAGTCAGAGTTTCCAATGTTGAGTGGAAATTGTAACAAGCAAAGCTATTCCGTGGGAATTCGTGATCATACTCGGTAAGTGGAAGCTGTAACAAGCAAAACTTATCAAGGAGTTCGACTTATCTAAAACACCACTTGGTCGATTGTAACTGAGAGATCAGGTGGATGCACAAAAGGCTAAGATACTTCGAAAGGAGGAATTAGTCTGAAGTAGAACAAGTGTTGCTTTAAAACGATGTTGCAAGTCTTGCGCTGCGAAAGGGCCTCGATTCATCTTTGAATACTTAGAAAGGTTACTAACGGTTATTAATAAACATGTTATAATACAAGGTACCTGAAACCGAATACTTTTCCTTAAATTACAAACCCCCCTGTATTTACTTTTATAAACTGCTCGATCAACTACAACCATCAACCGCTCATCTACCGGAGGAATCGCAATCACGCATCACCTACTGTAAGTCTTCTTCCCTTAACTCTTTTACTTTTAGTATTTTAATTTCTGTATTTATTTTCTGTATTTACTTTTCCGCATAAAAAACCAAAAAAACCAAAAATAGTAGCTTAGTAATTAGCAGTAAGTCCGCAATCGACCTAAAATCACTCACCATACGATCCCCTAACGAACAGTTATCCCTCTAATTCCCTTGGGTTCGACCCCTAATTACCACTTACTACCCAGTAGTGTAGTCGCGAGTAGCGGAAAATATAAATTTATTTGTACAGAGAACATTGCACCTTAACGACAGTGCACTTGCGCTCCGTCAAAATTGGCGCCGTTGCCGGGGAATTACCCATCGGATTAGTTGTCCTTTCCCTCCTATGTGCTCATGACGCAACCCCCTTCATATGCATGGATAACACGACATCTGCCACTGTTCGGAGGTACGGATGGAGAAGACCCAGTACAACACTGCCGAAACTTTCACCACGTTTGCCACCTCATAAAACCTGCAAATGAAATGTTAGAAGAATTTAAGCTTAAATGCTTCAAATTCTCTCTAACGGATTTCGCGACGATCTGGTACTACACGTCAACCGCTTGGAATGCAGAATGTTTTTTGGACATTAGCGTTCCATTCCTGAGAGAATTCTCCCCTCCATCCTTACGACAACGAACCCGTGAGAAGATCATGAACCTTCAACAATCCCGGGATGAGACTTTGGACGAATACTACACGAGCTTTGACACCATCGTTTCAAACTGCCCGCACCATGGATTCACGAAGAAAATTCTGCTTCAAAGATTTCTTCGTGGGATGAAGGCCGATGATCTGACAAGGATAAACGAAGCAATGAGAAGATCAGCCAGGAACTTAACCATTGCAGACATGTGGTACCTCATAAATGACATGGCCGCAGCCACAAAACGAATACCCGAGGCTGACGGAGAAATGCAGACAGAAAGAGAAGAAACACCCGAGCCATCAGAAGAAACTCTCGAGACATCAGAAGACTGGGATATAGAAAGTGTCGGGAGCAACGAGGAAGTGTCAGCAATGGAAGAAGTCCAGAATACCACCGACATGCTGCCAAAGCCATACCCAGCTATCATCATCCAAGCAGCCGAAACCATCTATGACCAGTTCCTCACAAACGGACACGACGAGGCAGAACCGAGCCTTAAGATGCAAGCTTCCCGACTTTTCCCCTCGATCAATAGGCAAATCGCTGAAAACTATGTGATCCATGAAGAGGCTGAAAAAAGGATGGGAAAAGGGCCTGAGCAGAACGACTCCTCAATGGAGCATGTTTTCGCCATGACTGGAAAAGGCAGCCCTGAACACCAGAAAACCTAGTTCAAGAGGCTAGTGGTCAAAGGTCCCTCACCTTCTCAAAGACGTTGGAAGGAGACATCACCAGAACAACGGGAACGAGGTCCAAGCACATCTGCTCACAAGAAATCGGGTAAAGGCAAGGCAAAAAGCAACACAGGAACGGTGGCAAAATTCGACCTAAGCCACCCATGGGATCCCAACCAGTGATCCAGGAATAAGGTACTGTCGAGCCAACGATGTTAAACAAGTGCACTGGTCGGGAGGTAACCCGACACTATCTTACTTTCCACACTTTAATTTTCTGTCTTTAATTTTCTGTATTTTACTTTTTCAATAAGTCGCTCTCACCCACTTGGTGCATAGAAGATTTGACTATTCAGGAATCGGACTTGGGTGCAACATTAAGCCAGTCAGGGCTACGCTAAGAGTTCAAGGCCCCAGCCGAACTCCCTCGATTATCCAGCCTCGTGCCATGTCGTTCACTCGACACCTTAAAGGGAGTTCTGTCCTTCCCTTTTCCTTAATATCATTTCCTTCTCATAATTGTCTGCTTGCATGGCTTTTGAACTAAGTAGTGCTGAAAGGCACGACTTCGTTCAAAAGTGTGGGGTGAGAACCGCATGTGTACATAAATAAATAACATGTTTTTCTTTTTTAGTGTATCTTTTTAAAAATATGAACTTAAGAATGTGAAAAAGATAGACCGAAATTCATGCATTTACCTTGTGAAAATTCAACTGTCTAAAAACTTAGAACGTAACTTCTCATTTGTCCCTTTGTGCTGAGATAAACTAGGGATGTGGAGTTGATAGAAATGCCCTAGAGAGGCTTGGCAAGCAATCGAAGGATCGAATCAAACTATATAGTTTTTGAAGTCAGTGGAGGCTGCACTTCGGGTTTCAGTGAAGATTGAAGTCATCTCCGCCATGCAGTGTTTATGCAAAAAAGAAAAAAGGCGAGGACGGGAATCAGACCGTCCTCTCTCTAGTCAAAGTAGCCAAGAAAATAGATGAGCGACCCTCATCTTGACCCGCGCGAAACGACAAGGATGAGAGGAGCGGGGAGGTATTTCCATAGGCTTGCGGGCGATGATTGGACCTCCCAAAAAGGCTTGAGAAAATGGACTAGCAAGTCACAAAGACGCAAAAAGCTCAAAGAAGCAAATCAAGAGGCCAAAGGCCCAAAATTATGAAGGTTTTAACCGAACAAAAAGTGAAGTACTCAAAGAGTCAAATCAAAGGCCAAAGGCCGATTCACTACAAAAAGCAGTCCCTCGCCAAAAGAAAATCAAAGTACTCAAACCATTGAAACCCGAACCGAATCACGTGCTAGAGAAAGCTACAAGGAAACCATATAGTGAGAGACGATCCCGAGGTTGCAGTCCAGGAGCCTAAAAAGGGCTATCTCCCGAAACATCCAGAATAATTTGCATCACAGCACGGAGGTACAAGTATCAAGTTTCTTCTATTTATTTATACAGTTCAATTTGGTAATGAGTAAGTAATGCATGAATTAGGATAAATCTAGTACCACAGTCTAATTTTCATATTTTAACAAACCTACTTAGTGTGCCGCCCTTTAATAGCATTGTTCGGGACGAACAACTAAAAGTGTGGGGTGATCTGATGGACCATAATTATACGAATCAAAAACACAGTAAAACCCACCAAATTAGACTGTTGGTCTATTTAACTTCTGCTTGTTAGTCCCGATTTATTTCTACAGGGTATTTTGGCGCTTAGAGAGAAAACACGCTAAGGAGAGGATTTTACGCTGAAAAGATATTACGAGCAAGTCCAAGGTCACGATCAGACGCTGAATGAAGAATCTCAAGATCCTGACGTAGGAATTACTCAAATCAAATCCAACCGAGGAACAATCAAAGTCAGACGGAGCAAAATTGGACTGATAGTTTTGTGAAAAGACTGCACAAAACTGTCAAAACACACCCATGGACCAAGGTGACCGGCCACCTTGCTTGGAGGTGGCCAAAGCCACCCTTCTCCTCCCCTTGCAACCGGCTACCGGCGGCTCCTCCACCCAAGGCAACCGGCGGCTTTTCACACCCCCCCATGTGTCACCTCCTCCTTCCTCCTCCCTTCTCCTCCCTTGGATCAAAACCACATGCCACCCATCTCCACCACCCATCTCCTCCCCTTGTGGCTATAAAAGTAGGCTTCTCCTCCTCATTTCAATCATCCAAAAATCAACATTTCACTTCTCTCTCTAAGTTTTTGTTACTTTGTAAGTTTGGTTTGGTTTTGGAAATAATACTCCTGTTTGTTCTTGAGTATTATACTTTAGAGAATACTCCTGTTGGTTCTTGAGTATTCAGTAGGAAATTGGGAATACTCCTGTTGGTTCTTGAGTATTACACCCCTTTCCCTCTTACTGTTTTCAAAAACCCCCGAGTATTTAGTTATGATGTCCTTTTCCATGGATATTCGTAGCTAAACTCCTCATTCGGTCGAAGGTATTTTCTTGTATTATATAATGTTTTAATTTCTTTTAGTTTCTTTTCTCTGTATTCAAAACTTGTTCTATGTGCCATATATAGTCAGAGTTTCCAATGTTGAGTGGAAGCTGTAACAAGCAAATCTCTTCCGTGGGAATTCGTGATCATACTCGGTAAGTGGAAGCTGTAACAAGCAAAACTTATCGAGGAGTTCGACTTATCTAAAACACCACTTGGTCGATCGTAACTGAGAGATCAGGTGGATGCACAAAAGGCTAAGATACTTCGAAAGGAGGAATTAGTCTGAAGTAGAACAAGTGTTGCTTTAAACGATGTTGCAAGTCTTGCGCTGCGAAAGAGCCTCGATTCATCTTTGAATACTTAGAAAGGTTACTAACGGTTATTAATAAACATGTTATAATACAAGGTACCTGAAACCGAATACTTTTCCTTAAATTACAAACCCCCCTGTATTTACTTTTATAAACTGCTCGATCAACTACAACCATCAACCGCTCATCTACCGGAGGAATTGCAATCACGCATCACCCACTGTAAGTCTTCTTCCCTTAACTCTTTTACTTTTATTATTTTAATTTCTGTATTTATTTTCTGTATTTACTTTTCCGCATAAAAAACCAAAAAAACCAAAAAAAACAAAAATAGTAGCTTAGTAGTTAGCAGTAAGTCCGCAATCGACCTAAAATCACTCACCACTTACTACCCAGTAGTGTAGTCGCGAGTAGCGGAAAATATAAATTTATTTGTACAGAGAACATTGCACCTTAACGACAGTGCACTTGCGCTCCGTCAAACTCCTCAGATAAGCTTTGCCATTTCAAGCATCCACTTACCCGAGTATGTTCACGAACCCCACGAAAGAGTTTTGCCATTTCAAGCATCCACTCAACCTTGGAAGTTCTAACCTAATATGTGGCACATAGAACAAGTTTTGAACACAAAGAAGAATTTAAGAGAAGGGTCTAAAACATTTTATGATACAAGCACTCCCCTTCAACCGAATGAAGGGTTTAGCTACGAATATCCATGGAACGGGACATCATAGCTAAGTACTTGAAAAAGTAAAGGTTTTTGAAAGACAGTAAAGTAAAGTTTTCGAAAGTAAAGACAAGAAAGTAAAGTACTTTGAAAGACAGTAAAGTAAAGAAGAGAGTACTTACAAAAACCGTTGAGAGTGCTAAAGATCAAGCTTTGATTCCAAAGTAAAGCGATTACATGATTGTGCCCACAAAAGCTAGAGAGATAAGTGAATTGTGTTTGTGATTTTGGAATGTGATTGTGGGATGATATTACAAAGGGAAGGAGGAGCTCTATTTATAGGCTAAGGAGAGGGATGGATGTGGATGAGAAGCCAACACTTGGCAAGAAATGGGAGGAGGAGCAAAAGCCATCGGAGGTGAGTCATTCCTCCCAAAAGCCGCCGGCCACATGTCTCCTCCATGGCCAAAGCCGCCGGCCATGTGAGGAGGAAGAGAGGAGTAGCCGCCCCTCATGAGGTGGATGGGAGTGGTTGAGTGTGTTTTGTGATCTTTTCCAAAAGCCATCGGTCCTTTCAGCTCCGGTCTGACTCAGGTTGCCCTTCGGTTGGACTTGTTTTGAGTGATTCCACGTCAGGTTCTTGAAAGTCAGAATTTGGTCGTGACCTGGAATGACTCGTAATTCATTTTCAGCTTTAAAACTCCTCCTTAGCCTGTATTCTCTCTAGACTTGAAAATACCCTGTAGATAAATATCGGAACTAACAAGCAAAAGTTAAATAGACAAAGAGTCTAATTTGGTGGGTTTAACTGTGTTTATGATTCATACAATTATGGTCCATCAACACACCTGCCTAGTTGCCTTTTCTTCCTTGTGGAAACCTGGTGGTAACTTCATGTATACCTCTTATTCAAGAGTACCATGTAAGAAAGAATTATCTACATCCAGCTGGTGGAGAGGCCATTGTTTTGCTGCAGTTATAGCTAACAAACACCTCACTGTTGTCATCTTTGCCACTGGGGCAAAGGTATCATGATAGTCAAGCCCTTCTACCTGAGTAAATCCTCTGGCTACTAATCTAGCCTTCTACCTCTCTATAGTACCATCAGAAAGATACTTGATCTTATATATCCATTTACAATCAACAAAAGTCTTATCTTTGGGTAAATCAGTGAAGACCCAGGTGTTATTTTCCTCAAGAGCTGTGATTTCCTTTTCCATAGCCAAAAACCATTTGGCATCCTTACTTGTTTGAGAGTAAGAGGTTGGTTCTTTGATACTGGAAATTTTGAGAGCAAAGGCACTGTGATGAGGCGCACAATTGGAGTATGAGAGAAACTGATGCATCAGATGTGGGGAAGTTTTCTTTATCACAGTGTCGCATATATAATCCTTGGACCAGACTAGAGGATTGGGAGACCTATTAGATCTTCTTAAAGAAACATCAGAGTCACTGGCACTTGGAATAATAAGATCTTCAATAGGTAAGGCTACAGTAACATCAGGTAATGTAGACTTACTTGCCACTTGAGTATCTGTGTCTTCTGCTTCATAGAAAACTGGATCATCAGATGCAACAGAATCAAAAAATATACGATCATCACTTGGAGCATTCCCTCCAACTAAATCTTCATCACTGAAGTCCAGATCATCAGGCACCGGAGGAATGACTGGTGATACATGAATAATGTTTGGTCTGATCACATGCTTCTTAAAAGGGAAAAGTCTCCCTGAACACCACATGCCTGCTGATCAGGTATTTCTGAGTAGACAGTCTCCCTTATTGTGATGACAATGTCTTATGTGGTAAGAATAAATAAGATGGTGACAGAGTGGATATGGCTTGAAAGAGGTATTATATGATGATTGAAATTCTCAATCGATTTACCTCTCCATTTATTAAGAGTTTTTGTTCATTTCCGATACTATTTCAATGCCTTTTGACCCTTATTCTTATGTTTCAGGTTAAAAGCAGCTCTCCATTGAAGCGAAGGATTAAAGACCAAGACTCGAAGAAAAACCAAGCTTTTGGGGCAAAAAGTACCCGAATGAAGCTTCAGTCGGCCGACTGAAAAAACGGACCCGAAGCCAACTGACCGGTTAGGGTTAAGACCAGAAAAGTCGCCACCTCTGAGGCTTTAAACCAACCGGTTGGAAAGTACAGGCATAGCTCAACCGACCGGTTGAGATGCCCAGAAACTGCAAAAGAGTCTAACGCCCAGCGAACCGACCAGTTCATAAGAGCGCCTCAAAGCTCAACCAACCGGTTGAGCAGCCCAAAGTGAGATGGTCTTAGAGCCTTGAGCCAACCAACCGGTTGGTGAGTCCTCACAGGTGCCAACCGACTGGTTGGCCTGTTATGACAGGATTTTGCTTACTTGCTATAAATAGAAACCAAGGGTTTTACTTAAGACTTATGGGGTTTTTAAGAGAGAACAAGGGTTTTGGAGATCAAGACATCAAGTTTGGAGACACTCTAAGGATCGAAGGGAGACTTTCATCCTAGTTCATTCATCTTCTTCGTTTCTACTTCATCATCCTTGTAAAAACTACTTTTGCTTTGATATTGAAATGACTTGTGAGTAGTCCCTCTAGTTTCTCGGGGTCCTATGGACCTCCTTGGTGTATCAACTCTACTTTTCATTTAATATATGCTTGAATGAAGTTTTTGACGTGGTTGTTAATTACTTTGATCAAATGATAACTCTATGCCTTCTAAGTGTTTGATAAAATGCTTAGATGGTTTAGAAACATGAACTTGAGGTTGAATATTCGAGAGAATGAGACTAATGGTTCTAGAATACAAGTGGATTCCCCTTTGTGTTGTGGTGTTTGCTAGGGTGACCCATTAACACTTTGAGATAGGCTTGGTGTTCACCACTCTTGGATATTGATCATTCAACGATAGTTGATGATTGAGAAACTTGAGTTGGATGTGAGCTAAAAATGACGAGAGATTGAAGCTCACGTGCGAGGTGCCTCTCCCTTAAATCAAAGAAGTAATCGAGAGATGAAATTCGATTTAATAGTAGCACGGCCTTAATCTAACCATTAAAATGCTTTTTCTTACATAAAATTGTTTCTTTCGAGAGTCTTGTGCACCAAGGAGGGACCTAGCATCCTAGGAAACGCTTTTGAACACTTGAAAACACCCTTTCTTTATTTAATTGTTTCTCTTAGAAATTGATAATCAACCCATTCAAACAATTGCTTTAAGGAATAGACAGATTAGAGTAAAATCGAATAGTGCATATAAGTTTACAATTGCTCCTTGGATGACCCAGTACTTTCTGGTCTTACAAATTGTTTTTGAAGTGTGCAATTTTTCTAACATCAAAATGGCGCCGTTGCCAGGGAGCAATGCATTAACTTGAGTCACTAGAGTAGATTGTACGAGATTTGGACTATTCCCTTTAGTCTTCTTGCTTCTATTACTTGTGTTGCGTTTGTGGCTTAACGGATTCATTTGTGTTTTTTCTTGTAGGCTTCGGTTGAATGTAAACGAGGTCCAAAGGCAAGGAAACAGTGAACTCCAGTTTTGATCAAGCTTTGAAACACTTCTTGGATCAAGAGAGAGCCAAAGGTCAAGGCTCTCGCAACCGAAGGCAACTTCGTAACCGAAGACCACAACCAATGGACAATCCAAACGATGTCGATCCTCCCCTCAATGGAAGTGGAGGTATAGGAAGGGCGAACGTTGTGAACCCTCCTCCCAATGGAGAAAGACCCTTGAAAGACTATGCTACACCCAACCTAGTCGGTTTTTGATCACCCAGAGGTCCGCCCGGGCTAGAAGCTCATCACTTTGAGCTCAAACCAGCCTTGGTCACCATGGTTTCTAATAGTGCCTTCTTTAGGATAGGAAATCCCAATGCCCACTTGACCTCCTTTCTTGAGCTATGCGGAACATTTAGGATCAACAATGTTCTGAAGGAAGTCATTTACCTTAAACTCTTCCCGTTCTCCCTAATATGGAAGGCAAAAGATTGGCTATGGAGTCACGATCCGAATACTTTCACCACTTGGGATGAGGTAGATCAAGCGTTCCTCTTACAATACTTTCCACCAGGACAAACCGCTAGGCGCAACCAATTCATTTGAGCAAAAATAAGATGAACCATTCCATGAAGCATGGGGAAGATTTAAAGAGCTCCAAACGGAATGTCCACACCACAACATTGACAAGCCAACCCTAATCCAAACATTTTATAAAGGCATGGACGCCGAATCTAGAAGGCAAATGGACCAAGCCGCGGGTGGGTTATTTATGGAGCTTAATCCCACTAATGGAGGAGAGATCATAGAAAAGATTGCAAGGCACTCTCATCTATGGGGTAGCGAGAGGAGTTTCCCTAAGAGGCAAAACAAAGTAAGAGAAGTAGAGACACTAGATGTTCGAGCCCTCAATAAGAAAATTGACGCTTTGACATTGATGGACCATAATTATACGAATCATAAACACAGTTAAACCCACCAAATTAGACTATTTGTCTATTTAACTTTTGCTTGTTAGTTCCGATATTTATCTATAGGGTATTTTGGAGCCTAGAGAGAATACACGCTAAGGAGAGGATTTTAGGCTGAAAAGATATTACGAGTCATTCCAAGGTCACGATCAGACGCCGACTGAAGAAATCTCAAGATCCTGACATTGAATCACTCAAAACAAATCCAACCGAAGGGAAACCAAAGTCAGTCCGGGGCCGAAATACACCGATAGTTTTGTGAAAACACCACAAAAATCACAAAACTCCCTCCTTTTGCCCAAGGTGACCGGTGGCTTTGTGAAAGGGATGACTCATGGGTGGCCAAAGCCACCTCCCCTCTCCTCCATGGTGACCTCCAACCGGCGGCTTCCACCCCCTCCCCTCCTCCCTTGGATGAAAACCATGTGGTTTCATCTCATCCATCCATCTCCTCCCCTTTTGGCTATAAATACAAGCCTCTCTTCACTTGTAAATGCATCCTCAAATCCACATACACAATCACTTATCTCTCTAAAGGTTTTGGTACTTTGTAAGCTTGGTTTGAAATCTATAATATTCTTGTTGGTTCTTGAATATTGTAGATCGTTCTTGAGTACTCTTGTCGGTTCTTGAGTACTCAAGCTTTACTTTATTATTCTAGAGTACTCTTGTCGGTTCTTGAAGTACTCGCCCCCTTTCCCTTACTGTCTTTACTTTCGAAAACTTTACTTTACTGTCTTTCAAAAAACCTTTTCAAGTACTTAGTTATGATGTCCTCCTCTATGGATATTCGTAGCTAAACCCTTCATTCAGTTGAAGGGGTGTACTTGTATCATACAATGTTTTAGACCTTGCACCTAGTGCCTCTCTGTGTTCAAAACTTGTTCTATGTGCCACATATAAGGTTAGAACTTCCAAGGTTGAGTGGAAGCTTTAACGGGCAAAGCTCTTCCGTGGGGTTCGTGAACATACTCGGGTAAGTGGATGCTTTAACGGGCAAAGCTTATCTGAGGAGTTTGACCTATTTCAAAAACCATTTGGTTGATCGTAACTGAAGATCAAATGGATGCACATAAGGCTAAGATACTTCGAAAGGAGGAATTATTCTAAAATAGAACAAGTGTTTTAAACGATGTTGCAAGTCTTGTGCTAGAAATAGCCTCGATTCATCTTTGAACACGTAGTTTGATCATTAGCGGTCAATGATAAACAACTATGATACAAGGCCCCTGAAACCGAATCTTTTCTTGACTTAAAACACCACCAGCACTTTACTTTCTTAGTATAAACTGCACTATCAACTGCTGACGTTCCGCAAGACTTGTTGATCACGCAACAACCGTTGTAAGTCTTCCTGTTTATTTTCAGTATTTACTTTTATGTCATTTACTTTTCCACACCAAAAACCAAAACCAACCAACCATTCACTTAGTTGTTAGCATTAAAACCTCAATTAACCTAAAAACACGCTCCCTCGCTGTACAATCGCCTCAAAGAATAGCTTATCCCCCTAATTCCCTTGGGTTTGACCCCTACTTACCACTTGCTACCCAGTAGTTAAGTCACAAGTAGCGGACTTATAAATTTATTTGCACACATTGCCTCGCGACAAGGCAGTGCTGTCAGGCATCTTCCCTTAGTGCACTCCACATGAAGCAATCTCAACAACAGCCTCGGGTGTGCGCTATTTGCTCAAGCCCTTCCCATGTTGAAGATGGGCATCCCAACACCTTTTCAAGCGAAGATGCACAAGATGCTGAGGAAGTCTACTTCTTGCAATGGAAGCAAGGGGACTATAGCTTGATGCTAACAAAGGCCTACTCTCCTAACCAAGGAGTATCTAATGGAAACAATCGAGAACGCCCGAACTTCTCATGGAGGACAACAAACCTATCAAGTATGACGAAGATTGGCGTCAAAAGAGCAATCCACCACCCGGGTTCACCCAGAGAACTCATGACTTCTAAAGGCTAAACCACGGATACCAAAAACCAAACTACCAAGGGCAAACTAGCGATCCCCAACAACAAACTCAAGCCAAACCTCCGCCACCGGAGGACTCTTCTATGGCAACATTGTTGGTACACTTGTTGCGAGACGAAACAAGATGGTTCAAGACCAACTCAAGGCCACACAAGAAAATCAGCTCATGTTCCAAGTAATCAGCCAAAGGCTAGATGAATTGGCTACCCACAACAAGATGTTGGAAACTCAAATAGCCCGACAAGCTAGTTCATCCACAAAAGCACAAGGAAAATTGCCCTCTACGCCGGATTATCACCCAACCGAGCATTCCAATGCCATTTTTCTTGAAGATGAAGAGTCATCTCCCATGCAAAATAATGCCATCACACTCAAGAGTGGGAAGGTGTACAAATCCCCCCAGCCCAAGCCAAAAGCCACTAGCCACCAAATGCCAAAAATGAATGAAGGGGACGAGGGGAAGAATGAGGTAGAGATCCCTAAGCCGAGAGAAGAACATCCAAGGGCCCCCCTACAAAGAACCTCCACCATATGTTCCACCTATACCATTCCCTCAAAGGCTTGTGAAAACTACAAAGTTAGACAAAGAGTTTGGAAATTTTGTGGATACCCTTAAAAAGTTGTATGTTCACTTGCCATTTTTGGAGCTTATAAGTAAGGCCCCACGATATAGTAAAATCTTGAAGGAGATCTTTTCTAATAAAAGGTAGATCGAGGAGGATAATTCCCGCCCTCTAAACCATGAGTGTAGCACCCTCTTCTCAAAGCAAATACCGCTCAAGATGAAGGATCCTGACCGATTCACCATCCCATGCTCGATTGGCACCATGAGCTTTAAACACCCATTAGCCGATCTTGGTGCTAGTGTAAGTGTCATGCCTCTAGCTATCAATCATAAGCTTGGGTTAGGGGGCATGAAAGCTACTAAGATAACATTGCAACTCGCCGATGAAACCACACGACACCCTAATGGAGTAATTGAAAATGTTCCAATCAAATTGGACAAGTTCTACATACCTTGCAATTTTGTAGTAATGGTTATGGGGGATAATTGTAATGCTTCTCTTATTCTTGGGTGTCCTTTCTTAGCCACCGCCGGTACCAACATCGATGTGGGAGATGACAAGTTAACCTTGAAGTAGTGGAAATTCAAAGGCCTGGCATTGATCAAGTGGCTCCCTGTGAGAATTGTAGCTTGGTGACGCGAAATGATGAAAGAAACAAAAAGGGTATATCTAAAAGGGTAACCATGAAGAAGTTTCTCAAAATGCACCATCTCGACTTAGAACCTCCACTTGATTACAATGAGTCTTCCACATGCAATGATGAAGTGAAAAGAAATACCGATGCAAAAGCTTCAAGTGATGAGAAGAAAGATTCTTTTTGGAAGATGGCTATAAAGAAAGTCGCGTGCAACTCCTCAAAGAACCCGGATTGATTCCTCTACTTCTTAACATATCCGCTTGAGGAGGGATCTTAGCACAAGGCTCCTCAAGTGTGATTCTTATTTACTACGAGGAGAATTGGCTCGGTCTTTGCCAAGACGTTAAACTAGGCCGTTGTGTTCATCTTGACCTTTACCTCTATATGCTTGGTGTGATCATTGGAAAGTATTACATGGTGTTGCTTTTGGCTTGATGTTTGTTTGCTTTGTGATGGTTGACGTTGCAATAAATGTATAGTCAAAAACAATTTGTATTTTAACCGGTAAGATCGGTGTCGAACCCAAGGGAGCAAGCGATTATACGTTAGGTCTATCAATGGCTAACTCGGCTATTCCTTCAATTCAAGTGTGGTGATGATTATCAATGATGAAAACAAGTAATGAAATGGTTTTAGGGGAATTAATTCAATTAAAGCGAGTTTCGAGGGATTAATCCCCTCCTTGGCAATTTCCCAATGATCATGCATACAAGAGTTTCTATTATTTAAGAGTTGATAGGTTTAAAACCTAACTTAGGCTAAAATTAGACAAACTATCATGCAAGTCTAGTCCTAGTCAAGCCATCATATGTAGAATCTCACTAATTAAAGGTATTGATCCACTATATAGCATTTATTGTCATAAAGGCTATATGCATGAAGTTCTAGTTGGCCTCTCACCATGCATTTACTCTCATAAATGTTGGATAAGTTCATTTTTACTACATCCAAACCATCACTAAGCTCTCTCAATACTTAGATCATGATTCTAACACAAACATGTCACTTAGGCATTTTATCAAACACTTAGCAACATGTCTCAAATGAAGAGCATAGTAAAATGAAATCAACTTCATAAAATCCATGTGAATGTGTATACAATGATCATTGAGTACCAAGGATGATCATAAAACCCTCAAAACACAAGGGGGACTACTCACACATCATGTAAGACAACATGATGTGAGTAGGGTTTCTAACAAAATCTAAGAGAAAAGAAGGGGAATAGAGTAGGATGATTAGTCATAATGAACTCCCTTGATCTTCAATCCTCCTTGATTGGATGATGATAAATCCCTTGATTGAGCTCACTTTTCCTTGTCTTTTTCTTTAAAGAAGCCAAGTGCCTAGGTCAAACTTATCACTTTCTATTTATAGCCTCGGGTGAAAATCCTCTGCTGAAACAGGTTCAGCAAGTCGGCTGAGAAGGGCTGTCAGATTCCAGCCGGTCAGCTGGAGCAGGGTGAATGCAGCCTACTTCTGAGATGCTTGGCCAGCCGGTCGGCTGGTCAGTTTGAGCCGGGCGGCTGGGAATAATCTTGGAGAAAGGGATCTTCTGAGAGTTCTAGCCAGCCGGTCGGCTGATGAAGCCAGCCAGTCGGCTGAGAATATTTTCTTCGCCATTGAGTCTGTTTCTTCCATCCAGCCGATCGGCTGGCGATGGGGTAATTCCCAGCCGATCGGCTGGGCTCACGTTCAGTCCACGTTCTGCCTTTAATTCTCCGATTTTTCCCGAGTTTCCTTCTTTTGGCTTTTTACACTGAGACATCTTGTTTTGTACCTGAAATGCACGGAAAGGGGATCAAATGGCATCGAATTATCGTCGGAAGCGAACTAAAGCTATAGTGAAAATGGGTATTAACGAGTCGAAAACTCGACTCATCAACGGTATATTGGTTGAGCTTTTGTTTTTGATAGTGATTGTGTCTTGCTTGTGCGGGTTGAACTTGAATTGTCAAGGGATGATTTTATGTTTTAAAGGTTTTGCTTGGATTTAAGTGTGGAGTTTTGCTTCTATTTTCAAAGTATGCAGGTTGGGTATTCATGTGCTTTTCATCCGGGGTTTGATTTGAGAAAAGTGAAAGAAATTCTATACCGGGTCCTTCAACTGACCAGTTCACCTTGTATCTTTACCTCAACCGGTCGGTTCGCTCCCTTCAGTCCAATCTTTGCACTCTGATTATTTGAACCGGTCGGTTCATTCTTTCCCAACCGACCGGTTGACTAATCCTCTAACCTGAGATTTTCAACCGATCGGCCCACCCTTTGCCTTTCCTACCAACCGGTCGATTGAATCTTTCCTGTCCAAACCATGTTCCCTTGTGCAAGTTAGTCGACCGGTTGGTTGAACCTCTTTTCTCTGAACCGGTCGGTTGACATCCCCAGGTCTAAAAACTCGATTCAAATTTCAAACTTTTCAAAACACAATATCACTCACCCCCATACGCCCAACCGACCGCGATATTCACCTCCTCCTTTATCAACAGCCCAGTCGTTCAACCTCTACCGCTGGCCTCACTCCTCCCTCCACTAACCTCTCCGACACAGCCGCCATCTTCACCAGCCAGACCTATTCCTTATAGCCATCTGCCATCTCCTCCAAGCCCTAATTTGGAAAACCCAAATCCCAATCGAAATCAAGGTTTCTGACCATCATTCCTTATAGTTCACCATCTCAATCAATCCCTACATACCAATACCACTCGCACGCCATCAATTTCACCCCAACCTCAGAAATCCAACATCTTCTTGTCACCCAAAAATCATCCCCTGCCCAAATCGAAATACCTTCATTCAAATATTCCAAAATCACTATTGCAGTGGCAAACTATGGCTGGAGATTCTTCCAAGGGTAAAGGGAAGCTATCTGCGTCAAAGAATTCCAATACAATGGGTGAGGAAGCCTTAAGGAGAAGTGCTCCATTGCGCAAAGCTACCGCGAGGCGAGCTTTGATCATTCGGTCTAGTTCATCCTATAGCGATGATTCGGAGCACAATCTGTCCTCTCCTCCTCCTCCCCCACCAAAGAAGCTAAAAATTACGAAAGGTGGAAGTTCATCAAATTCAAAGGACAAAGGGAAAGCTCCTATCTCCACCACTACTGGCCCTATTGTGCCTAGGCCACCCTCGCCTCCTATTCCAATTGAGCCAGCTGCAGTTAGAGCATTGCCCTTGACATTGCCTCCCCCTCCTCCTCCTATGCCTTAACTATTTTCGGAGCCCTTGTCCGTTCAAAATGAAGAGCATAACAAGAAGCTCGAGTATGTCTTGCGAGTGGGAAAGAAGGTGATCACAAATCTTTACCCATATTGGGAAGCACTTGGAAACCTTGTCGTAGCCAATGAGGTAAGGTCCAAACTTTCCCGTTGTGGCTTTTAATTTTTATTTCATGATGATCCGGGTACCTACCAAAGGGTGGTAGAAGAGTTCCATTGTTCTTTTGAATCATTGAAGGAGGATGGGGTACTGACTCATTGGAGGTTTATTTTGGGTGGAAGGGAATTTAAGTATCATTATAAGGAGATTAGTGAATGGCTACGATTCCCTATTCATGATGGGCATCCCATGCCAAGCTGCAACGAGAATGAGAGAACCAGATTTTGGAAGAAGATATCGGGAAGGAATGAGTAGTTTGTCTCATCTTATAACTCCAGTGCCATTACTTCACCGGTTTGGAAAGTGATTCATCACGTCATCGCCATAGGGATAAATACCCGAAAGGAGAAGGCTCGCACAGTGACTATCCCAGACATAGAGCTTATGATGACTATTGATGATGGAGTTGTGTTGAATTGATTTGATATTCTAACCGCTCGATTTGAGAGCTACACCAAGCAGAGTACTAGAAATGCCGTGATAGGAGGAGGTTCTTTGGTCACTAAGATTGCTTTGAGATGCAAATTTTCTTTTAGGCACCCAGGTTGTCCGAAGCCATCGAAGAAGCTTCTAGACATCCCAACTATAAAGAACATGCATTTCCTAAAAGCCGATGGGGTGACTTGGGATAGAGATGACAAGCCACGCACCGATAAGTTTTAGGAAGATGCCAAGAACAAAAGAAAAGCCTTCATAAATGCACACACCGAGTATTGCCTAGCTAATCTTACACCATCTCCACCATCCTCTCCCATTGCACCCCTCCAGTCCCCCCTCTTAGTGCTGACTTGACTTCACTCCTTGATAGGCTTTCTGGGGATGTTGCTGACTTGAGAGGAGGATTGGTTTGCTTGGAGGAGGTTGCTCATCAGGAGTTACAGTTTCTTCATTGAGAGGCCCAGTGGGTGCGCACCACGCTCACTACCATTGTCCAGGCCATGAACATCCCTACTACCAGTGCTCGTCCAGCTTCTCCGGGATTTTTTACTCCTCACCTTGCGTCCTCTTTACCCTCCACTCCTACCACCGGAACTGAGGATGCCGATGCTCAATTTGCTGATGCATTAGAGGAGGACCCACACACTAAAGGTCTATAGCCGAGGTTGATACCGGTATTAGTGCTAGAGTCGAGGATGGTGATGTTCCTCCTGGTACTTAGGCTATTTGATGGCTATATTTCATTTCCATTTCCTTCACTTTTGTGATATGCTATATTTTGATGTTTGGGATTGTCTTGGATGTTAAAGTCGCATTTGCAAGCAATTTGGACATGTGATTCTTATTTGTACCCTTGCTTGTATATCATATTCTATGCTACAAGGATCTTATTTATCACTTGTGCCATTTTGATACTTTTGTAAAAATATTCATGCTTGTGCACATTGGTTTTCCTTGTTTCCATTTCCATTAAGGATAAGTTTTTATTGAAAGGAGTTGGACATATTGGGGTGGACTACATTCTTCAAACGAGGGGAGTTTCCTTTGCGCCTTTACATCTATATCATCATTTCTTGCGCTTAGGGACTAAGCTTGAATTAAGTGTGGAGGGAGTTAGGCGCATTGCTCACATGATCAATGCCCACATGATCCTACACCTTGCATATCACTTGAACATGAACACTTGCATCATGACTTATCCCAAACTATCTTGAGTGTTATACCACTAAAGACTTGTGACTATCATTTCTCAACTTCTATAAGACACATCTAGCGTACATTTTGCCTTTACTTGATTTAGAGTCTAGAACCAAGCCAGTTCTAATGAATGCACATTCTTGGGAATCAATATGCATTGCTATCTTTTGCATATCTAGCAATCTAAGCATTTTTTCGCGCATGCTTGAAATCAATTTTTGGCAAGCATACTTTAAAACCTTCATGAAAAACTTAAACCTCTTTATTGCTTTTAGGTGACTTTAATTCCCTTACTTAGTGCCTTGCTTGTGGTCGTTTCTCGCGCATTCCATATTCACATTTGACATATTGTTAAGTTTTAAGTGTGAAGTCAAAAGAGGGCAAAAAATAGGCCCCATCAAATTTTTTTACAGGGTCAAAGAGGGCAAAGCCTCGACTAAAAACTTACTCAAAGCGCGAGAGAAGTTTTGATTCAAAAAAATATACAAATGCCGGGGGTTAGGAAGAAAAGTTCCGCCTCGAAAGCATTTGTAGGCCAAAGGCCAAGTAAAACCACTCAAACATGACTGTATGCCCTTTCATCATCTCTTATTTGTGCGAGTTCACCATGTGAATTGCGTGCTAGCAAGTTGAGCTTTGGGACGACCCTTGTCATTTCACGTAAGCTATCGATTGGTTTATGCTTGTTTTTTAGAACTCTTGTTGTCGAACTCCTCTTTCCTTATGTATTATGATTTTAGCATCTAAAACTTGGAAATGAGTTTTACATCGTGAGCCCATGGACTAGCTCTAGCTAGCATAGGTGAGCGATTGACACTTTTTGTGTAAACTATTAACCGTATTTCAAAAGTCTTGCATTGAAAATGAATAGACTTTTAGGTTAGACACTTGATAGCTCTAGTATTGACTCCCTCGAATGTGCACATTCATATGTTCTTAAATGGTTTGAAAACTCTTTTGATGGTAGAGTGATTGTGGTACTAATTTGGGATGTGAAGATGGTTTTGAAAAATCCTTGCCTTAGTAGTTATACACTCTTGTTTTCACGCTTATGGGATAAGTGCACTTGGATTTGTAAGTATTCCCTTTTCTGAAATTTCTCACGAGACTATAACTCGTCCACTGGGGTAGCTTAGGGGTTAATTTAAAGGCTTGGTGCACATGCTAAGTGCACCCGTGACGCCTACGAAAAGGGGTAGATTTGTAAATAACGAGTGTTGCTCTAGAATTACCATTCAGCTCGCCATTGTTTCCTCTTGGCATGTTTTCATTGTTTACTCGGGACGATCGAACTCTATGTGTGGAGTATTTTGAGGAGTCAAATTCTCAACCAATTTACCTCTCCATTTATTAAGAGTTTTGGTTCATTCCGATGCCTTTTGACCCTTATTCACACGTTTCAGGTTAAAATTAGCTCTCCATTAAAGCTAAGGCTTAAAGACCAAGACTCGAAGAAAAACCAAGCTTTTTGGGCAAAAAGTACCTAAATGGAGCTTCAGCCGGCCGACTGAAAGAACGGACCCAAAGCCAAACGACCGGTTAGGGTTAAGACCAAGAAAGGAGCCAAATCTGAGGCTTCGAACCAACAGGTTGGCAAAGTACATGCATAGCTCAACCTACCGGTTGAGATGCCAAGAAACTGCAAAAGAGTCTAACACCCAGCAAAGCGAGCGGTTCATAAGAGCGCCTCAAAGCTCAACCGATTGGTTGAGCAGGCCAGAGTGAGATGGTCTTAGAGCCTTGAGCCAACCGACTAGTTGGCGAGTCGTCACAGGAGCCAGCCGACCGGTTGGCCTATTATGATAGGAGTTTGCTTATTTGCTATAAATAGAAACTAAGGATTTTACTCAAGACATCTGGGGATTTAAGAGAGAACAAAGGTTTTGGATATCAAGACATCAAGTTTGGAGCTACTCTAAGGATAAAAGGGAGACTTTCATCCTAGTTCCTTCATCTTCTTCGTTTCTACTTCATCATCCTTCTAAAAACTACTATTGCTTTGATATTAAAATGACTTGTGTGAGTAGTACCTCTAGTTTCTCGGGGTCATATGGACCTCCTTGGTGTATCAACTTTACTTTTCATTGAATATATGCTTGAATGAAGTTTTTGACGTGGTTATGAATCACTTTGATCAAATGATAACTCTATGCCTTCTTAGTGTTTGATAAAATGCCTAGATGGTTTAGAAGCATGAACTTGAGGTTGAATATTCGAGAGAATGAGACTAATGGTTCTAGAATACAAGTGGATTCCCCTTTGTGTTGTGGTGTTCACTAGGGTTACCCGTTGACACTTTGAGATAGGTTTGGTCTTCACCACTCTTGGATATCGATCATTCAACGAGAGTTGATGATTGAGAAACTTGAGTTGGACGTGAGCTAAAAATATCGAGAGATTGAAGCTCACGTGTGAGGTGCCTCTCCCTTAAATCTAAGAAGTAATCGAGAGATGGATATTCATTTAATAGTAGCACGACCTTAATCTAACCATTAAAATACTTTTTCTTGCATAAAATTGTTTCTTTCGAGAGTCTTGTGCACCAAAGAGGGACCTAGCATCCTAAGAAACGCTTTTTAACCCTTGAAAACACCCTTTCTTTATTTCATTGTTTCTCTTAGTAATTGATAATCAACCCATTCAAACAATCGCTTTACGGAATAGACAAATTAGAGTAAAATCGAATAGTGCATATAAGTTTACAATTGCTCCTTGGACGATCTGGTACTTATCGGTCTTACAAATTATTTTTTAAGTGTGCAAATATTGCAACGTCATTAGACAGGGAGACCCATTGTCTCTCTACCTATTCCTAATATGCACTGAGTGGTTAATCTCGAAGCTGAAGGATATGCAGAGTAAAGGCAGAATAAAAGGAATTAAAATATATAGGATCACCGGAAATTACCCATCTCTTATTTGCTGATGATAGTATGATCTGAGGCTGATATTGAGCACATGAAAGATACTGTGGAGAATGCTATTAATCTGAGGGAGATATTGAGCATATGAAAGATTATCTGGTTAGATGATTAATTTTGACAAGTCAGAGATGTTCTTCAGCCAGAATGTTCTTGAAGGATTAAAAAATAGTATGTGCAGTGTGCTGGGAGTTAGACAGGTTGAGCAAGTCTCATGGTACTTGAGGCTGCCTATTGCTTTCAGTCATAACAGGTCTGAGCTATTCAAGTTCATCATCGAAAGAGTCTGGAAAAAGGTGCATGGATTGAAAGATAAGACTTTATCTATGGCTGGTAAGGAGATTCTGATAAAAGCGGTAATCCAGGCAATGTCAATGTATGCAATGATGTGTTACGAAATACCTGATAACTTGATCAAAAGTGTAATCTACTTGTCTTAGTCAAGACGAGTTCTAGATGGTGTTCGAACTGCGTCTCGAACACTTGTTAAACAGTTTCAGGTTGTGTTCAAACAGATGCTGGAACACCTTAGCAGACAGAACGTAAACAGAACAAACAGGAGCACACACGATATGTTACCCAGTTCGGCCTCGCCTACTCTGGGGGGTTTCCCACACCCTAAAAGGGACACAAATCGTATTACGAGAATAGAGCTACAAGTGGTCTTACTCTTACACAACACCTTGTTTGTAATCGCCTAGCCTCTACTTCTCCGTCTCTCGGATTTGCAACCAAGGTTCACAACAAGCAACCTCGATCCCCTATGGGTAGGACGAGACTTCCCTCTCGGCCTAGTCTTGGACTTCTCGAAAGTCCAGTCGCCTTTTCACAAAGACGTATGTTGATCACCGTGTGTGTGTGCGCTTTGTTGTCCTTTAAGAACAGTCTGAACAGCACACTGAACAGACTGTTACTTCCCCGTTGATATTCCGGTGTGGAATAATCAACCGGCGGTCGCTCCTCCTCCAATCTCACGAACTCTCGTGTTTGTTTCTTTTCTCTCAGGAAGCGACGCAGATGATGGATGCCCTAGCCATGTATTTATACGCACGGGCGAAGTCCAAAATCTGCTCTAGATATCTCATCAAATATTTAGGAAGATATTCCTAAATATTCGATGCATATCTTTATCCAATCGGTGATGAGAACATACGAAGACTTCTTCCCCAAGTCAGCCACGCCATCTTCAGATCTGATGTGAAGATATTCGTTTGAATATCTGAATCTTTGAATTCCTCGCTGACTCCAATCAGAATATCCTTGTCAAATATTTCGGAGATACTCCTAAATATTTGATCGATATTCAATCTCTTCCATATCCAATCTTTGGAGATTACTTCCATGCCAAGTCATCCAATATTCTCGAATCCAAGCTGAAGATATTCATTTGAATATCTGATCTTTAATGATGACTCGTCAATTGATCCCAATCAGATAATCTCGTCAATCTTTTGGATATGCAAATCCTTGCATCTGCTGTACGCTGTTCTTCTGTTCTAGCCCGTGGTTGAACTCTAGCTCGAACTGTCTAAAGCCATTTTGCCAAAGCCATGCCATTCATGGGAACATCAATCTCCCCCTTGGCATTTTGGCAAAACCAAATCTACGCTTTAAACACAACTTGAGGAACCAGAACAGTTACCTCAAACCACTCCCCCTTTTTGCCACAAACTGGCAAGGGGTCCAATCGAGCAACCTGGTCTCTTCGGCAACTAGAATCTTGTCAACTCCCCCTCAAACATAGCTTGGGACAGTGACACATGCTGTGAGTCTGTCAAACCATGGTATCTCAGCAGCTATTCGACCACGGGTCAGTAACTGATAGGTTCCTGAACTGCTCCAATCAGTATAGCCAATGCCTCTGTATCCTCCAATCATTCTCTGGGACTTCAAAATTGTATCTAGGTCTTTTGATCCAGAGATTATCATCTTCACTGATTTCTTGAACTGATTCAGCTACTCCAGTACTGCTGCATGGTAGTCCTTCTCCAGACATACCTCTCTTTGGCTCATGGCAACATGTCTTTTCTTCAAGCAGGACATTAACTCTCTCCGTCTTCTTTATCATCACTAATTATTGTGGCGTATTCCCTGGGAGATCTATTCCTTCTAGGCACGACTTTCAAGCAGATTCATGTCTTCTTATTAAGCAGCCTTTTAGGGATGATCTTTCTTTTCTGCACTGCCTTCCAATTGGCTGCTGCTTCTGTACTGGCACAACATACTCTATTTTTCATACTTCCAGTTGGAACATGGGCAGGAACAGGATCTGGACTATACCTTTTCCTCTTCTTAGACGCACTTGCTCCCCCTGCGTCTGTGTTCCCATTCATCTTGATAGTTGCCTTAGATGAGCACTCTTGGAAGGTCACTATCTTCATGGGTTTCTTCTTTTCAGCTTTCCTGAGCTCAGATAGTGAAACTGTGTCTTGATCCTCTTTCTGAGTGTTCTCATTCTCAGCCTCTTCTTGATCAGATAATTGCATCTCTATATCTGTATTAGCTAGAAGTTCCAACTCAGTCGGCACAGCTGGTGCATCAGATGCTTTTCCTTCAACATGCTCATTTTCTGATTGTGCTGCAGACACAAACAAACACATCTTCTTCCTTCTGTCTTTCTTTACCTTCCTTAGTTCAGAAAGAGGGACGGAGTCCTGAGCATCCTTCATAAAAAAAATCAGGAATAGCTGGGGGATCCAACACCACATGTGCATCCTCCACAAAATCATCATGTAACCCTCCTTGCACGACGTCCGGTGCTTTAATTGACTCACCCTCTGGGACTGCATCAGAACTAGAGAACTCACCACCTTGCTGCATATCTGAGACAGCATCATCTGGCACACTTGCCTCCTTCTCAACCCCTACGACCTGGGCTCCTGAGGACTGATCAGCTCTTGTCTCAACAGGTATTGTAACCTCCTCTTTTTGCAACTCATCAACAACATCATCAATGTCCTTGAACAACACATCTAGTTCTTCATCATTGCCGGATGCATGAGACTCTTCCAACACATTGCCAGATTGCTTAGCTTGCTGTTCTCCACTTGCATCCTCATTCTTCTGCTTATCAGAACCACAATCTTAGCCCTACTGGCTTCACCTTCTTCTGAAGCATCGGCCACAGAATCTACAGCAGGTTTCAATCCCTTTGGCTTCTTACTAACCACTTTGTCACCCTTATAACTCACTGAATCTTTACCAATCTCCCGTACGTCCTCATCAACAAAATTGAGAGCAATAGCTTGGGAGTGAGAACAAGGGATTACCTTATTGAGGGGTGGTTCAGCCATCGCCTGATTGTCCTTCACAGTCTGCACATTCCCTTTAGTTGGATTAGGATCAACCTTTGATGTCTTTGAAGTAACTTCTTTAAGTTCTGTCACAGCCGCCTCTTCTCCCTTCTTTTTCCCTTCTTCGATCTTAGGGTTTGCTGATATTGTATCCTCATCCAACTTCGATTCAACTGCCTTTTTGATTTCTCAAATATTTGGACTCCTCCACTTTCCAAAAGCGGTCATGTGTATATCTCTTGAGATATTTGTCTAATCACCTCTCTCCTCCTTGATATGTTCCAACGCCTCATAAAGCTGCAAATATGTTGAACTTAGTAATCAGTTCCAACCACGTACCATCTGTTCCCGCCCTCTTCTTTGGTAGGTCAGCCCATCTGATATGCTGGGGCTCTGCTCTTGGCTGACCTCCGTCTGGAACACTTAGTTGGCGATAACACGCAGACCCAGAGAGGATCTAAGCATTTCAAACTGAGCGGCGTCTAGTGGCATGGTGAGTACGACAGTTATAGTGGTCATGTGTTTCGATGTGATGACCTTCTTCTCCACCATCTCTCTGATGAAGTGATATCTGCTCATGGAGTGTTGTACTGGGTTCTTGGGCAGAAACTTCTTCACCCGTTCCACTCCGTGTTCAGACAGATTCTGCTTCATCCATAGGAACTGAGTGCACCATGCAGCGATGCTCTCCTGCTCTCCCAGCATCTAGTCAACGTGTGTTCCAGGAAGGTGTTTCATCTCCTTTTCCCCGAGTCTCACAAACTATCCAAGCAGCTTCTGTGTACTCGTGACGAACATATGCTCTACTCCCCCTCGCTCATAGCCATGGTCGATGAGGAACGTCTCGTACCATGCTCTGGGCGCTTGTGTGAGTCCGTACATAGTCTTCTTCAGTTCGTGACTATGCGCAAGATGATATGACATCCATGCTTTAGATCTGGTGAACTCTCCCAGTTCCACGTGAATGGCCACCACCCAAGTCTCATCAATAAATGTTTTGATGACATTCTTCGGACTAGATGAACAGGCAGCCAGCCCTCGACACTTGATCTCATTTGCTCGACTCTTAATTCTCCATGAGGGTTGCAGCGCAGGTGCATTGTCAAGTGTCCCAGCTGGAGTAGGTGTGGCTTCATCAGCTGGACCTCCCTCTGGAGTTTTATCTTCGGTAGCCTTGGTCTGAATGGGTGTTTCAGACACTGTCCCACCTCTGCATTTATCATCTTCTGGGACTGAGTTTAGGGCAACTTCATCTTTCACCTTTCCAGAAGAATACACCATACCTGTCCCTTGCAATTCCATCTCATTTATCGTGTTTGTCGGACAGACAGTGGCAGCTCTTGTTCCAACTGTGCCTAGAACGTAGCTTTTGTTTGATGACCTACTTCCTTCCATCAGTGTGTCGCCATTCCTATCCAGTACTTGACAGGAATCACGAGTGAATGTAACAGACTGTCCTTCATCACACAATCTACTGATACTGATCAGGTTCACCTTTAACCCATCCACTAGGAGGATATTCTCGAGTGCAGGGAGATCCGGAACCTTCAATGTCCCACAGCCGATCACCTGACCCTTTCCTCCATCTCCGAACGTGACAAACTGCTTCTTCATAACAGGTCGAATATGTGTAAGAAACTTAGGGTTACCTGTCATATGGGTGGAGCATCCACTGTCGAAGAACCAATGATCTTCCTCTACGTGACTCGATGAGCCGAAGGCAACCATACACATGGTCTCGCTTGTCTTGGGTACCCAGACCTGTTGCATTCTAGGTTTATTCTTGTCCCTCATGGCTCTTCGTTCAGCAAGAAACAAACGACACCTCGGTCTGATGTGTCCAATCTGGTAGCAGTACCAGCATGTGCGGGAATCTCTCTTCGAGTATGAGCTGATGTTGCTATTGCGAGTCCTTCTTTGACCAGCTGAAGATTTTCCTTGGTTCTGATTCAGCTTTTGTTCAGACTGATCAGATTGTTGTTCAGCCACCCTTTTTGCTTTAACAAGGGTTGTACCTTTCGAGCTGCCTTCTTTCATGTATCCCAGCCCTCGGTGACTAGACTCCATCGTTTGAGACCTGAGAATATCGTTTAAATTCTTTGACCCGGAGTTTAGCATTTTCACCGACTGTTTGAGCTGGTTGAGCTCCTTTAAGGTGGCTGAATGATCCATTCTTTCAGATTCAACTTGGAGTTCCAGCGACTCTACTGGCCTCAAGAGGTACACCTCCTTGCAATTCAGATCTGTAATCGTCTTCCTTAGTCCTGCCATGCCCACTGGATGAGTGTCATGGTCTTTCTCCATATCAGCTTTCAAGAAATAGTACCCAGGAGTTCCGTTTTCTGTGCAAGCAGGCATGACCTTTCCTGTTTCATTTCAGTCAGTTGAGTGTTCAGCAAATCAACCTTACCTTGGAGTTCCACCTTCTGCGTATCCAGTATCTCAACCTCCTGCCACATCTTATCTTTCTCAGCAGTCATACTGACTACAGAATCGGTAAGCTTTTTATTGAGGTTGATCACCAGCATCCATTTATCATATAGGTCTTTATAGGTTTCAGCCAGAGTCTCCTGTGTAAGTTCTTCAACATCACTGCTTGATGCGTCGTCAATAAGCTGTTCAGACAGTGCACTAGAGTAAGGATTCTCACTTGTCTCACTGCAGTCTTCAATAGTGACTACAAGTCCCATGATATTGATATTCTCATGCTCTTCTTCCTCATCGTTAGATTCACTGTCTGGACCCTCATACGCTATTCTGAGAATATCCCATGCTTCCTTGGCCACCTCACATTCAGCAATCAGTTTGAACACGTTCTCGTCCACTCCATAGAATATTGCATTCAGGGCCTTTGAATTCCCAACAGCCGCTACATCATATGCTTCAGACCACAGGGCTTCGGGTTTTGGCATAACAGCTCCTTCAGGGTTGACCATCATGGGTTCTGTCCATCCTATCATTACAGGTCTCCAAGCCTTTTCATCGAGGGATTTCAGAAAGACTTTCATCTTGGATTTCCAATAGGCATAATTCGGCCCTTCAAGCAACGGTGGTCGGTTAGTGCTCTGTCCCTCCTTCAAACTCATCCTGAACTGTCGCCGGATCACACTCTGTATGTCGAGTGCCTGCTTTGATACCAATTGTAATCTACTTGTCTTAGTCAAGACGAGTTCTAGATGGTGTTCGAACTGCGTCTCGAACACTTGTTGAACAGTTTCAGGTTGTGTTCAAACAGATGCTGGAACACCTTAGCAGACAGAACGTAAACAGAACAAACAGGAGCACACACGATATGTTACCCAGTTCGGCCTCGCCTACTCTGGGGGGTTTCCCACACCCTAAAAGGGACACAAATCGTATTACGAGAATAGAGCTACAAGTGGTCTTACTCTTATACAACACCTTGTTTGTAATCGCCTAGCCTCTACTTCTCCGTCTCTCGGATTTGCAACCAAGGTTCACAACAAGCAACCTCGATCCCCTATGGGTAGGACGAGACTTCCCTCTCGGCCTAGTCTTGGACTTCTCGGAAGTCCAGTCGCCTTTTCACAAAGACGTATGTTGATCACCGTGTGTGTGCGCTTTGTTGTCCTTCATGAACAGTCTGAACAGCACACTGAACAGACTGTTACTTCCCCGTTGATATTCCGGTGTGGAATAATCAACCGGCGGTCGCTCCTCCTCCAATCTCACAAACTCTCGTGTTTGTTTCTTTTCTCTCAGGAAGCGACGCAGATGATGGATGCCCTAGCCATGTATTTATACGCACGGGCGAAGTCCAAAATCTGCTCTAGATATCTCATCAAATATTTAGGAAGATATTCCTAAATATTTGATGCATATCTTTATCCAATCGGTGAGGAGAACATACGAAGACTTCTTCCCCAAGTCAGCCACGCCATCTTCAGATCTGATGTGAAGATATTCGTTTGAATATCTGAATCTTTGAATTCCTTGCTGACTCCAATCAGAATATCCTTGTCAAATATTTCGGAGATACTCCTAAATATTTGATCGATATTCAATCTCTTCCATATCCAATCTTTGGAGATTACTTCCGTGCCAAGTCATCCACTATTCTCGAATCCAAGCTGAAGATATTCATTTGAATATCTGATCTTTAATGATGACTCGTCAATTGATCCCAATCAGATAATCTCGTAAATCTTTTGGATATGCAAATCCTTGCGTCTGCTGTACGCTGTTCTTCTGTTCCAGCCCGTGGTTGAACTCTAGCTCGAACTGTCTAAAGCCATTTTGCCAAAGCCATGCCATTCATGAGACATCAAAAAGGATAGTAAGTATTGTGAGTCAATATTGGTGGAGCAATAACAAGGATAGGAAAGGAGTACACTGGTGCAGTTTCGACAAGCTGTGTACAAGGAAAAGTGATGGTGGCTTAGGCTTTCGAGATCTGAAGATTTTTAATGAATCTTT
Source organism: Rhodiola kirilowii (assembly GCA_033675215.1). NCBI lineage: Eukaryota > Viridiplantae > Streptophyta > Magnoliopsida > Saxifragales > Crassulaceae > Rhodiola > Rhodiola kirilowii. Next base: position 20,360,442 of record CM066201.1, read on the forward strand.
GCTGGCAAAACAAGTTTGGAGATTGTTGGTTTCTGAGAATAGCTTAGTGTCCAAACTGATGAGGGAAAAATACTATAGACACTCTAATGCTCTTGACTTTCAGCTGGGAGAGAGACCTTCTCTAGCTTGGAGGAGCATTTGAATGTAGGGAGGAAAATACAACTGTGGATTGAAGTAGGAGATGGTGATAGGGGCCTGTGTGGACATTAGAGAGTAGCGGGAAATTTACATCAAGATCAGCCTACACTAAATTCAAGGAAGAGGACGGGAAGGTGTCTGAAAGAATAGGAGAGCAAGCGGATGCAAGAAGGATGAAATATTTCTCAGAAACAATTTGGAAACTTAAGGTGCAACCTAAGGTCAAAATTTTCGCATGGAGAGTTTACTATGATTTTTTGCCTTTAGCTGTTAATTTGGCCAAAAGAGGTTGTATATTAGATACTCAGTGCATGTTATGTCGAAAACAGGGAGAGACCACAGTCCATTCCTTACTGAAGTGTTGATGGGCAATTACCTTCTGGAGGAATTATGAGCACATGGGGACTTCTTGAATATACAGTTCACAAGCTCAGGAGACTGGATATGTTCTGCACTTTCAATTATGATAGTCGGGAATTGGCTACCATTGTACAAGGAGCGAGGCTGATTTGGTTTAACAGAAATTTGGTAGTTAATGGAAAAGATGCTCATGCTCATAATCCCTATATGGCGGCTAGAGTTCTCAAACTGCAGGTTAAATAATTTCAGGGTCCTCTAAATAAATTTGTTATCACCGAATTCAGCGGTGATGTATACTGGAGAGTACCAAACAGAGGATACATGAAGATCCATTCCGGCGGTGCATGGGATGAGAGGACCAAAGATGCAGGGATGGGATTGTGTGCAAGGGATGAGGAAGGTCTGGTAGTCCTGGTTGAAGCAAGCTGGAAGGAAGGTGTAATATCAAGCAGGCAAGCGGAGGAATGGGCTTTGTACAGGGCTATGAAATTGGCTGAACAAAGGGGAATGCTAAAAGTTATTTTTGAAATTGATTGTGCAGTGGTTTTCAATGGCATCCTTCAAGGCACCATGAAAGAATTTCAATTATCCAATATGTTGCAGCGCTGCCGTGACCTTATGGAGAAGAACACCTATTGGGAGATCAATCTCACGTGCAGGGAGGCTAATGGTTTTGCTGATCGGCTAGCAAGAAAGGCGAGAGAAGAGCATTGGAAGTGGTCCAACTATGAAGCAATTCCAAAAATGTGTTTTCAGTTGAATATTGTGTGTTAGGTTTTGTTTCAGTTGTCTCTCCAAGGATTTGCCCAGTGTGTTTGTTTTGTCAGCTAAATTTGTTATAGTTATTTTTATTTTGTTGTATTCAGATCATAAACATGTTAAATTTAATTAAGTTAGAAATACGTTAAATTATAATGTCATATATATTTTATTTTTTAGAATATGTGATTCAATCCTGGTTAACCCGGTTGTACCACTGACCCATTAACCCAATAGTCTAACCAGGTCGGTCTCCGGTTCGGTTTTCATAACACTGCTATCTAGCACAATACGTAGCTCCTTTCGATAGGCCTAAAGTAAACAAAAAGTCAAATCAATTGGCAACTTTATTGATAACGAGACTTCTTGAAACGAATTACATGCTATAAGTTACCGAGTCAGCAAAATATAGCCACAGAAGTGTACAAAGCCGCTTCTTAGGTGAGAGTATCATACATTAAAACATCCTCCAATAGAGCTTGGAGTTTTTTTTTCTTTTCAAAATGGCCTGTTTAGGTTTGTTAGTATCCAAAAGACCCGTGAGTTTGGCATTTCAGTTTTGGCCTAATTTTACAAAAACCTGATTTCTAGGATCTGGTTTATTGCATTTTCCACAAAACCGGTTTCCCAAGATCCAGTTTTATTAAAAACAAGATGACATGGCCGAGTACGTGGACGCCACGTAAACCCGGTTCCTAGGAAGTTGGTTTCATTAAGAAATCCAGATCCCCCAGATCCGGTGTTCTTTGAAATCAAAATTGACAGCAGCTTCTTTCTCCTCCATTCTCACCGAAACCCTAATCCGGCCGTTCCATTGTTTGAAGCTTTGACCTCTGACCTCCGACTCCGAATTGTTCCCTTCCCCCTTGACCGTTCGACGTTCGATCCCACCTCCCACATCATCCGATTGACATTCAATTTTGTCTCCGATTTCACCTCCGATTTTGAGCTCAATCTTCCTCCGATTGCCACGCAATTCGATCGGTAATTCATAAAAAAATTGTGAATTATTGTTGTTTAATTGGTTGTTGTTTGATATTGGTGTGATATTTGTGTTGATAATTGTTGATATTGTGAATTTTGGTTGTGTGATATTGGTTTGATATTGTGTTGATAATTTTTGATTTTGTGAATTTTTGGTTTGATAGTGGTTGTTGTTGAATTGGTTGTTGTTTGATATTAGTTTCATATTGATGAGTTTTTTGTTTGATATTCGTCAAAATATTGTTGTCGAATTCGACAGTTATTGAATTAGTGCTGTTGAATTTGGATGTATATTGGTTGTTGTTGAATTAGTGTATTATTTTTGTTGTGTTATTCATGAATTGCTCATTATAAATTTTATGGTTACGATTGATCCATCTTTGTTGACTCGGCAGAGTGTGCATCGCATTGAGGCGATCTAGAGAAATCAGGTTTGTGTCACATTGATATTAAATTTTCAGTTAAATATTTATCATATAACAGTTAATTTGATGGTGAATGAACTTTGTCATATTACAGATGGATAGACATATTAAGTCTGGCCAACTATTGAGGGTGACGGGTCATAATGTCGTGGACTTGAACCCTCGTCTTTTTGCAGTATGCTGCAAATGCCGGGTTTCTTCCTTGGTCCCAAGTCTGCAATGTGAAGACAGATCCGAATATGTGCACCGCACTGGTGGAGAGATGCGCTCGGAGACATACACTTTCTATTTGAATGGAGGGGAGGCCACAATTACACTACAGGATGTGGCGCTCCTTACTGGCTTACTCATAGATGGAGAGCCCGTGTCTGGTGTAGCAGAGTTGGAATGGGAACCCCTTTGTTTGAGTTTATTTTGTGATGTGCCCAATCGTCCTAAGCAAAAGTTGATGGGTTGCAAGACATGGTTCGATGACTTCCTAAGTTATATGCCAGCTGATGCGGATGAAGACACATTGAGGAAACACGCTAGGGCGTACATTTTGTGTCTGTTGGAATTGACTCATGTGAGAATTGTACGACGATCAGGTTGCGCTCCACTATCTCCCACTAGTGGCGGGCCTAGAGAACGTCAGGAGATACAATTGGGGGAGCACAGTGTTCGCTTTCGAGTACAGTCAGTTGTGCAGAGCGAGTAATGTGAAGAAGTCGCAGAAGACTAGTTGTATTGGTGATCCACAACCATATTTTCAAGAGGCCCTAGACTTTATGATCCTATTCATCCATTTGAGAGACCTTGTTGGTCGTACCTGTAAGTAAAGTAATCCTTTTTTTATTTTGAACATTGTTGCGTGTTAATTAATTTTTAAATTCATTTTCTTTTGCGCAGAAAATGGGCCGACCAAAACATTTCGAAGAGGTCCACGAGGTGGTTTGCGCATAAAATAGGCCGGACCAGCTAGAACTTATGGTCCATGGTGATTTTTGTTACCGATCATGTGATGAGGAGTTGACGGAGCGGTTGCAACCCGTATGTCTCAAGTCCATGGATTTATGGACAGTTGATATGCCACTGACTTGTTTTAACATCATTGAGTGGCATTATCCGGTTCGCGTGATGAGGCAGTGCAAATTTAATTCCACCGCTCCTATAGCATGTACGAATGAGGACCACTGTGTGGAGAGAAAAAAGAAGGTCGATTGGAGGGCGCACTTCCGCCAGTACATTGAGATATGGGCCAGTAGATGGGAGATAGTAGTATATGGTGGTGCGGTTGAGGATTACGACGACATAGATATTCTTACAAAGGAATATGCCGCTTTGTATTTGAGGGTCATACGTCGCCTAATCCAGCCCAGATTGGAGGAAGAGGACACTCAGGCATGTCGCCCTAGTGCCCATGAGTTGCCGAGCAATGTAAGTTTTTAATTGTTCAGTCTTTATTATTATTACTATCATTTTTTACATCAATAACTAACATTTTGTTTATATAGATTCGCACATTGCTCATATGCGCATCGGATGATGCTGAAGGATTCACCACCGTTGCAGACCACATGGGCGACAGAAGTTTCACAACATATACTATATATTAGTGGAGGAACTACGGGTGTTGGGGGAGTTGCGCCTATTGACTATTAACCCTTATATTATTCAGTTTGGAAATGGTAAATTTCACTTACATTTTATTCTCATATTTATTTTATTAATTTACTAGTTTGGACTCTGAATATGTATTTTTTCGATGTATGTGAGGATCACGACATGAGTCTAGATGATGATCATGTCACGAACTTTGACTCACAGACAGAGGACTATGATCTCCAGCTCAAGGGCGCCAGCTTTGCCACCACCTCACGAGCACCGACTTCGTCCTCAAAAGACGCCAAAACAGTCTTGGCTGAGGAAGTTGCGCAGCAAGAGAGCGGGAAGAGATAGAGATAAGACTTTAGCATTTCAATGTTGTTTTTGATTTATGATACTATTAGTGTTTTCGAATTACGCTAAAATTAGTTATCTCATTTCACCCATTTCAGCTTTCAATTTACGTTTCGACTTATGATACATTTGTTAAATGATTTTTAAACCTTCAAAAACAAAACAAAAACACAAGAACACAAACAAAATCGGGAATGATTGGCCTATTTTCATTAAAACCGAATCCCAGAGATCCGATTTTCTTTTCTGATCGGGTTCAGTCTCGACCGGAAGTGACCAGACAGACACGGGTTAGTGTTCAGAGAACACCGTATCTCTATTATCCAATTTGCTCTGAACACCGAGTTCCAGGGATCGGGTTTTAATATATATCTATATATTCGAGTATATCTCATCAAGTCTCTCATTCTACAAATCGCTCATCAAGTCTCTCATTCTATCATTTCTCTTCAAAATGGAGATGCCTACATCGGATAATTTAGATAACCCAGTGATAGATGAGTACAACCGAGAAGAAATGGAGAATTTCGAGATGGTGGCTACGGAGGATCCTGAGTACGAGAATGCACAACCTCATTTAGAATGGGATAGCCCTGATTTTAAAGATATTTTGGGGTGGAAAGCAAATCAACTAGCTGATGAGTATTTGGGAGAATATTATCGTCAACCGAATCCTCGCTCATCACTTGCATTGGAAAGTTCGTTTGAGTCCAAAGAGCTTATCATACATGCTGTGCGGAAGTGGTCGATATTGATTCACGTGGAAAAAGGGGTAAAAAATCCAACCCTTCTTTTATGGTACTTGAATGTCAACGGGGTCGATAAGTTTGTCCACGGGTCCTCTGCATAACGACAATGAGAGGAACTCACAACTGGGAGGTCCAAAGGCATCGTGCATGCCACACATGTCCGAACGACATAATTTTGTTCACTAACATTTATCTAATGAAGAAGTACATCGCCAGGGAAATTTGGGATGTTATGAGTGAGAAATTGAGGTTCACACCTATAGAGATCCAAGGAAGAATTGCTAAAGATTATGGGATAGAAATATCATACTTAGAGGCTTGGCAAGTCAAGCAACAAGCATTGATAAATTTATTTAGAACATGGAAGGACTCCTTTGCAAAGCTGCCGCACTTGATAGAGGCTTTGGTTGATGCAAGTCAGGAAACAGTTATCAGATGGGATACAGAAAAAATCGATGGTGAGTACATTAAGGTAAATCGTATTTTTTGGAAGTTTGCAAAATGTATTCATGCATTTAAGCATTGTTGTCCTTGTTATCCATCGACGGTACCCATATGTACGGTAAGTACGACGGGAAGCTATTGGTAGCATGTTCTCTGGACATAAACAATGGTGTTCTGCCTGTTGCGTTTGCTTTAGTCGAGAGTGAAAATACCTCTAGTTGGAAAAGTGGTTCATGAGATGCATTCACGATGGTGTCTGATAGCACGTCGTCGTGTGCCACAAATTTATAATTTATAATCCACCACTATTGGCTCACTAGAGACTAGTAGAGCGGCAAGTAGGGGTCGAACCCAGAGGAGTTGTAATGGTTACTTGTTGTTCTTATGCAATACAAGTAAAGAAAAGTAAAGTGAATACAAGTTGGGGGTTTTGGGAACAATTGAAAGTGAGTGCAAAAGTAAGTGCGTAAAGTAAATGCAATGGGTTTGTGATCAAGAGAATGGTATTCGGTCTAGGGGCCTTTGTTGTGGCTCAACTCATCATTGACCTCTAATGATCTATCCTTGCGCCCATAAGTGTGGGCTTAGTCCATTCCAAGACATAAACCCTAAAGTAAGTGATGTTCCCATGAATGGCATGGATTTGGCAAAATGGCTTTAGACAGTTCAAGCTGGAGTTCAACCACACACTGGAACAGAAGTACAGCGTACAGCAGACGCAAGGATTTGCATATCCAAAAGATCGATGAGATTATCTGATTGGGATCAATTGACGAGTCATCATTAAAGATCAGATATTCAAATGAATATCTTCAGATTGGATTCGAGAATATTAGATGACTTGGCACAGAAGTAATCTCCAAAGATTGGATATGGAAGAGATTGAATATCTATCAAATATGTAGGAGTATCTCCGAAATATTTGACAAGAATATTTCGATCTAATTGGAGTCGGCCAGCTAGGAATTCGAAGATTCAGATATTCAAACGAATATCTACACATCTTATTAAAGGCGGCGTGGCTGACTTGGGAAGGAAGTTTTCGAATATACTTCCTAAAGATTGGAGAAAGATATACATCGAATATTTAGGAATATTTCCTAAATATTTGATGGGATTATCTTGAGCAGATTTGGATGGCATCCGAGCATATAAATACAATGCTAGGGCATCCATAATCGTGTCGCTTCCTGAGAGAAAAGAAAAACACGAGAGTTCGTGAGATTGGAGGAGGAGCGACCACCGGCTGATTATTCCTCACCGGAATATCAACGGAGAAGAAGCAGTCTGTTCAGTGTGCTGTTCAGACTGCTCTTGGAGAACTATCAAGCGCACACACACACGGTGATAAAGACACGTCTTTGAGAGAAGGCGACTGAACTTCCGAGAAGTCCAAGACTAGGCCGAGAGGGAAGTCTCATCCTACCCATAGGGGATCGAGGGGAGTTGCGACGAACCGAGATTGCAAATCCGAGAGACGGAGTGTTAGTGGCGAGGCCATTACAAACGAGGAGTTGTGTAAGAGTAAGACCTCTTGTAACCCTAAACTCGTAATAAGATTTGTGTCCCTTTTTTGGGTGTGGGAAACCCCCCAGAGTAGGCGGAGCCGAACTGGGTCATCATATCGTGTGTGCTCCTATTTTGTGCTGTTTATGTTCTGTCTGCTAAGGTGTTCCAGCCTCTGTTTGAACACAACCTGCAACTGTCCAACAAGTGTTCGAGACGCAGTTCGAACACCATCTGGAACTCATCTTGACTAAGACAAGTAGATTTCAATTGGTATCAGAGCAGTCACTCGACATACAGAGTGTGATCCGGCGACAGTTCAAGATGAGTTTGAAGGAAGGACAGAGCACTAACCGACCACCGTGGCTTGAAGGGCCGAATTATGCCTATTAGAAACCCAGGATGAAAGCCTTTCTGAAATCCCTCGATGAAAAGGCATGGAGAGCCGTGATGATAGGATGGACAGAACCCATGATGGCCAACCCTGAAGGAGATGTTATGCCAAAACCCGAAGCCCTGTGGTCTGAAGCAGATGATGTAGCGGCTGTTGGGAATTCAAAGGCCCTGAATGCAATATTCTATGGAGTGGACGAGAACGTATTCAAACTGATTGCTGAATGTGAGGTGGCCAAGGAAGCATGGGATATTCTCAGAATAGCATATGAGGGTCCAGAAAGTGAAACTAACGATGAGGAAGAAGAACATGAGAATGCCAATCTCGTCGGACTTGTAGTCACTATTGAAGACGGTAGTGAGACAAGTGAAAATCCATATTCTAGTACACAGTCTGAATAGCCCATTGAAGACGCTTCAAGCAGTGATGACGAAGGACTTGCTCATGAGACCTCGGCCGAGACGTACAAGGAACTCTATGAGAAGTGCCTATTGGTGATTGGCCTGAACAAGAAGCTCACAGAAACAGTGGCAAGCCTGACAGAAGAAGAAGATAAACAGTGGCAGGAGGTTGAACTTCTCGTTGCCCAGAAGGTGGAGCACCAAGAGGAAATATCTGCTTTGAAGCACGAGATGATTGGAATGAATCAAGAACCCTCGTCACTTCTGGCACAGAAGGTGAAACTCCTAGACACCGTATCAGTTCTGAAAGCTGAGATGGAGAAAAAGAGAGAAACACATCCTGCATGCTTGATGGGGCTAAGGAGAAAGAATGCTGAGTTGCACATCCACAAAGAAGTTCATCTCAATATGACAGGTAATCCTCGATATCTCATCATTGTTAAATCTATTTGCAAGCTTCAGCTTGTCACTTTTGGAGATGGAGGGAAGGGCCAGGTGATCGGCTGTGGGACATTGAAGGTTCCGGATCTACCTGTGCTCAAGGATATCCTCCTAGTGGATGGGTTAAAGGTGAACCTGATCAGTATCAGTAGATTGTGTGATGAAGGACAGTCTGTTACTTTCACTCGTGATTCGTGTCAAGTACTGAATAGGAATGGAGACACACTGTTGGAAGGAAGTAGGTCAATAAACAATAGCTACTGTCTAGGCTCAGTTGGAACAGGAGCTGCCACTGTCTGTCCGATAAACACGATACATGAAATGGAATTGCAAGGGACAGGTATGGTGTCCACTTCTGGAAAGGTGAAAGACGATGTTGCCCCCAACTCAGTTCTAGGAGATAAAATTCCAGAGGGAGGTCTAGCCGATGAAGCCACACCTACTCCAGCTGGGACACTTGACGATGCACCTGCGCTGCAACCCTCATGGAGAATTAAGAGTCGAACAAATGAGATCAAGTGTCGAGAGCTGGCTGCCTGTTCATCTAGTCCGAAGAATGTCATCAAAACATTTATTGATGAGACTTGGGTGGTGGCCATTCACGTGGAACTGGGAGAGTTCACCAGATCTAAAGCATGGATGTCATATCATCTTGCGCATAGTCACGAACTGAAGAAGACTATGTACGGACTCACACAAGCACCCAGAGCATGGTACGAGACGTTCCTCATCGACCATGGCTATGAGCGAGGGGGAGTAGAGCGTATGTTCGTCACGAGTACACAGAAGCTGCTTGGACAATTTGTGAGACTCAGGGAAAAGGAGATGAAACACCTTCCTGGAACACACAGTGACCAGATGCTGAGAGAGCAGGAGAGCATCGCTGCATGCTGCACTTAGTTCCTATGGACGAAGCAGAATCTGTCTGAACACGGAGTGGAAGGGTGAAGAAGTTTCTGCCCAAGAACCCAGTACAACACTCCATGATCAGATATCACTTCATCAGAGAGATGGTGGAGAAGAAGGTCATCACATCGAAACACATGACCACTATAACTGTCGTACTCACCATGCCACTAGACGCCGCTCAGTTCGACACACTTAGATCCTCTCTAGGTCTGTGTGTTATCGCCAACTAAGTGTTCCAGACGGAGGTCAGCCAAGAGCAGAGCCTAGCAAATAAGATGGGCTGACCTACCAAAGAAGAGGGCTGGAACAGATGGTACGTGGTTGGAACTGATTACTAAGTTCAACATATTTGCAGCTTTATGAGGCGATATCAAGGAGGAGAGAGGTGATTGGACAAATATCTCAAGAGATATTCACATAACCGTTTTTAGCAAGTGGAGAAAAACAAATTTTTGAGAAATCAAAAAGGTAGTTGAATCGAAGTCGCATGAGGATACAATATCAGCAAACCCTAAGATCGGAGAAGGGAAAAAGAAGGGAGAAGAGGCGGCTGTGACAGAACTTAAAGAAGCTACTTCAAAGGCGTCAATGGCTGATCCTAATCCAACTAAAGGGAGTGTGCAGACTGTGAAGGAATATCAGGCGATGGCTGAACCACTCCTCAATGAGGTAATCCCTTGTTCTCACTCCCAAGCTATTGCTCTCAATTTTGTTGATGAGGAAGTATGGGCGATTGGTAAAGATTCAGTGAGTCATAAGGGTGACAAAGCGGTTAATGGGAAGCCGAAGGGTTTGAAACCTGCTGTAGATTCTGTGGCCGATGCTGCATTAGAAGGTGAAGCCAGTAGGGCTAAGATTGTGGTTCTGATAAGCAGAAGCTGTTGAATGCAAAGGTAGATGCCACTGGCTTCGTGCTGAAGAAGACAGGAATCTGCATGAAAATCAGCCTTGGAAGGAATGGAACTCCCAGGAAATACGATGCACGAATTAGTGCTGTAAGGGGGAGAAAACTTGCTATGTTAGACTCTGAGATTGAGCAGGTTGTTGGGCCATCTAGCAAGAGAAGTCTGGTATTAGATGAAGAGTCGGATGAATGTTTAGCAGAAAAGACTACTGAGGTAGTCGATGAAGAGAAGGTGACAGAGAGTGAAGCTGTTCGTATGAAGGCTGATGATGTGAAGCAACAAGAGCCTGAAGATGTTGTCTCTGATGAGTCAGACCGACCTGAAAATGAGACGGAGACAGAACAAGTAGAAGAGCAAGTTGTTATTGAACCTGTCATCTAGAAGAAGGAAAAGCAGTCAGATGTCCAAGAAGTAATCATGACTGAAGCAGAACATGGTGCTGGTAATCATGCACAGAGAGCTGGTCAAAATCCTAGATCATTAGCTGAATGATGGACCACAATTGTATGAATCATAAACACAGTTAAACCCACCAAATTAGACTGTTTGTCTATCTAACTTCGATGTTTTAGTCCCGATACATTTCTACAGGGTATTTCAGAGCTTAGAGAGAATACACGCTAAGGAAGAGCTTTTAGCACAGAAAAGATATCAGGAGACAATCCAAGGTCAAGATCAGACGCTGAATGAAGAAATCTAAAGATCCTGACTTGGAATCATTCAAAACAAATCAAACCGAAGAGAAACCAAAGACAATCCGGAGCTGGAATACACCGATAGTTTTGTGCAAACTGCACAAAACTCACAACCACTCTCCTCATGCCACATGGACCGGCGGCTTTCTCCTCACATCCACCCCTCCTCCTCTCCCCTTCCTCCACATGTCAACCTCTCCTCCTCCCTCCCAAAAGCCGCCGGCGGCTTTGTGTTGCTCCTCTCCCCTTGTGACACTTGTCTTCCTCTCCTCTTCCCCCCATCTCCACCCTTCGATGCCAAACCACATGCCCTCATCTTGGCCCTCCATTCCCCTCCCCTTAGCCTATAAATACCAAGCTCTCCTCCTCATTTCAATCCATCCCAAAATTGTGTAAAACACTTCTCTCTCTAAGTTTGTTACTATGTAAAGTTTGGTTTGATATCAATAAAAGTTCAGTTTGTTCTCAAATACTTTAGTTCGATCTTGAGTACTCCTGTTGGTTCTTGAGTACTCAAGTTTTCAGTTACAGTTCAAGAGTTACTCCTGTTTGTTCTTGAGTAATCTCTTTCTCTTCTCTCTTTACTCCTGTTTGTTCTTGAGTATTCTTTTCCAAATCCCCAAGTATTTAGTTATGATGTCCAACTCTATGGATATTCGTAACTAAACTCTTCATTCGGTTAAAGGGGAGTTCTTGTTTTATAAAATGTATTACTTCGTTTAGTTTCTTTTCTCTGTATTCAAAACTTGTTCTATGTGCCATTTATAAGGTCAGACTTTCCAAGGTTGAGTGGAAGCTACGAAAGGGCAAAACTCTTCTGTGGGAAGTCGTGAACATACTCGGGTAAGTGGATGCTACGAAAGGGCAAAGCTTATCTGAGGAGTTCGATCTATCTTTAAAACCATTTGGAAACTGGACCAAAGGGACCAAATGGATGCACAAAAGGCTAAGATACTTCGAAAGGAGGAATTAGTCTGAAGTAGAACAAGGGTTTACAAACAGTGTGGCAAATTGAGCGCTACGAAAGGGCCTCGATACACGTTTGAATACTTAGAAGGGTTACTAAAAGAATGAACAGGATATAATACAAGGCCCCCCAAGACCGAATACTTCTCTCGCAATTACAAAACCCCTTTGTCTTTACTTTTATTGTTCAATCAACTGCAACCATCAACCGCTTACAATCCGGAGGACTTGCAATTCACGCATCACTCACTGTAAGTCTTCGCTTTTAATTTCAGTATTTACTTTTCTGTAATTTATTTTTCAGCACTCAAAACCAAAACCAACTAAAAAGTCACGTAGTTGTTAGCACTAAAACCTCAACCAACCTAAAACACGCTCCTTCGCTGAACAAATCCCTTAAAGAATAACCTATCCCCCTAATTCCTCTGGGTTCGACCCCTACTTACCAAGTACTACCCAGTAGTATAGTTGCGAGTAGCGGACTATTATAAATTTATTTGCACAAATCGCTCTGACGACAAGCGGTTGTGTCAAATTGGCGCCGTTGTCGGGGAATTAGCCATCGGATAAGTTGTTCTTCACCTCACATGACCTAATGACGCAACCACCTTCGTATGCATGGACGACACGATATCTCCCCCTGTTCGGAGGTACGGATGAAGATAACGCAGTTCTACACTGCCGAAACTTTCACCATGTTTGTCAGCATATAAAACCTAATAATGAAACGTTAGAGGAGTTTGAACTTAACTGCTTCAAATTCTCTCTAACGGACTTCGCGACAATCTGGTATTACACATCAACTGCTATGAATGCTAAGTATTTCATACACATTAGAATTCCATTCCTGAAAGAATTCTCCCCTCCATCCTTACGACAACAAACCCGAGAAAGGATCATGAACCTGTAACAATCCCGGGATGAGACCTTGGGCGAGTACTACACGAACTATGACGCCATGATCTCGCGCTGCCCGCACCATGGATTCACGGAGGTTTTTCTTCTTCAAAAATTCCTTTGCAGGATGAGGGCTGAGGAGTTCTCAAGGCTCAATAACGCTGTAGGAGGAACAACCGCACACTTATCCCTGACTCAGGTATGGGATGTGATAGACAGCTTGGCCGGAACTGCAATACGAAGGCCAGTACCTCAACCAAATGAAGGAACACAAAATATCGAGGCCAGTCCAGAAAGAAACAGTTCAGAGGATGTGATGAACGAATCAGATATAGAAAGCTCAGAAGAAGAGCCTACAGAGGAAGTCACATCCAAACCATCAGAAGAAACTTCCGAGCCATCAGAAGAATCAGACATAGAGAGTACCGGAAGTAACACAAGAATGGTGGCAAAATTCAACCTGAGCCACCCATGGGATCCCAACCAATGATCAAGAACGAGGTACTGTCGAGCCAACGACGTTAAACAAGTGCACTGGTCGGGAGGTAACCCGACACTATCTTACTTTTCTGCACTTTTAATTTCTGTCATTTAAATTTCCAATAAGCGCTCTCACCCACTTTTTGTATAGAAGGAATATCTTTCATGTAGGAATTAAGTTTGGAGCAAGACCGGATCAGCCAGGCAGCTTCCGTGAATTTACCGGGCCTGCGCTGAGAGTTCGAGGCCCCAGCCAGACTCCCTCGATTATCTAGCCTCATGCCATGTCGTTTGCACGACACAGTAAAAGGGAGTTCTGTTCTTCTTTTTCCTTAATGTCATTTCCTTCTCTTGTATATATTTGCATGACTTTTGAACTAAGGCACGCCTTCGTTCAAAAGTGTGGGGTGAGAACCATTTGCATGTTTTTCCTTTCTTTTTTAATAATATCTTTTTGAAAATATGAACTTGAGAATGTGAAAAAGATAGATCATAATTCATGCATCAACCTTGTGAAAATTCAACTGTTTAAAAACTTAGAATGTAACTTCTCATTTGTCCTTTGTGCCGAGATAACCTAGGGATGTGGAGTTGATAGAAATTTCCCTAGAGAGGCTTGGCAAGCACTTGAAGGATCAGATCAAACTATATGGTTTTCGAAGTCAGTGGAGGCTGCACTTCAGGTTTCGGTGAATAATTGAAGTCAACTCTGCCTTGAAGCATCTATGTAAAAGGCAAGGACGGGAATCAAACCGTCCTCTCTCTAGTCAAAGTAGCAGAGAAAATAGATGAGCGACCCTCATCTTGACCCGCGCGAAACAACAAAGATGAGAGGAGCGGGGAGGTATTTCCATATGCTTGCGGGCGATGATTGGACCTCCCAAGAAGGCAAAAAACAAGATGGACTAGCAAGTCACGAAGAAGCAAAAAACTCAAAGAAGAAAATCAAAAGAGGCCTAAGGCCCAAAAATGTGAAGGTTTTAACCGAGCAAAAGTGAAGCACTCAACAACGTCAAATCAAAAGCTAAAGGCAAATCACTACAAAAAGCAGTCCATCGCCAAAGAAGAAGAAAGAAAAAAAAGAAAAAAATCAAGAAAAGGCTCAACTCACTGAAACCCGAATCGAATCACGTGCTAGAGAAAGCTACAAGAAAACCATATAGTGCGAGACGGTCCCGAAGGTGTAGTCCAGGAGCCTGAAAAGGGCTATCTCCCGAAACATCCGAAATAATTTGCATCTCAGCACGAAGGTACACGTATCAAGTTTCTTCTACTTATTTACGCAGTTTAATTTAGTAACAAGTAGTAATGCATGAATTAGGAAAAATCGAGTACCACAATCTTATTTTCATATTTTAACCAACTTACTTAGTAACGCCCTTATAAAGCATTGTTCGGGACGAACAACTAAAAGTGTGGGGTTATCTGATGGACCACAATTGTATGAATCATAAACACAGTTAAACCCACCAAATTAGACTGTTTGTCTATCTAACTTCGATGTTTTAGTCCCGATACATTTCTACAGGGTATTTCAGAGCTTAGAGAGAATACACGCTAAGGAAGAGCTTTTAGCACAGAAAAGATATCAGGAGACAATCCAAGGTCAAGATCAGACGCTGAATGAAGAAATCTAAAGATCCTGACTTGGAATCATTCAAAACAAATCAAACCGAAGAGAAACCGAAGACAATCCGGAGCTGGAATACACCGATAGTTTTGTGCAAACTGCACAAAACTCACAACCACTCTCCTCATGCTACATGGACCGGCGGCTTTCTCCTCACATCCACCCCTCCTCCTCTCCCCTTCCTCCACATGTCAACCTCTCCTCCTCCCTCCCAAAAGCCGCCGGCGGCTTTGTGTTGCTCCTCTCCCCTTGTGACACTTGTCTTCCTCTCCTCTTCCCCCCATCTCCACCCTTGGATGCCAAACCACATGCCCTCATCTTGGCCCTCCATTCCCCTCCCCTTAGCCTATAAATACCAAGCTCTCCTCCTCATTTCAATCCATCCCAAAATTGTGTAAAACACTTCTCTCTCTAAGTTTGTTACTATGTAAAGTTTGGTTTGATATCAATAAAAGTTCAGTTTGTTCTCAAATACTTTAGTTCGATCTTGAGTACTCCTGTTGGTTCTTGAGTACTCAAGTTTTCAGTTACAGTTTAAGAGTTACTCCTGTTTGTTCTTGAGCAATCTCTTTCTCTTCTCTCTTTACTCCTGTTTGTTCTTGAGTATTCTTTTCCAAATCCCCAAGTATTTAGTTATGATGTCCAACTCTATGGATATTCGTAACTAAACTCTTCATTCGGTTAAAGGGGAGTTCTTGTTTTATAAAATGTTTTACTTCGTTTAGTTTCTTTTCTCTGTATTCAAAACTTGTTCTATGTGCCATTTATAAGGTCAGACTTTCCAAGGTTGAGTGGAAGCTACGAAAGGGCAAAACTCTTCTGTGGGAAGTCGTGAACATACTCGGGTAAGTGGATGCTACGAAAGGGCAAAGCTTATCTGAGGAGTTCGATCTATCTTTAAAACCATTTGGAAACTGGACCAAAGGGACCAAATGGATGCACAAAAGGCTAAGATACTTCGAAAGGAGGAATTAGTCTGAAGTAGAACAAGGGTTTACAAACAGTGTGGCAAATTGAGCGCTACGAAAGGGCCTCGATACACGTTTGAATACTTAGAAGGGTTACTAAAAGAATGAACAGGATATAATACAAGGCCCCCCAAGACCGAATACTTCTCTCGCAATTACAAAACCCCTTTGTCTTTACTTTTATTGTTCAATCAACTGCAACCATCAACCGCTCACAATCCGGAGGACTTGCAATTCACGCATCACCCACTGTAAGTCTTCGCTTTTAATTTCAGTATTTACTTTTCTGTAATTTACTTTTCAGCACTCAAAACCAAAACCAACTAAAAAGTCACGTAGTTGTTAGCACTAAAACCTCAACCAACCTAAAACACGCTCCTTCGCTGAACAAATCCCTTAAAGAATAACCTATCCCCCTAATTCCTCTGGGTTCGACCCCTACTTACCAAGTACTACCCAGTAGTATAGTTGCGAGTAGCGGACTATTATAAATTTATTTGCACAAATCGCTCTGACGACAAGCGGTTCTGTCACTGAATTAAAAGAGAAGCAGAAGGAAGCGACTAACTCAAGAAGGAGGTGAGCCTGTTAAGTCTGCAGAGAAGTCAGAGATAGACAAGGCTGCTGAGAAAGTGTCTGTTGAACCAGATGTTTCGAGGGAGTTAGAACAGCTAGCTATCCCAGATGTAGAGATGCATAAAGCTGATCTAAAGAGACAAGATAATGGAGATTGTAAGGACAATCGGGACTCGGTTTCATTGGTTGAGCTCAAGAAGTCTGAAAAGGAGAAACCAAAGAAGGAAGTGACCATCCAAGCATGCTCGACTGGAGTAACTACCAAGAAGGATGGTTAGAGAACAGATGCAGGGGGAGCAAGTGCATCCAAGAAAAAGAAGAGGAGTATTCCAGGTTCTGTTCCACCTAGTGTACCAACTGGAGTGACTAAGCATATAGTATGGTGTGCCAGTACAGAAGCAGCAGCCAAGTGGAAGGCAGTGCAGAAAAGAAAGATCATCCCTGAAAGGCTGCTTAATGAGAAGACAGTTCCATCCCAAATGCAGATTTGACTCTATTCTTCTCGATGTTGTTCGTCATCACCATAGTCAATTGGAAGCCTACATCTCATAGAACCACGATCAACAAGGAGATGGGACAGCTGCTCTACCAGATTGGAAACAGGATGCTCATTGACATGGGAAGAATTATGTTCGACCAGATTGCAGAACACGTCTTTCTACAAAGTCTCTGCACCAGATAATCTTCCCATCACTTATTTATGAGCTGATCATCAACCAGCATCCAGATTTGAAGACAGACCAGGACAGACTGTCAAGTGCTCCGTTGAAGTTGGTAGTTGATCACAAGCTGTTCAAGGGTCGACATAAGAATGATCTGAAGGACCCCGGGGTGAACAGGAAGGATGCACCCGAGTCTTCCATAAAGAGAGCTACTGATGAGAAGTTGTCCCGAGCTGAACGCGGACAACTACTTGAGGTCATATAGGCGTAGAGGACAAGAATCGATCAATTGGTGCGCGCTCTGCAATATCCCAGTGATGATAAAGAAGACAGAGAGAGTTGATGTCCTGATTGAAGAAAAGACATGCTGCCATGAGCCAAAGAGAGATATGTCTGGAGATGGACTACCACGCGGCAGTACAGGACGAGCTGAATCATTTAAAGCAATCAGTGAAGATGATAATCTCTGGATCAAAAGACCTAGATACAATTTTGAAGTCCCAGAGATTGATTGGAGGATGTAGAGGCATTGGCTACACTGATTGGAGCAATTCAGGAACCTATCAGTTGCTGACCCGTGGTCGAACAGCTGCTGAGACACCATGGTCTGACAGACTCACAGCATGTGTCACTGTCCCTGGCTATGTTCGAGGGGGAGTTGACAAGATTCCAGTTGCCGAAGAGACCAGGTTGCTCGATTGAACCCCTTGCCAGTTTGTGGCAAAAAGGGGGAGTGGTTTGAGGTAACTGTTCTGGTTCCTCAAGGTGCGTCTAAAGCGTAGATTTGGTTTTGCCAAAATGCCAAGGGGGAGATTGATGTTCCCATGAATGGCATGGATTTGGCAAAATGGCTTTAGACAGTTCAAGCTGCAGTTCAACCACACACTGGAACAGAAGTACATCGTACAGCAGACGCAAGGATTTGCATATCCAAAAGATCGATGAGATTATCAGATTGGGATCAATTGACGAGTCATCATTAAAGAACTAGTTTAGAACACAAAGAAGCATTAAGGAAAGAGTCTCAAAGCTTTGCTTACAACATTAGAAACCTCTCTTATGCCACATTCATCATAGGCATCCAATGAACCATTTTACATCCCACAGAGTGTGGTGTTCCGGCAAGGGTAACAACCTAAAGTACTCCGGCAAAGGTAGTACACCACGGTTTTTACCAAACTAGGTAGTAGTGTGGTGCCGTAGGCAACCCAAGGTATTGAAACCCCACTACCTCACTAGGCATGGTTAAACTTTCTAATCTAGTCCTTATTAGATAGAACAATCCGGCAAGGGTATTGCTCATCTATGTGTACTATCCATTATTGCGACAAGGCATCAAATGGATGTTACAATACGGATCATTAGCTTGACCAAGCTTTGTGGCAAAACATCCACTTGATCAAGCCTTTGATCCATGGAATGATATCCAAGGACTAGTGGGACGTAAGATGTGGAGTGCAAGTGCCTCAAAATGTATGCATAAGAGTAGGAACCCCAAACCGAATAGTGAAGGGATTAGCCACTCATGTTCATGGTAAGAACACAAGGGCTAAAAGGCATTCGGAATTACAAGGATCCTCTAAAATGCGTAAGTTGAAATGTAAAGTGCGTAACAAAAGAAGAAAGGGTAGAGAGAAGTTGAGAACTTTGTTGCTTTCCAATGCCAAACCAACAAGGATACAAATGAGTGATTTTGTCTACATTTTTCGAATGGATTACACAAGGCCAAGGGGGTTCTATTTATAGGAAATGAGCTAGGATTTCTCTTGTCTTGGGCACCAAGTTGGAGTGGCATAAGTGGTTTGGCCATTGCAAATGTTGAGATGCTTCTAGAATCATCAAGGCACTCTTGCTTTGGATGTAGTCAAAACGGATTGGCATGAGCGAATAATGAGATGCTTCTAGAATCATCAAGATTTTGCAAGTGGGCTAGGTTTGGCTTGGGCTTCACGTGTGGGCCAATAATGCGTTTGGGTGATTTTGGCCTTAAATGCCATCTTTTAAGCCCGATTATTCTTTAAGCTCCAAAAGGCCCTGAAATCCAAAATGACATTAACAAGTAAACGTTCTCATGATCAAATGTCGTAAATGGTGGGTTTTGTTGACTTAATGATTCGTATAAATATGTCTCATCAAACCATCCCACACTTGAACTTGTTCGTCCCGAACAACGCCTTAAGTCACAAGAGGAAAACACACATATAAACATCACAAGCCCTTCTCGGCACCATAGATAAATGCTAGTCTAGACTTCCCCTTTCCATGCATTCTCAATCACTACTCAAGGCATTTGCTAAAACATGGAATTAACTTGATACATGTACCTTTGAGTCGAGATGCAAACCAATTCGGATGAGTGGGAGATAGTCCTTTTAGACCCATGATCTACACTCTTGGGTCCGGTTCTTGTCTCATGGTTATACTTGTTGCTTCTTCTAGCACTTGATGTATTCGAGCTCAAGGGTTGAGTCTTTGGTGCTTGCTTGGACATACTTGTAGTGAACTTGGCCTTCGGCCTTTGTATGACTTTGATGATCTTTTCACTTTGTTTCGGGTAAACCTTTACATGAGTTGATTTTTCTTTGAGCTTTGCTCCTTTTTGTGAGTTTCTTTGTCCATTCCTTCTCAGGAGGTCCAATCATCGCCCTCAAGCATATGGAAATACCTCCCCGCTCTTTCTCATCCTTGTCGTTTCGCGCGAGTCAAGATGGGGGTCACCCACCTCTTTTCCCGGCTACTAGGACTAGAGATAGGACAGTTTGATTCCCGTCCCACCACTTGCATAAACGCAGCAATGGTGGAGTCAACTTCAAACCACAAGTCTCGAAATGCAGCCTACACAAGTCCGTATAACCATGTAACTCGAATTCCGGATCCTTGAGTGCTTTTGTCAAGCCTCACTAGGACATTTCTATCAACTCCACATCCCTATTTATCCCAACTCATAAGAACACATAGATAGTTAGATTCACATGTTAGTCGCACAATTAAGATTTCATAAGAGTAATGCATGTACTAGGATTCATCTATTCCGCATCATGAAAGCTCAACACCTCTCTCCTACGCATTTTATTCACAAAACTACGCATTTTATTCAAAAAATTTAAAATTTTCAAAGGGAAACGTGCTGACTCATGCATGTACAAGAAAATAGACGTGATGACACAACAAACGACTAACCACCCCACCCCACACTTTTGAAACGAGCCGTGTCCTCGCGGCACAACTCAATTTCAAGGCAATATGCACAATATCAAGGAAAAGGAACAAGGTACTAAAGTGAAACGGAACTCCCCTTATGATGTCCTTGCATGTCATGAAATGACAAGGCTCGGACTTGCATCAATCGGCTGAAACTCATGGGGAGCTAGGTCTGGCTTGGTCTCTCCATCGGACGTGTCCTCGATCCTCCTTTGGTCTCGCCCGATTCTGCTTAAAATGCGTAGCAGAACCGGCAAAATGCGTAACAGCTTGGGACCCGACCTACAAAACTCACACTTTTCCTTTTCCAACCATAATGAGGTGAGGGTTAGTATGAGTAAATAAAATGCAAGAAATACTAAGAAATGCCGGGCTGCCTCCCGGCGAGCGCCTTTGTTTAACGTCGTTGGCTTGACAGTACCTCATTAGGGATCACAAGTTAGGATCCCATGGTCGTGTGAGGTCAAACTTTTTCCCAACTGCCCTTTTAATCTTTCCAAGGTACTCGTATGGCAGCGGGCTCGGTTCTACCTTCAACCGGTCGGGTGGCCTTGCTTTTACATCTTTTCGAGGAGGGGAGGACCTTTGGACCATAGCGGCTGGCCCATTGGGTCGTGTCCTCTTGTTTCTCCATCCGGGTTTCCATTCCATCGGGCCATGTCTTTTTCTCTTCTTAATGTATACCCGGTTGGCATCCTTGTGAAATTGGGAGTTTAGAACCTTGTCATCAAACACAAGCGGCATCAAGCGTGTTCCATTGGTGAGCCTTGTGTTTGTGGCAATGAGGGACGGTTGTTTCACAATGAGAGAGTTCTCCCGGCTGCCTTGTTGACTTGTGGCGAGTGAGTGCTCCAATATCGGCCTTCCTTGCTCTTGCTTCTCTTCCAACCGGCCTTGTACCTCCTCATTGATGAATACTTCATATTCGGGGGTTATGGTCGGTATACAAACTGAGAGAGATGGGTCCAATAGGGAGCCTTCTGCAGTGAGGTCCGGGCCTTCTTCGGCCAACTTGGTAATGAGGTCATGGCTTGTTTCTATCGGTTCTTCTTCAATCATCAATGGGTCCTCATCCCTTGTCGGCTCCGTGGGCTCCCACATAGACTTTTTTAGGGCCTCCTCCATGTCCACCACTGCCCTTGTACCGACCTCTTCTCTCGGGTCTCTCCTTAGCTCGGACATGTCTTGGTTCAAGTCAGACAATATTTGGGCCAAGTCAGACATTGTCCTCCGTATCTCGGCCAAGTCTCCCATGATGTCGGCCTGATATTGCTGCAAATTGGCATTTGTTTGCGCTTGGTTGGCGGCCAGCTCTCTCATTATGTCCTCAAGCGGCTTGGTCTGCTCTTATGTTGGCCTTGACCTCTCGGCCAAAACATTTATCAAGTCCCAAAGGGCACTTATGGTTAAGTCATAGACCGAGCGTCCTGCCTCCTCATTGAGCCTATCCCACTCATGTGACATCATTCCACCAAGAAACCTTTGAATAAGATCCAAGTTAGTGAATCCATGGTGCGGGCAGCTTGTCACAAGGGAATCAAGATACCATAGGTACTCATCCAATGTTTCATCCCGGGATTGCTCAATGTATATGATCTTTTCGCGGATTTCATGTTGGAAGGATGGTGGGGAGAACTCCTCATCGTACCAAGGCTCTCTATTGTAATAAGAGTCCATGGCGAACCAAGAGGATCAAAATAAGAACAAAAAGGAAAACAAACAGAAAGAACAACTTCACCAATGCACAACTCCCCGGCAACGGCGCCAAAATTTGATAGCACGTCGTCGTGTGCCACAAATTTATAATTTATAATCCACCACTATTGGCTCACTAGAGACTAGTAGAGCGGCAAGTAGGAGTCGAACCCAGAGGAGTTGTAATGGTTACTTGTTGTTCTTATGCAATACAAGTAAAGAAAAGTAAAGTGAATACAAGTTGGGGGTTTTGGGAACAATTAAAAGTGAGTGCAAAAGTTAGTGCGTAAAGTAAATGCAATAGGTTTGTGATCAAGAGAATGGTATTCGGTCTAGGGGCCTTTTGTTGTGGCTCAACTCATCATTGACCTCTAATGATCTATCCTTGCGCCCATAAGTGTGGGCTTAGTCCATTCCAAGACATAAACCTTAAAGTAAGGCCATTCCAAGCACTTACACCACGATCCATTCCATTTCAAGACATGGATTTCTAGTTCTAGCTAGACTAACACTCCATTCCAAGATATGTTAGCCTAGGTGCAGCCGCTTGGTCTCATGATTTATTATCAACCAAGCCGCTAATGAGGGAATGAACTATTAGGAGGAGCTTTGCCATTTCAAGCCTCTACTCAACTTCATAGTTCAATCTGAATGGAATGCACAAGAACTAGTTTAGAACACAAAGAAGCATTAAGGAAAGAGTCTCAAATCTTTGCTTACAACATTAGAAACCTCTCTTATGCCACATTCATCATAGGCATCCAATGAACCATTTTACATCCCATAGAGTGTGGTGTTCCGGCAAGGGTAACAACCTAAAGTACTCCGGCAAAGGTAGTACACCACGGTTTTTACCAAACTAGGTAGTAGTGTGGTGCCGTAGGCAACCCAAGGTATTGAAACCCCACTACCTCACTAGGCATGGTTAAACCTTCTAATCTAGTCCTTATTAGATAGAACAATCCGGCAAGGGTATTGCTCATCTATGTGTACTATCCATTATTACGCCAAGGCATCAAATGGATGTTACAATAAGGATCATTAGCTTGACCAAGCTTTGTGGCAAAACATCCACTTGATCAAGCCTTTGATCCATGGAATGATATCCAAGGACTAGTGGGACGTAAGATGTGATGGAGTGCAAGTGCCTCAAAATGTATGCATAAGAGTAGGAACCCCAAACCGAATAGTGAAGGGATTAGCCACTCTTGTTCATGGTAAGAACACAAGGGCTAAAAGGCATTCAGAATTACAAGGATCCTCTAAAATGCGTAACTTGAAATGTAAAGTGCGTAACAAAAGAAGAAAGGGTAGAGAGAAGTTGAGAACTATGTTGCTTTCCAATGCCAAACCAACAAGGACACAAATGAGTGATTTTGTCTACATTTTCGAATGGATTACACAAGGCCAAGGGGTTCTATTTATAGGAAATGAGCTAGGGTTTCTCTTGTCTTGGGCACCAAGTTGGAGTGGCATAAGTGGTTTGGCCATTGCAAATGTTGAGATGCTTCTAGAATCATCAAGGCACTCTTGCTTTGGATGTAGTCAAAACGGATTGGCATGAGCGAATAATGAGATGCTTCTAGAATCATCAAGATTTTGCAAGTGGGCTAGGTTTGGCTTGGGCTTCACGTGTGGGCCAATAATGCCTTGTGGTGATTTTGGCCTTAAATGCCATCTTTTAAGCCCGATTCTTCTTTAAGCTCCAAAAGGCCCTGAAACCGAAAACGACATTAACAAGTAAACGTTCTCATGATCAAATGTCATAAATGGTGGGTTTTGTCGACTTAATGAGTCGTATAAATACGTCTCATCAGTGTCACTTCACGCCAGGGCTTGTGCGTCATCTCTGACAGGCACGGTGGAATAATGGTTGCTATGAAAGAACCAGAATGGTCGCCTCCTATGACTTACCATTGTGTGTGCGTTATGCACTTGCAGAGCAACTTCAACACCAAGGTCAAAGACTCTTTTTTGAAAGAGAAGTTTGGCAAAGTGGCATATGCCAAGAAAGAGTACAAGTTTGCAGCTGAATATAAGGAGCTGATGGAAGTCTTGAAAGACAAACCTGATGTCCGAATGTGGTTGTGCAACCAAGACCCTGAGTTTTG
Organism: Rhodiola kirilowii; assembly: GCA_033675215.1. NCBI lineage: Eukaryota > Viridiplantae > Streptophyta > Magnoliopsida > Saxifragales > Crassulaceae > Rhodiola > Rhodiola kirilowii. The sequence continues at coordinate 20,384,676 of CM066201.1, forward strand.
GTCTTTGGCATTGCATAATAGTGGTATGAGATGGGCCAATATGACCAATAAGGCTCCAGAATCGTTCAGCGACGTTCTCAAACATGGACGTGATTTGCCAATTTCAGCATTGGTTCTATTCTCGTTCAAACAAGTGAATGCGTACTTCAACAAGCGTCGTTATTATTACGACAACACGAATTCAGCTTTTCCTCCGAAGGTTCACCAAAGGTTGGAGGTACTCTGACAAAGGGCACAGTACCACAGAGTCAGTCTACATAACACATCGCGCGGAATTTGTGAAGTTATCACGACAGTAAAGCATCATAAGTGGATAGTTTGCCTTGCCACGAGAACATGTTATTGTGGAAAATAGACGTTATTTCATTGTCCTTGCAGTCATGCAATGGCAGCTTGCAAGTTTGCGCGTGTGGAATTCAGCAACATCGTTGCTCTTGAGTATATACTGCAAGCTTACAACATGACCTGGAGTTACCATTTCACTCCACTGGTTCATAAGGACTTCTGGGATCCCTACGAGGGACTTCCTCATGTTCCAAACTCTGACTTCAAACTTGGAAAAGTCAGCAGAATCCGACAAAGCGAAGGCGTAATGAGTCAGAGGGATGTCGGTCAGTTTAGTACTCAGGGAGGGGCTTCTTCATCACAACTCCCTAGCAGAATTCAAAGATGCAAAAATTGCCACCAAACTGGCCATAACAGGGGAAATTTTCCAAATTGCACAAAATTGAAGATTGACCTCCAATTGTACACAATTTTTTGATTGGTTTCCCAATTTACACTAGTTTTGTAAGTCGCCGTTGCCAACGGCGTCTTAACATTAAGACGCTCTTGTTGAGGGCGTCTTAAGCTGAGGTGGCATTTTTGCACCAAAATAAGCAGTAATGTGACATAATATTGCAAAATAAGCCTAAACCACTGTCTCCAACAGCGTCTTAACTTAAGACGCTGTTGGTAGCAGCATCTTAACCTATTTGTATTTAACGTCTAAATGTTGTTGGTTTTTGTTGACTCCTAGGTTCTTCTGCAATAGCATCCTCTGTTTGCATCCACCACCAGTCTTGTTACACGTCTTGCACTCGTAGCAGCCGCCACCAATCTCAACAACCTTCCTCTTCCCTCCAACTCCAATTCCATCCTCTGTCTTTTTCTCTTCGCCTCCGCGAGCCAGCAGAAACAAGCAATTCGTCATGTCGTGTCCTTCCTCTATCACTACGCTTTCGTAACTTTGCATGTCCTCGTCCTCCTCATCGTCACTGGAAGTCAACGCCATCCTCGACGACCTCTTCGTCCTTTTTCCCTTGTTCATCATCATCAGATCCTCCTGATGCATGTCGGTAAACAAACTTACAAGCCTCAACCCAGTTGAGATCGAAACGATATAAACCAAAATTTAGAAAGAAATGAAGATAATGTCAATCAGATCGGCTGTGATGATGATGATGAGTAGAGGAGAAAGTGATGCTCTGTGTTGTTTATATATATGAAAAACAGAGTGTGAGTCTGCTGATGAGACGTATTTATACGACTCATTGAGTCAACAAAACCCACCAATTACAACATTTGATCAATGGAACATATGCTAGTTAATGTCATTTTGCATTACAGGGCCTTTTGGAGTCTAAGGAGGAAATGCGCTTAAGAGATGGCATTTGGAGCCAAAAACATCACAAGGAGTTCTTGACCAGCTTTTGAGCATATGACACGAGGTATGCCCGAGAAAATTAAGGGAGACCCAAAGACCCCGTGTCGCGCCCCGTGTCGCGCCCGAGTGCCTGTGCCGATAGCCCGTGTCGCGCCCGAGTGCCTGTGCCGATAGCCCGTGTCGCGCCCCGTGTCGTGTCCGAGTGCCCAGGTCCTTGTCGAAGAGCCCGGGTCCCTGCCGAGAGCACCAGCGCCTGCGCCCGAGGACCGCGCCCGAGCGCCAGGGTCCCCGACCGAGTCACTGCCGAGCCTCCAAGGTCCACAATCGAGTTTGTCTAGCAAACCTGCCAATTTCTCAATTCCGTCTCAAGCAAAGTCATTCAAATAGAAGACAAATCGGAGGATTTCACCTTTCCAAGGAAAGCACTCGAGCGGATTGGCAGTTGGCCCAGCTTCAAGCAAGGAACCCGCGCGCTGAAAGGACCAAAACCAAAATGCTCGACCAGACGGGCGAATCTTGGAAAACTGGCTCGATCAAGTTGTTTGGAATGCCCACTTACTCGGAGGATCTCAATTTTCAGGCCGAACTCTCGAGCAAAACTGCCCTTGGCCGAAGACCAAGCCATTTCGACTCAATCGAGGGCCAAAAGCAGGCCCCACAGCAATTCTCGGCTCATCCTTCGAGGGCTGACGTGGCCTGGCGTGTGCTCACTTCAAGGCAACCTTCACCAATGCCAAGGACCCCTAGGCCAAAGAGGAAAGTCGGTTGGGCCATTGCTTGTGCCAAATCACTTATGCCACTCAAACTTGAAGATCAAGTCTCATCCAAGGGCCTAGAATCCTCCTCATTCTCTATATATAGAGGCCATTGTCCCTTGTAAATGACATTCGAAAATCTCACAAAAATCCATCCTTGTTACTCTTGTCATTTGGCTTGGAAATTGGAAATTTCAACATCTCTCTACTCCTTCTCTCCCTACGCATTTTGGCTTCCAAATTACACACTTTGGGTGTGATTTGTGAATCCCTTTTATGCACCATAGTCATCTTGTTCTTACCATGAACATGAGTGGCTAAAACCCCTCTTATTTGGGTTAGGGATAATATTCTTATGCTTTCATTTTGAGGCACTTACACTCAATGATATCTCACATCCCACTAGTCCTTGTATATCATTATATGGATCAAAGGCAACAATACTAAAGTGGATGTCTTGCCACTAAGCTTGGTTGAGCCTAAGATCCTGATTGTGACATTCATTTGATGCTTTGTGGCAATAATGAATAGCACACATAGATGAGCAATACCTTTGCCGGATTGTTCCATCTAATAAGGACTAGATTAGAAGGTTGAAACCGTCCATAGTGAGGTAGTGGAGCTTAAATGCTTTGGGTTGCCTATGGCACCACACTACTACCTAGTTCGGTAAAACCGTGGTGTACTACCTTTTCCGGAGTACTTTAGGTTGTTACCCTTGCCGGAACAACCACACTCTATGAGATGTGAGATAGATCATTGAATGCCTATGATAAATGTAGCATAAGAAATGCCCTAAACCAAATACTCATACTTTGATCACAAACCATTTCCTTTACTTGCACTTGTACTTACATTTAAGAAAACCCTTTACAAAACCCCAACCCTTGTATTACTTTATTTACATTTCGCACAAAAGAACAAGAAGTATTTGATCTATTTCCCTTGGGTTCGACCCCTACTTGCCGCTCTACTATTCTATAGTAAAGTACAAGTTAGTGGAACATAAATTTATCTTTGATTTGCACGATCACGACTAGTGCTCATCATCTGCGCTGGAAGTAACGAATGAGTAAATGGTTTGTTGAGTAAACGTTAAATACAAATAGGTTAAGACGCTGCTACCAACAGCGTCTTAACTTAAGACGCTGCTACCAACAACGTCTTAACTTAAGACGCTGTTGGAGATAGCAGGTTAGGCTTATTTGGCAATATTATGTTACATGACTGCTTATTTTGGCGCAAAAATGCCACCTCAGATTAAGACGCCCTCAACAAGAGCGTCTTAACTCAAGACGGCTTACAAAACTAGTGTAAATTGGGAAACCAATCTAAAAAATGTGTACAATTGGAACTCAATCTTCAATTTAAGCATTTTGGAAAATTTCCCCCATAACAAGAGGTCTTGTCCATTCAACAATGTAAGCTAAACTCGTCAGCTAAGTACTATTACTTTTCCATTTTACTTCTATCTTTGTTGTATTCACTTTTCAATGAAATCAAATTCCTTTTGTTAGGATCAATTTGAACCAAATTGAAACACTTTTTTAAAGTTATTTTAACCATTACTGATGGAAAATTTGATTTCAATCCACATATAATTTTTTTTAACACAAACCGAATTGCCCTGATCCGGTTTTACTCAAAGACCGGGTCACCATCCACTGGTTTAAGTGGCATCCACGTAGGCAGACAAAGCCAACTCATACGTTTGGGCACAAAACCGGGTCCTGGGAATCCGGTTTTGTGGAAAATGTATGAACCCAGAGCCTGGGGATCCGATTTCTTTAAAAATAAGCCAAAACCAAAATGGCAAACTCACATGGATCATTTTTTAGATAGAAAATAGGGTCCATGACTCTGAAACAAACACAAAGCAGAGGCAAATGACCAAATAAACAAACAACCAAAACATACTAGACGAAACAGACACATGACAAATTAACTAGAAATAGTTACAAGCTGAGGCATCTAGGAATTGCTCCTATTAGCTCCCACGCCCATCGCTCCCTTCTAGCCTTCTTTGCAAGCCTGTCTGCAAAAGTGTTGTCCTCCCTTGTGATAGGCTGATCGCCCTATCCGGATTGGAAGCCAGTATCTCCATACTACTCTTGGTCTCCTCTCCTTTAAGTCTTCTATGTCCCAGTTACCTGTTTGCACCGCCCAGATTGCCTCCGAGCGGTTGATGGACCACAATTGTATGAATCATAAACACAGTTAAACCCACCAAATTAGACTGTTTGTCTATCTAACTTCGATGTTTTAGTCCCGATACATTTCTACAGGGTATTTCAGAGCTTAGAGAGAATACACGCTAAGGAAGAGCTTTTAGCACAGAAAAGATATCAGGAGACAATCCAAGGTCAAGATCAGACGCTGAATGAAGAAATCTAAAGATCCTGACTTGGAATCATTCAAAACAAATCAAACCGAAGAGAAACCGAAGACAATCTGGAGCTGGAATACACCGATAGTTTTGTGCAAACTGCACAAAACTCACAACCACTCTCCTCATGCCACATGGACCGGCGGCTTTCTCCTCACATCCACCCCTCCTCCTCTCCCCTTCCTCCACATGTCACCCTCTCCTCCATCCATGCCCAAAGCCGCCGGCGGCTTTGCCTTCTCCTCTCCCCTTGTGACACTTGTCTTCCTCTCCTCTTCCCCCCATCTCCACCCTTGGATGCCAAACCACATGCCCTCATCTTGGCCCTCCATTCCCCTCCCCTTAGCCTATAAATACCAAGCTCTCCTCCTCATTTCAAATCATCCCAAAATTGTGTAAAACACTTCTCTCTCTAAGTTTGTTACTATGTAAAGTTTGGTTTGATATCAATAAAAGTTCAGTTTGTTCTCAAATACTTTAGTTCGATCTTGAGTACTCCTGTTGGTTCTTGAGTACTCAAGTTTTCAGTTACAGTTCAAGAGTTACTCCTGTTTGTTCTTGAGTAATCTCTTTCTCTTCTCTCTTTACTCCTGTTTGTTCTTGAGTATTCTTTTCCAAATCCCCAAGTATTTAGTTATGATGTCCAACTCTATGGATATTCGTAACTAAACTCTTCATTCGGTTGAAGGGGAGTTCTTGTTTTATAAAATGTTTTACTTCGTTTAGTTTCTTTTCTCTGTATTCAAAACTTGTTCTATGTGCCATTTATAAGGTCAGACTTTCCAAGGTTGAGTGGAAGCTACGAAAGGGCAAAACTCTTCTGTGGGAAGTCGTGAACATACTCGGTTAAGTGGATGCTACGAAAGGGCAAAGCTTATCTGAGGAGTTCGATCTATCTTTAAAACCATTTGGAAACTGGACCAAAGGGACCAAATGGATGCACAAAAGGCTAAGATACTTCGAAAGGAGGAATTAGTCTGAAGTAGAACAAGGGTTTACAAACAGTGTGGCAAATTGAGCGCTACGAAAGGGCCTCGATACACGTTTGAATACTTAGAAGGGTTACTAAAAGAATGAACAGGATATAATACAAGGCCCCCCAAGACCGAATACTTCTCTCGTAATTACAAAACCCCTTTGTCTTTACTTTTATTGTTCAATCAACTGCAACCATCAACCGCTCACAATCCGGAGGACTTGCAATTCACGCATCACCCACTGTAAGTCTTCGCTTTTAATTTCAGTATTTACTTTTCTGTAATTTACTTTTCAGCACTCAAAACCAAAACCAACTAAAAAGTCACGTAGTTGTTAGCACTAAAACCTCAACCAACCTAAAACACGCTCCTTCGCTGAACAAATCCCTTAAAGAATAACCTATCCCCCTAATTCCTCTGGGTTCGACCCCTACTTACCAAGTACTACCCAGTAGTATAGGTGCGAGTAGCGGACTACTATAAATTTATTTGCACAAATCGCTCTGACGACAAGCGGTTCTGTCAAATTGGCGCCGTTGCCGGGGAATTAGCCATCGGATAAGTTGTTCTTCACCTCACATGACCTAATGACGCAACCACCTTCGTATGCATGGACGACACGATATCTCCCCCTGTTCGGAGGTACGGATGAAGAAGACCCAATTCTACACTGCCGAAACTTTCATCATGTTTGTCAGCATATAAAACCTAATAATGAAACGTTAGAGGAGTTTGAACTTAACTGCTTCAAATTCTCTCTAACGGACTTCGCGACAATCTGGTATTACACATCAACTGCTATGAATGCTAAGTATTTCATACACATTAGCATTCCATTCCTGAAAGAATTCTCCCCTCCATCCTTACGACAACAAACCCGAGAAAGGATCATGAACCTGCAACAATCCCGGGATGAGACCTTGGGCGAGTACTACACGAACTATGACGCCATGATCTCGCGCTGCCCGCACCATGGATTCACGGAGGTTTTTCTTCTTCAAAAATTCCTTTGCGGGATGAGGGCTGAGGAGTTCTCAAGGCTCAATAACGCTGTAGGAGGAACAACCGCACACTTATCCCTGACTCAGGTATGGGATGTGATAGACAGCTTGGCCGGAACTGCAATACGAAGGCCAGTACCTCAACCAAATGAAGGAACACAAAATATCGAGGCCAGTCCAGAAAGAAACAGTTCAGAGGATGTGATGAACAAATCAGATATAGAAAGCTCAGAAGAAGAGCCTACAGAGGAAGTCACATCCGAACCATCAGAAGAAACTTCCGAGCCATCAGAAGAATCAGACATAGAGAGTACCGGAAGTAACACAAGAATGGTGGCAAAATTCAACCTGAGCCACCCATGGGATCCCAACCAATGATCAAGAACGAGGTACTGTCGAGCCAACGACGTTAAACAAGTGCACTGGTCGGGAGGTAACCCGACACTATCTTACTTTTCTGCACTTTTAATTTCTGTCATTTAAATTTCCAATAAGCGCTCTCACCCACTTTTTGTATAGAAGGAATATCTTTCATGTAGGAATTAAGTTTGGAGCAAGACCGGATCAGCCAGGCAGCTTCCGTGAATTTACCGGGCCTGCGCTGAGAGTTCGAGGCCCCAGCCAGACTCCCTCGATTATCTAGCCTCATGCCATGTCGTTTGCACGACACAGTAAAAGGGAGTTCTGTTCTTCTTTTTCCTTAATGTCATTTCCTTCTCTTGTATATATTTGCATGACTTTTGAACTAAGGCACGCCTTCGTTCAAAAGTGTGGGGTGAGAACCATTTGCATGTTTTTCTTTTCTTTTTTAATAATATCTTTTTGAAAAATATGAACTTGAGAATGTGAAAAAGATAGATCATAATTCATGCATCAACCTTGTGAAAATTCAACTGTTTAAAAACTTAGAATGTAACTTCTCATTTGTCCTTTGTGCCGAGATAACCTAGGGATGTGGAGTTGATAGAAATTGCCCTAGAGAGGCTTGGCAAGCACTTGAAGGATCAGATCAAACTATATGGTTTTCGAAGTCAGTGGAGGCTGCACTTCAGGTTTCGGTGAATAATTGAAGTCAACTCTGCCTTGAAGCATCTATTTAAAAGGCAAGGACGGGAATCAAACCGTCCTCTCTCTAGTCAAAGTAGCAGAGAAAATAGATGAGCGACCCTCATCTTGACCCGCGCGAAACAACAAAGATGAGAGGAGCGGGGAGGTATTTCCATATGCTTGCGGGCGATGATTGGACCTCCCAAGAAGGCAAAAAACAAGATGGACTAGCAAGTCACAAAGAAGAAAAAAACTCAAAGAAGAAAATCAAAAGAGGCCTAAGGCCCAAAAATGTGAAGGTTTTAACCGAGCAAAAGTGAAGCACTCAACAACGTCAAATCAAAAGCTAAAGGCAAATCACTACAAAAAGCAGTCCATCGCCAAATAAGAAGAAAGAAAAAAAAGAAAAAAATCAAGAAAAGGCTCAACTCACTGAAACCCGAATCGAATCACGTGCTAGAGAAAGCTACAAGAAAACCATATAGTGCGAGACGGTCCCGAAGGTGTAGTCCAGGAGCCTGAAAAGGGCTATCTCCCGAAACATCCGAAATAATTTGCATCTCAGCACGAAGGTACACGTATCAAGTTTCTTCTACTTATTTACGCAGTTTAATTTAGTAACAAGTAGTAATGCATGAATTAGGAAAAATCGAGTACCACAATCTTATTTTCATATTTTAACCAACTTACTTAGTAACGCCCTTATAAAGCATTGTTCGGGACGAACAACTAAAAGTGTGGGGTTATCTGATGGACCACAATTGTATGAATCATAAACACAGTTAAACCCACCAAATTAGACTGTTTGTCTATCTAACTTCGATGTTTTAGTCCCGATACATTTCTACAGGGTATTTCAGAGCTTAGAGAGAATACACGCTAAGGAAGAGCTTTTAGCACAGAAAAGATATCAGGAGACAATCCAAGGTCAAGATCAGACGCTGAATGAAGAAATCTAAAGATCCTGACTTGGAATCATTCAAAACAAATCAAACCGAAGAGAAACCGAAGACAATCCGGAGCTGGAATACACCGATAGTTTTGTGCAAACTGCACAAAACTCACAACCACTCTCCTCATGCCACATGGACCGGCGGCTTTCTCCTCACATCCACCCCTCCTCCTCTCCCCTTCCTCCACATGTCACCCTCTCCTCCATCCATGCCCAAAGCCGCCGGCGGCTTTGCCTTCTCCTCTCCCCTTGTGACACTTGTCTTCCTCTCCTCTTCCCCCCATCTCCACCCTTGGATGCCAAACCACATGCCCTCATCTTGGCCCTCCATTCCCCTCCCCTTAGCCTATAAATACCAAGCTCTCCTCTTCATTTCAAATCATCCCAAAATTGTGTAAAACACTTCTCTCTCTAAGTTTGTTACTATGTAAAGTTTGGTTTGATATCAATAAAAGTTCAGTTTGTTCTCAAATACTTTAGTTCGATCTTGAGTACTCCTGTTGGTTCTTGAGTACTCAAGTTTTCAGTTACAGTTCAAGAGTTACTCCTGTTTGTTCTTGAGTAATCTCTTTCTCTTCTCTCTTTACTCCTGTTTGTTCTTGAGTATTCTTTTCCAAATCCCCAAGTATTTAGTTATGATGTCCAACTCTATGGATATTCGTAACTAAACTCTTCATTCGGTTGAAGGGGAGTTCTTGTTTTATAAAATGTTTTACTTCGTTTAGTTTCTTTTCTCTGTATTCAAAACTTGTTCTATGTGCCATTTATAAGGTCAGACTTTCCAAGGTTGAGTGGAAGCTACGAAAGGGCAAAACTCTTCTGTGGGAAGTCGTGAACATACTCGGGTAAGTGGATGCTACGAAAGGGCAAAGCTTATCTGAGGAGTTCGATCTATCTTTAAAACCATTTGGAAACTGGACCAAAGGGACCAAATGGATGCACAAAAGGCTAAGATACTTCGAAAGGAGGAATTAGTCTTAAGTAGAACAAGGGTTTACAAACAGTGTGGCAAATTGAGCGCTACGAAAGGGCCTCGATACACGTTTGATTACTTAGAAGGGTTACTAAAAGAATGAACAGGATATAATACAAGGCCCCCCAAGACCGAATACTTCTCTCGCAATTACAAAACCCCTTTGTCTTTACTTTTATTGTTCAATCAACTGCAACCATCAACCGCTCACAATCCGGAGGACTTGCAATTCACGCATCACCCACTGTAAGTCTTCGCTTTTAATTTCAGTATTTACTTTTCTGTAATTTACTTTTCAGCACTCAAAACCAAAACCAACTAAAAAGTCACGTAGTTGTTAGCACTAAAACCTCAACCAACCTAAAACACGCTCCTTCGCTGAACAAATCCCTTAAAGAATAACCTATCCCCCTAATTCCTCTGGGTTTGACCCCTACTTACCAAGTACTACCCAGTAGTATAGTTGCGAGTAGCGGACTATTATAAATTTATTTGCACAAATCGCTCTGACGACAAGCGGTTCTGTCAGTGGTCTGAGGTAATTGTGATCTAACTCCACCCTCCTCTGATTGCCAGTGCAATGCCTTCCATTAAAGCCCTACATTCCGTTGTTTGCACTGATGTGCACCCTTCCATCCATTTTGCTCGGTGACGGAGCCCACCGCACTGTCGTTAAGGTGCGGTGTTCTCTGTGCAAAAGCAAATTTATATTCCGCTACTCGTGACCTTACTACTGGGTAGAAAGTGGTAAGTAGGGGTCGAACCCAAGGGAATTAGGGGGATAAGCTATTCTTTAAGGGAATTGTACAGTGAGGGAGCGTGTTTTAGGTTGATTGAGGTTTTAGTGCGGAAAAGTAAGTGATTGGTTGGTTGGTTTTGGTTTTTAGTGCGGAAAAGTAAATGACAAAAAAGTAAAGTACTGAAAATAAAAGTAGAAGACTTACAGCGGGTGATGCGTGATTGGCAAGCCTTCCGGAACGTCAGCAGTTGATAATACAGTTTATACTAAAATTGAAAGTAAGTGCAAGGGGTTTTTAAAAATCTAAGGAAAGCATTCAGTTTCTGGGGCCTTGTATCATAGCCTGTTTATCATTGACCTTTAGTGATCCTTCTAAGTATTCAAAAGTGTATCAAGGCCATTTCAAGCACTCGATTTGCACACACCGTCTAGCCCATTTCAAGGTCGTAAAGCACTTGTTCTATTTAGACTAGCACCCCATTTCAAGGTATACTAGCATATGTGCATCCATTTGATCAATCATTTCCGATCAAACCAAATGGTGTTTAAAAGAGGTCGAACTCCTCAGATAAGCTTTGCCATTTCAAGCATCCACTTACCCGAGTATGTTCACGAACCCCCACGGAAGAGTTTTGCCATTTCAAGCATCCACTCAACCTTGGAAGTTCTGGCCTAATATATGGCACATAGAACAATTTTTGAATAAAAAGAAGAGGCACTAAAAAGATGACCTAAAAACATTTTATGATACAAGTACACCCCTTCAACCGAATGAAGAGTTTAGCTACGAATATCCATAGAGGTGGATACCTGACAGAACCGCTTGTCGTCAGAGCGATTTGTGCAAATAAATTTATAATAGTCCGCTACTCGCAACTATACTACTGGGTAGTACTTGGTAAGTAGGGGTCGAACCCAGAGGAATTAGGGGGATAGGTTATTCTTTAAGGGATTTGTTCAGCGAAGGAGCGTGTTTTAGGTTGGTTGAGGTTTTAGTGCTAACAACTACGTGACTTTTTAGTTGGTTTTGGTTTTGAGTGCTGAAAAGTAAATTACAGAAAAGTAAATACTGAAATTAAAAGCGAAGACTTACAGTGGGTGATGCATGAATTGCAAGTCCTCCGGATTGTGAGCGGTTGATGGTTGCAGTTGATTGAACAATAAAAGTAAAGACAAAGGGGTTTTGTAATTGCGAGAGAAGTATTCGGTCTTGGGGGGCCTTGTATTATATCCTGTTCATTCTTTTAGTAACCCTTCTAAGTATTCAAACGTGTATCGAGGCCCTTTCGTAGCGCTCAATTTGCCACACTGTTTGTAAACCCTTGTTCTACTTCAGACTAATTCCTCCTATCGAAGTATCTTAGCCTTTTGTGCATCCATTTGGTCCCTTTGGTCCAGTTTCCAAATGGTTTTAAAGATAGATCGAACTCCTCAGATAAGCTTTGCCCTTTCGTAGCATCCACTTACCCGAGTATGTTCACGACTTCCCACAGAAGAGTTTTGCCCTTTCGTAGCTTCCACTCAACCTTGGAAAGTCTGACCTTATAAATGGCACATAGAACAAGTTTTGAATACAGAGAAAAGAAACTAAACGAAGTAAAACATTTTATAAAACAAGAACTCCCCTTCAACCGAATGAAGAGTTTAGTTACGAATATCCAAAGAGTTGGACATCATAACTAAATACTTGGGGATTTGGAAAAGAATACTCAAGAACAAACAGGAGTAAAGAGAGAAGAGAAAGAGATTACTCAAGAACAAACAGGAGTAACTCTTGAACTGTAACTGAAAACTTGAGTACTCAAGAACCAACAGGAGTACTCAAGATCGAACTAAAGTATTTGAGAACAAACTGAACTTTTATTGATATCAAACCAAACTTTACATAGTAACAAACTTAGAGAGAGAAGTGTTTTACACAATTTTGGGATGATTTGAAATGAGGAGGAGAGCTTGGTATTTATAGGCTAAGGGGAGGGGAATGGAGGGCCAAGATGAGGGCATGTGGTTTGGCATCCAAGGGTGGAGATGGGGGGAAGAGGAGAGGAAGACAAGTGTCACAAGGGGAGAGGAGCAACACAAAGCCGCCGGCGGCTTTGGGCATGGATGGAGGAGAGGGTGACATGTGGAGGAAGGGGAGAGGAGGAGGGGAGATGTGAGGAGGTAGCCGCCGGCCCATGTGGCATGAGGAGAGTGGTTGTGAGTTTTGTGCAGTTTGCACAAAACTATCGGTGTATTCCAGCTCCGGATTGTCTTCGGTTTCTCTTCGGTTTGATTTGTTTTGAATGATTCCAAGTCAGGATCTTTAGATTTCTTCATTCAGCGTCTGATCTTGACCTTGGATTGTCTCCTGATATCTTTTCTGTGCTAAATGCTCTTCCTTAGCGTGTATTCTCTCTAAGCTCTGAAATACCCTGTAGAAATGTATCGGGACTAAAACATCGAAGTTAGATAGACAAACAGTCTAATTTGGTGGGTTTAACAGTGTTTATGATTCATACAATTGTGGTCCATCAATACCATAGCTAAGTACTTACGGTTTTTGAAAGACAGTAAGTAAGGGAAAGGGGTGAGTACTTCAAGAACCGACAAGAGTACTCAAGAATAGAGAAAAGTAAAGCTTGAGTACTACAAGAACCGACAAGAGTACTCAAGAACTAACTATAATACTCAAGAACCAACTAGAGTATTATTGATTTAAAACCAAAGCTTACAAAAGTACCAAAATGTAGAGAGATAAGTGTTTTGTGAATTTGAGGATGATGAATACAAAGGAGGGAGGGCTCTATTTATAGCCATGGGAGGAGGAAATGTGTGGAGGAGGAGGAGCACACATGGCATCATCTCCATGGAAGCTCCATAGCCGCCGGTTGGAGGTCATCCATGGAGGAAGCAAGGTGGCTTTGCCACCCATGACTCACCCTCTTCACAAGAAGCCGCCGGTCATAAGGGCAAAGGTGGAGGTTTTTGGGAGTTTTGTGAAGTTTTCACAAAACTATCGGTGTATTTCCGCCCCGGACTGACTTTGGTTGCTCCTCGGTTGGATTTGTTTTGAGTGATTCCACGTCAGGATCCAGAGATTTCTTCAGTCAGCGTCTGATCGTGACCTTGGAATGACTCGTAATATATTTTCAGCGTAAAAACTCCTCCTTAGCGTGTATTCTCTCTAGGCTCCAAAATACCCTGTAGATAAATATCGGAACTAACAAGCAAAAGTTAAATAGACAAACAGTCTATTTTGGTGGGTTTAACTGTCTTTATGATGCATACAATTATGGTCCATCAGATCACCCCACACTTTTAGTTGTTCGTCCCGAACAATGCTATTAAAGGGCGGCACACTAAGTAAGCTTTTAAAATATGAAAGTTAGACTGTGGGACTAGATTTATCCTAATTCATGCATCACTACTTATCACCAAATTAAACCGTGTAAATAAATAGAAGAAACTTGATACTTGTACCTTCGTGCTGAGATGCAAATTATTTTGGATGTTTCGGGAGATAGCCCTTTTCAGGCTCCTGGACTGCATTCTTGGGACCGTCTCGCACTATATGGTTTTCTTGTAGCTTTCTCTAGTACGTGATTCGGTTCGTGTTTCAATGGTTTGGTCTTTGATTTTCTTTTGGCGAGGGACAGCTTTTGTAGTGAATCGGCCTTTGGCCTTTGATTTGACTCTTTGAGTACTTCACTTTTTGTTCGGTTAAAACCTTCACAATTTTGGGCCTTTGGCCTCTTGATTTGCTTCTTCGAGCTTTTGCCTTTTTGTGGCTTGCTAGTCCATTTTCTCAAGCCTTTTTGGGAGGTCCAATCGTCGCCCGCGAGCATATGGAAATACCTCCCCGCTCCTCTCATCCTTGCCGTTTCGCGCGGGTCAAGATGAGGGTCGCTCATCTATTTTCTCGGCTACTTTGACTAGAGATAGGACGGTCTGATTCCCGTCCTCGCCTTTTTTTCTTTTTGCATAAACACTACATGGCGGAGATGACTTCAATCTTCACTGAAACCCGAAGTGCAGCGTCCACTGACTTCGAAAACCATATAGTTAGATTCGATCCTTCGAGTGCTTGCCAAGCCTCTCTAGGGCAGTTTATGTCAACTCCACATCCCTAGTTTATCTCAGCACAAAGGGACAAATGAGAAGTTGCATTCTAAGTTTATAAACAGTTGAATTTTCACAAGGTTAATGCATGAATTATGATCTATCTTTTTCACATTCTTAAGTTCATATTTTCAAAAAGATAAAATTAAGGAAAAAAGAAAAGAAAAAACATGTTATGTACACAGGCGGTTCTCACCCCACACTTTTGAACGAAGGCGTGCCTTTCAACAAGACTTAGTTCAAAAGCCATGCAAGCAGACAATTATGAGAAGGAAATGACATTAAGGAAAAGGGAAGAATAGAACTCCCCTTAAAGTGTCGAGTGAACGACATGGCATGAGGCTGGATAATCGAGGGAGTTCGGTTGGGGCCTTGAACTCTTGGCGTAGGCCTGGCTGGCTTAATGTTGCACCCAAGTCCGATTCCTGAATAGTCATTTCTTCTATGCACCAAGTGGGTGAGAGCGACTTATTGGTAAAAACTAAATGACAGAAAAATAAAAGACAGAAAGTAAGATAGGTGTCGGGTTACCTCCCGACCAGTGCCTTTGTTTAACGTTGTTGGCTTGACAGTACCTCATTCCTGGATCACTGGTTTGGATCCCATGGGTGGCTTAGGTCGTATTTCGCCACTGTTCCTGTGTTGATTTTGGCCTTGACTCTTCCTGATTTCTTGCTTGGGTTAGAACCCCATGGTTTTGGTGTTTTTTCTTTCCATTGTTTCTGAGAAGGCGGGGGACCTTTGACCATAGCTGCTGGTCTTGTTACTCTTTCGATCTCCTTTGGCAGGTCAAAAATCTGTGTACCGCAATCTAAGATAGGTATAATGTCTGGCGGTTTCTTTGTATCCGTGCGGCTATTATCAATGTAGAAATTTGCAATTTTGCCGCCGAACTTAAGCGATAATGAGCCCTTGCCCACATCGATCCTTGCTTTAGTAGCGTAGAGGAATGGTCGTCCCAATATTATTGTTGGAGGGTCGTCTTTGCTGGTCTCTCCCGTTTGTATCACATAAAAGTCTGCAGCAACGACGAGCTCTCCCACATGGAGTATTACGTCTTCCAGTACTCCAACCGGACGGATGCACGATTTATCTCCTAGCTCGATATTTGACCTGGGTGGTTTTAATGGACCAAGTCCTAATAAGTAGTATAAGGAGGAAGGCATGGCATTGACAACAGCCCCAAGATCGACTAAGCACTTATGAATCTGGGTTTCACCAATACCGCAGGTGACTGTGAAGGCCCCTGGGTCTTTATCTCTTTCCGGTTGTGACTCATGATCTGAAGTGAGGGCTCTTTCTATCGTCGGGCCATTCTGCCCATTCCTTGGCTTAGGATTTGTATAATCGGACCCCTTAATATTTTGCTTCGAAGCATAAATATTAGTTGGAGAGTCCCACTTTAAATCGTTATTTTCATCCCATCCAGATGCTGGTATGTCAGAGTATATGATCGGATGTGGTGTTATGCAAACGGTGAATGCGTACCGTCCATTGTCAGCATGCGTAACCCATGTTTTGCTATCATTGGGTCGGTCTTCCTCTTGGTTCCACTCAGGACGACGCCTACGGGTGAAGTGTTTGTTGGTAAGTTTGTAAGTTGGGGATCGTGCTACTTCTCCCAGTGTCGCCTTTATGTTTGACCTCCTTATCATGCTAATATTTGCCTTTGGATTTTGGATGGTTTGTGAAGGAAGTCTGCCAGGTTCATTAGTGAGTGTTGACATTGCGGTGGCGAGCTGGGACATTTGTTTGGTCAATTCTGAAATTGCCCCGTCAGTTTTCGCCTTGTATTGGTGTAGCGAAGTACCCAATTGAGTTATGCTTCCTGCGAGCTCCTTCATTGTGTCATCGAGCGACTTGGTTGGTTCTTGCTGATTGTTGGGGCTAGTTTGGTACTGATTTGGTCTGTTTTGCTGATATTGGCCTGCCGATGGAGCGTTCTGGTTATACTTTTGGTGGGGGGGTTGGTAGAATGACTGAGCTAGTTGAGGGACAGCTGGTTGTGCTTGTTTCTGAGGATAGTTGTTGTTACGCCAGCTCGGGTTGGTTGTTTGACCATACTGTCTGTTTTGTCCGGCTCTGTCCTTGTTGTTGTTGTTGTTGTTGTTGTTGTATCCTTGGTATCCTCCCACCGCATTCACTTCTGCCGGTTCCTCTTCTATTATTGTCGGGCATGCGTCAGTTTTGTGGTCCGTAGAACCACAAAATTCGCAAGGCTTTACTGGAACTGGTTGTCTTCATAGGACCTGAATCATCATCTCCTTTAATTGTTTCGTCTCTTCAGTCATGGAGTTCATTGGTGTTTCAGCTTGTGCCACATTCCTTGTTCGGGAAAATTCTTCCTGCCGAGTTGTCTCTTTTCTAAATCGGGTATTTTCAGCAACGTTGGCGATGAGGTTCCTTATGCCGCTCAATGATAGATTCATCATGGATCCTCCAGCTGAGGCATCCAGGAGAATTTTGTCTAAGGGTCTTAATCTATCAATGAGGTACTCGATGATGAGTTTCTCGGGCAGTCCAAGGGTACAGCAGCTTCTTTCCAGGTGGTTGAACTTTTCCAGGTAGTCGTACATGGTTTCATTGGGCCCTTGCTTGATGTCTTGTAATTGCCTCCTTACTTGCATTGCTCTGCCTGCCGGGTAATATTTGTCTAGGAATTTCTTTTGCATCTGAGCCCATGTTCTGATGCTACCGGAAGGCAATGAAAGGAACCAGTCGTTTGCCACGTCAATGAGGGAAAAATAGAACGCCTTCAATTTGAAGTCGTCTATACTCACTCGATTGGGTTTTAGATTTTGGCAAATGCTGTGTAAGCGTTGGAGGTGAGTTGTCGCAGATTCTCCATGTGCTCCTGAGAATTTTGGCAAATTGTGGACCACAGACATGTCGACGGCAATGTTTTCTAGTTCAGGGCCCTCGCAAATGCACCACGGTTGTGTTTCGAAATCTGGGGCATTCAGCTCTCCCATCGTAGGTGCGCGGTAGATGTTATTCCCATAGTAGTCATCGAAGACATGTTCTTGCCTAGGCATTTGTCGAGGTTGAGGGTGTGGGGGACATATAGGGGGTTGCACTGGACCAGCTGCATTTCGGTCCTCGGGTGGTCCTTGGTTTCTTCGGGCGGCCTCCCTATCACGAGCTCTTTTGTCTCGGATGATTTGTTCCGGATCGTCGACAAATGGAAGTGTCACCTCATCATTTCGATCGTACAGGTTTATCTTTTCGTCATCCTGGTAGTCATGGTGGCTTCCTTCGCGAGACATGGTTGTTTTGAAGCGAGTATCGATTCAAAGAACTTATCCGATTAAGTAACTAACTCCCCGGCAACGGCGCCAATTTTGACAGAGCCCACCGCACTGTCGTTAAGGTGCGGTGTTCTCTGTGCAAAAGCAAATTTATATTCCGCTACTCGTGACCTTACTACTGGGTAACAAGTGGTAAGTAGGGGTCGAACCCAAGGGAATTAGGGGGATAAGCTATTCTTTGAGAGAATTGTACAGCGAGGGAGCGTGTTTTAGGTTGATTGAGGTTTTAGTGCGGAAAAGTAAGTGATTGGTTGGTTGGTTTTGGTTTTTAGTGCGGAAAAGTAAATGACAGAAAAGTAAAGTACTGAAAATAAAAGTAGAAGACTTACAGCGGGTGATGCGTGATTGGCAAGCCTTCCGGAACGTCAGCAGTTGATAATACAGTTTATACTAAAATTGAAAGTAAGTGCAAGGGGTTTTTTAAAATCTAAGGAAAGCATTCGGTTTTTGGGGCCTTGTATCATAGCCTGTTTATCATTGACCTTTAGTGATCCTTCTAAGTATTCAAAAGTGTATCAAGGCCATTTCAAGCACTCGATTTGCACACACCGTCTAGCCCATTTCAAGGTCGTAGAGCACTTGTTCTATTTAGACTAGCACCCCATTTCAAAGTATACTAGCCTATGTGCATCCATTTGATCAATCATTTCCGATCAAACCAAATGGTGTTTAAAAGAGGTCGAACTCCTCAGATAAGCTTTGCCATTTCAAGCATCCACTTACCCGAGTATGTTCACGAACCCCCACGGAAGAGTTTTGCCATTTCAAGCATCCACTCAACCTTGGAAGTTCTGGCCTAATATATGGCACATAGAACAAGTTTTGAATAAAAAGAAGAGGCACTAAAAAGATGACCTAAAACATTTTATGATACAAGTACACCCCTTCAACCAAATGAAGAGTTTAGCTACGAATATCCATAGAGGTGGATACCATAGCTAAGTACTTACGGTTTTTGAAAGACAGTAAGTAAGGGAAAGGGGTGAGTACTTCAAGAACCGACAAGAGTACTCAAGAATAGAGAAAAGTAAAGCTTGAGTACTACAAGAACCGACAAGAGTACTCAAGAACTAACTATAATACTCAAGAACCAACTAGAGTATTATAGATTTAAAACCAAAGCTTACAAAAGTACCAAAATGTAGAGAGATAAGTGTTTTGTGAATTTGAGGATGATGAATACAAAGGAGGGAGGGCTCTATTTATAGCCATGGGAGGAGGAAATGTGTGGAGGAGGAGGAGCACACATGGCATCATCTCCATGGAAGCTCCATAGCCGCCGGTTGGAGGTCATCCATGGAGGAAGCAAGGTAGCTTTGCCACCCATGACTCACCCTCTTCACAAGAAGCCGCCGGTCATAAGGGCAAAGGTGGAGGTTTTTGTGAGTTTTGTGAAGTTTTCACAAAACTATCGGTGTATTTCCGCCCCGGACTGACTTTGGTTGCTCCTCGGTTGGATTTGTTTTGAGTGATTCCACGTCAGGATCTTGAGATTTCTTCAGTCAGCGTCTGATCGTGACCTTGGAATGACTCGTAATATATTTTCAGCGTAAAAACTCCTCCTTAGCGTGTATTCTCTCTAGGCTCTAAAATACCCTATAGATAAATATCGGAACTAACAAGCAAAAGTTAAATAGACAAACAGTCTAATTTGGTGGGTTTAACTGTGTTTATGATGCATACAATTATGGTCCATCACTCGGCAAGCCAAAATATTATTGTTCAGCATTGCCACAGTTGCAAATCCCTCTACCTTTGTATTAGCCGACCAAGAACCATTACAAAAGATTACAACTTTTTATGGTTGTGTTTATTAGAGGATTTACAGGGGTTTTAATGCTAGGGTTTTAGTTTGGTTCAGGTCTGATCTCAATTCACTTAGTTTAGGAGGGAATTACAGTTAGCTTTTGTAATTTCGTTATGGTCAGCAAGCATCGTCGTTTCACTCGCGTGTTGTTCTACGTTGAGTGAAATGGCATTGTCTTGTCTAGTTATATCTTCCCTCCTGAGCTCAAGTTGTATTGATTCATAGTTTTCAATCGAAAATCCTAAAGCTTTCCCCTGTACTTGAATCTTCTCCGGTCAGTCTCTGATCGTCGATTGCGATTGACGATAGTCGATTGGGACTCAAGCGAGTCTATTTCACATGGTATCAGAGCTTGCAACGATTCAGGTGAGTTGATATACTCCAATCTATTTCTCGTTTCTGCATTTTTTTTTTCGTTGCTCATATGGATGGATCGAGTTCTGTTTCGAGTCCGATTGCTATGAGTCTTTGACAGAGCACAGTCGTCGTGTGCTAAGGCAAGAATAAATTTATAGTCCGCTACTCGTGACTTTACTACTGGGTAGCAAGTGGTAAGTAGGGGTCGAACCCAAGGGAATTAGGGGGATAAGTTGTTCTTTGAGGGATCGTACAGGGAGGGAGCGTGTTTTAGGTTGATTGAGGTTTTAGTGCGGAAAAGTAAGTGTTTTTTTGGTTGTTTTTGGTTTTTAGTACAGAAAAGTAAATGACAGAAAAGTAAATACTGAAAATAAAAGAGAAGACTTACATCGGTTGTTGCGTGATCGGCAAGTCTTGCGGAACGTCAGCAGTTGATATTGCGGTTTATACTAAAATTGAAAGTAAATGCAGGTGGTGTTTTAATCTGAGGAAAGCATTCGGTTTCGGGGGCCTTGTATCATAGCCTGTTTATCACTGACCGCTAATGACCATACTAAGTGTTCAAAAGTGAATCGAGGCTATTCCTAGCACAAGACTTGCCACACCGTCTAGTCTTTTGCAAGACGTAGTACTCTTGTCTAATATGTGCATCCATTTGACAATCATTCCTGATAAATCAAATGGTTTTTGGAAGAGGTTGAACTCCACAGATAAGCTGTGCTCTTCCGAGCCTCCACTTATCCATGGAGGTCACGAGTTCATGGTAGAGCTTTGCTCTTCCGAGCATCCACTCTACCAATGAAGTTCTGACCTAATATATGGCACTTAGAACAAGTTGAACACAAAGAGGCATTAAGAAAAAAAAAGGTCTAAAACATTTTATGACACAAGTACACCCCTTCAACCGAATGAAGGGTTTAGCTACGATTATCCATGGAAGAGGACATCATAGCTAAGTACTTTAAAAGTAAAGGTTTTCGAAAGTAAAGACAGGAAAGTAAAGTACTTTGAAAGACAGTAAAGTAAAGTTTTTGAAAGTAAAGACAAGAAAGTAAAGTACTTTGAAAGACAGTAAAGTAAAGTTTTCGAAAGTAAAGACATGAATGTAAAGTTTTCGAAAGTAAAAAACAGTAAAGGAAAGGGGTGAGTACTTCAAGAACCGACAAGAGTACTCAAGAATAGTGAAAAGTAAAGACAAGCTTGAGTACTACAAGAATCGAAAAGAGTACTCAAGAACAAACTAGAATACTCAAGAACCAACAAGAGTAATATAGATTTAAAACAAGTGTTTACAATAGTGCCCAAAATCTAGAGAGATAAGTAACTTGTGGATTTGAGGATGAAGATTACAAGTGAAGAGGGCATGTATTTATAGCCATGGGAGGAGTGAAACATGTGGAGGAAATGGCAACACTTGTCACAAGATGGATGGAGGAGCAAGGAGATGAAGCCACATGGGGGAGGAGGAAAGCCGCCGGCGGCTATGAGGTGGAGGGGAGGATATGTGTGAGTGGAATGAGATATTTGTCTCAAAAAAGCCATCGGTTTGACCGGAATCTGACCGGAGCTTTGGCCGAAACTTCTTGGATTTTGGAGAGTGTATTCTGAATGAAAATCTCATTCTAAGATGATCTCAAGAAGGAAGTTAAGCCAAATTTTGCCCCGAACATGGTCGAAATCCCAAATCGGCTGAAATTGCCCTTGTTTGGCCTTTACCAGGCTCGGTGCCTTTGCATCGCGTTCATGTCCAAATGCCGACTGTTCTAGCATATTTGAGTGATTTTAAGTCGGTTCTTGAAAGTTGGAATTTTGTCGTGTCCTGGAATGACTCGTAATTCATTTTCAGCTTTAAAACTCCTCCTTAGCCTGTATTCTCTCTAGACTTCAAAATACCCTGTAGATAAATATCGGAACTAACAAGCAAAAGTTAAATAGACAAAGAGTCTAATTTGGTGGGTTTAACTGTGTTTATGATTCATACAATTATGGTCCATCAGTCTTGCACTTCATAGTGTGGTTGGAGATCCGTATTACATCCATCATAATGAGATTACTGGAAATTCAATAGTGAGTGATGTATTGGTTGGACAAGCGAACTATGTGGCTTGGAGGTGATCCATGGAGATTGCATTTTCTGGTAGATCGAAGCTAGCATTTTTTCAAAGGAAATATCCTAAACCGACTGATCCGGTTATGGCAGCGAGATGGCAGCGATGTAATGATGTTCTCATGTCATGGCTAATTTACTCAGTTTCTAAGAAAATTATTGGTGAGATCCTTCATTCTAGTGACGCTATGACAACCTGGGATACACTTGAGTCTAGTTATGCAGGTACTAACGTGGCACGTAAATCTGAGATACAAAGAGAACTAGGAAATTTAGTTAAAGGTGACTTATCTGTTATGACCTTCAAGCAAAAGCTTGAAATCTTGTGGCAAGAGTTAGATACTATCAAGGTGACTGTATGTGCTAGTGCTGGTAATTGTGTCTGTTGTAAGCAGAACAAAAATTATAAACATGAAGATAGAGTTGTGAAGTTCTTGATGGGATTGAATGATGCTTATGCATCAGTTAGAACTCATGTGTTTACTGTGGATGAAGTGCCTAAGTTCAGTACTGTGTATGGTCTGGCATTACGAGAAGAAGCTTCAAGAGCCATTAGAAAGGCTGGCAGTGTTGAGGCATCTACCTTGTTTAGTCAGGCTAGTTCAAGAAGCAACATCTAGTTTTCTAAGGGCAATCAGTAGTCAACCTAGTATAATGGACAGACACAAAGAAGAGATGCTGGTAGGGGTACATTCACCAGAAACAGACCTAGGTTGTTCTGTACTCACTGCCAGACACCTGGTCATTCTAAGGAGACTTGCTATAAGCTTGTAGGTTATCATCAGAACAATAGAACACCTCAGAACACTAGGGACAGTCAGGGCAGTAGACACTCAGCTAATGCAGTAGTCACAACTACTAATGATGAACAGTCAACCAACATAACTGATAAGCGGTTCACTACCAATTGGAGAAGATAATGGCTATGTTGAAGGGAGGATGATTAGTAGACAAGCAAGGCACTCATGTTCATATGGCAGGTATTGCTCATTCTCACCCTGATTTACATGTTGGTGACTGGTTGATAGATAGTGGTGCCACAAGTCATTTTGCTCATGATGAGAAACTGTTAACAGACATGTATGAGTTGAAGGATATTCATAGGGTTATCATGCCTAATGGAGACATTATTCAAGTAAGATTTAGTGGACTTGTCACTTGGGTAATGGCATAACTTTACTTGATGTCCTATTAGTACCAATGTTTGAGGTGAAACTCATATTAGTGTCTAAGCTTGTTGCAGACATGAAGTGTCATGTTTTGTTCACTGATTCAAGATGTGTAATACATGACCAACAGAACAAGACAATCCTGGAGACTGGTGAACCTGTTGGAAGACTTTATATAACATAAGTACCATAGACTGATTCTCTTGCTGTTACAACATAAAGTCTTGAAGTGCAGAAAATTCAAAAAGAAGCTGAAGTGTGGCATAACAGACTGGGACATGCTCCTTTTGATATTGTTCATCAATTGTTGAGAAATGAGTCTTCTAGTGTAGATTACAGACCTTTCAAGTTTCATTGTACTGTGTGCCCTTTGGCCAAACAGACCAAGTTGTCTTTTTCCTTTAGTAAGACTGCTACATCTGATGTTTTTGAGCTTTTTCATAGTGATGTTTGGGGACCATTTCATGTGCCAACAATATCAGGGTCCAAATATTTCTTAACAGTGGTTGATGACTATTTAAGAGCAGTTTGGACCTTCTTGATGACACATAAATCAGATGTACCAGACATTGTTATTGGTTTATTTGCCATGATTAAAACTGAGTTCAATAAGAATGTGAAAATTTTCAGGTCTGATAATGGTGAAGAGTTCTTTAATGCCAAGTTACAGAGTTTTTTTTGAAGCAGAGGAAATTGCAGATTTCACAGAGTAGCCATTGATACAGAGTTATTTTTCCAGTAGAGGATGCATCCAACAGATCAGGTGTCCTCACACACCTCAACAAAATGGCTTGGTAGAGAGGAAGCATAGGCATATTTTGGAAGTGGCCAGATTGATGTTTGAGGCTGGCCTTCCCAAACAGTTTTGGGGAGATAGTGTGCTCACTGCCACGCACATCATTAATAGGCTCCCATCTGCAGTCTTGAAGGGTGAGAGTCCTTGGGACGTCCTTTTTCATGAAAAACCACCTATTAGCCACTTAAGAACATTTGGTTGTTCATGTTTTGTGAGTACAAATAATGTTGTCAGGGACAAGTTTGATGCAAGGGAAGTTGAATGCAATCTACTTGGGTATCTTGATAGGCAAAAAGGGTACAAATTGTTCTGTTTGCAGACTCGGAATATTATCATTAGCAGGCATGTGATTTTCAGGGAAGATGTTTTTCCTTTCAAAAGGTGTCTTATATCTGTGGTCCCCACTTTTCCAGTTCCAGTTACAGCTCATTCATCTGACAACTTGTCTTTCAATACCCATTATTAGTGAATTGCTACCCACCGGGCTAAGAGACAGCCCCCCAGACGTAGGCTCGTTAACGCCGAACTAGGTAACAAATTTGTGTGTCGTTAATTTTCCGCACTGCATTTATTTTTACATAAGTTGTTCTAGATATTGTTCTGCACTCGACCAAAACGACATTTTAACTACCACGGGAAGATTTTAGTGTGGAAGGTGAAGCTTTAATGGCAGGTATTCTATTGGCCAAAAAATTATCTGTCAAAAAAGCCATCTTTGAAATTGATATCCTCATAATCTACAAAAGTATTACGGTATTAACATCAAGATGTTGGATCCTTACACTCTGGGTTCAAGTCTCGGGGTCACCAATTTTCTTCTTTCCTTTTCTTTTTCCTCTTACTTATCCCGCCTCGCGCATGGATGCTTCATATATCCATCGTGTAGGTCTTCCTCTTCACGCCTCGCGCGTGATGTGTTCTTCCTCCCTCGTGGAGGTGCCGTTCGGTAAAGATGCCCAATGTGACCTGAGCTCCAAGTGTCAAAGATGTACCGATGATTTGAGTGGATGTGTGCGTATTCATGGTAAAGGTGTCTGACGGAGCCCACCGCACTGTCGTTAAGGTGCGATGTTCTCTGTGCAAAAATAAATTTATATCTCCGATACTCGCGACTTAACTATTTTTTGGTAGTAAGTGGTAAGTACGGGTCGAACCCAAGGGAATTAGGTGAATAGTTGTTCTTTCGAAAAGGGGGGATTAAATAAAGCAGTTGGGGGGTTGTTTTTGGTTTTTGGTACTGAAAGGTAAAGTAACAGTCGATATTACAATTAAAGGAAAGTATTCGGTTTTAGGGGCCTTGTATCATAGTCCGTTTATCATTGACCTCTAATGATCATAGTGATTGTTCAAAAGTGAATCAAGGCTATTCCTACCACATGACTTGCCACACCGTCTAGTCTTTTGCAAGACAAAGAACTCTTGTTCTAGTATGTGCATCCATTTGATCATCATTCCTGATAAACCAAATGGTGTTTAAAAGAGGTTGACTTCCACAGATAAGCTGTGCTCTTCCGAGCCTCCACTTATCCACGGAAGATCACGAACCCATGGCAAAGCTTTGCTCTTCCGAGCATCCACTCAACCAATGGAATTCTGACCTAATATAAGGCACCTAGAACAAGTTGAACACAAAGAGGCACTAAGAGAAGGGTCTAAAACATTTTATGATACAAGCACTCCCCTTCAACCGAATGAAGGGTTTAGCTACGAATATCCATGGAATAAGACATCATAGCTAAGTGCGTTGAAAAGTAAAGGTTTTTGAAAGACGGTAAAGTAAAGTTTTCGAAAGTAAAGACAGGAAAGTAAAGTACTTTGAAAGACAGTAAAGTAAAGAAGAGAGTACTTACAAAAACCGTTGAAAGTGCTAAAGATCAAACTTTGATTCCAAAGTAAAGTGATTACAAGATTGTGCCCACATAAGCTAGAGAGATAAGTCACTTGAGGACTTGTGATGTTGGAATGAGGATGGGATGATTTACAAAGAGGAGGGCATCTCTATTTATAGGCTAAGGGAAAGGGATGGATGTGGATGAGAGGCCACCACATGTCACAAAATGGGAGGAAGAGCTCAAAAGCCATCGGGGTGAGTCACCCCTCGAAAAGCCGCCGGCCACATGGAGGAAGGGGAGAGGTGGAGTGGCTTAGCCTCCGGCTAGGTGGAGGAGAGAAGAGAGTTTGTGAGTTTTGTGAGCTCTTCCCAAAAGCCATCGGCTCCCTTTCAGCTCTGGACTGATTCTGGTTGCCCTTCGGTTGGACTTGTTTTGAGTGATTCCATGTCAGGTTCATGAAAGTTGTACAGTTGGAATCTGGTCGTGTCCTGGAGTGACTTGTAATTCATATTCAGCTTTAAAACTCCTCCTTAGCCTGTATTCTCTCTAGACTACAAAATACCCTGTAGATAAATATCAGAACTAACAAGCAAAAGTTAAATAGACAAAGCGTCTAATTTGGTGGGTTTAATTGTGTTTATGATTCATACAATTATGGTCCATCAGATCACCCCACACTTTTAGTTGTTCGTCCCGAACAATGCTTTTTAAAGGGCGGCACACACAATCTAAGTAAACTTTTTAAATATGAAAGTGAGAATATTGAACTAGATTTATCCTAATTCATGCATTACTTACTTATTACCAAACTAAATCGTGTAATTACTTAGAAGAAACTTGATACTTGTACCTTCGTGTCGAGATGCAAATTAATTCGGATGTTTTGGGAGATAGCCCTTTTCAGGCTCCTGGAGTGCATTCTCGGGATCGACTCGCACTATATGGTTTCCTTGTAGCTTTCTCTAGCACGTGATTCGGTTCGGGTTTCACTGAGTTGAGCATTTTGATTTCTTTTTGGCGAGGGACAGCTTTTGTAGTGAATCGGCCTTTAGCCTTTGTCCTTTGGCCTTTGATATTGAGTTGGAGTTTCTTCACTTTTGTTCGGTTAAAACCTTCACAATTTTGGCCTTTCGCCTTTGATTAGCTTCTTTGAGCTTTTGCTTCTTTGTGACTTGCTAGTCCATTTTCTCAGCCTTTTTGGGAGGTCCAATCGTCGCCCGCGAGCATATGGAAATACCTCCCCGCTCTTTCTCATCCTCGCCGTTTCGCGCGGGTCAAGATGAGGGTCACTCATCTATTTTCCCGGCTACTAGGACTGGAGATAGGATGGTTTGATTCTCGTCCCGCCTCTTGCATAAACGCTGCATGGCGGAGATGACTTCAATCTTCACTGAAACCCGAAGTGCAGCCTCCACTGACTTCGAAAACCATATAGTTAGATTCGATCCTTCGAGTGCTTGCCAAGCCTCTCTAGGGCATTTTCTATCAACTCCACATCCCCTGTATATCTCAGCAGAAAGGGACAAATGAGAAGTTACATTCTAAGTTTTTAAACAGTTGAATTTTCACAAGGTAAATGCATGAATTTAGATCTATCTTTTTCACATTCTCAAGTTCATATTTTAAAAAAAGATAATATTAAGGGAAAAGGAAATGAAAAAGCATGTTAACTGACTATGTACACAGGTGGTTCTCACCCCACACTTTTGAACGAAGGCGTGCCTTTCAGCACGACTTAGTTCAAAAGTCATGCAAATATATACAAGAGAAGGAAATGACATTAAGGAAAAGAGAAGAACCGAACTCCCTTTTACTGTGTCGTGTCGTGGAACGACATGCCTCGGAGCTGGATAATCGAGGGAGTTCGGCTGGGGCCTTGAACTCTCAGCGCAGGCCCGGTAATTCTCGAAAGCTACCTGGCTGATCTGATCTTGCTCCAAAACCAATTCCCACAAGGAGTCATTTCTTCTATACAAAAAATGGGTGAGAGCGACTTACGGTAAAAAACTAAATGACAGAAAAGAAAATTACTGAAAGTAAGATAGGTGTCGGGTTACCTCCCGACCAGTGCCTTTGTTTAACGTCGTTGGCTCGACAGTACCTCATTCCTGGATCATAAGGTTGGGTCCCATGGGTGGCTCAGGTCAAATTTTGCTGTTGTCAAGTTGACCTCGCCATGGTAGTGTTTGACTTGCTGCCCATTTACATTGAATCGTCTTCCATCCTCCATGCTTTCCAACTCAAGCATCCCATGGTTGAATACCTTAGTCACGGTATAAGGACCGGTCCATCTTGATTTTAGTTTGCCTGGCATCAACTTCAACCGTGAGGAGAAGAGTAGTACTTGTTGGCCTTCCTCAAATGAGCGGCGGAGGATGAATTTGTCATGATACAATTTTGTTCGCGCCTTGTAGTCCGTTTGCCCTTCATAGGCCTCAAGCCGCAATTCCTCAAGCTCACATAGATTAAGCTTCCTATCCAGTCCTGCAGCCTTCAAATCACAATTGCAATGCTTGAGCGCCCAATAGGCCTTATGTTCTAATTCCACCGGAAGGTGGCATGCCTTCCCATAAACAAGTCGAAAGGGGGAGGTTCCAATTGGCGTCTTGTATGCTGTCCGATAAGCCCAAATAGCTTCTTCTAGCCTCTGACTCCAATCTTTCCTACCCGGTTTTACCATCTTTTCTAGAATACCCTTGATTTGGCGGTTGGAGATCTCCGCTTGACCATTGGTCTAGGGATGATATGCCGTGGACGTTCGGTGGTGAACATGGTAGCGTTTTAAGGTAGCAGCCATCATGCGGTTGCAGAAATGTGTTCCTTGGTCTCTTATTATGGCCTTGGGTACCCCGTACCTACAAAACAGGTTAGTGCGCAAAAAATCTATGACTGTTTTTGCATCGTCGCACCTTGTGGCCTTAGCCTCTACCCATTTTGACACATAATCTACAGCGACTAAAATATAAGTGTAACCGCATGATACTGGGAATGGTCCCATAAAATCAATACCCCAAATGTCGAAAACATCGTTGACTAATATGGGTACTTGAGGCATCTCGTTTCTAGCTGACATATTTCCTACTCTTTGGCACTTATCGCATTTTTTACACTTCTCATAGGTGTCTCTAAATATACTTGGCCAAAAGAAGCCGCTATCTAGGATTTTCCTAGCGGTTCTCCTAGGCCCGAAGTGTCCTCCACATGCAAACTCATGGCAGAAGCTAATAATAGAAGCTATTTCATTATCTGGGATGCATCTCCTAAGTATTTGATCTGCTCCTATTTTCCACAAATAAGGATCATCCCATAAGTAATGTCTAGCATTATGCCTAAGTTTCATGCATTGTGCCTTAGTAAAAGAAGGGGGAAATTTACCTCCTACAAGGTAGTTGACGATTGAGGCATACCACGACACCTTGGTTGAGACTGCATAGAGGTTCTCGTCTGGAAATGACTCGGTTATTTGCCCCTCTTCTTCCTTTCGGACAATCCCGCTTAGGTGGTCGGCCACAGTATTCTCGATCCCCTTTTTGTCCCTTATTTCCACATCGAATTCTTGCAGTAGTAATATCCACCGAATGAGTCTTGGCTTGGCCTCCTTCTTCTTCATCAGGTAACGGATGGCCGCATGGTCAGAATAAACTATCACTTTTGCTCCAAGCAGATAGGATCTGAATTTTTCCAGAGTGAAAACCACTGCCAGGAGTTCCTTTTCGGTGGTGGAGTAGTTTCGTTGGGCAGAATCTAGGGTTCGTGAGGCGTAGTAGATCACACCCGCCTTTTTATCAATCTTTTGGCCGAGAACTGCTCCCATGGCAAAGTCGCTTGCGTCGCACATGATTTCGAATGGTTTTCCCCAATCCGGAGTTTGGATGATGGGTGTGCTAGTGAGGGCTTTCTTCAGATCGTCAAAGGCTTCCTTGCATGCATTGGTGAATTCAAAAGGAACTTCTTTTTGGAGAAGAGTGGATAGAGGCAATGCCTTTTTGGAGAAGTCCTTGATGAATCGTCGGTATAATCCCGCATGACCAAGGAATGATTGGATGTCTCGGACCGTGGATGGGTATGGTAGAGTCATGATCAGGTCGATTTTTGCATTGTCCACTTCCATGCCTTCTTGTGAGACGATATGTCCCAAGACTATTCCGTGTGTTACCATGAAGTGGCACTTCTCATAATTGAGCACTAAGTTCATGGACACACATCGTGCCAAAACCGTGCTCAAATGGCTTAAGCAAGCGTCGAAAGTGTCTCCATAGATGGTGAAGTCATTGACGGAGCTCACCGCACTGTCGTTAAGGTGCGATGTTCTCTGTGCAAAAGCAAATTTGTATCTCCGATACTCGCGACTTAACTATTTTTGGTAGTAAGTGGTAAGTACGGGTCGAACCCAAGGGAATTAGGTGATTAATTGTTCTTTCGAAAGGGGGGATTTAAATAAAGCAGTTGGGGGGGATTGTTTTTGGTTTTTAGTGCTGAAAGGTAAAGTAACAGTTAATATTACGATTAAAGGAAAGATTCGGTTTTAGGGGCCTTGTATCATAGTCTGTTTATCATTGACCTCTAATGATCATACTAAGTGTTCAAAAGTGGATCAAGGCCATTTCAAGCACTTGATTTGCCACACTGTCTAGCCCATTTCAAGGTCATAGAGCCCTTGTTCTATTTAGACTAGCACCCCATTTCAAGGTATACTAGCCTGTGTGCATCCATTTGATCAATCATTTCCGATCAATCCAAATGGTGTTTTAGAGAGGTCGAACTCCTCAGATAAGCTTTGCCATTTCAAGCATCCACTTACCCGAGTGTGTTCACGAACCCCATGGAAGAGTTTTGCCATTTCAAGCATCCACTCAACCTTGGAAGTTCTGACCTAATATGTGGCACATAGAATAGGTCTTAAACACATAGAGGCACTAAGAGTAGGGTCTAAAACATTGTATGATACAAGCACTCCCCTTCAACCGAATGAAGGGTTTAGCTACAAATATCCATGGAACAGGACATCATAGCTAAGTGCGTTGAAAAGTAAAGGTTTTTGAAAGACAGTAAAGTAAAGTTTTCGAAAGTAAAGACAGGAAAGTAAAGTTGCTGAATTGAAAAGACAGTAAAGTAAAGACGAGAATACTTACAAAAACTGTTGAAAGTGCTAAAGCTTCGATTCCAAAGTAAAGTGATTACAAGGATGGTGTTGTGAATCTAGAGAGAAGTGAGAGCTTCTCTCACTACTTGTGGTATGAGATGTTGGAATGAGATGGGATGATGATACAAGGAGAGGAGGGTTCCTTTTATAGGCTAAGGGAGGCAAGGAGGTGAAGACACATGGCTCAAGATGGGAGGGGAAGCCAAAAGCCTCCGGGACACTTGTCTTCTCCATGGCAAAGCCGCCAGGCTTGTGAGGAGAAGGGAGGAGAAGAGAGCTTTAGCCGCCGGCCATAGGTGGCAAGGGAGTGGGTGGATGTGTTTTGTGATCTTTTTCCCAAAAGTCATCGGTCCTTTCAGCTCCGGACTGACTCTGGTCGCCCTTCGGTTGGACTTGTTTTGAGTGATTCCACGTCCGGTTCTTGAAAGTCAGAATTTAGTCGTGACCTGGAATGACTCGTAATTCATATTCAGCTTTAAAAGTCCTTTTTAGCTCGTATTCTCTCTAGACTCCAAAATACCCTGTAGATAAATATCGGAACTAACAAGGAAAAGTTAAATAGGCCAAGCGTCTAATTTGGTGGGTTTAACTGTGTTTATGATTCATACAATTATGGTCTATCAGATCACCCCACACTTTTAGTTGTTCGTCCCGAACAATGCTTTTTAAAGGGCGGCACACACAATCCAAGTAAAAACTTTTAAATATGAAAGTGAGATTGTGGGACTAGATTTATCCTAATTCATGCATTACTTACTTATTACCAAATTAAACCGTGTAAATACTTAGAAGAAACTTGATACTTGTACCTTCGTGCCGAGATGCAAATTAATTTGGATGTTTCGGGAGATAGCCTTTTTTAGGCTCCTGGACTGCATTCTCAGGATCGACTCGCACTATATGGTTTCCTTGTAGCTTTCTCTAGCACGTGATTTGGTTCGAGTTTCACTGAGTTGAGCTCTTTGATTCCTTTTTGGCGAGGGACAGCTTTTGTAGTGAATTGGCCTTTGGCCTTTGGCCTTTGATATTGAGTTGGAGTTTCTTCACTTTTGTTCGGTTAAAACATTCACAATTTTGGCCTTTGGCCTTTGGCCTTTGATTAGCTTCTTTGAGATTTTGCTTCTTTGTGACTTGCTAGTCCATTTTCTCAGCCTTTTTGGGAGGTCCAATCGTCGCCCGCAAGCATATGGAAATACCTCCCTGCTCTTTCTCATCCTTGCTGTTTCACGCTGGTCAAGATGAGGGTCGCTCATCTATTTTCCCGGCTACTAGGACTAGATATTGGACAGTTTTATTCCCGTCCCGCCTCTTGCATAAACGCTGCACGGCGGAGATGACTTCAGTCTTCACTGAAACCCGAAGTGCAGCCTCCACTGACTTCAAAAACCATATAGTTAGATTCGATCCTTTGAGTGCTTGCCAAGCCTCTCTAGGGCAGTTTATGTCAACTCCACATCCCTTGTATATCTCAGCACAAAGGGACAAATGAGAAGTTGCATTCTAAGTTTTTAAACAGTTGAATTTTCACAAGGTAAATGCATGAATTATGATCTATCTTTTTCACATTCTCAAGTTCATATTTTCAATAAGATAATATTAAGGGAAAAGAAAAAGAAAAACATGTTATGTACACAGGCGGTTCTCACCCCACACTTTTGAACGAAGGCGTGCCTTTCAGCACAACTTAGTTCAAAAGTCATGCAAATATATACAAGAGAAAGAAATCACATTTAGGAAAAAAGAAGAACTGAACTCCCTGTTACTGTGTCGTGTCGTGGAACGACATGCCTCGGAGCTGGATAATCAAGGGAGTTTGGCTGGGGCCTTGAACTCTCAGCGCAGGCCTGGTAATTCTCGGAAGCTTCCTGGCTGATCTGATCTTGCTCCAAAAACCGATTCCTACATGTTAGACATTCCTTCTATACAAAAAATGGGTGAGAGAGACTTACGATAAAAACTAAATGACAGAAAAGAAAATTACTGAAATTAAGATAGGTGTCGGGTTACCTCCCGACCAGTGCCTTTGTTTAACGTCGTTGGCTCGAAACATGGGGATCACAAGTTTGGATCCCATGGGCAGCTCAGGTCATAGTGTTGTGGAGTGTCTACTTTTATTTTTTCCTTGCCTTTCTTCCAGTTTTTGTGGAATGATGTGTTCGGACTTCCTTGTTTCGGTGGTTTTTCTTTCCAATTCTTCCGACTCTTTTGGTTCTTTCAAGAAGGTGAGGTTCTTTCGATTGTAGCTGCTGGTTTAGTCACCCTCTTTGTTTCTTTTGGCAGGTCGGAAGTCTGTGTACTGAGATCTGAGATAAGCACATTGTCTGGTGGTTCCTGGGAGGCCATCATAATCATCGATGTAGAAAACTGAATTTTTGCCGCCAAATGTAAGTGATAACAAGCCGTTGCCCATGTCGATCCATGCCTTGGTGGCGTAGAGAAAAGGTCGTCCCAATATAAGCGCTAGCGGTCCGTCTCCGCTGGTCTTTTTTGTTTCTATAACATAAAAGTCCGCAGCAACTACGAGCTCTCCTACATCGAGTATTAGATCTTCAAGCATTCCAACCGGTTGGATACATGATTTGTCTCCCAACTCGATATTTGACCTTGGTGGTTTCAATGGGCCAAGCCCCAATAAGTAATATAAGGAGTAAGGCATGGCGTTGACGGCAGCCCCAATATCGATTAAGCACTTGTGAATCTGGGCTTCTCCAATACCACAGGTGACCGTGAAGGCCCCTGGGTCCTTATCCCTTTCTGGTTGTGACTCATGATCTGAAGTGAAGGATCTTTCCATGATTGGGCCATTCTGCCCATCCTCTGGCTCTGGATTTGTATGATCGGGTCCTTTCAATTCTTTATCTTCCAGGTAAATATTTTGCTCCGACGCATAGATGTTAGTTGGGGAATCCCATCTGAGACCATTAGAGTCTTTGTCATCCCAGCCAGGTGCCGGTATATCGAAGTGTGTAGTCGGTGGAGGTGTCATGCTAACCGTGAATGTATAACGTCCATTGTCAGCATGCGTGACCCACGTTCTGCCATCATTGGGTCGGTCTTCTTCTTGATTCCAATCAGGACGGTGCCTACGGGTGAAGTGTTTGTTTGTAAGTTTGTAAGTTGTGAATCGTGCTGTTTCTTCCAGTGCTACCTTCATGTTTGACTTCCTTATCATGCTGACATTTGCCTTTGGGTTTTGAATGGTTTGTGAAGGAAGTCTGCCAGGTTCATTAATGAGTGCGGACATTGAGGTGGCGAGCTGGGATATTTGTTTGGTCAAATCTGAAATTGCCCCGTCAGGTTTCACCTGATATTGGTGTAGCGAAGTCCCCAATTGATTTATGCTTCCTGCGAGCTCCTTCATTGTGTCTTCAAGCGACTTACTCGGTCCTTGCTGATTGTTTGAGCTGGGTTGGTATTGATTTGTTCCCTTCTGCTGATATTGGCTTGTCGGGTATTGATTTGATCCTCTTTGTTGATATTGGCCAGTTGATGGAGCGTTCTGGTTGTACTGCCGGTGGGGCGGTTGGTAAAATGACTGAGCTAATTGTGGTGCGGCTTGTTGTGTTTCCTTCTGAGGATAGCTGTTGTTTTGCCAGCTCGGGTTGGTTACTTGATTATACTGCCGGATTGGTCCTGCTCTATCGTTGCTGTTGTGGTTGTTGTTGTATCCTTGGTATCCTACCACTGCATTCACTTCTTCCGGTTCCTCTATTCTCAGTGTTGGGCATGCGTCAGTCGTGTGGTCCGTAGAACTACAGAATTCACAAGGCTTTATCTAAACTGGCTACCTTCGTAGGATTTGAATCATCATTTCCTTTATTTGTTTCATCTCCTCTGGCATAGAGTTCATCGGTGTTTCTTCAGCCCTTGCCACATTCTTTGTTCGGGAGAATTCTTCCTGCCGAGTTGTCTCTTCTCTGAATTGGG
Organism: Rhodiola kirilowii; assembly: GCA_033675215.1. NCBI lineage: Eukaryota > Viridiplantae > Streptophyta > Magnoliopsida > Saxifragales > Crassulaceae > Rhodiola > Rhodiola kirilowii. Next base: position 20,419,698 of record CM066201.1, read on the forward strand.
AATTTTCAGCAACGTCGGTGATGAGATTCCTTATGCCACTCAGTGATAGATTCATCATGAATCCTCCAGCTGAGGCATCCAGAAGCATTTTGTCTAACGGTCTCAATCCATCAATGAGGTATTCGATGATGAGTTTCTCAGGCAGTCCAAGGGTACATCGGCTTCTCTCCAGGCGATTGAACTTTTCCAGGTAGTCGTACATGGTTTCATTGGGCCCTTGCTTGATGTCCTGCAATTGCCTTCTTACTTGCATTGCTCTTCCTGCTGGGTAGTATTTGTCTAAGAACTTCTTCTGCATCTGAGCCCGTGTTCTGATGCTACCGGAAGGCAATGAAAGGAACCAGTCATTCGCTGAGTCAGTGAGGGAAAAGTAGAACGCTTTTAGCTTGAAGTCGTCTACGTTCACGCCATTGGGTTTTAGGTTTTGGCAAGTGCCATGTAAGCGTTGGAGATGAGTCGTTGCTGATTCTCCATGAGTTCCTGAGAACTTGGGCAAGTTGTGGGCCACTGAAGTGTTAATTGCGATGTTTTCTAGTTCAGGGCCTTCGTAAATACACCACGGCTGGTTTCTGAAATCTGGTGCCGATAGTTCTCCCATAGTAGGTTCGCGGAAGTTGTTGTTATCCCCGTAGTAGTCATCAAAGACGGGTTCTCACCTTGGCACTTGTCGATATTGCGGGGGTGGTGGATATCTAGGGGGCTATACTGGACCAGCTCCATTTCGGTCCTCAGGTGGTCCTTGGTTGCTTCGAATGGCCTCCCTATTACGAGCTCTATGGTTTCGCATGAGTTGTTCCGGATCGTCAACAAATTGAGGCGGCGCTTCATTATTTCGATCGAACAGATTCATCTCGTCAGCATCTTGATAGTCATGGTGGCTTTCTTCACGAGACATGGTTGCGTAGAAGTGATTTCGAGAATCGAGAGAGAGAGAAATAAAAGAAAAGAACAGCTAATCGGAAGCTGATTTCCCGGCAACGGCGCCAGTTTTGACGGAGCCCACCGCACTGTCGTTAAGGTGCGATGTTCTCTGTGCAAAAGCAAATTTGTATCTCTGATACTCGCGACTTATTTATTTTTGGTAGTAAGTGGTAAGTACGGGTCGAACCCAAGGGAATTAGGTGATATATTGTTCTTTCGAAAGGGGGGATTTAAATAAAGCAGTTGGGGGGGATTGTTTTTGATTTTTAGTGCTAAAAGGTAAAGTAACAGTTGATATTACAATTAAAGGAAAGATTCGGTTTTAGGGGCCTTGTATCATAGATTGTTTATCATTGACCTCTAATGATCATACTAAGTGTTCAAAAGTGTATCAAGGCCATTTCAAGCACTTGATTTGCCACACTGTCTAGCCCATTTCAAGGTCATAGAGCACTTGTTCTATTTAGACTAGCACCCCATTTCAAGGTATACTAGCCTGTGTGCATCCATTTGATCAATCATTTCCGATCAATCCAAATGGTGTTTAAGAGAGGTCGAACTCCTCAGATAAGCTTTCCCATTTCAAGCATCCACTTACCCAAGTGTGTTCACGAACCCCAGGGAAGAGTTTTTCCATTTCAAGCATCCACTCAACCAATGGATGTCTGACCTAATATGTGGCACATAGAAGAGGTCTTGAACACATAAGGGCACTAAGAGTAGGGTCTAAAACATTGTATGATACAAGCACTCCCCTTCAACCGAATGAAGGGTTTAGCTACGAATATCCATGGAACAGGACATCATAGCTAAGTGCGTTGAAAAGTAAAGGTTTTTGAAAGACAGTAAAGTAAAGTTTTCAAAAGTAAAGACAGGAAAGTAAAGTTGCTGAATTGAAAAGACAGTAAAGTAAAGACGAGAAAACTTACAAAAACCGTTGAAAGTGCTAAAGCTTCGATTCCAAAGTAAAGTGATTACAAGGATGGTGTTGTGAATCTAGAGAGAAGTGAGAGCTTCTCTCACTACTTGTGGTATGAGATGTTGGAATGAGATGGGATGATGATACAAGGAGAGGAGGGTTCCTTTTATAGGCTAAGGGAGGCAAGGAGATGAAGACACATGGCTCAAGATGGGAGGAAAAGCCAAAAGCCGCCGGGACACTTGTCTTCTCCATGGCAAAGCCGCCGGGCTTGTGAGGAGAAGGGAGGAGAAGAGAGCTTTAGCCGCCGGCCATAGGTGGCAAGGGAGTGGGTGGATGTGTTTTGTGATCTTTTTCCCAAAAGCCATCGGTCCTTTCAGCTCCGGACTGACACTGGTCGCCCTTCGGTTGGACTAGTTTTGAGTGATTCCACGTCCGGTTCTTGAAAGTCAGAATTTGGTCGTGACCTTGAATGACTCGTGATTCATATTCAGCTTTAAAAGTCCTTTTTAGCTCGTATTCTCTCTAGACTCCAAAATACCCTGTAGATAAATATCGGAACTAACAAGCAAAAGTTAAATAGACAAAGCGTCTAATTTGGTGGGTTTAACTGTGTTTATGATTCATACAATTATGGTCCATCAGTCGTCCATGAAGACTTCAATGAATTCTCCGATCATGTCTGAAAAGATGCTGGTCACTACCCTTTGAAAAGTCCCTGGGGCATTCCATAGGGCAGGTGAATGTAGTCTTCTCTTGGTCCTCAGGTGCTATGGGGATCTGGTTGTAGCCTGAGAACCCGTCCAGGAAGCAAAAATATGGTTTGCCCGCCAGTCGGTCTAGCATTTGATCGATGAATGGTAGAGGGAAATGGTCTTTTCTTGTGACGGCGTTTAATTTTCTATAGTCGATGCACATTCTCCAGCCGTTCTTGACCCTTGTTGTCACCATTTTTCCTTCGGCATCTTCCTCGACCGTGATCCCACTTTTCTTTGGGACTACGTGGACAGGACTCACCCATTGGCTATCCGATATGGGATAGATAACGTCCGCATCTAGTAGCTTCTGTATTTCCTTTTGGACGATCTCCATCATGATTGGGTTGAGTCGTCGTTGAGGCTCTCTTGTTGGCTTTGCTCCATCCACGAGTTGAATACGGTGCATGCATACAGCCGGGCTGACTCCTCTTAAGTCGGCTAGAGTCCATCCAATAGCCAACTTGTGTTGTCTCAGCACTTTTATCAGACTTCGTTCCCGGCCTGCATCCAAGCCACTCTTGATGATCACTGAAAGTGTGTTATTATCCCCTAGGAAGGCGTACTTCAGATGTCCGGGCAGGGGCTTCAATTCTATTTTGGGAGCTTGCATCACCGAGGGCAGAAAAGTATTTTATTTAAATAATTTTACCTCGTTGACTTCATATTCTGGTGTGAGAGGCTCCGAGATTGTTAAGTGGGCCACCGTTTCATGCAAGTCTTCGGTCAATTTGTATGAGCCTTCAGCTCCATTGAGTATGGCTTCTAAGGGGTTCGCTCTTGGTTCTGGTCGAACTTCTTGGACCAGGTCGTTCAAAGCATCGAGAGCGTGTACTTCCTCGAATTCCATAGGGTGCTTCATTGCTCGGAATATGTCAAAGCTGAAGACCTCTCCTTCTACTTCCATAGAGAGCATTCCACTTCCACAGTCTATCTTCATTTTTGATGTTTTGAGAAATGGACGGCCGAGAAGGATGGGTGCATGATCTGTAGGTCCGCCATTCTCCATTTTTAAGACGTAGAAGACTGCTGGAAACACCAATTTGCCTACTTGAACCAGGACGTCTTCTATTTTCCCCTCGGGCTGTTTGCACGACCGATCTGCCAGTTGAATAGTGAGACCGGTGGGTTTGAGCGGTCCAATCCTAAGGCATGAGTAGATATAAAAGGGAAGAACGTTGATTGATGCTCCAAGGTCTAGCATGCAGTTCTCTATCCGGATGTTGCCAATTGTGCATGGAATGGTGTAAGTTCCCAGATCACCACATTTTGGGGGCACTTTCCGTTGTATGACAGCCGACACGTTCCTACTCATTAGCTCTTGATCATATCTAGTACTTCTCCTTCGGTTGGTGCAAAGTTCTTTTAAAAACTTAGCATATCGAGGAATCTGCTTGATGGCTTCCAAGAGGGGGATGTTTATTTCAACTTTGCTGAACAATTCAAACACATCCTCATCCATGACATGTTGTTTCGGTACACGGGCTGGCACTGGAAATGGAAGCGTTGTGCTGACTTTGGGGTCTCGGTTCTGGGCACCGGGCGTTCCTCGTGCTCTTTGGACACTGGAACCGGGCTGGCTGTTGGTTCTGGGCCAGGCCTACGATCTTCGGACGTATTCTTTTCTTCATCGGTCACGTCTCTCTCTTCCTCAGATGCATCCTCATTTTCATCGGCAGTGTTTTGCTCAAGAGTTTTGAGAGCCTCGGGCCCTATTTGTTCTTCTCCTGGCAACCTCGGGTTTTTGTCCTCATCTTGCTCCATGGGTTTGATGAGTTTTTTCCCACTCCTAAGGGCCACAGCATTAACATTTTCCTTCGGGTTTTGGACGGTTTGTGAAGGTAGTTTGCCGGGTTCATTAGTGAGCGCGGACATTGCGGTAGCGAGTTGGGACATGTACTTTTTCAGGTCGGCTATTGCTCCATCATTTTTTGCTTGGTGTTGATGCACAGTAGTACTCAACTGCTGCACAGTGCCTGACAATTGCTGCACAGTACCCGAGGATTGTTGCACAGTACTCGAGAGCTCCTTAATCATGTCCTCCAGCCACTTGTTCAGTCCTTGCTGATTACTCGAGTTGGCTTGGTACTGATTTGGTCCTCTTTGCTGATACTGTCCTGCTGATGGAGCGTTCTGGTTATACTGCTGGTGGGGAGGTTGATAGAATGACTGAGCTAATTGCGGTGCGGCTTGTTGTGTCTCCCTTGGAGGATGGTTGTCATTCCGCCAGCTTGAATTGGTCGCTTGATTATACTGTCGGTTTGGTCCTGCTCTATCGTTGCTGTTGTGGTTGTAGTTGTATCCTTGGTATCCTACCACTGTATTCACTTCTTCTGGTTCCTCTACTATCAGTGTTGGGCATGCGTCAATCTTGTGGTCCGTAGAACTACAAAACTCACAAGGCTTTATCTGGACTGGCTGCCTTCGTAGGATTTGAATCATCATTTCCTTTATTTGTTTCATCTCCTCTGGCATAGAGTTCATCGGTGTTTCAGCTTTTGCCACATTCTTCGTTTGGGAAAATTCTTCCTGCCGAGTTGTCTCTTCTCTGAATCGGGCATTTTCAGCAACGTCGGTGATGAGATTCCTTATGCCACTCAGTGATAGATTCATCATGGATCCTCCAGTTGAGGCATCCAGGAGCATTTTGTCTAAGGGTCTCAATCCATCAATGAGGTATTCGATGATGAGTTTCTCGGGCAGTCAAAGGGTGCAGCAGCTTCTCTCCAGGCGATTGAATTTTTCCAGGTAGTCGTACATGGTTTCATTGGGCCCTTGCTTGATGTCCTGCAGTTACCTCCTTACTTGCATTGCTCTTCCTGCCGGGTAGTATTTGTCTAAGAACTTCTTCTGCATCTAAGCCCATGTTCTGATGCTTCCGGAAGGCAATGAAAGGAACCAGTCTTTCGCCGAGTAAGTGGGGGAAAAGTAGAACGATTTTAACTTAAAGTCGTCTACGTTCATGCCATTGGGTTTGACGGATGCACAGTCGTCATGTGCAAACGTCAAGAATAAATTTATAAGTCCGCTACTCGTGACTTTACTACTGGGTAGTAAGTGGTAAGTAGGGGTCGAACCCAAGAGAGTCAGTGTAGATTAGTTGTTCTTTAATGAAGCTTATGCTGAAATTAAATGCGATTGGGGTTGGGTTTAAGTGTGCTTTGAGAACTGAAAGTAAATTACAATAGTTGATAATAGACTGTAAGGAAAGGATTCGGTTTAGGGGTTTCATATCATATCATCGTTCATCATTAACCCTTAATGATCCTAATAAGTGTTCAAAAGTGTATCAAGGCCATTTCAAGCGCTCGATTTGCCACACTGTCTAGCCCATTTCAAGGTCATAGAGCACTTGTTCTATTTAGACTAGCACCCCATTTCAAGGTATACTAGCCTATGTGCATCCATTTGAACAATCATTTCCGATCAATCCAAATGGTGTTTTAGAGAGGTCGAACTCCTCAGATAAGCTTTGCCATTTCAAGCATCCACTTACCCGAGTATGTTCACGAACCCCACGGAAGAGTTTTGCCATTTCAAGCATCCACTCAACCTTGGAAGTTCTGACCTAATATGTGGCACATAGAACAAGTTTTGAAACACTAAGTAGCATTAAGCATGGAGTCTAGAACAGTTTATGATATAAATACTCCCTCTACCGAATACAAGCTTTTAGCTACTTGTATTCATGTCAAGGAATACAAGCAAACTATGGCTTTGAACAGGGATACCGAAACGGAGAATAACTTTTAAAGTAAGAACAAAATATACGGAAAGTAATTTTGTACCTACAATAAGTGGAGGAGAGGAGCTCCTAAGCAAGATCCAAGCAAGGGAAAGTAGCTCCAAAATGAAGAACAAAATATTTATTGAAAGTGAAGAGAAGAGGGTTAAGCCCGCTATCTCTCTAAAGACTTGTGAAATTATGGGATGATTTTGCAAATGGGAGGAAGTAGTCTATTTATAGGCTAAGGGGAGTGAAGAGATGTGGAGGAGATGAGAAACACATGGCATGAATCCATGGAGGGGAGGAAAAGCCATCATAGGTGACTCGCCACTCCTTTAGCCGCCCATGTGAGGAGGAGCTTCCCCTTTAGCCGCCCCCCATGTGGAGGAAGGGGAGAGGAGTAGAGGAGGATGAGAGGAGGAAGCCGCCGGCTAGGTGGCATGAGGGGAGTGGTTTGTGACTTTTGTGAGGTTTTCACAAAACTATCGGTTCATTTCCGCTCTGGACTGACTCTGGTTGCTCTTCGGTTGGACTTGTTTCGGGTGATTCCATGTCAGGTTCATGATATATCTTCAGTCGGCATCTGGTCGTGACCTTGGAATGACTCGTAATATATTTTCAGCTTAAAAACTCCTCCTTAGCCTGTATTCTCTCTAGACTCCAAAATACCCTGTAGATAAATATCGGAACTAACAAGCAAAAGTTAAATAGACAAACAGTCTAATTTGGTGGGTTTAACTGTGTTTATGATTCGTATAATTATGGTCCATCAGATTACCCCACACGTTTAGTTGTTCGTCCCGAACAATGCTATTAAAGGGCGGCACACTGTCTAAGTAAACTTTTTAAATATGAAAGTGAGACTGTGGGACTAGATTTATCCTAATTCATGCATTACTTACTTATTACCAAATTAAACCGTATAAATACTTAGAAGAAACTTGATATGTGTACCTTTGCGCCGAGATGCAAATTAATTTGGATGTTTCGGGAGATAGCCTTTTTCAGGCTCCTGGACTGCATTCTCGGGACTGACTCGCACTATATGGTTTCCTTGTAGCTTTCTCTAGCACGTGATTCGATTCGGGTTTCACTGAGTTGAGCCTTTTTTGATTTCTTTTTGGCGAGGGACAGCTTTTGTAGTGAATCGGCCTTTGGCCTTTGATTTGACTCTTTGAGTACTTCACTTTTTGTTCGTTAAAACCTTCACAATTTTGGGCCTTTGGCCTCTTGATTTGCTTCTTCGAGCTTTTGCCTTTTTGTGGCTTGCTAGTCCATTTTCGCAAGCCTTTTTTGAGAGGTCCAATCATCGCCCGTGAGCATATGGAAATACCTCCCCGCTCACTCTCATCCTCGCCGTTTCGCGCGAGTCAAAATGAGGGTTGCTCATTTATTTTCCCGGCTACTTTGACTAGAGATAGGACGGTTTGATTCCCGTCCCGCCTTTTTTTCTGCATAAACGCTGCATGGCGGAGATGACTCTGACTTAACTGAAACCCGAAGTGCAGCCTCCACTGACTTCGAAAACCATATAGTTAGATTCGATCCTTCGAGTGCTTGCCAAGCCTCTCTAGGGCAGTTTATATCAACTCCACATCCCCTGTTTATCTCAGCACAAAGGGACAAATGAGAAGTTACATTCTAAGTTTTTAAACAGTTGAATTTTCACAAGGTAAATACATGAATTTAGGTCTATCTTTTTCACATTCTCAAGTTCATATTTTCAAAAAGATAATATGAAGGGAAAAGAAAACATGTTTATTAACTATGTACACAGGTGGTTCTCACCCCACACTTTTGAACGAAGGCATTCTTTACGAAATGACTTAGTTCAAAAGCCATGCAAGCAGATATTATTTGAGAAGGAAATGACATTAAGGAAAAGGGAAGAACAGAACTCCCTTTAAGGTGTCAAGCGAACGACATGGCTCGAGGCTGGATAATCGAGGGAGTTCGGCTGGGGCCTTGAACTCTTGGCATGGGCCTAGCTGGCTTGATGTTGCACCCAAATCCGATTCCTAAATAGTCATTTCATTCTATGCACCAAGTGGGTGAGAGCAAAAAGCTAAATGACAGAAAATAAAATTGACAGAAAGTAAGATAGGTGTCGGGTTACCTCCCGACTAGTGCATTTGTTTAACGTCGTTGGCTCGACGATACCTCAATCATGGATCATAAGGTCGGATCCCATGGGTGGGTGAGGTCAAACTTCTTCTCGGCTGCCCTTTTGATTTGAGAGGGTGAGGTTTCATTGACCATAGCTGCTGGTCCAATGAGTCGTGCTCGCTTGTTACTCCTTCCGGGTTTCCATTCCTTGGGCCCATGTCTTTGCCGCTTCTTCATGTATAGCCGGTTGGCATCTTTGCAGTTTTGGAAGTTCAGTCTTTTGCCAAGCGACCTCAAGCATGCGCCCTTGCTAACCCTCTTCTTCGTGGCAGAGATGATTGGTTGTCTTGGAACGAGTGAGTTTTCAAGCGGTTTTCCTTGGCTTGTGACGAGTGAGAGTTCCTTTGTCGGCTTTTTTGGCTCATGCTCCTCCTTTAACTCCCCTTGCACCTCATCATTATTGATTACATGATCTTCGGTGGCTATGATCGGCATAAAACATGAAGGGTTAAGTTGAGGCACTTCGACCATGAGGACTGGGTCTGTTTCAGGTGCTCCGACAGTGAGGACCAGGTCTTTCTCGGACAGTTCGGCAATGAGGTCCCGGACTTTCTCGGGTGCTCCGAGCGCAAGGACCGGGCCTGGCTTGATTTCTTCGGCCGCTTGGGCAGTGAGGTTCGTGGCTTCTGTTGGCTCGGCAGTTAGGACTGTGATTTCCTCGGATAGATTGGTGATAAGGACCGGGACTGATTTGGGCAGTTCTTCTTCTAACTCCCAGGGATAATCTGAGTGGAGCTCTTCTTCAGGCAACCATGGGTCCTCATCCTCATCCTCTGCCGGCTCCATGGGCTCGATTGTAGGCTCCTCCTTACTGACCCTTGCACTGATGTCTTCTCTCGGCTCTCTTCTCAACTCGGACAAGGCTTGGAACAAGTCGGACAGTTGCCTTGATAGTTCGGCCACGGCTTCCTTGGTTTCGGCCCGGTTTTGGTGTATCGTGGCACTCAATTGCTGGATGCTAGCTGCCAACTCTTTTATATCGTCCTCGAGCGGCTTGGCCTGATCTTGTCTTGGTTTTGACCTCGCGGCCAAATCGTTTATCAATTTCCAAAGATCATCCATGTTTAAGTTATTTACCGAGCCTCCTGACGCGTCATTAAGCCAATTCCACTCATATGGCATCATTCCACCGAGAAACCTTTTGAAGAAGATCTAAGTTTATGAATCCATGGTGCGGGCAGCTCGTCAAAATGGAGTTAAAGTACGCCAAGTACTCGTCCAAAGTTTTGTCCCGGGATTGCTTTATGTTGTTGATCTTCTCGCGGACTTCAAGTTCGAAGGGTGGTGGGGAAAACTCCTCATTGTTCCAAGGCTCCATTCCGTAGTAGTAAGACTTAGTGAATTGCATGATAAAACAAAAAAGAAAAAACAGAACAACTATTCCGATTCACAACTCCCCGGCAACGGCGCCAATTTTGACGGATGCACAGTCGTCGTGTGCAAACGTCAAGAATAAATTTATAAGTCCGCTACTCGTGACTTTACTACTGGGTAGCAAGTGGTAAGTAGGGGTCGAACCCAAGAGAGTCAGTGTGGATTAGTTGTTCTTTAATGAAGCTTATGCAGAAATTAAATGCGATTGGGGTTGGGTTTAAGTGTGCTTTGAGAACTGAAAGTAAATTACAATAGTTGATAATAGACTGTAAGGAAAGGATTCGGTTTAGGGGTTTCATATCATATCATCGTTCATCATTGACCCTTAATGATCCTACTAAGTGTTCAAAAGTGTATCAAGGCCATTTCAAGCGCTTGATTTGCCACACTGTCTAGCCCATTTCAAGGTCATAGAGCACTTGTTCTATTTAGACTAGCACCCCATTTCAAGGTATACTAGCCTATGTGCATCCATTTGAACAATCATTTCCGATCAATCCAAATGGTGTTTTAGAGAGGTCAAACTCCTCAGATAAGCTTTGCCATTTCAAGGATCCACTTACCCGAGTATGTTCACGAACCCCACGGAAGAGTTTTGCCATTTCAAGCATCCACTCAACCTTGGAAGTTCTGACCTAATATGTGGCACATAGAACAAGTTTTGAAACACTAAGTAGCATTAAGCGCATAGAGTCTAGATCAGTTTATGATATAAATACTTTCTCTACCGAATACAAGCTTTTAGCTACTTGTATTCATGTCAAGGAATACAAGCAAACTATGGCTTTGAACAAAGATACCGAAACGGAGAATAACTTTTAAAGTAAGAACAAAATATACGGAAAGTAATTTTGTATCTACAATAAGTGGAGGAGAGGAGCTCCTAAGCAAGATCCAAGCAAGGGAAAGTAGCTCCAAAATGAAGAACAAAGTGTTTATTGAAAGTGAAGAGAAGAGGGTTAAGCCCTCTATCTCTCTAAAGACTTGTGAAATTATGGGATGATTTTGCAAATGGGAGGAAGTAGTCTATTTATAGGCTAAGGGGAGTGAAGAGATGTGGAGGAGATGAGAAACACATGGCATGAATCCATGGAGGGGAGGAAAAGCCATCATAGGTGACTCACCACTCCTTTAGCCGCCCATGTGAGGAGGAGCTTCCCCTTTAGCCGCCCCCCATGTGGAGGAAGGGGAGAGGAGTAGAGGAGGATGAGAGGAGGAAGCCGCCGGCTAGGTGGCATGAGGGGAGTGGTTTGTGACTTTTGTGAGGTTTTCACAAAACTATCGGTTCATTTCCGCTCTGGACTGACTCTGGTTGCTCTTCGGTTGGACTTGTTTCGGGTGATTCCATGTCAGGTTCATGATATATCTTCAGTCGGCATCTGGTCGTACCTTGGAATGACTCGTAATATATTTTCAGCTTAAAAACTCCTCCTTAGCCTGTATTCTCTCTAGACTCCAAAATACCCTGTAGATAAATATCGGAACTAACAAGCAAAAGTTAAATAGACAAACAGTCTAATTTGGTGGGTTTAACTGTGTTTATGATTCGTATAATTATGGTCCATCAGATTACCCCACACGTTTAGTTGTTCGTCCCGAACAATGCTATTAAAGGGCGGCACACTGTCTAAGTAAACTTTTTAAATATGAAAGTGAGACTGTGGGACTAGATTTATCCTAATTCATGCATTACTTACTTATTACCAAATTAAACCGTATAAATACTTAGAAGAAACTTGATATGTGTACCTTTGCGCCGAGATGCAAATTAATTCGGATGTTTCGAGAGATAGCCTTTTTCAGGCTCCTGGACTGCATTCTCGGGACTGACTCGCACTATATGGTTTCCTTGTAGCTTTCTCTAGCACGTGATTCGATTCGGGTTTCACTGAGTTGAGCCTTTTTTGATTTCTTTTTGGCGAGGGACAGCTTTTGTAGTGAATCGGCCTTTGGCCTTTGATTTGACTCTTTGAGTACTTCACTTTTTGTTCGTTAAAACCTTCACAATTTTGGGCCTTTGGCCTCTTGATTTGCTTCTTCGAGCTTTTGCCTTTTTGTGGCTTGCTAGTCCATTTTCGCAAGCCTTTTTTGAGAGGTCCAATCATCGCCCGTGAGCATATGGAAATACCTCCCCGCTCACTCTCATCCTCGCCGTTTCGCGCGAGTCAAAATGAGGGTTGCTCATTTATTTTCCCGGCTACTTTGACTAGAGATAGGACGGTTTGATTCCCGTCCCGCCTTTTTTTCTGCATAAACGCTGCATGGCGGAGATGACTCTGACTTAACTGAAACCCGAAGTGCAGCCTCCACTGACTTCGAAAACCATATAGTTAGATTCGATCCTTCGAGTGCTTGCCAAGCCTCTCTAGGGCAGTTTATATCAACTCCACATCCCCTGTTTATCTCAGCACAAAGGGACAAATGAGAAGTTACATTCTAAGTTTTTAAACAGTTGAATTTTCACAAGGTAAATACATGAATTTAGGTCTATCTTTTTCACATTCTCAAGTTCATATTTTCAAAAAGATAATATGAAGGGAAAAGAAAACATGTTTATTAACTATGTACACAGGTGGTTCTCACCCCACACTTTTGAACGAAGGCATTCTTTACGAAATGACTTAGTTCAAAAGCCATGCAAGCAGATATTATTTGAGAAGGAAATGACATTAAGGAAAAGGGAAGAACAGAACTCCCTTTAAGGTGTCAAGCGAACGACATGGCTCGAGGCTGGATAATCGAGGGAGTTCGGCTGGGGCCTTGAACTCTTGGCATGGGCCTAGCTGGCTTGATGTTGCACCCAAATCCGATTCCTAAATAGTCATTTCATTCTATGCACCAAGTGGGTGAGAGCAAGAAGCTAAATGACAGAAAATAAAATTGACAGAAAGTAAGATAGGTGTCGGGTTACCTCCCGACTAGTGCATTTGTTTAACGTCGTTGGCTCGACGATACCTCAATCATGGATCATAAGGTCGGATCCCATGGGTGGGTGAGGTCAAACTTCTTCTCGGCTGCCCTTTTGATTTGAGAGGGTGAGGTTTCATTGACCATAGCTGCTGGTCCAATGAGTCGTGCTCGCTTGTTACTCCTTCCGGGTTTCCATTCCTTGGGCCCATGTCTTTGCCGCTTCTTCATGTATAGCCGGTTGGCATCTTTGCAGTTTTGGAAGTTCAGTCTTTTGCCAAGCGACCTCAAGCATGCGCCCTTGCTAACCCTCTTCTTCGTGGCAGAGATGATTGGTTGTCTTGGAACGAGTGAGTTTTCAAGCGGTTTTCCTTGGCTTGTGACGAGTGAGAGTTCCTTTGTCGGCTTTTTTGGCTCATGCTCCTCCTTTAACTCCCCTTGCACCTCATCATTATTGATTACATGATCTTCGGTGGCTATGATCGGCATAAAACATGAAGGGTTAAGTTGAGGCACTTCGACCATGAGGACTGGGTCTGTTTCAGGTGCTCCGACAGTGAGGACCAGGTCTTTCTCGGACAGTTCGGCAATGAGGTCCCGGACTTTCTTGGGTGCTCCGAGCGCAAGGACCGGGCCTGGCTTGATTTCTTCGGCCGCTTGGGCAGTGAGGTTCGTGGCTTCTGTTGGCTCGGCAGTTAGGACTGTGATTTCCTCGGATAGATTGGTGATAAGGACCGGGACTGATTTGGGCAGTTCTTCTTCTAACTCCCAGGGATAATCTGAGTGGAGCTCTTCTTCAGGCAACCATGGGTCCTCATCCTCATCCTCTGCCGGCTCCATGGGCTCGATTGTAGGCTCCTCCTTACTGACCCTTGCACTGATGTCTTCTCTCGGCTCTCTTCTCAACTCGGACAAGGCTTGGAACAAGTCGGACAGTTGCCTTGATAGTTCGGCCACGGCTTCCTTGGTTTCGGCCCGGTTTTGGTGTATCGTGGCACTCAATTGCTGGATGCTAGCTGCCAACTCTTTTATATCATCCTCGAGCGGCTTGGCCTGATCTTGTCTTGGTTTTGACCTCGCGGCCAAATCGTTTATCAATTTCCAAAGATCATCCATGTTTAAGTTATTTACCGAGCCTCCTGACGCGTCATTAAGCCAATTCCACTCATATGGCATCATTCCACCGAGAAACCTTTTGAAGAAGATCTAAGTTTATGAATCCATGGTGCGGGCAGCTCGTAAAAATGGAGTTAAAGTACGCCAAGTACTCGTCCAAAGTTTTGTCCCGGGATTGCTTTATGTTGTTGATCTTCTCGCGGACTTCAAGTTCGAAGGGTGGTGGGGAAAACTCCTCATTGTTCCAAGGCTCCATTCCGTAGTAGTAAGACTTAGTGAATTGCATGATAAAACAAAAAAGAAAAAACAGAACAACTATTCCGATTCACAACTCCCCGGCAACGGCGCCAATTTTGACGGATGCACAGTCGTCGTGTGCAAACGTCAAGAATAAATTTATAAGTCCGCTACTCGTGACTTTACTACTGGGTAGCAAGTGGTAAGTAGGGGTCGAACCCAAGAGAGTCAGTGTGGATTAGTTGTTCTTTAATGAAGCTTATGCAGAAATTAAATGCGATTGGGGTTGGGTTTAAGTGTGCTTTGAGAACTGAAAGTAAATTACAATAGTTGATAATAGACTGTAAGGAAAGGATTCGGTTTAGGGGTTTCATATCATATCATCGTTCATCATTGACCCTTAATGATCCTACTAAGTGTTCAAAAGTGTATCAAGGCCATTTCAAGCGCTTGATTTGCCACACTGTCTAGCCCATTTCAAGGTCATAGAGCACTTGTTCTATTTAGACTAGCACCCCATTTCAAGGTATACTAGCCTATGTGCATCCATTTGAACAATCATTTCCGATCAATCCAAATGGTGTTTTAGAGAGGTCGAACTCCTCAGATAAGCTTTGCCATTTCAAGGATCCACTTACCCGAGTATGTTCACGAACCCCACGGAAGAGTTTTGCCATTTCAAGCATCCACTCAACCTTGGAAGTTCTGACCTAATATGTGGCACATAGAACAAGTTTTGAAACACTAAGTAGCATTAAGCATAGAGTCTAGATCAGTTTATGATATAAATACTTTCTCTACCGAATACAAGCTTTTAGCTACTTGTATTCATGTCAAGGAATACAAGCAAACTATGGCTTTGAACAAAGATACCGAAACGGAGAATAACTTTTAAAGTAAGAACAAAATATACGGAAAGTAATTTTGTATCTACAATAAGTGGAGGAGAGGAGCTCCTAAGCAAGATCCAAGCAAGGGAAAGTAGCTCCAAAATGAAGAACAAAGTGTTTATTGAAAGTGAAGAGAAGAGGGTTAAGCCCTCTATCTCTCTAAAGACTTGTGAAATTATGGGATGATTTTGCAAATGGGAGGAAGTAGTCTATTTATAGGCTAAGGGGAGTGAAGAGATGTGGAGGAGATGAGAAACACATGGCATGAATCCATGGAGGGGAGGAAAAGCCATCATAGGTGACTCACCACTCCTTTAGCCGCCCACGTGAGGAGGAGCTTCCCCTTTAGCCGCCCCCATGTGGAGGAAGGGGAGAGGAGGAGAGGAGGATGAGAGGAGGAAGCCGCCGGCTAGGTGGCATGAGGGGAGTGGTTTGTGAGTTTTGTGAGGTTTTCACAAAACTATCGGTTCATTTCCGCTCTGGACTGACTCTGGTTGCTCTTTGGTTGGACTTGTTTTGTGTGATTCCATGTCAGGTTCATGATATTTCTTCAGTCGGCATCTGGTCGTGACCTTGGAATTACTCGTAATATATTTTCAGCTTAAAAACTCCTCCTTAGCATGTATTCTCTCTAGACTCCAAAATACCCTGTAGATAAATATCGGAACTAACAAGCAAAAGTTAAATAGACAAACAGTCTAATTTGGTGGGTTTAACTGTGTTTATGATTCGTTTAATTATGGTCCATCAGGGTTTTAGGTTTTGGCAAGTGCCATGTAAGCGTTGGAGATGAGTCGTTGCTGATTCTCTACGAGTTCCTGAGAACTTTGGCAAGTTGTGGGCCACTGAAGTGTTAATGGCGATGTTTTCTAGTTCAGGGCCTTCGTAAATGCACCACGGCTGATTTCTGAAATCTGGTGCCAACAGTTCTCCCATAGTAGGTTTGCGGAAGTTGTTGTTATCCCCGTATTAGTCATCAAAGACTGGTTCGCGTCTTGGCTCTCGTCGATATTGCGGGGGTGGTGGATTTCTAACAGGTGTCATTGTACCTGTGCAAAATTAATATTTCTTTTTCCAACTAGCAAGTGGTAAGTCGGGTCGAATCCACAGAGATCGGTTGAGAATCTGTTTCACTAAGTAAAAACGTAACAATGGGGGCTTTTGAATGCAAACAATTAAATAACGCAAGTAAGCAAGAATGATCGCTAGAGCAATCGTCACACAAATCCAAGTATCAAATATTAAAGAACAGTGCAAGCTAGAACTCTCGACTATGATGCAAGACTAAATCATTAACCCAACCGTTTTGATTTCTAATGTTTTACAACTTATAGCTCCCCGCTAGGTTGCACTACAAGTTGTCCTAGGGTGTCAATCCTAGTGGTATATTACTCGTATCCTCGTTTACTATCCCCGCTAGGTTGCTAGTAAACTGTGACAATCGGAATCAACAAACTAACAGAAGCTCCCCCGCTAGGGTTCCACTCATGCTAGCATATCAAATCCATAAACATTGCAGAATAATATAACGCAAACATAAAGATAAATACAGGTCTCAAGTCAAAACATCACAATGTCGAGTTCTAGCCTACACATATGAGTTTAGCTACTCATCGCAATGGAATACATCATGAAGTTTTATGAATAAACTGAAACGAAATTACTAATACGGAAATCTTCACCGAGCTGCAGCTTTCTTCTCCAAAGTTAGGTCAAACCCTAATTCTCTAAATCTCTCGAACGTGTCTCTCGTATCTTCCCAAACCGTGTCTCTTTTCCACACTGAAAATCGAGGTCTGGTCGCCTAGGGTTTGGCTCGTCTTGTTCTCCTTTTATACTTCCCGAAATTGCCAAAATGAAATTAAGAAATTCGACTTGCCAGCTGTCCCCGCCGACGTCTCCTGTATTTGCTGTCCGCGGACATCTCTTGCATTATGGTAATTGTTCAGACGTCCGCGCCTCTAATTCTTCAGCCCTCCGCGGTTTGCACTGACGAAAACTCCAAAGTGCTTCGGACTACATTTCTTTCGGCGCCAACATCTTCAAATAGGCTCCTTTTAGCCGGTATTCCTTCCATGGTCTCCGAGTGTACCTGAGAACGAAAACTACGCACAGGTAGTGAAATAATATATAGGTAACACTAAGAGACGGGGTTTTAACATATAAAATAGTCGTACAACTACGACTCATCAAACTACCCCACACTTGAACTTGTTCGTCCCGAACAAGAACAAAGCCATAGAACGAATTACAATGTACTAGTCATGCTAATCCTTACATCACAATCTCAAATACAGCAATTAATCTTATCATGCTTAAGATTCTAACAATGCGAGTGTAGATAGATTTTTTGATACTTGTTACCTCGCGAGTTGCAATTCAAACGACCTTGGATGTTTGGGAGATAGTCCTTTATAGGTACCACGGACATTGCATTCTTTTATGAGTTCTGGTCTTTAGAATTGAGTCATCGGCTTTCTCTGACACATGATTTATTCACTGCTTTCATACCGTTGAGTCTTGAATTCTTTAACTTGTATGGACTTTGATAAACGACACATCTTTGCTAGAATCAATCAGATTTTTGATTTTTTCTCTCTTTTTTTTCTACTTGATGGTTTTCCCTTCGGCTTTTGAATTTGTTTCTTGTCCACATAATCATTTGCGCCCTTGAACCACTCCAATCATAGCCTCCGAATAACAGCATAGGAGTGCATCCCGCTCTTTTCTCATCCTCATCTTTTCTGCATGAGGCAAGGTAGGGGTTACCCACCCATTCCCAGCTACTTCGACTAGAGATGGACAGTTCGTTTTCTCTGTCCCGTCACCACTTTGAACGCATGAATAAACTTGTATACTTGGTGACGGAGCTACTCTCAGGACTAGGCTAGTGAAGCGTCAACCTCCACCGCTTTTCTCAATCATCAGAACCAAAAACTCAGAACTTCCTGCAATTTGCCGTACCTTTCTAGGACATTTCTGTCAACTCCACATCCCTGCATATCACAACTCGAAAGAACAAAGCATCAAATTTTTTTGAAATTTCGCATTTTTAGTCAAATGAGCACAATAGTCATAAAAACTGGAAATGAGATTTTGTCATATCAGAAAAGCATAGCAGTGCATCATCAGTTCATTACGAGTTCATCAAGACACATAACATGCGACATAAAAATTTAAAAAACAGACACGATGCACAACTGACTCAACAACATCCCACCCCACACTTAGATGGACACGTGTCCTCACGGAATAATTCAAGAGGTAGGACGGATGAATAAAACAGACTCAAATGAAAAAGAAAAATAAAAGACAATAAAATAAAAATAAAAACGAAAGAACTGGTACTCCCCTAATAGTCTGGTGGTGGTGATTGAGCTCTGCGATTTTAGCCTTTTAAAATGCACCGCGGACGTCGTCATGATTTGCTGCTGCGGACGTCTAAAGAATATGCAATAAATGCTAAGGCGTCCGCGCTCTAATAGTTGAGACATGCGCGAGATACACTGATGTAGAATTTTTTCCTTCGCTTAATCACCTGGAAACACCAGAAATAAAAAGAAATGCACTCGAGGCGCATTATCAGCTTCCCAATTCCACTATAACATGTGTAAAGTAAAAACACACACAGGGTTGCCTCCCGGTAAGCGCCTTTGTTTTACGTCCTTGGCTGGACATTACCTCTATGGGATCACAAGTTAGGATCCCATGGCTGCTCCAAGTCATACTTACTGCTCAGCATGCTCCTCTCCTCAGCACTTCCACAAGTTAATCGTTCCTCAGTGCTCTGCCCGATATCAGGTGGCTTTGATCTCCAGTTGTTTTCTTTAGGTGTCCACCACTTTCGCGCAGCCACCCCACACTTTAGTTTCTTTACTCGCTTTTTATCTGGTGGGCGTGTTTTCATTGTTACCTTCAGCTGCTCACTAACACCCTGAATCACACGCAACGATTCAGCAGTTGTAATATTAAAACAAGTTTTACCAGCTATCTCAGGTGGTTTTCCCGTATAAGGCTGGTGGTCATCCTCAAAGACACGAAACTCAGCCATCTTGCCACCATATTTGAGGATAATAGTGCCCTCATCGACATCAATTTTCGCCTTCGTCGCAAACAAGATCGGTCGTCCAAGAACGAGTGTTGGCGACTCCTTAGTCTGGGTGTCCTCCATCTGCAAGACATAAAAATCTGCAGGCACAATGACTTCACCAACATTCACGGTTAAATTCTCAAGCAAACCATAAGGATGAACACATGACTTGTTGCCTAACTTAATAGTTAACTTGATCGGTTTTACCGGTCCAAGTTTCAATGAACAATATAGATCATACGACATAACATTAATAGAAGCTCCCAAGTCAATCAAACAGTGGGGAATAAGCGTGTTACCAATGCCACAGGTCACCGTGAAGGCACCTGGGTCTCTAGTCCGAGTGGTCATCGCTCCTTGTTTCCCTTGCTCCAATTCTTGCACTTGTACCTCGGTTCTCGTGTCTTCATTCCCCTTCTGTTAGATTACATTATTTATAGCTTCGTGGTTCTCAATAACCTGCATGGGAAATGGCGATTGCGCAAAAGGGTTAGAATTTAAAATTTGGAAATTGCTCACTGGGAATTCCGCGCACGTCTCATGATTTTTATCCGCGGACGTCTCTTGATTTTGCAATAATTCATCAGGCGTCCGCGCTTTCATTGTGGAGACGTCCGCGGTCTGCACTGAGGTAGTATTCGAATCTTGCTCTTTTTCTTCTTTTTCTTCAACCTTCATCTCCTCTTCATCCTTTATCACGATCGCACAGACATTTTGCCTTGGATTAGGGATCGTTTGTGAAGGCAGCTTCCCTTTGTCTTCTCGTTGTTCGTAAACTACGCTGGCAATTTGAGACACTTGCCTCTTTAGCTCGTTAATGTCTCCAGCATGGTGGCCCATCTTTTGAGTGAGTTCTTTGAACATGCCTCTCACTTCATCCCTAAATTCCTTGATTGGGTTTTTCATCTCCTTATCTGATCTGTGGTGGTTTGTATGGCTGCTTTTGTGGGTACGAGGATTGCCCCGCATCATAATTGTTGTTCCTTTGCCAACCACCTTCGTTTTGCCTTGGCTGCCATTTGTTGTTGCCTTGATATCCATCATATCTCCTTGGTGGCAAATCTCCCTTGTTTATGTAGTCCACTATATTCACGTCTTCTGTTCTCTCCTGAAAAACAGCGTTATCATTATTTATCGAATTAAAAGTGGACTTGTTTACCTTACACTCCACTTGTTGATTTCTTTGTGGTTGTTGCGTCATCATCTTAGCCATCATATCCTTCAGTTCCTGCAATTCAGAATGTACATTCACGTTAGCAACTGGTGCAGGTTTATAAGTTTCTTCTAAGTACCTTGTGCTCTCGGCAACTCTCTCAATCAACTCCCATATCTCCTCTGGGTACATGTCAAGGATAGACCCTTGGGCTGAGGCATCTAGCATTCTTCTTTCCATTAGAACCATCCCATCCATAAAGTATTCAAGCAGCATCCTTTGTGGGATTCCATGATTCGGACAACTCTCTTCCAAATGCCTAAACCTCTCCAAATAGTCAAACAACGTTTCTGCACGTCCTTGTCTAAGCATAGAGAGCTCCTTCCTCGTTTGAGCCGCCTTCGAATGGGAGTAGTACCTGTCCATGAACTTCCTTTGCAATTGATCCCATGAAGTAATCGAACCTGAAGGTAAAGACATTAACCAAGATTTAGCTTGGCTTTCTAAAGAAAAAGGAAATGTCTTTAATTTAAAAATATTTTCCGGAACCGATGCTAATTTCATGGACATGCAAACTCCATGAAATTCCTTTAAGTGCCTTAGGGGGTTCTCATCGGGCATTCCTCCAAACTTGGGCAAGTGGTGTATCACCCCACTCTTTATCTCGATATCATCTGCGTCCTCATCCAGCCTAATGCACCAAGGCTCCTCATCAAAAAAGGGCGCACATACTCCTCTCATCGTGCGTCCCAAATCCCGACGCCTAGCTAACTGTCCATATTGATTTCTGATGGACCATATTTATACGAATCATAAACACAGTTAAACCCACTAAATTAGACTGTTTGTCTATTTAACGTTTGCTTGTTAGTTCCGATATTTATCTACAGAGTATTTTGGAGCCTACAGCGAATACACGCTAAGGAGGAGTTTTTACGCTGAAAATATATTACGAGTCATTCCAAGGTCACGATCAGATGCTGACTGAAGAAATCTCAAGATCCTGACGTGGAATCACTAAAAACAAATCCAACCAAGGAGCAAACAAAGTCAGTCCGGAGCGGAAATACACCGATAGTTTTGTGAAAACTTCACAAAACTCACAAAAACCTCCACCTCTGCCCTTATGACCGGCGGCTTCTTGTGAAGAGGATGAGTCATGGGTGGCAAAAGCCACCTTGCTTCCTCCATGGATGACCTCCAACCGGCGGCTTTTGCAAGCCATGGATGGCTTGCCATGTGGTGGCTCCTCCTCCACACATCTCCTCCTCCCATGGCTATAAATAGAGCCTCTCCCTTTCACTTGTAAAACATCCTCAAATTCACAAAACACTTCTCTCTCTAAAGTTTGGCACTTTGTAAGTTTGGTTTTCAATCTATAATACTCCTGTTGGTTCTTGAGTATTATAGTTAGTTCTTGAGTACTCTTGTCGGTTCTTGTAGTACTCAAGCTTTACTTTTCTCTATTCTTGAGTACTCTTGTCGGTTCTTGAAGTACTCACCCCTTTCCTTTACTTACTGTCTTTCAAAAACCGTAAGTACTTAGCTATGGTATCCACCTCTATGGATAGTCGTAGCTAAACTCTTCATTCGGTTGAAGGGGTGTACTTGTATCATAAAATGTTTTAGGCCATATTTTAGTGCCTCTTCTTTTTATTCAAAACTTGTTCTATGTGCCATATATTAGGCCAGAACTTCCAAGGTTGAGTGGATGCTTGGAATGGCAAAGCTCTTCCGTGGGAGTTCGTAAACATACTCGGATAAGTGGATGCTTGGAATGGCAAAGCTTATCTGAGGAGTTTGACCTTTCTAAAACACCATTTGGTTGGTTGGGAATGACTGGTCAAATGGATGCACACAGGCTAATATACCTTGGAATGGGGTATTAGTCTAAGTAAAACAAGTGCTCTACGACCTTGGAATGGGCTAGACAGTGTGTGCAAATCGAGTGCTTGGAATGACCTTGATACACGTTTGAATACTTAGAAGGATCACTAAAGGTCAATGATAAACAGGCTATGATACAAGGCCCCCGAAACCGAATGCTTTCCTTAAATTCAAACACCACCTGCATTTACTTTCTTAGTATAAACTGTTCTATCAACTGCTGCCGTTCCGGAAGGCTTGCCAATCACGCATCACCCGCTGTAAGTCTTCTACTTTTATTTTCAATACTTTACTTTTCTGTCATTTACTTTTCCGCACTAAAAACAAAAACCAACCAACCAATCACTTACTTTTCCGCACTAAAACCTCAATCAACCTAAAACACGCTCCCTCGCTGTGCAATTCCCTCAAAGAATAGCTTATCCCCCTAACTCCCTTGGGTTCGACCCCTACTTACCACTTGCTACCCAGTAGTAAGGTCACGAGTAGCGGAATATAAATTTGCTTTTGCACAGAGAACACCGCACCTTAACGACAGTGCGGTGGCCTCCGTCAAAACTGGCGCCGTTGCCGGGGAATTAGTTACTTAATCGGATAAGTTCTTTGAATCGATACTCGCTTCAAAACAACCATGTCTCGCGAAGGAAGCCACCATGACTACCAGGATAACGAAGAGATAAACCTGTACGATCGAAATGATGAGGTGCCACTTCCATTTGTCGACGATCCGGAACAAATCATCCGAGACAGAAGAGCTCGTGATAGGGAGGCCGCCCGAAGAAACCAAGGACCACCCGAGGACCGAAATGCAGCTGGTCAAGTGCAACCCCCTATACGTCCCCCACACCCTCAACCTCAACAAATGCCTAGGCAAGAACGTGTCTTCGACGACTACTATGGGAATAACAACTACCGCGCACCTACGATGGGAGAACTCAATGCCCCAGATTTCGCAACGCAGCCGTGGTGCATCTACGAGGGCCCTGAACTAGAATACATTACCATCGACACTTCAGTGGCCCATAGCTTGCCCAAGTTCTCAGGAGCACATGGAGAATCTGCGACAACTCACCTCCAACGCTTACACGGCATTTGCCAAAATCTAAAACCCAATCGAGTGAGTATAGACAACTTCAAGTTGAAGGCGTTCTATTTTTCCCTCATCGACGCGGCAAACGACTGGTTCCTTTCATTGCCTTCCGGTAGCATCAGAACATAGGCTCAGATGCAAAAGAAATTCCTAGACAAACGTTACCCGGCATGAAGAGCAATGCAAGTAAGGAGGCAATTACAAGACATCAAGCAAGGGCCCAATGAAACCATGTACGACTACCTGGAAAAGTTCAATCACCTGGAAAGAAGCTGATGTACCCTTGGACTGCCCGAGAAACTCATCATCGAGTACCTCATTGATGGATTAAGACCCTTAGACAAAATGCTCCTGGATGCCTCAGCTGGAGGATCCATGATGAATCTATCATTGAGCGGCATAAGGAACCTCATCGCCAACGTTGCTGAAAATGCCCGATTTAGAGAAGAGACAACTCGGCAGGAAGAATTTTCCCGAACAAGGAATGTGGCACAAGCTGAAACACCAATGAACTCCATGACTGAAGAGATGAAACAATTAAAGGAGATGATGATTCAGATCCTACGAAGACAACCAGTTCCAGTAAAGCCTTGTGAATTTTGTGGTTCTACGGACCACAAAACTGACGCATGCCCGACAATAATAGAAGAGGAACCGGCAGAAGTGAATGCGGTGGGAGGATACCAAGGATACAACAACAACAACAACGACAGAGCCGGACAAAACAGACAGTATGGTCAAACAACCAACCCGAGCTGGCGTAACAACAACTATCCTCAGAAGGAAGCACAACCAGCTGTCCCTCAACTAGCTCAGTCATTCTACCAACCCCCCCACCGACAGTATAACCAGAACGCTCCATCGGCAAGCCAATATCAGCAAAAAGGACCGAATCAGTACCAAACTAGCCCGAACAATCAGCAAGAACCAACCAAGTTGCTCGATGACACAATGAAGGAGCTCGCAGGAAGCATAAATCAATTGGGTACTTCACTACACCAATACCAGGCGAAAACTGACGGGGCAATTTCAGAATTGACTAAACAAATGTCCCAGCTTGCCACCGCAATGTCAACACTCACTAATGAACCTGGCAGACTTCCTTCACAAACCATCCAAAATCCAAAGGCAAATATTAGCATGATAAGGAGGTCAAACATAAAGGCGACACTGGGAGAAGTAGCACGATCCCCAACTTACAAACTTACCAACAAACACTTCACCCGTAGGCGTCGTCCTGAGTGGAACCAAGAGGAAGACCGACCCAATGATAGCAAAACATGGGTTACGCATGCTGACAATGGACGGTACGCATTCATCGTTTGCATAACACCACCTCCGATCATACACTCTGACATACCAGCATCTGGATGGGATGACAATAACAATCTAAAGTGGGACTCTCCAACTAATATTTATGCTTCGAAGCAAAATATTAAGGGGTCCGATTATACAAATCCTAAGCCAAGGAATGGGCAGAATGGCCCGACGATAGAAAGAGCCCTCACTTCAGATCATGAGTCGCAACCGGAAAGAGATAAAGACCCAGGGGCCTTCACAGTCACCTGCGGTATTGGTGAAACCCAGATTCATAAGTGCTTAGTCGATCTTGGGGCTGCTGTCAATGCCATGCCTTCCTCCTTATACTACTTATTAGGACTTGGTCCATTAAAACCACCCAGGTCAAATATTGAGCTAGGAGATAAATCGTGCATCCGTCCGGTTGGAGTACTGGAAGACGTAATACTCCATGTGGGAGAGCTCGTCGTTGTTGTAGACTTTTATGTGATACAAACGGGAGAGACCAGCGAAGACGACCCTCCAACAATAATATTGGGACGACCATTCCTCTACGCTACTAAAGCAAGGATCGATGTGGGCAAGGGCTCATTATTGATTAAGTTCGGCGGTAAAATTGCAAATTTCTACATTGATAATAGCCGCACGGATACAAAGAAACCACCTGACCTGCCAAAGGAGACCGAAAGAGTAACAAGACCAGCAGCTATGGTCAAAGGTCCCCCGCCTTCTCAGAAACAATGGAAAGAAAAAACACCAAAACAATGGGGTTCTAACCCAAGCAAGAAATCAGGAAGAGTCAAGGCCAAAATCAACACAGGAACGGTGGCGAAATACGACCTAAGCCACCCATGGGATCCAAACCAGTAATCCAAGAATGAGGTACTGTCGAGCCAACGACGTTAAACAAAGGCACTGGTCGGGAGGTAACCCGACACCTATCTTACTTTCTGTCTTTTATTTTTCTGTCATTTAGTTTTTACCAATAAGTCGCTCTCACCCACTTGGTGCATAGAAGAAATGACTATTCAGGAATCGGACTTGGGTGCAACATTAAGCCAGCCAGGCCTACGCCAAGAGTTCAAGGCCCCAGCCGAACTCTCTCGATTATCCAGCCTCATGCCATGTCGTTCACTCGACACTTTAAAGGGAGTTCTGTTCTTCCCTTTTCCTTAATGTCATTTCCTTCTCATAATTGTCTGGTTGCATGGCTTTTGAACTAAGTCTTGCTGAAAGGCACGCCTTCGTTCAAAAGTGTGGGGTGAGAACCACCTGTGTACATAAACATGTTTTCTTTTTTCCTTAAGATTATCTTTTTGAAAATATGAACTTAAGAATGTGAAAAAGATAGATCATAATTCATGCATTAACCTTGTGAAAATTCAACTGTTTAAAAACTTAGAATGTAACTTCTCATTTGTCCCTTTGTGCTGAGATAAACTAGGGATGTGGAGTTGACATAAACTGCCCTAGAGAGGCTTGGCAAGCACTCGAAGGATCGAATCTAACTATATGGTTTTCAAAGTCAGTGGAGGCTGCACTTCGGGTTTCAGTGAAGATTGAAGTCATCTCCGCCATGCAGTGTTTATGCAAAAAGAAAAAAGGCGAGGACGGGAATCAGACCGTCCTATCTCTAGTCACAGTAGCCGAGAAAATAGATGAGCGACCCTCATCTTGACCCGCGCGAAACGGCAAGGATGAGAGGAGTGGGGAGGTATTTCCATATGCTCGCGGGCGATGATTGGACCTCCCAAAAAGGCTTGAGAAAATGGACTAGCAAGCCACAAAAAGGCAAAAGCTCGAAGAAGCAAATCAAGAGGCCAAATGCCCAAAATTTTGAAGGTTTTAACCGAACAAAAAGTGAAGTACTCAAAGAGTCAAATCAAAGGCCAAAGGCCGATTCACTACAAAAGCTGTCCCTCGCCAAAAGAAAATCAAAGACCAAACCATTGAAACCCGAACCAAATCACGTGCTAGAGAAAGCTACAAGGAAACCATATAGTGCGAGACGGTCCCAAGAATGCAGTCCAGG
This sequence comes from Rhodiola kirilowii, assembly GCA_033675215.1. Taxonomy (NCBI): domain Eukaryota; kingdom Viridiplantae; phylum Streptophyta; class Magnoliopsida; order Saxifragales; family Crassulaceae; genus Rhodiola; species Rhodiola kirilowii. The sequence goes on from CM066201.1 coordinate 20,446,261, forward strand.
AGCCTGAAAAGGGCTATCTCCCGAAACATCCAAAATAATTTGCATCTCAGCACGAAGGTACAAGTATCAAGTTTCTTCTATTTATTTACACGGGTTAATTTGGTAATAAGTAGTAATGCATGAATTAGGATAAATCGAGTCCCACAGTCTAACTTTCATATTTTAAAAGCTTACTTAGTGTGCCGCCCTTTAATAGCATTGTTCGGGATGAACAACTAAAAGTGTGGGGTGATCTGATGGACCATAATTATACGAATCATAAACACAGTTAAACCCACTAAATTAGACTGTTTGTCTATTTAACTTTTGCTTGTTAGTTCCGATATTTATCTACAGGGTATTTTGGAGCCTAGAGAGAATACACGCTAAGGAGGAGTTTTTACGCTGAAAATATATTACGAGACATTCCAATGTCACGATCAGATGCTGACTGAAGAAATCTCAAGATCCTGACGTGGAATCACTCAAAACAAATCCAACCGAGGAGCAACCAAAGTCAGTCCGGAGCGGAAATACACCGATAGTTTTGTGAAAACTTCACAAAACTCACAAAAACCTCCACCTTTGCCCTTATGACCGGCAGCTTCTTGTGAAGAGGATGAGTGATAGAGTCGCACAACGAAGCTGATGGAATAGGGAAAACCCTAATTCGATTTTTCTTTGATTGATAATAAGCTGCTAATGAAGATTACATGATTTTACTTAAATAGGAAAATAAAACGAAACCCTAAACGAAAATTTCTAAAAAACATTAAAAATTCGAAATAAAATAGTAAACGACTCCGGAAGCCCAAAAAAGCCCATACTTCACGAGCAAAACTCGTGATTTCTGATCGTCTCGTCGTTCCGCTCAGAATAAGGTATTATGGGCGGAAAACGGACACCGGAAGCGCCAATCCTGCTAACTTGCGCCAATTTCCTCTAATCCTCAGTTATCGCTAATCTGCCTGCATCATCTCCTCCCGGGTAGAGAAGATTCGTCCTCGAATCCGCAGCCGGTTCTGTGTCTGAATCTGCGTCAACAAAGGGGATTAAGTGCTTAACATTGAACACATCCGATGTATTCACATTACTGGGGAGTCGAAGGCGATAAGCGTTGGGGTTGATTTTTTCTACAATCTCTACTGGACCGATTTTTTGCGCTGCCAACTTGTTGTATTCATGAGCTGGATAGCGGTTCTTGGTCAGCACGGCCCATACAAGATAACCCACCACAAATTCAACTGAACGCCGTTTAGCATCTGCACTGGCCTTATACTTTGCTGTATTCAACACCAGCTGATCATGGGTCCGTTGGTGGGTCTATTGAATCAGATCAATGAGGTCCTCGGCAGTCGCGTGTATGCGAGTCTTGTTAGGCAAGTTCAGTAAGTCTGATGGACCGCGGGGAATAAGGCCATACACCACCTGAAATGGACAAAAACTTGTAGTTCGGTTAACAGCATGGTTATGTGCAAACTCTGCCTGTGGAAGACGCTGATCCCATGCTTTCGGATGATCACCCACCAAACAGCGTAATAGATTTCCCAAAGAGCGGTTGACAACTTCAGTCTGCCCATCTGTCTGAGGATGATAAGCACCGCTGAATGTGAGCTGAGTATTCACCATACGCCATAAACTGCGCCAGAAGTGGCTCACAAACCGAGTATCTCGGTCGGATACTATGGATGCCGGCAGACCATGAATACGGTAGACCTCACAGAAAAACAATTGGGCCACAGCCACTGCGTCAGATGTTTTCTTGCATGGAATGAAGTGTACCATCTTCGAAAAACGATCCACAACTACAAAGATGGAATCTGCACCGCGCTGAGTGCGAGGGAGTCCAAGGACGAAGTCCATGCTTATATCAGTCCATGGCTGGGTTGGAATAGGTAAGGGCATGTAGAAACCAGCATTAGTTGAAGTCCCCTTAGCTGTCTGACAAACCGTACAACGAGCCACGAAACGTCCAACCTCTTTTCTCATGGATGGCCAGAAATAAGAAGTAGCCAGCAGATGGAAAGTGCGGTCACGACCCACATGACCTTAACAATGAAGATCCTGAATCAGCTGAAGTCGAAGGCTACAATCCGGGATGCAAAGTTGGACTCCACGAAACAAAAATCCATCCTCTAAGACAAAGTCAGATGTCTCGCCCTGTTGTAATGACACAAGGACTCGCGAGAAATATGGGTCAGTAACGTAGAGGTCCACAAAAGAGTCAAAACCAGGTACCTCAAGTCGAAGTTCGGACAGTAGGTTGTGTCGCCGACTCAGGGCATCAGCTACCCTGTTAGTAATACCTGCTTGGTGCTTGATAACAAAAGTGAATTGCTGCAAGTAGGAAATCCAGGAGGCGTGTCGGTGAGAGACCTTATCTTGGCTGCCAAGATACTTCAGTGCGTCATGATCAGTAAAAAGCACGAACTCACGCTGAAATAGATAATGTCTCCAGTGCTTGATTGCTTGTACCACAGCATAGAACTCCACGTCATATGTGCTGAACCGAAGCTTAGCACCCGATAGTTTTTCACTGAAGTAAGCAATTGGACGTCCATTCTGACTTAAGACCGCGCCAATACCTGTCTTCGATGCATCACTATGCAGCTCAAAAGGGAGGGAAAAGTCAGGGAGTACCAAAATCAGGGCTGAAGTAAGGCGTCTCTTAATCTCCGCAAATGCCTCATCTGCCTCAGGAGTCCAAAGAAATTTCGTGCCTTTCATGCAATCAGTGATTGGTGCCATCACACCGCTGAAATGAGTGATAAAACGTCTGTAGAAGGAGGCCAGGCCATGAAAACTACGGACTGCATTAATTGATGTCGGTTGGGGCCACTGTTTAATAGCTGCAATCTTGGTTGGATCTGCGCAAAGGCCAACATTGGAAACCACATAACCCAAAAACTGAACAGAATCAGTTAAAAATGAGCATTTAGCAGAAGCAGCATAAAACTTATCACGTCTAAGAACCACTAGGACCTCCCGTAAGTGACGAATGTGATCATCAGCAGATGAACTATAAATCAGAATGTCATCAAAGTACACAACAACAAACCGTCCGATGAAAGGTCGTAAAGCTTGGTTCATAATCCGCATGAAGGTACTGGGTGCATTGGACAGGCCGAACGGCATTACTAACCACTCGAACAAACCCTCTCGCATTTTGAACGTAGTTTTCCATTCATCCCCTGGTCTAATGCAAATCTGGTGATATCCACTCTTCAAATCCAACTTGCTAAACACACAAGCACCACTCAACTGATCAAGTAAATAATCCAAACGTGGAATGGGAAATCGATACCTGACCGTGATTTTGTTGATAGCACGACTGTCAACACACATGCGCCACGTACCATCCTTCTTCGGAGTTAATAAGGCAGGCACAGCACAAGGGCTCAGACTTTCCCGAACATGACCCTTAAAGAGAAGATCCTCCACTTGACGTCGCAACTCTTCATGTTCTTTGGGACTCATACGATAGTGTGGACGATTAGGCAATGCAGCGCTTGGTACTAAGTCAATCTGGTGCTGAATGTCACGGAGTGGGGGAAGCTCAGTCGGTAATGAATCAGGAAACACATCCGCAAATTTCGTCAAAAGGGCTTGGATACTGGGGTGTATCACCACACCATGGCTAGAATCCTGCAATGCACAGCAAAACAAGACAAAAACTACTCCAGAATCTTGCATTGCCTCTTGGAATGGTACTCGGGACAACAGAGTAGTCACAGGCGGACTCCGACTAGTGGGGACAGCACGCGGTTGGGTTGGTACAAGTAAGATCTTCTTACCCCGAAAGAGAAATGAATAGGTGTTAGCTCGACCATCATGTAACACCGAACGATCAAACTGCCAAGGACGGCCCAACAGAATGTGACACGCGTCCATAGGAACTACATCACAGTAAATTTCATCCGTGTAAGTTGCACCAATCGCAAGGGACACCAAGACCCGTTTAGAGACAGTGACATCAGTATTCTTGCTTAGCCACGCCAGCTTGTAAGGCTTGGGATGAGGTTCACTTGGAAGGGCCAACTTAGTCACCGCCGTCTCAGAAATCACATTCTCACAGCTGCCCGCATCAATGATGAATGTGCACACTTTTCCCCCGATTGTACACGAGGACTGAAAGACATTAGTACGCAACCACTCAGAATGGTCAGGGGCACGAGGACTCAGAAACGTGCGTCGCACCATCAACACAGGGTCAACATCCCCTGAAACAACTTCTTCCTCCAATCCATCATCACCATAGTCATCAAAGATAGGTTCGCCTTCCAAATCAGGTATATCATCGGGACCATCATGCGCTAAAAGGCCGCGAGAACTCGATCCCTTGGGACACGCAGACTGTCTATGTCCCGTCTCTCCACAACCGAAACAATGAAAAGTTCCCCCAGGTTGAGGCTGTGTTGGCTTAGCAGCAGGAGGCCGCGCTACTGGGTTTGTTGAACCACGGTTAGTCGGGGCTGGAGTTGTGGTGCTATTACTCGGAGTCTGGCGAAAGCCACTTGGTCCACGCCTCAGTATCTGCTTCTCAGCTTGCAAAGCACGCTGATGTGCCTCGGACACAGTTGCTGGATCAAACATGTTAAGGACATCCTGCAATTGAAGCTTTAACCCACCAATATAACGAGAGACTAACTGCATAGGGGTCTCACGCACATCTGTACGAGCCAATAATTGATAAAAATCACCACTATATTCCTCCACTGAACGATTACCTTGCCTCAAATTTTGAAACCTTTGATACAACTCCCGTTCAAAATTGTATGGTAAAAACGCCCCTTTTATATGTTTCACAAACTTCTGCCAAGTCAAAATTTTACCCTTACCTTAACGGACACGAGATTTCTTCAATTGTTGCCACCAAGCTTGCGCCCTACCACGCAAGTGGAAACTGACCAACGCCACACGTCGATCCTCAGGAACCTCCTTGAAGTCAAAGACTTCCTCCACCTGGGACAGCCAATCACGAACTCCTCAGCCCGAAGGCCACCATCAAAGTCTGGAATGTCAACTTTAAACCCAATCTCCCACCGTCGGTCACGCTGATTTTCCACTCCTTCATCCGCGAACGGATTGTGGTCAGATGCCACCTCACCATCAGAACGATTGGTCTCAAACTCCTCCAAACGTGACGTCAAGTGTTCAACTTGTCGCCGTAAATCAGCGTTCTCACGGTCTCTAAAATCAGCGATATCACGAGCGGCGGCACCTCCTCTTGGTCTACCTCGAGCCATCGCAGGATCACCGTAATCTGATACCAATATGATAGAGTCGCACAACGAAGCTGATGGAATAGGGAAAACCCTAATTCGATTTTTCTTTGATTGATAATAAGCTGCTAATGAAGATTACATGAGTTTACTTAAATAGGAAAATAAAACGAAACCCTAAACAAAAATTACTAAAAACCAAAAATTTCTAAAAAACATTAAAAATTTGAAATAAAATAGTAAACGACTCCGGAAGCCCAAGAAAGCCAATACTTCACGAGCCAAGCTCGTGATTTCTGATCGTCTCGTCGTTCCGCTCAAAATAAGGTATTATGGGCGGAAAACGGACACCGGAAGCGCCAATCCTGCTAACTAGCACCAATTTCATCTAATCCTCAGTTATCGCTAATCTGCCTGCATCAATGAGTCATGGGTGGCAAAAGCCACCTTGCTTCCTCCATAGATGACCTCCAACCGGCGGCTTTTGCAAGCCATGGATGGCTTGCCATGTGGTGGCTCCTCCTCCACACATCTCCTCCTCCCATGGCTATAAATAGAGCCTCTCCCCTTTACTTGTAAAACATCCTCAAATTCACAAAACACTTCTCTCTCTAAAGTTTGGCACTTTGTAAGTTTGGTTTTCAATCTATAATACTCCTATTGGTTCTTGTGTATTATAGTTAGTTCTTGAGTACTCTTGTCGGTTCTTGTAGTACTCAAGCTTTACTTTTCTCTATTCTTGAGTACTCTTGTCGGTTCTTGAAATACTCACCCCTTTCCTTTACTTACTGTCTTTCAAAAACCGTAAGTACTTAGCTATGGTATCCACCTCTATGGATATTCGTAGCTAAACTCTTCATTCGGTTGAAGGGGTGTACTTGTATCATAAAATGTTTTAGGCCATATTTTAGTGCCTCTTCTTTTTATTCAAAACTTGTTCTATGTGCCATATATTAGGCCAGAACTTCCAAGGCAGAGTGGATGCTTGGAATGGCAAAGCTCTTCCGTGGGAGTTCGTAAACATACTCGGATAAGTGGATGCTTGGAATGGCAAAGCTTATCTGAGGAGTTTGACCTTTCTAAAACACCATTTGGTTGGTCGGGAATGACTGGTCAAATGGATGCACACAGGCTAATATACCTTGGAATGGGGTATTAGTCTAAGTAGAACAAGTGCTCTACGACCTTGGAATGGGCTAGACAGTGTGTGCAAATCGAGTGCTGGGAATGGCCTTGATACACGTTTGAATACTTAGAAGGATCACTAAAGGTCAATGATAAACAGGCTATGATACAAGGCCCCCGAAACCGAATGCTTTCCTTAAATTCAAACACCACCTGCATTTACTTTCTTAGTATAAACTGTTCTATCAACTGCTGACGTTCCGGAAGGCTTGCCAATCACGCATCACCCGCTGTAAGTCTTCTACTTTTATTTTCAGTACTTTACTTTTCTGTCATTTACTTTTCCGCACTAAAAACCAAAACCAACCAACCAATCGCTTACTTTTCCGCACTAAAACCTCAATCAACCTAAAACACGCTCCCTCGCTGTACAATTCCCTCAAAGAATAGCTTATCCCCCTAATTCCCTTGGGTTCGACCCCTACTTACCACTTGCTACCCAGTAGTAAGGTCACGAGTAGCGGAATATAAATTTGCTTTTGCACAGAGAACACCGCACCTTAACGACAGTGCGGTGGGCTCCGTCGATTTCCTCCACCGAGGTATTGTCGATCCAGCACGTCCTCGTAATCATCGTGTCTAGCTGCACGATGTCTAGCAAACTCATTCACAAATTGCTGATTCCTGGGGGTGGTAATCTTTGATTAACAGCGGGCAGTCCTTGCCTCTGTTCCTGCATGTTATCTCCTAGTACACTTCCTCGCTCTTCACCATCACGTTCAACACTTCTCTGTGACATGGTTACTTAAACAGAAAAATAATCAAGTGACAAAAAATAAAAAAGACAGTAAAATAAAGCTAAAAGAAATAAAAACTTAGTGAGATTCTTCGTTACCAATCCCCGGCAACGGCGCCATTTTGACAGGTGTCGTTGTACCTGTGCAAAATTAATATTTCTTTTTCCGACTAGCAAGTGGTAAGTCGGGTCGAATCCACAGAGATCGGTTGAGAATCTGTTTCATTAAGTAAAAACGTAACAATGGGGGGGTTTTGAATGCAAACAATTAAATAACGCAAGTAAGCAAGAATGATCGCTAGAGCAATCGTCACACAAATCCAAGTATCAAATATTAAAGAACAGTGCAAGCTAGAACTCTCGACTATGATGCAAGACTAAATCATTAACCCAACCGTTTTGATTTCTAATGTTTTACAACTTATAGCTCCCTGCTAGGTTGCACTACAAGTTGTCCTAGGGTGTCAATCCTAGTGGTATATTACTCGTATCCTAGTTTACTATCCCCGCTAGGTTGCTAGTAAATTGTGACAATCGGAATCAACAAACTAACAGAAGCTCCCCCGCTAGGGTTCCACTCATGCTAGCATATCAAATCCATAAACATTGCAGAATAATATAACGCAAACATAAAGATAAATACAGGTCTCAAGTCAAAACATCACAATGTCGAGTTCTAGCCTACACATATGAGTTTAGCTACTCATCGCAATGGAATACATCATGAAGTTTTATGAATAAACTAAAACGAAATTACTAATACGGAAATCTTCACCGAGCTACAGCTTTCTTCTCCAAAGTTAGGTCAAACCCTAATTCTCTAAATCTCTCGAACGTGTCTCTCGTATCTTCCCAAACCGTGTCTCTTTTCCACACTGAAAATCGAGGTCTGGTTGCCTAGAGTTTGGCTCGTCTTGTTCTCCTTTTATACTTCCCGAAATTGCCAAAACGAAATTAAGAAATTCGACTTGCCAGCTGTCCCCGCGGACGTCTCCTGTATTTGCTGTCCGCGGACGTCTCTTGCATTATGGTAATTGTTCAGACGTCCGCGCCTCTAATTCTTCAGCCCTCCGTGGTTTGCACTGACGAAAACTCCAAAGTGCTTCGGACTTCATTTCTTTCCGCGCCAACATCTTCAAATAGGCTCCTTTTAGCCGGTATTCCTTCCATGGTCTCCGAGTGTACCTGAGAACGAAAACTACACACGGGTAGTGAAATAATAAACAGGTACCACTAAGAGACGGGGTTTTAACATATAAATAGTCGTACAACTACGACTCATCAATGTCTAGGAGGTTGTTGTGCTGGGCCAGCTTCATTTCGGCCTTCGGGTGGTCCTTGGTTTCTTAGGATGGCATTCCTATCACGAGCTCTTTGGTTTCGGAAGAGTTGCTCTGGATCGTCGAGAATTGGAAATTGAGGTGGTGCCTCATTATTTCGATTGAACAGATTGACCTCGTCGTTATCCTGATAGTCATGGGTGCTTCCTTCGTGAGACATGGTGGTACAGAAGCGAGTTCGAAAGAAAGAGAAAAGAAAAAGAAAAGAACAGCTAATCGAAGGCTAACTCCCCGGCAACGGCGCCAATTTTGACGGAGCCCACCGCACTTTCGTTAAGGTGCGATGTTCTCTGTGCAAAAATAAATTTATATCTCCGATACTCGCGACTTAACTATTTTTTGGTAGTAAGTGGTAAGTACGGGTCGAACCCAAGGGAATTAGGTGAATAGTTGTTCTTTCGAAAAGGGGGGGATTGAATAAAGCAGTTGGGGGGTTGTTTTTGGTTTTTGGTACTGAAAGGTAAAGTAACAATCGATATTACAATTAAAGGAAAGTATTTGGGTTTTAGGGGCCTTGTATCATAGTTCGTTTATCATTGACCTCTACTGATCATACCGAGTGTTCAAAAGTGAATCAAGGCTATTCCTAGCACATGACTTGCCACACTGTCTAGTCTTTTGCAAGACAAAGAACTCTTGTTCTAGTATGTGCATCCATTTGATCATCATTCCTGATAAACCAAATGGTGTTTAAAAGAGGTTGACTTCCACAGATAAGTTGTGCTCTTCCGAGCCTCCACTTATCCACGGAAGATCACAAACCCATGGCAAAGCTTTGCTCTTCCGAGCATCCACTCAACCAATGGAATTCTGACCTAATATAAGGCACCTAGAACAAGTTGAACACAAAGAGGCACTAAGAGAAGGGTCTAAAATATTTTATGATACAAGCACTCCCCTTCAACCGAATGAAGGGTTTAGCTACGAATATCCATGGAATAGGACATCATAGCTAAGTGCGTTGAAAAGTAAAGGTTTTTGAAAGACGGTAAAGTAAAGTTTTCGAAAGTAAAGACAGGAAAGTAAAGTACTTTGAAAGACAGTAAAGTGAAGAAGAGAGTACTTACAAAAACCGTTGAAAGTGCTAAAGATGAAGCTTTGATTCCAAAGTAAAGTGATTACAAGATTGTGCCCACATAAGCTAGAGAGATAAGTCACTTGAGGACTTGTGATGTTGGAATGAGGATGGGATGATTTACAAAGAGGAGGGCATCTCTATTTATAGGCTAAGGGCAAGGGATGGATGTGGATGAGAGGCCACCACATGTCACAAAATGGGAGGAAGAGCTCAAAAGCCATCGGGGTGAGTCACCCCTCCAAAAGCCGCCGGCCACATGGAGGAAGGGGAGAGGTGGAGTGGCTTAGCCACCGGCTAGGTGGAGGAGAGAAGAGAGTTTGTGAGTTTTGTGAGCTCTTCCCAAAAGCCATCGGCTCCCTTTCAGCTCTGGACTGATTCTGGTTGCCCTTTGGTTGGACTTGTTTTGAGTGATTCCTTGTCAGGTTCATGAAAGTTGTACAGTCGGAATCTGGTCGTGTCCTGGAGTGACTTGTAATTCATATTCAGCTTTAAAACTCCTCCTTAGCCTGTATTCTCTCTAGACTTCAAAATACCATGTAGATAAATATCGGAACTAACAAGCAAAAGTTAAATAGACAAAGCGTCTAATTTGGTGGGTTTAATTGTGTTTATGATTCATACAATTATGGTCCATCAGTGTCAAACGTGGCATGCGCTTCAGATTTGGAGAGATGTACCAGATGCTTGCGGATCCGATCAAGATGTCTTGCTAAGAGTTCCGGAGATCAATGTATATGTAATAGATGATAAAAACTCATATGCATTGTAATGTTCCTAGTTATTGTATCCATCCACTATAAAAAAACATTAAAACAAAATCAGATTACTGCAAGAGAAGATTGGTTCAAGTTGGTGACTTCTAAGCTACACTCTCATCATAATTGGAGATTGGTGCTCATGAGGCGCGACTCGCGAGGTAAATGGAGGCTCGAACAGTCGGACACCATTGCATGTACATGTAGTATAGATAGATGGTATCGGTCCAGATTAAACGTTCTACCTGTAATTGATTCTCTTATCTAGCAGTCTTCAGTCCTCGATTATAGCATGTCAGGCTTCTTTATCAAAATAATCTTAGTGATCATCTCCTTCAGACAAGAAAATTGAAAACGGCATATTCTATTATTTTCGGGGGAAAAATCAGGTGCAACCCCGATTTTTTGTGTAAACTATAAAATTCGTTAAAATTAATTTATAATTCGTTGCCGATAAATCAACTATAGGACGAGAAATTTAATTTCATCCATTAGAATAACCAAATCAAATGACTGGCACTAGTTTGTATTTTTTATAAATAAATAATAATAATAAGGGAAAAGTACAGGATGGTGCCTTGAATTATTCATGTTTTCCAATTGACGGTCCGAACTATTGAATTTTCCAATCAGGGGCAAATTCAAAAAATATAACGATTTTACTAATTAAACTTAACGGTGTTAAATCAAAACTAACTCTGTTAACCCTATTATATTATTATTTTTCTATATTCTGTTTTTGTTTCTCAAAATCGCGACGAACCCTAGTCGTCGTTCGTCGGAAAACCGAAGACCATGGCATCGTGATGGAGACCCCGGCTCGATTCTCAGATTTCAAAATGCAGACGAAATCGAATCGATTGATTTCCGATTGGCTTTAGGTATTGCTCGGTATGCTTTTCAATTTATGTGCGAATGGGAGGGTGTATGGCCATTGGAATAATGAGACAAGTTCTTGTATAACACCTCAAATCTGCTTAGCATAACTTGCAGACATTTAGAACTGATTCTGCAGTGTCTATGTACAAATCCAAATTTTGTTTGCTCGCTTTTCCATAAATGTGTGTTTATAAGATAATGGTAAATGGATACAATCACTATAGTACACCTTGTATACAAATCTGGCAGCGAGCTATTGATATGTCTAGCAAATATGGATCTAAAGAGAGTTAAATGCAATTAGTCTGATTTGAAATTGTGCGTTCCGTGTGCATCTGATGGACCATAATTATACGAATCAAAAATACAGTAAAACCCACCAAATTAGACTGTTGGACTATTTAACTTCTGCTTGTTAGTCCTGATTTATTTCTACAGGGTATTTTGGCGCTTAGAGAGAAAACACGCTAAGGAGAGGATTTTACGCTGAAAAGATATTACGAGCCAGTCCAAGGTCACGATCAGACGCTGAATGAAGAATCTCAAGATCCTGACGTAGGAATTACTCAAATCAAATCCAACCGAGGAACAATCAAAGTCAGACGGAGTGAAATTGGACTGATAGTTTTGTGAAAAGACTGCACAAAACTGTCAAAACACACCCATGGACCAAGGTGACCGGCCACCTTGCTTGGAGGTGGCTGATGGACGCATAGTCGTTATGTGCAAACGTCAAAAATAATATTTATAAAAGTCCGCTACTCGCGACTTTACTACTGGGTAGCAAGTGGTAAGTAGGGGTCGAACCCAAGAGAATCAGTGGAATAGATGTTCTTTGAGGGGGTTGTCCAGCGAAAGAGCGTGTTTTAAGTCGGTTGGTTGGTTTTAAAGCTACCAGCTAAGTGATTGATTGATTGATTGGATGGTTGGTTGGTTTTAATACTGGAAAGTAAATTGCAGTTTATAATTAAAGAGAAATGTTCGGTTTCAGGGGTCTTGCATTATATCCCGTTTATCATTGACTTTTAGTGAATCGTCTAAGTATTCAAACGGTGTATCAAGGCCATTCCAAGCACTCGATTTGCGTACACTGTCTAGCCTATTCCTAGGACATATAGCACTTATTCTACTTAGACTAATACTCCATTCTCGGTTATATTAGCCTACATGCATCCATTTAATCCCTTTGGCCCAGTTTTCAAATGGTTTTTAAGATAGTCGACCTCTTCAGATAAGTTTATTCATTTAATCCCTTTGGCCCAGTTTTTAAATGGTCCACTTACCCGAGTGTGATCACGAATATCTAAGGAAGAGTTTACGAATTTGGACCCCTATGGTCACATTCCCAAATGGTTTACTTTACCTTAGACATTCTAACTTTTATATATGGCACATAGAATAAGTGTTGAATACTAATTCGAGACACTAAGTTAATAGTCTAAAACATTTTATAATACAAGTGCGCCCCTTCTACCGAACTATTAGTTTAGCTACTATTCATCGCGCTAAACATTATAACTAAGGAAATAAAACAGTTGAATAAATACTAAGAATTACTTACAACCGTTGAAGCGCCAAGGGAGCTATCCTTTATTTCCAAAGCCAAACTTACAATTACAAACTTTAGAGAGAGAAGTGTTTTTTTTTACAAGTGAGGGATGATTTGAATGAGGGGAGGAGCTCCTCCTTTTATAGCCAAAATGGGAGGAGATGGGTGGTGGAGATGGATGCACATGTCTTTTGATCCAAGGGAGGAGAAGAGGAGGAAGGAGGAGGAGACATGTGGAGGAGCAAAAAGCCGCCGGTCACCATGGGTGGAGGAGCCGCCGGTTGCCGGTGGTGGAAGGAGGAGGAGGGGTGGCTTTGGCCACCTCTTGCCCAAGTGGTCGGTCATCTTGCCCTAATGTGAGTTTTGTACAGTTTTGTGCAGTCTTTTCACAAAACTGTCAATGTGTTTTCTTCCCCGGACTGTCTTAATTCCTCTCCTGATTCTTCTGATTAATTTGTTATGAGTGATTCAACGTCAGGATCCTTGATATTTCTTCAGTCGGCATATGATCTTGACCTTGGATTGACTCGTAACATCTTTTCTGCTCTAAAAGCTCCTCTTTAGTATGTATTCTCTCTAAGCTCTGAATTACCCTGCAAAAATATATCTGAACTAACAAGCAAAAGTTAAATAGACAAAATGTCTAAATAAGGGGTTTATACTGTGTTTATGATTCGTATAACTTTGGTCCATCAGATTACCCCCCACTTTTAGTTGTTCGTCCCGAACAATGCTATTAAAGGGCTGTACTATAAGTTGGCTTTGAAATATGAAAATTAGACTGTGGTACTCGATCTATCCTAATTCATGCATTGCTTACTTATTACCAAATTAAACTGCGTAAATAAATAGAAGAAACTTAATACTTGTACCTCCGTGCTGAGATGCAAATTATATTGGATGTCTCGGGAGATAGCCCTTTTTAGGCTTCTGGACTGGAATCTTGGGATCGTCTCGCACTATATGGTTTTCTTGTAGCTTTCTCTAGCACATGATTCGATTCGGGTTTCAGTGAGTTGAGCCTTTTTGATTTTCTTCTTTGGCGAGGGACTGCTTTTTTGTTGTAGTGAATCGGCCTTTGGCCTTTGATTTGACTTTTTGAGTGCTTCACTTTTGCTCGGTTAAAACCTTCACAATTTTGGGCCTTTGGCCTCTTTTGATTTTCTTCTTTGAGTTTTTCGCCTTTTTGTGACTGCTAGTCCATTTTCTCAAGCCTTTTTGGGAGGTCCAATCATCGCCCGCAAGCCTATGGAAATACCTCCCCGCTCCTCTCGTCTTTGTCGTTTTGCGCGGGTCAAGATGAGGGTCGCTCATCTATTTTCTCGGCTATTTTGACTAGAGAGAGGACGGTCTGATTCCCGTCCTCGCCTTTGCATAGATGCTTCTTGGTGGAGTTGACTTCAATTATTCACTGAAAACCCGAAGTGCAGCCTCCACTGACTTCGAAAACCATATAGTTTGATCTGATCCTTTGATTGCTTGCCAAGCCTCTCTAGGGAAGTTTATATCAACTCCACATCCCTAGTTATCTCAGCACAAAGGACAAATGGAAAGTTACATTCTAAGTTTTTAAACAGTTGAATTTTCACAAGGTTAATGCATGAATTATGATTTATCTTTTTCACATTCTTAAGTTCATATTTTCAAAAAGATACTATTACTAAACAAGAAAAAACAGCTGCATGTTATTTATGTACATAGGTTGTTCTCACCCCCCACTTTTGAACGAAGGCGTGCCTTAGTTCAAAAGTCATGCAAGCTTAAAACTAAATACTGAATTTAAATGACAGAAATTAAAGTGCGGAAAAGTAAGATAGTGTCGGGTTACCTCCCGACCAGTGCACTTGTTTAACGTCGTTGGCTCGACAGTACCTCGTTGTGGATTACTGGTTTGAGTCCCATGGGTGGCTGAGGTCGTACTTTGCCACCGTTCCAGTGTTGCTTCTTCCTGACTTCTTGCCGGATGTTGTGTTCTGGTCAGGACTCCTTTGTTTCGGGATTTTTTCCTTCCAATACCCCGAAGGGGGCGAGGGACCTTTCACTACTAGCCTTTTGAAGTTTTTGTATTTGGGACTGCCTAGTCCAGTTGCGGCATAGCAATGCTCCATCAAGGGGTCATTCTGCAGAGGTGCTTTTCCAATTCTCCTTTGAGCTTCTTCATTGATCGCACAGTTTGCTGCGACTTGCTCATTGATTAAGGGGAAAAGTCGGGAAGGCCTCATGAGGCTTAGTTCTGCCTCGTTATGTTGGTTCGTGAGGAACTGATCGTAGATAGTTTCAGCTGCCTGGGTAATGATAGTCGGGTATGGCATGGGCAGCTCGTCAGTGGTGTTCAGGACTCCTACTTCGTTGCTTCCGGTGCTTTCCATGTCTGATTCCTTAGACGGTTCAGGAATCTCTTCTGACGGTTCGGTGGTTTCTTCTTCGTTATCCTGGTAGTCATGGTGACTTTCTTCGCGAGACATGGTTGTTTTGAAGTACGTAACGATTCAAAGAACTTTATCCGATGGCTGATTCCCCGGCAACGGCGCCAATTTTTTGATGGACGCACAGTCGTTATGTGCAAACGTCAAAAATAATATTTATAAAAGTTCGCTACTCGCGACTTTACTACTGGGTAGCAAGTGGTAAGTAGGGGTCGAACCCAAGACAATCAGTGGAATAGATGTTCTTTGAGGGGGTTGTCCAGCGAAAGAGCGTGTTTTAAGTCGGTTGGTTGGTTTTAAAGCTACCAGCTAAGTGATTGATTGATTGATTGGATGGTTGGTTGGTTTTAATACTGGAAAGTAAATTGCAGTTTATAATTAAAGAGAAATGTTCGGTTTCAGGGGTCTTGCATTATATCCTGTTTATCATTGACTTTTAGTGAATCGTCTAAGTATTCAAACGGTGTATCAAGGCCATTCCAAGTACTCGATTTGCGTACACTGTCTAGCCTATTCCTAGGACATATAGCACTTATTCTACTTAGACTAATACTCCATTCCCGGTTATATTAGCCTACATGCATCCATTTAATCCCTTTGGCCCAGTTTTCAAATGGTTTTTAAGATAGTCGACCTCTTCAGATAAGTTATTCATTTAATCCCTTTGGCCCAGTATTTAAATGGTCCACTTACCCGAGTGTGATCACGAATATCTAAGGAAGAGTTTACGAATTTGGACCCCTATGGTCACATTCCCAAATGGTTTACTTTACCTTAGACATTCTAACTTTTATATATGGCACATAGAATAAGTGTTGAATACTAATTCGAGACACTAAGTTAATAGTCTAAAATATTTAATAATACAAGTGCGCCCCTTCTACCGAACTATTAGTTTAGCTACTATTTATCGCGCTAAACATTATAACTAAGGAAATAAAACAGTTGAATAAATACTAAGAATTACTTACAACCGTTGAAGCGCCAAGGGAGCTATCCTTTATTTCCAAAGCCAAACTTACAATTACAAACTTTAGAGAGAAAAGTGTTTTTTTACAAGTGAGGGATGATTTGAATGAGGGGAGGAGCTCCTCCTTTTATAGCCAAAATGGGAGGAGATGGGTGGTGGAGATGGATGCACATGTCTTTTGATCCAAGGGAGGAGAAGAGGAGGAAGGAGGAGGAGACATGTGGAGGAGCAAAAAGCCGCCGGTCACCATGGGTGGAGGAGTCGCCGGTTGCCGGTGGTGGAAGGAGGAGGAGGGGTTGCTTTGGCCACCTCTTGCCCAAGTGGTCGGTCATCTTGCCCTAATGTGAGTGTTGTACAGTTTTGTGCAGTCTTTTCACAAAACTGTCAATGTGTTTTCTTCCCCGGACTGTCTTAATTCCTCTCCTGATTCTTCTGATTAATTTGTTATGAGTGATTCAACGTCAGGATCCTTGATATTTCTTCAGTCGGCATATGATCTTGACCTTGGATTGACTCGTAACATCTTTTCTGCTCTAAAAGCTCCTCTTTAGTATATATTCTCTCTAAGCTCTGAATTACCCTGCAAAAATATATCTGAACTAACAAGCAAAAGTTAAATAGACAAAATGTCTAAATAAGGGGGTTATACTGTGTTTATGATTCGTATAACTTTGGTCCATCAGTGGCCAAGGGAGGAAGCCTCCCCCCATGTTGACCGGCCACCGGCGGCTCCTCCACCCAAGGCAACCGGCGGCTTTTCACACCCTCCCATGTGTCACCTCCTCCTTCCTCCTCCCTTCTCCTCCCTTGGATCAAAAACACATGCCACCCATCTCCACCACCCATCTCCTCCCCTTGTGGCTATAAAAGGAGGCTTCTCCTCCTCATTTCAATCATCCACAAATCCAAAAATCAACATTTCACTTCTCTCTCTAAGTTTTGTTACTTTGTAAGTTTGGTTTTTTGAAATAATACTCCTGTTGGTTCTTGAGTAATATACTGATTGGAAATAATACTCCTGTTTGTTCTTGAGTATTATACTTTAGAGAATACTCCTGTTGGTTCTTAAGTATTCAGTAGGAAATTGGGAATACTCCTGTTGGTTCTTGAGTATTCCACCCCTTTCCCTCTTACTATTTTCAAAAACCCCCGAGTATTTAGTTATGATGTCCTTTTCCATGGATATTCGTAGCTAAACTCCTCATTCGGTCGAAGGTATTTTCTTGTATTATATAATGTTTTAATTTCTTTTAGTTTCATTTCTTTGTATTCAAAACTTGTTCTATGTGCCATATATATTCAGAGTTTCCAAGGTTGAGTGGAAGCTGTAACAAGCAAAGCTCTTCCGTGGGAATTCGTGATCATACTCGGTAAGTGGAAGCTGTAACAAGCAAAACTTATCGAGGAGTTCGACTTATCTAAAACACCACTTGGTCGATCGTAACTGAGAGATCAGGTGGATGCACAAAAGGCTAAGATACTTCGAAAGGAGGAATTAGTCTGAAGTAGAACAAGTGTTGCTTTAAACGATGTTGCAAGTCTTGCGCTGCGAAAGGGCCTCAATTCATCTTTGAATACTTAGAAAGGTTACTAACGGTTATTAATAAACATGTTATAATACAAGGTACCTGAAACCGAATACTTTTCCTTGAATTACAAAAAACCCCCCTGTATTTACTTTATAAACTGCTCGATCAACTATAACCATCAACCGCTCATCTACCGGAGGAATCGCAATCACGCATCACCCACTGTAAGTCTTCTTCCCTTAACTCTTTTACTTTTAGTATTTTAATTTCTGTATTTATTTTCTGTATCTACTTTTCCGCATAAAAAACCAAAAACAGTAGCTTAGTAATTAGCAGTAAGTCCGCAATCGACCTAAAAACACTCACCATATGATCCCCTAAAGAACAGTTATCCCTCTAATTCCCTTGGGTTCGACCCCTACTTACCACTTACTACCTAGTAGTGTAGTCGCGAGTAGCGGAAAATATAAATTTATTTGTACATAGAACATTGCACCTTAACGACAGTGCAGTGGGCTCCGTCAAATTGGCGCCGTTGCCGGGGAATTAGCCATCGGATAAGTTCTTTAAATCAATACGCGCTCGAAACAACCATGTCTCACGAAGGAAGCCACCATGACTACCAAGATGATGACGAGATGAACCTGTACGATCGAAACAATGAGCTGCCACTTCCATTTATGGATGATCCGGAGCAACTCATCCGAAGCAGACGAGCTCGTGATAGGGAAGCCATCAGAAGAAACCAAGAACCACCCGAGGACCGGAATGCAGCTGGTCCAGTACGACAACCCCCTAGATATCCACCACCCCCGCAACCTAGACAAGTGCCGAGACGAGAACCCGCTTTCGATGACTACTACAGAGATAACAACAACTACCGCGAACCTACATTGGGAGAGCTCTCGGCACCAGATTTCAGAGTTCAGCCGTGGTGTATCTATGAAGGCCCGGAGCTAGAAAACATCGTCATCAACACTTCAGTGGCCCACAACTTGCCAAAATTCTCAGGAACTCGTGGAGAATCAGCAATGACTCATCTCCAGCGCTTACATGGTATTTGCCAGAACCTAAAACCGAATGGCGTGAACGTAGACGACTTCAAGTTAAAAGCGTTCTACTTTTCCCTCATTGACGCGGCAAACGACTGGTTCCTTTCATTGCCTTCCGGAAGCATCAGAACATGGGCTCAGATGCAGAAAAAGTTCTTAGACAAATATTACCCAGCAGGAAGAGCGATGCAAATAAGGAGGCAACTGCAAGACATCAGGCAGGGACCCAACGAAACCATGTACGATTACCTGGAAAAATTCAACCGCCTGGAGAGAAGCTGATGTACCCTTGGACTGCCCGAGAAACTCACCGTTGAGTATCTCATTAACGG
Source organism: Rhodiola kirilowii (assembly GCA_033675215.1). Classification (NCBI taxonomy): domain Eukaryota; kingdom Viridiplantae; phylum Streptophyta; class Magnoliopsida; order Saxifragales; family Crassulaceae; genus Rhodiola; species Rhodiola kirilowii. The sequence continues at coordinate 20,465,293 of CM066201.1, forward strand.
ATTAAGACCCTTAGACAAAATGCTCCTGGATGCCTCAGCTGGAGGGTCCATGATGAATCTATCATTAAGTGGCATAAGGGATCTTATCACCAATGTTGCTGAGAATGCCCGATTCAGAGAAGAGACAACTCAGCAGGAAGAATTCTCCCGGACAAAAAATGTGGCAAAAGGGGAAACGTCGATGAGCTCTATGCCTGAAGAGATGAAGCAGCTAAAGGAGATGATGATTCAAATCCTACGAAGGCAGCCGGTTCCGGTAAAACCTTGCGAGTTATGTGTTTCTACAGACCACAAAACTGACGCATGTCCAACATTAATAGAAGAGGAACCAGCAGAAGTGAATGCAGTGGGAGGATACCAAGGATACAACAACAACAGTAATGACAGAGCCGGACAAAACAGACAGTATGGTCAAGCAACCAACCTGAGCTGGCGTAACAATAACTATTCTCAGAAGGATGCACAACGAGCTGTCCCTCAACTAGCTCAGTCATTCTACCAACCCCCCCCCCCCCCACCGGTAGTATAACCAGAACGCTCCATCAACAGGCCAATATCAGCAAAGAGGACCAAATCAGTACCAAACCGGCCCGCATAATCAGCAAGAACCAACCAAGTCGCTTGATGACATGATGAAGGAGCTCGCAGGAAGCATAAGTCAATTGGGTACTTCGCTACACCAATACCAGGCAAAAACTGACGGGAAAATTTCAGAATTAACCAAACAAATGTCCCATCTCGCCACAGCAATGTCAACACTCACTAATGAGCATGGCAGACTTCCTTCACAAACCATCCAAAACCCAAAGGCGAATCTTAGCATGATAAAGAGGTCAAACGAAAAGGCAACACTGGGAGAAGTAGCACGATCCCCAACGTACAAACTTACAAATAAGCACTTCACCCGTAGGCGTCGTCCTGACTGGAATCATGAGGAAGACCGACCCAATGATGACAAAACATGGGTCACGCATGCTGACAATGTATTTACCGTTTGCATAACACCACCACCAGTCATACACTCTGACATACCAGCATCTGGATGGGATGACACTGACAATTTAAGGTGGAACTCTCCAACTAATATTTATGCTTCTGAGCAAAATATTAAGGGATCCAGTTATACTAATCCTAAGTCAAGGAGTGGGCAGAGTGACCCAATAATTAAAAAAGCCCTCACTTCAGATCATGAGTCACAACCGGAAAGAAAAAAGACCCAGGGGCCTTCACAGTCACCTGCGGTATTGGTGAAACTCAGATTCATAAGTGCCTGGTCGATCTTGGAGCTGCTGTCAACGCCATGCCCTCCTCCTTATATTACTTGTTAGGACTTGGTCCATTAAAACCACCCAGGTCAAATATCGAGCTAGGAGATAAATCGTGCATCCGTCCGATTGGAGTGCTGGAAAACGTAATACTCCATGTGGGAGAGCTCGTCATTGCTGCAGACTTCTATGTGATACAAACGGGAGAGACCAGCGAAGACGACCCTCCAACAATAATCTTGGGACGACCATTCCTCTACGCTACTAAGGCAAGGATCGATGTGGGCAAGGGCTCATTATCGCTTAAGTTCGGCGGCAAAATTGCATATTTCTACATTGACAATAGCCGCACGGATGCGAAGAAACCACCAGATATAATACCTATCTCAGATCGCGGTACGCAGATTTCTGACCTGCCAAAAGAGACCGAAAAAGTAACAAGACCAGCAGCTATGGTCAAAGTTCCCTCACCTTCTCAGAAGCAATGGAGAGAAAAAAAATACCAAAACCATGGGGTTCTAACACACACAAGAAATCAGGTAAAGGCAAGGCAAAAAGCAACACATGAACGGTGGCAAAATTCGACCTAAGCCACCCATGGGATCCCAACCAGTGATCCAGGAATAAGGTACTGTCGAGCCAACGACGTTAAACAAGTGCACTGGTCGGGAGGTAACCCGACACTATCTTACTTTCCGCACTTTAATTTTCTGTCTTTTATTTTCTGTATTTTACTTTTTCAATGAGTCGCTCTCACCCACTTGGTGCATAGAAGATTTGACTATTCAGGAATCGGACTTGGGTGCAACATTAAGCCAGTCAGGGCTACGCTAAGAGTTCAAGGCCCCAGCCGAACTCCCTCGAATATCCAGCGTCGAGCCATGTCGTTCACTCGACACCTTATAGGGAGTTCTGTTCTTCCCTTTTCCTTAATATCATTTCTTTCTCGTAATTGTCTGCTTGCATGGCTTTTGAACTAAGTAGTGCTGAAAGGCACGACTTCGTTCAATAGTGTGGGGTGAGAACCGCATGTGCACATAAATAAATAACATGTTTTTCTTTTTTAATATTATCTTTTTGAAAATATGAACTTGAGAATGTGAAAAAGATATATCTAAAATTCATGCATTTACCTTGTGAAAATTCAACTGTCTAAAAACTTAGAACGTAACTTCTCATTTGTCCCTTTGTGCTGAGATAAACTAGGGATGTGGAGTTGATAGAAATGCCCTAGAGAGGCTTGGCAAGCAATCGAAGGATCGAATCAAACTATATGGTTTTTGAAGTCAGTGGAGGCTGCACTTCGGGTTTCAGTGAAGATTGAAGTCATCTCCGCCATGCAGTGTTTATGCAAAATAAAAAAAGGCGAGGACAGGAATCAGACCGTCCTCTCTCTAGTCAAAGTAGCCGAGAAAATAGATGAGCGACCCTCATCTTGACCCGCGCGAAACAACAACGATGAGAGGAGCGGGGAGGTATTTCCATAGGCTTGCGGGCGATGATTGGACCTCCCAAAAAGGCCTGAGAAAATGGACTAGCAAGTCACAAAGACGCAAAAAGCTCAAAGAAGCAAATCAAGAGGCCAAAGGCCCAAAATTGTGAAGGTTTTAACCGAACAAAAAGTGAAGTACTCAAAGAGTCAAATCAAAGGCCAAAGGCCGATTCACTACAAAAGCAGTCCCTCGCCAAAAGAAAATCAAAGTACTCAAACCATTGAAACCCGAACTGAATCACGTGCTAGAGAAAGCTACAAGGAAACCATATAGTGAGAGACGATCCCGAGGTTGCAGTCCAGAAGCCTAAAAAGGGCTATCTCCCGAAACATCCGGAATAATTTGCATCTCAGCACAGAGGTACAAGTATCAAGTTTCTTCTATTTATTTATACAATTCAATTTAGTAATAAGTAAGCAATGCATGAATTAGGATAAATCGAGTCCCACAGTCTAATTTTCATATTTTAACCAACTTACTTAGTACCGCCCTTTAATAGCATTGTTCGGGACGAACAACTAAAAGTGTGGGGTGATCTGATGGACCATAATTATACGAATCAAAAACACAGTAAAACCCACCAAATTAGACTGTTGGTCTATTTAACTTCTGCTTGTTAGTCCCGATTTATTTCTACAGGGTATTTTGGCGCTTAGAGAGAAAACACGCTAAGGAGAGGATTTTACACTGAAAAGATATTACGAGCCAGTCCAAGGTCACGATCAGACGCTGAATGAAGAATCTCAAGATCCTGACGTAGGAATTACTCAAATCAAATCCAACCGAGGAACAATCAAAGTCAGACGGAGTGAAATTGGACTGATAGTTTTGTGAAAAGACTGCACAAAACTGTCAAAACACACCCATGGACCAAGGTGACCGGCCACCTTGCTTGGAGGTGGCCAAGGGAGGAAGCCTCCCCCCATGTTGACCGGCCACCGGCGGCTCCTCCACCCATGGCAACCGGCGGCTTTTCACACCCCCCATGTGTCACCTCCTCCTTCCTCCTCCCTTCTCCTCCCTTGGATCAAAAACACATGCCACCCATCTCCACCACCCATCTCCTCCCCTTCTGGCTATAAAAGGAGGCTTCTCCTCCTCATTTCAATCATCCACAAATCAAAAAATCAACATTTCACTTCTCTCTCTAAGTTTTGTTACTTTGTAAGTTTGGTTTTTTGAAATAATACTCATGTTGGTTCTTGAGTATTATACTGATTGGAAATAATACTCTTGTTTGTTCTTAAGTATTATACTTTAGAGAATACTCCTGTTGGTTCTTGAGTATTCAGTAGGAAATTGGGAATACTCTTGTTGGTTCTTGAGTATTCCACCCCTTTCCCTCTTACTATTTTCAAAAACCCCCGAGTATTTAGTTATGATATCCTTTTCCATGGATATTCGTAGCTAAACTCCTCATTCGGTCGAAGGTATTTTCTTGTATTATATAATGTTTTAATTTCTTTTAGTTTCATTTCTTTGTATTCAAAACTTGTTCTATGTGCCATATATAGTCAGAGTTTCCAAGGTTGAGTGGAAGCTGTAACAAGCAAAGCTCTTCCAAGGGAATTCGTGATCATACTCGTTAAGTGGAAGCTGTAACAAGCAAAACTTATCGAGGAGTTCGACTTATCTAAAACACCACTTGGTCGATCGTAACTGAGAGATCAGGTGGATGCACAAAATGCTAAGATACTTCGAAAGGAGGAATTAGTCTGAAGTAGAACAAGTGTTGCTTTAAACGATGTTGCAAGTCTTGCGCTGCGAAAGGGCCTCGATTCATCTTTGAATACGTAGAAAGGTTACTAACGGTTATTAATAAACATGTTATAATACAAGGTACCTGAAACCGAATACTTTTCCTTGAATTACAAAAAACCCCCTGTATTTACTTTTATAAACTGCTCGATCAACTACAACCATCAACCGCTCATCTACCGGAGGAATCGCAATCATGCATCACCCACTGTAAGTCTTCCTCCCTTAACTCTTTTACTTTTAGTATTTTAATTTCTGTATTTATTTTCTGTATTTACTTTTCCGCATAAAAAACCAAAAAAACCAAAAACAGTAGCTTAGTAATTAGCAGTAAGTCCGCAATCGACCTAAAAACACTCACCATACGATCCCCTAAAGAACAGTTATCCCTCTAATTCCCTTGGGTTCGACCCCTACTTACCACTTACTACCCAGTAGTGTAGTCGCGAGTAGTGGAAAATATAAATTTATTTGTACAGAGAACATTGCACCTTAACGACAGTGCAGTGGGCTCCGTCAGCATCCATGTTTGGATATTTCAATTTGGGTAAATGCAATTAGTCTTTGAATTCTGTGTTCGGTGTGCATCATTTTTAATATTTCATAATAGCAGTACAGGCGCTGGTAGAACAACGGAAAAGAGGTTAAATTTTGAGATAAGGTATGGAGGTCAATTCACAGATGATTCTGATTTTCAATATATGGGAGGTGAAAAAGAGCTATTGAAAGGAGTTGACCCGGATTATATTTCCATCATGGAATTAAAGGATGTGGCTGTGTGTGCCGGCTATTCTGACGTGGCTGCAATCTACTACAAGTTTCCAAAGACGAATTTGGCGTTTCGACACATTCTGGCAGGTGATGTAACTGAGATGTCATTGTCTCAAGTTCTAGCCACTAACGACGATCTGAATACTGGACAAGCTGAAGGTAATATTGCGAAAATTAATCATGTGATTGATGAATGTGAAGCTGAGAATGTTGCTGAAGTTGTTATTGCAGCTGAAAATCTTGAGGCTTTCGATAATGTTTGCAACAATGGATCTTGCGATAAGCGTGATAAAATTGACAATGAACTAACTGATTTTTCTGATCCTGAAATGGAACAAGACAAGGAAGACTTATTTTGCGAGGAAGATGAGAAAATTGAACATGCTATAATCCACATTAGTAAGTCCTTGAACGAATTATTTTCTACAAGTGCTTCGCTGTGTGGGCAAATTGATGATGATGTCGACTACCCACCTTCAGATGATCTTATTTCTGATTTTAGCGAGGATGAACATGGTCAAATAGAATATCCCTTTTTTTAATGAGAAGACAGATTTTGGAAAAAATATAACATTGGCTGTTGGAATGCAATTTCAAAGTAAGTGTTTAGAAGTGCGCTGAAAGAGTTCTCGATATGGAAAGGATTTGATTTTGACTATATCAACAATAAGAAGGATAGAATCAGTGCACAATGTACAACAGAGACATGTCCGTGACAAATTCATGCATCACAGCAAGTTGAAAAAATGGAGATATTTGTTTTCAAATTAAATCAATGTGCCCTCATGATGACTTGACTTGCGTTAGAGATTGCACGGGCTCACGGTTATCTTCTGAGTATTTGGCTGAATATTATTTCGAGGCTTTTAGAGACAATCCAAATTGGGATATAAAAGCTTTCAAGCTACATGTCAAACGAGAGTTTGCTGTTGAAGTTACGTATAAGAAATGTTGGAGAGAAAAGAAGAGAGCATTGACAATCATTGAAGGATCTAAAAAATAAGAAAGCGGAAATAAGAAAAAAAGATGTGGAACGAGCAGCTAAAAATCGCTCAAAGAGAAAGACGACAACCACAGATGAATGCAACACAAACGCTGCCTCTAAAAAAATAAAGAAAGCTAATGTAAATATTCTTTTAGCTCTTTTATCTCATATATGTCCTGGATGTAACTGATCGCCTTTCTATCTTGATTGCAGGTGAGGAGGAAAAAAAACCAATACAGCCAATAGTTTTACGAGAAAGTCAGGTAATCCGAAATTGTCTTTATCATGTATGTAGTTGCTGGTTAATGGTTTAGACAACATTGTTATATGTTGTCTTTTATTCCAACAGTCTTTTTTCCATCTAAAATATGTTCTTATGTTGCATCAACTACTTGTTTTATGTAGGCTTCTATTAATGAGCAACCTTCACGAGACTGGCATACGGAGTACGAAAACGTTGGAAATGATGTGCCCTATGAAAGGCCATTATCGAGCGATCCTTAGCAAGTTCAAGTACATGGAGGATTGGCTATGTTTACAAGGACTGCTGAATGTTCAACATCCAATGGTGCTCAACGTTAGCGTGATATGCAGGATATTATGCATGCTTTAGTTTCTTATTTTGAATGAGCCTAACAAAAACCAAAATTTGTACCCTTTTATGGCTCTTTAGGTTTTGTTTTAGATCTGAACATGTCAGTGGTAATTGTATGAGTCAACTTTTTGGTTGTAAAATGTTGACAATCAGATGTAAAAGTTTCTACTCTTTTAATGAACATCATTTTTTTTCTTTTTTCAATTGAAACAACAAGCAGGTTGACAGAGCCTTGTCGTGAGGCAATGTGCAAAATAAATTTATAAGTCCGCTACTCGTGACTTACTATGAATTAGTAAGCGGTAAGTAGGGGTCGAACCCAAGAGAGTCAGTGTGGATTAGTTGTTCTTTGAGGAATTTGTACAGAAATTAAGTGTGATTGGGGTTGGTTGTGGTTTTAGTACTGAAAGTAAATGCGATTGGGGTTGGTTGTGGTTTTAGTACTGAAAGTAATACTGAAAAGTAAATGCGGAAAGTAAATTGCTGGAACAGTCGAGTTCAATATCAACCGAACAACATACTTTTGGTTTGTCGCACGCTGTATTTCAAGCGCAATACGTGCCAAATGTATGTTGGGTTGATGTTGAACAAGTCTGTAGTGAAAGTAAAGTACTGAAAGTAAATACTGAAAGTAAATGCGGAAAGTAAATTGCGGGAACAGTCGAGTTCAATATCAATTCAACATAATTTTGGTTTGTCGCACGCTGTATTTCAAGCGCAATACGTACCAAAATATTATGTTGGATTGATGTTGAAAACGTCTGCAATGAAAGTAAAGTGCGGAAATGTAAATTGCTGAAAGTAAATGACAGAAAGTAAATGTGCTGAAAAGTAAAGTGCGGAAAGTAAATGTGCTGAAAAGTAAGTTGCGTAAAAGTAAAGGTACTGAAAATAAACAGTTGATAATAGGACTGAAAGTAAAGTGACAAGTTGTGTTTTAATCAAAGGAAAGGATTCGGTTTTTTAGGGGCCTTGTATCATAGTTCCGTTCATCATTGACCTCTAATGATCATACTAAGTGTTCAAAGATGTATCAAAGCCATTTCTAGCACTCGACTTGCCACACCGTCTAGTCCTTTTCAAGACATAGAGCACTTGTTCTAGTTAGGCTAATTCCTCCTTTCGAAGTATCTTAGCCTATGTGCATCCACTTGATCAATCATTTCCGATCAACCAAGTGGTGTTTTAAAGAGGTTGAACTCCATGGAAAGAGCTTTGCTCTTTCGAGCCTCCACTTAACCATGTATGTTCACGAACCCCATGGAAGAGCTTTGCTCTTTCGAGCCTCCACTCAACCATGTATGTTCTAACCGAATATATGGCACATAGAACAAGTTTGAACACGAAGAAGCACTAAGAAAAGGGTCTAAAACGGTTTTACGATACAAGCACACCCCTTCAACCGAATATAAGCCTTAGCTACTTGTATTCGTGTCAAGGAATACAAGTAGCCGTGACTTGAACAAGGAAAACAAGTGACAATGAAAACCGACAAGAAAGTAAAGGAAAACAACACGAAAGTAAAGGGAGAGGAGCTCCAAATCAAGTGCTTGCTGGAAAGTAAAGAGCTTGGATCTCAAGAACAAGTGCTAGAAAGTAAAGGAGATCACAAGAACAAAGAACAAAGTGTGTTTGTATTGAAAGTGAAGAGAAGAGAGTTAAGCTCCCTTCTCTCTAAGAACTTGTGGAATTCGAAACTTGGACTAAGGATACTAATTACATGAGGCAAGCCCTCTATTTATAGGCAAGGGAAGATTTGGAGGCTAAGTTTTGAGTTGGAAATATCCCAAAAGCAAAGGCATTTGATTGGTTCTTCTAAAAGCCATCACTTGGGATATTTCAAGCCAAAGCCACCACTTGTTCTTATCTCTTCCATGAGCCACGAATTGGTCTTGGTTGAAGCCAAAGGGCAACCACTTGACTTGGTTGAGGCTTGGGCAAGTCACTTGGACTTGGTTGTGGCTTAGTTTGTTCCCAAAGGTCAACCGAAGTGAATAGTATGGCCAACCGGTCAAGAAGTAGTTTGGATTTGGTTGGACTTTGCCGGAGTGTGGCCGGAGCAACAAATGACCGGTGCATGGTGGTGAGAATATGAGCTTGATCGGAGCATCATCGGAGGTTTGCCGGAGTTCGCCGGAATATGGCCAGAATCTGGCTGGAGCTTCGGTCGGAGCTTCTTGGCTTTTGGAGAGTGGATTCTGAACGACAAAGTCATTCTAAGATGATCTCAAGAAGGAAGTTTGGCCAGATTCTGCTCGGAACATGGTCGAAATCCCAAAACTGCCGAAATTGCCCTTATTTGGCCTTGATCGGGCTTGAGTCCTCGGCATTGCGTTATCAGCTTTTTGGCGATGGTTCTAGCATTTTGAAGTGATTTTTAAGACGAATGCTCGAGCTAGATTTGCCGGAACGCATCTGGAGCTTGGTCGTGCCCTAGAATGGCCTAGAACTCGGCTTTTTTGCCTTGGATGGACCCGAAATTTGGACCATGCGTTCTTGCTCTTTGGACCACGGTTTTGGAATGTTGGAGTGAATACAAACCGGGCCCAAGAAGGTCTCTTGGCTGAATTATGGCCGGAAAGGGGTCGTGGCCTGGTTTGAAGTTCTGCTCGGTCCCTTGGTCAGTCGGGCTCGGCACTGGTATCGGGCGCGGGCCCGGTTTTCTCGGTCGCTGGCCTCGGGCGCTGACCGGTATTCTTTGGTACTGGTTCTCGAGCGTGCTCCGGCAATTCTTGGCACGCTCGGTAGCGCTTCTCGGCACGCCCGGTCCTCGGCTGGGTCTTCTCGGTCCCCGACTGGGTTTCCTCGGGCCTTGGCTGGCCAGAAGTGACATGGCATGCTTTTTGGCACAAATCTCCCTTTTTAGGCGTGTTTCCACTTTAGACTCCAAAATTACCTATATACACAAAAAAGAATTAACAAGCACATGTTCGTATGACCAAATGTCTAATTTGGTGGGTTTAACTGTCCTGATGAGTCGTATAAATACGCGCCATCAAATACCCCCACACTTAATCTTGTTCATCCCGAACAAGTGTAGTCAATAAGAGGAACAAAAACACCCTAAGTCCTAGATGTCAATGTGAGATGCAAAACTAGACTTCACCTTTTGCATGCATAACTTACTTGCAACCAAACGAAATCATGCTCACATTTGAAAGTAACTAGATAGTTGTACCTTTGAGCCGTGATGCAAATCAATTTGGATGATTGGGAGATAGCCACTTTTTCGGCCCTTTGAACTGCACTCTCGGATCCGATCTTACTATAAGGTTATTGATGGACCATAATTATACGAATCATAAACACAGTTAAACCCACCAAATTAGACTGTTTGTCTATTTAACTTTTGCTTGTTAGTTTCGATATTTATCTACAGGGTATTTTGGAGCCTAGAGAGAAAACACGCTACGGAGGAGTTTTTACGCAGAAAATATATTACGAGTCATTCCAAGGTCAAGACCAGATGCCGACTGAAGAAATCTCAAGATCCTGACTTGGAATCACTCAAAACAAATCAAACGGAAGAGGAATCAGAGTCAGTCCGGGGCAGAAATGGACTGATAGTTTTGTGAAAACATCACAAAACCTCACAAAACTCACTCTTTCCTTCAAAGTGACCGGCGGGTTTAAGGGGAGGGATGACTCATGGGTGGCTTTCCCTCCTTCCCCCCTCCACAACCGGCGGCTCCTCCTCCTTCAACCGGCAACCGGCGGCTTTTGACAAGCCATGGATGGCTTGCCATGTGTCCTCCTCTCCACCACATCCTCCTCCTCCCTTAGGCTATAAATACATGCCTCCCCCTATGTAAATCATATCCTCAAAATCACAAAACACTTCTCTCTCTAAAGTTTGGCACTTTGTAAGTTTGGTTTTCAATCTATAATACTCCTGTTGGTTCTTGAGTATTATAGCTCGCTCTTGAGTACTCTTGTCGGTTCTTGTAGTACTCAAGCTTTACTTTTCTCTATTCTTGAGTACTCTTGTCGGTTCTTGAAGTACTCACCCCTTTCCCTTACTTACTGTCTTTCAAAAACCGTAAGTACTTAGCTATGGTATCCACCTCTATGGATATTCATAGCTAAACTCTTCATTCGGTTGAAGGGGTGTACTTGTATCATAAAATGTTTTAGGCCATCTTTTTAGTGCCTCTTCTTTTTATTCAAAACTTGTTCTATGTGCCATATATTAGGCCAGAACTTCCAAGGTTGAGTGGATGCTTGAAATGGCAAAACTCTTCCGTGGGGGTTCGTGAACATACTCGGGTAAGTGGATGCTTTAAATGGCAAAGCTTATCTGAGGAGTTCGACCTCTTTTAAACACCATTTGGTTTGATCGGAAATGATTGATCAAATGGATGCACATAGGCTAGTATACCTTGAAATGGGGTGCTAGTCTAAATAGAACAAGTGCTCTACGACCTTGAAATGGGCTAGACGGTGTGTGAAATTCGAGTGCTTGAAATGGCCTTGATACACTTTTGAATACTTAGAAGTATCACTAAAGGTCAATGATAAACAGGCTATGATACAAGGCCCCAGAAACCGAATGCTTTCCTTAGATTTAAAAAAACCCCTTGCACTTACTTTCAATTTTAGTATAAACTGTATTATCAACTGCTGACGTTCCGGAAGGCTTGCCAATCACGCATCACCCGCTGTAAGTCTTCTACTTTTATTTTCAGTACTTTACTTTTCTGTCATTTACTTTTCCGCACTAAAAACCAAAACCAACCAACCAATCACTTACTTTTCCGCACTAAAACCTCAATCAACCTAAAACACGCTCCCTCGATGTACAATTCCCTCAAAGAATAGCTTATCCCCCTAATTCCCTTGGGTTCAACACCTACTTACCACTTGCAACCCAGTAGTAAGGTCACGAGTAGCGGAATACAAATTTGCTTTTGCACAGAGAACACCGCACCTTAACGACAGTGGGGTGGGCTCCGTCAAAACTGGCGCCGTTGCCGGGGAATTAGCCGTCGGATTAGTTGTTCTTTCCTTTCCCTTCTCGTCTCTTCAGCACACTATGTATGCATGGACAACAAGACATCTTCCTCTGTTCGGAGGTACGGATGGAGAAGACCCAGTACAACATTGCCGAAACTTTCACCACATTTGCCGCCACATAAAACCTGAAAATGAAATGTTAGAGGAATTTAAGCTTAAATGCTTCAAATTCTCTCTAACAGATTTTGCGACAATTTGGTATTACACATCAACCGCTAGTCGTGCAGAACATTTTGTGGATCTTTGCGTTCCATTCCCGAAGGAATTCTCCCCCCCCCCCATCCTTACGCCAAAAAACCCGTGAGAAGATCATGTGCCTTCAACAATCCCGGGATGAGACTTTGGACGAATACTACACGAACTATGACACCATCGTCTCAAGCTACCCGCACCATGGATTCACGAAGAAAGTTCTTCAAAAATTTCTTCGTGGGATGAGGGCCGATGAGCTGACAAGGATTAACGAAGCAATGAGAAGATCAGTCGGGAACTTATCCATAGCAGACATGTGGAACCTCATAGATGACCTGGCCACAGCCACAAAACGAATACCCCAAGCTGACAGAGGAATGCAGATAGAAGAGGCTGGTCCAGAGAAAAATGAAGAAGATACTCTCGAGCCATCTGAAGAATCAGACATAGAAAGCATCGGAAGCAACGAGGAAGAACCCTCGTGGGAACTCGAGACGGTGCCAACAAGTGAAGAAGTCCAAAACACCACTGAAAACCGTGTGAGCCATGAAGAGGCTAAAAAAAGGATGGGAAAAGGGCCTGAGCAGAACGACTCCTCAATGGAACATGTTTTCGCCATAACTGGACAAGGCAGCCCTAAACACCAGAAAACCCAGTTCAAGAGACTAGTAGTGAAGGGTCCCTCGCCTTCCCAGAGACGTTGGAAGGAGAAACCACCAGAACCATGGGAACTGGACCCAAGCACATCATCTCGCAAGAAATCAGGAAGAGTCAAGGCAAAAATCAACACAGGAACGGTGGCGAAATACGACCTGAGCCACCACTGGGATCCAAACCAGTGATCCAGGAATGAGGTACTGTCGAGCCAACGACGTTAAACAAAGGCACTGGTCGGGAAGTAACCAGACACCTATCTTACTTTCTGTCTTTTATTTTTTTGTCATTTAGTTTTTTCCGTAAGTCGCTCTCACCCACTTGGTGCATAGAATGAAATGACTATTTAGGAATCGGTTTTTGGAGCAAGACCGGATCAGCCAGGCAGCTTTCGTGAATTACCGGGCCTCACGCCATGTCGTTCACTTGACACCTTAAAGGGAGTTCTGTTCTTCCCTTTTCCTTAATATCATTTCCTTCTCGTATAATATCTGCTTGCATGGCTTTTGAACTAAGTTGTGCTGAAAGGCACGCCTTCGTTCAAAAGTGTGGGGTGAGATCCACCTTTGTAAATAAATAACATTTTTTTCCTTTTCCCTTAATAATTATCTTTTTGAAAATATGAACTTAAGAATGTGAAAAAGATAAATCTAAATTCATGCATTAACCTTGTGAAAATTCAACTGTTTAAAAACTTAGAATGTAACTTCTCATTTGTCCTTTTGTAAGATAAACAAGGGATGTGGAGTTGATAGAAATGCCCTAGAGAGGCTTGGCAAGCAATCGAAGGACTGAATTTCGCTATATGGTTTTCGAAGTCAGTGGAGGCTGCACTTCGGGTTTCAGTGAAGATTGAAGTCATCTCCGCCATGCAGTGTTTATGCAAAAAGAAAAAAGGCGAGGACAGGAATCAGACCGTCCTATCTCTAGTCAAAGTAGCCGAGAAAATAGATGAGCGACCCTCATCTTGACCCGCGTGAAACGGCAAGGATGAGAGGAGCGGGGAGGTATTTCCATATGCTCGCGGGCAATGATTGGACCTCCCAAAAAAGGCTTGAGAAAATGGACTAGCAAGCCACAAAAAGGCAAAAGCTCAAAGAAACAAATCAAGAGGCCAAAGGCCCAAAATTGTGAAGGTTTGAACCGAACAAAAAGTGAAGTACTCAAAGAGTCAAATCAAAGGCCAAAGGTCGATTCACTACAAAAGCTGTCCCTCGCCAAAAGAAAATCAAAGACCAAACCATTGAAACCCAAACCAAATCACGTGCTAGAGAAAGCTACAAGGAAACCATATAGTGCGAGACGGTCCCGAGGATGCAGTCCAGGAGCCTGAAAAGGGCTATCTCCCGAAACATCCAAAATAATTTGCATCTCAGCACGAAGGTACAAGTATCAAGTTTCTTCTATTTATTTACACGGTTTAATTTGGTAATAAGTAGTAATGCATGAATTAGGATAAATCGAGTATAAAATCTTCCCCTGGTAGATGAGATGTTGTTCTGGTCGAGATCCAGAGCAAGTCCTAAAACAACTTATGCGCTAAAACAAGTAATGCGGAAATAAAACGACACGCAAAGTTATTACCCAGTTCGGCGTTAACGAGCCTACGTCTGGGGGGCGTTCTCTAGCCCGGTGGATAGCAATTCACTATTATTGAGTATTGCGAGTACAGGTTTTACCGTTTACAAAATCCCTCTTAAACAACCTGAGCCTCGGACACTCTAGTAATTGCAATCTAGGTCTCCCCCTAGATCTTCGCTCCCGCTCCGTATCCACCAGAATGATTCTCCATGAGAATCAGCGCTTTCTCCCGAATGCGCAGTAACAGAACTTCAGTGCGAGCCTTCAGCTTCGTCCTTCGATCAATCTGTTGAGCACCAATGCAGATTGATCCGAGCGCCTTCGAGTAACCAGTGACGGTTAGTTCTCCAGCCGTATACGTGCGTCATGAACAACCAGTTACGATTGATTCACCGCCGTTTGCCTCCTCCTCCCTTCAATGAGTATGAGCGTGTATTGTATCTCCGTGAGTGCTACTAATAACCGAGTATTAGCACTCCTTATATAGAGCGGTCGAAACCCTAAAACAATAAGGATTCCTAAACTAAACCGCCTCTATCATTAGGAAATCTTTCCTAATCTCTTGCACATATCTCTTGTAGATAATCCTCCGTTCGAATCTTCAATCTAGATTAAGCAACCTTCGATTATCTTCTGGACTGAAATAGCTTCAAGCGCAAGCAACCGACTCCAAGGATATTTCCAATAATCCATAAGCACCTGACTTGACAAATATGATTTTAGGAAACTCACTACTGCGTCAGAGATGTGCTAGGTTGGCTTAGACAAGTTTCCAAATCTGAATTTGGAAACTTCCAACGTCTGTCCACTGATGTGCAACCGCCTTGATCTTCCAACGGTCGACTAGGTTTCCTAATCTGATTTAGGAAACACTTCTTCTGCTTCAACTTGTTCTAGGACAGTTGTCTCTTCCAGTCTTGAACAACATCTAGAACAACTATACTAAGTTTTGCCAAACTACATGCCATATAAACTAACAATCTCCCCCTTGGCATTTTTGGCAAAACTACCTATTTGAAGCTACCTGTACTACTAATACAGTTGAATCTTTGAGGAGATTTCAAACTCCTTAGCTGTGCTACTAACTAAGCTATCAACTGAATCTTTGAGGAGATTTCAAACTCCGTACAGAATAAAAGCACACACGAATCTTTTAAGGAGCTTTTAAACTCCAAACATGTCTAACACTCTAGCACAACCGAATCTTTTAAGGAGCTTTCAAACTCCAAACTTTACTCCCCCTTTTTGCCATAAAGTGACAAGGGAAGACCACGAGACCACGATACAGATAGTATAAAATACCTTGAAAAACCTTTGAAACTCATTCTATCCATACTGCCTCCAAGTCAACCTATCACATATAGATGTGTGAGAACCGGTTAACCACCCTGATTTGAAACAACTTAGTTGTCAATGACACACAGACCCAGAGAGGATCTAAGTGTCTCAAACTGAAGATTGTCCAAAGCCTTTGTGAATATGTCTGCAAGCTGTTTCTCTGTTGATACGTGGGTCAGGGTGAGTGTCTTCTTTTCTACAAGTTCCCGAATGAAATGATGCCTGATATCGATATGCTTTGTTCTAGAATGTTGTACCGGATTCTTAGATATGTTGATGGCACTCATGTTGTCACAGTAGAGAGTCATCATACCTTGTTTAACCCCGTATTCCTCTAGCATCTGTTTCATCCATATCATCTGGGTACAACAACTTCCGGCTGCAATATATTCTGCTTCAGCGGTAGATAAGGATATACTATTCTGCTTCTTACTGAACCAAGAGACCAGATTGTTTCCTAGAAAGAAACATCCTCCAGAGGTACTTTTGCGATCCTCTGCATTCCCAGCCCAATCTGCATCACAATAGCCTTTCAGACATGCGTTAGTATCCTTGGTATACCAAAGACCATAGTCAGTTGTTCCACAAACATATCTGATAATCCTCTTCACATTCATCAGGTGACTCTCCTTGGGATTAGCTTGGTATCTGGCACAGACACCAACTGCATGAGCAATGTCCGGTCTACTGGCTGTTAGGTATAGAAGACTGCCAATCATGCTTCTGTACAAGGTTTGATCCACCTTAGTACCAGCGTCATCCTTTGTGACCTTCACATGAGTTGCAGCAGGGGTTCTCTTATGAGTTGCTTTCTTCAGATCAAACTTCTTGATAAGGTTCCTTGCATACTTGCTTTGGGAAATAAAGATTCCATCTGCCTTCTGTTTAACTTGTAACCCTAGGAAGTAACTCATCTCTCCTACCATGCTCATCTGGAATTTGCTTTTCATTTGTTCAACAAATTTGTCCACCAGCGTCTGTCTGCTAGAGCCGAACACAATATCATCCACGTAAATCTGAGCAATGATGAAGTCTGACCCTGTGTGCTTCACAAACAGCGTCTTATCTACTCCCCCTCGCACATATCCATGAGTTACAAGGAACTCTGTAAGCCGCTCATACCAGGCCCTGGGCGCCTGTTTAAGACCATATAGAGCCTTCTTCAGGTGATACACATATTCCGGGTGATGAGGATCTTCGAAACACTTTGGTTGAGCTACATAAACTTCTTCATTTAGCACCCCGTTGAGAAAAGCACTCTTTACGTCCATCTGAAACAACTTGAACTTCAGGTGGCATGCAAGAGCTAAGAGAAGTCGGATGGCTTCCAAACGAGCAACAGGGGCAAATGTCTCATCAAAGTCTACTCCTTCAATCTGAGTATAGCCTTGAGCCACAAGTCTTGCCTTGTTTCTAGTGATGTTTCCTTGCTCATCAGACTTGTTCTTGAAAATCCACTTCGTGCCAATAACGTTCACATTATCAGGACGTGGAACAAGGTCCCAAACATCATTGCGCTGAAATTCACCAAGTTCTTCTTGCATGGCAACAACCCAGTATTCATCATTGATGGCTTCCTTGACGTTCTTGGGTTCGATAAAAGATATGAAGCATGCAAAACCATCCAGATCTCGAAAATTTACTTGTTTACCTCTAGTAATGATGCCTTCATTTAGATCACCAATCACCTCGCTGATGGGATGATTCTTCTCGATGGCCCTTGAGGGATGAAGGACACGAGGCGAATCAGGAGGCGTTGTATCCGGATTATTATCTTCTTCTGGCTGATTGTCATTCGAAGTCGGAAGTTTGGGATCTGCGTTAGAGATGACAGTTGTGTTGGGACAATTGGTTCCCAATTGGTCTGGAAGGGACGGAGTATCATCATCATCTGCAGCATGCGTCTAAGGTGCTTCTGGCACAACATCTTGAACAACCACATTAATGGATTCCATGACGACTCCAGTGCGCTTGTTGTAGACACGATATGCCCTGCTGTTAGTAGAATAACCCAGAAAGATCCCTTCATCACTTTTAGGGTCCAGCTTCTGCAGATACTCTCGATCTCTGAGAATATAGCACTGGCTTCTGAAGACATGAAAGTACTTTACTGTAGGTCGTTTACCCTTCCATAACTCGTAGCAAGTCTTCTCTATTCCGGATCGAATCGTCACTCTGTTAATGACATAGCAGGCTATATTAATTACTTCCGCCCAAAATTTTAAAGGCACCTTCTTTGCGTGAAGCATAACTCGAGTCATCTCCTGAATAGTTCGATTCTTTCTCTCCACAACTTCATTCTGTTGAGGAGTGATAGGAGAAGAGAATTGTTGAGTAATTCCTCTTTTTGAACAGAAATCTGCAAGAGCAGCATTCTCAAACTCTTTCCATGATCACTTCAAACTTTTACTATATGCTCGTCTTTATCCTCTCTTTCGCGTTCCAATTGAGTGCACAGCTGAACAAATGCCTGAACTGCATCTGACTTTTCTCTCAAAAAACAAGGCCAGGTGAACCTTGTGAAATCGTCAACACAAACAAGAACATACCTTTTGCCAGAATAACTTTCCACTTGCATAGGCCCCATTAGGTCAATGTGAAGCAGTTCCAGGGGTCTGCTTGTATTAATCTAAGTGGTGCTCTTGTGAGGGACTTTGATTTATTTTCCAATCTGACAGTCTCCGCAAACAATGCTAAGTTCTCCTCGAACTCTGGGAATGCCTCGAACAAGTCCCTCTGAAGTAATCTTCTGTAACGTTCTAAGGTTCACATGACCCATTCGCTGATGCCATAAGTTCATCTCTTCAGTGCGGCTCAGTAAGCATGTTGTTTCAGCATTGGGTTTACCAAGGTTGAGAAGATAGCAGTTATTTAACGACCTTCTTCCTGTGAGGACTGGTTCATTCTTCTGGTTTAACACCACGCATTCATCCTGGGAGAGATGAACATGATGCTCTCCATCGCACAACTGACTTATGCTGATAAGATTGGCCTGTAAGCCTTTGACAAGAAGAACCTCTTTCAATCTGGGTAGACCTTGAACATTTAGGATTCCTTTCCCAATAACTTTTCTCTCTACACCATCACCAAAAGTCACATTAGAACTTCCTTTGCACTCTTCTATACTGGTCAAAAACTCGGGATTGCCAGTCATATGTCTCGAACATCCACTGTCAAAGTACCACTTTTCTTTCTTCAGATGACTGGAGGAACTGAAGGCAACATAGCATACTTCACCTTTTTGCTTAACTCTCCAGACTTGCTTCATTCGTGGTTTCTGGACTTGTTTCTCCTTTCTGAAGGTCATATGAAACTCATGACATCTTGCCCTAATGTGTCCCACTTGATTACAGAAGAAACATCTTCGTCTGTCTCGCTGTCTTTTGGGATGTCGTGTGGCAAGCCAAGATAATTTTCTTCGTGGGAAATGATTGGCTGGAACAATTTCCGGTTCTGGCTTATCAAAAAATTTTCTTTGAGTACGATGTTCAGCTGGAACAAATTGTGGTAGTAGTTGTGGCACAGCCTTAACAAAAGCCGTCTTTCTGGAGCTTGATCCTCGGATGAATCCAAGCCCTTTATGACCACCCCCTATCCTTTGTGCTCCCAAAATAGAGTCTAGATCTTTTGTTCCTGAGTTCAGCATTTTGACTGTCTTTTTCAAGTGATTCAGCTCTTCTATTGTCGCCTCATGAGCAAGTTTGCCTGTTTCGATTTCACATTTGAGAGAATCAATAATATCAAAAAGATTTACCTCTTCTTTTCAGAGTATCATTTCTTGCTTTAGGTCATCTGTAGCTCCTGAATGATCTCCTTGGTAGTCTTTACTTCAAAGTTTCAGGGAGGATATAACTGCCAGTAACTCCGTTTTTTGAGAGATTAGCTCAGCTCTTTCGTTTGTTGCTTCCATCAACTGGGTTTTGAGATCAGTAATAGTCTGCTGATGATTTAGGTTTAAGGTGCTAACCTCTTTCTTGAGCTTCTCCTTTTCTGCTGTTAGATCTTCTAGAGAGTTCTGTAGATCTGTTTTTCGCTTGATATCAACCAGCCATTGTTGATATAGATCTTTGTAGTTGTTAGCGATTTCCTCGTCAGTAATTTCATCATGGTCACTGTAGCTAGAATATAGAATGTGATCTTCAGGAGATTTCATGGTCTCCTCTTCTATGCTTTGGTCCTTTTTGGGTTTGACACATCCGGTAAGAGCAACAAAGTTGTTGGTTTCCCCTTCAGAGTCACTATCACTCCAATTCACAGCATATGCATTCTTTTTCTTCTGTGTGTTAATACATTCTGCCCGGATATGACCTAAGCCTTCACATTCTCTGCATTGGATCCCTTTGCCCTTGTTCTCGGATAAGGAGTCTTCAGCACTATTTTTCTTGTAATCTTTTTCTTCTTTCTGAAGCTTGGTTCTGTTATTCTTCTGGAATCTTGAGTCAGGCGACTGACTGGGCTCAGTCCCTTTACCGTACTGCCTTCTTATGAATTTCCCAAAGTTTTTGGCAAACATGGCAAACTGTTGTTCTGATGCGTCGTCTGTCTTGTTCTTAACAACTTCAGTCTTTAGGCTGACGCTGGAAACTTTTGTGAGACGGTCTTCTTCATTCATGTCCATCTCATGGGTCTGTAGTGAACCCATCAGTTCATCTAGTCTCATGTTTTTCACACCATTGGCTTCCTTGACAGCAAGAGTTTTCATGGCGAACCGCTTTGTGAGAGATCTCAACACCTTTCTCACCAGTGTTTCCTCAGTCATTGGTTCTCCTAGCGCGAATGCTTCGTTAGAGATGTCAAGAACCCGAGTGTTGAAGTCAGCAATGGTCTCATCCTCCTGCATTCTCAGATTTTTTAATTTTGATGTGACCGTCTCCTTTCTAGAGATTTTAACTTTGGTTGTTCCTTCATGAGCAGTTCGTAGAATGTCCCAAGCCGTCTTGGCAATCTCACAGGTAGAGATCATCTTGAAATTCTTTCCATCAACTCCAGAGAATATGGCATTCATTGCTTTAGAGTTCGCCGCTTCAGCTTTCTTTTGAACCTCAGTCCACTTGTCTTTAGCAAGAAGGCTAACCTTACCTTCTTTGTCGGTAGCCACTGGGTGAGTCCATCCTTGTTCAACAGCTTCCCAGACTGATTCCTCTTGAGACTTTAGAAACGCCTTCATTCGTACCCTCCAGTAGCCGTATTTGTTTCCTTCGAGCAGAGGAGGTCTCGTGATGTTCTGCCCTTCTCTTAAGTCCATCTCACCAGCCTTCGGATCTTACTCTGTGTGTCGAGTATTTGCTCTGATACCAATTGAAATCTTCCCCTGGTAGATGAGATGTTGTTCTGGTCGAGATCCAGAGCAAGTCCTAAAACAACTTATGCGCTAAAACAAGTAATGCGGAAATAAAACGACACGCAAAGTTATTACCCAGTTCGGCGTTAACGAGCCTACGTCTGGGGGGCATTCTCTAGCCCGGTGGATAGCAATTCACTATTATTGAGTATTGCGAGTACAGGGTTTACCGTTTACAGAATCCCTCTTAAACAACCTGAGCCTCGGACACTCTAGTAATTGCAATCTAGGTCTCCCCTAGATCTTCGCTCCCGCTCCGTATCCACTAGAATGATTCTCTGTGAGAATCAGCGCTTTCTCCCGAATGTGCAGTAACAGAACTTCAGTGATAGCCTTCAGCTTCGTCCTTCGATCAATCTGTTGAGCACCAATGCAGATTGATCCGAGCGCCTTCGAGTAACCAGTGACGGTTAGTTCTCCAGCCGTATACGTGCGTCGTGAACAACCAGTTACGATTGATTCACTGCCGTTTGCCTCCTCCTCCCTTCAATGAGTATGAGCATGTATTGTATCTCCGTGAGTGCTACTAATAACCGAGTATTAGCACTCCTTATATAGAGCGGTCGAAACCCTAAAACAATAAGGATTCCTAAACTAAACCGCCTCTATCATTAGGAAATCTTTCCTAATCTCTTGCGCATATCTCTTGTAGATAATCCTCCGTTCGAATCTTCAATCTAGATTAAGAAACCTTCGATTATCTTCTCGACTGAAATAGCTTCAAGCGCAAGCAACCGACTCCAAGGATATTTCCAATAATCCATAAGCACCTGACTTGACAAATATGATTTTAGGAAACTCACTGCTGCGTCAGAGATGTGCTAGGTCGGCTTAGACAAGTTTCCAAATCTGAATTTGGAAACTTCCAACGTCTGTCCACTGATGTGCAACCGCCTTGATCTTCCAACGGTCGACTAGGTTTCCTAATCTGATTTAGGAAACACTTCTTCTGCTTCAACTTATTCTAGGACAGTTGTCTCTTCCAGTCTTGAACAACATCTAGAACAACTATACTAAGTTTTGCCAAACTACATGCCATATAAACTAACAGAGTCCCACAGTCTAACTTTCATATTTTAAAAGTTTACTTAGTGCTGCCCTTTAATAGCATTGTTCGGGACGAACAACTAAAAGTGTGGGGTGATCTGATGGACCATAATTATACGAATCATAAACACAGTTAAACCCACCAAATTAGACTGTTTGTCTATTTAACTTTTGCTTGTTAGTTCCGATATTTATCTACAGGGTATTTTGGAGCCTAGAGAGAAAACACGCTAAGGAGGAGTTTTTACGCACAAAATATATTACGAGTCATTCCAAGGTCAAGACCAGATGCCGACTGAAGAAATCTCAAGATCCTGACTTGGAATCACTCAAAACAAATCAAACCGAAGAGCAACCAGAGTCAGTCCGGGGCAGAAATGGAATGATAGTTTTGTGAAAACATCACAAAACTCACTCTTTCCTTCAAAGTGACCGGCCGGTTTAAGGGGAGGGATGACTCATGGGTGGCTTTCCCTCCTTCCCCCCTCCACAACCGGCGGCTCCTCCTCCTTCAACCGGCAACCGGCGGCTTTTGACAAGCCATGGATGGCTTGCCATGTGTCCTCCTCTCCACCACATCCTCCTCCTCCCTTAGGCTATAAATACATGCCTCCCCCTTTGTAAATCATATCCTCAAAATCACAAAACACTTCTCTCTCTAAAGTTTGGCACTTTGTAAGTTTGGTTTTCAATCTATAATACTCATGTTGGTTCTTGAGTATTATAGCTCGCTCTTGAGTACTCTTGTCGGTTCTTGTAGTACTCAAGCTTTACTTTTCTCTATTCTTGAGTACTCTTGTCGGTTCTTGAAGTACTCACCCCTTTCCCTTACTTACTGTCTTTCAAAAACCGTAAGTACTTAGCTATGGTATCCACCTCTAGGGATATTCGTAGCTAAACTCTTCATTCGGTTGAAGGGGTGTACTTGTATCATAAAATGTTTTAGGCCATCTTTTTAGTGCCTCTTCTTTTTATTCAAAACTTGTTCTATGTGCCATATATTAGGCCAGAACTTCCAAGGTTGAGTGGATGCTTGAAATGGCAAAACTCTCACCACATTTGCCGCCACATAAAACCTGAAAATGAAATGTTAGAGGAATTTAAGCTTAAATGCTTCAAATTCTCTCTAACTGATTTTGCGACAATTTGGTATTACACATCAACCGCTAGTCGTGCAGAACATTTTGTGGATCTTTGCGTTCCATTCCTGATGGAATTCTCCCCCCCATCCTTACGCCAAAAAACCCGTGAGAAGATCATGTGCCTTCAACAATCCCGGGATGAGACTTTGGACGAATACTACACGAACTATGACACCATCATCTCAAGCTGCCCGCACCATGGATTCACGAAGAAAGTTCTTCAAAAATTTCTTCGTGGGTTGAGGGCCGATGAGCTGACAAGGATTAACGAAGCAATGAGAAGATCAGCCGGGAACTTATCCATAGCAGACATGTGGAACCTCATAGATGACCTGGCCACAGCCACAAAACGAATACCCCAAGCTGACAGAGGTATGCAGATAGAAGAGGCTGGTCCAGAGACAAATAAAGAAGATACTCCCGAGCCATCTGAAGAATCAGACATAGAAAGCATCGGAAGCAACGAGGACGAACCCTCGTGGGAACTCGAGACGGTGCCAACAAGGGAAGAAGTCCAAAACACCACTGAAAACCGTGTGAGCCATGAAGAGGCTAAAAAAAGGATGGGAAAAGGGCCTGAGCAGAACGACTCCTCAATGGAGCATGTTTTCGCCATAACTGGACAAGGCAGCCCTAAACACCAGAAAACCCAGTTCAAGAGACTAGTAGTGAAGGGTCCCTCGCCTTCTCAGAGACGTTGGAAGGAGAAACCACCAGAACCATGGGAACTGGACCCAAGCACATCATCTCGCAAGAAATCAGGAAGAGTCAAGGCACAAATCAACATAGGAACGGTGGCGAAATACGACCTGAGCCACCCATGGGATCCAAACCAGTGATCCAGGAATGAGGTACTGTCGAGCCAACGACGTTAAACAAAGGCACTGGTCGGGAGGTAACCCGACACCTATCTTACTTTCTGTCTTTTATTTTTCTGTCATTTAGTTTTTTCCGTAAGTCGCTCTCACCCACTTGGTGCATAGAATGAAATGACTATTTAGGAATCGGTTTTTGGAGCAGGACCGGATCAGCCAGGCAGCTTACGTGAATTATCGGGCCTGCGCTGAGAGTTCAAGGCCCCAGCCAAACTCCCTCGATTATCCAGCCTCACGCCATGTCGTTCACTCGACACCTTAAAGGGAGTTCTGTGCCTCCCTTTTCCTTAATGTCATTTCCTTCTCGTATAATATCTGCTTGCATGGCTTTTGAACTAAGTTGTGCTGAAAGGCACGCCTTCGTTCAAAAGTGTGGGGTGAGATCCACCTTTGTAAATAAATAACATGTTTCTCCTTTTCCCTTAATAATTATCTTTTTGAAAATATGAACTTAAGAATGTGAAAAAGATAAATCTAAATTCATGCATTAACCTTGTGAAAATTCAACTGTTTAAAAACTTAGAATGTAACTTCTCATTTGTCCCTTTGTGCTGAGATAAACAAGGGATGTGGAGTTGATAGAAATGCCCTAGAGAGGCTTGGCAAGTGACAGAACCGCTTGTCGTCAGAGCGATTTGTGCAAATAAATTTATAATAGTCCGCTACTCGCAACTATACTACTGGGTAGTACTTGGTAAGTAGGGGTCGAACCCAGAGGAATTAGGGGGATAGGTTATTCTTTAAGGGATTTGTTCAGCGAAGGAGCGTGTTTTAGGTTGGTTGAGGTTTTAGTGCTAACAACTACGTGACTTTTTAGTTGGTTTTGGTTTTGAGTGCTGAAAAGTAAATTACAGAAAAGTAAATACTGAAATTAAAAGCGAAGACTTACAGTGGGTGATGCGTGAATTGCAAGTCCTCCGGATTGTGAGCGATTGATGGTTGCAGTTGATTGAACAATAAAAGTGAAGACAAAGGGGTTTTGTAATTGCGAGAGAAGTATTCGGTCTTGGGGGGCCTTGTATTATATCCTGTTCATTCTTTTAGTAACCCTTCTAAGTATTCAAACGTGTATCGAGGCCCTTTCGTAGCGCTCAATTTGCCACACTGTTTGTAAACCCTTGTTCTACTTCAGACTAATTCCTCCTTTCGAAGTATCTTAGCCTTTTGTGCATCCATTTGGTCCCTTTGGTCCAGTTTCCAAATGGTTTTAAAGATAGATCGAACTCCTCAGATAAGCTTTGCCCTTTCGTAGCATCCACTTACCCGAGTATGTTCACGACTTCCCACAGAAGAGTTATGCCCTTTCGTAGCTTCCACTCAACCTTGGAAAGTCTGACCTTATAAATGGCACATAGAACAAGTTTTGAATACAGAGAAAAGAAACTAAACGAAGTAAAACATTTTATAAAACAAGAACTCCCCTTCAACCGAATGAAGAGTTTAGTTACGAATATCCATAGAGTTGGACATCATAACTAAATACTTGGGGATTTGGAAAAGAATACTCAAGAACAAACAGGAGTAAAGAGAGAAGAGAAAGAGATTACTCAAGAACAAACAGGAGTAACTCTTGAACTGTAACAGAAAACTTGAGTACTCAAGAACCAACAGGAGTACTCAAGATCGAACTAAAGTATTTGAGAACAAACTGAACTTTTATTGATATCAAACCAAACTTTACATAGTAACAAACTTAGAGAGAGAAGTGTTTTACACAATTTTGGGATGATTTGAAATGAGAAGGAGAGCTTGGTATTTATAGGCTAAGGGGAGGGGAATGGAGGGCCAAGATGAGGGCATGTGGTTTGGCATCCAAGGGTGGAGATGGGGGGAAGAGGAGAGGAAGACAAGTGTCACAAGGGGAGAGGAGCAACACAAAGCCGCCGGCGGCTTTTGGGAGGGAGGAGGAGAGGTTGACATGTGGAGGAAGGGGAGAGGAGGAGGGGTGGATGTGAGGAGAAAGCCGCCGGTCCATGTGGCATGAGGAGAGTGGTTGTGAGTTTTGTGCAGTTTGCACAAAACTATCGGTGTATTCCAGCTCCGGATTGTCTTCGGTTTCTCTTCGGTTTGATTTGTTTTGAATGATTCCAAGTCAGGATCTTTAGATTTCTTCATTCAGCGTCTGATCTTGACCTTGGATTGTCTCCTGATATCTTTTCTGTGCTAAAAGCTCTTCCTTAGCGTGTATTCTCTCTAAGCTCTGAAATACCCTGTAGAAATGTATCGGGACTAAAACATCGAAGTTAGATAGACAAACAGTCTAATTTGTTGGGTTTAACTGTGTTTATGATTCATACAATTGTGGTCCATCAGATAACCCCACACTTTTAGTTGTTCGTCCCGAACAATGCTTTATAAGAGCGTTACTAAGTAAGTTGGTTAAAATATGAAAATAAGATTGTGGTACTCGATTTTTCCTAATTCATGCATTACTACTTGTTACTAAATTAAACTGCGTAAATAAGTAGAAGAAACTTGATACGTGTACCTTCGTACTGAGATGCAAATTATTTCGGATGTTTCGGGAGATAGCCCTTTTCAGGCTCCTGGACTACACCTTCGGGACCGTCTCGCACTATATGGTTTTCTTGTAGCTTTCTCTAGCACGTGATTCGATTCGGGTTTCAGTGAGTTGAGCCTTTTCTTGATTTTTTTCTTTTCTTTTTTTCTTTCTTCTTCTTTGGCGATGGACTGCTTTTTGTAGTGATTTGCCTTTAGCTTTTGATTTGACGTTGTTGAGTGCTTCACTTTTGCTCGGTTAAAACCTTCACATTTTTGGGCCTTAGGCCTCTTTTGATTTTCTTCTTTAAGTTTTTTGCTTCTTTGTGACTTGCTAGTCCATCTTGTTTTTTGCCTTCTTGGGAGGTCCAATCATCGCCCGCAAGCATATGGAAATACCTCCCCGCTCCTCTCATCTTTGTTGTTTCGCGCGGGTCAAGATGAGGGTCGCTCATCTATTTTCTCTGCTACTTTGACTAGAGAGAGGACGGTTTGATTCACGTCCTCGCCTTTTGCATTGCATGGCGGAGATGACTTCAATTTTCACTGAAACCCGAAGTGCAGCCTCCACTGACTTCGAAAACCATATAGTTTGATCTGATCCTTTGATTGCTTGCCAAGTCCTTCGAGGGCATTTCTATCAACTCCACATCCCTGGTTATCTTAGCACAAAGGGACAAATGAAAAGTTACACCCTAAGTTTTTAGACAGTTGAATTTTCACAAGGTTAATGCATGAATTATGACTTATCTTTTTCACATTCTTAAGTTCATATTTTCAAAAAGATACTATTACTAAGAAAAAACAGCAAGCATGTTATTTATGTACACAGGTGGTTCTCACCCCCCACTTTGGAACGAAGGCGTGCCTTAGTTCAAAAGTCATGCAAGCTTAAAACTAAATTACTGAATTTGAATGACAGAAATTAAAGTGCAGAAAAGTAAGATAGTGTCAGGTTACCTCCCGACCAGTGCACTTGTTTAACGTCGTTGGCTCGACGATACCTCGTTTGTGGATCACTGGTTTGGGTCCCATGGGTGCTTGAGGTCGAACTTTTTCCCAACTGCTCTCTTAATCGGTCCCAAGTTCTCGTATGGCAGCGGGCTTGGTTCTGATATCCATTGAACCGATAATTTCTTCTTTACATTCTTCTGGGAAGGTGAGGATCCTTTGACCATAGATGCTGGTCTTTTGAGTCGGACTTTCTTGTTTCTCCATCCGGGCTTCCATTCCACCGGCCCATGTCTTGGTCGTTTCTTCATGTTTGAATGGGTGGCACTTTTGCAATTCTGGAAATTCAGTATTGTGCCATCGAGCATTGGTGACCTTAAGCATGTCTCCATGTGAAGCCTCTTCTTTGTGGCAGCGACGAATGGTCGTCCTAGCACGAGCAAATTTTCAGGGCCGCTTTGTTGAGTCGTGGTGAGTGAGAGCTCCATTGATCGCTTTTCTTGTCCTTGTTCTGCCTCAAACTCGCCTTGCACCTTAGCGTTAATCACTTCATTTTCAGGGGCTGTGATCCGCATACAAACCGAAGGGAAAAGTTGGGGAACTTCCACCATAAGGGCCAGGTCTTTCTTGGACAGTTTGATAATGAGGACCAGGCCTGCCTTAGGTGCTTCGATAGTGAGGATCGGGCATGTTTCGGGTATATTGGTGATGAGGACCGATTCAAGTGGCTCGGCTGGTTTGGCAATGAGAACCAGGCCTAATTTGGCCGGTTCTTCTTCGGTTATTTGCGAGTCCTCATCCTCAGTTGGCTTCGTGGGCTCCAATATTGGCTCCTTTAGAGCCTCCTTCACGTCCATTACTGCCCTTGTACTGATGTCTTCTCTCGGCTTTGTTGCGGGCAAGCTCGTAATGGGTGTGGTGTCGGGCTTGTTTTGTACTGAGTCCACTTCCATCGTCGGTACCTTATCTTCAGTTTGGTGTATTGGCCCTTGTTTTGTGCTCTCTGCCAAATTGTCTATGAGTCGCCAGGTTTGAGACATGGTTAACTTCATGATCGAGCCTCCCGCTGCATCGTTAAGTCTTTTCTGCTCAAGTGGCATCATTCCACCGAGAAACCTTTGGATAAGATTGATTCTGGAGAATCCATGGTGCGGGCAGCTCGCCACAATGGAGTCAAAGTACGCCAAGTACTCGTCCAATGTTTCGTCCCGGAATTGCTCAAGATTGAGAATCTTCTCGCGGGTTTCAAGTCGGAGAGATGGAGGGCAAAACTTCTCAAGGAATTTGGTTTGTAGACCCCCATAATCACTTTCATACTCAGCACATGAGTAATACCATTTTAATGCCGAGTCAGTTAAAGAAAATTTAAAACATGTGAGTTTAAATTCCTCTAGCGATTCATTTTTAGGCCTCATGTGGTTGCATATGGAGTGGAACGTTTGTGTATGCCTTACGGGATCTTCTCCAAGAGCACCTCCGAATTGGGGGAGACGTCTAATCATTTCAAACATAAGGTATCTACCCTCATTTTTCCAAGGTTCTATGTCGTAGTATGAAGACATGGCGAATTATGTATAATAGAAAAAAGAACAACTATCCATTTGCTAATTCCCCGGCAACGGCGCCAATTTGACAGAACCGCTTGTCGTCAGAGCGATTTGTGCAAATAAATTTATAATAGTCCGCTACTCGCAACTATACTACTGGGTAGTACTTGGTAAGTAGGGGTCGAACCCAGAGGAATTAGGGGGATAGGTTATTCTTTAAGGGATTTGTTCAGCGAAGGAGCGTGTTTTAGGTTGGTTGAGGTTTTAGTGCTAACAACTACGTGACTTTTTAGTTGGTTTTGGTTTTGAGTGCTGAAAAGTAAATTACAGAAAAGTAAATACTGAAATTAAAAGCGAAGACTTACAGTGGGTGATGCGTGAATTGCAAGTCCTCCGGATTGTGAGCGGTTGATGGTTGCAGTTGATTGAACAATAAAAGTAAAGACAAAGGGGTTTTGTAATTGCGAGAGAAGTATTCGGTCTTGGGGGGCCTTGTATTATATCCTGTTCATTCTTTTAGTAACCCTTCTAAGTATTCAAACGTGTATCGAGGCCCTTTCGTAGCGCTCAATTTGCCACACTGTTTGTAAACCCTTGTTCTACTTCAGACTAATTCCTCCTTTCGAAGTATCTTAGCCTTTTGTGCATCCATTTGGTCCCTTTGGTCCAGTTTCCAAATGGTTTTAAAGATAGATCGAACTCCTCAGATAAGCTTTGCCCTTTCGTAGCATCCACTTACCCGAGTATGTTCACGACTTCCCACAGAAGAGTTTTGCCCTTTCGTAGTTTCCACTCAACCTTGGAAAGTCTGACCTTATAAATGGCACATAGAACAAGTTTTGAATACAGAGAAAAGAAACTAAACGAAGTAAAACATTTTATAAAACAAGAACTCCCCTTCAACTGAATGAAGAGTTTAGTTACGAATATCCATAGAGTTGGACATCATAACTAAATACTTGGGGATTTGGAAAAGAATACTCAAGAACAAACAGGAGTAAAGAGAGAAGAGAAAGAGATTACTCAAGAACAAACAGGAGTAACTCTTGAACTGTAACTGAAAACTTGAGTACTCAAGAACCAACAGGAGTACTCAAGATCGAACTAAAGTATTTGAGAACAAACTGAACTTTTATTGATATCAAACCAAACTTTACATAGTAACAAACTTAGAGAGAGAAGTGTTTTACACAATTTTGGGATGATTTGAAATGAGAAGGAGAGCTTGGTATTTATAGGCTAAGGGGAGGGGAATGGAGGGCCAAGATGAGGGCAAGTGGTTTGGCATCCAAGGGTGGAGATGGGGGGAAGAGGAGAGGAAGACAAGTGTCACAAGGGGAGAGGAGCAACACAAAGCCGCCGGCGGCTTTTGGGAGGGAGGAGGAGAGGTTGACATGTGGAGGAAGGGGAGAGGAGGAGGGGTGGATGTGAGGAGAAAGCCGCCGGTCCATGTGGCATGAGGAGAGTGGTTGTGAGTTTTGTGCAGTTTGCACAAAACTATCGGTGTATTCCAGCTCCGGATTGTCTTCGGTTTCTCTTCGGTTTGATTTGTTTTGAATGATTCCAAGTCAGGATCTTTAGATTTCTTCATTCAGCGTCTGATCTTGACCTTGGATTGTCTCCTGATATCTTTTATGTGCTAAAAGCTCTTCCTTAGCGTGTATTCTCTCTAAGCTCTGAAATACCCTGTAGAAATGTATTGGGACTAAAACATCGAAGTTAGATAGACAAATAGTCTAATTTTGTGGGTTTAACTGTGTTTATGATTCATACAATTGTGGTCCATCAGCAAGCAATCGAAGGACTGAATTTCGCTATATGGTTTTCGAAGTCAGTGGAGGCTGCACTTCGGGTTTCAGTGAAGATTGAAGTCATCTCCGCCATGCAGTGTTTATGCAAAAAGAAAAAAGGCGAGGACAGGAATCAGACCGTCCTATCTCTAGTCAAAGTAGCCGAGAAAATAGATGAGCGACCCTCATCTTGACCCGCGCGAAACGGCAAGGATGAGAGGAGCGGGGAGGTATTTCCATATGCTCGCGGGCAATGATTGGACCTCCCAAAAAAGGCTTGAGAAAATGGACTAGCAAGCCACAAAAAGGCAAAAGCTCAAAGAATCAAATCAAGAGGCCAAAGGCCCAAAATTGTGAAGATTTTAACCGAACAAAAAGTGAAGTACTCAAAGAGTCAAATCAAAGGCCAAAGGCCGATTCACTACAAAAGCTGTCCCTTGCCAAAAGAAAATCAAAGACCAAACCATTGAAACCCGAACCAAATCACGTGCTAGGGAAAGCTACAAGGAAACCATATAGTGCGAGACAGTCCCGAGGATGCTGTCCAGGAGCCTGAAAAGGGCTATCTCCCGAAACATCCAAAATAATTTGCATCTCAGCACGAAGGTACAAGTATCAAGTTTCTTCTATTTATTTACACGGTTTAATTTGGTAATAAGTAGTAATGCATGAATTAGGATAAATCGAGTCCCACAGTCTAACTTTCATATTTTAAAAGTTTACTTAGTGCCGCCCTTTAATAGCATTGTTCGGGACGAACAACTAAAAGTGTGGGGTGATCTGATGGACCATAATTATACGAATCATAAACATAGTTAAACCCACCAAATTAGACTGTTTGTCTATTTAACTTTTGCTTGTTAGTTCCGATATTTATCTACAGGGTATTTTGGAGCCTAGAGAGAAAACACGCTAAGGAGGAGTTTTTACGCAGAAAATATATTACGAGTCATTCCAAGGTCAAGACCAGATGCCGACTGAAGAAATCTCAAGATCCTGACTTGGAATCACTCAAAACAAATCAAACTGAAGAGCAACCAGAGTCAGTCCGGGGCAGAAATGGACTGATAGTTTTGTGAAAACGTCACAAAACCTCACAAAACTCACTGTTTCCTTTAAAGTGACCGGCGGGTTTAAGGGGAGGGATGACTCATGGGTGGCTTTCCCTCCTTCCCCCCTCCACAACCGGCGGCTCCTCCTCCTTCAACCGGCAACCGGCGGCTTTTGACAAGCCATGGATGGCTTGCCATGTGTCCTCCTCTCCACCACATCCTCCTCCTCCCTTAGGCTATAAATACATGCCTCCCCCTATGTAAATCATATCCTCAAAATCACAAAACACTTCTCTCTCTAAAGTTTGGTACTTTGTAAGTTTGGTTTTCAATCTATAATTCTCCTGTTGGTTCTTGAGTATTATAGCTCGCTCTTGAGTACTCTTGTCGGTTCTTGTAGTACTCAAGCTTTACTTTTCTCTATTCTTGAGTACTCTTGTCGGTTCTTGAAGTACTCACCCCTTTCCCTTACTTACTGTCTTTCAAAAACCGTAAGTACTTAGCTATGCACTACTACAGAACATGCCTTATGCATTGGTTCGAAAAAGAGCTTATGCATCGGTTTTATGAAAAACCGATGCATAAGATTCACTTTATGCATCGGTTTTATGAAAAACCGATGCATAAGATTCACTTTATGCATCGGTTTTCAATTAACCGATGCATATTAGCGAAATTAAATACTTAACTTTATTTAGGTCTTCCTACTTTCATTCTCTCCTCTGTCTCTCCTCCGTCTCTCCTATCTACGCCGCCGAGAGCGAGTATCGCAGGCGACTGCAACACTTTGCCTGCTACTAGACTGGTGACGGTCGAGTAGACGAGGAGTCCAATAGAGTGTGATAGAGACAAGAGGAAGGAGTTGACGATCGCAGTCATGGCGGAGAGATCAGGTTTAATACACGCTGTAGTTTCGTCCGCTAATCTGTAGATCTGGGATCTGGCGTCGCCATTGCTTCGTCTCAAGGTTGCTGAGTATTTTTGAATACACGCTGTAGTTTTACTTCGATTTGTTTCTGTTTTATTTATTCGGATGTTCATTGTGATGATGTGGAGCAGATAGGATTTATGGAATTTGTTTCATTTCTCTGATTGTGCTCTTCTTTTATGTATTATGAGGTGTATGAATAACGTCTCCGTAAATGGAATTTGACACTGTTGCAGTCTGCAAATGCTTCTTAGAGTGTTCATTATTGCTTGTCGCCAAAGAAGGATGTAGGAAATTATTAATAGGTCAGATTTGACATGTGAATCAATTCCTAAAGGCTTCTGTATTGGTATTGTCAACTAATTTACATGTTTCACTCAATGCATAAGGTTACTTGCATTTCACTTGGCATGTGAGTGTGGAGACGGCCTCAATAAGTACTATGATACTAGTTGATACACCCTTAAAAAGTCGTGTTTTACTATTTGATAAATTTCGATCGAAAATGAGGCTTGGGACTTTGCAGCTTGTTGGGTACTCTTACCACTTTATTTATGTATTCTGATGAATATTGATTTGGCTTAAGCATTCTCTCTTCTACAGGACAATTCCTTTTGCGTGGAAGCGGTGGAACCTCATAACACCTGGTTAAGCATGATGAATATTGATTTGGTTGCTATTTAATGAGGGAAAGTCCATCGTAATACCTTCCAGGAGGGAGACATTCAATCACCTGGCAAGTTGGCCAGAGGATGCAAGGCATTATGCTCATTGGTAATAAGTCGGACCTCGCTCACAGAAGGGCAGTGAGTACTGAGGAAGGGGAACAATTTGCCAAGGAAAATGGTTTGATTTTTATGGAGGCATCTGGAAAGACGGCTCAGAATGTAGAGGAGGTGATCATAATCCTTAGTTTTTGCAGTACAGTTTGACACATTTTTCTGTATCATTCTGATCGTATCTTTTCTTGCAGGCTTTTATAAAAACAGCTGCTACTATCAACAAAAAGATACAGGATGGGGTATTTGATGTATCTAATGAGGTTGGTTTAGTTAGATTTGTATTTGGTGCCTTCCATAGAGTTACTGTAGTCAGAAATTGATAAGTTGTGCTGCTGCTACCTTTTTAACTGAGCTGGGTTGACATTCTCTACCTACATGCTACATCATTTCAATTCATTTCGAGAAAAAAATTTGGAGCAGGATAGGATATTCAATTCAATATCTATCAATATTAGGTATGATTTATGCCTTTTGTGAACCCAGTATTTATTGGTCATCTCCGATTCGATGCAGGATGAAAGGGAAGAAAGCAAAAAATCAGAGATAGGATACACAAGAGTTGGAGCAGGGAAATAAATGTAGAAGGATAAATGTTGGAAGAGCAATCTGAGTATGATCAGGAGGCATTGCAACTTGAAAGTGAAACTTGTTGAATCGCTAAATGTTTTGTACAATGAAAGTGACATTATGTATAAAATGTTGTGTTTTGGTTGAATAAAAAGTATTTTAAGATTTGGATATAAAATTTAAGTATGAAATTGAAGGTGGATTTAATTTATTAGAGACAATATGTGCTAAAAAAAATTCAAACATTATGCATCACTTCTAAAAAAACTGATGCATAATGTCACACTTTATGCATCGATTTTTTTAAGAACCGATGCATAATGTCACACTTTATGCAACGCTTCAATATGCATCGGAACCAAAACCGATGCATAATATCAAAAAAAACAGATGCATAAGACCTGTTCTGTAGTAGTGATGGTATCCACCTCTATGGATATTCGTAGCTAAACTCTTCATTCGGTTGAAGGGGTGTACTTGTATCATAAAATGTTTTTGGCCATCTTTTTAGTGCCTCTTCTTTTTATTCAAAATTTGTTCTATGTGCCATATATTAGGCCAGAACTTTCAAGGTTGAGTGGATGCTTGAAATGGCAAAACTCTTCCGTGGGGGTTTGATGGACCATAATTATACAAATCAAAAACACAGTAAAACCCACTAAATTAGACCTTTTGTCTATTTAACTTTTTCTTATTAGTTCCGATATATTTCTACAGGGTATTTTAGAGACTAGAAAGAATACACGCTAAGGAGAGGATTTTACGCTGAAAAGATATTACGAGTCAGTCCAAGGTCACGATCAGACGCTGAATGAAGAAATCTCAAGATCTTGACTTGGAATTACTCAAAACTAATCCAACCGAGGAGCAACCAAAGTCAGTCCAGAGCGAAATTGGACTGATAGTTTTGTGAAAACTTCACAAAACTCACACAAACTCACTCTTCCCCCTCCATGACCGGCGACTTTTGGTGGCAAAGCCACCTTGCAACCTTGCAACCGGCGGCTTTTGGGCTAACTTGCCCTCCACTCCTCCACTCAAACTTGCTCTCCACTCCTCCTTCCTCCTCCACCCATTCTCATCCTCCCATGGCTATAAATAGAGCCCTCTTCCTTTGTAATTCACATCCCAATATCACACAATTTCACAAGTTTTAGAGAGATAGAGGGCTTAACCCTCTTCTCTTCACTTTCAATAAATATTTTGTTCTTCATTTTGGAGCTACTTCCCTTGCTTGGATCTTGCCTAGGAGCTCCTCTCCTCCACTTATTGTAGGTATAAAATTACTTTTCGTATATTTTGTTCTTACTTTAAAGTTATTCTCTTATTCGGTACCCTTGTTCAAGACAATAGTTTGATTGTATTCCTTGACATGAATACAAGTAGCTAAAAGCTTGTACTCGGTTGAAGGGGTAACTTGTATCATACAATGTTTTAGACTCCACTCTTAGTGCATCTCTGTGTTCAAAACTTGTTCTATGTGCCATATATTAGGTTAGAACTTCCAAGGTTGAGTGGATGCTTTAACGGGCAAAGCTCTTCCGTGGGGTTCGTGAACATACTCGGGTAAGTGGATGCTTTAACGGGCAAAGCTTATCTGAGGAGTTCAACCTCTTTTTAAAACCATTTGGGAAATCGTAACTGAAGATCAAATGGATGCACATAAGGCTAAGATACTTCGAAAGGAGGAATTAGTCTAAATAGAACAAGTGTTCTAAACGATGTTACAAGTCTTGTGCTAGGAATTGTTTTCAAGTAGAAACTTTTAATCCTGGTAGCCTGTCGATCCCCGTGACCAATCAGCAAGATACCTTTGGCATCATATATATCATGACATAAGCTTACAGAATTCACTTTCAGTCGTGACACATAATTCACTAGTTATTAAGTACTTACGAATGAATGCTGCTACTGCTGCTACTGCTGCTCCTAGTGCCAAGAATACGTATTTCACATTTTCAAGGCCCCTTTCCGCTTTAACGCTCTTCTTATGCCTCTTTCAGTGCTTGACAACCAAGGTCCTGCGACCAAGCCAACTCTACGGCCAAGCCAATCGGAAATCAATCGATTCGATTTCGTCTGCGTTTTGAAATCTGAGAATCGAGCCGGGGTCTCCATCACGATGCCATGGTTATCGGTAGTCCGACGAACGACGACTAGGGTTTGTCGCGATTTTGAGAAACAAAAATAGATTATAGAAAAAAATAATATAATAGGGACAACAGAGTTAGTTTTGATTTAACACTGTTAAGTTTAATTAGTAAAATCATTATATTTTTTTAAATTTGCCTTGATTGAAAAAATTAATAGTTCAGACCGTCAATTGAAAAATGTTAATAATTCAAGGCACGATGGGCGTCGCCGTCGGTGTCGGCGTCGGCATAGAAACTTTTCCCTAATAATAATATTGGAGAAATATAATTTAGGGGCTAACGAGCGGCGATTAAACACATTCAGTCACTTGAAGAAAAAGCATTTAACAGGAAAATGAAAAAGCGCATGATAGCATTAGGGTTCGAAGGCTCCGCCAACAAGATCGGCGTCGGCGTCGGCGTCGTCACTCTCGACGGCACCATCCTCTCCAACCCTCGCCACACTTACATCACTCCTCCCGGCCACGGCTTTCTCCCGCGGGAGACCGCCCAACACCATCTCCACCACGGTCTTCCTCTAGTCAAATCCGCCTTGACCGATGCCGGAATCGGTCCCGACGATATCGATTGCTTGTGCTACACTAAGGGTCCAGGAATGGGCGCACCGCTGCAGGTGTCGGCCGTGGTTGTGCGGGTGCTTTCGCTTATGTGGAAGAAGCCGATTGTCGGGGTTAATCATTGCGTGGCGCATATTGAGATGGGGAAGGTTGTGACGGGTGCTTATGATCCGGTTGTGCTTTATGTCAGCGGTGGAAATACGCAGGTGATTGCTTTTAGTGAGGGGAGGTATAGGATTTTTGGAGAGACAATTGATATTGCTGTTGGGAATTGCTTGGATAGGTTTGCTAGAGTTCTTACTTTGTCCAATGATCCCAGTCCTGGATACAACATTGAGCAGGTGACTCACTCCATTTCAATCATAAAATGGTCACTTGTTTTCACTTTCCAGGTGTCATTCTGTACCTGGCCGAGTCTTATTAACTAAATGGAATTACATATGGCTTTTTTTTCATCCAATTAAAGTACCATGAGTGCATGGTGATCTGCCCTAGTTGTTTTGAATTCAATATTTGTATTTCAGCTAGTTGAGAGTTGTGGTACAGACAATAGATTTCTTGTATATGGTGTGATACCTTCAGGTGAGAGTTGAAGGCTGTTCACACAAACTCGTTTTCTTTGATTCCATTTGGAGTGGAACGGTTTTGTCAACTTGACATCTGACTTTTCATGTATATTGATGGTAATTTGTCAATCGAAAGTCATCACAGTTTGATATGTTTTGACGTTCCTATATGATATTTGAGTTTCCGGTAAAAGGATGTATTTTCAATAGTCGAGCAAAGGGACTTTGTCACATTTTAGTTTATTTAGCATTGAATTAGGTCGTGATGTGTATATTTACGTGGTTTCAAATTTTGTCTTGGTGCATACTGTAAAACTTGTTGTTTAGGTTACTATTCTTACCCTGAGAATGTGCTTTCTGAAACCCAGCTTGCAAAGAAAGGAGAACAATATATAGAGTTGCCATATGCTGTCAAAGGAATGGATGTTTCTTTCAGCGGAATATTGAGTTCTATTGAAGCCACTGCTATAGAGAAGCTGAAAAACAATGAGTGCACCCCTGCAGATTTGTGTTATTCATTACAGGTCTTTTCCGTGTCACTCACCAAAATAATTATTTGATCTTTAGTTTGTATAGTTATTAAAAAACAAAAGGAAAGCTCTTTGATCACACGGACTTAATGTTATGATCTGTAGGAAACACTGTTTGCTATGTTGGTAGAGATTACAGAGAGGGCAATGGCACACTGACAAGAAAGACGTCCTTATTGTCGGCGGTGTCGGTTGCAATGAGCGGTCACAAGAGATGATGAGGATAATGTGCTCTGAGAGAGGTGGAAAACTGTTTGCCACAGATGATAGGTACTGCATCGACAACGGGACAATGATTGCATACACAGGTCTCCTTGCATTTGCTCATGGATCATCAAACACCATTACAGGAGTCTACTTTTACCCAACGGTTCCGAACTGATGAAGTGTTGGCAGTTTGGAGAGAGCCAAAGGATTCACATTTAAGTAATGGACCCGAGAAAGACTTGCAGCTGAAGCAAGTAGAATTGGAGGTATAGAAGATGCTTCTTTCGTGGTGAACTGTTATGTTAAGTTTAGGTCCCCTTGTTCCAACTTTACGGTGTTTTGTTCACGATGCTGATTAATCACATCATATGTTGTTGGCAGATGCTAAGTGCAGTTAGCTAACTCGGAACTTGATGGTGGCTCTGGCACCCACTGTGGTAGATGTTAGTTGATAGATAGTATGGATCATACTGTCAGTTCTAGAAAAGCTCAAGGTACACAACCATTGCAAACTTTTGTACTTTCATGTCATCAATGTTATTAATCTTTAATGTTAAGCTCGTGAACTTGATTATGTATTTGATATGGGTCAAAAGATGAATTAGATTTATTTATTATCCCATCGTTTCATATTCGAAACTTTTCATATTATTGTTCAATGGTTAACCTAAAAACATGATTATGTACCTGTGTATATTCTGTTCATGTCATGTGACTTTTCCCAACTTCCTGTTTCTTTTCCTGTTATTGTTTTAGCTTTACAATCTTCCATCTTATTTGAATCCTTCAACCTGCCTTTTCGTTGGCAATTTCGTCAACCAAGAAACAAGAGAGCGCCTTGGGTAGTAATAGACAATAGTAGAGACCAGAGATCTTAATGGGAACCAAAACGGGATTCAGGTTAGATAGAACATAGAAGTGGTAGGTAGAGAAATCATCCGTAGAAGCTTGAGAAAAGAGTAGAGGTGGCTGGGAGCGAAGTTAGGGTTTAATTTGTTAGCGTCTTCTCTTACATTTTTTTTTCTCTCAATGCTCTTACGTGAACTTTCCATTAATTCAAATTCAAGCAGCAGACCTAAGTTTCAATTATTACATGACGTCCCTTGAAGACTAGTATGCATTAGTTTTGTTCCAGTCCGGAGTTGCCTCACCAAAATGTATTGCAGATTGTACTTGAAGCAAGTTAAAATTGTGTTTCATAATGCTTTAAGAATGAATATAAATGCAGTGACATTATGAAAACTTCTCTTCTTTTAGTCCGCCTTCATACCCAATTGACTGATTATCACGGAGAACCCGCTGACATCCATAGCATGAGAAATTTGATGATCATCTTACATTTGCAGTCATACATTCCCATCACTGGGAAGACGGGAATTCTGAAATTGAGATTTCAGATTAAGTTATCAGCTATCATATGTATCTGTTGTCGCTACATTCTTGAGTACGAAGTTTCTGAAGGTAGAAGATAAGTAACTTTATGAAGGGTTATTGACTCGTTTGCCCCTTTTTGAAACTCAATTCACCCGTTTGCCCCCTTTCAAACTCAAATAACTGGATTGCCCCTTTTTGTTAAATTCTCGGCTAACCATATACCGGTAATATTAATTTTGCACATTCTCGGCTTACCATATACCGGTAATATTAATTTTGCACATTCTCGGTTTATGATTAACCGGTAATAATATTTTCGGTTTTTTGAAAAATTTGATTAAACACCCATCTTTGGTCACTATTTTTATCAGCTTAACCTTTGAATTTCATTTTCGAGTATACATGAAAGTTATAGAACATTCAATTAGCTTTCTAACCATATAATGAACATCTTAAACGGACACCGGATGACGCCTCTATGAGCTTCCGAATATTAGCTCAGAGCCCCTCGGTTTCGGCAAATTTCGATCGATCATCCATCTTTGGTCACTATTTTTTCAGCTTAACCTTTGAATTTCATTTTCAAGTAAACATGAAAGTTATAGAACATTCAATTATCTTTCCAACCATATAAAGAACATCTTAAACGGATACCGGATGACGTCTCTATGAGCTTCCGAATATTAGCTCGGACCCCTCAGTTTTTTGAAAAATTTGATTAAACACCCATCTTTGGTCACTATTTTTATCAGCTTAACCTTTGAATTTCATTTTCGAGCAAACATGAAAGTTATAGAAAATTCAATTAGCTTTCTAACCATATAAAGAACATCTTAAACGGACATCGGATGACGCTTCTATGAGCTTCCGAATGTTAGCTCGGACCCCCTTGGTTTCGGCAAATTTCGATCAATCGGTTTTTCAAAAAACCGAGGGGTCCGAGCTAACATTCGGAAGCTCATAGAGGCGTCATCCGGTATCCGTTTAAGATGTTCTTTATATGGTTAGAAAGATAATTGAATGTTCTATAACTTTCATGTTTACTCAAAAATGAAATTCAAAGGTTAAGCTGATAAAAATAGTGACCAAAGATGGGTGTTTAATCAAATTTTTCAAAAAACCAAAAATATTATTACCGGTTAATCATAAACCGAGAATGTGCAAAATTAATATTACCGGTATATGGTAAGCCGAGAATTTAACAAAAAAGGACAATCCAGTTATTTGAGTTTGAAAGGGGGCAAACGGTTGAATTGAGTTTGAAAAGGGGGCAAACGAGGCAATAACCCCTTTATGAAGAGAAGATTGGTTTATCTGCATATAGTATCAACCAAAATTCACTTGAGTTTCATAAAGAGCCAAGTTCTGTGGAAAATCATATTTTTCCAGTCTTTCTTACTTTTCGTGAATGTTCTTTATTAAAAAAAATTCCAGCCTTTTGTCCCTAATTGGTATAGAGAAGATTAGTAAGACGCTGCACCGATAACACGCACAAATCGAGAAATAGGCCAAAACTTTCTATTGCTGAAACAATTTGATAAAGAGAACAGTGTTTGCAGTCTTAAGAATGTGCCTTGGGATATTTGGTTTTCTGTATTCACAGTTAGCTGTAGATGCATTTTCAGACGCTTAGATTCATGTTGAGTTAAGTTAAAAGACTTAAATATTATGAATATATGAGAATAGAAATATTTGTTTACGCTAGCATCCAATCTGTCAATGTAGAATTTCGAACCCCAAATGTAAAAGATTTCAATCAACTATGAATATCTAGAAATGGTTGGGTACAATTCCAATAATGAAAGAAGAAAAAA
Source organism: Rhodiola kirilowii (assembly GCA_033675215.1). NCBI lineage: Eukaryota > Viridiplantae > Streptophyta > Magnoliopsida > Saxifragales > Crassulaceae > Rhodiola > Rhodiola kirilowii. Next base: position 20,506,660 of record CM066201.1, read on the forward strand.
ACCCAACCGGAAGACATAAAGGAAGATTGAATCAACAGGTTTGTTGGATCGTTAGGTTAGCCAACTATGTGAGGGAGATCCCAGAGTGGTATCCCTCAGACAGATGGCAGCGGAAATAAACTCTCGTACAGGAAATATAGAACGGAAAGTAAGTACTCACGATTTAGAGTGGAAACCTTACTGCAATCCTTTGCAGCAGGATAAAAACCACTTGCCTTCTGGACAGTTCCAGAAGGGCTTCAAGATCTGTGTTATTGATGAAGGAATATTCTTGTAGTTTGTTACAGCTTGTCTCACTCAGTGACAGTTAACAACACTACTCAATTCAAAGTATCAACTAACACAGTCTTCTCTTGTCCGCACACAGCAGCACTTCGTCAGCTCCGGAATTGATCTTCTCTTTGATCACCGATTGCTATATCCAAAAAGCCGAACTTCTCTTTGAAGACTTCTCTTCCTTTTATAGTGTCTTTAAGTCGGCAAAGTCGATCTCCATCATAGATCCGATTGTTATCTCGCAGATGTGATACGGTTTAAGATATTTCCATTTCTTAACCCTGTCACATATATGCTTACCAAATTTGGCTTTAATCTTCCTGTCGAATATACTGACATCTCCTCGTGTATATATTTGCATTAATAGTCTTAATCAAATATTACACGCATATACTCTTGTATCTTCGATATATATATCTTTGAGTATCTTTTCCCAGATCCGATCTGGTCAGAATGTCGGTGTATCTCTCACACAGAGCGCATCTCTCTCGCAGTGCTGCTCTCTCTCAGAGATGTTCAGTAGCCTTACCTGTCAGACAGTGATTTCTGCACACTCAAGTAGATTATTAGTTAAGTGTTTGTTATCATCAAAACACAAAGGGTCCAACAAATTCCCCCTTTTTGATGATGACAAACACTTCTTCACAGATAAGAAATCACACGACAATCTATGTTTCCCTAGAACATCTAGTTACTTCAGAGTTCATTCACTAGGTTTTTAATTAAAGTCTAGCTAGCATAGTTCCCCCTCAGATAGGCATCCGCTTGAATGTCGGTACCGGTTTTCCCCCTTAGTTTATGCACATATAGTTCTTCCCCCTTTTGGCATCATCAAAAAGATATGCAAATAAGAACACAGAGTAATGGAAAGAAAACATTTCATTCATGCCAGCAAGTCAGAAGCGTGTCATTCAGACACCACACAAGCGGCAAAGAGTTCAAAATGCATAGAGTTTTAAACATGAAATTCAAAAAAAAAGGTTCAAAAAGAGGGGGGGGGGGCGGATGTGGGTGGGGATGGTAAGGAGGGGGGTTCCATGAGACAGTTCAGACTACGGCACAATCGTGAACGAGTCCTTCATCTGGTCCACAATCTCTGTGGCAAGATCCTTCATTTGCCCTGAGAACCCTTCGAAAGCCACGGACATTGCCCCCGAGTCCACTGTTATTGCAAGCTCCAGGTCAACCACTTTCTGCTTCACGAGCTGCAATTCAGACTTCACCTCCACCAACTCAGTCTTTGCCTCTACCATCTCTGATTTTACCTCCTTCAGCTCACCCCTTAGCTCCTTCACCTCTGCTCGAAGCACCTTTAGCAGCGCCAGCACCTCACTTAAGCCCTCAGAGGGGGTTACCTCGTTACCACTGACGGGAGAAGCAACATTGAGAGGAGACACTTCAATGACGTCCTCATCATCCGCTTCCTCTACCACAGCAGGAACTGTCCAACCAACTCCCTCAGAGAATTCCAACCCCAGCTTGATAATGTGATCATCACATAGTGCAGACGAAAGCACTTTCTCCGACTCCGGTTGATAAATCTCCCAATACTTCATTATCACCTTCACAAACCCTGGAAAGGGTAGACCGTTTGACGGGTTGTCCTTGTTGTTCTCCATATGCTTCATAACCTGAAACGCCAAGTTCACTGGCTTCTTCTGCATGATTAGATCGACCAGCAGTAGATCTTGGAAGGTGACCAGATTATGTTTGGCCCGTCTCGGGGAGATATTTGAAACACGGATTCTGTGAAGAATCCGAGGAAGTACGTCCATATGAGTGTTTTCCCTCTGGCCCTTTTCCGTGGCATCCAGCCCTAGACGTTCAAACACTTCTGCCTTGGCCACAGTGCCTGGCCACGTACCTTTGGAGTAGGTGGCATACCCGCCTTTCGGCACCCCCAGAACAGTGGCCAGCTCCCTCATGCTGACTGAGTACGACTCACCACCAATGACAGCCAATAACTCCCAATTTCCTTCTCCCTTTTCCTTCTCCACAACCTTCAGTTTTGAATAAAACTCCCTCACCAATTTTTCATCCACGACAACAGGTTTTCTAAACAGCGCGCCCCATCCTTGGGCCTCCAGTAGTTCAACAACCCCTCCCAACCTTTTCTCCACCAGCCATTCATTGTTCAGCACCAACTCGTGAGCGAAGCCTCTCCCGGCTTCCTCTGACTCCTCTGCGCTTCCATCCGACTCAGCCTCCTCTTCAACTGGTGGAACAGAGGATGAAGCAGTTCTCTGACTTTTTCGGGTGGAGGGAGTGGCGGTTTTCCTCGTTCGTTTGCCCGCTGACCTGGTAGCCACCGAGGTCTCCTTCTTATCAGGGCGCTGGGAGGAGGAGTGCGCTCGCAGAGCATCGAGACGTTCCTCAAATCGGACCACTTCTTTGGCCACTGTAGAGTCGGCCGGACCAGAGCCTGACGGCGTGACCGACTGCAGGATAGTCTCTAGGCTGAGAGGATTAACACCACTTGCAATCAACTAAGCATCCATCTCAGCGGCGGCCGTAGGTGAGACACTTGACTTAGGGTTTGAGGATGCCATCGATTTAGGGTTTCGAAACTTCTGAATTTTTTTGAAAGAGAAGGCAATAGTCTGTGAGTGATGAAACAAAACGCACAGTCTGCTTCCTTTAAATACCTTTTGCAAAACCCTAGAGGTTGAGAGCCAACAAAAACCCCAAACGTCGCCTCCTTTCAAAAATAAACCGTCTTCAATTTTTAGCAATTGCCATCTTTCCTTCCCTTCCAAAAGTTGTTCCGCATTATTAACTTGCAGATTTCAAATCAGCCGAAAAGGCATGCGCCGACTGAGGGAGTAGCGATACGTGTCAGTAGAAAGTTTACTTGTTTCCTCATAAAGGTAACCGACGCGACACCTCCCTGCTGCAGAAACTGTTCACCTTTCAATTCAATTTTACCTCTTTCCAAGGCTGAGCCAGCTTTACCAGAAGACATAACTGCCCATCTTCATAACTGTCACTGAGATTGTTTCCCAGCTAAAGGTGATCCGTTCATGGTGATAGCTCAGTCCTACTGTCTCATGGGTACACAAGGTTTTGGTATGGTGTGCAACTTTACCCGAATGGTACAAATAACACCACACACAAACAAGAAAAAAATTAAGAACTTTCAAGCAAAATTTATTTTCTTCGTACCTCATGTGGAAGAACTCCGGGAAAGGAACATTTCGACGGGCTCATAGGAGTGTTCCACACGAAGATAGGCTAAGGTTGGTCTAGAGTACCTCCTTGGTTTATAGTGTGAGATCAAATATGGAGGTCTCTTTTGGGCAGAAAGGAATTAGAATTTCATGTCTTTCAATCCCTAATTCAGTCATCAATCACATAGCAAGCATGCATGGCTACATTATGAACACAACTTACCTTTTCACTAGCACAGAACATTCATGTTAGACTCTCCATCAGACGTGACTCATATGCATTTAGTCTAGCCAGTCACTGAGGGAGCAACAATTGAGCATAGCTTTAAGGGAGAGACACCATACCTAGTTCGAGCCTCAGCTTCTCGTAGGGTTCTCAGTGCAAAGCCTTTGTGAATATGTCTACAATCTGTTCCTCAGTTCTACAGTATTCCATCTCAATTGTTCCCTTTTCTACGCAGTCACGTAGAAAATGATACCGAATCTCTATGTGCTTGGTACGTGAGAACTGCACTGGATTTTTTGAAATGTTAATAGCACTAGTGTTATCACACAAAATCTTAGCACAATTTGTAATAACACCATAGTCACTTAGCTGTTGTCTGATCCACAGCAGCCGCGCACAGCAAGCAGCATCGGTGATGTATTCCGCCTCAGCAGTAGATAGCGCAATTGAAAACTGCTTCTTTGAGGCCCAAGAGATAAGACAAGGTCCAAGATATTGAGCCATCCCTGATGTGGACTTCCTGTCTGTCTTGCATCCAGCATAGTCGGCGTCAGTGTATGCTTCCAGGCGTAATTCATATGTTCCTTTCAATATCTCAATATCATTTTTACTGCTTTCACGTGGGTTTCCCTAGGATCAGCCTGAAACCTTGCACACAGACAAACACTGAATAAGATATCAGGTCTACTACCAGTGATATATAACAGCGAACCAATCATTCCCCTGTAGAGAGTTGGATCCACCCGAGGTGAGGACTCATCCTTTGTCAGGGTGTCATTTGGGGACATCGGTGTGGCACACGTCTTGGCAGACTCCATCCCAAACTTCTTCAGAATTTCCTTTACATACTTCTGCTGGTGGATTCGGGTACCATCCTCTCCTTGAGCAACTTGAAGTCCAAGAAAGTACTTGAGCTCTCCTACCATGCTCATCTCGAATTCACTCGACATCAAATCTGTAAACCTTTTGACAAGTTTAGGATTAGTTGAACCGAAATTGATATCATCCACATATACCTGAACTACCAGGGTGTCTTTCCCTTCCTTCAGAAGGAAAAGTGTTTTGTCCACCTCTCCTCGGACGTATCTGTGGGATAGCAGAAACTATGACAGTCTCTCATACCAGGCGCGGGGTGCTTGCTTCAGCCCATACAGAGCTTTGTCAAGGATGTGGACATGATCAGGGTGAGAGTGATCCTCGAACCCTGGTGTCTGGCTGACATAAACTTCTTCCTTCAGAACTCCGTTCAAGAAGGCCGTTTTCACATCCATCTGCTGCAGAGTAAAACCATGGTAAGTCGAATAAGCAATTAATAGTCTCATTACTTCTAACCTTGTGACTGTGGCGAATGTCTCATCGTAGTCTATCCCCTCTTGTTGGTTGTACCCTTTGACAACAAGGTGGGCTTTGTTTCTCACAATAACTCCCTTGTCGTCCAACTTGTTTCTGAAGACCCACTTTGTTCCTATCACATTCTTGTCCTCAGGCCTAGGAACCAGTCGCCACACCTTATTTCTTTCTAACTGATGCAGTTCCTCTTGCATGGCATTGACCCATTCTGGATCCATCAGCGCATCCGCAATCGTCTTTGGTTCTGCATGAGAGACGAAAGACGCAAATCCACAGAAATGATACAGTTCGTCCAAACCTACCTGATTCTGCGATGAGTAGCACTGGTAGTCTCTCGTCCAAGTTGGGGGCTGAGTAATTCTCCCGCTCCTTGTAGTTCTGGGTTCCTCCGTAGTTCCTGCTGGAGGAGGGTCATTAGCAACCCCTTCCTCGTTGGGGGGAGCAGTGATGATGTCTGTCTCTGGGACATCAGGGACATGCTCAAGGGTAGCTATCTCTGTCTGAGCATCTTTAGCTAGGTTCTCGATGGGTTCCTGAGCTACTGCTTGAGTGACCTCTTTAGTGGGCTCTGTGGCTTCACATTGAGCAGGATCCCAGTCGGGGTCAGATCTGTCAGTGAACTGAAGTTCTCCGTCATCCTGCGAGGAGGGATCCTTTACCAGTTGTCCACTCATGGCGCGCTCATCAAAGGTGACGTGAATGCTTTTCTTCACCCGTTCCAGTCTCAGATTGTATACCTTATATTCTCTGTTGTGACTTGAATATCCTACGAAAACGCCTTCATCGCTCCTCGGATCAAACTTTCCCAGATTGTCCTTTCCATTGTTGTGCACGTAGCACCTACAACCAAACACTTACAAATGAGCAATGTTAGGCTTTCTTCCCCTCAGAAGCTCGTACGGTGTTTTCCCTATCAGAAATCGTAGAGAGGCTTGGTTCAGTATGTAGCTGGCCGCATGCACTGCCTCAGCCCAGAACCCCTTTGGAACACCACTGGCAATCAGCATTGTCCTAGACATGTCTTCCAGTGTTCTGTTCTTTCTCTCTACCACACCGTTCTGCTGAGGAGTTCGTGGTGCTGAGAAGTTGTGATCTATTCCAGCTGTCCTGCACAAGGAGATGAACTGGGAATTCCGAAACTTGGTTCCGTTGTCAGTAAGAATAGATACTAATTTCTTATTCAATTTGTTTTCAATTAGCTTCAGCCATGACACAAATTCAGAGTACGTTTCATCTTTAGAACTCAGAAAGATGGTCCATGTATACCTGGAATAGTCATCCACGATGACTAATATATACATGTTGCCTCCACGGCTGACGACGTTGACTGGACCGCATAGATCCATGTGAATCATGTCCAGAGGACCTGAAGTACTCACTGATTGTTTTGACTTAAACGAAGTACGTACCTGCTTGCCCGTGGCACAGGCGCTGCATATCTGATCGAACGAGCTTCCCACCTTTAGTAAACCAACCACCAATTCATTTTGATGAAGTTTATGAATCAGCCTCGTGCTTGCATGTCCAAATCTCTTGTGCCACAGCAATGTGTCGTCAGTGATGCTTGATAGACACAGCTCCCCGTCTGGGACGAATTCTGGGTCCACTGTATATATCTGATTCTCCCGGACACCTCGAAGAATTATTTTCCCTGTCTCAATGCACTTCACAACACAGTCATTAGAGTTAAATATCACTTGATTTCTTCCATGTTGACACAATTGTGATATACTCAATAAGTTGTATCTCAAATTTTCAACCAGACTTACTTGTCGAACTTTAATAGTTTTTGAAATTCTTACCTCTCCTGTAGCTACTACCTTACCTGAGCTCTTGTTTCCGAAGATAATGTTGTCTCCGGAATAGGCTTGGAGTGAGATGAACCAACTCGGATCTCCCGTCAGGTGTTTGGAGCATCCACTGTCCAGATACCATGGCTTGCTCCTCACTCCATCCTGCAAGAGAGAAATCAGTTTTTATGAACCCAAACAAGGTTGGGCTTACTGGGCTTTGGGATAGTTTTAACAGCAGAAGAGAACTTTAAGGGACGAGAGTCGTTGTCATCAGTGAGATTGATTCATCTCCTGGGAGTTGTTCTGGGTCGTCCGCAGATAGCTGTGTCATGGTGAGGACGAACCCATCCAGTTCTATCTTTCCTTCTATGAGATGAACCCCTTCTCCCAGGGACATGAGCGGTACTGGCCTCTCTCTGATAGCTGTAATTCTTCTCGTTGGCTTTTCTCCATCTCTCACAGTCAGCTCTGTAGTGGCCAAAGTGACCACAGTGCCAGCAGACACGGTAGTAGAGACTGCTGATGGACCATAATTATACGAATCAAATACACAGTAAAACCCACCAAATTAGACTGTTTGTCTATCTAACTTCTACTTGTTAGTCCCGATATATTTCTACAGGGTATTTTGGCGCTTAGAGAGAAAACACGCTAAGGAGAGGATTTTACGCTGAAAAGATATTACGAGTCAATCCAAGGTCAAGATCAGACGCTGAACGAAGAAATATCAAGATCCTGACATTGAATTACTCAAATTAAATTCAACCGAGGAACAACCAAAGTCAGACCGGAGCAAAATTGGATTGATAGTTTTGTGAAAAGACTGCACAAAACTGTCAAGACTCATCCATGGACCAAGGTGACCGGCAACCTTGCTTGGAGGTGGCCAAGGGAGGAAGCTTCCCCACCACAACCGGCGGCTTTCCTCCCCTTGCAACCGGCAACCGGCGGCCTGAGCTCCTCCCCCATGTGGCACCTCCTCCTTGCTCCTCCTCCTCCTCCCTTGGATCAAAAACACATGCCACCCATCTCCACCCTCCATTCCTCCTCCCTTAGCCTATAAAAGGAGAGCTCCTCCTCATCATCCAACATCATCCAAAAATCAATAAACACTTCTCTCTCTAAGTTTTTGTTACTTTGTAAGTTTGGTTTATGAAATAATACTCTTGTTGGTTCTTGAGTATTATAACGGTTTGAAATTATAATACTCCTGTCGGTTCTTGAGTATTATAATACTGTAGAGAATACTCCTGTTGGTTCTTGAGTATTCAGTAGGAATTAGGAATACTCCTGTTGGTTCTTGAGTATTCCACCCCCTCTCCTCTTACTGTTTTCAAAAACCCCCGAGTATTTAGCTATGGTATCCACCTCTATGGATATTCGTAGCTAAACTCTTTATTCGGTTAAAGGGATGTACTTGTATTATAAAATGTTTTAATTCTTTTAGTTTCTTTTCTCTGTATTCAAAACTTGTTCTATGTGCCATATATTAGATCAGAATTTCCAAGGTTGAGTGGATGCTTGGAATGGCAAAGCTCTTCCGTGGGGATTCGTAAACATACTCGGATAAGTGGATGCTTGGAATGAAAAAGCTTATCTGAGGAGTTTGATCTTCTAAAACACCATTTGGATAAATCGGGAAAGACAATCCAAATGGATGCACACAGGCTAATATACCTTGGAATGGGGTATTAGTCTAAGTAGAACAAGTGCTCTACGACTTTTGCAAAAGACTAGACGGTGTTGCAAGTTGAGTGCTTGGAATGGCCTCGATTCACTTTCGAACACTTTTGCAAAAGGCTAGACAGTGTTGCAAGTCGAGTGCTTGGAATGGCCTTGATTCACGTTTGAATACTTAGAAAGGTTACTAAAATAATAAACAGGCTATGATACAAGGCCCCTGAAACCGAATGTTTTCCTTGAATTACAAAACCCCCCTGTATTTACTTTTATAAATTGCTCGATCATCTGCAATCACCAACCGCTCATCTACCGGAGGACTCGCAAATCACGCATCACCCACTGTAAGTCTTTCTTTTATTTTCAGTATTTTAATTTCTGTATTTACTTTTCTGTAATTTACTTTTCCGCACTCAAAACCAAAAAGAACCAAAAAAAGTCACTTAGTCATAACCTCTAAAATCTCAATCAAACCTAAAAAACACTCCCATCCTGTACAAATCCCTTAAAGAACAACGTATCCCTCTAATTCCCTTGGGTTCGACCCCTACTTACCACTTACTACCCAGTAGTGTAGTTGCGAGTAGCGGAAAATATAAATTTATTTGCATAGAGAACATTGCACCTTAACGACAGTGCAGTGGGCTCCGTCAAAATTGGCGCCGTTGCCGGGGAATTAGCCATCGGATAAGTTCTTTTAATCAATACGCGCTTCAACCATGTCTCGCGAAGGAAGCCACCATGACTATCAGGATGATGACGAGATAAACCTGTACGAGCGAAATGATGAGGTGCCACTTCCATTTGTGGACGATCCAGAACAACTCATCAGAAACAGAAGAGCTCGTGATAGGGAGGCAATCAGAAGAAATAAAGAACCACCCGAGGACTGAAATGCAGCTGGTCCAGTACAACCCCCTAGATATCCACCACCCCCTCAACCTCGACAAGTGCCGAGACGAGAACCCGCTTTCGATGACTACTACGGAGATAACAACAACTACCGTGAACCTACATTGGGAGAGCTCTCGGCACCAGATTTCAGAATTCAGCCGTGGTGCATTCACGAAGGCCCTGAACTGGAAAATATCGACATCAACACTTCAGTGGCCCACAACTTACCGAAATTCTCAGGAACGCGTGGAGAATCAGCAATGACTCATCTCCACTTCTTATATGGTATTTGCCAAAACTTAAAACCAAATGGCGTAAACGTAGACGACTTCAAGTTAAAGGCGTTCTACTTTTCCCTCATTGACGCGACAAACGACTGGTTCCTTCCATTGCCTTCCGGAAGCATCAGAACATGGGCTCAGATGCAGAAGAAGTTCTTAGACAAATATTACCCAGCAGGAAGAGCGATGCAAGTAAGGAAGCAACTGCAGGACATCAAGCAAGGACCCAATGAAACCATGTACGATTACCTGAAAAAATTCAACCGCCTAGAGAGAAGCTGCTATACCCTTGGACTACCTGAGAAACTCACCGTCGAGTATCTCATTAACGGATTAAGACCCGTAGACAAAATGCTCCTGGATGCCTCAGCTGGAGGGTCCATGATGAATCTATCATTAAGTGGCATAAGGGATCTTATCACCAACGTTGCTGAGAATGCCCGATTCAGAGAAGAGACAACTCAGCAGGAAGAATTCTCCCGGACAAAAAATGTGGCAAAAGCTGAAAAATCGATGAGCTCTATGCCTGAAGAGGTGAAGCAGCTAAAGGAGATGATGATTCAAATCCTACGAAGGCAGCCAGTTTTGGTAAAACCTTGCGAGTTTTGTGGTTCTACAGACCACAAAACTAACGCATGTCCGACATTAATAGAAGAGGAACCGACATAAGTAAATGCAGTAGGAGGATACCAAGGATACAACAACAACAAAAATGACAGAGCCGGACAAAACAGACAGTATGGTCAAGCAACCAACCCGAGCTGGCGTAACAACAACTATCCTCAGAAGGAAGCACAACCAGCTGTCCCTCAACTAGCTCAGTCATACTACCAACCCCCCACCGACAGTATAATCAAAACGCTCCATCGGTAGGAAAATATCAGCAAAGAGGACCAAATCAATACCAAACCGGCCCGAACAATCAGCAAGAACCAAGCAAGTTGCTCGATGACACGATGAAGGAGCTCGCAGGAAACATTAATCAATTGGGTACTTTGCTATACCAATACCAGGCGAAAACTGACGGGGCAATTTAAGAATTAACCAAACAAATGTCCCAGCTCGCCACGGCAATGTCAACACTCACTAATGAACCTGGCAGACTCCCTTCACAAACCATCCAAAACCCAAAGGCGAATCTTAGCATGATAAAAAGGTCAAACGAAAAGGCGACGCTAGGAGAAGTTGCACGATCCCCAACTTACAAACTTACGAACAAGCACTTCGCTCGGAGGCGTCAACCTGATTGGAATCAAGAGGAAGACCGACCCAATGATGGCAAAACATGGGTTACACATGCTGACAATGGACGGTACGCATTCACCGTTTGTATAACACCACCACCGATCATACACTCTGACATACCAGCATCTGGATGGGATGATAGTAACAATTTAAGGTGGAACTCCCCAACTAATATTTATGCTTCGAAGCAAAATATTAAGGGATCCGATTATTTAAATCCTAAGCCAAGGAACGGGTAGAATGGCCCGACAATAGAAAGAGCCCTCGCTTCAAATCACGCGCCACAACCGGAAAGAGATAAAGAGCTAGGGGCCTTCACAGTCACCTGCAGTATTGGTGAAGCACAGATTCATAAGTGCTTAGTCGATCTTGGAGCTGCTGTCAACGCCATGCCCTCATCCTTATATTACCTATTAGGACTTGGTCCATTAAAACCACCCAGGTCAAATATCGAGCTAGGAGATAAATCATGCATCCGTCCGGTTGGAATGCTAGAAGACGTAATACTCCATGTGGGAGAGCTCGTCGTTGCTGTAGACTTCTATGTGATACAAACGGAAGAGACTAGCGAAGACGACCCTTCAACAATAATCTTGGGACGACCATTCCTCTACGCTACTAAAGCAAGGATCGATGTGGGCAAGGGCTCATTATCGCTTAAGTTCGGCGGCAAAATCACACATTTCTACATTGATAATAGCCGTACGGATACAAAGAAACCGCCAGACATTATACCTATCTCAGATCACGGTACACAGATTGCTGACCTATCGAAGGAGACCAAAAGAATAACAAGACCAGCAGCTATGGTCAAAGGTCCCCCGCTTTCTCAGAAACAATGGAAAGAAAAAACACCGAAACCATGGAGCTCTAACCCAAGCACATCTGCTCATAAGAAATCGGGTAAAGGCAAGACAAAAACCAACACAGGAACAGTGGCGAAATTCGACTTAAGCCACCCATGAGACCCCAACCAGTGATCCAGGAATAAGGTACTGTCGAGCCAACGACGTTAAACAAGTGCACTGGTCGGGAGGTAACCCGACACTATCTTACTTTCCGCACTTTAATTTTCTGTCTTTTATTTTACTTTTTCAATAAGTCGCTCTCACCCACTTGGTGCATAGAAGATTTGACTATTCAGGAATCGGACTTGGGTGCAACATTAAGCCAGTCAGGGCTACGCTAAGAATTCAAGGCCCCAGCCGAACTCCCTCGATTATCCAGCCTCAAGCCATGTCGTTTACTCGACACCTTAAAGGGAGTTCTGTTCTTCCCTTTTCCTTAATATCATTTCCTTCTCGTAATTGTCTGCTTGCATGGCTTTTGAACTAAGTAGTGCTGAAAGGCACGACTTCGTTCAAAAGTGTGGGGTGAGATCCGCATGTGTAAATAAATAAATAACATGTTTTCTTTTTCTTTTTTAATATTATCTTTTTGAAAATATGAACTTAAGAATGTGAAAAAGATAGATCTAAAATTCGTGCATTTACCTTGTGAAAATTCAACTGTCTAAAAACTTAGAACGTAACTTCTCATTTGTCCCTTTGTGCTGAGATAAACTAGGGATGTGGAGTTGATAGAAATGCCCTAGAGAGGCTTGGCAAGCAATCGAAGGATCGAATCAAACTATATGGTTTTCGAAGTCAGTGGAGGCTGCACTTCGGGTTTCAGTGAAGATTGAAGTCATCTCTGCCATGCAGTGTTTATGCAAAAAAGAAAAAAGGCGAGGACGGGAAGCAGACCGTCCTCTCTCTAGTCAAAGTAGCCGAGGAAATAGATGAGCGACCCTCATCTTGACCCGCGCGAAACGACAAGGATGAGAGGAGCGGGGAGGTATTTCCATAGGCTTGCGGGCGATGATTGGACCTCCCAAAAAAGGCTTGAGAAAATGGACTAGCAAGTCACAAAGACGCAAAAAGCTCAAAGAAGCAAATCAAGAGGCAAAAGGCCCAAAATTGTGAAGGTTTTAACCGAACAAAAAGTGAAGTACTCAAAGAGTCAAATCAAAGGCCAAAGGCCGATTCACTACAAAAAGCAGTCCCTCGCCAAATGAAAATCAAAGTACTCAAACCATTGAAACCCGAACCGAATCACGTGCTAGAGAAAGCTACAAGGAAACCATATAGTGAGAGACGATCCCGAGGTTGCAGTCCAGGAGCCTAAAAAGGGCTATCTCCCGAAACATCCAAGAAAATTTGCATCTCAGCACGGAGGTACAAGTATCAAGTTTCTTCTATTTATTTATACAGTTCAATTTGGTAATAAGTAAGTAATGCATGAATTAGGATAAATCTAGTACCACAGTCTAATTTTCATATTTCAACAAACTTACTTAGTGTGCCGCCCTTTAATAGCATTGTTCGGGACGAACAACTAAAAGTGTCGGGTAATCTGATGGACCATAATTATACGAATCAAATACACAGTAAAAACCCACCAAATTAGACTGTTTGTCTATCTAACTTCTACTTGTTAGTCCCGATATATTTCTACAGGGTATTTTGGCGCTTAGAGAGAAAACACGCTAAGGAGAGGATTTTACGCTGAAAAGATATTACGAGTCAATCCAAATTCAAGATCAGACGCTGAACGAAGAAATATCAAGATCCTGACATTGAATTACTCAAATTAAATTCAACCGAGGAACAACCAAAGTCAGACCGGAGCAAAATTGGATTGATAGTTTTGTGAAAAGACTGCACAAAACTATCAAAACTCATCCATTGACGAAGGTGACCGGCAACCTTGCTTGGAGGTGGCCAAGGGAGGAAGCTTCCCCACCACAACCGGCGGCTTTCCTCCCCTTGCAACCGGCAACCGGTGGCTTGAGCTCCTCCCCCATGTGGCACCTCCTCCTTGCTCCTCCTCCTCCTCCCTTGGATCAAAAACACATGCCACCCATCTCCACCCTCCATTCCTCCTCCCTTAGCCTATAAAAGGAGAGCTCCTCCTCATCATCCAACATCATCCAAAAATCAATAAACACTTCTCTCTCTAAGTTTTTGTTACTTTGTAAGTTTGGTTTATGAAATAATACTCTTGTTGGTTCTTGAGTATTATAACGGTTTGAAATTATAATACTCCTGTCGGTTCTTGAGTATTATAATACTGTAGAGAATACTCCTGTTGGTTCTTGAGTATTATGTAAGAATTAGGAATACTCCTGTTGGTTCTTGAGTATTCCACCCCCTCTCCTCTAACTGTTTTCAAAAACCCCCGAGTATTTAGCTATGGTATCCACCTCTATGGATATTTGTAGCTAAACTCTTTATTCGGTTAAAGGGATGTACTTGTATTATAAAATGTTTTAATTCTTTTAGTTTCTTTTCTCTGTATTCAAAACTTGTTCTATGTGCCATATATTAGATCAGAATTTCCAAGGTTGAGTGGATGCTTGGAATGGCAAAGCTCTTCCGTGGGGATTCGTAAACATACTCGGATAAGTGGATGCTTGGAATGGCAAAGCTTATTTGAGGATCTTTCTAAAACACCATTTGGATAAATCGGGAAAGACAATCCAAATGGATGCACACAGGCTAATATACCTTGGAATGGGGTATTAGTCTAAGTAGAACAAGTGCTCAACGACTTTTGCAAAAGACTAGACGGTGTTGCAAGTTGAGGGCTTGGAATGGCCTCGATTCACTTTCGAACACTTTTGCAAAAGGCTAGACAGTGTTGCAAGTCGAGTGCTTGGAATGGCCTTGATTCACGTTGAATACTTAGAAAGGTTACTAAAATAATAAACAGGCTATGATACAAGGCCCCTGAAACCGAATGTTTTCCTTGAATTACAAAACCCCCCTGTATTTACTTTTATAAATTGCTCGATCATCTGCAATCACCAACCGCTCATCTACCGGAGGACTCGCAAATCACGCATCACCCACTGTAAGTCTTTCTTTTATTTTTAGTATTTTAATTTCTGTATTTACTTTTCTGTAATTTACTTTTCCGCACTCAAAACCAAAAACAACCAAAAAAAGTCACTTAGTCATAACCGCTCAATCAAACCTAAAAAACACTCCCATCCTGTACAAATCCCTTAAAGAACAACGTATTCCTCTAATTCCCTTGGGTTCGACCCCTACTTACCACTTACTACCCAGTAGTGTAGTTGCGAGTAGCGGAAAATATAAATTTATTTGCACAGAGAACATTGCACCTTAACGACAGTGCAGTGGGCTCCGTCAACTGCCAGTTTTCTTGTGTCTCTCTAAGGGCACTGGTCTCCTGTTACCACGTGTCTGAAAATCGCTCGAGAGAGGTTGACGATTGGAGCTCATCTTTTTCCAAATTTCAAAAGCTTTCCCAGCCTTGAAGGGTCCAGAGTCATTTTCATGGAGATGACTCTTCCTCGGAGATGAGGCTGCTCTTCCTGACTGTCCTGTGGGTTCCGGCTTTCTCTGCTGATGGGAGCTCTCTCCGATTTCTGTCATTGGTCCCTTCCCTTTGACAGTCCTTCTGTTTTCCGTCTCTTCATCAGTTTCTTTCATCGCTTCGACATACCCAAGTCCAGGTCTGGCAAATTTTCTTAGGTAGTCTTGTCTTACCTCCACGACCTTTTTGGCTTCTAGTTCTCTGAGCCAGACTTTCTTTCTCTCCGTCTCCTTTTGTTTGAGATCAGCAACAGTCTGACGGAGTTCCTCGTTATCCAACTGGGTCCTTACCGATTCAGAAATTGATCCTACCGTCCTAGTGTCGTCAATTCTCATGCGCCTCAGTCCCTCACTTAGATCAATGATTTGTGCGTCCCTTCTGTCACAGGTAGGGCATTTGCAGATATGCTCCTCTATTTCTCTCTCAAGTCGCATAGCCTTGGTTGACCAGAGACGATTGTTTTCCATGTCATCTTCGTGTTCATCTTTCATGATTTCAATCTGTTCCTTAAGGCTTGTGATCTTCTTTAGTATTTCGGCAATGGTTTCTGCAAAGTCAGATTCACTGAACACTTGATCTATAAAAGAGTCAGATTCATTTACCTCATTGTTTGTGGAGTTCGCCATCAGACATGGCTCCTTAGCTTGCTTCCTATCGTTTTGTTCCTCGTCAGAGTCACTCCAGGCGGCGAACATGGCATGAGCTTCCTTTGTAGCAGGTGGTTCACCCTTCTTTTTGCTGTAGCAGTCTTTAGCAAGATGTCCCTTTTTCTGACAGTGATAGCAGGTTCTTTCTTCCTTTGCTCCTACCTTTGTCTTGCCTTCCTCTGAGGCAGATCCTTTGTTCCACCGTTGATTATTTCGTCCTCCACCAGAGACACCTCTATTCTGTGTTCTGACTGTGTTTGCCATCTTGAAGGCCCTTGAGAGAAGAGTATCTCCTCGTCCTCACTCTTAGATGGTAGGCTTACATGGGCGATGTCCAGAGCCTTCTCAACTTTCAATGCTATAGCTTGAGATTTTCCAGCTTGTCTTCTGGCTATTTTCCTCTCTGCTATTCCAGCTTGGCTTTGCAGATTCGCCACGAGCTCTTCCAGAGTGATGTCTTTGATCCCCTTCTAAGCTTGGAGTGCAGTAGTAACTGTGTCCCATTTGGAGCTGAGAGCTTGCATGAACTGATGAGTTACCTTCCACTGTGGGAGTATATCATCCAGAGAGTTTAGCTGTGCGACGATGATTTGAAATCTGGTGTAGAAGTCATCCAGAGATTCGTCCTTTTGTTGTTCGACAGTTTCGTAATCCTTTGAGGCAGCTAGGATTCTGTTGCGTTTAATGTCCTGGTTTCCCTCGTACAGTCTAGCAAGCTCATCCCACTACTCCTTTGCAGTCTTGTACACAGCCATCTTCACTTGATCTCCTGGTGAGAGAGCCATGTATAGAACCTTCTTGGCCCTGGAGTTCAGCTGGAGAGACTTGTAGTCAGCTTCGGTGTACTTGTCCTTCTCCTTCTCTTTTGTTTTTTCGGGATCTGTCACATCCAAGATAGGGAAGTTACCCTTTTCAAACACACGCCACAGCTTCCCATCCACTGAGCAGACATGAGCTTCGAACTGATCCTTCCACCAGTCATACTCTCCTAAGCTAAGCACCGGCGGCTTCCAGAACGATTCTCCTCCGTTAGACATGATTTCTTGCAAAGGCTAACACACAATCTAGAGCTTCCCAGCTCTGATACCAATTGTTGGATCGTTAGGTTAGCCAACTATGTGAGGGAGATCCCAGAGTGGTATCCCTCAGACAGATGTCAGCGGAAATAAACTCTCGTACAGGAAATATAGAACGAAAAGTAAGTACTCACGATTTAGAGTGGAAACCTTACTACAATCCTTTGCAGCAGGCTAAAAACCACTTGCCTTTTGGACAGTTCCAGAAGGGCTTCAAGATCTGTGTTATTGATGAAGGAATATTCTTGTAGTTTGTTACAGCTTGTCTCACTCAGTGATAGTTAACAACACTACTCAATTCAAAGTATCAACTAACACAGTCTTCTCTTGTCCTTACACAGCAGCACTTCGTCAGCTCCGGAATTGATCTTCTCTTTGATCACCGATTGCTATATCCAAAAAGCCGAACTTCTCTTTGAAGACTTCTCTTCCTTTTATAGTGTCTTTAAGTCGGCAAAGTCGATCTCCATCATAGATCCGATTGTTATCTCGCAGATGTGATACGGTTTAAGATATTTCCATATCTTAACCCTGTCACATACATGTTTACCAAATCTGGCTTTAATCTTCCTGTCGAATATACTGACATCTCCTCGTGTATATATTTGCATTAATAGTCTTAATCAAATATTACACGCATATACTCTTGTATCTTCGATATATATATCTTTGAGTATCTTTTCCCAGATCCGATCTGGTCAGAATGTCGGTGTATCTCTCACATAGAGCGCATCTCTCTCGCAGTGCTGCTCTCTCTCAGAGATGTTCAGTAGCCTTACCTGTCAGACAGTGATTTCTGCACACTCAAGTAGATTATTAGTTAAGTATTTGTTATCATCAAAACACAAAGGGTCCAACAAGGTTGTTGCATTTCATAATCTAGGCAGCCAAAAATATCTATACAATACTTTTGAATCTCAAATCTAGGCTTCTTGGACTCATGGTTTGTTCATCAACCGAGTGAGCTGAATCCACCTTCTCTCATCATCTTCTTAAACTCGTCAAAATCGACTCGTCCATCTCCATCCGCAATCATCTTCTTACAATCCTCAACGCTCCGTCCCTGCTTCAACCCCAACGACCCAAGAACCGACCTCAACTCCTCCACGCTGATAAATCCATCTCCATTCTGATCAAACACATTGAACGCCTCCCTCACATCCTCCTCACCTTCCTCCTCCCGCTCGTCCATCAAAGACTGGTACAGCTCCCCGAACTCGTCAATGTCCACGCACCCATCGCCGTTCGCGTCTATTTTGTCGATCATGAGTGTGAGTTCTTTGTCAGGGATGTAAATGCCGAGATTCTGGAGAGAGTCGTTGAGCTCCTTTTGAGTGATCCGGCCATCACCGTTCCCGTCGAACATTTGGAAGACGCGTTTAAGCTCAATGGGATCCATTTTGGAGATGGAGAAGGTTTTTGAGTACTATGAGAGAAGATGGATGAAAGCTCCACAGCCAAGGCAGCCTCTTTATTTGGTTATGTTTTGGTCTCCTCGATCGGCCTTCGGCCATCAATTTTTTTTATTTCTTCTACGCGTTATTTCTCTCTCTTGTTTATTTTATCTGCTGATAACGCGTTTTCAATAAAATATACTCACATCAATAATGTTCGATAATAATATACTTTTGATTACAATGAAAGGCATATTTTTGTAAAAAATACAAACAAATCACAAGTCTTGATTTGGCCATTTGAACGGATGAGATTAAATCTTGTTTATAATTAATTTTTCTGTGACAAATCATAAATTATTCTTTACGAACTATATCATACATTTCATTTCTCAACGATGAATTATAATATAGTTTTAACGACTTTACATTTTACATCATAAATATAAGTATTTTACAATTGACCTTTAGTCGTGTATAAATTATTTATGTATTATTTCTGGACCGTTTATAACGCGTGATTGGTGGCATTCTGACACGTGGAGGGAGGACAGAGTTAGGTCCCATTTTGTTTTTTTGTTTTTTTGATGGAAGGTCCCATTTTGTTGGTAGCATTATGATTTAGGAAACTTTAGCAGTTTAGCTGCTGCTGTTGAAGTAATTCGCCAATTATTATTGTTGGTTACAAGTTGTCCGGAACACTCCAGATGTTTGGGACATCTGTGTAGTTGTTGTTGTACTGTTGTATTGTAAGGATTTGGTTTTACGTTTGGGATTTAAATTCTTGAATTGAAAGGGTGATATTTGCACAAAGAAACAAAAGTTAAAACTTTTAATCGTAAATTTCAATTGAACATGTTTATTAAAACTTTTTTTTGATAGTGGGTATGACGCAGCGGAAAATCGAAAGGAATAGCAAGCGTTAAATCTAGGATAGATAATCGATTCACATGTTGGATCGTTAGGTTAGCCGTCTATGTGAGGGAGATCCCAGAGTGGTATCCCTCAGACAGATGACAACGGAAATTATCTTAAGCACATAAAATTGTACGGAAATTTAAGACTCACAGATTTATAGTGGAAACCTTATTGCAATCCTTGCAACAGGCTGAAAACCACTTGCCTTCTGGACAGTTCCAGAAGGGCTTCAAGATTTATGTTATTGATGAAAGAATATGCTTGTAGTTTGTTACACCTTGTCTCACTCAGTGACAGTTAACAATACTACTCAATTCAAAGTATCAACTAACACGATTGATGAGCCGTATTTATACGACTCATCGAGTCATCAAATCCCACCAATTCCAGTACTTTTATATGCAAACAGTTACTTCTTAGTATTGTTTCGCATTTCAGGAAATTTGGACGCTCTAAGAGGGATCGCATTCAAAAGACGGCTTTTGGAGCCAAAAACATCACAAGGAGTTTATGGCCGGTTTATATGCACTTAAAATGAAGAATGGCCGAGAAAAATGAAGAATGGCCCGAGGGAATCAAAAGATGGCCGAAGAAAATCAGGCCGCGTCCCATGCGCCCAGGCCACGTCCGGGAATTCCAATGCCCAGCCGACCGCACGTCCACGCGGGCATGCGAGCATCAGCCCGGCCATGCGACCGGATAGCCGACCGGCCATGCGACCGGATAGCCGACCGGCCATCCGACCTTCATCTTGAGCACCCGCTCGTGCATCCGAGCTCCCGTCCCAGCGCCCAGGCGCGCCGCAGGCTGGCCGTACTCATGGAATGGCACGTCCGTAGTTTCACACAGGAGAACTCAATTCCAGATCGGAGACCATCAGGTTGTAGGCCATGTGTTTGGCTACATCTCAGGCCAAACCATGTTGGTTTTCGACCAACGAGCAAGGAACGACGGGAGCAGCAACACATGAGCACGATCAGCGCAGATTTCAGGACTTAGCCAAATTCAGGGCCTGTTTTCCGGCTGGCTGAGATGCCAACTTTGAGAGCCGCCCCGGCCTAATCCGTCCACACAATGGGGTGACTTCAAGGTCTTAGAATCAAGTATACATGTCCAGCTAATATCCCAAACCAAGAGCCCGGCCAGAAGAGTGTCCGAAGGCGAGTCAAAACGGCCCCAAAGTACCCAGTACGATCAGCATTCATCCGAGTTCCAGCCGAGTTGAAACTGAGTTGGGTCCGAGTTTGACCGAGTTTGACCGAGTTTAAAGCCCAAAATTCGTCCAGCCCAATGTCATATTAGGGCAAACTTACATCTAGGGTTTCGGAATATTCAAGAAGGTTTAAGGTGGCTTAAGTCTCAAGCAAAGAGATAGCTTGAAGATAAAGCAAGATTATTATGGAAATATTTCCATAGTTATCTCTTGGCTTATTTTGGGAACTTTAGGGTTTCTCAAACCCTATATATAGAGGAGCAAGGCAGCCATACAAATCGTCCCATCATCTCTCAAAAAACCGAGACTTGTCTTCCCACAAGCACAAGCTCTCGGCTGCTCCTCCATTCTCGGATCGATCATTCCGCATTCAGCCTTGTCTCGGCACCATCAGTCCTCTGCCCGGTTTCATTCTCAGCCCTCACGGCCAGTTTTCAATTTCCCTCGGTTTTTAGTGAAGTACAATTGTTCTTTTATTTATTTTGTTTTCATCTCATGACTATGTGTAACTAATCCGCTTATTCGGGTTAGGGTTTTGATATTGTGACAAAATGTTTTTGAGACTTGGTTTATTATGCTATTCATGTTTTACTAATTCTCGTGCATGAATTCCATGAAATATTGCTAGACTAGACGTATACTTTGTCGTGAAACCTAGTTGCGCATATTTCTATATTTATCATCTATCTAATACTTTGTCGTTTAGATAGGTAGTACGTCTAGGTTAAATAACACCTTTGTCGGGTTATTAAACCTAGGGGAATTAGAAGCTTAGCACCTTTGTCGGGTTAAGTGGTGGCGTAACACCTTTGTCGGGTTACTTGGGTAGATACTCTTATCGGGTCAACCACACTTAGAAACACGAATTAGATCATTAGAAAGTCAATGATAAAACGCAAGTCACAATTAGAAACCCTAACCTGAATATCTCTCATCATTATTACATCTTCATTGTTTCCTATTTTCGCTTATTTTCTAAACTGTTAACACTCACCCCAATTGTCTTTACTTCCCTTTTTCCCAGAACAAGTAGTAGCCATCTAGCTCTCTAGGGTTCGACCCCTTGCTTGCCGCTATTCTAGCTAAGAGTAAGTGGAGATTATAAATTCAAATTTGCAGGTACAACGACGACCTGTCAAATTTTGGCGCCGTTGCCGGGGAGCTAAGCACGGTGAAATTTGTTCTTCTTTACTTTTCGTTTATTTTTCTCTTTGCATTATTTCGAAATCTGCTTATCTCGGTGATATTTCAATTTCAACTGTTCGATTTTCGATTTTCATTCTTTTCGATTTCCAATTTCTAGCTCTCAGAGGGTTCTGTCACCAAGACTTACGAGTCTAAGGATTTTGGGTTTTAAGTGGGACCGCTGTGACCCCTCCAATCTCCTGGGAACCCTTTGTTGCTAGTCTGTCTTTGCTATTACGGTGTTTGCTAGACCGGTGCTTGCTATTTCTTGTAACATGTCTCATGCAGGAAGTAGCGTTGGTGGCAACAGTCACAACAGTCACATTAACGAAGAAATCAACCAGAATGTACAAGGAGTACAGAATGGCGAAATCAGGGGGGCTATCCCTGAACAGTTTCAACCGTTTCAACAGTTCCAACAACAACAACCTCAGAACCAACAACAGAACCAACCCCAACCACAGTACCCACAGTACCGTCAGTACCCACCATATCAGCAATATCCACCACCACCATATCCACAATACCCACAACCGCCATACCCTCAATATCCACAACCATATCCACCACTGCCATACCATCCACAACATCCATACCCACCACCTCAGAGACCCCCACGCCAGCCAGTAGTCAGAGACGATGTGGAAGACGAAGATGAAGGACCTACCATGGGCGAGCTTTCGGTTCCCAATTTCAGAGACCAGACATGGCCTATCTATGAAGGACCGGACCTCGCAGCCATAACAGTCAGCACCTCAGTCATTCACAACCTGCCCAAGTTCTCGGGAACCAAGGGAGAGTCTGCTACATCTCACCTGACACGCTATCACGGGTTATGCTTAAACCTGAAACCTCACGGAGCCGACGTCGAAATTTTCAAGCTAAAGGCGTTCTACTTCTCACTTACAAACGCTTCCGCAGATTGGTTTCTATCCTTGCCCCCCGATAGTATCTACACATGGGACCAGATGCAAAAGCAATTCGTCAGCAAATACTATCCAGCTGGGCGTGCAGCGCAAGTCCGGAAGCAGTTACAAGAGCTCAAGCAAGGCCCAAATGAGACTATGTACGAGTATGTGGAGAAGTTCCTGGCCTTGGAAAAGAGTTGCTGCAACCTCGAGCTCCCAGAGAAAGTCATTTTTGAGTACATGCTGGATGGACTACGCAGGCTAGAGAGGAAGCTGTTGGAAGCCTCAGCAGGAGGTAATCTCATGAACCTGACGCCAGCCAGAGTAAAACAGAAGATCATATCAGTGGCAGAAAGTGAGCGGTTCCAGGATGAATCAACCAAGGAGGACGAGTATGCCCGAACAAAGAACGTGTCGAAAGTTGAGCCCTCAATCAGTGCTATGGCCGCAGAAATGAAGGAAATGAGGGAGCTGATGCAACATGTCATCCGAAGGCAACCAGTCCAGGTGAAGCCATGTGAGTTCTGTGCAGCTACCGATCACAAGACGGACGAGTGCCCTACCTTAGTAGCAGACAACCAGGCTGATGTAAATGCAGTGGGCAATTATCAGAGTTATGGCAATCAGCCAGGGCCAGTCAGACAACATGACGCAGCAGCACCCAATCAAGGGGTCAATGGACAGCTTTGGAGAAGCAACAATCAGCAACATCAGCCAGCACGTCAGAATGTGCCTCAACAGCCCTACCAGCACCCACATCATCAGTTTCGACAGAATACGCCTGGACAGTACCAGCAGAATGCACCAAATCAGTACCAGCAGAGAGGACAGAACAGTAATCAGCCAGGTCTGAGCAATCAAGGCTCATCCAACAAGGCTCTCGAGGACATGATAAAAGATCTGGCATCAGCTGTGATTCAGGATCGGGCCACGACCAAAGGAGACATAGAAGATTTGAAGAAGCAAATGTCCCAGCTCACTACTACAGTCTCAGGTCTCTCAGCCAGTGTGCACGCAGGACGACTTCCCTCACAGACAGTTGAAAACCCAAGAGGAAACGTCAGCCTAGTTGAGGTGATTAAGGTGGATGCAGCAGTTGAAGAGACCGTCAAACCAACAGAGGAATTCGGCCAGCTTATACCTGAGGAAGCACCGGCCCTTGTCATCAAAGACACTACAACTCACGGTTCCTCTTATGCTATAGTTACTCGTAGAGATCAGATATGTGAGAAAGCTGAGTCAGAAACAAGGATGGTGGTCAGGCCAACACAAACCGATCAGATGATGAGGCCGTCACCTACAGCGAGCCATGAGACACCTCCAGGAAAGAATAAGGACCCAGGAGCCTTCACAGTCACCTGTGGCATCGGCAAGACCCAGATACCCCACTGCTTGATTGACTTAGGTGCTGCCATCAATGTGATGCCTTACTCTCTGTACTACTCGCTGAACCTCGGTCCGTTGAAGCCCCCTAAGCTATCTATAGAGTTGGGAGACAGGTCGTGTGTTCGCCCCACTGGACTTCTCGAAAATCTGACCCTTCGGGTAGGAGATCTTGCTGTGCCTGCAGATTTCTATGTCTTGCAGATGGAGAATTCCAGAAAGGGCGAGCCACCATGACCGATTTTGGGACGGCCATTCCTCTACGACACGAAGACTCAGATCAACATGGACTTAGGCCTACTATCGTTATCATATGGCGGTAAGGAGGCCGATTTCTATGTCTACGAGGATGTGAACCGACCATGCACAAGGAAACCACCAGATATTGTGCACACCACAGACTATGAGACCCTAGTTCCAGACCCACCAGAGCAGGCTCTTCAGACTACCAGGCCAGCAGCTATGGCCAAGATGTCCTCATCTTCTCGAGGCTATAAAGGGAAGAAACCGTCGGAAAGTTGGAGAGCAGAGCCAAGTGCACAACTAGGGAAGCACACTGGCCGAACAGAAGGAATTACTGAGCAGAAGTTTGACCTCACACGCCCATGGGATCCTACCTTGTGATCCCTACATGAGGTACTGTCGAGCCAACGACGTTAAACAAAGGCGCTCGCAGGGAGGCAGCCCTGCACGGTTTGCACTGCATTTTCATTTCTTTTTCTTACTTGTTTTATTTATGAGTCTTTATTGTCACATTGTACCTTGGAAAGGATTTGGTTTCATTTTGTAGGGACCTGACTTAGTCGGCCGGAAATTCCCTTTGCGAGTTACGCACTTTGCTTGCGGAGCTACGCATTTTAGTGCGCCGGGAGAGCCCTTAGATCCGAGTTCAGCCGACTGCCGTCTACATCCCAGGGGAGTATTGTTCTACCCTCTTCCTTTCCTTATCTATTGTTTGCATGCATTGTGAGTCTTGATTTAAGTCGTACCGTGAGGACACGGCTTATTTCAAAAGTGTGGGGTGGGAGAGTCAGTATTGAGTCAGCACGTTTATTTCCTGCACCCTGCACAGAGTCCGCACGTTTTGGGTCAATTTTAAAATTTTTTGTACATGATACTTCACTATTTCCTAGACTTGCAATAGTGGATAATGATTAGGTGAAATAGATATAGCCGATTTTACATGCATGTCTTTGACGAACCTTGATTTGTGCGACTAACATGTGATCTTAAAATCTCTACGTGCCTTTGTTAGTTGAGATAAACAGGGATGTGGAGTTGATAGAAACGCCCTAGAGAGACTTGACAGATCATTCAAAGACCGAACTCAGGATGTATGGTTATGTGGAGCTCGTGGAGGCTAGCACTTCGAGGTGACATAGTACGAGTCTGCTCTGCCACTGCGGCACCCTTGCGGTTGGTCGGGACGGGAAAACTTCACACCGTCCAAGCTCTAGTCCAAGTAGCCGAGAAAATAGGCAAGCGACCCTTGACTTGACCCGTGTCAAAAGGACGATGATGAGTGAGAGCAGGAAGGTTTCTAATCCGAGTAACCGGGAAAATAGACGAGCAACCCTCGGCTTGACTCGCGTCAAAAGGAGAAGGAACCACGGTTCGAGCAAATCACAATCCGCACTACAAAGCAACAAATCCACAAACCATCGTGATAGTCCACACGTCTCATGTGACAGCATCATTGAAATCCCAAATCAGATGAAACTATAGCTGGCCGAATAACACTCAACACTTTGAAGCTCGAATCAATCACGTGCAAGAAAAAGCGGCAAAGCATAACCATATAGCAGCGAGTTCGAGTCTGAGAATGAGGGTTCATGGGTCTAAAAAGGGCTATCTCCCGAGACATCCGAATTAATTTGCATCTCGACCCAAAGGTAACACGTATCTTTAACCCATGTTTTGGCACAAAGATATTAGTAGCAAGCATGCATAACAGGCGAGATCTATAATAACCGATTCATATCCATGTAGCATGTCTAGGATGACCGAAGCTTTGTGATGTTCATACTTCATTTATTTCCTCTTATGACCTAGTCCTTGTTCGGGACGAACAAGTTTAAGTGTGGGGTGGTTTGATGAGTCGTATTTATACGACTCATCGAGTCATCAAATCCCACCAATTCCAGTACTTTTATATGCAAACAGTTACTTCTTAGTATTGTTTCGCATTTCAGGAAATTTGGACGCTCTAAGAGGGATCGCATTCAAAAGACGGCTTTTGGAGCCAAAAACATCACAAGGAGTTTATGGCCGGTTTATATGCACTTAAAATAAAGAATGGCCGAGAAAAATGAAGAATGGCCCGAGGGAATCAAAAGATGGCCGAAGAAAATCAGGCCGCGTCCCATGCGCCCAGGCCACGTCCGGGAATTCCAATGCCCAGCCGACCGCACGTCCACGCGGGCATGCGAGCATCAGCCCGTCCATGCGACCGGATAGCCGACCGGCCATGCGACCGGATAGCCGACCGGCCATCCGACCTTCATCTCGAGCACCCGCTCGTGCATCCGAGCTCCCGTCCCAGCGCCCAGGCGCGCCGCAGGCTGGCCGTACTCATGGAATGGCACGTCCGTAGTTTCACACAGGAGAACTCAATTCCAGATCAGAGACCATCAGGTTGTAGGCCATGTGTTTGGCTACATCTCAGGCCAAACCATGTTGGTTTTCGACCAACGAGCAAGGAACGACGGGAGCAGCAACACATGAGCACGATCAGCGCAGATTTCAGGACTTAGCCAAATTCAGGGCCTGTTTTCCGGCTGGCTGAGATGCCAACTTTGAGAGCCGCCCCGGCCTAATCCGTCCACACAATGGGGTGACTTCAAGGTCTTAGAATCAAGTATACATGTCCAGCTAATATCCCAAACCAAGAGCCCGGCCAGAAGAGTGTCCGAAGGCGAGTCAAAACGGCCCCAAAGTACCCAGTACGATCAGCATTCATCCGAGTTCCAGCCGAGTTGAAACTGAGTTGGGTCCGAGTTTGACCGAGTTTGACCGAGTTTAAAGCCCAAAATTCGTCCAGCCCAATGTCATATTAGGGCAAACTTACATCTAGGGTTTCGGAATATTCAAGAAGGTTT
The DNA here is from genome assembly GCA_033675215.1 of Rhodiola kirilowii. Taxonomy (NCBI): domain Eukaryota; kingdom Viridiplantae; phylum Streptophyta; class Magnoliopsida; order Saxifragales; family Crassulaceae; genus Rhodiola; species Rhodiola kirilowii. Next base: position 20,533,777 of record CM066201.1, read on the forward strand.
AAGGTGGCTTAAGTCCCAAGCAAAGAGATAGCTTGAAGATAAAGCAAGATTATTATGGAAATATTTCCATAGTTATCTCTTGGCTTATTTTGGGAACTTTAGGGTTTCTCAAACCCTATATATAGAGGAGCAAGGCAGCCATACAAATCGTCCCATCATCTCTCAAAAAACCGAGACTTGTCTTCCCACAAGCACAAGCTCTCGGCTGCTCCTCCATTCTCGGATCGATCATTCCGCATTCAGCCTTGTCTCGGCACCATCAGTCCTCTGCCCGGTTTCATTCTCAGCCCTCACGGCCAGTTTTCAATTTCCCTCGGTTTTTAGTGAAGTACAATTGTTCTTTTATTTATTTTGTTTTCATCTCATGACTATGTGTAACTAATCCGCTTATTCGGGTTAGGGTTTTGATATTGTGACAAAATGTTTTTGAGACTTGGTTTATTATGCTATTCATGTTTTACTAATTCTCGTGCATGAATTCCATGAAATATTGCTAGACTAGACGTATACTTTGTCGTGAAACCTAGTTGCGCATATTTCTATATTTATCATCTATCTAATACTTTGTCGTTTAGATAGGTAGTACGTCTAGGTTAAATAACACCTTTGTCGGGTTATTAAACCTAGGGGAATTAGAAGCTTAGCACCTTTGTCGGGTTAAGTGGTGGCGTAACACCTTTGTCGGGTTACTTGGGTAGATACTCTTATCGGGTCAACCACACTTAGAAACACGAATTAGATCATTAGAAAGTCAATGATAAAACGCAAGTCACAATTAGAAACCCTAACCTGAATATCTCTCATCATTATTACATCTTCATTGTTTCCTATTTTCGCTTATTTTCTAAACTGTTAACACTCACCCCAATTGTCTTTACTTCCCTTTTTCCCAGAACAAGTAGTAGCCATCTAGCTCTCTAGGGTTCGACCCCTTGCTTGCCGCTATTCTAGCTAAGAGTAAGTGGAGATTATAAATTCAAATTTGCAGGTACAACGACGACCTGTCAACGATCTTCGCCTTGTCCGCACACAGCAGCACTTCGTCAGCTCCGGAATTGATCGCCTCTTCAATCTCCGATTTTCTCTCTCCAAAAGCCGATTTGCTCTCTCCAAAAGCTGCACTTTAAACCGAAGACTTGTCCTCCTTTTATAGTAGTCTTTACTCGGCAGATTTGATTTCTGTCAAGGATCTGATTGCTATCCAGCAGATATGATTTGGTTAAGATATTTCCATATCTTAACCATATCAAATATTTCCTTTCCAAATCTGGCATGTATCTTCTCTTCGTATATACTGATTCGTATATTCGTGTATATACTGATATCAATATTCCTCATCAAATATTACACGCATATACTCGTGTATCTTCCCGGATCCGATCCTCGATCATAATGACAGCACTGCCTTGTCGCGAGGCAATGTGTACAAATAAATTTATAAGTCCGCTACTCGCGACTTCACTACTGGGTAGCAAGTGGTAAGTAGGGGTCGAACCCAAGGGAATTAGGGAGATAAGTTGTTCTTTGAGGGATCGTACAGGCAGGAAACGTGATTTTAGGTTGATTGAGGTTTTAGCGCTTATAACTAAGTGATTTTTTTGGTTGGTTTTAGTTTTTAGTGTGGAAAAGTAAATGACATAAAAGTAAATACTGAAAATAAAGGAGAAGACTTACAGCGATTGATGCGTGATTGGCAAGTCTTCCGAAACGTCAGCAGTTGATAAAGCAGTTTATACTAAGAAAGTAAATGCAGGTGATGTTTAAATCTAAGGAAAGCATTCGGTTTCGGGGGCCTTGTATCATAGCCTGTTTATCATTGACCCTTAGTGATCCTACTAAGTATTCAAACGTGTATCAAGGCCATTTCAAGCGCTCGATTTGCACACACTGTCTAGCCCATTTCAAGGTCGTAGTGCACTTGTTCTATTTAGACTAGCACCCCATTTCAAGGTATACTAGCCTATGTGCATCCATTTGATCAATCATTTCCGATCAAACCAAATGGTGTTTAAAAGAGGTCGAACTCCTCAGATAAGCTTTGCCATTTCAAGCATCCACTTACCCGAGTATGTTCACGAACCCCCACGGAAGAGTTTTTCCATTTCAAGCATCCACTCAACCTTGGAAGTTCTGACCTAATATATGGCACATAGAACAAGTTTTGAATACAAAGAAGAGGCACTAAGAGTATAGCCTAAAACATTTTATGATACAAGTACACCCCTTCAACCGAATGAAGAGTTTAGCTATGAATATCCATAGAGGTGGATACCATAGCTAAGTACTCGAGGGTTTTTGAAAGACATTAAGTAAAGGAGAATACTCAAGAACCAACAGGAGTATTCTCAAAAACTACTAGAATACTCAAGAACCAACAGGAGTATTATAGATTTCAAACAAAATCTTACAAAGTAGTGCCCAAATCTAGAGAGATAAGTGATTGTGAATTGTGGTGTGTTTGTGGATGATTTACAAAGGGAATGAGGCATGGTATTTATAGGCCATGGAGAGTGAGGAGAGGCCAACACATGGCACAAGATGAGAGGGGGAGGGGGAGTGTGAGAGGGGAGCCGCCCATGTGAGGAGGAGCCTCCCCTCCATGTGGAGGAAGGGGAGAGGAGGAGTGGTTTGTGAGGAGGAAGCCGCCGGCCATGAGGAGGAAGGAGAGAGTTTGTGTGGTTTTGTGATCTTTCACAAAAGCCATCCGGACTGACTCTGGTTGCTCTTCGGTTGGACTTGTTTTGAGTGATTCCATGTCAGGATCTTGAGATTTCTTCAGTCGGCATCTGGTCGTGACCTTGGAATGACTCGTAATATATTTTCAGCTTAAAAACTCCTCCTTAGCGTGTATTCTCTCTAGACTCCAAAATACCCTGTAGATAAATATCGGAACTAACAAGCAAAAGTTGAATAGACAAACAGTCTAATTTGGTGGGTTTAACTGTGTTTATGTGATGGACCATAATTATAAGAATCAAAAACATAGTTAAACCCACAAAATTAGACTGTTTGTCTATTTAACTTTTGCTTGTTAGTTCTGATATTTATCTACAGGGTATTTTGGAGTCTAGAGAGAATACACGCTAAGGAGGAGTTTTTAAGCTAAAAATGAAGTACGAGTCATTCCAGGTCACGACCATGCTACACTCAAAATCAGCCTTAACATCCTTCATGGAACTGACTTGGAATCACTCAAATATGCTAGAACAGTTGGCATTTGGACAAGAACGCAATGCAAAGGCACAGAGCCCGGTAAAGGCCAAACAAGGGCAATTTCATCCGATTTGGGATTTCGACCATGTTCCAAGCAGAATTTGGCTTAGGTTCCTTCTTCAGATCATCTTAGAATGACATTTTCATTCAGAATACACTCTCCGAAATCCAAGAAGCTCCGGCCAAAGCTCCGGTCAGATTCTGGTCAAACCGATGGCTTTTGTGAAAAGGTCACAAGGTTCTAGAAGGCTAAGGGGATGCTCCTCCTCACATGGGCTGATCTTGGAGGCCAAGCCACCCTCCTCCTCCTCACATGGGCGGCTATCTTGCCCTCCACTCCTCTCCATGGCTTTGTGACAAGTGTCCCTCCTCTCCACCACATCTTCTCCTCCTCCTTGGCCTATAAATACCAATGCCCTCCCTTTGTAATCTTCATCCCAAAAATGTGGAGAGCTCCTCTCTCTACAAATTCCAAAATCACAAATCACTTATCTCTCTAGATTAAGAGCACAATCATGTAAGCACTTTACTTTGGAATCGAAGCTTTATCATTTTCAACGGTTTTTGTAAGTCCTCTCTTTTTTACTTTACTGTCTTTCAAAGTACTTTACTTTCCTGTCTTTACTTTCGAAAACATTACTTTACTGTCTTTCAAAAACCTTTACTTTTCAATGCACTTAGTTATGATGTCCTGTTCCATGAATAGTTATAGCTAAACCCTTCATTCGGTTGAAGGGGTGTACTCGTATCATACAATGTTTTAGACCCTGCACCTAGTGCCTCTCTGTGTTCCAAACTTGTTCTATGTGCCACATATAAGGTTAGAACTTCCAAGGTTGAGTGGATGCTTTAACGGGCAAAGCTCTTCCGTGGGGTTCGTGAACATACTCGGGTAAGTGGATGCTTTAACGGGCAAAGCTTATCTGAGGAGTTCGACCTCTTTTAAAAACCATTTGGTTGATCGTAACTGAAGATCAAATGGATGCACATAAGGCTAAGATACTTCGAAAGGAGGAATTAGTCTAAATAGAACAAGTGTTTTAAACGATGTTGCAAGTCTTGTGCTAGAAATAGCCTCGATTCATCTTTGAACACTTAGTATGATCATTAGAGCTCAATGATAAACAGAATATGATACAAGGCCCCTGAAACCGAATCTTTCCTTTAAATTGTGATATCACTGTTCCTTTACTTTTAGTTCTCAAAGCACACTCAAACCCAACCCCAATCGCATTTTAATTCATGTGTAAGCTTCATTAAAGAACAACTAATCCACACTGACTCTCTTGGGTTCGACCCCTAATTACCACTTGCTACCCAGTAGTTAAGTCACGAGTAGCGGACTTATAAATTTATTTGCACATTTTGCTTTGACGACAAGCAATCTGTCATTATGATTCATACAATTATGGTCCATCACTCTCACATGGAACGCATCTCTTTCGCAGCTCTGCTCTCTCTCAGAGATGTCCAGTAGATCTAATCTACATCAGAGATTTGATCTCCATCAGATATTCGATCTCCATCTTGCAGATCTGATTCTGTTAAGATATTGCCATATCTTAACTCAATCAACTATTTCCCTTCCATATCCAGCTCGTATATTTCCATACCATATCTTGAGTATATCTGCTCAGATATTTCCATATCATATCTTGATATATGTTTGCTGCCGAGCTTGATCTCGTCTGTCACGCAAGTCTCATCTCTTTCGTAGCGCTGAGCTCTCTCAGAGATGTCCAGTCACGTTTCTCTCAGACAGTCTGGACCCTGTGACTTCTCAGACAGATTTGTGATTTCTGCACACTCAAGTCAAATATTAGCTAAGTGTTTGTTATCATCAAAACACAAAGGGTCCAACAAATTCCCCCTTTTTGATGATGACAAACACTTCTTCACAAATAAGAAATCACATGCAACTATGACAGGGAAATCACATCACAATTCCCTATAGTAGCTAGCTACTTCAGAGTTTGGTCGCTAAGGTTTTATTTAGGTCTAGCAAGCGTAGTTCCCCCTCAGATAAGCATCCGCTTATATTTCAGTAATGATTTCCCCCTTAGTGAATGCACACATATTTCTTCCCCCTTTTGGCATCATCAAAAAGATTTGCAACCAAGGACACAGAGTAATGGATAGAAAACATTTCAGTCATGCCAGTAAGTCATAAGTGTGTCATACGGACACCACACATCCAAGCAGGGAAATCAAAATGCATAGAGAAATTAAACATGAAATTCAAAAATAAATTTCAAGGAAGTAGGATATATGTGGTAGGGTTGACAAATAGGGGGGTCCATGAGATAGTCCAGACTAAGCATCATTCTGGGATGGAACCTTCAACTGTTCCATAGTCTCTGTAGCAAGGCTCTTGATCTGCATAGTCCCTTCAACTGCAACTGTCAGAGAGCCCGAGTCTACCTCTACTGCCACCCCCAGGGCAACCATCTTCTCCTTCACGACCTTCACCTCGGTCCTCACTTCCAGCAACTCGGATCTAACTCCCTTCAACTCACACTTCACCTCGTTCAACTCACTCTTCACCTCCTTCATCTCAGCTCTAAGCACTTTCAGCAGCGCCAACATCTCACCTGAACTATCAGTGGAGAGAATAGCTTCTTCACTCACAGGGTCAGTGATGGACCATAATTGTATGAATCATAAACACAGTTAAACCCACCAAATTAGACTCTTTGTCTATTTAACTTTTGCTTGTTAATTCCGATATTTATCTACAGGGTATTTTGAAGTCTAGAGAGAATACAAGCTAAGGAGGACTTTTAAAGCTAAAAATGAATTACGAGTCATTCCAGGTCACGACCAAATTCCGACTTTCAAGAACCTGACGTGGAATCACTCAAAACAAGTCCAACCGGAGGGCAACCAGAGTCAGACCGGAGCTGAAAGGACCGATGGCTTTTGGAGAAGATCACATTGCACTCACCCATCCTCTCCCCTCATGCCACATGGGCGGCGGCTAAGCTCATCTCCTCTCCTTCCTTGCCATGTGGCCGGCGGCTTTTGGCCATGGTGACTCACCCCGATGGCTTTTGCTCCTCCTCCCATCTTGTGACATGTGGTCTCTTCTCATCCACATCCATATCTCCTCCTTAGCCTATAAATAGAGATGTCCTTCCCTTTGTAATATCATCCCACAATCCACAAGTCTTTAGAGAGATAGAGGGCTTAACCCTCTTCTCTTCACTTTCAATACACATTTTGTTCTTCATTTTGGAGCTACTTTTCCTTGCTTGGATCTTGCTTAGGAGCTCCTCTCCTCCACTTATTGTAGGTACAAAAGCCACGGCTTTCTCTTCCATAACTTGTCCTTTACTTTCCGTATATATTGTTCGTACTTTAAAGTTATTCTCCTTTTTGGTATCCTTGTTCAAAGCCATGGTTTGCTTGTATTCCTTGACATGAATACAAGTAGCTAAAGCTTGTATTCGGTAGAGAGAGTATTTATATCATAAACCGTTCTAGACTCTATGCTTAGTGCCTCTATGTGTTCAAAACTTGTTCAATGTGCCACATATTAGGTTAGAACTTCCAAGGTTGAGTGGATGCTTGACAGAGCAAAACTCTTCCGTGGGGTTCGTAAACATACTCGGGTAAGTGGATGCTTGGAATGGCAAAACTTATCTGAGGAGTTTGACCTCTTTAAAACATCATTTGGTTGATCGGGAATGATTGATCAAATGGATGCACATAAGGCTAATATACCTTGGAATGGGGTATTAGTCTAAATAGAACAAGTGCTCTATGTCTTGAAATGGACTAGACAGTGTGGCAAATCGAGTGCTTGAAATGGCCTTGATACACTTTTGAATACTTAGTATGATCATTAGAGGTCAATGATGAACGATGATATGATATGAAACCCCTAAACCGAATCCTTTCCTTACAGTCTATTATCAACTGTTGTAATTTACTTTAAGTTCTCAAAGCACACTCAAACCCAACCCCAATCGCATTTAATTTATGCATAAGCTTCATTAAAGAACAACTAATTCACCAATTCCCTTGGGTTCGACCCCTACTTACCACTTGCTACCCAGTAGTGAAGTCGCGAGTAGCGGAGATATAAATTTATTTTTGCACAGAGAACATCGCACCTTAACGACAGTGCGGTGGGCTCCGTCAGTCAGCAACGGGAGTCACTTCAACAACATCTTCTTCTATAGGTGACGGTGATGGGGAGCGTGGAACTATCCATCCTTCTCTTGCAGAGTACTCCAGACTTCAGCAATCACGCTCATAAGTAGGAGCAAGAAGAACACCATCTGCGCTACAAGACTCATGATCTTCTTCTCATAATGTGTGTGACTCAACTGAATACACTAACCATCACTAAGACAAATCTTGCAGCACTCGTGGACCATTGTCCATACCTCATGTTTCTAACATCGCAGCGGCAGGGTCTTCGTCATACCCTCTCTTGGGTTTACTCCCGAAGTTACTATTCTTGTCATTTTGAACATCTCAAAACTGTCATCCGGCATCCTTCACAACTTCTTGAGTTATGAATGCCTATTGCACAGCATCGTGTTATTTGCTGACCAGCTCAACGTGCACACCTTACTCTGTTGAATTTTCCATACAAGTCATCAACACGGCAACTTGGCTTGTCACTTTCCTTCAACTTCTGAACAGTTCATCAGCTCAAGGATAGCCTTCCCCGTCCATTCTTAGGGAAAACTCAGGTCATCATCATTCTTCACACCATTAACAGCATGAGAGTGACTTGCACATAGCTAGCTGACGGAGCCCACTGCACTGTCGTTAAGGTGCAATATTCTCTGTGCAAATAAATTTATAATTTCCGCTACTCGCAACTACACTACTGGGTAGTAAGTGGTAAGTAGGGGTCGAAGCCAAGGGAATTAGGGGGATACGTTGTTCTTTAAGGGATTTGTACAGGATGGGAGCGTTTTTTAGGTTTGATTGAGATTTTAGCGGTTATGACTAAGTGACTTTTTTTGGTTGTTTTTGGTTTTGAGTGCGGAAAAGTAAATTACAGAAAATAAATACTGAAAAGTAAAAAGAAAGACTTACAGTGGGTGATGCGTGATTTGCGAGTCCTCCGGTAGATGAGCGGTTGGTGATTGCAGATGATCGAGCAATTCGTAAAAGTAAATACAGGGGGTTTTGTAATTCAAGGAAAACATTCAATTTAAGGGGCCTTGTATCATAGCATGTTTATTATTTTAGTAACCTTTCTAAGTATTCAAACGTGAATCAAGTCCATTCCAAGCACTCGACTTGCAACACTGTCTAGCCTTTTGCAAAAGTGTTCGAAAATGAATCGAGGCCATTCCAAGCACTCAACTTGCAACACCGTCTAGTCTTTTGCAAAAGTCGTAGAGCACTTGTTCTACTTAGACTAATACCCCATTCCAAGGTATATTAGCCTGTGTGCATCCATTTGGATTGTCTTTCCCGATTTATCCAAATGGTGTTCTAGAAAGATCAAACTCCTCAGATAAGCTTTGCCATTCCAGGCATCCACTTATCCGAGTATGTTTACGAATCCCCACGGAAGAGTTTTGCCATTCCAAGCATCCACTCAACCTTGGAAATTCTGATCTAATATATGGCACATAGAACAAGTTTTTAATACAGATAAAAGAAACTAAAAGAATTAAAACATTTTATAATACAAGTACACCCCTTTAACCGAATAAAGAGTTTAGCTACGAATATCCATAGAGGTGGATACCTTAGCTAAATACTCGGGGGTTTTTGAAAACAGTAAGAGGAGAAGGGGTGGAATACTCAAGAACCAACATGAGTATTCCCAATTCCTACTGAATACTCAAGAACCAACAGGAGTATTCTCTAAAGTATAATACTCAAGAACCAACAGGAGTATTATTTCATAAACCAAACTTACAAAGTAACATAAACGTAGAGAGAGAAGTGAATTGTTGATTGTGGGATGATACAAATGAGGAGGAGGAGCTCTCCTTTTGTAGGCTAAGGGGAGGAGAATCGAGGGTGGAGATGGTGGCATGTGGTGTTGCATCCAAGGGTGGAGGAGATGGGGAGGAGCTTGTGGAGGAGAAGCCACCACATGTCAACTTCTTGTGGCTTCTCCCCATAGCCGCCGGTAGCAAGTCCAAATGGAGGGGAGTTTTGTGGCTTTGGCCACCTCCAAGCCAAAGCCACCGGTCACCCAAGGAGGAGGAGGGGAGGAAGCCACCCATGAGTCATCTTCTTCACCAAAGCCGCCGGTCACTTGGTCCATGGATGAGTTTTGACAGTTTTGTGCAGTCTTTTCACAAAACTATCAATCCAATTTTGCTCCGGTCTGACTTTGGTTGTTCCTCGGTTGAATTTAATTTGAGTAATTCAATGTCACGATCTTGATATTTCTTCGTTCAGCGTCTGATCTTGACCTTGGATTGACTCGTAATATCTTTTCAAATAAAATCCTCTCCTTAGCGTGTTTTCTCTCTAAGCACCAAAATACCCTGTAGAAATATATGGGGACTAACAAGTAGAAGTTAGACAGACAAACAGTCTAATTTGGTGGGTTTTACTGTGTATTTGATTTGTATAATTATGGTCCATCAGATTACCCCACACTTTTAGTTGTTCGTCCCGAACAATGCTATTAAAGGGCGGCACACTAAGTAAGTTTGTTAAAATATGAAAATTAGACTGTGGGACTCGATTTATCCTAATTCATGCATTGCTTACTTATTACTAAATTGAACTGTATAAATAAATAGAAGAAACTTGATACTTGTACCTCCGTGCTGAGATGCAAATTATTCTGGATGTTTCGGGAGATAGCCCTTTTTAGGCTCCTGGACTGCAACCTCGGTATCGTCTCTCACTATATGGTTTCCTTGTAGCTTTCTCTAGCACGTGATTCGGTTCGGGTTTCAATGGTTTGAGTACTTTGATTTTCTTTTGGCGAGGGACTGCTTTTTGTGGTGAATCGGCCTTTGGCCTTTGATTTGACTCTTTGAGTACTTCACTTTTTGTTCGGTTAAAACCTTCACAATTTTGGGCCTTTGGCCTCTTGATTTGCTTCTTTGAGCTTTTTGCGTCTTTGTGACTTGCTAGTTCATTTTCTCAAGCCTTTTTGGGAGGTCCAATCATCGCCCGCAAGCCTATGGAAATACCTCCCCGCTCCTCTCATCCTTGTCGTTTCACGCGGGTCAAGATGAGGGTCGCTCATCTATTTTCTCGGTTACTTTGACTAGAGAGAGGACGGTTTGATTCCCGTCCTCGCCTTTTTTTTCATAAACACTGCATGGCGGAGATGCCTTCAATCTTCACTGAAACCCGAAGTGCAGCCTCCACTGACTTCGAAAACCATATAGTTTGATTCGATCCTTCGATTGCTTGCCAAGCCTCTCTAGGGCATTTCTATCAACTCCACATCCCTAGTTTATCTCAGCACAAAGGGACAAATGAGAAGTTACGTTCTAAGTTTTTAGACAGTTGAATTTTCACAAGGTAAATGCACGAATTTTAGATCTATCTTTTTCACATTCTTAAGTTCATATTTTCAAAAAGATAATATTAAAAAAAGAAAAAGAAAAAACATGTTATTTATTTATTTACACATGCGGATCTCACCCCACACTTTTGAACGAAGACGTGCCTTTCAGCACTACTTAGTTCAAAAGCCATGCAAGCAGACAGTTACGAGAAAGAAATGATATTAAGGAAAAGAGAAGAACAGAACTCCCTTTCAGGTGTCGAGTAAACGACATGGCTCGAGGCTGGATAATCGAGGGAGTTCGGCTGGGGCCTTGAACTCTTAGCGTAGCCCTGACTGGCTTAATGTTGCACCCAAGTCCGATTCCTGAATAGTCAAATCTTCTATGCACCAAGTGGGTGAGAGTGACTTATTGAAAAAGTAAAATACAGAAAAAGATAGAAAATTAAAGTGCGGAAAGTAAGATAGTGTCGGGTTACCTCCCGACCAGTGCACTTGTTTAACGTCGTTGGCTCGACAGCACCTTATTCCTGGATCACTGGTTGGGGTCCCATGGGTGGCTTAGGTCAAATTTTGCCACCGTTCCTGTGTTGCTTCTTGCCTTGCCTTTTCCCGATTTCTTGCGAGATGATGTGCTTGGGTCCAGTTCCCGTTGTTCTGGTGATTTCTCCTTCCAACGTCTCTGAGAAGGCGAGGGACCTTTGACCACTAGCTTCTTGAACTGGGTTTTCTGGTGTTTAGGGCTGCCTTGTCCAGTCATGGCGAAAACATGCTCCATCGAGGAGTCGTTCTGCTCAGGCCCTTTTCCCATCCTCTTTTCAGCCTCTTCATGGATCACATAGTTTTCAGCGATTTGTCTATTGATCGAGGGGAAAAGTCGGGAAGATTGCATCTTAAGGCTTGGTTCTGCCTCGTCGTGTCTGTTTGTGAGGAATTGGTCATAGATGGTTTCGGCTGCTTGGGTGATGATAGCTGGGTATGGTATTGGCAGCATGTCGGTGGTATTCTGGACTTCTTCCATTGCTGCCACTTCCTCGTTGCTCCCGATACTTTTTATATCCCAGTCTTCTGGTGGCTCGGGAGTTTCTTCTGATGGCTCGGGAGTTTCTTCTTCGCCTGTCTCTGGTCCAGCCTCTTCTATCTGCATGCCTCCATCAGCTTGGGGCATTCGTTTTGTGGCTGCGGCCAGGTTATCTATGAGGTTCCACATGTCTGCCAGGGAGAAGTTCCTGGCTGATCTCCTCATTGCTTCGTTGATCCTTGTTAGATCATCGGCCTTCATCCCACGAAGAAATTTTTGAAGCAGAACTTTTTTCGTGAATCCATGGTGCGGGCAGCTTGAGACGATGGTGTCATAGCTCGTGTAGTATTCGTCCAAAGTCTCATCCCGGGATTGTTTAAGGCTCATGATTTTTTCTCGGGTTTGTTGGCGTAAGGATGGGGGGGGGGGAGAATTCCTTCAGTAATGGAACGCAAAGATCCACGAAATATTCTACACGACTAGCGGTTGATGTGTAATACCAAATCGTCGCAAAATCAGTTAAAGAGAATTTGAAGCATTTAAGCTTAAATTCCTCTAACATTTTGTTTTCAGGTTTTATGTGGCAGCAAACGTGGTGAAAGTTTCGGCAGTGTTGTACTGGGTCTTCTCCATCCGTACCTCCGAACAGGGGAAGATGTCTTGTTGTCCATGCGTACGTAGTGGGTAGCGTCATGAGGAAATGAGAAGGGAAAGGAAAGAACAACTTATCCGAAGGCTAATTCCCCGGCAACGGCGCCAATTTTGACGGAGCCCACTGCACTGTCGTTAAGGTGCAATGTTCGCTGTGCAAATAAACTTATAATTTCCGCTACTCGCAACTACACTACTGGGTAGTAAGTGGTAAGTAGGGGTCGAACCCAAGGGAATTAGGGGGATACGTTGTTCTTTAAGCGATTTGTACAGGATGGGAGCATTTTTAAGGTTTGATTGAGATTTTAGCGGTTATGACTAAGTGACTTTTTTTTGGTTGTTTTTGGTTTTGAGTGCGGAAAAGTAAATTACAGAAAATAAATACTGAAAAGTAAAAAGAAAGACTTACAGTGGGTGATGCGTGATTTGCGTGTCCTCCGGTAGATGAGCGGTTGGTGATTGCAGATGATCGAGCAATTCGTAAAAGTAAATACAGGGGGTTTTGTAATTCAAGGAAAACATTCGGTTTCAGGGGCCTTGTATCATGGCCTGTTTATTATTTTAGTAACCTTTCTAAGTATTCAAACGTGAATCAAGGCCATTCCAAGCACTCGACTTGCAACACTGTCTAGCCTTTTGCAAAAGTGTTCGAAAGTGAATCGAGGCCATTCCAAGCACTCAACTTGCAACACCGTCTAGTCTTTTGCAAAAGTCGTAGAGCACTTGTTCTACTTAGACTAATACCCCATTCCAAGGCATATTAGCCTGTGTGCATCCATTTGGATTGTCTTTCCCGATTTATCCAAATGGTGTTTTAGAAAGATCAAACTCCTCAGATAAGCTTTGCCATTCCAAGCATCCACTTATCCGAGTATGTTTACGAATCCCCACGGAAGAGTTTTGCCATTCCAAGCATCCACTCAACCTTGGAAATTCTGATCTAATATATGGCACATAGAACAAGTTTTGAATACAGAGAAAAGAAACTAAAAGAATTAAAACATTTTATTATACAAGTACACCCCTTTAACCGAATAAAGAGTTTAGCTACGAATATCCATAGAGGTGGATACCATAGCTAAATACTCGGGGGTTTTTGAAAACAGTAAGAGGAGAAGGGGTGGAATACTCAAGAACCAACAGGAGTATTCCCAATTCCTACTGAATACTCAAGAACCAACATGAGTATTCTCTAAAGTATAATACTCAAGAACCAACAGGAGTATTATTTCATAAACCAAACGTACAAAGTAACATAAACTTAGAGAGAGAAGTGAATTGTTGATTGTGGGATGATACAAATGAGGAGGAGGAGCTCTCCTTTTATAGGCTAAGGGGAGGAGAATGGAGGGTGGAGATGGTGGCATGTGGTGTTGCATCCAAGGGTGGAGGAGATGGGGAGGAGCTTGTGGAGGAGAAGCCACCACATGTCAACTTCTTGTGGCTTCTCCCCATAGCCGCCGGTAGCAAGTCCAAATGGAGGGGAGTTTTGTGGCTTTGGCCACTGATGGACCACAATTGCATGAATCATAAACACAGTTACACCCACCAAATTAGACTGTTTGTCTATCTAACTTCGATGTTTTAGTCCCGATACATTTCTACAGGGTATTTCAGAGCTTAGAGAGAATACACGCTAAGAAAGAGCTTTTAGCACAGAAAAGATATCAGGAGACAATCCAAGGTCAAGATCAGACGCTGAATGAAGAAATCTAAAGATCCTGACTTGGAATCATTCAAAACAAATCAAACCGAAGAGAAACCGAAGACAATCCGGAGCTGGAATACACCGATAGTTTTGTGCAAACTGCACAAAACTCACAACCACTCTCCTCATGCCACATGGACCGGCGGCTTTCTCCTCACATCCACCCCTCCTCCTCTCCCCTTCCTCCACATGTCACCCTCTCCTCCATCCATGCCCAAAGCCGCCGGCGGCTTTGCCTTCTCCTCTCCCCTTGTGACACTTGTCTTCCTCTCCTCTTCCCCCCATCTCCACCCTTGGATGCCAAACCACATGCCCTCATCTTGGCCCTCCATTCCCCTCCCCTTAGCCTATAAATACCAAGCTCTCCTCCTCATTTCAAATCATCCCAAAATTGTGTAAAACACTTCTCTCTCTAAGTTTGTTACTATGTAAAGTTTGGTTTGATATCAATAAAAGTTCAGTTTGTTCTCAAATACTTTAGTTCGATCTTGAGTACTCCTGTTGGTTCTTGAGTACTCAAGTTTTCAGTTACAGTTCAAGAGTTACTCCAGTTTGTTCTTGAGTAATCTCTTTCTCTTCTCTCTTTACTCCTGTTTGTTCTTGAGTATTCTTTTCCAAATCCCCAAGTATTTAGTTATGATGTCCAACTCTATGGATATTCGTAACTAAACTCTTCATTCGGTTGAAGGGGAGTTCTTGTTTTATAAAATGTTTTACTTCGTTTAGTTTCTTTTCTCTGTATTCAAAACTTGTTCTATGTGCCATTTATAAGGTCAGACTTTCCAAGGTTGAGTGGAAGCTACGAAAGGGCAAAACTCTTCTGTGGGAAGTCGTGAGCATACTCGGGTAAGTGGATGCTACGAAAGGGCAAAGCTTATCTGAGGAGTTCGATCTATCTTTAAAACCATTTGGAAACTGGACCAAAGGGACCAAATGGATGCACAAAATGCTAAGATACTTCGAAAGGAGGAATTAGTCTGAAGTAGAACAAGGGTTTACAAACAGTGTGGCAAATTGAGCGCTACGAAAGGGCCTCGATACACGTTTGAATACTTAGAAGGGTTACTAAAAGAATGAACAGGATATAATACAAGGCCCCCCAAGACCGAATACTTCTCTCGCAATTACAAAACCCCTTTGTCTTTACTTTTATTGTTCAATCAACTGCAACCATCAACCGCTCACAATCCGGAGGACTTGCAATTCACGCATCACCCACTGTAAGTCTTCGCTTTTAATTTCAGTATTTACTTTTCTGTAATTTACTTTTCAGCACTCAAAACCAAAACCAACTAAAAAGTCACGTAGTTGTTAGCACTAAAACCTCAACCAACCTAAAACACGCTCCTTCGCTGAACAAATCCCTTAAAGAATAACCTATCCCCCTAATTCCTCTGGGCTCGACCCCTACTTACCAAGTACTACCCAGTAGTATAGTTGCGAGTAGCGGACTATTATAAATTTATTTGCACAAATCACTCTGACGACAAGCGGTTCTGTCAAATTGGCGCCGTTGCCGGGGAATTAGCCATCAGATAAGTTGTTCGAATCAATACACACTTCAAAACAACCATGTCTCGCGAAGAAAGCCACCATGACTACCAGGATGACGAAGAAATAAACCTGTACGATCGAAATGATGAGGTTCCATTCGTCGATGATCCGGAACAACTCATCAGAAACAGAAGAGCTCGTGATAGAGAGGCTGCCCGAAGAAACCAAGAACCACCCGAGGACCGAAACCCAGCTGGTCCAGTACAGCCCCCTAGATACCCACCATACCCTCAACCCCGACAAATGCCTAGGCAAGAACCTGTCTTCGACAACTACTATGGGGACAACAACTACCGTGAACCTACTATGGGAGAATTAAATGCCCCTAATTTCGAAACACAGTCGTGGTGCATCTACGAGAACCCTGAATTAGAAAACATAACCATCAACGCGACAGTGGCCCACAGCTTGCCAAAATTCTCAGGAACTCAAGGAGAATCCGCCACAACTCACCTCCAACGCCTGCATGGAATTTGCCAAAACCTAAAACCCAATCGAGTGAATATGGACGACTTTAAGTTAAAGGCGTTCTATTTTTCCCTCACAGACTCGGCAAACGACTGGTTCCTTTCATTGCCTTCCGGAAGCATCAGAACATGGGCTCAAATGCAGAAGAAATTCTTAGACAAATACTATCCGGCGGGAAGAGCAATGCAAGTAAGGAGGCAACTACAGGAAATCACACAGGGTCCCAATGAAACCATGTACGATTACCTGGAAAAATTCAATTACCTAGAAAGGAGCTGCTGTACCCTTGGACTGCCCGAGAAACTCGTCATCGAATACCTCATTGATGGATTAAGACCCTTAGACAAAATGCTCTTGGATGCCTCAGCAGGGGGATCCATGATGAATCTATCATTGAGTGGCATAAGGAATCTCATCGCCAACGTTGCTGAAAATGCCCGATTTAGAGAAGAGACTGCTCGTCAAGATGAATTCTCTCGATCAAAAAAAGTAGCACAAGCCGAAACATCAGTAAACTCCATAACTGAAGAGATGAAACAATTAAAGGAGATGATGATTCAGATCATACGAAGACAACCAGTTCCTGTAAAACCTTGTGAATTTTGCGGTTCTACGGAGCACCAGACTGACACATGCCCGACATTAATAGAAGAGGAACCTGCAGAAGTAAATGTAGTGGGAGGATACCAAGGATACAACAACAGCAACAACAATGACAGAGCCGGACAAAACAGACAGAACGGTCAAGCAACCAACCCAAACTGGAGTAACAACAACTATCCTCAGAAAGAAACGCAACCAGCTATCCCTCAACTAGCCCAGTCATTCTACCAACCCCCCCACCGGCAGTATAACCAGAACGCTCAACCAGCAGGCCAATATCAACAAAAAAGACCAAATCAGTACCAAGCCAGCCCGAGCATTCAGCAAGAACCAAGCAAGTCGCTCAATGATACGATGAAGGAGCTCGCAGGAAACGTTAATCAGTTGGGAACTTCACTACACCAGTACCAAGCAAAAACTGACGGGGCAATTTCTGAATTAACTAAACAAATGTCCCAGCTTGCCACCGCAATGTCAACACTTACTCCTGAACCAGGCAGACTTCCTTCACAGACTATCCAAAACCCAAAAGCAAATATCAGCATGATAAGAAGGTCAAACATGAAGGATCCTCTGGGAAAAGTAGCACGGTCCCCAACCTACAAACTTACGAACAATCACTTTTTCCGTAGGCGTCGTCCTGATTGGAATCAAGAAGAAGATCGACCCAATAATGGCAAAACATGGGTCACGCATGCTGACAATGGACGGTACGCATTCACTGTTTGCATAACACCTCCGCCAATCATACACTCTGACATACCAGCATCTGGATGGGATGACGCACCAACTAATATTTATACTTCGGGGCAAAATATTAAGGGGACCGATTATACAAACTCTAAGCCGTGGAATGGGCAGAATGACCAGACAATAGAAAAAGCCCTCACTACAAATCTTGAGTCACAACCGGAAAGAAACAAAGACCCAGGAGCCTTTACAGTCACTTGTGTTATCAATGAAACACAGATTCATAAATGCTTAATCGATCTTGGGGCTGCTGTCAACGCCATGCCTTCCTCCTTGTACTACTTACTAGGACTAGGTCCATTGAAACCACCCCGATCGAATATCGAGCTAGGAGATAAGTCGTGCATCCGTCCAATTGGAGAGTTGGAGGATGTAATACTCCATGTGGGAGAGCTCGCTGTCGCTTCAGATTTTTATATAATACCAACAGGAGAGACCAACGAAGACGACCCTCCAACAATAATATTGGGACGACCATTCCTCTACGCTACAAAAGCAAGAATCGATGTGGGCAAGGGCTCACTATCGCTTAAGTTCGGCGGCAAAATTGCACACTTCTACATTGATAAGAGCCGCATGGATACAAAAAAACCGCCAGACATTATACCTATCTCAGAACAGGATAAGCAGATTTCCGACCTTCCAAAAGAGATCAAAAAAGCAACAAGACCAGCAGCTATGGTCAAAGTCCCCTCACCTTCTCAAAAGCAATGGAAAATGAAATCACTAAAACAATGGGAGCAAAACCCAAGCACAACATCCCCCAAGAACTCAGGAAAAGAGAAGGCTGAAACCAATGCAGGAACCGCGGCAAAATTCGACCTGAGCCGCCCATGGGATCCCAACTGGTGATCCCCTTTGCGTCGAGCCAATGACGTTAAACAAGTGCACTGGTCGGGAGGTAACCCGACACTATCTTACTTTTCTGCACTTTTAATTTCTGTCATTTAAATTTCCAATAAGCGCTCTCACCCACTTTTTGTATAGAAGGAATATCTTTCATGTAGGAATTAAGTTTGGAGCAAGACCGGATCAGCCAGGCAGCTTCCGTGAATTTACCGGGCCTGCGCTGAGAGTTCGAGGCCCCAGCCAGACTCCCTCGATTATCTAGCCTCATGCCATGTCGTTTGCACGACACAGTAAAAGGGAGTTCTGTTCTTCTTTTTCCTTAATGTCATTTCCTTCTCTTGTATATATTTGCATGACTTTTGAACTAAGGCACGCCTTCGTTCAAAAGTGTGGGGTGAGAACCATTTGCATGTTTTTCTTTTCTTTTTTAATAATATCTTTTTGAAAATATGAACTTGAGAATGTGAAAAAGATAGATCATAATTCATGCATCAACCTTGTGAAAATTCAACTGTTTAAAAACATAGAATGTAACTTCTCATTTGTCCTTTGTGCCGAGATAACCTAGGGATGTGGAGTTGATAGAAATTGCCCTAGAGAGGCTTGGCAAGCACTTGAAGGATCAGATCAAACTATATGGTTTTCGAAGTCAGTGGAGGCTGCACTTCAGGTTTCGGTGAATAATTGAAGTCAACTCTGCCTTGAAGCATCTATGTAAAAGGCAAGGACGGGAATCAAACTGTCCTCTCTCTAGTCAAAGTAGCAGAGAAAATAGATGAGCGACCCTCATCTTGACCCGCGCGAAACAACAATGATGAGAGGAGCGGGGAGGTATTTCCATATGCTTGCGGGCGATGATTGGACCTCCCAAGAAGGCAAAAAACAAGATGGACTAGCAAGTCACAAAGAAGCAAAAAACTCAAAGAAGAAAATCAAAAGAGTCCTAAGGCCCAAAAATGTGAAGGTTTTAACCGAGCAAAAGTGAAGCACTCAACAACGTCAAATCAAAAGCTAAAGGCAAATCACTACAAAAAGCAGTCCATCGCCAAAGAAGAAGAAAGAAAAAAAAGAAAAAAAATCAAGAAAAGGCTCAACTCACTGAAACCCGAATCAAATCACGTGCTAGAGAAAGCTACAAGAAAACCATATAGTGCGAGACGGTCCCGAAGGTGTAGTCCAGGAGCCTGAAAAGGGCTATCTCCCGAAACATCCGAAATAATTTGCATCTCAGCACGAAGGTACACGTATCAAGTTTCTTCTACTTATTTACGCAGTTTAATTTAGTAACAAGTAGTAATGCATGAATTAGGAAAAATCGAGTACCACAATCTTATTTTCATATTTTAACCAACTTACTTAGTAACGCCCTTATAAAGCATTGTTCGGGACGAACAACTAAAAGTGTGGGGTTATCTGATGGACCACAATTGTATGAATCATAAACACAGTTAAACCCACCAAATTAGACTGTTTGTCTATCTAACTTCGATGTTTTAGTCCCGATACATTTCTACAGGGTATTTCGGAGCTTAGAGAGAATACACGCTAAGAAAGAGCTTTTAGCACAGAAAAGATATCAGGAGACAATCCAAGGTCAAGATCAGACGCTGAATGAAGAAATCTAAAGATCCTGACTTGGAATCATTCAAAACAAATCACACCAAAGAGAAACCGAAGACAATCCGGAGCTGGAATACACCGATAGTTTTGTGCAAACTGCACAAAACTCATAACCACTCTCCGCATGCCACATGGACCGGCGGCTTTCTCCTCACATCCACCCCTCCTCCTCTCCCCTTCCTCCACATGTCACCCTCTCCTCCATCCATGCCCAAAGCCGCCGGCGGCTTTGCCTTCTCCTCTCCCCTTGTGACACTTGTCTTCCTCTCCTCTTCCCCCCATCTCCACCCTTGGATGCCAAACCACATGCCCTCATCTTGGCCCTCCATTCCCCTCCCCTTAGCCTATAAATACCAAGCTCTCCTCCTCATTTCAAATCATCCCAAAATTGTGTAAAACACTTCTCTCTCTAAGTTTGTTACTATGTAAAGTTTGGTTTGATATCAATAAAAGTTCAGTTTGTTCTCAAATACTTTAGTTCGATCTTGAGTACTCCTGTTGGTTCTTGAGTACTCAAGTTTTCAGTTACAGTTCAAGAGTTACTCCTGTTTGTTCTTGAGTAATCTCTTTCTCTTCTCTCTTTACTCCTGTTTGTTCTTGAGTATTCTTTTCCAAATCCCCAAGTATTTAGTTATGATGTCCAACTCTATGGATATTCGTAACTAAACTCTTCATTCGGTTGAAGGGGAGTTCTTGTTTTATAAAATGTTTTACTTCGTTTAGTTTCTTTTCTCTGTATTCAAAACTTGTTCTATGTGCCATTTATAAGGTCAGACTTTCCAAGGTTGAGTGGAAGCTACGAAAGGGCAAAACTCTTCTGTGGGAAGTCGTGAACATACTCGGGTAAGTGGATGCTACGAAAGGGCAAAGCTTATCTGAGGAGTTCGATCTATCTTTAAAACCATTTGGAAACTGGACCAAAGGGACCAAATGGATGCACAAAAGGCTAAGATACTTCGAAAGGAGGAATTAGTCTGAAGTAGAACAAGGGTTTACAAACAGTGTGGCAAATTGAGCGCTACGAAAGGGCCTCGATACATGTTTGAATACTTAGAAGGGTTACTAAAAGAATGAACAGGATATAATACAAGGCCCCCCAAGACCGAATACTTCTCTCGCAATTACAAAACCCCTTTGTCTTTACTTTTATTGTTCAATCAACTGCAACCATCAACCGCTCCTAATCCGGAGGACTTGCAATTCATGCATCACCCACTGTAAGTCTTCGCTTTTAATTTCAGTATTTACTTTTCTGTAATTTACTTTTCAGCACTCAAAACCAAAACCAACTAAAAAGTCACGTAGTTGTTAACACTAAAACCTCAACCAACCTAAAACACGCTCCTTCGCTGAACAAATCCCTTAAAGAATAACCTATCCCCCTAATTCCTCTGGGTTCGACCCCTACTTACCAAGTACTACCCAGTAGTATAGTTGCGAGTAGCGGACTATTATAAATTTATTTGCACAAATCGCTCTGACGACAAGCGGTTCTGTCAGCCACCTCCAAGCTAAAGCCACCGATCACCCAAGGAGGAGGAGGGGAGGAAGCCACCCATGAGTCATCTTCTTCACCAAAGCCGCCGGTCACTTGGTCCATGGATGAGTTTTGACAGTTTTGTGCAGTCTTTTCACAAAACTATCAATCCAATTTTGCTCCGGTCTGACTTTGGTTGTTCCTCGGTTGAATTTAATTTGAGTAATTCAATGTCAGGATCTTGAGATTTCTTCGTTCAGCGTCTGATCTTGACCTTGGATTGACTCGTAATATCTTTTCAGCGTAAAATCCTCTCCTTAGCGTGTTTTCTCTCTAAGCGCCAAAATACCCTGTAGAAATATATCGGGACTAACAAGTAGAAGTTAGATAGACAAACATCCTTTTAAGCACGCAAGACTTACTCTCTAAAGCGTGGAAATCATCGTCACACGACCATTCATCATGGGCTCGAACTCTTCAACACTGAATTCTAAGGTAGGAGAGCTGACCTCACCTTTTCCTCACCATAGCTTTGTCATCTCAGTATTTGTTACTCCATTTCAGCAGCCTTAAAAATGGCAGCGATCTCCATTTCCATAACTACCTTCATCTTTATCTTCAATCATAATCCATCCATTATCTGAATGTCACGGATCTCCTTATCTCCACAACTGTCACAGAGATTGTTTCCCAGCCAAAGTTGAACCTTCCAAAGTGATAACTCAATCTGACCTGTCTCATGGGTACACAAGGTTTTTGGTATGGTGTGCTAACTTTACCCAAATGGTTCAAATAACACCACACACAATCAGGCAAAAACAAATAAGATCATCCAAACACATTTTTATCATCTTCATACCTCATGTGGAATAACTCCAGAAAAACAGCACATCAACGGGCTCATAGGAATATCCCACATGAAGACAGGCTAGGGTTAGTCTAGAGTACCTCCTGGGCTCATAACGTGGGATCAACTATGGAGGTCTCTTTTGGGCAGAAAGAATTCAGAATTTCATGTTTTTCAAACTCTAATGCAGTCATCAATCACATAGCTAGCATGCATAGATACAGTGTGAAAACAACCTACTTTTTCACTAACACAGAACATCCATGTTAAATTCTCCATCAGACGTGACTTGTATGCATCTAGTCTAGCCAATCACCAAGGGAGCAACATATGAGCATAGCTCTAAGGAAGAGAAACCATACCTAGTTCAAGCCTCAGCTTCTCGTAGGGTTCCCTGTGCAATGCCTTTGTGAATATGTCTGCTATCTGTTCCTCAGTTCTGCAGGAGAGATAGAGGACGCAAATCCATAAAAATGATACAAATTATCTAGATTTACCTGATCATGCGATACGTAACACTGGTAGTCCCTCAGCCTTGCCGGTGGCTGTATAACTCTCCCATCGCTTGTAGTCCTGGATTCCCCCTCAGTACCCGGAACATCCCCTGTCCAGATACCAGGGTCGAGGCCTCATTTCTGCGAGAGAGAGAGATTAGTTTTTACGAACCCAGACAAGCTTGGGCTTACTGGGTTTTGGGACAGTTTTAACAGCAGAAGGAAACTTTAAAGGACGGGAATCATTATCATCAGCGAGATTGATTCTCCTCCTAGGAGTTCTCCTGGGTCATCCGTAGATGGCTGTGTCATGGTGAGACCGAACCCATTCAGCTCTATCTTCCCTTCTATGAGGAGAAACCTTTCTCCTAGGGACATAAGCAGTACTCGCCTTTCTCAGATGGCTGTGACTCTTCTCGTTGGCTTCTTTCCATTTCTCATAGTCTGATCTGTAATGGCCAAGGTGACCACAGTGCCAGCAGACACGGTAATAGAGACTACCAGTTTTTATGTGTCTCTCTAAGGGCATAGGTTTCCTATTTCTCCGTGCCTGAAAGTCAATCGAGAAGGGTTGACGATTGGAGCTCTGCTTCTTCCAAATTTCAAAGGCTTTCCTAGCTTTGAACGGAATAGAATCACTGTCAAGGAGGTGACTTTCTTCCAAAGATGTGCCTGCTCTTGCCAACTGTCTCGTGGCTCCTGGCTTTCTCTCCCGATGAGAGCACTCACCGACTTCAGTCATTGGTCCCTTACCTTTGGCAATCCTTTTGTTTGCCGCCTCTTCATCAGTTTCTTTCATCACTTCGACATACCCAAGCCCGGGTCTGGCAAACTTTCCTTTGTAGTCTTTTCTTACCTCCTTGAACTTTTTGGCTTTTAGTTCTCGAAGCCAGATTTTCTTTCTCTCCGTCTCCTTTTGTCTAAGATCTGCAACAGTTTGACGGAGTTCCTCGTTATCCAACTGGATCCTGACCGATTCTGCAATTGATCCTACCATCCTGGTATCGTCAATTCTCATGCCCCTCAGCTCATCACTTAGATCACTGATTTGTGCGTCCCCTCAATCACAGGTGGGACACTTGCAGACGTGCTTCTCCATTTCTCTCTCGAGTCGCATAGCTTTGGTTGACCAGAGTCGATTGTTTTCCATATCATCTTTATGTTCATCTTGCATGATCTCAAGCTGTTCTTTAAGACTGTGAATCTTCTTCAACAGTTCGGCGATAGTCTCTACAAAATCAGATTCACTGAAAACTTCATCTACAAAGGAATCAGATTCATTTACCTTACTGGTTGTGCCTCGCGCCATCAGACATGGCTCCTTAGCTCGCTTCCCATTGCTGCGTTCCTCATCTGAGTCACCCCAGGCAGCGAACATGGCTTGAGCTTCCTTTGGAGCAGGTGGTTCACCCTTCTTTTTGCTGTAGCAATCTCTAGCAAAATGCCCCTTTTTCTGGCAATGATAGCAGGTTCTTTCTTCCTTTGCTCCTGCCTCCTCTGAGGTAGATCCCTTGTTCCCCCTTTGGTTATTTTGTCCTTTGCCAGAGAAATCTCTGTTATGCGCTCTCCCTGTGTTCGCAATCATGAAGGCCCTCGAGAGAAGAGCAATCTCCTCATCCTCACCTTTAGATGGCATACTAACCTGGGCTATATCCAAAGCCTTCTCGACTTTCAATCCTATAGCTTGAGATTCGCCTGCTTGCCTCCTAGCCATTTTTCTCTCTGCTATCCCAGCTTGGCTCTGCAGATTTGCCACAAGTTCTTCCAAAGTGACATCTTTGATCCCCTTCTGAGCTTGGAGAGCTGTAGTCACTGTATCCCATCTGGACCTGAGAGCTTGCATGAACTGATGTGTTATTTTCCACTGTGGAAGTACCTCATCCAGGGAGTTCAGCTGTGTGACAATGACTTGAAATCTAGTGTAGAAGTCTTCTAGAGATTCGTCCTTTCGCTGTTCGACAGATTCGTAATCCTTTGTGGCGGCTAGGATTTTGTTCCTTTTTATATCCTCGTTTCCCTCGTACAGTCTAGTAAGGCCATCCCACTGCTCCTTCGTAGTTTTGTACATAGCCATCTTCACCTGATCTCCGTGGGAGAGGGCCATGTACAGAACCTTCTTAGCCCTGGCATTCTACTGGAGAGCTTTGTAGTCAGCATCTGTGTACTTATCTTTCTCCTTCTCTTTCGGCTTGGTAGGATCTGTCATATCCAGAATAGGGAAGTTACCCTTTTCGAATACTTGCCACAGCTTCCCATCCAGGGAACACACATGGGCTTCGAACAGATCCTTCCACCAGTCATACTCTCCCGGACTGAGCACCGGTGGCTTCCAGAACGAGTCGCTTCCGTTAGACATGATTTCTTGCAAAGGCTAACACAAAATCTAGAGCCTCGGCTCTGATACCAATTGTTGGATCGTTAGATTAGCCGTCTATGTGAGGGAGATCCTAGAGTGGTATCCCTCAGACAGATGGCAGCGGAAATTATCTTAAGCACAGGAAATTGTACGGAAATTTAAGACTCACAGATTGATAGTGGAAACCTTATTGCAATCCTTGCAACAAGCTGAAAACCACTTGCCTCTCCAGAAGGGCTTCAAGATCTATGTTATTGATGAAAGAATATGCTTGTAGTTTGTTACACCTTGTCTCACTCAGTGACAGTTAACAATACTACTCAATTCAAAGTATCAACTAACACAATCTTCGCCTTGTCCGCACACAGCAGCACTTCGTCAGCTCCGGAATTGATCGTCTCTTCAATCTCCAATTTTCTCTCTCCAAAAGCCGATTTGCTCTCTCCAAAAGCTGCACTTGAAACCGAAGACTTCTCCTCCTTTTATAGTAGTCTTTACTCGGCAGATCTGATCTCTGTCAAGGATCTGATTGCTATCCAGCAGATATGATTTGGTTAAGATATTTCCATATCTTAACCATATCAAATAGTTCCTTTCCAAATCTGGCGTGTATCTTCTCTTCGTATATACTGATTTGTATATTCGAGTATATACTGATATCAATATTCCTCATCAAATATTACACGCATATACTCGTGTATCTTCTCGGATCCGATCTTTGATCATAATGTCGGTATGTCTCTCACATGGAACGCATCTGTTTCGCAGCTCTGCTCTCTCTCAGAGATGTCCAGTAGATCTTATCTACATCAGAGATTCGATCTCCATCTTGCAGATCTGATTCTGTTAAGATATTGCCATAACTTAACTCAATCAACTATTTCCCTTCCATATCCAGCTCGTATATTTCCATATCATATCTTGAGTATATCTGCTCAGATATTTCCATATCATATCTTGATATATGTTTGCTGCCGAGCTTGATCTCGTCTGTCACGCAGATCTCATCTCTTTCGTAGCGCTGAGCTCTCTCAGAGATGTCCAGTCACGTTTCTCTCAGACAGTCTGGACCCTGTGACTTCTCAGACAGATTTGTGATTTCTGCACACTCAAGTCAAATATTAGCTAAGTGTTTGTTAACATCAAAACATAAAGGGTCCAACATCACATCCGTGAAATCGAATGAAAACTCTGGAATCCACCAGAAAAGGTAACTCTAGAATCCACCAGAAATGGTAACTCTGAAATCCACCAGAAAAGAAAACTCTGGAATGAATCCACCAGAATACTTTTCTCGGCCTTTTGGCTAAGATCAAGTGTAATATCTGTTCTTATCAGTTTAATATCTGATATGTGACTCATTGAGTTACATGATATTAAATTAATTTTTATAATGGTTAGATCTATTACAATAGCTTGCTATTGGGATCTCTACGCGTCGCTTGAGTGTTGCACTATTGCTCAAGCCTGGCGCACCCCAACATACAATAAAAAAAGAATCCACCAGAAAAGAAAACTTTGCAATCCATCAGAAAAGAAAACTCTGGAATCCACCAGAAAAGAAATAACTCTAGAATCCACCAAAAAAATTAACTCTGGAATCCAGTAGAAAAGAAAACTCTGGAATCCACCAGAAACGAAATAGCAAAGCTAAAGTTTTATTCAAATAAAAGTTGTGTTTCTGAAACCCTAAAGAAGGTTTAAATAGAAAATACAAAACCCTAATTTGGAAATAAAATCTAAATAAAACTAAAATAAGAAACTTGTTAAAAACTAAAATAAGAAAATTGCTTAAATAAATGAAAATTGCTAAAAGATTTAATTCCTTAAATCTTTCTCAACCTCCTGTATCATTCTCCTCCACTTTCAAAGAACTCGACCCCGCGTTCTCTTCTTTCTCTTTATCATCATCCAGGATACTCCTCAACCGAGCTTGAGTCCTCAGCGACCACCGCACGATGACGCTCACCACGAGGAACTCTAACCGGCGCTTCCCTCTGGGCTCTCCTCCCTCCATCGTTCTGATTGACTCTGGTCGTCAACTCAACCACCTGATTTGTCAAAGTAGTCAGGGTTGCGGTAAAACCCGCATAAACCCTCTCCAAATCTGCCTTGGTTATTGGTTGATTTGCCATACTGATCAAGCTAGAAGAGAGACAGGGAAAGACTTGCTTCTGATACCACCTGACGCGGAGGGAAAATCGAAAGGAATAGCAAGCGCTAAACCTAGGATAGATCGATTCACAAGCGTGAAATTGAACGACAACTCTGGAATCCACCAAAAAAGGTAACTCTGGAATCCACCAGAAAAGAAAACTCTGGAATCCACCAAAAAGGCACTACTACAGAACAGGCTTTATGCAACGGTTTATAAATTTACAATAGGCATCGGTTTCATTATATGCATCGGGTTATAACAAAACCATTGCATAATATATACATTACGCAACGGTTTTATGTGAACCGATGCATATTGTGACTTTATGCAACGGTTTATAAAACTGTTGCTTAATGGTAACCATTATGCAACGGTTTTTTGTAAACCGATGCATAAAGTGCGATAAAAGACTTAGGATTTTTTTTTGAAATTTCTTCTGTCCTCCTATACGCTCCTTCGTTTCTCGACGCTATCAGTCTCACTCCATCACCTCCGTCGCCTCCGTCGGTATCCATCGCACATCTGCTCACCATCTTTTCAGTCGCTTATCTGCGCCCGTGCTCTCTGCCTCGCCTCGCCTCTGTCCTATCAATCTCACTCCATCGCCCATGCTCTCCGCCGCCTCCGCACCTGCTCTTCCTCCACTTGCCTCTGATTCAGCAGGTTAGGGTTCATAATTTCCGCCATGTCTCTTCCCGGTTTTGAATTTGAGTATGTAATTGTTAGGATTATTTTTTCAGTTGTATATCCTTAGTTTGTTTCCATCAAAATCAGTCATTGTATAATTCATTCAGTTTTGGCAGTGTGATTGTTTGGATATATGAAGGTGTATTTAGAGCAACATGTTATTGAATTGATTTGTTCTCAATTTCTTACCTGTATGCGTTCACTACTTGTGGTCCTTGTTATTCATTCACTATATGATTTTTTATGTAGTGGATTTATAATGAACCGAGACTGGGTGTCCGGTAGTAGGTTAAGTTAGTAAGGCTTGATAATGCTTTTGATGGTAGTAGGCTTTTTTTTATGTTGAAGAAGCCTTTTTCTTTGCTTAAAAGCATTTATAGTAACATGTTGTTGAAACCATTTGTTCTTAATTTCTAACTTGTGTTCGTTAACTACTTGTAGTCATTGTTAGTCGATTTGCAAGAGAAAGTTTCTCCTCTCCAACTTTATAATGAATCGAGAGTGGGTGTCTGGTAATAGGTTGAGTGGGGAGTACAAAACAGGGATTATGGATTTTTGTGCGTTTGCGTCGTCGTATGCGTCTAGAAACAACATGGAACTTGTCTTTTTTCCGTGTATCGGTTGTTGGAATTACAAAAAGGTCAAAACGAAGAAGTTACATAATGACCTTTTGTTAAAGGGGATTGACCCACGATATAAGGTGTGGTATATGCATAACGAGGTTGAACAACAAAACTTTGAGCCTCCACCCGTAGAAAGTTCGCCGGAGGATAATGATTGGGAAGAGGATAATCTAATTGAGATGGTTAACAACGTCGCCAATGACTACACCACATGTTTTGGAGTCGTTGAGGAATGACTCCGAATTACCGTTGTATAAAGTGTGTTTCAAATATACAAGGCCATCGGCAACGTTGAAGTTGTTCAATCTTAAGGCGAAAAATGGATGGAGCAACAAGAGTTTCACAGAATTATTGGCGCTGGTGAAAGACATGCTTCCTGAGGGGAACACCCTACCTAACCGTACTTCCGAGGCTAAGAAGGTTATGTGTCCCATGGGCCTCGAGTACAGGAAAATACATGCTTGTCCCAATGATTGTATCTTGTATCGAAATGCTTTTAGTGAAGTCAAAGAATGTTCAGTGTGCAAGGCTTCTCGCTACAAGTTAAACAAAGAACCGAAAGGTAAATCTAAAGGCACTCCTTTGAAAGTACTATGGTATCTTCCACCGATCCCCAGGTTTCAAAGATTATTTACTGATACGGAAGATTCCAATAATATGCGTTGGCATGCGGAGAACGTATTGCTGATACGAAAATGCGTCATCCTACCGATTCACTGCAATGGGCTAAAGTAGACAACACATTCTCAGTGTTTGGAGGAGAGTCTAGAAACTTACGCCTTGGCCTTTCTATTGATGGGGTGAATCCAAATGGAAATCTCAGTAGTCAGCATAGTACATGGTCTGTGATTTTGGTTATCTACAATCTACCTCCCAAGTTAACCATGAAGCGTAGGTATATGATGCTTTCTTTATTGATATCGGGTCCTCGGCAACCTGGAAATGATATTGATGTATACTTGGCTCCTCTGATAGATGATTTGAAGCTTTTGTGGGATGAAGGAGTACGCACATATGATGCATCAAGGCAAGAATATTTCAATATGCGTGCTATGCTGATGTGTACGATTAATGACTTCCCAGCTTATGGTAACTTGACCGGATATAGTATTAAAGGGTACAAAGCTTGTCATGTATGCGGGGAAGGGACACATGCACGCCATTTAAGCAATTGTCAAAAAATGGTTTATATGGGACATCGGCGTTTCTTACCGAGACATCATCCTTATAGGCGAAAGAAAGATGTCTTCAATGGTGAGACTGAACACGGAATAGAACCGCAACCGGCTTCTGGTGATGAAATACTTCAAAAAATTCAGAATATTACAAATCGATTTGGGAAACCTAATTCGCACATCGAAAGTGCTCCATGGAGTTAAGAGAGACTAACAAAGAGTTTGTTAAGAATAATGTATATGCGCACATCCTTGGTCGAGGAGGCTACAGAAAACTTTAAGATAAATTGACAACTGAGAAAATAGCCGAGTTCATACAGGCATGTGACATACACTCTGTCGCTCACTTGGTTAATGTCTTCAACCTCTGCACCATTATTAGCCCGTACAAATGCTATAATGTCCAGAATGTATTGAAGGACATAATAACAACATAAATGGCCAGGTGGTTGTCTTAGACACTGCATGATCAAGAATCTCAGTTAACATACTTTATAAATGAAAACAAATATTTAATAAAAATGTCTAATTTGTGAATACCAAAACTTTCTTCCACTCTACTTTATGTGTACTCCTCGGTACACATCCTTGGTAGTATCGATTTAATCCCCTAAAACAAACACCATAATGTAATTAGTGACTTTCAATACAAGTTATAAGATAAAAGTAATTTCCAAACTTACGTATCCACCAACTCTTTTGCATTAGGGTTTATATCCTTCTCTTCTGTCGATGAATCAAGCCAAAGAACTTTATGTTGACTCGGAAAGATGACACATAACATCCAATGCCACCTAAAAAACCCACTAACTTAAAAACAAATGTGTTCAGAACAGAAGTTAACAACTTATAAAGTAAGTGATGAACTCACAATATGTGATTGATGGACCATATTTATATGATTCATTAAGACAGTTAAACCCACCAAATTAGACTCTTTGTCTATTTAACTTTTGCTTGTTAGTTCCGATATTTATCTACAGGGTATTTTGAAGTCTAGAGACGATACGAGCTAAAAAGGAGTTTTAAAGCTGAAAATGAATTACAAGTCACTCCAGGACACGACCAGATTCCGACTGTACAACTTTCATGAACCTGACATGGAATCACGCAAAACAAGTCCAACCGAAGAGCAACCAGAGTCAGACCGGAGCTGAAAGGGAGCCGATGGCTTTTGTGAAAAGATCACAAAACTCACACTCACTCCCCTCTTGCCACATGGGCGGCGGCTCAAGCCATCCTCCTCTCCTCCCTTGCCATGTGGCCGGCGGCTAAGGGGAGGAATGACTCACCTCCAATGGCTTTTTGCTCCTCCACCCATCCCTTGCCATGTGTGAGCTCTTCTCCTCCCTTGTGACAAGTGTGTGGCTCACATCTTCTCCCCATGCCTATAAATAGAGACATCCCTTCCCTTTGTAAATCATCCACACATCCCACAATCTCATTCCAAACCATCATCCATAAGCTCTCACTTCTCTCTAGATTGTGGCACAATCCTGGTAACACTTTCCTTTGATATCAAAAGCTTTAAGTTTGTTCTTGAGTACTCTTGTCGGTTCTTGAAGTACTCAAGCTTGTCTTTACTTTTCCTGTTCTTGAGTTTACTCCTGTCGGTTCTCGAGTATTCTCCTTTTACTTTCCTGTCTTTACTTTCAAAACTTTACTTTCCTGTCTTTTAAAAACCTTTACTTTCAAGCACTTAGCTATGATGTCCTCTTCCATGGATATTCGTAGCTAAACTCTTCATTCGGTTGAAGGGGAGTGCTTGTATCATACTATGTTTTAGACCCTTCTCTTAAATGCCTCTTTGTGTTCAAAACTTGTTCTATGTGCCACATATTAGGTTAGAACTTCCAAGGTTGAGTGGATGCTTTAACGGGCAAAGCTCTTCCGTGGGGTTCGTGAACATACTCGGGTAAGTGGAGGCTTTAACGAGCAAAGCTTATCTGAGGAGTTCAACCTCTTTTAAAAAACCATTTGGTTGATCGTAACTGAAGATCAAATGGATGCACATAAGGCTAAGATACTTCGAAAGGAGAAATTAGTCTAAATAGAACAAGTGTTCTAAATGATGTGGCAAGTCATGTGCTAGAAATAGCCGTGATACATCTTTGAACACATAGTATGATCATTAGAGGTCAATGATAAACAGATTATGATACAAGGCCCCTAAAACCGAATCTTTCCTTTAATTGTAATATCACCTGTTACTTTACTTTCAGTCTCATATCAACTGCTTTTCAGTCCATATCAACTGCTTACTTTCAGCAAGCCTTGTCCTTCAAGCACTTTACTTTTACGCACTTACTTTCAGCAAGCCTTGTCCTTCAAGCACTTTACTTTTACGCACTTACTTTCAGCAAGCCTTGTCCTTCAAGCACTTTACTTTCCAGCACTTTACTTTTCACTATTTACTTTCAGTCCTGTATTAACTTTCTTTACTTTCAGTCATTTACTTTTCAGTACTAAAATCACAACCAACCCACGTTACTTTCAGTACTAAAATCACAACCAACCGCCAACTGTCTTATCTTCCATTTTCGAAAGAACAACTATCCACTAATTCCCTTGGGTTCGACCCCTACTTACCGCTTTACTACCCAATAGTAAAGTCACGAGTAGCGGACTTATAAATTAATTTTGTTCATATTGCCTCGCGACAAGGCAGTGCTGTCAGTGATCAACATAAGGGAGGAAGTAGCAAAAAAGTTGGTCTTTGTCTTGCATATTCAATCTTCCTAAAAATGTCGCCAATCTCTCATTTTTATCCATGATTGGAGTCATTTAAGACGGAATAAAAAAACCAAACTTAATATCCGAACGAAGCATCTGATCGTGTAAATAACTACAAAGTAAACACTTGTGTTAGTTAGACTAATTGCAAAAAAATGATTAAAAATATAAATATTACCATTTATATAACTCAGATGTTGGGTTCCCCAACGGTTTTAACTTTAATAGATCCGTGACTTCCTCTTCACCCACTACGATATCATAGTCGTCACCGAACACCTCAGCGTCAGCGTGTACTACAATCGTATCTCTACTGAGGTTCTTCCACACCTCACATAGAAGTCGACAGTCCACGGACATTTCATCAACATAATCGTCACCAGTAAGTGGCAAAGACTTGTATGAGTGTATGTCATATGCCTGCATGTTAAATTTCCGTTAACATTAAATATCTTGAATATATGTCTAATATAACAGAATGAAGCAAATGAAGTGAGCTTTTTAGAGATATATTTACATATGTTATTCATTTAACTGTTTACTTGTTGATTGTTGATTTAGTTCTCTTGTTTTCACTCTTTAATGGTTGATTTAGCTTTTTAGACGTTAATCGTTGATTTAGCTTTTTAGAGCTTAATCGTTTTCACTCTTTAATTGTTGACTTAGTTCTCTTGTTTTTTTATAGTACTGTTTTCCTAATGGAGTGGAGTCATACGAACACGATAAGATTCTTGAAGTTCGGGATGAAATCTCCAGCTACCTACGTGACTATGTGACCAATCATTTCACGGTATAGGACATTAACTTAGACACATTTGTTATGTAATATTTTGTGGCATATTTGTACCAAAGAGACAAATATATATATGAAATGATTGTATTGCAGAATATCAGTGAAATGATGTTCTGAATGTAATAGCTGCATTGTATTTAAAAATTGGAACAGCAGGGCGTATTTTTTATATTTAATTTCAGGTGGATTTGAGCTTTTGTAAAGCTAATTCTGCCATTTTTTTGAAGGATTATTGACGGAGCCCACCGCACTGTCGTTAAGGTGCGATGTTCTCTATGCAAAAATAAATTTATATCTCCGATACTCGCGACTTAACTATTTTGGGTAGTCAGTGGTAAGTACGGGTCGAACCCAAGGAAATTGGTGGATTAGTTGTTCTATAATGAAGCTTATGCAGAAATTAAATGCGATTGGGCTTGGGTTTGAGTGTGCTTTGAGAACTGAAAGTAAATTGCAACAGTTGATAATGGACTGTAAGGAAAGGATTCGGTTTAGGGGCCTTGTATCATAGTCTGTTTATCATTGACCTCTAATGATCATACTATGTATTCAAAAGTGTATCAAGGCCATTCCAAGCACTTGATTTGCCACACTGTCTAGTCCATTCCATGACATAGAGCACTTGTTCTATTTAGACTAATACCCCATTCCAAGGTATATTAGCCTTATGTGCATCAATTTGATCAATCATTCCCGATCAACCAAATGGTGTTTTAAAGAGGTCAAACTCCTCAAAATAAGTTTTGCCATTCCAAGCATCCACTTATCCGAGTATGTTTACGAAGCCCACGGAAGAGTTTTGCCATTCCAAGCATCCACTCAACCTTGGAAGTTCTAACCTAATATGTGGCACATAGAACAAGTTTTGAACACATAGAGGCACTAAGAGTATGGCCTAAAACATTCTATGACACAAGTACACCCCTTCAACCGAATAAAAGGTTTAGCTAAGAATATTCATGGAATAGGACATCATAGCTAAGTGCGTTGAAAAGTAAAGTACTTTGAAAGACAGTAAAGTAAAAAAGAGAGTACTTACAAAAACCGTTGAAAGTGCTAAAGCTTCGATTCCAAAATAAAGTGATTACATGATTAATGCCCAAACTCTAGAGAGAAGTGAGAGCTTCTCTCACTAACTTGTGGATTGTGGCATTGTGGATGGGATGATACAAGGGAGGGAAGGGGTCTATTTATAGCTAAGGGGGACGAGAAGATGTGGTTTAGAGGCAACACACATGGCACAAATCCATGGTGCGCTCAAAAAGCCGCTGGTTGGGGAGGTGGCAAGGGGGAGAGCCGCCCCCCATGAGTCATCAAACTCCCAAAAGCCACTGGTCATAAGGCAAGGTGGAGTGAATTTGTGAGTTTTGTGAGCTTTTCACAAAAGCCATCGGTCCATTTCAGCTCCGGACTGACTCTGGTTGCTCTTCGGTTGGACTTGTTTTGAGTGATTCCATGTCAGGTTCATGATATTTCTTCAGTCGGCATCTGGTCGTGACCTTGGAATGACTCGTAATATATTTTCAGCTTAAAAACTCCTCCTTAGCCTGTATTCTCTCTAGACTTCAAAATACCCTGTAGATAAATATCGGAACTAACAAGCAAAAGTTAAATAGACAAAGAGTCTAATTTGGTGGGTTTAACTGTGTTTATGATTCATACAATTATGGTCCATCAATTATGCATCGGTTTAATAAAAACCGTTGCATAATCCTCGACATTATGCAACAGTTGATTATGCAACGGTTTTGGAACCGATGCATAATGTTAAAAAAACCGATGCATAATGCATCGTTTGTAGTAGTGAGGTAACTCTGGAGTCCACCAGAAAAGAAAACTCTGGAATCCACTAGAAAAAAATAACTCTAGAATCCACCAGAAAAGAAAACTCTGGAATCTACCAGAAAAGAAATAGCAAAGCTAAAGTTTTATTCAAATAAAAGTTATGTTTCTGAAACCCTAAAGAGGGTTTAAATAGAAAATACAAAACCCTAATTTGGAAATAAAATCTAAATAAAACTAAAATAAGAAACTTGCTAAAAACTAAAATAAGAAAGTTGCTAAAATAAATAGAAATTTCTAAAAAAATTAATTCCTTAAATCTTTCTCAACCTCCTGCATCAAGGTATATACAACAACAAGGAATATTACAATGCATATGAGCTTTATTATCTAGTATATATATATATATATATATATATATATATTGATCTTCAGAGCTCTTAGCAAGGCATCTTGATCAGTACATCTTTGACACTTGGAGGTCATGCGATATTTGGGCACCTTTACCGCACACATCCACCCAAATCATCGGTACGGTACAACTTTGACACTTGAAGCTCAGGCCAATTTTACCGAATAGCACCTCCACGAGGGGGAAAGAACACATCACGTGCAAGGCGTGAAGAGGAAGGCATCCACGAGAGAATGTAGGAAGCATCCACGCATGAGGCGGGACAAGGAAGATGAAAAGAAAAAGGAAGGAAGAAAATTGGTGGCCCGGGACTTGAACTCAGAGCGTAAGGATCCAACCATCCTAAGGTAGACTCTTTAACCAACATGACACCACCTTGTTGACATGTTTATTAAAACTTTAAGTTTTTTTTCCATTGAGAAATAGAGGCATGGCCTCAATACAACAGGAACCAAAACTGGAAAACAAAAGAAAACACAGCTTGTACCAAACTACACCCTACATAAACTAAAGCACATCAGGATTGCCAGAAGGTCTTCCCAGCTCCACAACACCCTCCTAGCACTCTTGGCCAAGTAGTCTGCACAAGAGTTTTCTTCTCTGAAGATGGGTCTCCACTTCCAATTTGGATGGGTCGCCAATAGCTCGATGATCCTCATACCAGACTGCACATTACAAGCCTCCCAGTTGCCATTCTGTATTGCCAAAATGGGCTCCATGCTATCCGAGGCAATAACCACTGACCTCCATACACCCTCTTTAGCCAGTAGAAAGCCTTCGATAAGCACCAGACATTCAGCATTCAGGACTGAGCAACAGTTGAAACTCCACTTTGCTCTATAGCCTAGAATAATGTCACCCTTGAATGCCACTGCAGCAAAGTGTTAGAGACCCAAAATACTAAAATTGCCCAAAATCTCTACCCAACAAAATGGAACGACCAGATGTGGGAAAATAAGGCTTTATCACTCGAATAGTCCCTCAAAATTGAGGATTCGTCGAAGGAATACAAGGCCCTTAGGCAAGGTCTCGTCACAATGACGTTAAATCGATTTCCTAAATTATACAATTGCTTTGCGGAAGCGTAAATAAATAAAGGATGCAAAAGGTTTGAGAAATAAAGCTTGCATGCAAGAAAAATGCGTAAGGCCCCGGTATTTATAGGGCCCTAGCCGAGTGGGCATGTGCATGGGGTCGCGCCTCTTCGGCCCTTGTGACCGTTGCGCACTTCTCGGATGCGTCCAGGTCCATCTTTGACATTAAATGCGGCGTCCCAGGTCCATCGTCTCTAAGTCCTCGTGTCCCTCCATGATAGATGCGTATGTCCCAAGATCCATGAACCTCATGAAATGGCCCCGTTTCACGAACAGGCGCCTTGCTTAGGCCTTGGAGCGGCATAACTTCCCTAAGGCCTCGGGCGTCTTCATCTGGACATGGTGCCTTGGTGTGCGGGTGCTTGGTCGAGCAGTCGAGACCTCTCGTGGTGTCCGTTCGGCTGACTCGCACCTTTTCGCCAAGTACATCGAACTTGGTCATCTGGGTCACTGACAGCACTGCCTTGTCGCGAGGCAATGTGTACAAAATAAATTTATAAGTCCGCTACTCGTGACTTTACTATTGGGTAGTAAAGCGGTAAGTAGGGGTCGAACCCAAGTGAATTAGTGGATAATTGTTCTTTCGAAAATGGAAAGTAAGACAGTTGGGGATTGGTTGTGATTTTAGTACTGAACGTAATGTGGGTTGATTGTGATTTTAGTACTGAAAAGTAAATGACTGAAAATAAAGAAAGTAAATACATGACTGAAAGTAAATACTGAAAAGTAAAGTGCTTGAAGGACAAGGCTTGCTGAAAGTAAGTGCGTAAAAGTAAAGTGCTTGAAGGACAAGGCTTGCTGAAAGTAAGTGCGTAAAGTAAAGTTACTGAATTTAAGCAGTTGATAGTGAGACTGAAAGTAAAGTGACAGGTGGTGAATCGATTAAGGGAAAGATTCAGTTTTAGGGGCCTTGTATCATAGTCCGTTTATCATCGACCTCTAATGATCATACTAAGTGTTCAAAGATGTATCAAGGCTATTTCTAGGACTCGACTTGCCACACCGTCTAGTCCTTTTCAAGACATAGAACTCTTGTTCTACTTGGGGTAATTCCTCCTTTTGAAGTATCTTAGCTTATGTGCATCCATTTGATCAATCATTTCCGATCAACCAAATGGTGTTTAAACGAGGTTGAATTCCACAGATAAGCTGTGCTCTTTCGAGCCTCCACTTATCCACGGAAGTTCATGAACCCATGGAAGAGCTTTGCTCTTTCGAGCATCCACTCAACCAATAGCATTCTGACCTAATATATGGCACATAGAACAAGTTGAACACAAAGAGGCACTGAGAGAAGGGTCTAAAACATTTTATGATACAAGTACACCCCTTCAACCGAATGAAGGGTTTAGCTACGAATATCCATAGAGGTGGATATCATAGCTAAGTACTTGGAAAAGTAAAGGTTTTTGAAAGACAGGAAAGTAAAGGTTTTTGAAAGTAAAGACAAGGAAAGTAAAGATTGTTGAAAGTAAACTCAAGAACAAACTTGGGACTTTTGATTCAAAGGAAAGTGTTTACAAGGATTGTAGTTAGATTTTCTACTAAAACTACAAGTGATCAAAGGACTAGAACATGGAACTTGGGACTACCAAAGGACTAAGGGATTTAGAACATGGGACAAGGCCCCAAACTAAGGCTATGGGACAATTCTTCAAGGAGGTGGAGGAGTTGTATTTATAGGCAAATGGGAGTAGGAGGGAAGGAGGAGATGTGGAGGAGAGGCCATCCACATGTCAAGAGGGGGGAGGATGCTTCAAAAGCCGCCGGCCAAGGTGGCAAGATCTCCTCATAGCCGCTGGCCATA
This sequence comes from Rhodiola kirilowii, assembly GCA_033675215.1. NCBI lineage: Eukaryota > Viridiplantae > Streptophyta > Magnoliopsida > Saxifragales > Crassulaceae > Rhodiola > Rhodiola kirilowii. Next base: position 20,572,108 of record CM066201.1, read on the forward strand.
GGTGGCATGATCCCATGGATAGCCGCCCATGTGGTGAGGAGGAGGAGAAGTTGAGTGGATTGAGATCTTTTGCCTCCAAAAGCCATCGGTTCCCATATGACTCCGGTTGCCCTTTGGTTGCCCTTTTGGTTGCCCTTTGGTTGCCCCTTTGGTTGCTTCTTGGTTGATATCAAAGGGTGAGGAACTTAGACTTGGTATTTCACTTGAGTTCTTGATCTTTGTTGAACCAAGTCCTTGAGACTTAGTCGTGGCTTGATCGGAGTACTGTCGGAGCGTGGCCAGTTCTGACTTGTAATCCACTTTTAGCGTTAAGAACTCCATTTTAGCTCGTTTCATCATTACTCCTTGAAATAGCCTGTAGAAAAAAAGTGAAACTAACAAGTAAAAGTTGTCAAGATAAAGCGTCTAATTTGGTGGGTTTAACTGTCTTAATGATTCATCTAAATATGGTCCATCAGATAACCCCACACTTTTAGTTGTTCGTCCCGAACAATGCTATTTAAAAGATGCGCACACAATCCAAGTAAAAACTCTAAATAAGAAAGTGAGAATATGGGACTAGATTTATCCTATTCATGCAATACTTACTTGTTACCAAACTAAACCGTGTAAATACTTAGAAGAAACTTGATACTTGTACCTTCGAGCCAAGATGCAAATTAATTCAGATGTTTCAGGAGATAGCCCTTTTCTGGCTCCTGGACTGCATTCTCGGGACCGACTCGCACTATATGGTTTTCTTGTAGCTTTTTCTAGCACATGACTTGATTCGGGTTTCAATGAGTTAAGTTCTTTGATTTCTTTTTGGTGAGGGACAGCTTTTGAAGTGAATTGGCCTTCGGCCTTTGATTTTGAATTGGAGTTTCTTCACTTTTGTTTCGGTTAAAACCTTCACAGAATTTGGCCTTTGGCCTTTGATTTGCTTCTTCGAGCTTTGCTCCTTTGTGGTTTGCTTGTCCATTTTCTCAACCTTTTTGGGAGGTCCAATCATCGCCCGCGAGCATATGGAAATACCTCCCCGCTCTTTTCTCATCCTCGCCGTTTCGTGCGGGTCAAGATGAGGGTCGCTCATCTATTTTCCTGGCTACTAAGACTAGAGATAGGACGGTTTGATTCTCGTCCCGCCTCTTGCATAAACGCTACACGGCGGAGATGACTTCAATCTTCAATGAAACCCGAAGTGCAGCCTCCACTGACTTCGTAAACCATATAGTGAAATCCGATCCTTTGAGTGCTTGCCAAGCCTCTCTTGGGCATTTTCTATCAACTCCACGTCCCCTGTATATCTCAGCACAAAGGGACAAATGAGAAGTTACATCCTAAGTTTTTATACAGTTGAGATTTCACAAGGTAAATGCATGAATTTAGATCTATCTTTTTCACATTCTCAAGTTCATATTTTCAAAAAGATAATATTAAGGGAAAAGGAAAACAAAGAAAGCATGTTATGTACAAAGGCGGTTCTCACCCCACACTTTTGAATGAAGGCGTGCCTCACAGCACGACTTAGTTCAAAAGTCAATTGCAAGCAAATATATACAGGAAAGGTGAGAATGACTTAAGACAAAAACTAAATGACATAAAATAAAATGACTGAAAGTAAGATAGATGTCGGGTTACCTCTCGACTAGTGCATTTGTTTAACGTCGTTAGCTCGACGATACCTCACTTCTGGATCATAAGTAGGGATCCCATGGGTGCTTGAGGTCGAACTTCTTCCCGGCAGATCTTTTGATTTGCCCAAAGAACACATATGGCAGCGGGCTCAGTTCTGCTCTTCCTTGATCCGGAGGCTTCTTTTTCACATATCCCCGAGAAGGCGAGGACTCTTTGACCATAGCTGCTGGTCCATCAGGTCGAGCTCTCTTGCTTCTCCTTCCGGGTTTCCATTCCTGTGGCCCATATCTTTGCCGCTTCTTCATGTTTGAGTGGTCGGCACCTTTGCAAGTGTGGAAGTTCTGAATTCTGCCTAGCGACCTCAAACATGCGCCCATGCTATCCCTCTTCTTTGTGGCTGAGATGATTGGCCATCCTTGGTCCTTACACTCTTCAGGAGGCTCTTCTTGGCTTGTGACGAGTGGGAGCTCCTTTGTTGGCTGTTTTGGCTCATGCTTCTCCTCCAACTCGCCTACCACTGCATCATCATTGATCACATCATCTCTGGTGGCCGTGATCTGCATAGAACATGAAGGGTTGGGCAGGGGCTTCTTGGCCATAAGGACCGGGTCTTTCTAGACCAATCCGTCCGTGAGGTCCAGGACTTCCTCGGGTGCTCCGAGTGCAAGGACCGGGTGAAATCTACTTGTCTTAGTCAAGACGAGTTCCAGATGGTGTTCGAACTGCGTCTCGAACGCTTGTTGGACAGTTTCAGGTTGTGTTCAAACAGAGGCTGGAACACCTTAGTAGACAGAACATAAACAGCACAAAATAGGAGCACACACGATATGATAACCCAGTTCGGCTCCGCCTACTCTGGGGGGTTTCCCACACCGAAAAAGGGACACAAATCTTATTACGAGTTTAGGGTTATAAGAGGTCTTACTCTTACACAACTCCTCGTTTGTAATGGCCTCACCACTAACACTCCGTCTCTCGGATTTGCAATCTTGGTTCGTCGCAACTCCCCTCGATCCCCTATGGGTAGGACGAGACTTCCCTCTCGACCTAGTGTTGGACTTCTCGGAAGTCCAGTCGCCTTCTCTTGAAGACGTGTCGTTATCACCGTGTGTGTGTGCGCTTGATAGTTCTCCAAGAGCAGTCTGAACAGCACACTGAACAGACTGCTTCTTCTCCGTTGATATTCCGGTGAGGAATAATCAGCCGGTGGTCGCTCCTCCTCCAATCTCACTAACTCTCGTGTTTATCTTTTCTCTCAGGAAGCGACACAATTATGGATGCCCTAGCATTGTATTTATATGCTCGGATGCCATCCAAATCTGCTCAAGATAATCCCATCAAATATTTAGGAAATATTCCTAAATATTCGATGTATATCTTTCTCCAATCTTTAGGAAGTATATTCGAAAACTTCCTTCCCAAGTCAGCCACGCCGCCTTTAATCTGATGTGTAGATATTCGTTTGAATATCTGAATCTTCGAATTCCTAGCTGGCTGACTCCAATCAGATCGAAATATTCTTGTCAAATATTTCAGAGATACTCCTACATATTTGATAGATATTCAATCTCTTCCATATCCAATCTTTGGAGATTACTTCCGTGCCAAGTCATCTAATATTCTCGAATCCAATCTGAAGATATTCATTTGAATATCTGATCTTTAATGATGACTCGTCAATTGACCCCAATCAGATAACCTCATCGATCTTTTGGATATGCAAATCCTTGCGTCTACTGTACGCTGTACTTCTGTTCCAGTGTGTGGTTGAACTCCAGCTTGAACTGTCTAAAGCCATTTTGCCAAATCCATGCCATTCATGGGAACATCAATCTCCCCCTTGGCATTTTGGCAAAACCAAATCTACGCTTTAGACGCACCTTGAGGAACCAGAACAGTTACCTCAAACCACTCCCCCGTTTTGCCACAAACTGGCAAGGGGTCCAATCGAGCAACCTGGTCTCTTCGGCAACAAGAATCTTGTCAACTCCCCCTCGAACATAGCCTGGGACAGTGACACATGCTGTGAGTCTGTCGGACCATGGTGTCTCAGCAGTTGTTCGACCACGGGTCAGCAACTGATAGGTTCCTGAATTGCTCCAATCAGTGTAGCCAATGCCTCTACATCTTCCAATCATTCTCTTCGACTTCAAAATTGTATCTAGGTCTTTTGATCCAGAGATTATCATCTTCACTGATTGCTTGAAATGATTCAGCTCGTCCTGTACTGCCGCGTGGTAGTCCATCTCCAGACATATCTCTCTTTGGCTCATGGCAGCATGTCTTTTCTTCAATCAGGACATCAACTCTCTCTGTCTTCTTTATCATCACTGGGATATTGCAGAGCGCGCACCAATTGATCGATTCTTGTCCTCTACGCCTGTATGACCTCAAGTAGTTGTCCGCGTTTAGCTCGGGACAACTTCTCACCAGTAGCTCTCTTTATGGAAGACTCAGGTGCATCCTTCCTGTTCACCCCGGGGTCCTTCAGATCATTCTTATGTCGACCCTTGAACAGCTTGTGATCAACTACCAACTTCAACAGAGCACTTGACAGTCAGTCCTGGTCTGTCTTCAAATCTGGTAGAGCAGCTGTCCCATCTCCTTGTTGATCGTGGTTCTATGAGATATAGGCTTCCAATTGACTATGGTGATGAAGAACAACATCGAGAAGAATAGAGTCAGATCTGCAATTGGGATGGAACTGTCTTCTCATTAAGCAGCCTTTCAGGGATGATCTTTCTTTTTTGCACTGCCTTCCACTTGGCTGATGCTTCTGTACTGGCACACCATACTATATGCTTAGTCACTCCAGTTAGTACACTAGGTGGAACAGAACCTGGAATACTCCTCTTCTTTTTCTTGGATGCACTTGCTCCCCCTGCATCTGTTCTCTAACCATCCTTCTTGGTAGTTACTCCAGTCGAGCATGCTTGGATGGTCACTTCCTTCTTTGGTTTCTCCTTTTTAGACTTCTTGAGCTCAACCAATGAAACCGAGTCCCGATTGTCCTTACAGTCTCCATTATCTGGTCTCTCTAGATCAGCTTTATGCATCTCCACATCTGGGATAGCTGGCTGTTCTAACTCCCTCGAAACATCTGGTTCAACAGACACTTTTTCAGCAGCCTTGTCTATCTCTGACTTCTCTGCAGACTTAACAGGCTCACCTCCTTCTTGAGTTAGTCCCTTCCTTCTGCTTCTCTTTTAATTCAGCTAATGATCTGGGATTTTGACCAGCTCTCTGTGCATGATTACCAGCACCAAGTTCTGCTTCAGTCATGATTACTTCTTGGACATCTGACAGCTTTTCCTTCTTCTAGATGACAGGTTCAATAACAACTTGCTCTTCTACTTGTTCTGTCTCCGTCTGATTTTCAGGTCGGTCTGACTCATCAGAGACAACATCTTCAGGCTCTTGTTGCTTCACATCATCAGCCTTCATACGAACAGCTTCACTCTCTGTCACCTTCTCTTCATCGACTACCTCAGTAGTCTTTTCTGCTAAACATTCATCCGACTCTTCATCTAATACCAGACTTCTCTTGCTAGAAGGCCCAACAACCTGCTCAATCTCAGAGTCTAACATAGCAAGTTTTCTCCCCCTTACAGCACTAATTCGTGCAGCGTATTTCCTGGGAGTTCCATTCCTTCCAAGGCCGACTATCATGCAGATTCCTGTCTTCTTCAGCACGAAGCCAGTGGCATCTACCTTTGCATTCAACAGCTTCTGCTTATCAGAACCACAATCTTAGCCCTACTGGCTTCACCTTCTTCTGCAGCATCGGCCACAGAATCTACATCAGGTTTCAAACCCTTCGGCTTCCCATTAACCGCTTTGTCACCCTTATGACTCACTGAATCTTTACCAATCGCCCATACTTCCTCATCAACAAAATTGAGAGCAATAGCTTGGGAGTGAGAACAAGGGATTACCTCATTGAGGTGTGATTCAGCCATCGCTTGATATTCCTTCACAGTCTGCACACCCCTTTTAGTTAGATTAGGATCAGCCTTTGACGCCTTTGAAGTAGCTTCTTTAAGTTCTGTCACAGCCGCCTCTTCTCCCTTCTTTTTCCCTTCTCCGATCTTAGGGTTTGCTAATATTGTATCCTCATCCGACTTCGATTCAACTGCCTTTTTGATTTCTCAAAAATTTGGACTCCTCCACTTGCCAAAAACGGTTATGTGAATATCTCTTGAGATATTTGTCCAATCACCTCTCTCCTCCTCGATATCGCCTCATAAAGCTACAAATATGTTGAACTTAGTAATCAGTTCCAACCACGTACCATCTGTTCCAGCCCTCTTCTTTTGTAGGTCAGCCCATCTGATTTGCTGGGGCTCTGCTCTTGGCTGACCTCCGTCTGGAACACTTAGTTGGCTATAACACGCAGACCCAGAGAGGATCTAAGCATTTCAAACTGAGCGGCGTCTAGTGGTATTGTGAGCACGGCAGTTGTGGTTGTCATGTACTTCGATGTGATGACCTTCTTCTTCACTAGCTCTCGGATGAAGTGATATCTGCTCATAGAGTGTTGTACTGGGTTCTTGGGCAGAACCTTCATCACCCGTTCCATTCCATGTTCAGACAGATTCTGCTTCATACATAGGAACTGAGTGCAGCATGCAGCGATGCTCTCCTGCTTTCCCAGCATCTGGTCAATGTGTGTTCCAGGAAGGTGTTTCATCTCCTTTTCCCTGAGTCTCACAAACTGTCCAACCAGCTTCTGTGTACTCGTGACGAACATACGCTCTACTCCCCCTCGCTCATAGCCATGGTCGATGAGGAACGTCTCGTACCATGCTCTGGGCGCTTGTGTGAGTCCGTACATAGTCTTCTTCAGTTCGTGACTATGCGCAAGATGATATGACATTCGTGCTTTAGATCTGGTGAACTCTCCCAGTTCCACGTGAATGGCCACCACCCAAGTCTCATCAATAAATGTTTTGATGACATTCTTCGGACAAGATGAACAGGCAGCCAGCTCTCGACACTTGATCTCATTTGCTCGACTCTTAATTCTCCATGAGGGTTGCAGCGCAGGTGCATCGTCAAGTGTCCCGGCTAGAGTAGGTGTGGCTTCATCAGCTAGACCTCCCTCTGGAATTTTATCTTCTAGAACTGAGTTGGGGGCAACATCGTCTTTCACCTTTCCAGAAGAGGACACCATACCTGTCCCTTGCAACTCCATCTCATGTATCGTGTTTGTCGGACAGACAGTGGCAGCTCCTGTTCCAACTGTGCCTAGACAGTAGCATTTGTTTGTTGACCTACTTCCTTCCAATAGTGTGTCTCCATTCCTATCCAGTACTTGACACGAATCAGGAGTGAAAGTAACAGACTGTCCTTCATCACACAATCTACTGATACTGATCAGGTTCACCTTTAACCCATCCACTAGGAGGATATCCTCGAGCACAGGTAGATCCGGAACCTTCAATGTCCCACAGCCGATCACCTGGCCCTTCCCTCCATCTCCAAAAGTGACAAGATGAAGCTCGCAAATAGATTTAACAATGATGAGATATCGAGGATTACTTGTCATATTGAGATGAACTTCTTTGCGGATGTGCAACTCAGCATTCTTTCTCCTTAGCCCCACCAAGCATGCAGGATGTGTTTCTCTCTTTTTCTCCATCTCAGCTTTCAGAACCGATGCGGTGTCTAGCAGTTTCATATTCTGTGCAAGAAGTGACGAGTGTTCTTGATTCATTCCAATCATCTCGTGCTTTAAAGCAGATATGTCCTCCTGGTGTTCCACCTTCTGGGCAACGAGAAGTTCAACCTCCTGCCACTTTTTATCTTTTTCTTCTGTCAGGCTTGCCACTGTTTCTGTGAACTTCTTGTTCAGGCCAATCACCAATAGGCACTTCTCATAGAGTTCCTTGTACGTCTCGGCCGAGGTCTCATGAGCAAGTCCTTCGTCATCACTGCTGGAAGCGTCGTCAATAGGCTGTTCAGACAGTGCACTAGAATATGGATTTTCACTTGTCTCACTGCCGTCTTCAATAGTGACTATATGTCCGACAAGATTGACATTCTCATGTTCTTCTTCTTCATCGTTAGATTTATTGTATGTACCCTCATAGGCTATTCTTAGAATATCCCATGCTTCCTTGGCCACCTCACATTCAGCAATAAGTTTGAACACATTCTCGTCCACTCCATAGAATATTGCATTCAGGGCCTTTGAATTCCCAACAGCCGCTTCATCATCTGCTTCAGACCGCAGGGCTTCGGGTTTTGGCATAACAGCTCCTTCAGGGTTGGCCATCATGGGTTCTGTCCATCCTATCATTACAGCTCCCCAAGCCCTTTCATCGAGGGATTTCAGAAAGGCTTTCATCTTGGATTTCCAATAGGCATAATTCGGCCCTTCAAGCAACGGTGGTCGGTTAGTGCTCTGTCCTTCCTTCAAACTCATCTTGAACTGTCGCCGGATCACACTATTATGTATGTCGAGTGCCTGCTCTGATACCAATTGAAATCTACTTGTCTTAGTCAAGATGAGTTCCAGATGGTGTTTGAACTGCGTCTCGAACGCTTGTTGGACAGTTTCAGGTTGTGTTCAAACAGAGGCTGGAACACCTTAGTAGACAGAACATAAACATCACAAAATAGGAGCACACACGATATGATAACCCAGTTCGGCTCCGCCTACTCTGGGGGGTTTCCCACACCCGAAAAAGGGACACAAATCTTATTACGAGTTTAGGGTTACAAGAGGTCTTACTCTTACACAACTCCTCGTTTGAAATGGCCTCACCACTAACACTCCGTCTCTCGGATTTGCAATCTCGGTTCGTCGCAACTCCCCTCGATCCCCTTTGGGTAGGACGAGACTTCCCTCTCGACCTAGTCTTGGACTTCTCGGAAGTCCAGTCGCCTTCTCTCAAAGACGTGTCGTTATCACCGTGTGTGTGCGCGCTTGATAGTTCTCCAAGAGCAGTCTGAACAGCACACTGAACAGACTGCTTCTTCTCCGTTGATATTCCGGTGAGGAATAATCAGCCGGTGGTCGCTCCTCCTCCAATCTCACGAACTCTCGTGTTTATCTTTTCTCTCAGGAAGCGACACGATTATGGATGCCCTAGCATTGTATTTATATGCTCGGATGCCATCCAAATCGGCTCAAGATAATCCCATCAAATATTTAGGAAATATTCCTAAATATTCGATGTATATCTTTCTCCAATCTTTAGGAAGTATATTCGAAAACTTCCTTCCCAAGTCAGCCACGCCGCCTTTAATCTGATGTGTAGATATTCGTTTGAATATCTGAATCTTCGATTTCCTAGCTGGCCGACTCCAATCAGATCGAAATATTCTTGTCAAATATTTCGGAGATACTCCTACATATTTGATAGATATTCAATCTCTTCCATATCCAATCTTTGGAGATTACTTCCGTGCCAAGTCATCTAATATTCTCGAATCCAATCTGAAGATATTCATTTGAATATCTGATCTTTAATGATGACTCGTCAATTGATCCCAATCAGATAATCTCATCGATCTTTTGGATATGAAAATCCTTGCGTCTGCTGTACGCTGTACTTCTGTTCCAGTGTGTGGTTGAACTCCAGCTTGAACTGTCTAAAGCCGTTTTGCCAAATCCATGCCATTCATGGGAACATCACCGGGTCTTGCTTGATTTCTTCGGCCACTTCGGCAGTGAAGCCCGGGCATGCCTCGGCTGGTTCGGCAATCAGGTCTGGGACTAGCGTGATTTCCTCGGGCAGATTGGTGATGAGGACTGATGGACCATAATTATACGAATCGAATACACAGTAAAACCCACCAAATTAGACTGTTTGTCTATCTAACTTCTACTTGTTAGTCCCGATATATTTCTACAGGGTATTTTGGCGCTTAGAGAGAAAACACGCTAAGGAGAGGATTTTACGCTGAAAAGATATTACGAGTCAATCCAAGGTCAAGATCAGACGCTGAACGAAGAAATATCAAGATCCTGACATTGAATTACTCAAATTAAATTCAACCGAGGAACAACCAAAGTCAAACCGGAGCAAAATTGGATTGATAGTTTTGTGAAAAGACTGCACAAAACTGTCAAAACTCATCCATGGACCAAGGTGACCGGCAACCTTGCTTGGAGGTGGCCAAGGGAGGAAGCTTCCCCACCACAACCGGCGGCTTTCCTCCCCTTGCAACCGGCAACCGGCGGCTTGAGCTCCTCCCCCATGTGGCACCTCCTCCTTGCTCCTCCTCCTCCTCCCATGGATCAAAAACACATGCCACCCATCTCCACCCTCCATTCCTCCTCCCTTAGCCTATAAAAGGAGAGCTCCTCCTCATTTGTATCATCCAAAAATCAATAAACACTTCTCTCTCTAAGTTTTTGTTACTTTGTAAGTTTGGTTTATGAAATAATACTCTTGTTGGTTCTTGAGTATTATAACGGTTTGAAATTATAATACTCCTGTCGGTTCTTGAGTATTATAATACTGTAGAGAATACTCCTGTTGGTTCTTGAGTATTCAGTAGGAATTGGGAATACTCCTGTTGGTTCTTGAGTATTCCACCCCTTCTCCTCTTACTGTTTTCAAAAACCCCCGAGTATTTAGCTATGGTATCCACCTCTATGGATATTCGTAGCTAAACTCTTTATTCGATTAAAGGGGTGTACTTATATTATAAAATGTTTTAATTCTTTTAGTTTCTTTTCTCTGTATTCAAAACTTGTTCTATGTGCCATATATTAGATCAGAATTTCCAAGGTTGAGTGGATGCTTGGAATGGCAAAGCTCTTCCGTGGGGATTCGTAAACATACTCGGATAAGTGGATGCTTGGAATGGCAAAGCTTATCTGAGGAGTTTGATCTTTCTAAAACACCATTTGGATAAATCGGGAAAGACAATCCAAATGGATGCACACAGGCTAATATACCTTGGAATGGGGTACTAGTCTAAGTAGAACAAGTGCTCTACGACTTTTGCAAAAGATTAGACGGTGTTGCAAGTTGAGTGCTTGGAATGGCCTCGATTCACTTTCGAACACTTTTGCAAAAGGCTAGACAGTGTTGCAAGTCGAGTGCTTGGAATGGCCTTGATTCACGTTTGAATACTTAGAAAGGTTACTAAAATAATAAACAGGCTATGATACAAGGCGCCTGAAACCGAATGTTTTCCTTGAATTACAAAACCCCCCTGTATTTACTTTTATAAATTGCCCGATCATCTGCAATCACCAACCGCTCATCTACCGGAGGACTCGCAAATCACGCATCACCCACTGTAAGTCTTCTTCCTTTAAATTCAGTATTTACTTTCTGTAATTTACTTTTCCGCACTCAAAACCAAAAACAACCAAAAAAGTTACTTAGTTATAACCGCTAAAATCTCAATCAAACCTAAAAAATGCTCCCATCCTGTACAAATCCCTTAAAGAACAACGTATCCTCCTAATTCCCTTGGGTTCGACCCCTACTTACCACTTACTACCCAGTAGTGTAGTTGCGAGTAGCGGAAATTATAAATTTATTTGCACAGAGAACATTGCACCTTAACGACAGTGCAGTGGGCTCCTTCAAAATTAGCGCCGTTGCCGGGGAATTAGCGAATGGATAGTTGTTCTTTTTTACATAATTCAATATGTCTTCCTACTACGAAAGCACGCCTTGGAATGATGGACGCAGCAACCTTATGTTTGAAATGCTTAGCTGTCTCCCCAAATTCAGAGGTACCATTGAAGAGAACTCTGTGGTACATTGCCAATTGTTTCATCACATCTGCCGCCACATGAAACCTGAGAATGAGACGTTAGAGGAGTTTAAGCTGAAATGCTTCAAACTTTCTCTAACTGACTCGGCAATGGAATGGTATTACTCATGTGCAGAGTATGAAAGCTGTTATGAAAATCTTGGAGCCAAATTTCTAAAAGAGTTTCCCCGGCCAAATTATCTCACCGCTCCCTATCAAAGAGCCACTCCATCTTTCGAACTTGAAATCCGCAAGAAGATCAACAACCTAAAGCAATCCCGGGACGAAACTTTGGACGAGTACTTATGGTACTACGATTCCCTTAAAACGAGCTGCCCGAACCATGGATTCACGAACAACGATCTTTTTCAAAGGTTTCTCGATGGAATGATGCCACTTGAGCGGAAAAGACTTAACGATGCAGCAGGAGGCTCAATCATGAAGTTAAACATAATTAAAACTTGGGACCTCATAGACGATTTGGCAGAGAGCACAAAACAAGGGCACATACACCAAACTGAAGATAAGGTACCGACGATGGAAGTGGACTCAGTACAAAACAAGCCCGACACCACACCCATTACAAGCTTGCCCGCAACAAAGCCGAGAGAAGACATCAGTACGAGGGCAGTAATGGACGTGGAGGCAGCTCCAAAGGAGCCAATATTGGAGCCCACGGAGCCAACTGAGGATGAGAACTCACAAATAACCAAAGAAGAACCGGCCAAAACAGGCCCAGTCCTCATTGCCAAACCAGCCGAGCCACTTGAACCGGTCCTCATCACCAATCTGCCCGAGACAGTCCCGGACTTCACTGCCAAATCACCCAAAACATGCCCGATGCTCACTATCGAAGCACCTAAGGCAGGCCTGGTCCTCATTATCAAACTATCCAAGAAAGACCTGGCCCTTATGGTGGAAGTTCCCCAACTTTTCCCCTCGGTTTGTATGCAAATCACAACCACCAAAGATGATGTGACCTATGCTAAGGTGCAAGGAGAGTTGGAGGCAAATCAAGGGCAAGAAAAACCATCAATGGAGCTCTTACTCACCACGACTCAACAAAGCGGCCCTAAAAACTCGCTCATTCTAGGACGACCATTCGTCGCTGCTACAAAGAAGAGGCTTCACATGGAGACATGCCTGAGGTCACCAATGCTTGATGGCACAATACTGAATTTCCAGAATTGCAAAAGTGCCACCCATTCAAACATGAAGAAACGACTAAGACATGGCCCGGTGGAATGGAAGCCCGGATGGAGAAACAAGAAAATCCGACTCAAAAGACCAGCAGCTATGGTTGAAGGATCCCCACCTTCTTGGAAGAATGTAAAGAATAAATTATCGGTTCAATGGATATCAGAACCAAACCCGCTGCCATATGAGAACATGGGACAGATTAAGAAAGCAGTTGGGAAGAAGTTCGACCTCAAGCACCCATGGGATGCCTACTTATGATCCACGAATGCGGTACTGTCGAGCCAACGACGTTAAACAAGTGCACTGGTCGGGAGGTAACCCGACATTATCTTACTTTCTGTCTTTTTATTTTCTGTCTTTTAGTTTTTATCAATAAGTTGCTCTCACCCACTTGGTGCATAGAATGATTTGACTATTTAGGAATTGGTTTTTGGAGCACGATCGGATCAGCCAGGCAGCTTCCGTAAACTACCGGGCTTGCGCTGAGAGTTCAAGGCCCCAGCCGAACTCCCTCGATTATCCAACCTCGTGCCATGTCATTCGACACAAAAAGAGAGTTCTGATCTTACCTTTTCTTAATATCATTTCCTTCTCGTAATTGTCTGCTTGCATGGCTTTTGAACTAAGTTGTGCTGAAAGGCACGCCTTCGTTCAAAAGTGTGGGGTGAGATCCGCATGTGTACATAAATAAATAACATGTTTTTCTTTTTTAGTGTTATCTTTTTGAAAATATGAACTTAAGAATGTGAAAAAGATAGATCTAAAATTCATGCATTTACCTTGTGAAAATTCAACTGTCTAAAAACTTAGAATGTAACTTCTCATTTTTCCCTTTGTGCAGAGATAAACTAGGGATGTGGAGTTGATAGAAATGCCCTAGAGAGGCTTGGCAAGTAATCGAAGGATCGAATCAAACTATATGGTTTTCGAAGTCAGTGGAGGCTGCACTTCGGGTTTCAGTGAAGATTGAAGTCATCTCCGCCATGCAGTGTTTACGCAAAAAGAAAAAAAGGCGAGGACGGGAATCAGACCATCGTCTCTCTAGTCAAAGTAGCCGAGAAAATAGATGAGCGATCCTCATCTTGACCCGCGCGAAACGACAAGGATGAGAGGAGCGGGGAGGTATTTCCATAGGCTTGCGGGCGATGATTGGACCTCCCAAAAAGGCTTCAGAAAATGGACTAGCAAGTCACAAAGACGCAAAAAGCTCAAAGAAGCAAATCAAGAGGCCAAAGGCCCAAAATTGTGAAGGTTTTAACCGAACAAAAAGTGAAGTACTCAAAGAGTCAAATCAAAGGCCAAAGGCCGATTCACTACAAAAAGCAGTCCCTCGCTAAAAGAAAATCAAAGTACTCAAACCATTGAAACCCGAACCAAATCACGTGCTAGAGAAAGCTAGAAGGAAACCATATAGTGAGAGACGATCCCGAGGTTGCAGTCCATGAGCCTAAAAAGGGCTATCTCCCGAAACATCCAGAATAATTTGCATCACAGCACGGAGGTACAAGTATCAAGTTTCTTCTATTTATTTATACAGTTCAATTTGGTAATAAGTAAGTAATGCATGAATTAGGATAAATCGAGTGCCACAGTCTAATTTTCATATTTTAACAAACTTACTTAGTGTGCCGCCCTTTAATAGCATTGTTCGGGACGAACAACTAAAAGTGTGGGGTAATCTGATGGACCATAATTATACGAATCAAATACACAGTAAAACCCACCAAATTAAACTGTTTGTCTATCTAACTTCTACTTGTTAGTCCCGATATATTTCTACAGGGTGTTTTGGCGCTTAGAGAGAAAACACGCTAAGGAGAGGATTTTACGCTGAAAAGATATTACGAGTCAATCCAAGGTCAAGATCAGACGCTGAACGAAGAAATATGAAGATCTTGACATTGAATTACTCAAATTATATTCAACCGAGGAACAACCAAAGTCGGACCGGAGCAAAATTGGATTGATAGTTTTGTGAAAAGACTGCACAAAACTGTCAAAACTCATCCATGGACCAAGGTGACCGGCAACCTTGCTTGGAGGTGGCCAAGGGAGGAAGCTTCCCCACCACAACCGGCGGCTTTCCTCCCCTTGCAACCGGCAACCGGCGGCTTGAGCTCCTCCCCCATGTGGCACCTCCTCCTTGCTCCTCCTCCTCCTCCTCCCTTGGATCAAAAACACATGCCACCCATCTCCACCCTCCATTCCTCCTCCCTTAGCCTATAAAAGGAGAGCTCCTCCTCCTCATTTGTATCATCCAAAAATCAATAAACACTTCTCTCTCTAAGTTTTTGTTACTTTGTAAGTTTGGTTTATGAAATAATACTCTTGTTGGTTCTTGAGTATTATAACGGTTTGAAATTATAATACTCCTGTCGGTTCTTGAGTATTATAATACTGTAGAGAATACTCCTGTTGGTTCTTGAGTATTCAGTAGGAATTGGGAATACTCCTGTTGGTTCTTGAGTATTCCACCCCTTCTCCTCTTACTGTTTTCAAAAACCCCCGAGTATTTAGCTATGGTATCCACCTCTATGGATATTCGTAGCTAAACTCTTTATTCGGTTAAAGGGGTGTACTTGTATTATAAAATGTTTTAATTCTTTTAATTTCTTTTCTCTGTATTCAAAACTTGTTCTATGTGCCATATATTAGATCAGAATTTCCAAGGTTGAGTGGATGCTTGGAATGGCAAAGCTCTTCCGTGGGGATTCGTAAACATACTCGGATAAGTGGATGCTTGGAATGGTAAAGCTTATATGAGGAGTTTGATCTTTCTAAAACACCATTTGGATAAATCGGGAAAGACAATCCAAATGGATGCACACAGGCTAATATACCTTGGAATGGGGTACTAGTCTAAGTAGAACAAGTGCTCTACGACTTTTGCAAAAGACTAGACGGTGTTGCAAGTTGAGTGCTTGGAATGGCCTCGATTCACTTTCGAACACTTTTGCAAAAGGCTAGACAGTGTTGCAAGTGGAGTGCTTGGAATGGCCTTGATTCACGTTTGAATACTTAGAAAGGTTACTAAAATAATAAACAGGCTATGATACAAGGCGCCTGAAACCGAATGTTTTCCTTGAATTACAAAACCCCCCTGTATTTACTTTAATAAATTGCTCGATCATCAGCAATCACCAACCGCTCATCTACCGGAGGACTCGCAAATCACGCATCACCCACTGTAAGTCTTCTTCCTTTAAATTCAGTATTTACTTTCTGTAATTTACTTTTCTGCACTCAAAACTAAAAACAACCAAAAATGTTACTTAGTTATAACCGCTAAAATCTCAATCAAACCTAAAAAACGCTCCCATCCTGTACAAATCCCTTAAAGAACAACGTATCCTCCTAATTCCCTTGGGTTCGACCCCTACTTACCACTTACTACCCAGCAGTGTAGTTGCGAGTAGCGGAAATTATAAATTTATTTGCACAGAGAACATTGCACCTTAACGACAGTGCAGTGGGCTCCGTCAAGGACCGGGATTGAATTGGGAAACTTTTCTTCTAACTCCCAGGGGTAATCTGAGTGGAGCTCTTCTTCAGGCAACCATGGGTCCTCATCCTCGTCGTTTATATGGTCTCCGGGGGCAATCACACTGAGGTCTGGGTCTGATTTGGGCAACTCGGCAGCGAGGACCGGTTCTAGTGGCTCGGCTGGCTCCGTGGGCTCTTCTTTGATGACTCTTGGCGAGAGCATCTCATTGATCAGATATTTAGTTTCTTTCATAGCCGCCTCTATTTCTACCCTTGCTTCCTCGGATATGGCTTGGTTTTGGTCCATCATGTAGGCCAGTTCCTCGAGTCGCATGGCCTGATCTTGTTTCGCGCTTCTTGCCATATCTTCTATTAAGTTCCACAGATCATCCATGCTTAAGTTATCCACCGAGCCTCCTGCCGCATCATTAAGCCTATTCCACTCTTGTGGCATCATTCCACCGAGAAACCTTTGAAGAAGATCGGAGTTGGTGAATCCATGGTGCGGGCAGATCGTCACAAGGGAGTCAAAGTACGACAAGTACTCGTCCAATGTTTCGTCCCGGGATTGCTCAATGTTGATGATCTCCTTGCGGGCTCCAAGTCGGAGAGATGGCGGGCAAAACTCCTCTAGGAATTTGGTTTGTAGATCCCCATAATCACTTTCATAAGCTGCACATGAGTAATACCATTCTATTGCGGAGTTAGTTAAAGAAAATTTAAAGCATTTAAGTTTAAACCCCTCTAGCGATTCATTTTTAGGCCTCATGTGGCTGCATATGGAGTGGAACGTATGTGTATGCCTCACGGGATCTTCTCCAATGGCACCTCCGAATTTGGGGAGACAGTTAAGCATCTTAAACATAAGGTTTCTACCGCCATCATTCCAAGGTTCTCTGCCGTAGTACGAGGACATGGTGAACTAAAAAAAATAAAAACAAAAAACAGAAAAACAAAATAGAACTATTCCGATGCACAACTCCCCGACAACGGCGCCAATTTGACAGCACTGCCTTGTCACGAGGCAATGTGTACAAAATAAATTTATAAGTCCGCTACTCGTGACTTTACTATTGGGTAGTAAAGCGGTAAGTAGGGGTCGAACCCAAGGGAATTAGTGGATAATTGTTCTTTCGAAAATGGAAAGTAAGACAGTTGGGGATTGGTTGTGATTTTAGTACTGAAAGTAATGTGGGTTGATTGTGATTTTAGTACTGAAAAGTAAATGACTGAAAATAAAGAAAGTAAATACAGGACTGAAAGTAAATACTGAAAAGTAAAGTGCTTGAAGGACAAGGCTTGCTGAAAGTAAGTGCGTAAAAGTAAATTGCTTGAAGGACAAGGCTTGCTGAAAGTAAGTGCGTAAAGTAAAGTTACTGAATTTAAGCAGTTGATAGTGAGACTGAAAGTAAAGTGACAGGTGGTGAATCGATTATGGGAAAGATTCAGTTTTAGGGGCCTTGTATCATAGTCCGTTTATCATCGACCTCTAATGATCATACTAAGTGTTCAAAGATGTATCAAGGCTATTTCTAGCACTCAACTTGCCACACCGTCTAGTCCTTTTCAAGACATAGAACTCTTGTTCTAGTTGGGCTAATTCCTCCTTTCAAAGTATCTTAGCTTATGTGCATCCATTTGATCAATCATTTCCGATCAACCAAATGGTGTTTAAACGAGGTTGAATTCCACAGATAAGCTGTGCTCTTTCGAGCCTCCACTTATCCACAGAAGTTCACGAACCCATGGAAGAGCTTTGCTCTTTCGAGTATCCACTCAACCAATAGCATTCTGACCTAATATATGGCACATAGAACAAGTTGAACACAAAGAGGCACTGAGAGAAGGGTCTAAAACCTTTTATGATACAAGTACACCCCTTCACTCGAATGAAGGGTTTAGCTACGAATATCCATAGAGGTGGATATCATAGCTAAGTACTTGGAAAAGTAAAGGTTTTTGAAAGACAGGAAAGTAAAGGTTTTTGAAAGTAAAGACAAGGAAAGTAAAGATTGTTGAAAGTAAACTCAAGAACAAACTTGGGACTTTTGATTCAAAGGAAAGTGTTTACAAGGATTGTAGTGAGATTTTCTACTAAAACTACAGGTGATCAAAGGACTAGAACATGGAACTTGGGACTACCAAAGGACTAAGGGATTTAGAACATGGGACAATGCCCCAAACTAAGGCTATGGGACAATTCTTCAAGGAGGAGGAGGAGTGGTATTTATAGGCAAAGGGGAGTAGGAGGGAAGGAGGAGATGTGGAGGAGAGGCCATCCACATGTCAAGAGGGGGGAGGATGCTTCAAAAGCCGCCGGCCAAGGTGGCAAGATCTCCTCTTAGCCGCTGGCCATAGGTGGCAAGATCCCATGGATAGTGACGGAGCCCACCGCACTGTCATTAAGGTGCGGTGTTCTCTGTGTAAAAGCAAATTTTTATTCCGCTACTCGTGACCTTACTACTGGGTAGCAAGTGGTAAGTAGGGGTCGAACCCAAGGGAATTAGGGGGATAAGCTATTCTTTGAGGGAATTGTACAGCGAGGGAGCTTGTTTTAGGTTGATTGAGGTTTTAGTGCGGAAAAGTAAGTGATTGGTTGGTTGGTTTTGGTTTTTAGTGCAGAAAAGTAAATGACAAAAAAGTAAAGTACTGAAAATAAAAGTAGAAGACTTACAACGGGTGATGCGTGATTGGCATGCCTTCCGGAACGTCAGCAGTTGATAATACAGTTTATACTAAAATTGAAAGTAAGTGCAAGGGCTTTTTTAAATCTAAGGAAAGCATTCGGTTTCTGGGGCCTTGTATCATAGCCTGTTTATCATTGACCTTTAGTGATCCTTCTAAGTATTCAAAAGTGTATCAAGGCCATTTCAAGAACTCGATTTGCACACACCGTCTAGCCCATTTCAAGGTCGTAGAGCACTTGTTCTATTTAGACTAGCACCCCATTTGAAGGTATACTAGCCTATGTGCATCCATTTGATCAATCATTTCCTCAAACCAAATGGTGTTTAAAAGAGGTCGAACTCCTCAGATAAGCTTTGCCATTTCAAGCATCCACTTACCCGAGTATGTTCACGAACCCCCACGGAAGAGTTTTGCCATTTCAAGCATCCACTCAACCTTGGAAGTTCTGGCCTAATATATGGCACATAGAACATGTTTTGAATAAAAAGAAGAGGCACTAAGAGTATAGCTGATGGAGCCCACTGCACTGTCGTTAAGGTGCAATGTTCTCTGTGCAAATAAATTTATATTTTCCGCTACTCGCATTTACACTACTGGGTAGCAAGTGGTAAGTAGGGGTCGAACCCAAGGGAATTAGGAGGATACGTTGTTCTTTAAGGGATTTGTACAGGATGGGAGCGTTTTTTAGGTTTGATTGAGATTTTAGCTGTTATAACTAAGTAACTTTTTTTGTTGTTTTTGGTTTTGAGTGCGGAAAAGTAAATTACAGAAAGTAAATACTGAATTTAAAGGAAGAAGACTTACAGTGGGTGATGGACGCACAGTCGTTATGTGCAAACGTCAAAAATAATATTTATAAAAGTCCGCTACTCGCGACTTTACTACTGGGTAGCAAGTGGTAAGTAGGGGTCGAACCCAAGAGAATCAGTGGAATAGATGTTCTTTGAGGGGGTTGTCCAGCGAAAGAGCGTGTTTTAAGTCTGTTGGTTGGTTTTAAAGCTACCAGCTAAGTGATTGATTGATTGATTGGATGGTTGGTTGGTTTTAATACTGGAAAGTAAATTGCAGTTTATAATCAAAGAGAAATGTTCGGTTTCAGGGGTCTTGTATTATATCCTGTTTATCATTGACTTTTAGTGAATCGTCTAAGTATTCAAACGGTGTATCAAGGCCATTCCAAGCACTCGATTTGCGTACACTGTCTAGCCTATTCCTAGGACATATAGCACTTATTCTACTTAGACTAATACTCCATTCCCGGTTATATTAGCCTACATGCATCCATTTAATCCCTTTGGCCCAGTTTTCAAATGGTTTTTAAGATAGTCGACCTCTTCAGATAAGTTTATTCATTTAATCCCTTTGGCCCAGTTTTTAAATGGTCCACTTACCCGAGTGTGATCACGAATATCTAAGGAAGAGTTTACGAATTTGGACCCCTATGGTCACATTCCCAAATGGTTTACTTTACCTTAGACATTCTAACTTTTATATATGGCACATAGAATAAGTGTTGAATACTAATTCGAGACACTAAGTTAATAGTCTAAAACATTTTATAATACAAGTGCGCCCCTTCTACCGAACTATTAGTTTAGCTACTATTCATCACGCTAAACATTATAACTAAGGAAATAAAACAGTTGAATAAATACTAAGAATTACTTACAACCGTTGAAGCGCCAAGGGAGCTATCCTTTATTTCCAAAGCCAAACTTACAATTACAAACTTTAGAGAGAGAAGTGTTTTTTTTACAAGTGAGGGATGATTTGAATGAGGGGAGGAGCTCCTCCTTTTATAGCCAAAATGGGAGGAGATGGGTGGTGGAGATGGATGCACATGTCTTTTGATCCAAGGGAGGAGAAGAGGAGGAAGGAGGAGGTGCCATGTGGAGAAGGAGCAAAGCCGCCGGTTGTGGTGGAGGAGAGCCGCCGGTTGCCGGTGGTGGAAGGGGAGGAGCTCCTCCTTTGGCCACCACTTCTTCAAGTGGCCGGTCACCTTGCCTTATGTGTGAGTTTTGTACAGTTTTGTGCAGTCTTTTCACAAAACTGTCAATGTGTTTTCTTCCCCGGACTGTCTTAATTCCTCTCCTGATTCTTCTGATTAATTTGTTATGAGTGATTCAACGTCAGGATCCTTGATATTTCTTCAGTCGGCATATGATCTTGACCTTGGATTGACTCGTAACATCTTTTCTGCTCTAAAAGCTCCTCTTTAGTATGTATTCTCTCTAAGCTCTGAATTACCCTGCAAAAATATATCTGAACTAACAAGCAAAAGTTAAATAGGCAAAATGTCTAAATAAGGGGGTTATACTGTGTTTATGATTCGTATAACTTTGGTCCATCAGATTACCCCCCACTTTTAGTTGTTCGTCCCGAACAATGCTATTAAAGGGCTGTACTATAAGTTGGCTTTGAAATATGAAAATTAGACTGTGGTACTTGATCTATCCTAATTCATGCATTGCTTACTTATTACCAAATTAAATTGCGTAAATAAATAGAAGAAACTTAATACTTGTACCTCCGTGCTGAGATGCAAATTATATTGGATGTCTCGGGAGATAGCCCTTTTTAGGCTTCTGGACTGCAGTCTTGGGATCGTCTCGCACTATATAGTTTTCTTGTAGCTTTCTCTAGCACATGATTCGATTCGGGTTTCAGTGAGTTGAGCCTTTTTTATTTTCTTCTTTGGCGAGGGACTGCTTTTTTGTTGTAGTGAATTGGCCTTTGGCCTTTGATTTGACTTTTTGAGTGCTTCACTTTTGCTCGGTTAAAACCTTCACAATTTTGGGCCTTTGGCCTCTTTTGATTTTCTTCTTTGAGTTTTTCGCCTTTTTGGGAGGTCCAATCATCGCCCGCAAGCCTATGGAAATACCTCCCCGCTCCTCTCGTCTTTGTCGTTTTGCGCGGGTCAAGATGAGGGTCGCTCATCTATTTTCTCGGCTATTTTGACTAGAGAGAGGACGGTCTGATTCCCGTCCTCGCCTTTGCATAGATGCTTCTTGGCGGAGTTGACTTCAATTATTCACTGAAAACCCGAAGTGCAGCCTCCACTGACTTCGAAAACCATATAGTTTGATCTGATCCTTTGATTGCTTGCCAAGCCTCTCTAGGGCAGTTTATATCAACTCCACATCCCTAGTTATCTCAGCACAAAGGACAAATGGAAAGTTACATTCTAAGTTTTTAAACAGTTAAATTTTCACAAGGTTAATGCATGAATTATGATTTATCTTTTTCACATTCTTAAGTTCATATTTTCAAAAAGATACTATTACTAAAAAAGAAAAAACAGCTGCATGTTATTTATGTACATAGGTGGTTCTCACCCCCCACTTTTGAACGAAGGCGTGCCTTAGTTCAAAAGTCATGCAAGCTTAAAACTAAATACTGAATTTAAATGACAGAAATTAAAGTGCGGAAAAGTAAGATAGTGTCGGGTTACCTCCCGACCAGTGCACTTGTTTAACGTCGTTGGCTCGACAGTACCTCGTTGTGGATTACTGGTTTGGGTCCCATGGGTGGCTGAGGTCGTACTTTGCCACCGTTCCAGTGTTGCTTCTTCCTGACTTCTTGCCGGATGTTGTGTTCTGGTCAGGACTCCTTTATTTCGAGATTTTTTCCTTCCAATACCCCGAAGGGGGCGAGGGACCTTTCACTATTAGCCTTTTGAAGTTTTTGTATTTGGGACTGCCTAGTCCAGTTGCGGCATAGCAATGCTCCATCAAGGGGTCATTCTGCAGAGGTGCTTTTCCAATTCTCCTTTGAGCTTCTTCATTGATCGCACAGTTTGCTGCGACTTGCTCATTGATTAAGGGGAAAAGTCGGGAAGGCCTCATGAGGCTTGGTTCTGCCTCGTTATGTTGGTTCGTGAGGAACTGATCGTAGATAGTTTCAGCTGCCTGGGTAATGATAGTCGGGTATGGCATGGGCAGCTCGTCAGTGGTGTTCTGGACTCCTACTTCGTTGCTTCTGGTGCTTTCCATGTCAGATTCCTCAGACGGTTCAGGAGTCTCTTCTGACGGTTCGGTGGGTTCTTCTTCGTTATCCTGGTAGTCATGGTGACTTTCTTCGTGAGACATGGTTGTTTTGAAGTACGTAACGATTCAAAGAACTTTATCCGTTGGCTGATTCCCCGGCAACGGCGCCAATTTTTGATGGACGCACAGTCGTTATGTGCAAACGTCAAAAATAATATTTATAAAAGTCCGCTACTCGCGACTTTACTACTGGGTAGTAAGTGGTAAGTAGGGGTCGAACCCAAGAGAATCAGTGGAATAGATGTTCTTTGAGGGGGTTGTCCAGCGAAAGAGCGTGTTTTAAGTCGGTTGGTTGGTTTTAAAGCTACCAGCTAAGTGATTGATTGATTGATTGGATGGTTGGTTGGTTTTAATACTGGAAAGTAAATTGCAGTTTATAATCAAAGAGAAATGTTCGGTTTCAAGGGTCTTGTATTATATCCTGTTTATCATTGACTTTTAGTGAATCGTCTAAGTATTCAAACGATGTATCAAGGCCATTCCAAGCACTCGATTTGCGTACACTGTCTAGCCTATTCCTAGGACATATAGCACTTATTCTACTTAGACTAATACTCCATTCCCGGTTATATTAGCCTACATGCATCCATTTAATCCCTTTGGCCCAGTTTTCAAATGGTTTTTAAGATAGTCGACCTCTTCAGATAAGTTTATTCATTTAATCCCTTTGGCCCAGTTTTTAAATGGTCCACTTACCCGAGTGTGATCACGAATATCTAAGGAAGAGTTTACGAATTTGGACCCCTATGGTCACATTCCCAAATGGTTTACTTTACCTTAGACATTCTAACTTTTATATATGGCACATAGAATAAGTGTTGAATACTAATTCGAGACACTAAGTTAATAGTCTAAAACATTTTATAATACAAGTGCGCCCCTTCTACCGAACTATTAGTTTAGCTACTATTCATCGCGCTAAACATTATACTAAGGAAATAAAACAGTTGAATAAATACTAAGAATTACTTACAACCGTTGAAGCGCCAAGGGAGCTATCCTTTATTTCCAAAGCCAAACTTACAATTACAAACTTTAGAGAGAGAAGTGTTTTTTTTACAAGTGAGGGATGATTTGAATGAGGGGAGGAGCTCCTCCTTTCATAGCCAAAATGGGAGGAGATGGGTGGTGGAGATGGATGCACATGTCTTTTGATCCAAGGGAGGAGAATAGGAGGAAGGAGGAGGTGCCATGTGGAGGAGGAGCAAAGCCGCCGGTTGTGGTGGAGGAGAGCCGCCGGTTGCCGGTGGTGGAAGGGGAGGAGCTCCTCCTTTGGCCACCACTTCTTCAAGTGGCCGGTCACCTTGCCTTATGTGTGAGTTTTGTACAGTTTTGTGCAGTCTTTTCACAAAACTGTCAATGTGTTTTCTTCCCCGGACTGTCTTATTCCTCTCCTGATTCTTCTGATTAATTTGTTATGAGTGATTCAACGTCAGGATCCTTGATATTTCTTCAGTCGGCATATGATCTTGACCTTGGATTGACTCGTAACATCTTTTCTGCTCTAAAAGCTCCTCTTTAGTATGTATTCTCTCTAAGCTCTGAATTACCCTGCAAAAATATATCTGAACTAACAAGCAAAAGTTAAATAGACAAAATGTCTAAATAAGGGGGTTATAATGTGTTTATGATTCGTATAACTTTGGTCCATCAGCGGGTGATGCGTGATTTGCGAGTCCTCCGGTAGATGAGCGGTTGGTGATTGCAGATGATCGAGCAATTTATAAAAGTAAATACAGGGGGGTTTTGTAATTCTAGGAAAACATTCGGTTTCAGGGGCCTTGTATCATAGCCTGTTTATTATTTTAGTAACCTTTCTAAATATTCAAACGTGAATCAAGGCCATTCCAAGCACTCGACTTGCAACACTGTCTAGCCTTTTGCAAAAGTGTTCGAAGTGAATCGAGGCCATTCCAAGCACTTAACTTGCAACACCGTCTAGTCTTTTGCAAATGTCGTAGAGCACTTGTTCTACTTAGACTAATACCCCATTCCAAGTTATATTAGCCTGTGTGCATCCATTTGGATTGTCTTTCCCGATTTATCCAAATGGTGTTTTAGAAAGATCAAACTCCTCAGATAAGCTTTGCCATTCCAAGCATCCACTTATCCGAGTATGTTTACGAATCCCCACGGAAGAGCTTTGCCATTCCAAGCATCCACTCAACCTTGGAAATTCTAATATAATATATGGCACATAGAACAAGTTTTGAATACAGAGAAAAGAAACTAAAAGAATTAAAACCTTTTATAATACAAGTACACCCCTTTGACCGAATAAAGAGTTTAGCTACGAATATCCAGAGAGGTGGATACCATAGCTAAATACTCGGGGGTTTTTGAAAACAGTAAGAGGAGAAGGGGTGGAATACTCAAGAACCAACAGGAGTATTCCTAATTCCTACTAAATACTCAAGAACCAACAGGAGTATTCTCTACAGTATTATAATACTCAAGAACCGACAGGAGTATTATAATTTCAAACCGTTATAATACTCAAGAACCAACAAGAGTATTATTTCATAAACCAAACTTACAAAGTAACAAAAACTTAGAGAGAGAAGTGAATATTGATTTTTGGATGATACAAATGAGGAGGGGAATGGCTCCTTTTATAGGCTAAGGGGAGGAGAATGGAGGGTGGAGATGGTGGCATGTGGTGGTGCATCCAAGGGTGGAGGAGATGGGGAGGAGCTTGTGGAGGAGAAGCCACCACCTGTCAACTTCTTGTGGCTTCTCCTCATAGCCGCCGGTAGCAAGTTCAAATGGAGGGGAGTTTTGTGGCTTTGGCCACCTCCAAGCCAAAGCCACTGGTCATGGAGGAGGAAGGGGTGGTTTTGGCCACCCATGAGTCACCACAAAGCCAAAAGCCGCCGGTCACTTGGTCCATGGATGAGTTTTGACAGTTTTGTGCAGTCTTTTCACAAAACTATCAATCCAATTTTGCTCCGGTCTGACTTTGGTTGTTCCTCGGTTGAACTTAATTTGAGTAATTCAATGTCAGGATCTTGATATTTCTTCGTTCAGCGTCTGATCTTGACCTTGGATTGACTTGTAATATCTTTTCAGCGTAAAATCCTCTCCTTAGCGTGTTTTCTCTCTAAGTGCCAAAATACCCTGTAGAAATATATCGGGACTAACAAGTAGAAGTTAGATAGACAAACAGTCTAATTTGGTGGGTTTTACTGTGTATTTGATTCGTATAATTATGGTCCATCAGATTACCCCACACTTTTAGCTGTTCGTCCCGAACAATGCTATTAAAGGGCGGCACACTAAGTAAGTTTGTTAAAATATGAAAATTAGACTGTGGGACTCGATTTATCCTAATTCATGCATTACTTACTTATTACCAAATTGAACTGTATAAATAAATAGAAGAAACTTGATACTTGTACCTCCGTGCTGTGATGCAAATTATTCTGGATGTTTCGGGAGATAGCCCTTTTTAGGCTCCTGGACTGCAACCTCGGGATCGTCTCTCACTATATGGTTTCCTTGTAGCTTTCTCTAGCACGTGATTCGGTTCGGGTTTCACTGGTTTGAGTACTTTGATTTTCTTTTGGCGAGGGACTGCTTTTGTAGTGAATCGGCCTTTGGCCTTTGATTTGACTCTTTGAGTACTTCACTTTTTGTTTGGTTAAAACCTTCACAATTTTGGGCTTTTGGCCTCTTGATTTGCTTCTTTGAGCTTTTTGCGTCTTTGTGACTTGCTAGTTCATTTTCTCAAGCCTTTTTGGGAGGTCCAATCATCGCCCGCAAGCCTATGAAAATACCTCCCCGCTCCTCTCATCCTTGTCGTTTTGCGCGGGTCAAGATGAGGGTCGCTCATCTATTTTCTCGGCTACTTTGACTAGAGAGAGGACGGTCTGATTCCCGTCCTCGCCTTTTTTTCTTTTTGCATAAACACTGCATGGCGGAGATGACTTCAATCTTCACTGAAACCCGAAGTGCAGTCTCCACTGACTTCGAAAACCATATAGTTTGATTCGATCCTTCGATTGCTTGCCAAGCCTCTCTAGGGCATTTCTATCAACTCCACATCCCTAGTTTATCTCAGCACAAAGGGACAAATGAGAAGTTACGTTCTAAGTTTTTAGACAGTTGAATTTTCACAAGGTAAATGCACGAATTTTAGATCTATCTTTTTCACATTCTTAAGTTCATATTTTCAAAAAGATAATATTTAAAAAAGATAAAGAAAAACATGTTATTTATTTATTTACACATGCGGATGTCACCCCACACTTTTGAACGAAGTCGTGCCTTTCAGCACTACTTAGTTCAAAAGCCATGCAAGCAGACAATTACGAGAAGGAAATGATATTAAGGAAAAGGGAAGAACAGAACTCCCTTTAAGGTGTCGAGTAAACGACATGTCTCGAGGCTGGATAATCGAGGGAGTTCGGATGGGGCCTTGAACTCTTAGCGTAGCCCTGACTGGCTTAATGTTGCACCCAAGTCCGATTCCTGAATAGTCAAATCTTCTATGCACCAAGTGGGTGAGAGCGACTTATTGAAAAAGTAAAATACAGAAAATAAAAGATAGAAAATTAAAGTGCGGAAAGTAAGATAGTGTCCGGTTACCTCCCGACCAGTGCACTTGTTTAACGTCGTTGGCTCGACAGTACCTTATTCCTGGATCACTGGTTGGGGTCCCATGGGTGGCTTAGGTCGAATTTCGCCATTGTTCATGTGTTGGTTTTTGCCTTACCTTTGCCCGATTTCTTGTGAGAAGATGTGCTTGGGTTAGAGCTCCATGGTTTTGGTGTTTTTTC
The DNA here is from genome assembly GCA_033675215.1 of Rhodiola kirilowii. NCBI lineage: Eukaryota > Viridiplantae > Streptophyta > Magnoliopsida > Saxifragales > Crassulaceae > Rhodiola > Rhodiola kirilowii. The sequence goes on from CM066201.1 coordinate 20,599,646, forward strand.
TTTCCATTGTTTCTGAGAAGGTGGGGGACCTTTGACCATAGCTGCTGGTCTTGTTACTCTTTTGGTCTCCTTCGACAGGTCAGAAATCTGTGTACCGTGATCTGAGATAGGTATAATGTCTGGCGGTTTCTTTGTATCCGTGCGGCTATTATCAATGTAGAAATGTGCGATTTTGCCGCCGAACTTAAGCGATAATGAGCCCTTGCCCACATCGATCCTTGCTTTAGTAGCGTAGAGGAATGGTCGTCCCAAGATTATTGTTGGAGGGTCGTCTTGGCTGGTCTCTTCCGTTTGTATCACATAGAAGTCTGCAGCAACGACGAGCTTTCCCACATGGAGTATTACATCTTCTAGCACTCCAACCGGACGGATGCATGATTTATCTCCTAGCTCGATATTTGACCTGTGTGGTTTTAATTGACCAAGTCCTAATAAGTAATATAAGGATGAGGGCATGGCGTTGACAGCAGCTCCAAGATCGACTAAGCACTTATGAATCTGTGCTTCACCAATACTGCAGGTGACTGTGAAGGCCCCTGGGTCTTTATCTCTTTCCGGTTGTGGCTCGTGATTTGAAGTGAGGGCTCTTTCTATTGTCGGGCCATTCTGCCTGTTCCTTGGCTTCGGATTTGTATAATCGGATCCCTTAATATTTTGCTTCGAAGCATAAATATTAGTTGGGGAGTTCCACCTTAAATTATTACTGTCATCCCATCCAGATGCTGGTATGTCAGAGTGTATGCTCGGTGGTGGTGTTATACAAATGGTGAATGCGTACCGTCCATTGTCAGCATGTGTAACCCATGTTTTGCCATCATTGGGTCGGTCTTCCTCTTGATTCCAATCAGGTCGACGCCTCCGAGCGAAGTGCTTGTTCGTAAGTTTGTAAGTTGGGGATGGTGCAACTTCTCTTAGCGTCGCCTTCTTGTTTGACCTTTTTATCATGCTAAGATTCACCTTTGGGTTTTTGATGGTTTGTGAAGGGAGTCTGCCAGGTTCATTAGTGAGTGTTGACATTGCCGTGGTGAGCTGGGACATTTGTTTGGTTAGTTCTGAAATTGCCCCGTCTGTTTTCGCCTGGTATTGGTGTAGCGAAGTACCCAATTGATTAATGTTTCCTGCGAGCTCCTTCATCGTGTCCTCGAGCGACTTGCTTGGTTCTTGCTGATTGTTCGGTCCGGTTTGGTACTGATTTGGTCCTCTTTGCTGATATTGTACTGCCAATGGAGTGTTCTGATTATACTGTCGGTGGGGGGTTGGTAGTATGACTGAGCTACTTGAGGGACAGCTAGTTGTGCTTCCTTCTGAGGATAGTTGTTGTTACGCCAGCTCGGGTTGGTTGCTTGACCATACTGTCTGTTTTGTCCGGCTCTGTCATTTTTGTTGTTGTTGTATCCTTGGTATCCTCCCACTGCATTTGCTTCTGCCGGTTCCTCTTCTATTAATGTCGGACATGCGTCAGTTTTGTGGTCTGTAGAACCACAGAACTCGCAAGGTTTTACCGGAACTGGCTGCCTTCGTAGGATTTGAATCATCATCTCCTTTAGCTGCTTCATCTCTTCAGGCATAGAGCTCATCGATGTTTCAGCTTTTGCCACATTTTTTGTCCGGGAGAATTCTTCCTGCTGAGTTGTCTCTTCTCTGAATCGGGCATTCTCAGCAACGTTGGTGATAAGATCCCTTATGCCACTTAATGATAGATTCATCATGGACCCTCCAGCTGAGGCATCCATGAGCATTTTGTCTAAGGGTCTTAATCCGTTAATGAGATACTCGACGGTGAGTTTCTCAGGCAGTCCAAGGGTATAGCAGCTTCTCTCCAGGCGGTTGAATTTTTCCAGGTAATCGTACATGGTTTCATTGGGTCCTTGCTTGATGTCCTGCAGTTGCTTCCTTACTTGCATCGCTCTTCCTGCTGGGTAATATTTGTCTAAGAACTTCTTCTGCATCTGAGCCCATGTTCTGATGCTTCCGGAAGGCAATGAAAGGAACCAGTCGTTTGCCGCGTCAATGAGGGAAAAGTAGAACGCCTTTAACTTGAAGTCGTCTACGTTTACGCCATTCGGTTTTATGTTTTGGCAAATACCATGTAAGCGTTGGAGATGAGTCATTGCTGATTCTCCACGCGTTCCTGAGAATTTCGGTAAGTTGTGGGCCACTGAAGTGTTGATGGTGATATTTTCCAGTTCAGGGCCTTCGTGAATACACCACGGCTGAATTCTGAAATCTGGTGCCGAGAGCTCTCCCAATGTAGGTTCGCGGTAGTTGTTGTTATCTCCGTAGTAGTCATCGAAAGCGGGTTCTCGTCTTGGCACTCGTCGAGGTTGCGGGGGTGGTGGATATCTAGGAGGTTGCACTGGACCAGCTGCATTTCGGTCCTCGGGTGGTTCTTGATTTCTTCTGATTTCCTCCCTATCACGAGCTCTTCTGTTTCTGATGAGTTGTTTCGGATCATCCACTAATGGAAGTGGCACCTCATCATTTCGCTCATACAAGTTTATCTCGTCATCATCCTGATAGTCATGGTGGCTTCCTTCGCGAGACATGGTTGAAGCGCGTATTGATTTAAAGAACTTATCCAGTGGCTAATTCCCCGGCAACGGCGCCAATTTTGACGGAGCCCACTGCACTGTTGTTAAGGTGCAATGTTCTATGTGCAAATAAATTTATATTTTCCGCTACTCGCAACTACACTACTGGGTAGCAAGTGGTAAGTAGGGGTCGAACCCAAGGGAATTAGGAGGATACGTTGTTCTTTAAGGGATTTGTACAGGATGGGAGCGTTTTTTAGGTTTGATTGAGATTTTAGCGGTTATAACTAAGTAACTTTTTTGGTTGTTTTTGGTTTTGAGTGCGGAAAAGTAAATTACAGAAAGTAAATACTGAATTTAAAGGAAGAAGACTTACAGTGGGTGATGCGTGATTTGCGAGTCCTCCGGTAGATGAGCGGTTGGTGATTGCAGATGATCGAGCAATTTATAAAAGTAAATATAGGGGGGTTTTGTAATTCAAGGAAAACATTCGGTTTCAGGGGCCTTGTATCATAGCCTGTTTATTATTTTAGTAACCTTTCTAAGTATTCAAACGTGAATCAAGGCCATTCCAAGCACTCGACTTGCAACACTGTCTAGCCTTTTGCAAAAGTGTTCGAAAGTGAATCGAGGCCATTCCAAGCACTCAACTTGCAACACCGTCTAGTCTTTTGCAAAAGTCGTAGAGCACTTGTTCTTCTTAGACTAATACCCCATTCCAAGGTATATTAGCATGTGTGCATCCATTTGGATTGTCTTTCCCGATTTATCCAAATGGTGTTTTAGAAAGATCAAACTCCTCAGATAAGCTTTGCCATTCCAAGCATCCACTTATCCGAGTATGTTTACGAATCCCCACGGAAGATCTTTGCCATTCCAAGCATCCACTCAACCTTGGAAATTCTGATCTAATATATGGCACATAGAACAAGTTTTGAATACAGAGAAAAGAAACTAAAAGAATTAAACCATTTTATAATACAAGTACACCCCTTTAACCGAATAAAGAGTTTAGCTACGAATATCTATAGAGGTGGATACCATAGCTAAATACTCGGGGGTTTTTGAAAACAGTAAGAGGAGAAGGGGTGGAATACTCAAGAACCAACAGGAGTATTCCTAATTCCTACTGAACACTCAAGAACCAACAGGAGTATTCTCTACAGTATTATAATACTCAAGAACCGACAGGAGTATTATAATTTCAAACCGTTATAATACTCAAGAACCAACAAGAGTATTATTTCATAAACCAAACTTACAAAGTAACAAAAACTTAGAGAGAGAAGTGAATATTGATTTTTGGATGATACAAATGAGGAGGGGAATGGCTCCTTTTATAGGCTAAGGGGAGGAGAATGGAGGGTGGAGATGGTGGCATGTGGTGGTGCATCCAAGGGTGGAGGAGATGGGGAGGAGCTTGTGGAGGAGAAGCCACCACATGTCAACTTCTTGTGGCTTCTCCTCATAGCCGCCGGTAGCAAGTTCAAATGGAGGGGAGGTTTGTGGCTTTGGCCACCTCCAAGCCAAAGCCACCGCTCATGGAGGAGGAAGGGGTGGTTTTGGCCACCCATGAGTCAACACAAAGCCAAAAGCCGCCGGTCACTTGGTCCATGGATGAGTTTTGACAGTTTTGTGCAGTCTTTTCACAATACTATCAATCCAATTTTGCTCCGGTCTGACTTTGGTTGTTCCTCGGTTGAATTTAATTTTAGTAATTCAATGTCAGGATCTTGATATTTCTTCGTTCAGCGTCTGATCTTGACCTTGGATTGACTCGTAATATCTTTTCAGCGTAAAATCCTCTCCTTAGCGTGTTTTCTCTCTAAGCGCCAAAATACCCTGTAGAAATATATTGGGACTAACAAGTAGAAGTTAGATAAACAAACAGTCTAATTTGGTGGGTTTTACTGTGTATTTGATTCGTATAATTATGGTCCATCAATATCCTAAAACATTTTATAATACAAGTACACCCCTTCAACCGAATGAAGAGTTTAGCTACGAATATCCATAGAGGTGGATACCATAGCTAAGTACTAACGGTTTTTGAAAGACAGTAAGTAAAGGAAAGGGGTGAGTACTTCAAGAACCGAAAAGAGTACTCAAGAATAGTAAAGACAAGCTTGAGTACTACAAGAACCGACAAGAGTACTCAAGAACTAACTATAATACTCAAGAACCAACATGAGTATTATAGATATAGAACAAAACTTACAAAAGTGCCAAATTTCTAGAGAGAGAAGTGTTTTGTGAATTTTGGGATGTATTACAAATGAGATGGGGTGGAGTATTTATAGGCTAAGGGGAGAAGAATGTGTGGTTTGGAGGAGCAACACATGGCAAGCTTTCCATGGAGGAGGAAAGCCGCCGGTCTACATGGGAGGGGAGGGGAGGAGCCGCCGGTGGCCGGTCATGAGGGGGAGGAGGCTCCCCTCATGACTCATCCTTTCCTTAAATCTGTCGGTCATAAGGGCAAAGGAGGGAGTTTTTGTGAGTTTTGTGAAGTTTTCACAAAACTATCGATACATTCCCGCTCCGGACTGACTTTGGTTGCTCTTCGGTTGGATTTGTTTTGAGTGATTCCAAGTCAGGATCTTGAGATTTCTTCAGTCGGCATCTGGTCTTGACCTTGGAATGACTCGTAATATATTTTCTGCGTAAAAACTCCTCCTTAGCGTGTATTCTCTCTAGGCTCCAAAATACCTTGTAGATAAATATCGGAACTAACAAGCAAAAGTTAAATAGACAACCAGTCTAATTTGGTGGGTTTAACTGTGTTTATGATTCGTATAAATATGGTCCATCAGATCACCCCACACTTTTAGTTGTTCGTCCCGAACAATGCTATTAAAGGGCGGCACACTAAGTAAGCTTTTAAAATATGAAAGTGAGACTGTGGGACTCGATTTATCCTAATTCATGCATTACTACTTATTACCAAATTAAACCGTGTAAATAAATAGAAGAAACTTGATACTTGTACCTCCGTGCTGAGATGCAAATTATTTTGGATGTCTCGGGAGATAGCCCTTTTCAGGCTCCTGGACTGCATCCTCGGGACCGTCTCGCACTATATGGTTTCCTTGTAGCTTTCTCTAGCACGTAATTTGGTTCGGGTTTCAATGGTTTGGTCTTTGATTTTCTTTTGGCGAGGGACAGCTTTTGTAGTGAATCGGCCTTTGGCCTTTGATTTGACTCTTTGAGTACTTCACTTTTTGTTCGGTTAAAACTTTCACAATTTTGGGCCTTTGGCCTCTTGATTTTCTTCTTTGAGCTTTTGCCTTTTTGTGGCTTGCTAGTCCATTTTCTCAAGCCTTTTTTGGGAGGTCCAATCATTGCCCGTGAGCATATGGAAATACCTCCCCGCTCCTCTCATCCTTGCCGTTTCGCGCGGGTCAAGATGAGGGTTGCTCATCTATTTTCTAGGCTACTTTGACTAGAGATAGGACGGTCTGATTCCCGTCCTCGCCATTTTTCTTTTTGCATAAACACTGCATGGCGGAGATGACTTCAATCTTCACTGAAACCCAAAGTGCAGCCTCCACTGACTTCGAAAACCATATAACAAAATTCAGTCCTTCGATTGCTTGCCAAGCCTCTTGACTGGCGTCGTTTGACCTGCAAATTTATATTTGTAATTTTCCTTGCGAAACACTAGTGGGGTGGCAAGCAAGGGTCGAACCCTAGAGAGCTGGTGTTGGTGAAGTCGTTCTGTAAATAATAAAATTGGGGGTTTGCTGTGAGCAATTATTGTAAAACGCAAGAGAAATAAAACGGAAAGTATTCAATCAGAGAAAGCATTCGGTCTAGGGTTTTCCATTGTGACTCGTTTATCATTGACTTCTAATAATCTAATTTGTGTTCCTAAGTGTGGTTACTCCGTTTCAGCTTATAACCTAAGGTAAGGCCGTTTCAAGCACTTACTCCACAATCTACTCCGTTTCAGGTTATAGACTTCTAGTTTTAGCAAACCTAATACTCCGTTGCAGGTTATATCAGGTTAACGTGCGACTACTTGTCCTAACGTTTCAGTATCAAACAAGCAGCAAAAATAAGGGCTGAATTGCTCGGCTAAGTTTTACCGTTTCAAGTCTCCACTTAGCTTCGCAATTCAAACCGAGATAAATAGCTCAAAAACTAGTGGAACATAAAATAGCATTAAGCAAAGAATCTCAAAACTTCGTCACAATATATTGAACCCTAAACCGAATAACGAAATTAGCTACTCGTAGTCTTGACAAAGTATTTTTGAATGAAAGCAGTAGAAATTCTCTTCTCCGGTTGAAAGCTTGATCTCCTCTCGAGCCTTCTGCAATTCTGGGAATTCGTGATGTATTTTTTTCTGCTGTCGAAAACCTAATTAATCAGAAAAAGTTTCTAATTTCCTTTTGGGCCAGATTTCCAAATCCCGGTTTGCTGACGTCAGCCGTGGACGATGCACATTTTATGTCCGCGGACGATGAACACTTTAACGTCCGCGGATGATCTTCTTAATCTTGCCTGCGTCCGCGACCCGGTCTGAGATGCATTTCTTCTTTTGCTCGTCAATCTTGACTTTGGCTCTCGATTCGACTCCATGAACCCAATGTGATGATTTTAGCACCGAAATGCCATCTTTAAGCGCATATTCCTTCCAAAGCTTCCGAAACACTTGAGATGCAAACAACACTGAAAAGTAACTGTTCGCATCAAAAAAGTATCAAAATAGACGGGATTAGTTGATTCGATGAGTCGTATAAATACAACTCATCAAACCACCCCACACTTAAACTTGTTCGTCCCGAACAAGAACTAAGTCATAGAAGGAACAAAGAGACATCACACTCGTTCTTCGATGCTTGAATAAATGCACATGAATATGAGTTGCTAGTCTAGACTTGCTTTTCTACGCATAGCTCAATCATTACTCAAATCATCATGCTCAATCATGGAATTAACTTGATACATGTTACCTTAGAGCTGAAATCCAAATCAATTCGGATGTCTGGGAGATAGTTCTTTTTAGACCCATGATCTGCATTCGCTGTTCCAAACTCTCGCTATATGGTTTAACTTCATTGCTTTTTCTTGCACGTGATTCATTCGAGCTTCAAGGTTTTTGAGCTTTCTTTCTCTCTTTTTTTTGTTGGACAGCTTTTGTAGTGACTTTCTTTGGCCTTTGGCTCTTGATGTAACAATGATGTTCTTCACTTTTTGTTGTATGAAACTTCACAACGTGGCTGATTTTTCTTGCGCTTTGCTCCTTTATTGTGAATTGCTTGTCCTTTTCTTCTTTCTTTTGAAGGAGGTCCAATCATCGCCCGCAAGCATATGGAAATACCTCCCCGCTCTTTCTCATCCTCGACCTTTTTTACGCGAGTCAAGATGAGGGTCGCTCACCTATTTTCCCGGTTACTTCGGACTAGAGATAGGACGGTTTGTTACGTCTCCGTCCCACCTTCCTACATAAACGCTGCAGTGGCGGAGCAAACTTTGAACCATGTCATCTCGAAGTGCTAGCCTCCACAAAATCAATATAACCATATAGTTCGAATCCAGTCCTTTGAATGCTTCGTCAAGTCTCACTAGGACGTTTCACTCAACTCCACATCCCTGTTTATCTCAGCTCAGAAGACACGTAATGGGTTAAATTCACAAGTAAGAGCATAAATCGATTTTCACGAGAGAAGTGCATTTAATCAGCTCATCTATTTCACATCAACATTCGATACTGCATATTCAAGAACGGAAGAGAGATTTCATGCTTTCATATATATATATATACATTTTTTTAATGAAACGTGCTGACACAGTGCATATGCAAGGAAAAAAAATGTGCTGACACGCCTGACTGACTCTCCCACCCCACACTTTTGAACCAAGTCATGTCCTCACGGTACGACTTTAGTTCAAAGACAAACAAACAAATGCAGACACAACAAAAGGGGAAAGAAAAGAAATAAAGAACAGCAGGACTCCCCTAGTCTAAGTCTAAAGATGGCGACTGTGGTGGAATCATGTACGCTGGGGGAATAGGCTGATCCGGCGTCCATCCTGGTGGGGCTGGGACTGGCTGAGCTCCCGGCATCACGTGGTACAACACTCTATAAGTGTTGAACGCTATGTCCAACTGTCCCTGTGGAAGCTGTGCTGGCTGGGGAGCGGGCTGTGGCTGAGGCTGCTCTTGAGTACGGTGACGATGAGGTGCAGAAGGACCTGCCTCGTGTGCATAGCTGCGACGCCTCTTAGCAGGTAACGGCTGATGATACTCAGCAACTGCATGGTATGTCTGATAAGCCGTGTTTACACGACTTATTAAGTCAACAATTCCCACGAATTGACATTCAAGGTCACATGAACAGTTGCTTGCTAATGTATTTTCGCATTACAGGTACATTCGAGGACTTATGAGGAATCGTGCGCAAAAGACGGCATTTAAGCCTAAAAATCACCAGTTTGAGTTCTGGCCGGTCGGGGCCTCATTTGGCCCGCACCGCATCCGAGAGAGACCGAGTACGCCGCACCAGGCGCTCGGAAGGGCCACCCGAGGAATCATACCGGGTCTACCGAGAATGCCGAGTACCGAAACCTTGATATCGGGCCAGCCGAGAAAATGCGGTCGCAACCCAGGCGCAGCCGGGCTGGCTGGGGAATGCATCCGGGTATCGCCGGGCTGACCGGGAAGCTATCCTTGTCGGTCGCCCAAGCTCTAAATCCTATTCAAAAGTCTGGTCTCAAGGTCCTAACATCAAGTACACATGACCACCTTGCTACCAAGACCAAAACATCGAATGACCTGCTATCCTAAGTCGAACCAAATCGAGCTTCAAGGTCCGAGCACGATCAGCGCCGAATCAAATGTCCTATTCAAGCCCTTATTGGCCGATCGACATTCCAATCATCTAATGGCAATACTGGCTTGAAAGACTGGTCTTCATATTGATCAAGCATGATAGATCAAGAGCTAGCCCGGTGAAATTCGGAAGTAAAGGTCCCGAGCCCGGTCAAGGCCAATATAAGGCACAAAAGGGGAAATTGTGGAATTCATCATAGTTCGAGGCATTTTCTGACTTAGCACTCTTCTTAAGAAAGTCTTAGAATTGTCTAAAGAAGCCAAATCCACCGGCCAGAGTCACAAAACTAGCAATCCATTCTTGGTCGCCCCAAATAGCCTACAATTCAAGGGCAAAGTCAAGAGTTGACCGATGACCTCTTCCTTGACTTTCTCGGCTCGTCCTTCGAGGTGCTGACGTCGGCCTCCGTGTGCTTCTTCCAATGCAAAGTTCACAATGCCAATTCCCCTATGGAGAGAAGGTTCTAGGTCTTTACTAGTGCCAAACCGCTTATGCCACTCAACTTGGAGATCAAGTCTCATCCAAGGGCCTAGAATCCTCCTCATTTCCTATAAAAGAACTCCTTCATTCCCTTGGAAATGGGCACGTTTTGAGATTGTTCCTTTTGTTCCGGAAATCTAGCAATACAAGTGTCCTTTATTCCTTTTGCACTTCTCTCTCTACTCCCTCTCGTATTTTACATTTCCATTTACTTATGCAAGGCTATTGTATTCACCCCATGAATACTAGTAGCTAAACCCCTCGATCTAGTTGTGGGTTCGTAATTGCAACCATGGTTTGAGGCACCGCACTTACATATTCTATCTCGTTACTAGTCCTTGTGCTTAATCTATGAGTCGAGAACTACGCTAAGTAGCCACAAGGTTTAGCGAAGGCTCGAGACCCTATTGTCATCATCTACCAGATACTAGCCGTGATGGTAGATAGTAACACTTAGGCCAAGTGGGATTGCTTGGGGTAAGGTTTCGAAGTACCACCTAGAAGGAGTACGAAGACGCGACCTAGTCGGCGCGACTCGAAACCCCCAAACACTTCCGCGAGACCTAAGAAAGAACTAGGACCGGCGCTCCCTTCAACTTGCATTCGATGAGCTACCTTAGCCGGGGCTCAAGAGCACGACCTAGTCGGCGTGCTACGAACTAACGCGAAGGAAGCCAAGGTCAAGGGCGCGTTCCTTAGTCGGAACGCCGCACCATGAGATAGACTTATCCACATAGTGCCTAGGATAAACATGTAGCAAGGAACCCACGACTAGATATTTCTCATATTGCACTTTGCTCACGTACTTGTCATTTACTTTCTTTAAAACCCTAAACCCCAACTATTGCATTTCATTTTCCTTTACTTACAAGCAGTTGAACCTGGTTCTCACCATTGTCGCTGAGATATCCAAGAGGTTCACACCTCATAGGGAGCTAACTCTCCCTCCAAGCACATTCAAGTGTGATTCGATGATCTAAGCAGATTTTGGTGAAAATCTGTTCTTGCTTTCACGAGACCTACGAGTAACCAAGCTAACTTCCTTGGGTTCGACCCTTACTTGCCGCTCTACTATTTTTAGTGAGCCAAAAGCGAGGAGTTTATAAATATCAATTTGCAAGGTCTTACGACGCCTTGTCAAATTTGGCGCCGTTGCCGGGGAGTTAGTTGTATTTGGTGAAGTTTGGTCTTAGTTTGTTTCCTTTCTTTTCATTTTTGGGGTTATTTGTGCCGGGTGCGAGTCATGTCGCACGCTGGTAGTCGCATGGGCGACAATATCGTCGACTAGAGAGTCGACGACTTCGTGGAACACCCCGAGGACCCGCCTCCATTTTACGATGACCCCGAGCGGCTCATTCGAGAGCGCAATCGCATCGCGCGCGAGGCCGCGAGACGAGATCCGGGAGCGCCCGAGGTTCGACACGAGGCCGGCCCTAGGCCGGTACCTCGCCCATTCAACCCGCGCAACAGCGCGCTCCGCGACACGAGCCGATGCACGATGCGCTATACGACGAGTTCGAGGACATCCGCGAGCCAACTATGGGCGAACTTTCGGCCCCAAATTTTTGCAATCAACCATGGTGCATTTACGAAGGCCCAGAAATGGAAAACATCGTGGTCAACACGGCCGTAGTGCACTATTTGCCAAAGTTCGCTGGCACTCAAGGAGAATCCGCGGTCATGCACCTCCAACGTTTTCATGGCGTGTGCCAAAATATGCGCCCACCTGGGATCGATGTGGCGGACTTCAAGCTCAAGGCGTTCTTCTTCTCGCTTGTCGATGCGGCGAATGATTGGTTCCTCTCGCTACCGTCCGGAAGTATTCGTACATGGGGCCAAATGCAAAAGAAGTTCCTCGACAAGTACTACCCCGCCGGTCGAGCCATTCAAGTGCGGAGGCAACTCCAAGAAATTAAGCAAGGGGCGAACGAATCGATGTATGACTACCTCGAAAAATTTAATCGACTCGAGCGAAGTTATGGCAACCTCGGATTGCCCGAGAAACTGGTGGTCGAGTACTTGTTGGACGGGTTCCGCCCGCTCGATAAAATGCTCCTCGATGCCTCGGCTGGAGGTACGATGATGAGCCTGCCCTTGAGCGGAATCCGGGAACTTGTGACGAAGGTTGCCGAGAATGCGAGGTTTCGCGAGGAAACGACTCGGCAAGAAGAGTTCTCTCGCACGAAGAGCGTGGCCAAGGCCGAGTCACCAGCCCAGCCTATTGCGGAGCAGTTGAAGGAGATAGAGAAATGAAGGAAATGATGGCGACTTTGATTAGGAGGCAGCCGGTAGTGGTGAAGCCGTGCGAGTTTTGTGGCGCATCGGACCACAAAACCGATGCGTGCCCGACGTTGTTCGAAGAGGACCCGGTGGAGGTCAATGCGATAGACGGGCACCAGGCCTACAACAATCGCTCCGGGCCAAATCAGGCCTATGGACGCGCACCGCCCGGCCAGGACTGGCGGAACAATGCGCCGAGGGAAGGGCACCAGCAGTTCCATCACGCGCAGCAAAGCGCACCCCAGGCGAGCCAGGGCTACTATCGCCCGCCGAACCGGCAATTCCAGCAGAACGGGCCCGGACAATATCAGCGAGGGCCGAGCCATGACCAGGCGGGTCCGAGTAATTGAGGCCCTGGCAAGACACTCGAAGAAATTGTGAAGGAACTGGCCATTACAGTGCAGCAGCAGCAGATTAAGACGGACGGGGCCATTGCGGACCTCGCCAAGCAAGTTTCCCAGATCGCCACCGACGTGGCCGAGCTAAAGAGTGAGCCAGGCAGGCTCCCCTCGCAAACTGTGAAAAACCCTCGAGGAAATGTGAGCGCTGTGACGCTCAGGAGTGCGGGGAGGCTAGCCGAGGATGAGCCAGGCTCAGATGAGGAAGTGGGTCAAGAAGAGTCCGAGGAGGAACAGATGGAGCCCGAGGCATTCGGCCATATCGGGCCGGACGCGGCCGATATGCGCGAGCCGGACACAACCGAAGAATGCCGTGAGGACTCGGCGCGCGCACCTGAGAATGAAGACCCGCGCCCGGTACCTGAGGCCGGTAATGCGAATACTAGCGCGCCACTTCCGTTCCCCGTCCTTGCTCGAGCGCCCAGGAAATATGTGATGGATAAGGACGTATGGGACCTGTTCAGCAAGGTGGAAATTAATATCCCCCTCCTCGAGGCCATCAAACAGATTCCCAGATACGCTAAGTTTTTGAAGGAATTGTGCACGAATAGAAGAAGGGGTCCTCGAGTGGACCAAGAGCTGATGAGTAGGAATGTGTCGGCCGTGATTCAACGAAAGGTTCCTCCCAAATGCGGAGATCCAGGCACCTACACCATTCCTTGCACGATAGGCAACATTAGGATCGAGAATTGCATGCTAGACCTGGGAGCTTCGATCAATGTCCTGCCTCATTCGATCTACTCGTGCCTTAGGATAGGGTCTCTCGAGCCAGCTGGGCTCACCATTCAGTTGGCGGACCGTTCGTTGAAGCAGCCGGAAGGAAAGATCGAGGATGTACTAGTGCAAGTGGGAGAGCTCGTATTCCCAGCGGACTTCTATGTCCTAAAGATGGAGAACTGTGGGCCAGGAGATCATGCGCCTATTCTACTAGGCCGGCCCTTCTTGAAAACGTCAAAAATGAAGATTGATTGTGATAGCAGGACCTTGTCGATGGAGGTCGAGGGAGAAGTTTTTAGCTTCGACATTTTCCGGGCCATGAAGCACCCTTTTGAGTTCGAGTCAGTCCATGCGCTCGACACCCTCGACGATCTGGTCGAGGAATTCCAATCGGAACGCGCAAAGGACCCGCTCGAGTTCGCGCTGATTAACACCGTGTATACGCACGAGGACTCGTATGAGCTGACCGATGGCGTCCGGGACGCGCTGCTAGCGCTCGAAGTTTCTCGACCCTTGACCCGGTACTACGAGGCGTGCGAGGTACGGCTATTCAAGGCCAAATCTGCGATACCGTCCATCGAGCAAGCCCCCGAGGTCGAGCTCAAGCCCCTACCTGAGCATTTAAAGTACGCCTTCCTTGGCGAGAATAACACTCTTCCAATCATCATAAAAAATGGGCTTGGTGCGGACCAGGAGCGGCGTCTTGTCGAGGTCCTGGGCCGGCACAAACTGGCCATCGAGTGGACTCTTGCGGATATTCGAGGAATTAGCCCGGCTGTGTGCATGCATCGTATTTTGCTCGAGGATGGTGCGAAGCCATCGAGGGAACCACAGCGCCGACTGAACCCGATCATGATGGAAGTGGTCCAGAAGGAAATCCAAAAATTGCTCGATGCGGACGTGATTTATCCGATCTTGGACAGCCAATGGGTGAGCCCAGTTCATGTTGTGCCAAAAAAGACCGGCATAACAGTCGAGGAAAATGCCGAGGGGCAAATGGTTGCGACTCGAGTGAAGAATGGGTGGCGAATGTGCATCGACTATCGGAAGCTAAATGCCGTCACAAGGAAGGACCCCTTTCCCCTCCCATTCATCGACCAAATGCTCGACCTCCTAGCGGGAAAGCCTTATTTGCGTTTCCTCGACGGGTTCTCGGGCTACAACCAGATTCCTATCGCGCCCGAGGACCAGGAAAAGACGACGTTCACGTGCCCGTTCGGTACCTTCGCGTTCCGCCGCATGTCCTTCGGCCTTTGCAATGCGCCCGGCACGTTCCAGCGGGTCGTCACGAGCATTTTCTCGGATATGATTGGGTCAATGATCGAGGTCTTCATGGATGATTTCACAGTTTATGGGAACTCGTTCGATGCGTGCCTAGAGAACTTGAGCGCCGTCTTGGCTCGATGTGTCTCGATGAACCTCGTACTCAACTACGAAAAGTGCCATTTTATGGTGACTCACGGGGTCGTCTTGGGCACATCGTCTCGCACGAAGGGATTAGGGTCGACAAGGCCAAAATTGATGTGATCTCTACCCTCCCCTATCCCACGACTGTGCGAGACATCAAGTCTTTTCTTGGGCACGATGGGTTCTACAGGCGATTTATTAAGGACTTTTCGAAGAAAGCCCTGCCTCTCTCGACCTTGCTCCAGAAGGACGTCCCTTTCGAGTTCACGGGCGCGTGCCAAGCGGCATTTGATGAGTTGAAACAAGCGCTCACTAGCGCACCTATCATTTGCGCGCCCGACTGGACTCGGCCCTTCGAGATCATGTGCGATGCGAGCGACTACGCGGTAGGTGCGGTACTCGGCCAGCGGATCGAGCGAAGGCCGGTAGTGATCTACTACGCATCGAGGACTCTCGACACGGCCCAAAGGAATTATTCGACGACTGAGAAGGAGCTGCTCGCCGTGGTCTTTGCCTTGGAAAAATTTAGATCATATTTGCTGGGTACAAAAGTGATTGTTTACTCGGATCATGCGGCCATTCGATATTTGATGACCAAGAAGGAGGCCAAGCCGCACCTGATCCGATGGGTTTTACTGCTACAAGAGTTCAACGTGGAAATTAAGGATAAAAAGGGGGTGGAAAATACTGTGGCCGACCATTTGAGCCGACTGGTTCGAGAAGAGGAACCCGGCCGAATTACCGAGGTCTTTCCCGATGAGCACCTCTACGCTCTCGCGAGACGGGTGCCTTGGTATGCGCAGATCGTAAACTTTTTAGTCGGGGCCAAGTTTCCACCCGCCTACTCGAAGGCCCAGCGCCTGAAACTCAAGCACGATGCGAGGCACTACGTGTGGGACGACCCGTACCTTTGGAAAATTGGGTCCGACCAAATTCTTCGAAGATGCATTCCAGACGAGGAGATTGCTTCGGTGCTCAGTTTTTGTCATGAGCACGCTTGTGGAGGGCATTTTGGCCCAAGGAGAACCGCGCGGAAAATCTTGGACAGCGGGTTCTTTTGGCCTAGCATCTTTCGAGACTCGCACAACCATTGCAAGAAATGCGACAAATGCCAAAGGGTCGGCAACGTGTCCGCTCGGAACGAGATGCCCCAAGTTCCCATACTCATCAATGATGTTTTCGACATCTGGGGCATCGACTTCATGGGGCCGTTCCCGGCCTCGAACGGATTCGTCCATATCCTCGTGGCAGTCGACTACGTCTCGAAATGGGTCGAGGCCAAGGCCACCCGGTGCAACGATGCGAAGGCCGTTGTGGAATTCTTGCGCACCAACATCTTTTACAGGTATGGCGTGCCTAAGGCCATTATTAGCGACCAAGGTTCGCATTTTTGCAACCGAGTCATGGCTACCACCTTGAGGCGCTACCACGTTCACCATCGAACTTCTACAGCCTATCATCCCCAAACCAATGGTCAAGCGGAGATCTCCAACCGCGAGATCAAGGGGATCCTTGAAAAAATGGTGAAGCCGACTCGCACAGATTGGAGCCAAAGGCTCGACGAAGCGCTTTGGGCCTACCGGACCGCCTACAAAACGCCGATAGGGACTTCACCCTTTCGGCTAGTATTTGGCAAAGCGTGCCATCTTCCGGTCGAGCTCGAGCACAAGGCCTACTGGGCCCTCAAGCAATGCAACTCGGATTTGCGAGCCGCTGGATTGGACCGGAAAATGCAATTGTGCGAGCTGGAGGAGTTACGCCTCGAGGCCTACGAGGGCCAATCAGACTACAAGGCGCGCACCAAGCTCTACCATGATAAGTTCATCCTCCAGCGTGACTTCGAAGTGGGCCAGCGTGTGCTCCTATTTTCTTCGCGCTTAAGGCTCATGCCGGGCAAGCTCCGCTCGAAGTGGACGGGCCCTTTCACCATTGCGCGCGTATTTAATCATGGGGCCCTCGAGCTAGAGAACCCAAGGGATGGCAGTCGGTTCGTGGTCAACGGGCAACGGGTAAAGCATTACCACGATGAGATCATAGCACCCCCCCAGGAATTTGACCTAGCCGACCCATTCGAACCTCCTTGAATGGAGGTCCCGTCGAGCCAACGACGTTAAACAAAGGCGCTCGCAGAGAGGCAGCCCGGCATTTATTTTTTCTGTTTATTTTTACTTTCGAATAACTAAGCCTGGGAAAAGAGTATTTCTTGCAGGAACTGGACCTCGGCGCTAGGCGCGCAAAACATGGAAGGGAGGAACCTACTGGGCCAACTTCTTCAAATGGGAATTCTGACTCGACCAAAGTGCTTAGAATGGTCGATTTGTCGAAGGATCTGAGAATTCCCGAAGTGCCCAGGCGAGGTCGCTCGCAGGCCCTAGTACCAGGCCCTGCGCGCGCGAACCAAGCACCAACCGGCCACTCCCGACCCAACGATCAAAAATGAAAAATCTGGCTCGACAGAAGTTCTTGTAACATTGAGAGGCCTCGACTGAGCGAGATTCATCGCATTCGCACGAGGGGAGTTCCTGTTATCTCTTTCCTTTGTCTTTTTCTCGCATGCATTGAGCCCTACCCCGAGTCGTGCCGTGAGGACACGGCTCATTTCAAAAGTGTGGGGTGGGGAGGTCGTTTGTTGTGTCAGCACGTTTAATTCCTTGCATTTTGCATAAGTCAGCACGTTTCCCTTGAAATTTTTAAAATTTTTTCGAATAAGAAATGCGATTCCTTGCTCCATGATATGCGAATTTGAGCATTAATGATGTGAAATAGATAGAGCCAAGTACTTGCATTTTTTCCTACAGAATCTGGATTGCGTGATGATATGAGATTAACTCTTATTTGTCTTCGTGAGTTGGGATAAATAGAAGGGATGTGGAGTTGATAGAAAAGGCCCTAGTGGAGCTTGACAAAAGCACTCGAGGGACCGGGATCGAGTCATATGGTTATACGGACTTGTGGAGGCTGCGCTTCGAGACCGATTGGATCAGTTGGCTCGGCCTATGCACACACTACGCGCATGAGGCGAGACGGGAAAACAGACCGTCTTCGTTCGGGTCCGACTAGCAGAGAAAATGGGCGAGCGACCCTCGACCTGACCCGCGCTAGAAGGCCGCCTGAGCGAGAGCGGGAAGGGTATTTCCATAGCTTGCGGGCGATGATTGGACCCTTTCAAAGAAATGGACGAGCAATTTCCAGAAAAGAGCAAGGCTCAAGCAAAAAAAAAAAAAAAAAAAAAAATTTCAATACAAAAGCAAGGCTCTAGAAAATCCAAAGAGAGATTCTTCTTGAAGTCAAGTGAAACACCACAAATCCATGTCAAGGCCAAAGGCCAAGTTCACTACAAAAACCGTCCACACAACAACAAGACTTGACCAAAAAGCTCGAATCACATCACGTGCTAGAAGAAGCAATAAGTATAACCATATGGCAAGTCCCCGGGTCCAAGAGTGTAGATCATGGGTTCGAAAAGGGCTATCTCCCACCCATCCCAATTGGTTTGCATCCCGGCTCATGAGGTAACACGTATCGAGTTGATTAAATGTTTGAGCATGATTCGTTGAGTAGTAGTTGAATTATTGCGAGGAAAGGTAATATCTAGATTAGCACTCTATTACATATCTCGGACCAAGAGGCTTGTGATGAAACAGTTGTCTTTTCCTCTTATTTCCTAGACTTTGTTCGGGACGAACAAGTTTAAGTGTGGGGTGATTTGATAAGCCGTGTTTACACGACTTATTAAGTCAACAATTCCCACGAATTGACATTCAAGGTCACATGAACAGTTGCTTGCTAATGTATTTTCGCATTACAGGTACATTCGAGGACTTATGAGGAATCGTGCGCAAAAGACGGCATTTAAGCCTAAAAATCACCAGTTGGAGTTCTGGCCGGTCGGGGCCTCATTTGGCCCACACCGCATCCGAGAGAGACCGAGTACGCCGCACCAGGCGCTCGGAAGGGCCACCCGAGGAATCATACCGGGTCTACCGAGAATGCCGAGTACCGAAACCTTGATATCGGGCCATCCGAGAAAATGCGGTCGCAACCCAGGCGCAGCCGGGCTGGCTGGGGAATGCATCCGGGTATCGCCGGGCTGACCGGGAAGCTATCCTTGTCGGTCGCCCAAGCTCTAAATCCTATTCAAAAGTCTGGTCTCAAGGTCCTAACATCAAGTACACATGACCACCTTGCTACCAAGACCAAAACATCGAATGACCTGCTATCCTAAGTCGAACCAAATCGAGCTTCAAGGTCCGAGCACGATCAGCGCCGAATCAAATGTCCTATTCAAGCCCTTATTGGCCAATCGACATTCCAATCATCTAATGGCATTTCTGGCTTGAAAGACTGGTCTTCATATTGATCAAGCATGATAGATCAAGAGCTAGCCCGGTGAAATTCGGAAGTAAAGGTCCCGAGCCCGGTCAAGGCCAATATAAGGCACAAAAGGGGAAATTGTGGAATTCATCATAGTTCGTGGCATTTTCTGACTTAGCACTCTTCTTAAGAAAGTCTTAGAATTGTCTAAAGAAGCCAAATCCACCGGCCAGAGTCATAAAACTCGCAATCCATTCTTGGTCGCCCCAAATAGCCTACAATTCAAGGGCAAAGTCAAGAGTTGACCGATGACCTCTTCCTTGACTTTCTCGGCTCGTCCTTCGAGGTGCTGACGTCGGCCTCCGTGTGTTTCTTCCAATGCAAAGTTCACAATGCCAATTCCCCTATGGAGAGAAGGTTCTAGGTCTTTACTAGTGCCAAACCGCTTATGCCACTCAACTTGGAGATCAAGTCTCATCCAAGGGCCTAGAATCCTCCTCATTTCCTATAAAAGAACTCCTTCATTCCCTTGGAAATGGGCACGTTTTGAGATTGTTCCTTTTGTTCCGGAAATCTAGCAATACAAGTGTCCTTTATGCCTTTTGCACTTCTCTCTCTACTCCCTCTCGTATTTTACATTTCCATTTACTTATGCAAGGCTATTGTATTCACCCCATGAATACTAGTAGCTAAACCCCTCGATCTAGTTGTGGGTTCGTAATTGCAACCATGGTTTGAGGCACCGCACTTACATATTCTATCTCGTTACTAGTCCTTGTGCTTAATCTATGAGTCGAGAACTACGCTAAGTAGCCACAATGTTTAGCGAAGGCTCGAGACCCTATTGTCATCATCTACCAGATACTAGCCGTGATGGTAGATAGTAACACTTAGGCCAAGTGGGATTGCTTGGGGTAAGGTTTCGAAGTACCACCTAGACGGAGTACGAAGACGCGACCTAGTCGGCGCGACTCGAAACCCCCAAACACTTCCGCGAGACCTAAGAAAGGACTAGGACCGGCGCTCCCTTCAACTTGCATTCGATGAGCTACCTTAGCCGGGGCTCAAGAGCACGACCTAGTCGGCGTGCTACGAACTAACGCGAAGGAAGCCAAGGTCAAGGGCGCGTTCCTTAGTCGGAACGCCGCACCATGAGATAGACTTATCCACATAGTGCCTAGGATAAACATGTAGCAAGGAACCCACGACTAGATATTTCTCATATTGCACTTTGCTCACGTACTTGTCATTTACTTTCTTTAAAACCCTAAACCCCAACTGTTGCATTTCATTTTCCTTTACTTAAAAGCAGTTGAACCTGGTTCTCACCATTGTCGCTGAGATATCCAAGAGGTTCACACCTTATAGGGAGCTAACTCTCCCTCCACGCACATTCAAGTGTGATTCGATGATCTAAGTAGATTTTGGTGAAAATCTGTTCTTGCTTTCACGAGACCTACGAGTAACCAAGCTAACTTCCTTGGGTTCGACCCTTACTTGCCGCTCTACTATTTTTAGTGAGCCAAAAGCGAGGAGTTTATAAATATCAATTTGCAAGGTCTTACGACGCCTTGTCAATGTCCAAGCAAACTGATCCGGGACGGTGGGTCTCTTCTTGATCGCCTTCATGGAAGTGAAGGCCTTCATGTCTAGAAATGCTGCTGGAATGATCTGGTGGCCCACAGCAGGCTGCCCGTGCAGACGGCGCAGCAAATATGTGATCAAACCACCATAGACGACCGGCCCAGCAGTCGGGCGGTGCTCCCAGAAATAGCACATCAAATGGCAGAAGTCGACACACCTCCCAAGATCCATAGCACGGAGGCAGATTATGTCACTGTAGGTGAACTTGTCGATCCCATTCACCCGAGCAAATATCGTGTTTCCCAACAGTTTCTGAATGTAGAACATCACTGGGTCCTGAAGGAAATTCACCCTCGTCTTGCTTGGTGTGAATGTACCTCCACCGGGAATTCTGAGCCTGGCCCAGGCATCTACCAGAGCGAACTCATCACGAACCCACTCTCCTCCTTCTTGCCATCCAAACACCTCTTGAATCTGAGGAGGAGTGATGGTGTGCCACTCTCCTCGGTGCCTGTAGGTAATTTCCTTGTGATCGACGTAGCAAAAGGAGGCCAGGAATTCACACGTGTCCTCTACATCTGTCTCACTCTGGAGGGTTAGGAGTCCTGGCCAACCACTGACCGTTAGCAGCTCTCGAACTCGATCCTCGAATCTGGTAAGTCTTAGAAAGTCCGCATCCACGAACCTACTCGCTGCATGTTTGCGAGCCATCAGTCCCGCGTACAGTTCTTCGAATGTAAGTGCTGGAGGCGCCATGACACTGCAAATAACAAACACGGAAACAATTAGATTATCAGTAGGAAATTAAGCCAAAAATTGAACCGGTCAACGATGGTCAACGTGAGCCGCGGGTCATGCACACTTTAAGTGTGTCATCCGCGGACATAAACTCTTCTTCACCCGCGGAGATAAAATACAAAGGGTCCGCGGTGACTCTGCAAACCTAGTCCGAAATCTTGGTCAATTCCTTCGATTCAATCCTCAAATATAAACCGAAATTGAACACGTAGCGACGTAACACAACTCAAGATGATTCAAATACCGCAAATCCAACACCAATTGTCCATGGGATGAAGTATATCCACCTAAGTTTGAAAACCCTAGAAATCCCACTAGAAAACCCAAAAAATACCTCAATTCCGATCAAGTTCGGTGGTGAATCGGGCAAGGGAATAGCTAGGCGGAGCTCTGATGGCGAAGATTGCAGCTTGGCGACGGTCGAAGGCGGTGGCGCTCGGTTGCAAGAGGTGGCCGTTTGATGAGTTGATGAGTTGGGTTTGGGGGAGGGGGAGGGAGAACAGTGAAAAATTGGGTATTCGGGTTTCGGGTCAAACCACTCCGCGGGTTGTGACCATTTTATCTCCGCGATCAACCATTAACCTCTTCGTCATCCGCGGAGTATAATGTATTCGTGACCCGCGATCCCCTCTGAGAAAAACCTCTTCCTGCATAAAATAAATTTCTTTCCCACTAGACAATGTGTAAACACGACTAAAGACTCAAATAAAGTAGAAAGATGAAATAAAAAAAATGAAAAACAAAAAATTGTCGGGCTGCCTCCCTGCGAGCGCCTTTGTTTTACGTCGTTGGCTCGACGTTACCTCTCTTATGGTTCAGTGGGAGGTTCGGCCAGGTCGAACTGCTGAGAGGGTAGTTCGGCGTCGCCGTGATAGTACTTCTCCCGTTGTCCATTGACCTTAAAACGGTCGCCATTCTTCGGGTTCTCCAGCTCAAGTGCTCCATGGTTGAAAAGCTTCGTAATTATGTGGGGACCTGTCCATCTAGAACGCAATTTGCCAGGCATTAATCGTAAACGTGATGAAAATACTAGTACCTGCTGGCCGACCTCGAAAGTGCGTCGCAGAATGAACTTGTCATGATACAGCTTAGTCCGCGCCTTGTAGTCTGATTGGCTCTCGTCAGCCTCCAAGCGCAGCTCCTCAAGCTCACTGAGCTGTAATTTCCTGTCCAATCCTGTAGCCTTCAAGTCCACGTTGCACGTCTTAAGCGCCCAGAAGGCCTTGTGCTCTAGCTCGACCGG
This sequence comes from Rhodiola kirilowii, assembly GCA_033675215.1. Lineage (NCBI taxonomy): Eukaryota > Viridiplantae > Streptophyta > Magnoliopsida > Saxifragales > Crassulaceae > Rhodiola > Rhodiola kirilowii. The sequence goes on from CM066201.1 coordinate 20,622,234, forward strand.
AAGGTCACATGCCTTTCGATACACCAACCGAAAAGGCGAGGTGCCTATCGGTGTCTTGTAGGCTGTCATGTACGCCCACAGAGCATCATCTAGCCTCTGACTCCAGTCCTTCCTAGTTGGCTTCACCATCTTCTCGAGAATCCCCTTGATCTCTCGGTTGGAGATCTCTGCTTGACCATTCGTCTGGGGTGATAAGCTGTAGAGGTGCGGTGATGAACGTGGTAGTGCTTCAAAGTTGCTGCCATCATTCTGTTGCAGAAATGTGTCCCCTGATCACTGATTATGGCTTTAGGCACTCCGTATCTGCAAAATATATTAGTGCGAAGAAAGTCTACAACCGTTTTAGCATCATCGCATCTAGTAGCCTTAGCCTCTACCCATTTAGACACATAATCTACTGCAACAAGAATATATAAATAGCCAAACGATGCAGGAAAAGGACCCATAAAATCAATCCCCCATATGTCAAAAACATCATTAACCAAAATAGGCACTTAAGGCATCTCGTTCCTAGCAGAAATATTGCCTACCCTCTGACATTTATCGCATTTCTTACAATGATCGTAGGCATCTCTAAACACATGTGGCCAGAAAAAACGACAATCTAAAATTTTTCTGCTATTCCTCATGGGGCCAAAATGACCACCACATGCATGCTCATGACAAAAACTAAGCACAGAAGCAATTTCATCATCAGGAATACACCGTCTAAGTATCTGGTCTACGCCAATTTTCCATAAATACGGGTCATCCCACATATAGTATTTAGAATCGTGCTTAAGTTTCAGACATTGAGCTTTCGAGTAAGAGGGTGGAAATGTACCTCCTACCAGGTAGTTCACGATGGGAGCATACCATGGTACTTTACCTGTAAGAGCATACAAGTGCTCGTCTGGGAAGGTCTCTGTGATGTGCCCCGCATCCTCTTCTCGTACTAGTCGGCTCAAGTGGTCAGCTACAGTGTTCTCTATCCCCTTCTTGTCCTTGATTTCTAGGTCGAAATCCTGTAGCAGCAAAATCCATCTAATCAGCCGCGGCTTTGCCTCCTTCTTCGTCATCAGATACCTGATAGCTGCATGGTCAGAGAAAAGAACTACTTTAGTACCAAGCAGATAAGACCGAAATTTCTCCAAGGCGAAAACTACTGCTAGTAATTCTTTCTCAGTGGTCGAGTAGTTTCGCTGAGCTGCATCCAGCATTTTTGAAGCGTAGTAAATCACTACAGGCTTTTTATCCATCCATGTCCTAGTACAGCTCCCACAGCATAGTCGCTGGCATCACACATAATCTCAAATGGCTGGTCCCAGACTGGTGCTCGAATGATAGGCGTGCTGGTAAGTGCCTGTTTCAGTTCGTCGAAGGCCTCCCTGCATGAATCTGTAAACTCCAAAGGAACATCTTTCTGCAAAAGGTTAGATAAAGGCAGAGCCTTCTTCGAAAAATCCTTAATAAATCAACGGTAAAAACCAGCATGCCCAAGAAAATATTTTATATCACGCACCGTAGAAGGATAAGGCAGAGTAAGAATTATGTCAATTTTTTCTTTATCTACCTTAATACCTTCGTGCGAAACAATATGACCAAGGACCACACCATGAGTAACCATAAAATGACACTTCTCATAATTGAGCACTAAATTCATAGAAACGCAACGCTCTAGTACTCTACTCAAGTTATCCAAACATGCATCGAAAGTGTCACCATAAATAGTGAAATCATCCATAAACACCTCAATAAAAACACCTATCATGTCAGAAAAAATGCTAGTAACCACCCGCTGAAAAGTACCGGGTGCGTTACACAAGCCGAAAGACATACGTCGAAAAGCAAACGTACCGAATGGACATGTGAAGGTGGTCTTTTACTGGTCCTCAGGTGCAATGGGGATTTGATTATAACCAGAAAATCCATCGAGAAAACAAAAATAAGGCTTACCTGCCAGCCTGTCGAGCATCTGGTCAATAAACGGAAGAGGAAAGTGATCCTTACGCGTCACGGCATTCAGCTTCCTGTAGTCGATGCACATGCGCCATCCGTTCTTGACTCTCGTAGTCACCAACTCACCCGCAGCATTCCTCTCAACTGTGATTCCTGTCTTCTTCGGGACTACATGCACTGGACTCACCCACTGACTGTCTGAGATCGGGTAAATCACGTCAGCATCCAGGAGCTTTTGGATTTCTTTCTGCACAACCTCCATCATAATCGGGTTTAGCCTCCTCTGAGGCTCTCTGGAAGTCTTAGCTCCATCCTGCAGCAAGATACGGTGCATGCACACAGTTGGGCTGATTCCTCTTATATCTGCAAGCGTCCATCCAATAGCGAGCTTGTGGCTGCTTAGCACCTCGATCAATCGCCTCTCCTGGTCTGTTTCTAGCCCGTTTTTTATGATGACCGGCAGCGTGTTATTCTCCCCCAAAAATGCATATTTCAGGTGCTCAGGTAGAGGTTTCAGTTCCAGTTTCTGTGCCTGCACAGTAGAAGGCAAAAACACGTTAGATTTATATAAACGAACCTCATTAACTTCATACCTGGGTGTGAGAGGTTCCGCGATCTCCAATTTAGATAGCACATCAAGAATCGTCTCAGCGAACTCGTAGGAGTCCTCATGTGAGTAAACCACATTTTCTAGTGTGAGCTTGAGTGGGTCTGCTCTCCTTTCCGGTCTCACCTCCTGGACTAGATCATCCAGTGTATCTAGCGCGTGTACCGATGCAAAATCTGGTGGGTGCTTCATCGCTTAAAAAATGTCGAAGCGAATCACTTCACCCTCCACCTCCATAGACAGTGTGCCACTGTCGCAGTCGATCTTCATCTTTGACGTCTTTAAGAATGGGTGACCTAATAAAATAGGAGCTTGATCCGTCGGGTCGCTGCTGTCCATCTTAAGCACGTAGAAATCAGCGGGGAACACCAGTTCGCCCACCTGTACCAGTACATCCTCAATTTTACCTTCTGGTTGCTTGCATGATCTGTCTGCCAGTTGTATGGTAAGACCTGCAGGTTCTAATGGACCAATACGAAGACAGGAATTGATAGAATATGGCAATACATTAATTGAAGCACCATGATCGAGCATGCAATTCTCAATGCGAATATTACCAATAGTGCAAGGGATGGTGTAAGTACCGGGGTCACCGCATTTAGGAGGTACCTTCCGCTGAATAACAGCTGAGATGTTCTTACTCAGTAGTTCCTGGTCGATGCCAGTGGAACGTCTTCGGTTGATGCACAGCTCCTTTAAGAACTTCGCGTAGCGCGGAATTTGTTGGATCGCCTCGAGGAGTGGGATGTTGATTTCCACCTTGCTAAATAGTTCCTAAACTTCTCGATCAATCATATGTTTCTTTGAAGCTCTGACCTGCACAGGAAACGGGAGAGAACGATCAGATTTGAAATTTTCGTCAGACCGGGTCGTGGGCGGTGTACATTTTATTTCCGTCCGCGGACCGTTAAACTCTTCTTGGTCCGCGCCTGTAACTTGGTCTTCATCCGCGGAAACCTGTTCCACCGCGGGCTCTGTGCATTTTATACCCGCGGGCGCTGAGCATTTTATCTGACCGCGGATGGCATTAAAATGCTCTTCGTCCGTGATCCGGTCTGAGGCGGACTCCTTTATTGCGTTGTTCAAATCTCTCCCACTTCGCAGTGTGATTGCATTCACGTTTCCTCGCGGGTTAGGTATGGTCTGTGACGGTAGCCTTCCCGGTTCATTCTTGAGCTCAGAAACTGTAGTGGCTAGCTGAGACATCTGCTTGGATAGCTCGGAGATTGTGCAATCTATTTTGGCCTGATTCTGCTGTACCGTGGCGGCCAGTTGCTGGGTGCTAGCTGTCAGCTCCTTCACGACGTCCTCTAAAGATTTGCTGATGCTCTAGCTACTAGGTCCTGCCTGGTTGTAATTCTGCCCACGCTGCTGATACTGGCTCTGATTATTATAGTTGTTGTAGCCTCCCTGTTGCTGGCAGTTTGGTGGACGATAGTAACTGGACTACTGGGCTTGTTGAGGGGCTGTCTGCTGTACTGGTTCCCTCGGTGCATTGTTATCATTCCTCCAGGCTTGACCGTTGGCTCCTTGCCCGTACTGTCTGCTCGGTCCAGTCCGATTGCCATAGTTCTGGTAATCGCCCACTGCATTGACTTTGCCCTGGTCATCCTCCACTAAAGTCGGGCACGCGTCCGTTTTGTGGTCTAGTGCTCCACAAAACTCACATGGTTTGGCTTGAACCGGCTGCCTCCTGATGACCTGCTGCATCATCTCTTTGAGTTGTTTAATTTCCTCGGCCATAGTACCAGATGGGGGCTCAACTTGTGAGACGTTCCTGGTCCGATTGAACTCTTCTTCGTTGTTGGACTCATCTTGGAACCTTGCATTTTCTGCCACTTCCACTATCTTTCTTCGCACACCGGCTGGAGTAAGTCTCATGAGGGTTCCTCCTGCCGAGGCGTCCAGCAGCTTCCTGTCCAGCTTCCTCAGTCCATTGAGCATATATTCTACGATTAGTTTTTCTGGGAGTCCGAGGTTGCAACAGCTTTGCTCCAGGGCGATGAACTTTTCCACGTACTCATACATCGTCTCATTCGGCCCTTGTCTGAGATCTTGCAATTGCTTGCGTACCTGCATTGCTCTGCCCGCTGGGTAATACTTATCCAGGAACTTCTTCTGCATCTGTTCCCATGTCTGGATGCTACCTGAAGGCAGAGACAAAAACCAATCGTTAGCAGCATCTACAAGTGAGAAATAGAAGGCTTTCAATTTAAAGTCCTCCACTTCGACTCCATGTGGCTTGAGGTTCTGGCAGATTCCATGATAGCGCTGCAGGTGGGTAGTTGCAGACTCTTCTAGGCGTCCCGAGAACTTGGGCAGGTTATGGATAACTGCCGTGTTGATGGCTATTTCCTCAAGTTCTGGTCCCTCTAAAATGCACCATGGCTGATTCCGGAAGTGTGGAGCAGACAACTCTCTCATGGTGGCCCCTTGAAGGTAGTCCTCTTCCTCTCTGAAGACCGGCTGTTGTGGAGGCCGTAGAGGCCGTTGATACTGCTGTTGAGGTGGGTATTGTGGATATGGCTGTTGAGGGTACTGCTGAGGTGGGTAATGTGGATATTGTGGGTATGGTTGCTGTTGATATGGTTGTGGTTGATATGGGGCAGCTCCGTGTGGTGCGATCGGGGGTCTTTGGTTTACTGGGGCAGCCCCCCTGTTACCTCCATTCTGAATTATCTGATTTTGATTTTCATGCTGTGGAAGTAGCCCTCCCATGTCCTGCATGCCTTTCTCGACTTCCTCGTTGTTCTCACCAACCTGGCTACCTGCATGAGACATGGTGAAACAAGTAGCAAGCACGAAAAAATAGCTAAATGAAAACAAACAGAAAATTAAAACAAGAAAGAAACAGCTTCACCGAAGCGCAGCTCCCCGGCAACGGCGCCAAAATTTGACAGGCGTCGTTTGACCTGCAAATTTATATTTGTAATTTTCCTTGCGAAACACTAGTAGGGTGGCAAGCAAGGGTCGAACCCTAGAGAGCTGGTGTTGGTGAAGTCGTTCTGTAAATAATAAAATTGGGGGTTTGGTGTGAGCAATTGTTGTAAAACGCAAGAGAAATAAAACGGAAAGTATTCAATCAGAGAAAGCATTCGGTCTAGGGTTTTCCATTGTGACTCGTTTATCATTGACTTCTAATAATCTAATTTGTGTTCCTATGTGTGGTTACTCCGTTTCAGGTTATAACCTAAGGTAAGGCCGTTTCAAGCACTTACTCCACAATCTACTCCGTTTCAGGTTATAGACTTCTAGTTTTAGCAAACCTAATACTCCGTTTCAGGTTATATCAGGTTAACGTGCGACTACTTGTCCTAACGTTTCAGTATCAAACAAGAAGCAAAAATAAGGGCTGAATTGCTCGGCTAAGTTTTACCGTTTCAAGTCTCCACTTAGCTTCGCAATTCAAACCGAGATAAATAGCACAAAAACTAGTGGAACATAAAATAGCATTAAGCAAAGAATCTCAAAACTTCGTCACAATATATTGAACCCTAAACCGAATAACGAAATTAGCTACTCATAGTCATGACAAAATAACAAAGTATTTTTGAATGAAAGTAGTAGAAATTCTCTTCTCCGGTTGAAAGCTTGATCTCCTCTCGAGCCTTCTGCAATTTTGGGAATTCGTGATGTATTTTTTTCTGCTGTCGAAAACCTAATTAATCAGAAAAAGTTTCTAATTTCCTTTTGGGCCAGATTTCCAAATCCCGGTTTGCTGACGTCAGCAGCGGACGATGCACGTTTTATGTCCGCGGACGATGAACACTATAACGTCCGCGGATGATCCTCTTAATCTTGCCCGCGTCCGCGACCCGGTCTGAGATGCATTTCTTCTTTTGCTTGTCAGTGTTGACTTTGGCTCTCGATTCGACTCCATGAACCCCATGTGATGATTTTAGCACCGAAATGCCGTCTTTAAGCGCATATTCCTTCCAGAGCTTCCGAAACACCTGAGATGCAAACAACACTGAAAAGTAACTGTTCGCATCAAAAAAGTATCAAAATAGACGGGATTAGTTGATTCGACGAGTCGTATAAATACTGAAGTCTACTTGTCTTAGTCAAGACGAGTTCCAAATGGTGTTCGAACTGCGTCTCGAACACTTGTTGGACAGTTTCAGATTGTGTTCAAACAGATACTGGAACACCTTATCAGACAAAACATAAACAGCACAAAATAGGAGCACACACGATATGATAACCCAGTTCGGCCTCGCCTACTCTGGGGGGTTTCCCACACCCGAAAAGGGACACAAATCTTATTACGAGTTTAGAGCTATTCGTGGACTTACACTTACACAACGCCTTGTTTGTAATAGCCTAGCCTCTAACACTCCGTCTCTCGGATTTGCAATCTCGGTTCGTCGCAACTCCCCTCAATCCCCTATGGGTAGGATGAGACTTCCCTCTCGGCCTAGTCTTGGACTTCTCGGAAGTCCAGTCGCCTTCTCTCAAAGACGTAGCTTGATCACCGTGTGTGTGTGTGCGCTTTGTTGTTCTTCAAGAACAGTCTGAACAGCACACTGAACAGACTGCTTCTTCGCCGTTGATATTCCGGTGTGGAATAATCAGCCGGCCGTCACTCCTCCTCCAATCTCACGAATGCTCTCGTGTTTTCTTTTCTCTCCGGGAGTGATACGGATCTGGTTGCCCTAACCTTGTATTTATATGCATTGGCAAGATCCAAATCTGTTCCAAATATCCTCATCAAATATTTAGGAAATATTCCTAAATATTCGATGGATATTTCCAATCCAATCTTTGTGAAGATCTCGATCTTTCTTCCCCAACAAGTCAGCCAACCTTCTTCAATCTGATGCGGAGATATTCATTTGAATATCTAATTCTTCATTGGCCGACTTCCATCTCGATCTTTGATCGTCGAAATCCAATCTGAATATCTTGTCAAATATTTCGGAGATACTCCTAAATATTTGATCGATATTCAATCTCTTCCATATCCACTCTTTGGAGATTACTTCCGTGCCAAGCCATCCAATATTCTCAAATTCAAGCTGAAGATATTCATTTGAATATCTGATCTTTAATGATGACTCGTCAATTGATCGCAATCAAATAATTTCGTCGATCTTCTGGATACGGAAATCTTCCTGCGTCTGTTGTACGCTGTGCTGCAGTTCAAGACAGCGATTGAACTCTTCTTGAACACCTGCTTGAACTGTCTAAAGCCGTTTTGCAAAAGCCATGCCATTCATGGGAACATCAATCTCCCCCTTGGCATTTTGGCAAAACCAAATCTGTGCTTTAGACACAACTTGAGGAACCAGAACACTTACCTCAAAACACTCCCCCTTTTTGCCACAAACTGGCAAGGGGTCCAATCGAGCAACCTGGTCTCCTCGGCATTTGGAATCTTGTGAACTCCCCCTCGAACATAGCCTGGGACAATGATAGTACCAATAGGTTCTTGATCTCGTCTCCATTCTCCGTTAGAACTCATCATGTTGGCCAGAGGGTACTTGTTCATCTCTCTGTTCACCGACTGTTCAGCTTGGTCTTTCCTGAACTGCTCCCATCAGTGTAGCCAATGCCTCTATGTCCTCCACTCATCCTCTGGGACTTCAGAATCGTATCAAGGTCTTTTGATCCAGAGTTTAACATCTTCACTGATGTCTTGAACTGATTCAGACTCGTCCTTGACACTGTTCCACTCTTCAGATACATCAGTCTTCAGAGCAACACATTTTTCTATCCTTCTTTGAAAATCATTAGAGAAATTCATCTCAAATGTCCTTAGTGACCCCATGAGCTCGTCAAGCTTCATCTGCTTCATCATCATTGGGATATCGCAGAGTGTGCACCAATTGGTTGACTCTTGACATCTGCTCCTGTTCGACCTCCAATATGATCTCCACCTCCTTCAGTCGCTATCCGCGTTCAGCTCGAGACAACTTCTCACCAGCAGCTCTCCTTATGGAAGACTCAGGTGCATCCTTCCTCTTCAGCCTGGGGTCCTTCAGATCATTCTTATGTCGACCTTTGAACAGCTTGTGATCAACTACCAACTTCAACGGAGCACTTGATAGTCTGTCCTGGTCAGTCTTTAAATCTGGATGCCAATGTCGTACATAATTCTTCCCATATCAATGAGCATCCTGTTTCCAATCTGGTATAGCAGCTGTAACATCTCCTTGCTGACCGTGGTTCTATGGGATGTGGGCTTCCAGTTGACTATCGTGATGAAGAACAACATCGAGTAGAATATAGTCAGATTTGCTACTGGGATGGAACTGTCTTCTCATTAAGCAGCCTTTCGGGGATGATCTTTCTTTCCTGCACTCCCTTCCACTTAGCTGATGCGTCTGTACTAACAAACCACATTCCATGCTTAGACACTCCAGTTGGTACACTAGGCGGAACAGATCCTGGAGAACTCCTCTTCCTTTTCTTGGATGCACTTGCTCCCCCTGCATCTGTTTGCTTATCATCCCTCTTGGTAGTTACTTCAGTCGCGCATGCTTGGATGATCACTTTCTTCTTCGGTTTCTTCTTTTCAGACTTCTTGAGCTCAGCCAATGAAACTGAGTCCTCATCATCCTCTTGTGTGTTTTTCATCCTCAAGCTCTTCTTGAACAGTCTTCAGTAACTCCACAACTGGATCGACTGACTGTTTCAGCTTCCTTGGCATATCAGTCACAACTCCTTTTTGACTAACAATCCCTTCCTTCTGCTTTCCCGTCTTCTTCAGCACGGAGCCAGTGGCATCTACCTTTGCATTCAACAGCTTCTGCTTATCAGAACCACAATCTTAGCCCTACTGGCTTCACCTTCTTCTGCGGCATCGGCCACAGAATATATAGCAGGTTTCAAACCCTTCGGCTTCACATTAACCACTTTGTCACCCTTATGACTCACTGAATCTTTACCAATCGCCCGTACTTCCTCCTCAACACAATTGAGTGCAATAACTTGAGAGTGAGAACAGGGGATTACCTCATTGAGGGGTGGTTCAGCCATCGCCTAATTTTCCTTTGCAGTCTGTACACTCCCTTTAGTTGGATTAGGATCAGCCTTTGACACCTTTGAAGTAGCTTCTTTAAGTTCTGTCACCGCCGCCTCTTCTCCCTTCTTTTTCCCTTCTGTGATCTTATGGTTTGCTGATATTGTATCCTCATCCGACTTCGATTCGACTGCCTTTTGATTTGCAAATATTTGGACTCCTCCACTTGCCAAAAACAGTTATGTGTATATCTCTTGAGATATTTGTCCAATCACCTCTCTCCTCCTTTATATGCTCCGACGCCTCATAAAGCTATAAATATGTTGAACTTAGTAATCAGTTCCAACCACTTACCATCTGTTCCAGCCCTCTTCTTTGGTAGGTCAGCCCATCTGATTTGCTGGGGCTCTGCTCTTGGCTGACCTCCATCTGGAACACTTAGTTGGCGATAACACGCAGACCCAGAGAGGATCTAAGCGTTTCAAACTGAGCGGCGTCTAGTGGTATGGTGAGCACGGCAGTTGTGGTTGTCATGTACTTCGATGTGATGACCTTCTTCTTCACTAGCTCTCAGATGAAGTGATATCTGCTCATCGAGTGTTTTACTGGGTTCTTGGGCAGAACCTTCATCACCCGTTCCATTCCGTGTTCAGACAGATTCTGCTTCATACATAGGAACTGAGTGCAGCAGCTCCCTGCAGCGGTGCTCTCTTGCTCTCCTGCAGCGATGCTCTCTTGCCCTTCCAACATCTGGTCAACATATGTTCCAGGAAGGTGTTTTATCTCTCCCACCAGGGTCAGATGGAGCTCCTTTTGCATCTGTCTCACGAACTGGCCAACCAGCTTCTGTGTACTCGTGATGAACATATGCTTCTCTTCTCCCCCTCGCTCAGTGCCATGGTCGATGAGGAAAGTCTCGTACCATGCTCTGGGTGCTTGTGTTAGTCCGTATATAGTCTCCTTCAGTTCGTGACTGTGCACAAGATGATATAACTTCCATGCTTCATATCTGGTGAACTCTTCCAGTTCCACGTGAATGGCCACCACTCAAATCTCATCAATAAGTGTTTTGTTGACATTCTTCAGACTAGATGAACAGGCAGCCACCTCTCGATACTTGATCTCATTCGCTCGACTCTTAATTCTCCATGAGGGTTGTAGCGCAGGTGCATTGTCAAGTTTCCCAGCTGGAGTAGGTGTGGCTTCATCAGCTGGACCTTCCTCTGGAGTTTTATCTTCTGTAGCTTTGGTCTGAATGGGTGTTTCAGACACTATCCCACCTCTGCATTTATCATCTCCTGGGACTGAGTTTAGGGCAACTTCATCTTTCACCTTTCCAGAAGAATACACCATACATGTCCCTTGCAATTCCATCTCATTTATCGTGTCTGTCGGACAGATAGTGGAAGCTCCTGTTCCAACTGTGCCTAGACAGTAGCTTTTGTTTGTTGGCCTGCTTCCTTCCAATAGTGTGTCTCCATCCCTAGCCAGTACCTTACACGTATCACGTGTGAATGTAACAGACTGTCCTTTATCACTCAATCTACTGATATTGATCAGGTTCACCTTTAACCCATCCACTAGGAGGATATCCTCGAGCACAGGTAGATTCGGAACCTTCAATGTCCCACAGCCGATCACCTGGCCCTTCCCTCCATCTCCAAAAGTGACAAGCTGAAGCTTGCAAATAGATTTAACAATGATGAGATATCGAGGATTACCTGTCATATTGAGATGAACTTCTTTGCGGATGTCCAACTCAGCATTCTTTCTCCTTAGCCCCACCAAGCATGCAGGATGTGTTTCTCTCTATTTCTCCATCTCAGCTTTCAGAACCGATACGGTGTCTAGCAGTTTCACCTTCTGTGCAAGAAGTGACGAGGGTTCTTGATTCATTCCAATCATCTCGTGCTTCAAAGCAGATATTTCCTCTTGGTGCTCCACCTTCTGGGCAACGAGAACTTCAACCTCCTGCCACTGTTTATCTTCTTCTTCTGTCAGGCTTGCCACTGTTTCTGTGAGCTTCTTGTTCAGGCCAATCACCAATAGGCACTTCTCATAGAGTTCCTTGTACGTCTCGGCCGAGGTCTCATGAGCAAGTCCTTCGTCATCACTGCTTGAAGCGTCGTCAATGGGCTGTTCAGACAGTGTACTGGAATATGGATTTTCACTTGTCTCACTGCCGTCTTCAATAGTGACTACATGTCCGACGAGATTGACATTCTCATGTTCTTCTTCCTCATCGTTAGTTTCACTTTTTGGACCCTCATATGCTATTCTGAGAATATCCCATGCTTCATTGGCCACCTCACATTCAGCAATCAGTTTGAACACGTTCTCGTCCACTCCATAGAATATTGCATTCAGGGCCTTTGAATTCCCAACAGCCGCTACATCATCTGCTTCAGACCACAGGGCTTTGGGTTTTGGCATAACAGCTCCTTCAGGGTTGGCCATCATGGGTTCTGTCCATCCTATCATTACAGCTCTCCAAGCCCTTTCATCGGGGGATTTCAGAAAGGCTTTCATCTTGGATTTCCAATAGGCATAATTCGGCCCTTCCAGCAACGGTGGTCGGTTAGTGCTCTGTCCTTCCTTCAAACTCATCTTGAACTGTCGCCGGATCACACTCCGTATGTCGAGTGCCTGCTCTGATACCAATTGAAGTCTACTTGTCTTAGTCAAGACGAGTTCCAGATGGTGTTCGAACTGCGTCTCGAACACTTGTTGGACAGTTTCAGATTGTGTTCAAACAGATACTGGAACACCTTATCAGACAGAACATAAACAACACAAAATAGGAGCACACACGATATGATAACCCAGTTCGGCCTCGCCTACTCTGGGGGGTTTCCCACACCCAAAAAGGGACACAAATCTTATTACGAGTTTAGAGCTATTCGTGGACTTACACTTACACAACGCCTTGTTTGTAATAGCCTAGCCTCTAACACTCCATCTCTCGGATTTGCAATCTCGGTTCGTCGCAACTCCCCTCGATCCCCTATGGGTAGGATGAGACTTCCCTATCGGCCTAGTCTTGGACTTCTCGGAAGTCCAGTCGCCTTCTCTCAAAGACGTAGCTTGATCACCGTGTGTGTGTGTGCGCTTTGTTGTCCTTCAAGAACAGTCTGAACAGCACACTGAACAGACTGCTTCTTCGCCGTTGATATTCCGGTGTGGAATAATCAGTCAGCCGTCACTCCTCCTCCAATCTCACAAATGCTCTCGTGTTTTCTTTTCTCTCCGGGAGTGATACGGATCTGGTTGCCCTAGCCTTGTATTTATATGCATTGGCAAGATCCAAATCTGTTCCGAATATCCTCATCAAATATTTAGGAAATATTCCTAAATATTCGATGGATATTTTTCTATCCAATCTTTGTGAAGATCTCGATCTTTCTTCCCCAACACTTCAGCCAACCTTCTTCAATCTGATGCGGAGATATTCATTTGAATATCTAATTCTTCATTTGCCGACTTCCATCTCGATCTTCGATCGTCCAAATCCAATCTGAATATCTTGTCAAATATTTCGGAGATACTCCTAAATATTTGATCGATATTCAATCTCTTCCATATCCACTCTTTGGAGATTACTTCCGTGCCAAGCCATCCAATATTCTCGAATCCAAGCTGAAGATATTCATTTGAATATCTGATCTTTAATGATGACTCGTCAATTGATCCCAATCAAATAATCTCGTCGATCTTCTGGATACGGAAATCTTCCTGCGTCTGCTGTACGCTGTGCTGCAGTTCAAGACAGCGATTGAACTCTTCTTGAACACCTGCTTGAACTGTCTAAAGCCGTTTTGCCAAAGCCATGCATTCATGGGAACATCAAATACGACTCATCACCTCTCTAGGGCATTTCTATCAACTCCACATCCCTTGTTTATCTTAGCACAAAGGGACAAATGAGAAGTTACATTCTAAGTTTTTAAACAGTTGAATTTTCACAAGGTTAATGCATGAATTTAGATTTATCTTTTTCACATTTTTAAGTTCATATTTTCAAAAAGATAATTATTAAGGGAAAAGGAAAAACATGTTATTAATTTACCAAGGTGGATCTCACCCCACACTTTTGAACGAAGGCGTGCCTTTCAGCATAACTTAGTTCAAAAGCCATGCAAGCAGATATTATACGAGAAGGAAATGACATTAAGGAAAAGGGAAGAACAGAACTCCCTTTAAAGTGTCGAGCGAACGACATGACATGAGGCTGGATAATCGAGGGAGATCGGCTGGGGCCTTGAACTCTTGGCGTAGGCCTGGCTGGCTTAATGTTGCACCCAAGTCCGATTCCTGAATAGTCATTTCTTCTATGCACCAAGTGGGTGAGAGCGACTTATTGGTGAAAACTAAATGACAGAAAAATAAAAGACAGAAAGTAAGATAGGTGTCGGGTTACCTCCCGACCAGTGCCTTTGTTTAACGTCGTTGGCTCGACAGTACCTCATTCCTGGATCACTGGTTTGGATCCCATGGGTGGCTCAGGTCGTATTTCTGTGTTATCAAGTTGACCTCGCCATGGTAATGTTTGACTCGTTGCCCATTCACCGTGAATCTGCTTCCATCATTTGGGCTTTCTAACTCAATTGCTCCATGGTTGAATACCTTAGTTATCATGAAAGGGCCGGTCCATCTAGATTTAAGCTTCCCGGGCATCAATTTCATTCGCGAGGAAAAGACCAGTACTTGTTGTCCCTCCTCAAATGAGCGTCGGAGGATGAATTTGTCATGATACAATTTGGTCGGCGCTTTGTAGTCTGTTTGCCCTTCATAGGCCTCAAGCCGCAATTCCTCAAGCTCACACAGATTAAGCCTTCTATCCAGTCCTGCAGCTTTTAAATCTGGATTGCAATGCTTGAGCGCCCAATAGGCTTTATGTTCTAATTCCACCGGAAGGTGGCATGTCTTCCCATAAACAAGCCGAAAGGGGGAGGTTCCAATTGGCGTCTTGTATGCCATCCGATAAGCCCAAAGAGCTTCATCTAGCCTCTGACTCCAATCTTTCCTACCTGGCTTTACCATCTTTTCTAAAATTCCTTTGATTTCGCGGTTGGAGATCTCCGCTTGACCATTGGATTGGGGGTGATATGCCGTGGATGTCCGGTGGTGGACATGGTAGTGTTTTAAGGTCGCAGCCATCATGCGGTTGCAGAAATGAGTTCCTTGGTCGCTTATTATGGCCTTGGGTACCCCGTACCTACAAAACAGGTTAGTGCGCAAAAATTCTATGACAGTCTTTGCATCGTCGCACCTTGTGGCCTTGGCTTCTACCCATTTTGACACATAATCTACAGCAACTAAAATGTAAGTATAACCGCATGAAACTGGGAATGGTCCCATAAAATCAAGACCCCAAATGTCAAAAACATCGTTGACTAATATGGGTACTTGAGGCATTTCACTTCTAGCTGACACATTTCCTACTCTTTGACATTTATCGCATTTTTTACACTTTTTATAGGCATCTTTAAATATACTTGGCCAGAAAAAGCCGCTATCTAAGATTTTTCTAGCGGTTCTCCTAGGCCCGAAGTGTCCTCCACATGCAAACTCATGGCAAAAGCTAATAACAGAAGCTATTTCATTATCGGGGATGCATCTCCTAAGTATTTGATCTGCTCATATTTTCCATAAATAAGGATCATCCCATAAGTATTGTTTAGCATCATGTCTAAGTTTCATGCATTGTGCTTTAGTAAAAGAAGGAGGAAATGTACCTCTTACAAGGTAGTTGCCGATTGAGGCGTACCATGGCACCTTGGTTGATACTAAATAGAGATGCTCGTCTGGAAACGATTCAGTTATGTGCCCTTCGTCTTCCTTTCGGACAATCCTGCTTAGGTGGCCGGCCACAGTATTCTCGATCCCCTTTTTGTCCCTTATTTCCATATCGAATTCTTGTAGTAGTAATATCCACCGAATGAGCCTTCGCTTGGCCTCCTTCTTCTTCATTAGGTAACGGATGGCAGCATGGTCGGAATAAACTATCACTTTTGCTCCAAGCAAATAGGGTCTGAATTTTTCCAGTGCGAATACCACTGCCAAGAGTTCCTTCTCGGTGGTGGAGTAGTTCCGTTGGACAGGATCTAGGGTTCGTGAGGCGTAGTAGATCACACCCGCCTTCTTATCAATCTTTTGGCCAAGAACTGCTCCTACAGCGAAGTTGCTTGCGTCGCACATGATTTCAAATGGTTTTTTCCAATTCAGAGTTTGGATGATGGGTGTGCTAGTGAGGGCCTTTTTGAGCTCATTAAAGGCTTCCTTGCATGCATTGGTGAATTCAAAAGGAACTTCTTTTTGGAATAGATTGGATAGAGGCAACGCCTTTTTGGAGAAGTCCTTGATGAATCGTCGATAGAATCCCGCATGCCCAAGGAAGGATTGTATGTCTCGGACAGTGGAGGGGTATGGTAGGGTCATGATTAGGTCTATTTTAGATTTATCTACCTCTGTGCCTTCTTGTGAGACGACGTTCCCTAAGACTACTCCATGAGTTACCATGAAGTGGCATTTCTCATAATTGAGCACGAGGTTCATTGAGACATGACGGACGCACAGTCGTCGTGTGTGAAAGTCAAGAATAAATTTATAAGTCCGCTACTCGCGACTTCACTACTGGGTAGCAAGTGGTAAGTAGGGGTCGAACCCAAGGGAACTAGGGGGATAAGTTGTTCTTTGAGGGATTGTACAGGCGGGGAATGTGATTTTAGGGTTGATCGAGGTTTTAGCGTGAATAACTACGTGACTTTTTGGTTGGTTTTGGTTTTTAGTGTGGAAAAGTAAATAACAGAAAAGTAAATACTGAAAATAAAAGGAAAGACTTACAGCGGTTGTTGCGTGATTGGCAAGTCTTGCGGAACGTCAGCAGTTGATATTGCAGTTAAAAGGAAGTATTCGATTGCAGGGGCCTTGTATCATAGTCTGTTTATCATTGACCTCTAATGATCATACTATGTGTTCAAAGATAAATCGAGGCTATTTCTAGCACAAGACTTGCCACATCATGTAGAACACTTGTTCTATTTAGACTAATTCCTCCTTTCGAAGTATCTTAGCCTTATGTGCATCCATTTGATCTTCAGTGACGATCAACCAAATGGTTTTTAAGAGAGGTCGAACTCCTCAGATAAGCTTTGCCCGTTAAAGCATCCACTTACCCGAGTATGTTGACGAACCCCACGGAAGAGCTTTGCCCGTTAAAGCATCCACTCAACCTTGGAAATTCTAACCTAATATGTGGCACATAGAACAAGTTTTGAACACAGAGAGGCACTAGGTGCAGGGTCTAAAACATTGTATGATACAAGTACACCCCTTCAACCGAATGAAGGGTTTAGCTACGAATATCCATAGAGGTGGATATCATAGCTAAGACAGTAAAGTAAAGAGAATACTCAAGAACCAACAGGAGTAAACTTAGGAACTACTAGAATACTCAAGAACCAACAGGAGTATTATAGATTGAAACAAGTGTTTACAAGAGTGGTGCCCTAATCTAGAGAGAAGTGAGAGCTTCTCTCACTAACTTATGGAATTGGAATGAGAATGGGATGTTGATTACAAAGGGAATGGCTTGGTATTTATAGCCATGGGGGAGTGAGAGATGTGGAGGAGAAGGAAGCCACTTGGCACAAGCTCATGGAGCTCTCCAAAGCCGCCGGTGATGTCATGAGGGGGAGAAAGCCGCCGGCCACATGTCCATGGAGGAGAGGAGGAGAGCTTAGCCGCCGGCTAGGTGGAGGATGGTGAGTGGTGGAGTGTGTTTTGTGAGCTCATTCCAAAAAGCCATCGGTCCTTTCAGCTCCGGTGTGACTCTGGTTACCATTCGGTTGGACTTGTTTTGAGTGATTCCATGTCAGGTTCATGATATTTCTTCATTCAGCATCTGGTCGTGACTTGGAATGACTCGTAATTCATATTCAGCTTTAAACGTCCTCCTTAGCATGTATTCTCTCTAGACGTCAAAATACCCTGCAGATAAATATCGGAACTAACAAGCAAAAGTTAAATAGACAAAGCGTCTAATTTGGTGGGTTTATCTGTGTTTATGATTCATACAATTATGGTCCATCAGATCACCCCACACTTTTAGTTGTTCGTCCCGAACAATGCTTTTTAAAGGGCGGCACACACTCTAAGTAAAATATGAGAGTGAGACTGTGGGACTTGATTTATCTTAATTCATGCATTACTTACTTATTACCAAACTAAACCGTGTAAATACTTAGAAGAAACTTGATACTTGTACCTTCGTGCCGAGATGCAAATTAATTCGGATGTTTCGGGAGATAGCCCTTTTTAGGCTCCCGGACTGCATTCTCGGGATCGACTCGCACTATATGGTTTCCTTGTAGCTTTCTCTAGCACGTGATTCGGTTCGGGTTTCACTGAGTTGAGCACTTTGATTTCTTTTTTGCGAGGGACAGCTTTTGTAGTGAATCGGCCTTTGGCCTTTGGCCTTTGATATTGAGTTGGAGTCTCTTCACTTTTGTTTGGTTAAAACCTTCACAATTTTGGCCTTTGGCCATTGATTAGCTTCTTTGAGCTTTTGCTTCTTTGTGACTTGCTAGTCCACATTTTCTCAGCCTTTTTGGGAGGTCCAATCGTCGCCCGCAAGCATATGGAAATACCTCCCCGCTCTTTCTCATCCTTGCCGTTTCGCGCGAGTCAAGATGAGGGTCGCTCATCTATTTTCCCGGCTACTAGGACTAGAGATAGGACGGTTTGATTCCCGTCCCGCCTCTTGCATAAACGCTGCACGGCGGAGATGACTTCAATCTTTACTGAAACCCGAAGTGCAGCCTCCACTGACTTCGAAAACCATATAGTTTGATTCGATCCTTCGAGTGCTTGCCAAGCCTCTCTAGGGCAGTTTATGTCAACTCCACATCCCCTGTTTATCTCAGCACAAAGGGACAAATGAGAAGTTACATTCTAAGTTTGTAGACAGTTGAATTTTCACAAGGTAAATGCATGAATCTAGATCTATCTTTTTCACATTCTCAAGTTCATATTTTCAAAAAGATAATAATAAGGGAAAAGGAAAAAGAAAAAGAAAACATGTTTATGGACAAAGGCGGTTCTCACCCCACACTTTTGAACGAAGGCGTGCCTCAGTTCAAAAGTCATGCAAATATATACAAGAGAAGGAAATGACATTAAGGAAAACAGAAGAACTGAACTCCCTTTTACTGTGTTGTGTCATGGAACGACATGCCTCGGAGCTGGATAATCGAGGGAGTTCGGTTGGGGCCTTGAATTCTCAGCGCAGGCTCGGTAAATTCTGGGAAGCTGCCTGGCTGATCTGATCTTGCTCCAAAAATCGATTCCCACAAGGGGTCATTTTTTCTATACAAAAAGTGGGTGAGAGCGACTTACGGTAAAAACTAAATGACAGAAAATAAAATTACTGAAAGTAAGATAGGTGTTGGGTTACCTCCCGACCAGTGCACTTGTTTAACGTCGTTGGCTCGACACATGGGGATCACCAATTGGGATCCCATGGGCGGCTCAGGTCAAATTTTGCCGCAGCTCCTGCGTTGATTCTAGCTTTGACTCTTCCTGATTTCTTGTGAGATGATGTGCTTGGGTTAGAACTCCATGGTTTTGGTGGTTTCTCCTTCCATTGTTTCTGAGGAGGCGAGGGACCTTTGACCATAGCTGCTGGTCTTGTCACTCTCTTGGTCTCTTTTGGCAGGTCAGAAATTTGTGTACTGAGTTCCGAGATAGGTACAATGTCTGGCGGCTTCCATGTTCCTGGGCGGCCATTATAATCATCGATGTAGAAATCTGAATTTTTGCCGCCAAATGTAAGTGATAACAAGCCCTTGCCCATGTCGATCCATGCCTTGGTGGCGTAGAGAAAAGGTCGTCCCAATATAAGCGTTGGAGGTCCGTCTTTGCTGTTCTCTTTTGTTTCTATTACATAAAAATCCGCAGCAACTACGAGCTCTCCTACATCGATTATTAGATCTTCAAGCATTCCAACCGGTTGGATACATGATTTGTCTCTCAACTCGATATTTGACCTTGGTGGTTTCAATGGGCCAAGCCCCAGTAAGTAATATAAGGAGTAAGGCATGGCGTTGACGGCAGTCCCAAGATCGATTAAGCACTTGTGAATTTGGGCGTCACCAATACCACAGGTGACTGTGAAGGCCCCTGGGTCCTTATCCCTTTCCGGTTGTGACTCCTGATCTGAAGTGAGGGATCTTTCCATTATCGGGTCATTCTGCTCATCCTTTGGCTCTGGATTTGTATGATCGGGCCCTTTTAACTCCTGATCTTCTAGGTAAATATTTTGCACCGACGCATAGATGTTAGTTAGGGGGTCCCTCCTGGGACCATTAGAGTCCGAATTGTTATGGTCATTCCAGCCAGATGCTGGTATGTCAAAGTGTGTAATCAGTGGAGGTGTCATGTTATCCGTGAATGTATAACGTCCATTGTCAGCATGCGTGACCCACGTTCTGTCATCATTGGGTCGGTCTTCTTCTTGATTCCAATCAGGCCGGTGCCTACGGGTGAAGTGTTTGTTTGTAAGTCTGTAAGTTGTGGATCGTGCTATTTTTTCTAGTGCTACCTTCATGTTTGACTTCCTTATCATGCTGACATTCGCCTTCGGGTTTTGGATGGTTTGTGAAGGTAGTCGGCCAGGTTCACTAGTGAGTGTTGACATTGCAGTGGCGAGCTGGGACATTTGTTCGGTCAATTTTGAAATTGCCCCGTCAGTTTTTGTTTGATATTTGTGTAGCAAAGTCCCCAATTGATTTATGCTTCCTGTGAGCTCCTTCATTGTGTCATCGAGCGACTTGTTTGGTTCCTGCTGATTGTTCGGGCCGGCTTGGTACTAATTTGGTCCTCTTTGCTGATATTGGCCTGCTGATGGAGCGTTCTGGTTATACTGCCGGTGGGGGGGTTGGTAGAATGACTGAGCTGGTTGTGTTTCCTTCTGAGGATAGCTGTTTTTATGCCAGCTTGGGTTGGTTGTTTGACCATACTGTCTGTTTTGTCCGGCTCTGTCGTTGCTGTTGTTGATGTATCCTGGGTATCCTCCCACTGCATTTAGTTCTGCTGGTTCCTCTTCTATTAATGTCGGGCATGTGTCAGTTTTGTGGTCCGTAGAACCACAAAATTCGCAAGGTTTTACTGGAACTGGATGTCTTCGTAGGACCTGAATCATCATCTCCTTTATTTGTCTCATCTCTTCTGGCATGGAGTTTATTGATGTCTCGGCTTGTGCTACATTTTTTGTTCGGGAGAATTCATCTTGGCGAGTAGTCTCCTCTTTAAACCGGGCATTTTCAGCAACGTTGGTGATGAGATCCCTTATGCCACTTAATGATAGATTCATCATGGATCCTCCAGCTGAGGCATCCAGGAGCATTTTCTCTAAAGGACTTAATCCATCAATGAGGTACTCGATGACGAGTTTCTCGGGCAGTCCAAGGGTACAGCAGCTTCTCTCCAGGCGATTGAACTTTTCTAGGTAGTCGTACATGGTTTCATTGGGCCCTTGCTTGATGTCATGTAGCTGCCTTCTTACTTGCATCGCTCTTCCTGCTGGGTTGTATTTGTCTAGAAATTTCCTTTGCATCTGAGTCCATGTTCTGATGCTACCGGAAGGCAATGAAAGGAACCAGTCGTTTGCCGAGTCAATGAGGGAAAAAAAGAACGCCTTTAACTTGAAGTCGTCTATACTCACTCGATTGGGCTTTAGATTTTGGCAAATGCCATGTAAGCGTTGGAGATGAGTTGTCGCAAATTCTCCATGAGCTCCTGAGAATTTGGGCAAGCTATGGGCCACTGACGCGTTGATGGTAATGTACTCTAGTTCAGGGCCCTCGTGAATGCACCATGGTTGCGTTTTGAAATCTGGGGCACTGAGTTCTTTCATAGTAGGTGCACGGTAGTTGTTATTACCATAGTAGTCATCGTAGGCAGGTTCTTGTCTTGGCACGTGTCGAGGTTGAGGGCGTGGGGAACGTATAGGAGGTTGTACTGGACCAGCTGCATTTCGGTCCTCGGGTGGTTCTTGGTTTCTTCGGATGGCCTCCCTATCACGAGCTCTTCGGTTTCGCATGATTTGTTCTGGATCATCGACAAATGGAAGCGGTGCTTCATTGGTTCGATCGTACAGGTTTATCTCGTCGTCATCCTGGTAGTCACGGTGGCTTCCTTCGCGAGACATGGTTGTTTTGAAGCGAGTATCGATTCAAAGAACTTATCCGATTAAGTAATTAATTCCCCGGCAACGGCACCAATTTTGACGGACGCACAGTCGTCGTGTGCGAAAGTCAAGAATAAATTTATAAGTCCGCTACTCGCGACGTCACTACTGGGTAGCAAGTGGTAAGTAGGGGTCGAACCCAAGGGAATTAGGGGGATAAGTCGTTCTTTGAGGGATTGTACAGGCGGGGAACGTGATTTTAGGGTTGATTGAGGTTTTAGCGCGAATAACTACGTGACTTTTTGGTTGGTTTTGGTTTTTAGTGTGGAAAAGTAAATAACAGAAAAGTAAATACTGAAAATAGAAGGAAAGACTTACAGCGGTTGTTGCGTGATTGGCAAGTCTTGCGGAACGTCAGCCGTTGATATTGCAGTTAAAAGGAAGTATTCGATTGCAGGGGCCTAGTATCATAGTCTGTTTATCATTGACCTCTAATGATCATACTATGTGTTCAAAGATGAATCGAGGCTATTTCTAGCACAAGACTTGCCACATCATTTAGAACACTTGTTCTATTTAGACTAATTCCTCCTTTCGAAGTATCTTAGCCTTATGTGCATCCATTTGATCTTCAGTGACGATCAACCAAATGGTTTTTAAGAGAGGTCGAAATCCTCAGAAAAGCTTTGCCCGTTAAAGCATCCACTTACCCGAGTATGTTGACGAACCCCACGGAAGAGCTTTGCCCATTAAAGCATCCACTCAACCTTGGAAATTCTAACCTAATATGTGGCACATAGAACAAGTTTTGAACACAAAGAGGCACTAGGTGCAGGGTCTAAAACATTGTATGATACAAGTACACCCCTTCAACCGAATGAAGGGTTTAGCTACGAATATCCATAGAGGTGGATATCATAGCTAAGATAGTAAAGTAAAGAGAATACTCAAGAACCAACAGGAGTAAACTCAGGAACTACTAGAATACTCAAGAACCAACAGGAGTATTATAGATTGAAACAAGTGTTTACAAGAGTGGTGCCCTAATCTAGAGAGAAGTGAGAGCTTCTCTCACTAACTTATGGAATTGGAATGAGAATGGGATGTTGATTACAAAGGGAATGTGTTGGTATTTATAGCCATGGGGGAGTGAGAGATGTGGAGGAGAAGGGAGCCACTTGGCACAAGCTCATGGAGCTCTCCAAAGCCGCCGGTGATGTCATGAGGGGGAGAAAGCCGCCGGCCACATGTCCATGGAGGAGAGGAGGAGAGCTTAGCCGCCGGCTAGGTGGAGGATGGTGAGTGGTGGAGTGTGTTTTGTGAGCTCATTCCAAAAAGCCATCGGTCCTTTCAGCTCCGGTCTGACTCTGGTTGCCTTTCGGTTTGACTTATTTTGAGTGATTCCATGTCAGGTTCATGATATTTCTTCAGTCCGCATCTGGTCGTGACTTGGAATGACTCGTAATTCATATTCAGCTTTAAACGTCCTCCTTAGCATGTATTCTCTCTAGACGTCAAAATACCCTGCAGATAAATATCGGAACTAACAAGCAAAAGTTAAATAGACAAAGCGTCTAATTTGGTGGGTTTATCTGTGTTTATGATTCATACAATTATGGTCCATCAAGACACATCGTGCCAGAACCGTGCTCAAGTTATCTAGGCAAGCGTCGAATGTATTGCCATAGATGGTGAAGTCATCCATGAAGGCTTCAATGAATTCCCCGATCATGTCTGAAAAGATGCTAGTTACTACCCTTAGAAAAGTTCCCGGGGCATTGCATAGGCCGAACGACATTCTTCTGAAGGCGAATGTACCGAATGGGCTGTTGAATGTAGTCTTCTCTTGGTCCTCAGGTGCTATGGGGATCTGGTTGTATCCTGAGAACCCGTCCAAGAAGCAGAAATATGGCTTGCCTGCCAGTCGGTCTAGCATTTGATCGATGAATGGCAGTAAGAAATTGTCTTTCCTTGTGACGGCATTTAATTTCCTGTAGTCGATGCACATTCTCCAGCCGTTCTTGATCCTTGTTGTTACCATTTTTCCTTCGGCATCTTCCTCGACTGTGATCCCACTTTTCTTTGGCACCACGTGGACAGGACTCACCCATTGACTATCTGATATGGGATAGATAATGTCCGCATCTAGTAGCTTTTGTATTTCCTTTTGGACGATCTCCATCATGATTGGGTTGATTCGTCGTTGAGGCTCTCTTGATGGCTTTGCTCCATCCTCAAGTAGAATACGGTGCATGCATACAGCTTGGCTGACTCCTCTCAAGTCGGCCAGAGTCCATCCAATAGCTAACTTGTGTTGTTTCAGCACTTTTATCAAACTTTGTTCCTGGCCTGCTTCCAAGCCACTCTTGATGATTAATGGGAGTGTGTCATTATCCCCTAGGAAGGCGTACTTCTGATGTCCGGGCAGGGGCTTCAATTCTATTTTGGGGGCTTGCATTACCGAGGGCAGAAAAGTATTTGATTTGAATAATTTTACCTCGTTGACTTCATATTCTGGTGTGAGAGGCTCCGAGATGGTTAAGTGGGCCACCGTTTCATGCAAGTCTTTGGTTAATTTGTATGAGCCTTTGGCTCCGCTGAGTATGGCTTCTAAGGGATCTGCTCTTAGTTCTGGTTGAATTTCTTGGACCAGGTCGTCCAAAGCATCGAGAGCGTGTACTTCCTCGAATTCCATAGGATGCTTCATTGCTCAGAATATGTCAAAGCTGAAGACTTCTTCTTCTACTTCCATTGAGAGCATTCCACTTCCACAGTCTATCTTCATTTTTGATGTTTTGAGAAATGGTCGGCCGAGAAGGATGGGTGCATGGTCTGTAGGTCCGCCATTTTCCATTTTCAAGACGTAGAAGTCTGCTGGAAACACTAATTTGCCTACTTGAACCAGGACGTCTTCTATTTTGCCCTCGGGCTGTTTGCATGACCGATCTGCTAGTTGAATAGTGAGACCGGTGGGTTTGAGCGGCCCAATCTTAAGACATGAGTAGATAGAGTATGGAAGAACATTGATTGATGCTCCAAGGTCTAGCATGCAATTCTCGATCCTGATGTTGCCAATTGTTCATGGAATGGTGTAAGTTCCTGTATCTCCACATTTGGGGGGCACTTTTCGTTGTATGACGGCCGACACGTTCCTACTCATCAGCTCTTGATCGTGTCTAGAACTCCTCCTCCGGTTGGTGCAAAGTTCTTTTAAAAACTTGGCATACCGAGGAATTTGCTTGATGGCTTCCAAAAGGGGAATGTTGATTTCAACCTTGCTGAACAACTCAAATATGTCCTCATCCATGACATGTTGTTTTTGCACGTGAGCCGGTACTGGAAATGGAAGTGTTGCGCTGATTTTAGGGGTTTCGGTTCTGGGCACCAGGCCAGGCCTGTGTTCCTTGGACGTATTCTCTTCTTCTTCGGTTACGTCCCGCTCAACCTCAAATATGTCGTCGTCTTTATTGGCCGCATCATCCTCTAGAGTTTCGAGAGATTCGGGCCTCATTTGTTCTTCTCCGGGCAACCTTGGGTCTTTGTCCTCCTCTTGCTCCAAAGGTTTGCCGACAAGCGTTTTTCCGCTTCTAAGAGTCAAGGCATTCACATCTTCCTGCATGATTTGAATGGTTTGTGAAAGGAGTCTTCCGGACTCATTAGCGTGCGCGGACTCTGAGGCAGCGAGTTGGGAGATGTGTTTCTTCAAGTCCGATAATTCTTCCTTTGTTTCGGCTTGGATTTGATGCATAGTAGTGCTCAACTGCTGCACAGTACTTGACAATTGCGTTATCATATCCTGAAGTGACTTGTTTGGTCCTTGATTATTGCTCGAGTTTACCTGGTACTGTTCTGCTGGTGGGGCGTCCTGGTTGTACTGTTTGTGGAGCGGTTGATAGAATGACTTGGCTAGTTGAGGGACAGCTGGTTGTGTTTCTTCTTGAGAATAGCTATTGTTATGCCAGCTCGGGTTGGTTGCTTGACCATACTGTCGGTTTTGTCCGGCTCTGTCGTTGCTGTTGTTGTTGTATTTTTGGTTTCCTCTTAATGTATTTATTTCTGCCGGGTCCTTAACTAGTACTGTCGGACATGCGTCAGTTTCGTGGTTTATAGAGCCACAGAATTCGCAAGGTCTTACTTGAATTGTCTGCATTCGTAAGAATTGCGTCATCATTTCCTTCATTTGTTTCATCTCTTCTGGCATGGGGTTTACTGATGTCTTGGCTTGTGATACGTTTTTTGTTTGGAAGAATTTATCTTGACGAGTAGTCTCCTTTCTAAACCGAGCATTTTCAGCAACGTTGGTGATGAGATTCCTTATGCCACTTAACGATAGGTTCATCATGGATCCTCCAGCCGAGGCATCCAGGAGCATTTTGTCTAACTTAGTTAGTCCATTAATTAGGTACTCGATGATGATCTTCTCGGGTAGTCCAAGAGTGCAGCAGCTTCTTTCCAGGTGGTTGAATTTTTCCAGGTAGTCGTACATGGTTTCATTAGGTTCCTGCTTATGTCCTGCAGTTTCCTTCTTACTTGCATCGCTCTTGTCGCTGGGTAGTATTTGTCCATGAATTTCCTTTGCATCTGAACCCATGTTCTGATGCTTCCCGAAGGCAATGAAAGGAACCAGTCGTTTGTCGAGTCAATGAGGGAAAAATATAATGCCTTCAACTTGAAGTCGTCTACGTTTACGCCATTCGGTTTTAAGTTCTGGCAGATACCATGTAAGCGCTAGAGATGAGTCATTGCTGATTCTCCATTAGTTCCTGAGAACTTTGGAAAATTGTGGACCATGGACATGTCGACGGCAATGTTTTCTAGTTCAGGGTCCTGGCAAATGCACCACGGCTGTGTTTCGAATTCTGGGGCATTGAGTTCTCCCATAGTAGGTGTACGGTAATTGTTGTTATCCCCGTAGTAGTTATCGAAAGCAGGTTCTCGTCTCGGCACTTGTCGAGGTTGAGGAGGTGGTGGATATCTAGGGGGTTGTACTGGACCAGCTGCATTTCGGTCCTCGGGTGGTTCTTGATTTCTTCTAATGGCCTCCCTATCACGAGCTCTTCTGTTTCTGATGAGTTGTTCCGGATCGTCCACAAATGGAAGTGGCACCTCATCATTTCGATCGTACAGGTTTATCTCGTCGTTATCTTGGTAGTCATGGTGGCTTCCTTCGCGAGACATGGTTGTTTTGAAGCGAGTATCGATTCAAAGAACTTATCCGACTAATTAACTAATTCCCCGGCAACGGCGCCAGTTTTGACGGAGCCCACCGCACTGTCGTTAAGGTGCGGTGTTCTCTGTGCAAAAGCAAATTTGTATTCCGCTACTCGTGACCTTACTACTGGGTAGCAAGTGGTAAGTAGGGGTCGAACCCAAGGGAATTAGGGGGATAAGCTATTCTTTGAGGGAATTGTTCAGCGAGGGAGCGTGTTTTAGGTTGATTGAGGTTTTAGTGCGGAAAAGTAAGTGATTGGTTGGTTGGTTTTGGTTTTTAGTGCGGAAAAGTAAATGACAGAAAAGTAAAGTACTGAAAATTAAAGTAGAAGACTTACAGCGGGTGATGCGTGATTGGCAAGCCTTCCGGAACGTCCGCAGTTGATAATACAGTTTATACTAAAATTGAAAGTAAGTGCAAGGGGTTTTTTAAATCTAAGGAAAGCATTCGGTTTCTGGGGCCTTGTATCACAGCCTGTTTATCATTGACCTTTAGTGATCCTTCTAAGTATTCAAAAGTGTATCAAGGCCATTTCAAGCACTCGATTTGCACACACCGTCTAGCCCATTTCAAGGTCGTAGAGCACTTGTTCTATTTAGACTAGCACCCCATTTCAAGGTATACTAGCCTATGTGCATCCATTTGATCAATCATTTCCGATCAAACCAAATGGTGTTTAAAAGAGGTCGAACTCCTCAGATAAGCTTTACCATTTCAAGCATCCACTTACCCGAGTATGTTCACGAACCCCCACGGAAGAGTTTTGCCATTTCAAGCATCCACTCAACCTTGGAAGTTCTGGCCTAATATATGGCACATATAACAAGTTTTGAATAAAAAGAAGAGGCACTAAGAGTATAGCCTAAAACATTTTATAATACAAGTACACCCCTTCAACCGAATGAAGAGTTTAGCTACGAATATCCATAGAGGTGGATATTATAGCTAAGTACTTACGGTTTTTGAAAGACAGTAAGTAAAGGAAAGGGGTGAGTACTTCAAGAACCGACAAGAGTACTCAAGAATAGTAAAGACAAGCTTGAGTACTACAAGAACCGACAAGAGTACTCAAGAACTAACTATAATACTCAAGAACCAACAGGAGTATTATAGATATAGAACAAAACTTACAAAAGTGCCAAATTTCTAGAGAGAGAAGTGTTTTGTGAATTTTGGGATGTATTACAAATGAGATGGGGTGGAGTATTTATAGGCTAAGGGGAGAGGAATGTGTGGTTTGGAGGAGCAACACATGGCAAGCTTTCCATGGAGGAGGAAAGCCGCCGGTCTACATGGGAGGGGAGGGGAGGAGCCGCCGGTGGCCGGTCATGAGGGGGAGGAGGCTCCCCTCATGACTCATCCTTTCCTTAAAGCCGCCGGTCATAAGGGCAAAGGAGGGAGTTTTTGTGAGTTTTGTGAAGTTTTCACAAAACTATCGGTACATTCCCGCTCCGGACTGATTTTGGTTGCTCTTCGGTTGGATTTGTTTTGAGTGATTCCAAGTCAGGATCTTGAGATTTCTTCAGTCGGCATCTGGTCTTGACCTTGGAATGACTCGCAATATATTTTCTGCGTAAAAACTCCTCCTTAGCGTGTATTCTCTCTAGGCTCCAAAATACCCTGTAGATAAATATCGGAACTAACAAGCAAAAGTTAAATAGACAAACAGTCAAATTTGGTGGGTTTAACTGTGTTTATGATTCGTATAATTATGGTCCATCAGATAGCCGCCCATGTGGTGAGGAGGAGGAGGAGAAGTTGAGTGGATTGAGATCTTTTGCCTCCAAAAGCCATCGGTTCCTGATGGACCATATTTATATGATTCATTAAGATAGTTAAACCTACCAAATTAGACGCTTTATCTTGACAACTTTTACTTGTTAGTTTCACTTTTGTTCTACAGGCTATTTCAAGGAGTAAAGATGAAACGAGCTAAAATGGAGTTCTTAACGCTGAAAGTGGATTACAAGTCAGAACTGGCCATACTCCGACAATACTCCGATCAAGCCACAACTATGTCCCAATGACTTATTCCAACAAAGATCAAGAACACAAGTGAAATTCCAAGTCTAAGTGCATTGTCTTTTGATATCAACTAAGAACCAACCAAAGTCCAACCGAAAACCAACCAAAGGGCAACCGGAGTCATATGCCAACCGATGGCTTTTGGGGAAAAGATCTCAACCCACTACCACTCCTCCCCTCCACCTCATGGCCGGCGGCTCCCTTGTGGAGTTGACACATGGCCGATGGCTTTTGGAAAGCCACCTCTTGCCATGTGTTTGCATCTCCTTCCTCCCCTCTTGCCATGTGTTTGCATCTCCTCCTCTCCTCCTTGCCTATAAAAGCCACACTTCCTCTCATTAGTTCAATGTCCCAAAAAATCCATAGCCTTAGTTTGGGTCCAAAATCACTTGTTGCTTAGCTAGAAAATCTCTCTACAATCACCCCACAATCCTTGTAAACACTTTGATATTGAAAGGCTCCAAGTTTGTTCTTGAGTTGAGTGTCTTCTTGATCTTGTCTCCTCTTTACTTTTCTTGCCAAAAACCGAGCCTCTCTTGTTCCAAAACCGAGAGCCTCTTTTGCTTTTCTTTGTCTTTCGTTTACTTGTTCTTGAAGCACTCTTGTTGGTTCTTGAGTGCTCAAGCTTTTCCTTGTCTTACTTTCAAAACCTTTATTTTCTTGTCTTTCAAAACCTTTGATTTCGTACACTAGCTATGGTATTCTCTTCCATGAATAACCGTAGCTAAACCCTTCATTCGGTTGAAGGGGTGTACTTGTATCATAAAATGTTTTAGACTCTTCTCTTAGTGCCTCTTTGTGTTCAAAACTTGTTCGAAGTGCTTTACATTCGGGTAGAACATACATGGTTGAGTGGATGCTTGAAATGGCAAAGCTCTTCCATGGAGTTCGTGAACATACACGGTTAAGTGGATGCTTGAAATGGCAAAGCTTTTCAGTGGAGTTCAACCTCTCTTTAAGTCGCTTGGTTTGATCGGAAATGACGGATCAAGTGTCTGCACATAGGCTAATATACCTTGAAATGGGGTATTAGTCTATCTAGAACAAGTGTTCTATGCCTTGAAATGGGCTAGACGGTGTGGCAAGTCAAGTGCTTGAAATGGCCTTGATACACTTTTGAACACTTAGTATGATCATTAGAGGTCGATGATAAACAGACTATGATACAGGGCCCCTAAAACCGAATCTTTCCTTTAATTAAACCATCACCTGTCACTTTACTTTCAGTCCCATATCAACTGCTTACTTTCCGCAAGTCTTGTTCTTCAAGCATTTACTTTCAGCAAGTCTTGTCCTTCAAGCACTTATTTTCAGCAAGTCTTGTCCTTCAAGCATTTACTTTCCGCAAGTCTTGTCCTTCAAGCACTTTACTTTTCAGTATTTACTTTCAGTTCTGTATTTACTTTCTTTACTTTCAGTCATTCACTTTTCAGTACTAAAATCACAACCAACCCACTTACTTTTCAGTACTAAAATCACAACCAACCCCCAACTGTCTTATTTTCCATTTTCGAAAGAACAACTATCCACTAATTCCCTTGGGTTCGACCCCTACTTACCGCTTTACTACCCAATAGTAGAGTAACGAGTAGCGGACTTATAAATTAATTTTGTACACATTGCCTCGCGATAAGGCAGTGTTGTCAGTTCCCATATGACTCCGGTTGCCCTTTTGGTTGCCCTTTGGTTGCCCCTTTGGTTGCTTCTTGGTTGATATCAAAGGGTGAGGAACTTAGACTTGGTATTTCACTTGAGTTCTTGATCTTTGTTGAACCAAGTCTTTGAGACTTAGTCGTGGCTTGATCGGAGTACTGTCGGAGCATGGCCAGTTCTGACTTGTAATCCACTTTTAGCGTTAAGAACTCCATTTTAGCTCGTTTCATCATTACTCTTTGAAATAGCCTGTAGAACAAAAGTGAAACTAACAAGTAAAAGTTGTCAAGATAAAGCATCTAATTTGGTGGGTTTAACTGTCTTAATGATTCATCTAAATATGGTCCATCAGTCACTTCGTCGGATTCCTCAGACATGCCTTGGGCAAGTGCCTTGCGTGAACCTCCAGGGCCTTGCCTTGGGCATTGACTTGGCTGAAATGGTGGATTGTCTGGGTCCTTGCCTTGATTTTGTCATAATTTCCAAGGCCCTCATGCGAGAACTCATCAGGTCTCGCCCCCCAAGAAACGACCTTGTCCTCAAGGTCGAAATAATCCACCTCGGATTCCATCCGAGCTAGCTGTGGTTCCTCCACTTTCATTGAATGTGCGTCGGCTGCCTTGTTCTCTACTCCGGGTTTGTAGTGGATCTCAAAGTCATACCCCAAAAGTTTGGTTAGCCACCTTTGGTGTTCCTCCGCAACAAGTCTTTGCTCCAAGAGATACTTTAGGCTCTTTTGGTCTGTTCGGACAATGACATGGCGACCCAGCAAATATGGTCTCCATTTGGTGATGGCTAGTGCGATTGCCATAAGTTCCTGCTCGTACACCGACTTTTGTCTCGAGCGGGTAGAAAGAACTTGGCTCCAATAAGCGATGGGCTTTTGATTTTGCATAAGGACTGCTCCCAACCCAAAGCCTGATGCGACGCCTTCTTTTGATACAACGTGCCCCAGGTACTATACACTCTCGTAGCCAAAAAGGCACTTCTTAAAGTTGGCGGAGAGTTGATGCTTCTTGAGCTCTGCAAATACTAAGCACAGATGCTCCTTGTGTTCGTCTTCAGACTTACTATAAATAAATATGTCGTCAAAAAACACCAACAATTTCCTTAACCAAGGTTTAAATACCTGGTTCATCAGGGCCTCGAAGGTTGCAGGCGTGTTTGTCAGCCCAAACGACATGACTAAGAATTCATATTGGCCTTCGTGGGTTCGGAAAGCTATTTTGCCTTCGTCACCTTTATTCATCCGAATCTGATGATACCCCGACTTCAAGTCTATTTTTGAAAAGATGATGGACCCATGCAATTCGTCAAGTAATTCATCGATAACTGGAATGTGAAACTTATCTGGGACTGTTTGCTTGTTAAGCGCTTAGTAGTCGACGCAGAATCTCCACCCCCCATCCTTTTTCTTTACTAAAAGTACTGGGTTGGAATACGGACTTGTTGCCGGTTGAATGATGCCTGCGTCTAGCATTTCCTCGACCATTTTCTTGATTTCATCTTTTTGGACTTGTGCGTACCGATAAGGTCTCACGCTAACTGGTGATGACCCCTCATTAAGCAAAATCGAGTGCTCATGACCTCGGATTGGTGGGAGGCTCTTAGGCTCCGGGAATACTTCGGAAAATTCCTACAAGACGCCTGACAGATGCTTGTCGTCACAGCAAATGTGCAAATAAATTTATAAGTCCGCTACTCGCGACTTAACTACTGGGTAGCAAGTGGTAAGTAGGGGTCGAACCCAAGGGAGTCAGTGTGGATTAATTGTTCTTTAATGAAGCTTATGCAGAATTTAATTACGATTGGGGTTGGGTTTGAGTGCGTTTTTAGAACTGAAAGCAAATTACAGCAGTTGATAATGGATTGTAAGGAAAGTATTCGGTTTTAGGGGCCTTGTATTATAATTGTTTATCATCGACCGCTAATGATCATACCAAGTGGTCAAAGATGAATTGAGGCTATTTCTAGCGCAAGACATGATCATGCTAAGTATTCAAAGATGAATCGAGGCTATTTCTAGCACAAGAGTTGCAACACCATTTAAAACACTTGTTCTAAGCAAAACTAATTCCTCCTTTCGAAGTATCTTAGTCGTAAGTGCATCCATCTGGTCCGTCATTTCCGATCAAACCAGATGGTGTTTAAGATGAGTCAAACTTCTCAAATAAGCTTAGCCATTCCAAGCATCCACTTATCAGTACAAGTTTACGAACCCCCATGGTGAGCTTTGCCATTCCAAGCGTCCCCTCAACCATGGACGTTCTGACTTAGTATATGGCACATAGAACAAGTATCGAATACAAAGGTATACTAAGAGTAAAGTCTAAAACATTTATAATACAAGTACGCCCCTTCTACCGAACTACTAGTTTAGCTACTATTCATCGCGCTAAACATTATTACTAAGGAAATAAAAGCAGTAAATAAATACGAAGAAATACTTACAACCGTTGAAGCGCCAAGGGAGCTATCCTTTATTTCCAAAGCGAAGAACAATTTTATTGAAAATGAAGAGAGGAGGGTTAAGCCCTCTCTCTCTCTCTAAAGTGTGTACAAGTATGGGATGATACAAATGAGAGGAGAGGGCTCTCTATTTATAGGCTATGAAGACTTAGGAGCTAAGTAAACTTGGGAGCTAAGTTTTGGAGAAACAAATATCTCTAAGACTTGGAGACTAAGTTTACTTAGAGACTAAGTTTTGGAAGACTTAGAGACTAAGTTTTGGAGAAAAATATCCCAAAGACTTAGAGACTAAGTTTTGGAGAAGAAAATATCCCAAAGACTTAGAGACTAAGTTTGCTTCTCCTCCTCGGTTGGATTTGTATTGAGTGATTCCACGTCAGGATCTTGAGATTTCTTTATTCAGCGTCTGATCGTGACCTTGGACTGACTCATAATATCTTTTCAGCGTAAAATCCTCTCCTTAGCGTATATTCTCTCTAAAGTCCAAAATACCCTGTAGAAATATATCGGAACTAACAAGCAAAAGTTAACTAGACCAACAGTCTAATTTAGTGGGTTTTACTGTGTTTTTGATTCGTATAATTATGGTCCATCAGATCACCCCACACTTTTAGTTGTTCGTCCCGAACAATGCTATTAAAGGGCGGTACTCTAAGTTTGGTTTTAAAATATGAAAATTAGACTGTGGGACTCGATTTATCCTAATTCATGCATTACTTACTTATTACCAAATTGAACTGGGTAAATAAATAGAAGTAACTTGATACTTGTACCTCCGTGCCGAGATGCAAATTATTCTGGATGTTTCGGGAGATAGCCCTTTTTAGGCTCCTGGAGTGCAACCTCGGGATCGTCTCTTACTATATGGTTTTCTTGTAGCTTTCTCTGGCACGTGATTCGGTTCGGGTTTCACTGGTTTGAGTACTTTGATTTCTTTTGGCGTGGGACTGCTTTTTGTAGTGAATCGGCCTTTGGCCTTTGATTTGACGTCTTGAGTACTTCACTTTTGTTCGGTTAAAACCTTTACAATTTTGGGCCTTAGGCCTCTTGATTTGCTTCTTCGAGCTTTTTGCGTCTTTGTGACTTGCTAGTCCATTTTCTCAAGCCTTTTTGGGAGGTCCAATCATCGCCCGCAAGCCTATGGAAATACCTCCCCGCTCTTCTCGTTTTTGCCATTTTCGCGCGGGTCAAGGTGAGGGTCGCTCATCTATTTTCTCGGCTACTTTGACTGTCGTTTCGCGCGGGTCAAGATGAGGGTCGCTCATCTATTTTCTCGGCTACTTTGACCAGAGATAGGACGGTCTGATTCCCGTCCTCGCCTTTTGCATTGCATGGCGGAGATGACTTCAATCTTCACTGAAACCCAAAGTGCAGCCTCCACTGACTTCGAAAACCATATAGTTTGATCTGATCCTTCGATTGCTTGCCAAGCCTCTCTAGGGCATTTCTATCAACTCCACATCCCTAGTTTATCTCAGCACAAAGGGAAAAATGAGAAGTTACGTTCTAAGTTTTTAGACAGTTGAATTTTCACAAGGTAAATGCATGAATTTCGGTCTATCTTTTTCACATTCTTAAGTTCATACTTTCAAAAAGATACACAAAAAAAGAAATAACATGTTGTTTATTTATGTACACATGCGGTTCTCACCCCACACTTTCGAACGAAGTCGTGCCTTTCAGCACTACTTAGTTCGAAAGCCATGCAAGCAGATGTTATACGAGAAGGAAATGACTTAAGGAAAGGTAAGATCATAACTCCCTTATTGTGTCGAATGGCATGAGGCTGGATAATCGAGGGAGTTCGGCAGGGGCCTTGAACTCTCAGCGCAGGCCCGGTAAATTCACGGAAGCTGCCTGGCTGATCCGATCGTGCTCCAAAAACCAATTCCTAAATAGTCAAATCATTCTATGCACCAAGTGGGTGAGAGCGACTTATTGAAAAAGTAAAATATAGAAAATAAAAGATAGAAAATTAAAGTGCAGAAAGTAAGATAGTGTCGAGTTACCTCCCGACCAGTGCACTTGTTTAACGTCGTTGGCTCGACAGTACCTCAATCATGGATCATAAGGTCGGATCCCATGGGTGGGTGAGGTCAAACTTTTTCTCGGCAGCCCTTTTGCTCCGAGAGGGTGAGGTTTCCTTGACCATAGCTGCTGGTCCAATGCGTCGTGCTTGCTTGTTACTCCTTCCGGGTTTCCATTCTTTCGGCCCATGCCTTTGCCGCCTCTTCATGTTGGAATAGTTGGCACTTTCGCGAGTTTGGAAGTTAGGTTTTGTGCCTTCAAACATCGGTGACCACAGGCATGTTCCCATGTGAGGCCTCTTCTTGGTGATAGCTACGAATGGTTGTCTTGGAATGATTGAGTTCCCGGGTGGTTTTTCTTGGCTTGTGACGAGAGAGATTTCCTTTGTCGGCTTTTTTGGCTCATGCTCTGCCTCCAACTCCCCTTGTACCGCATCATCATTGATTATATGATCTTCGGTGGTTATGATCGGCATGAAATGTGAAGGGTTAAGTTGAGGCACTTCAACCATGAGGACTAGGTCTGTTTCAGGTGCTCCGACAGTGAGGATTAGGTCTTTCTCGGACAGTTCGGCAATGAGGTCCGGGACTTCCTCGGGTGCTTCGAGTGTAAGTACCGGGCCTGGCTTGATTTCTTCGGCCGCTTCAGCAGTGAGGTTCGGGACTTCTGTAGGCTCGGCAGTTAGGACAGTGATTTCCTCGGATGGATTGGTGATAAGGACCGGGTCTGATTGGGGCAGTTCTTCTTCGGTCATTTGCGGGTCCTCATCCTCAGTCGGCTCCTCGGGTTCAGCCATGAATTGGTGCATCAATACACTCAATTGCTGCATGTCTGCGGCCAATTGCTGGGTGCTAGCTGCCAGCTCCTTTTCTGCCGCCCATAGTTCAGTTTTGGCCCTGATTTGTTGCATTATGTTGTCCAACTGCTGGATGCTAGATGCCAGCTCCGTTATACCGTCCTCGATTGGCTCGGCCTGATCTTGGCTTGGTCTTGACCTCGCGGCCAAATCGTTTATTAATTTCCAAAGATCATCCTCGGTTAAGTCCCACATTGATCCTCCTGCTGCATTATTTAGCTGGTCCCACTCATGTGGCAACATTCCAAAGAGAAACTTTGTTTGAAGATCGAAGTTGGTGAATCCATGGTGCGGGCAGCTCGTCACAATGGAATCGAAGTACCATAAGTACTCATCCAATGTTTCGTCCCGGGATTGCGTTATTTAGTTGATCTTCTCGCGGATTTCAAGTTTGAGGGGTGGTGGGGAAAACTCCGTATTGTTCCAAGGTTCCATTCCATAGTAGTATGACTTGGTGAATTGCATGATAAAAGAAAAAAGAAAAAAGAAAATAGAACAAATATTCCTATGCACAACTCCCCGGCAACGGCGCCAATTTGACAGATGCTTGTCGTCACAGCAATTGTGCAAATAAATTTATAAGTCCGCTACTCGCGACTTTACTACTGGGTAGCAAGTGGTAAGTAGGGGTCAAACCCAAGGGAGTCAGTGTGGATTAATTGTTCTTTAATGAAGCTTATGCAGAATTTAATTACGATTGGGGTTGGGTTTGAGTGCGTTTTTAGAACTGAAAGTAAATTACAGTAGTTGATAATGGATTGTAAGGAAAGTATTCGGTTTTATGGGCCTTATATTATAATTGTTTATCATCGACCGCTAATGATCATACCAAGTGGTCAAAGATGAATTGAGGCTATTTCTAGCGCAAGACATGATCATGCTAAATATTCAAAGATGAATCGAGGCTATTTCTAGCACAAGACTTGCAACACCATTTAAAACACTTGTTCTAAGCAAAACTAATTCCTCCTTTCGAAGTATCTTAGTCGTAAGTGCATCCATCTGGTCCGTCATTTCCGATCAAACCAGATGGTGTTTAAGATGAGTCAAACTTCTCAAATAAGCTTAGCCATTCCAAGCATCCACTTATCAGTACAAGTTTACGAACCCCCATGGTGAGCTTTGCCATTCCAAGCGTCCCCTCAACCATGGACGTTCTGACTTAGTATATGGCACATAGAACAAGTATCGAATACAAAGGTATATGATGGACCACAATTGTATGAATCATAAACACAGTTAAACCCACCAAATTAGACTGTTTGTCTATCTAACTTCGATGTTTTAGTCCCGATACATTTCTACATGGTATTTCAGAGCTTAGAGAGAATACACGCTAAGGAAGAGCTTTTAGCACAGAAAAGATATCAGGAGACAATCCAAGGTCAAGATCAGACGCTGAATGAAGAAATCTAAAGATCCTGACTTGGAATCATTCAAAACAAATCAAACCGAAGAGAAACCGAAGACAATCCGGAGCTGGAATACACCGATAGTTTTGTGCAAACTGCACAAAACTCACAACCACTCTCCTCATGCCACGTGGGCCGGCGGCTACCTCCTCACATCTCCCCTCCTCCTCTCCCCTTCCTCCACATGTCACCCTCTCCTCCATCCATGCCCAAAGCCGCCGGCGGCTTTTTGTTGCTCCTCTCCCCTTGTGACACTTGTCTTCCTCTCCTCTTCCCCCCATCTCCACCCTTGGATGCCAAACCACATGCCCTCATCTTGGCCCTCCATTCCCCTCCCCTTAGCCTATAAATACCAAGCTCTCCTCCTCATTTCAAATCATCCCAAAATTGTGTAAAACACTTCTCTCTCTAAGTTTGTTACTATGTAAAGTTTGGTTTGATATCAATAAAAGTTCAGTTTGTTCTCAAATACTTTAGTTCGATCTTGAGTACTCCTGTTGGTTCTTGAGTACTCAAGTTTTCAGTTACAGTTCAAGAGTTACTCCTGTTTGTTCTTGAGTATTCTTTTCCAAATCCCCAAGTATTTAGTTATGATGTCCAACTCTATGGATATTCGTAACTAAACTCTTCATTCGGTTGAAGGGGAGTTCTTGTTTTATAAAATGTTTTACTTCGTTTAGTTTCTTTTCTCTGTATTCAAAACTTGTTCTATGTGCCATTTATAAGGTCAGACTTTCCAAGGTTGAGTGGAAGCTACGAAAGGGCAAAACTCTTCTGTGGGAAGTCGTGAACATACTCGGGTAAGTGGATGCTACGAAAGGGCAAAGCTTATCTGAGGAGTTCGATCTATCTTTAAAACCATTTGGAAACTGGACCAAAGGGACCAAATGGATGCACAAAAGGCTAAGATACTTCGAAAGGAGGAATTAGTCTGAAGTAGAACAAGGGTTTACAAACAGTGTGGCAAATTGAGCGCTACGAAAGGGCCTCGATACACGTTTGAATACTTAGAAGGGATACTAAAAGAATGAACAGGATATAATACAAGGCCCCCCAAGACCGAATACTTCTCTCGCAATTACAAAACCCCTTTGTCTTTACTTTTATTGTTCAATCAACTGCAACCATCAACCGCTCACAATCCGGAGGACTTGCAATTCACGCATCACCCACTGTAAGTCTTCGCTTTTAATTTCAGTATTTACTTTTCTGTAATTTACTTTTCAGCACTCAAAACAAAAACCAACTAAAAAGTCACGTAGTTGTTAGCACTAAAACCTCAACCAACATAAAACACGCTCCTTCGCTGAACAAATCCCTTAAAGAATAACCTATCCCCCTAATTCCTCTGGGTTCGACCCCTACTTACCAAGTACTACCCAGTAGTATAGTTGCGAGTAGCGGACTATTATAAATTTATTTGCACAAATCGCTCTGACGACAAGCGGTTCTGTCAAATTGGCGCCGTTGCCGGGGAATTAGCCATCAGATAAGTTGTTCGAATCAATACGCACTTCAAAACAACCATGTCTCGCGAAGAAAGCCACCATGACTACCAGGATGACGAAGAAATAAACCTGTACGATCGAAATGATGAGGTTCCATTCGTCGATGATCCGGAACAACTCATCAGAAACAGAAGAGCTCGTGATAGAGAGGCTGCCCGAAGAAACCAAGAACCACCCGAGGACCGAAACCCAGCTGGTCCAGTACAGCCCCCTAGATACCCACCATACCCTCAACCCCGACAAATGCCTAGGCAAGAACCTGTCTTCGACAACTACTATGGGGACAACAACTACCGTGAACCTACTATGGGAGAATTAAATGCCCCTAATTTCGAAACACAGCCGTGGTGCATCTACGAGAACCCTGAATTAGAAAACATAACCATCAACGCGACAGTTGCCCACAGCTTGCCAAAATTCTCAGGAACTCAAGGAGAATCCGCCACAACTCACCTCCAACGCCTGCATGGAATTTGCCAAAACCTAAAACCCAATCGAGTGAATATGGACGACTTTAAGTTAAAGGCGTTCTATTTTTCCCTCACAGACTCGGCAAACGACAGGTTCCTTTCATTGCCTTCCGGAAGCATCAGAACATGGGCTCAAATGCAGAAGAAATTCTTAGACAAATACTATCCGGCGGGAAGAGCAATGCAAGTAAGGAGGCAACTACAGGAAATCACACAGGGTCCCAATGAAACCATGTACGATTACCTGGAAAAATTCAATTACCTAGAAAGGAGCTGCTGTACCCTTGGACTGCCCGAGAAACTCGTCATCGAATACCTCATTGATGGATTAAGACCCTTAGACAAAATGCTCTTGGATGCCTCAGCAGGGGGATCCATGATGAATCTATCATTGAGTGGCATAAGGAATATCATCGCCAACGTTGCTGAAAATGCCCGATTTAGAGAAGAGACTGCTCGTCAAGATGAATTCTCTCGATCAAAAAAAGTAGCACAAGCCGAAACATCAGTAAACTCCATAACTGAAGAGATGAAACAATTAAAGGAGATGATGATTCAGATCATACGAAGACAACCAGTTCCTGTAAAACCTTGTGAATTTTGCGGTTCTACGGAGCACCAGACTGACACATGCCCGACATTAATAGAAGAGGAACCTTCAGAAGTAAATGTAGTGGGAGGATACCAAGGATACAACAACAGCAACAACAATGACAGAGCCGGACAAAACAGACAGAACGGTCAAGCAACCAACCCAAACTGGCGTAACAACAACTATCCTCAGAAAGAAACACAACCAGCTATCCCTCAACTAGCCCAGTCATTCTACCAACCCCCCCACCGGCAGTATAACCAGAACGCTCAACCAGCAGGCCAATATCAATAAAAAAGACCAAATCAGTACCAAGCCGGCCCGAGCATTCAGCAAGAACCAAGCAAGTCGCTCAATGATACGATGAAGGAGCTCGCAGGAAACGTTAATCAGTTGGGAACTTCACTACACCAGTACCAAGCAAAAACTGACGGGGCAATTTCTGAATTAACTAAACAAATGTCCCAGCTCGCCACCGCAATGTCAACACTTACTCCTGAACCAGGCAGACTTCCTTCACAGACTATCCAAAACCCGAAAGCAAATATCAGCATGATAAGAAGGTCAAACATGAAGGATCCTCTGGGAAAAGTAGCACGGTCCCCAACCTACAAACTTACGAACAATCACTTTTTCCGTAGGCGTCGTCCTGATTGGAATCAAGAAGAAGATCGACCCAATAATGGCAAAACATGGGTCACGCATGCTGACAATGGACGGTACGCATTCACTGTTTGCATAACACCTCCGCCAATCATACACTCTGACATACCAGCATCTGGATGGGATGACGCACCAACTAATATTTATACTTCGCGGCAAAATATTAAGGGGACCGATTATACAAACTCTAAGCCGTGGAATGGGCAGAATGACCAGACAATAGAAAAAGCCCTCACTACAAATCTTGAGTCACAACCGGAAAGAAACAAAGACCCAGGAGCCTTTACAGTCACTTGTGTTATCAATGAAACATAGATTCATAAATGCTTAATCGATCTTGGGGCTGCTGTCAACGCCATGCCTTCCTCCTTGTACTACTTACTAGGACTAGGTCCATTGAAACCACCCCGATCGAATATCGAGCTAGGAGATAAGTCGTGCATCCGTCCAATTGGAGAGTTGGAGGATGTAATACACCATGTGGGAGAGCTCGCCGTCGCTTCAGATTTTTATATAATACCAACAGGAGAGACCAACGAAGACGACCCTCCAACAATAATATTGGGACGACCATTCCTCTACGCTACAAAAGCAAGAATCGATGTGGGCAAGGGCTCACTATCGCTTAAGTTCGGCGGCAAAATTGCACACTTCTACATTGATAAGAGCCGCATGGATACAAAAAAACCGCCAGACATTATACCTATCTCAGAACAGGATAAACAGATTTCCGACCTTCCAAAAGAGATCAAAAAAGCAACAAGACCAGCAGCTATGGTAAAAGTCCCCTCACCTTCTCAAAAGCAATGGAAAATGAAATCACTAAAACAATGGGAGCAAAACCCAAGCACAACATCCCCCAAGAACTCAGGAAAAGAGAAGGCTGAAACCAATGCAGGAACCGCGGCAAAATTCGACCTGAGCCGCCCATGGGATCCCAACTGGTGATCCCCTTTGCGTCGAGCCAACGACGTTAAACAAGTGCACTGGTCGGGAGGTAACCCGACACTACTTACATTTCTGCACTTTTAATTTCTGTCATTTAAATTTCCAATAAGCGCTCTCACCCACTTTTGTATAGAAGGAATATCTTTCATGTAGGAATTAAGTTTGGAGCAAGACCGGATCAGCCAGGCAGCTTCCGTGAATTTACCGGGCCTGCGCTGAGAGTTTGAGGCCCCAGCCAGACTCCCTCGATTATCTAGCCTCATGCCATGTCGTTTGCACGACACAGTAAAAGGGAGTTCTGTTCTTCTTTTTCCTTAATGTCATTTCCTTCTCTTGTATATATTTGCATGACTTTTGAACTAAGGCACGCCTTCGTTCAAAAGTGTGGGGTGAGAACCATTTGCATGTTTTTCTTTTCTTTTTTAATAATATCTTTTTGAAAATATGAACTTGAGAATGTGAAAAAGATAGATCATAATTCATGCATCAACCTTGTGAAAATTCAACTGTTTAAAAACTTAGAATGTAACTTCTCATTTGTCCTTTGTGCTAACATAACCTAGGGATGTGGAGTTGATAGAAATTGCCCTAGAGAGGCTTGGCAAGCACTTGAAGGATCAGATCAAACTATATGGTTTTCGAAGTCAGTGGAGGCTGCACTTCAGGTTTCGGTGAATAATTGAAGTCAACTCTGCCTTGAAGCATCTATGTAAAAGGCAAGGACGGGAATCAAACCGTCCTCTCTCTAGTCAAAGTAGCAGAGAAAATAGATGAGCGACCCTCATCTTGACCCGCGCGAAACAACAAAGATGAGAGGAGCGGGGAGGTATTTCCATATGCTTGCGGGCGATGATTGGACCTCCCAAGAAGGCAAAAAACAAGATGGACTAGCAAGTCACAAAGAAGCAAAAAACTCAAAGAAGAAAATCAAAAGAGGCCTAAGGCCCAAAAATGTGAAGGTTTTAACCGAGCAAAAGTGAAGCACTCAACAACGTCAAATCAAAAGCTAAAGGCAAATCACTACAAAAAGCAGTCCATCGCCAAAGAAGAAGAAAGAAAAAAAAAGAAAAAAATCAAGAAAAGGCTCAACTCACTGAAACCCGAATCGAATCACGTGCTAGAGAAAGCTACAGGAAAACCATATAGTGCGAGACGGTCCCGAAGGTGTAGTCCAGGAGCCTGAAAAGGGCTATCTCCCGAAACATCCGAAATAATTTGCATCTCAGCACGAAGGTACACGTATCAAGTTTCTTCTACTTATTTACGCAGTTTAATTTAGTAACAAGTAGTAATGCATGAATTAGGAAAAATCGAGTACCACAATCTTATTTTCATATTTTAACCAACTTACTTAGTAACGCCCTTATAAAGCATTGTTCGGGACGAACAACTAAAAGTGTGGGGTTATCTGATGGACCACAATTGTATGAATCATAAACACAGTTAAACCCACCAAATTAGACTGTTTGTCTATCTAACTTCGATGTTTTAGTCCCGATACATTTCTACAGGGTATTTCAGAGCTTAGAGAGAATACACGCTAAGGAAGAGCTTTTAGCACAGAAAAGATATCAGGAGACAATCCAAGGTCAAGATCAGACGCTGAATGAAGAAATCTAAAGATCCTGACTTGGAATCATTCAAAACAAATCAAACCGAAGAGAAACCGAAGACAATCCGGAGCTGGAATACACCGATAGTTTTGTGCAAACTGCACAAAACTCACAACCACTCTCCTCATGCCACATGGGCCGGCGGCTACCTCCTCACATCTCCCCTCCTCCTCTCCCCTTCCTCCACATGTCACCCTCTCCTCCATCCATGCCCAAAGCCGCCGGCGGCTTTGTGTTGCTCCTCTCCCCTTGTGACACTTGTCTTCCTCTCCTCTTCCCCCCATCTCCACCCTTGGATGCCAAACCACATGCCCTCATCTTGGCCCTCCATTCCCCTCCCCTTAGCCTATAAATACCAAGCTCTCCTCTTCATTTCAAATCATCCCAAAATTGTGTAAAACACTTCTCTCTCTAAGTTTGTTACTATGTAAAGTTTGGTTTGATATCAATAAAAGTTCAGTTTGTTCTCAAATACTTTAGTTCGATCTTGAGTACTCCTGTTGGTTCTTGAGTACTCAAGTTTTCAGTTACAGTTCAAGAGTTACTCCTATTTGTTCTTGAGTATTCTTTTCCAAATCCCCAAGTATTTAGTTATGATGTCCAACTCTATGGATATTCGTAACTAAACTCTTCATTCGGTTGA
Organism: Rhodiola kirilowii; assembly: GCA_033675215.1. NCBI lineage: Eukaryota > Viridiplantae > Streptophyta > Magnoliopsida > Saxifragales > Crassulaceae > Rhodiola > Rhodiola kirilowii. Next base: position 20,666,022 of record CM066201.1, read on the forward strand.
AGGGGAGTTCTTGTTTTATAAAATGTTTTACTTCGTTTAGTTTCTTTTCTCTGTATTCAAAACTTGTTCTATGTGCCATTTATAAGGTCAGACTTTCCAAGGTTGAGTGGAAGCTACGAAAGAGCAAAACTCTTCTGTGGGAAGTCGTGAACATACTCGGGTAAGTGGATGCTACGAAAGGGCAAAGCTTATCTGAGGAGTTCGATCTATCTTTAAAACCATTTGGAAACTGGACCAAAGGGACCAAATGGATGCACAAAAGGCTAAGATACTTCGAAAGGAGGAATTAGTCTGAAGTAGAACAAGGGTTTACAAACAGTGTGGCAAATTGAGCGCTACGAAAGGGCCTCGATACACGTTTGAATACTTAGAAGGGTTACTAAAAGAATGAACAGGATATAATACAAGGCCCCCCAAGACCGAATACTTCTCTCGCAATTACAAAACCCCTTTGTCTTTACTTTTATTGTTCAATCAACTGCAACCATCAACCGCTCACAATCCGGAGGACTTGCAATTCACGCATCACCCACTGTAAGTCTTCGCTTTTAATTTTAGTATTTACTTTTCTGTAATTTACTTTTCAGCACTCAAAACCAAAACCAACTAAAAAGTCACGTAGTTGTTAGCACTAAAACCTCAACCAACCTAAAACACGCTCCTTCGCTGAACAAATCCCTTAAAGAATAACCTATCCCCCTAATTCCTCTGGGTTCGACCCCTACTTACCAAGTACTACCCAGTAGTATAGTTGCGAGTAGCGGACTATTATAAATTTATTTGCACAAATCGCTCTGACGACAAGCGGTTCTGTCAGTATACTAAGAGTAAAGTCTAAAACATTTATAATACAAGTACGCCCCTTCTACCGAACTACTAGTTTAGCTACTATTCATCGTGCTAAACATTATTACTAAGGAAATAAAAGCAGTAAATATATACGAAGAAATACTTACAACCGTTGAAGCGCCAAGGGAGCTATCCTTTATTTCCAAAGCGAAGAACAATTTTATTGAAAATGAAGAGAGGAGGGTTAAGCCCTCTCTCTCTAAAGTGTGTACAAGTATGGGATGATACAAATGAGAGGAGAGGGCTCTCTATTTGTAGGCTATGAAGACTTAGGAGCTAAGTAAACCTGGGTGCTAAGTTTTGGAGAAACAAATATCTCTAAGACTTGGAGACTAAGTTTACTTAGAGACTAAGTTTTGGAAGACTTAGAGACTAAGTTTACTTAGAGACTAAGTTTTGGAAGACTTAGAGACTAAGTTTTGGAGAAAAATATCCCAAAGACTTAGAGACTAAGTTTTGGAGAAGAAAATATCCCAAAGACTTAGAGACTAAGTTTGCTTCTCCTCCTCGGTTGGATTTGTATTGAGTGATTCCACGTCAGGATCTTGAGATTTCTTTATTCAGCGTCTGATCGTGACCTTGGACTGACTCATAATATCTTTTCAGCGTAAAATCCTCTCCTTAGCGTATATTCTCTCTAGAGTCCAAAATACCCTGTAGAAATATATCGGAACTAACAAGCAAAAGTTAACTAGACCAACAGTCTAATTTAGTGGGTTTTACTGTGTTTTTGATTCGTATAATTATGGTCCATCAACGCCTCGTATTGACTCGGGCACCTCTTCATCTATCTTTGGTGCGCCTTCTTGAGTCATATGACGACTCCTTCGAGTGCTCTTGCTTCCACCAAGTAGCATTCAACAATGGATTTCCTTCCTTCGACAATGGCTCGGAAGGATGCTTCGGCTTTCTTGAGCGATGGTTCTCCAGACAATCTGATCCGTTTTCCATCGTGCTTAAACTCCATTAAAAGGGATTTCCAATTTACCATGATGTCGCCTAGGGTCTGCAGCCATTGCATGCCCAATATTGCATCCGTGCTGCCTAAGGGAAGTGGTAGAAAGTTTGCTCTAACCTTGTAATTAGGTAATGCTAGTTCCACTCCAGAGCAAAGTCCGCGGCTTTCTTTCGAAACTCCCATGCCCAAGGTCACTCTGAATGCCCCTTTGTTGAGAACTCCAAGTCCTTCTTCCTGAACTATGGTCGGTGAGATGAAATTATGCATAGCCCCGCTATCAATCAGGACAGTGACCTCCCGCGCTCCAATCTTTCCTTTGAGTTTCATTGTTCGTGAGGGTGTGAGCCCCGCCACGCTGTTGAGCGATACTTCAACTACTTCGGTTTTATCATTATCGTTAACAGGGCCTTCAATGTTCCTCAAGGATTTTTTAGCGCAATGATGTGTTGGACCCCATTAATCCCCACATTTGTAGCACTTGCCGCTTGGTCACCTATCCCTTTGCTCTACTTCAGGTGCGCGCTTTTGCTGCTGCTCAGGTTGCCTAACTGGTGGACCTCGTTGCTGTTGGTCCCCATGGAATGGTCGCCTATCTGGTGCTCCACTCTTTTGGTTGAACGTGTTGCTTGGGTTGGCTGGCCTCGAATGGAACAATGTCCCTCGATTGTATTTGCCGCCTTCCTTTTCTTCAACCAGTTATGCCAAATTCATTGCCTGATACAAGTTCACCGGCTGTTGAATTCTCACTGTTGCGCGAATATCTGCCTTTAGTCCCTTCATAAAGTTGGCCATGAGTGCCTTCTCGGAGATGCCTTCAATTGCACCAGCGAGTTCTTCAAACTGCTCCTAGTATTCCAACATGGACTAGGTCTGCACAAGTGAGAAAAATATTTCGTGGACGTCTTGGCAATCCAACCCATGATATCTGACTATCATTGCTGCCTTGATTTGCGCCCATGTATCGACTGGTTGCATCTTGCGATACCAGCAATACCACTTGAACGCCTTCCCTTCAAGACACATAGTTGCTGCGATAAGTTTATCTTGGCCAACTAGGCCATTAACATAAAAATACATCTCGTCTTTGAAAAGCCATTTGTCGACGTCGGTGCCACTAAATATTGGCATCTCGAGTCGCCTCATCCTTGGGTCGTCTCACATTGGGTAAACTCCTCCAAACGGGCTCCAATAATCATCATCATCCTCGACAAGATGGTTAGTCCTCCGGAATGCTTGTGGACGAAGGGCTGGTTCACCATGCTCCTTACGCTCCACTCTATCGGTTGGGTCTTCGACGGGCGGAGGCCTTGCGTACCCAGTCATGCGCACATGATTTCCCTGGCGTGCATACTTTGCAAACATTTAGCGCAGGTGCTCTCCCTCGATAGTCCCCTTCAGTATCGCTGGTAACCCAATCCTCGACTTCTGCGTGCTGGGTTCCAAACTCCTTAGGCTGCTCACTTGGCTCGCCTATCTTTGCCTTCCCCCGGGCCTTAGCGCTGGGAAGGTTGCCTTGCGGAACATCATCGTCAAGGACTTGTCCAACGTTACCTTGTGAATTATCACCAAGGTTCCCATGGCCCTTCTCTTGGGCAGAACTAGCAGGTTGTATTGGCGTCGCCTTCTGTAGGAGCGCTTGTAACGTTGCTTTAATGTCACTGAACTTCGCGTCAATCTTCGACTCAAGCATGGCCTGACGCTTGTCGTTCTCGGCTTTGTAAGACTCTAAGTCAGTCTTCTAGTTGTTGCTTTCTTCTTCACTCGGGAGTGAGTTTTCTAGATTTCTGGATGATTCGTCCGATGAAGACTTGGTCCTGGTTTGCATGTTTCCTGGATCGTAACAGCTTTAAGGCCAATTTGTTAGAGACCCAAAATACTAAAATTGCCCAAAATCTCTACCCAACAAAATGGAACGGCCAGATGTGGAAAAATAAGGCTATATCACTCGAATAGTCCCTCAAAAGTGAGGATTCGTCGAAGGAATACAAGGCCCTTAGGCAAGGTCTCGTCACAATAACGTTAAATCGAGTCCCTAATCTATACAATTGCTTTGCGGAAGAGTAAATAAAGAAAGGAAGCAAAAGGTTTGAGAAATAAAGCTTGCATGCAAGAAAAATGCGGAAGGCCCCGGTATTTATAGGGCCCTAGCCGAGTGTGCGTGTGCCTGGAGTTGCGCCTCTTCGGCCTTTGTGACCGTTGCGCATTTCTCAGACGCGTCCAGGTCCGTCTTCGGCATTAAATGCGGCGTCCCAGGTCCATCGTCTCTAAGTCCTCGTGTCCCTCCATGATAGATGCGGATGTCCCAAGGTCCATGAACCTTATGAAATGGCCCCGTTTCACGAACAGGCGCCTTGCTTAGGCCCTGGAGCGGCATAACTTCCCTAAGGCCTCGGGCGTCTTCATCTGGCCATGGTGCCTTGGTGTGCGGGTGCTTGGTCGGGCAGTCGAGGCCCCTCGTGGTGTCTGTTCGGCTGACTCGCTCCTTTTCGCCAAGTACATCGAACTTGGTCATCTGGGTCACTTTGTCGAATTCCTCAGACATGCCTTGGGCGAGTACCTTGCGTGAACCTCCATGTTAATAATTTTACTCTATCTAGTACCTTCACCCTCCACAGTCTTCTCCATGCCTTACCGATCACATCACTGTTCGAGGGTTCCCCGCTATAACTTCCCTTCGCTTGTCGCCATTATTTAACAGTAAACAGCGCACTGCTAGTGCATTTCCATCTCCAACCCTCATTCTCACCTTGGCTGGCCAGGCCACTTCTAAATATATCCATTGCGCCACTTAAGCATTTCCACACATATGAATCATATGGCCTAGCCTTCGCACTTAACGAGTCACCATTTTTGTAATACTTGGCTTCAAGGTTGTCAAAATCGCGATTTAAAACTTAAACTCGTCCGATTTTACGTTTCAAGATATGAGTTTCGTGTTAAATCGCAGTCTGACTCATTTTTGTCTAAAATCGGACCTCAAAACGAGTTTACACGATTTCAAACTCTTTAAAATCGGTTAAATCAAGTAAAATCGTACGGTTTTTAGGGTTTAAAATTGGAAAGGTTAGGGTTTGAAACGGAAGAGGAAAAGAGGGGAAGTGTGAGAGGAGCTTACCGGAGGAGCTGGGGATGGTGTAGAGCTCGAGCTCGGCGGGAATCGACGATTGGAGTATAAGTGGTTTGCGAGAGTTCATATCCGTTTCGGATCGAGATTGAGACCAAGTTGGTTCCGTCGCTGGCGAGATTGAGAGCTTCGGGAGAGTTCCACCTGAGGAGAGAGAAATTGTTCAAGTAATTAAAGTTATATAAAAATTGAATACCTTAATTCCAAATTATATTTTTTGCAGTTTTGGAATTTGTAAAAGTAGGAATGATAAAAAAAATTTACGAAAATTCGTTTCCACATCACAATCACAAGCTAATTTGATTAGTTATACCTATATAATTAAATTACAAATAAAATTTCTAATTTAGTTATATTTATATTGTTATAAAAGTATATTTACATGTCATTTAAATAATATTTAATAATATTTTAATATACAGTAAACTTGAAGTAAACTCGACGAGTTTACGAGTGGATTTTATGATTCGATTCTACCTTGGCAAAACGAGTCAAGATAAAAACTCGATTCTGACAACCTTGCTTGGCTTTAAAGATTCTGCTCACCATATGATCTGGGCACTTAATGAATCTCCATAGTTGCTTCATAATCATTGCTAAATTCATAGCTTCAAAACACCTCAGCCCCAGCCCACCCTTCGCCTTATCCTTTTGCATTGTACCACGAGCGACCCAGTGGATATTCCTATCGTTTGCGCCACTGCTCCACCAAAACTGAATAGTAATAGAAAAGAATTTATCACATAGCGTATTTGGTATCTTGAAGCAACTCATGGCATAGAGAGGAATAGCTTGGAGACAGGCCTTTATCAATGCCAACTTCCCTGCAGCAGCTGAAAGAAGCAGGTGCTTCCAGTCCTGCATCCTATTTTGACATCTTGTCCGACCACCAGAACACTTCCCTTTTATGAATTCAGCAACCAGGTTTTTCATTTTTACATCCATGTTATTGCTTGCTGATATCTCAAATTTTTGGAAATTGACCTGCTGCCCCGATATCTTCTCATTAAGCTCCAGTATTACTTTTAAGGCTTTCAAACTATGAATGTTAGCTGTCAAAAATAACAAACAATCATCTGCGAAGAATAAATGATTAATAGAAGGAATACCTCTTCCAAGCCTTACTCCTTCCAATTTACCACCGACCTGTTCAACACTTGCCTTCTAATTTAAAGAAAGTCACTCTTGGCAGATTATAAATAAATAGGATGATATGGCATCACCTTGCCTTAACCCTCTACATGGAGTAATGACCTTAGAGAACTGTCCATTAATTTTAACACTGTATGTAACTGATCTCACACAGGTCATTACCCTATGCACCCAAGTTTCATCAAAACCAGGCTGAGGAGGAATTTCTCTAGGAAACCCCACTCCGCTCTATCATATGTCTTACACATATCTATTTTCAAGGATCGATATGTGTCCTGGCCTTGTTTCCGGTGCTTAATATAGTTTTCTAACTCTTGGGCCACTAGAATATTGTCTGTTATTAATCTGCCCTTCACAAAAGCACTTTAGGATTGCAATATGACTTCTGGGAGACAACTCTTTAATCTGTTTGCTAATACTTTAGTAACAATTTTCATAATAACATTGCATAGACTAATAACCCTAAACTCCCCCACTTTAAAGGCCCCCTTAATTTTAGGAATTAGGATTATCATTGTTTCATTCTGATTTTCCTACGTATGGCATGATGTTGGAAAAATGTCTTCAGAGTGTTCAAGCCGAGGTCAAGAAGTGTTCAACCGAATACAGGAACTCAAGTACAACATGGAACAGACGCAGGAAGGTTTCCTAATCTGGAAATTTCTAAAGATCGAAGATCTGATCTGGTAGAGTCGGCTAACGACAAATTAGAAGATCAGATATTCAAACAAATTTCCTCACTTCAGTTAGAAGTCAGTTAAGAAGATTCGGCATAGCTTGGCAAGGAAGAAAGCACGAGATCTTCTTAAAGATTGGAGGAACAATATCTAGCAAATATTTAGGAATATTTCCTAAATATTTGACAGATTATCTAGGACTGATTTCGGAACCGCCAATACATATAAATAGAAGGCTAGGGCGTCCATATCAGCATCGCTTTCTGAGAGGGATACACACGAGAGCACTCGTGAGATTGGAGAAAAGAATAGCCACGGCCGGCTGAGTTTTCCCCACTGGAAAATTAACGGCGCTGAAGCAGTCTGTTTAGTGTGCTGATCAGACTGTTCTTGCTGAACAACCCGCTGCGCACACAAGGTGACCAACACACGCTTTCGGGAGAAAGTGTTCAAGCTTCGGGAGAAGTTCGAGCATGTTCGGGAGGGAGTCTCGAACGTAGGGGATCGAGGGGGAGCCAAGATCGCAAATCAGAGCGAAGAAGTGATAGAGGCTAGGCGTTTACTTTCGGGAGATTGTAAGAGTAAGACCCGTTGCAGCTCTATACTTTTCAATAAAGATTTGCATCCCTTTAGGGCGTGGGAAGCCCCTTAGAGTAGGCTGTTGCCGAACTGGGTATCATAACGTGTGTGCCTACGTTGTTCTATTTTGATTACTGTCTCCTAAGTGTTTGACAGAACCGCTCGTCGTCAAAGCGATTGTGCAACTAAATTTATAATAGTCCGCTACTCGCAACTATACTACTGGGTAGTACTTGGTAAGTAGGGGTCGAACCCAAGGGAACTAGGGGAATAATTGTTCTTCGGGGGGAATTACGCAGCGTGGGAACGTGTTTAAGGTCGGTTGGTTGGTTTTAAAGCTACCAGCTATTTTGATTGATTGATTGGTTGGTTGGTTGATTTTAATACTGGAAAGTAAATTACTATTTTAATGATTAAGAGAAATGTTCGGTTTCAGGGGACTTGTATTATATCCTGTTTATCATTGACCATTAGTGAATCATCTAAATATTCAAACGGTGAATCGAGGCTAGTTACAGCTCAAGACTTGCAACACCGGTTTAAAACAACTCTTGTTCTATTTCAGTCTAGCGCCAATACCCTAAGGTATGCTAGCCTGGGTGCATCCACCTGATCTCACAGTTACGCTCGACCAGATGGGATTTAGGATGAGTCGAACTCCTCAGATAGCTTTGCTTGTTACAGCTTTCACTACCTGAGTATGATCACGAATTCCCACAGAAGAGCTTTGCTTGTTACAGCATCCACTCAACCTTGGAAACTCTGACTATATATGGCACATAGAACAAGTTTTGAATACTAAGACTAAACACTAAGTTAATAGTCTTAAAACATTTATAATAGAAGTGCGCCCCTTAGACCGAACTACTAGTTTAGCTACTATTCATCACGCTAAACATTATACTAAGGAAATTAAAGGCAATAGTTAAATAAATAAATACTAAGAGAAACTTACAACCGTTGAAGCGCCAAGGGAGCTTTCCTTTATTTCCAAAGCAAAATTACAACATTACAAATATTACAACTTCTAGAGAGAGAAGTGAATTTTGAGAATTGGTGTGTGAAATGAGGAGGAGGAGCTCCTCCTTTTATAGCCCAAAGGGGAGGAGATGGGTGGTGGAGATGGTGGACATGTGCATTTGATCCAAGGGAGGAGAAGGGAGGAGGAGGAGGAGGTGACATGTGGAGGAATAGTGAAGCCGCCGGTCCCTCCTCCCATAGCCGCCGGTTGCCGGTGGTCCAAGGGGGAGGAGCTCCTCCCTTGGCCACCTCCTTGAGTGGTGGCCGGTCATCCTTGCCCAATGTGTGAGTTTGTACAGTTTTGTGCAGTCTTTTCACAAAACTGCCAATGTGTTCCTTCCCCGGTCTGTCTTGACTCCACTCCTGATTCTTCTGATTAATTTGTTCTGGTCAATTCAACGTCAGGATCCTTGATATTTCTTCAGTCGGCATATGATCTTGACCTTGGATTGACTCTTGTTATCTTTTCAGCTTAAAATCCTCTCCTTAGCGTGTTTTCACTTCAGTCTCTAAAATGCCCTGTGAAAATATATCGGGACTAACACGTAGACGTTAGATAGACAAACAGTCTAATTAAGGGGGTTTTACTGTGTTTCTGACTCGTATAACTTTTGTCCATGATGGACCACAATTGTATGAATCATAAACACAGTTAAACCCACCAAATTAGACTGTTTGTCTACCTAACTTCGATGTTTTAGTCCCGATACATTTCTACAGGGTATTTCAGAGCTTAGAGAGAATACACGCTAAGGAAGAGCTTTTAGCACAGAAAAGATATCAGGAGACAATCCAAGGTCAAGATCAGACGCTGAATGAAGAAATCTAAAGATCCTGACTTGGAATCATTCAAAACAAATCAAACCGAAGAGAAACCGAAGACAATCCGGAGCTGGAATACACCGATAGTTTTGTGCAAACTGCACAAAACTCACAACCACTCTCCTCATGCCACATGGACCGGCGGCTTTCTCCTCACATCCACCCCTCCTCCTCTCCCCTTCCTCCACATGTCACCCTCTCCTCCATCCATGCCCAAAGCCGCCGGCGGCTTTGCCTTCTCCTCTCCCCTTGTGACACTTGTCTTCCTCTCCTCTTCCCCCCATCTCGACCCTTGGATGCCAAACCACATGCCCTCTTCTTGGCCCTCCATTCCCCTCCCCTTAGCCTATAAATACCAAGCTCTCCTCCTCATTTCAATCCATCCCAAAATTGTGTAAAACACTTCTCTCTCTAAGTTTGTTACTATGTAAAGTTTGGTTTGGTATCAATAAAAGTTCAGTTTGTTCTCAAATACTTTAGTTCGATCTTGAGTACTCCTGTTGGTTCTTGAGTACTCAAGTTTTCAGTTACAGTTCAAGAGTTACTCCTGTTTGTTCTTGAGTAATCTCTTTCTCTTCTCTCTTTACTCCTGTTTGTTCTTGAGTATTCTTTTCCAAATCCCCAAGTATTTAGTTATGATGTCCAACTCTATGGATATTCGTAACTAAACTCTTCATTCGGTTGAAGGGGAGTTCTTGTTTTATAAAATGTTTTACTTCGTTTAGTTTCTTTTCTCTGTATTCAAAACTTGTTCTATGTGCCATTTATAAGGTCAGACTTTCCAAGGTTGAGTGGAAGCTACGAAAGGGCAAAACTCTTCTGTGGGAAGTCGTGAACATACTCGGGTAAGTGGATGCTACGAAAGGGCAAAGCTTATCTGAGGAGTTCGATCTATCTTTAAAACCATTTGGAAACTGGACCAAAGGGACCAAATGGATGCACAAAAGGCTAAGATACTTTGAAAGGAGGAATTAGTCTGAAGTAGAACAAGGGTTTACAAACAGTGTGGCAAATTGATCGCTACGAAAGGGCCTCGATACACGTTTGAATACTTAGAAGGGTTACTAAAAGAATGAACAGGATATAATACAAGGCCCCCCAAGACCGAATACTTCTCTCGCAATTACAAAACCCCTTTGTCTTTACTTTTATTGTTCAATCAACTGCAACCATCAACCGCTCACAATCCGGAGGACTTGCAATTCACGCATCACCCACTGTAAGTCTTCGCTTTTAATTTCAGTATTTACTTTTCTGTAATTTACTTTTCAGCACTCAAAACAAAAACCAACTAAAAAGTCACGTAGTTGTTAGCACTAAAACCTCAACCAACATAAAACACGCTCCTTCGCTGAACAAATCCCTTAAAGAATAACCTATCCCCCTAATTCCTCTGGGTTCGACCCCTACTTACCAAGTACTACCCAGTAGTATAGTTGCGAGTAGCGGACTATTATAAATTTATTTGCACAAATCGCTCTGACGACAAGCGGTTCTGTCAAATTGGCGCCGTTGCCGGGGAATTAGCCATCAGATAAGTTGTTCGAATCAATACGCACTTCAAAACAACCATGTCTCGCGAAGAAAGCCACCATGACTACCAGGATGATGAAGAAATAAACCTGTACGATCGAAATGATGAGGTTCCATTCGTCGATGATCCGGAACAACTCATCATAAACAGAAGAGCTCGTGATAGAGAGGCTGCCCGAAGAAACCAAGAACCACCCGAGGACCGAAACCCAGCTGGTCCAGTACAGCCCCCTAGATACCCACCATACCCTCAACCCCGACAAATGCCTAGGCAAGAACCTGTCTTCGACAACTACTATGGGGACAACAACTACCGTGAACCTACTATGGGAGAATTAAATGCCCCTAATTTCGAAACACAGCCGTGGTGCATCTACGAGAACCCTGAATTAGAAAACATAACCATCAACGCGACAGTGGCCCACAGCTTGCCAAAATTCTCAGGAACTCAAGGAGAATCCGCCACAACTCACCTCCAACGCCTGCATGGAATTTGCCAAAACCTAAAACCCAATCGAGTGAATATGGACGACTTTAAGTTAAAGGCGTTCTATTTTTCCCTCACAGACTCGGCAAACGACTGGTTCCTTTCATTGCCTTCCGGAAGCATCAGAACATGGGCTCAAATGCAGAAGAAATTCTTAGACAAATACTATCCGGTGGGAAGAGCAATGCAAGTAAGGAGGCAACTACAGGAAATCACACAGGGTCCCAATGAAACCATGTACGATTACCTGGAAAAATTCAATTACCTAGAAAGGAGCTGCTGTACCCTTGGACTGCCCGAGAAACTCGTCATCGAATACCTCATTGATGGATTAAGACCCTTAGACAAAATGCTCTTGGATGCCTCAGCAGGGGGATCCATGATGAATCTATCATTGAGTGGCATAAGGAATCTCATCGCCAACGTTGCTGAAAATGCCCGATTTAGAGAAGAGACTGCTCGTCAAGATGAATTCTCTCGATCAAAAAAAGTAGCACAAGCCGAAACATCAGTAAACTCCATAACTGAAGAGATGAAACAATTAAAGGAGATGATGATTCAGATCATACGAAGACAACCAGTTCCTGTAAAACCTTGTGAATTTTGCGGTTCTACGGAGCACCAGACTGACACATGCCCGACATTAATAGAAGAGGAACCTGCAGAAGTAAATGTAGTGGGAGGATACCAAGGATACAACAACAGCAACAACAATGACAGAGCCGGACAAAACAGACAGAACGGTCAAGCAACCAACCCAAACTGGCGTAACAACAACTATCCTCAGAAAGAAACACAACCAGCTATCCCTCAACTAGCCCAGTCATTCTACCAACCCCCCCACCGGCAGTATAACCAGAACGCTCAACCAGCAGGCCAATATCAACAAAAAAGACCAAATCAGTACCAAGCCGGCCCGAGCATTCAGCAAGAACCAAGCAAGTCGCTCAATGATACGATGAAGGAGCTCGCAGGAAACGTTAATCAGTTGGGAACTTCACTACACCAGTACCAAGCAAAAACTGACGGGGCAATTTCTGAATTAACTAAACAAATGTCCCAGCTCGCCACCGCAATGTCAACACTTACTCCTAAACCAGGCAGACTTCCTTCACAGACTATCCAAAACCCGAAAGCAAATATCAGCATGATAAGAAGGTCAAACATGAAGGATCCTCTGGGAAAGTAGCACGGTCCCCAACCTACAAACTTACGAACAATCACGTTTTCCGTAGGCGTCGTCCTGATTGGAATCAAGAAGAAGATCGACCCAATAATGGCAAAACATGGGTCACGCATGCTGACAATGGACGGTACGCATTCACTGTTTGCATAACACCTCCGCCAATCATACACTCTGACATACCAGCATCTGGATGGGATGACGAACCAACTAATATTTATACTTCGGGGCAAAATATTAAGGGGACCGATTATACAAACTCTAAGCCGTGGAATGGGCAGAATGACCAGACAATAGAAAAAGCCCTCACTACAAATCTTGAGTCACAACCGGAAAGAAACAAAGACCCAGGAGCCTTTACAGTCACTTGTGTTATCAATGAAACACAGATTCATAAATGCTTAATCGATCTTGGGGCTGCTGTCAACGCCATGCCTTCCTCCTTGTACTACTTACTAGGACTAGGTCCATTGAAACCACCCAGATCGAATATCGAGCTAGGAGACAAGTCGTGCATCCGTCCAATTGGAGAGTTGGAGGATGTAATACTCCATGTGGGAGAGCTCGCCGTCGCTTCAGATTTTTATATAATACCAACAGGAGAGACCAACGAAGACGACCCTCCAACAATAATATTGGGACGACCATTCCTCTACGCTACAAAAGCAAGAATCGATGTGGGCAAGGGCTCACTATCGCTTAAGTTCGGCGGCAAAATTGCACACTTCTACATTGATAAGAGCCGCATGGATACAAAAAAACCGCCAGACATTATACCTATCTCAGAACAGGATAAACAGATTTCTGACCTTCCAAAAGAGATCAAAAAAGCAACAAGACCAGCAGCTATGGTCAAAGTCCCCTCACCTTCTCAAAAGCAATGGAAAATGAAATCACTAAAACAATGGGAGCAAAACCCAAGCACAACATCCCCCAAGAACTCAGGAAAAGAGAAGGCTGAAACCAATGCAGGAACCGCGGCAAAATTCGACCTGAGCCGCCCATGGGATCCTAACTGGTGATCCCCTTTGCGTCGAGCCAACGACGTTAAACAAGTGCACTGGTCGGGAGGTAACCCGACACTATCTTACTTTTCTGCACTTTTAATTTCTGGCATTTAAATTTCCAATAAGCGCTCTCACCCACTTTTTGTATAGAAGGAATATCTTTCATGTAGGAATTAAGTTTGGAGCAAGACCGGATCAGCCAGGCAGCTTCTGTGAATTTACCGGGCCTGCGCTGAGAGTTCGAGGCCCCAGCCAGACTCCCTCGATTATCTAGCCTCATGCCATGTCGTTTGCACGACACAGTAAAAGGGAGTTCTGTTCTTCTTTTTCCTTAATGTCATTTCCTTCTCTTGTATATATTTGCATGACTTTTGAACTAAGGCACGCCTTCGTTCAAAAGTGTGGGGTGAGAACCATTTGCATGTTTTTCTTTTCTTTTTTAATAATATCTTTTTGAAAATATGAACTTGAGAATGTGAAAAAGATAGATCATAATTCATGCATCAACCTTGTGAAAATTCAACTGTTTAAAAACTTAGAATGTAACTTCTCATTTGTCCTTTGTGCCGAGATAACCTAGGGATGTGGAGTTGATAGAAATTGCCCTAGAGAGGCTTGGCAAGCACTTGAAGGATCAGATCAAACTATATGGTTTTCGAAGTCATTGGAGGCTGCACTTCAGGTTTCGGTGAATAATTGAAGTCAACTCTGCCTTGAAGCATCTATGTAAAAGGCAAGGACGGGAATCAAACCGTCCTCTCTCTAGTCAAAGTAGCAGAGAAAATAGATGAGCGACCCTCATCTTGACCCGCGCGAAACAACAAAGATGAGAGGAGCGGGGAGGTATTTCCATATGCTTGCGGGCGATGATTGGACCTCCCAAGAAGGCAAAAAACAAGATGGACTAGCAAGTCACAAAGAAGCAAAAAACTCAAAGAAGAAAATCAAAAGAGGCCTAAGGCCCAAAAATGTGAAGGTTTTAACCTAGCAAAAGTGAAGCACTCAACAACGTCAAATCAAAAGCTAAAGGCAAATCACTACAAAAAGCAGTCCATCGCCAAAGAAGAAGAAAGAAAAAAAAGAAAAAAATCAAGAAAAGGCTCAACTCACTGAAACCCGAATCGAATCACGTGCTAGAGAAAGCTACAAGAAAACCATATAGTGCGAGACGGTCCCGAAGGTGTAGTCCAGGAGCCAGGAGCCTGAAAAGGGCTATCTCCCGAAACATCCGAAATAATTTGCATCTCAGCACGAAGGTACACGTATCAAGTTTCTTCTAATTATTTACGCAGTTTAATTTAGTAACAAGTAGTAATGCATGAATTAGGAAAAATCGAGTACCACAATCTTATTTTCATATTTTAACCAACTTACTTAGTAACGCCCTTATAAAGCATTGTTCGGGACGAACAACTAAAAGTGTGGGGTTATCTGATGGACCACAATTGTATGAATCATAAACACAGTTAAACCCACCAAATTAGACTGTTTATCTATCTAACTTCGATGTTTTAGTCCCGATACATTTCTACAGGGTATTTCAGAGCTTAGAGAGAATACACGCTAAGGAAGAGCTTTTAGCACAGAAAAGATATCAGGAGACAATCCAAGGTCAAGATCAGACGCTGAATGAAGAAATCTAAAGATCCTGACTTGGAATCATTCAAAACAAATCAAACCGAAGAGAAACCGAAGACAATCCGGAGCTGGAATACACCGATAGTTTTGTGCAAACTGCACAAAACTCACAACCACTCTCCTCATGCCACATGGACCGGCGGCTTTCTCCTCACATCCACCCCTCCTCCTCTCCCCTTCCTCCACATGTCACCCTCTCCTCCATCCACGCCCAAAGCCGCCGGCGGCTTTGCCTTCTCCTCTCCCCTTGTGACACTTGTCTTCCTCTCCTCTTCCCCCCATCTCCACCCTTGGATGCCAAACCACATGCCCTCATCTTGGCCCTCCATTCCCCTCCCCTTAGCCTATAAATACCAAGCTCTCCTCCTCATTTAAATCCATCCCAAAATTGTGTAAAACACTTCTCTCTCTAAGTTTGTTACTATGTAAAGTTTGGTTTGATATCAATAAAAGTTCAGTTTGTTCTCAAATACTTTAGTTCGATCTTGAGTACTCCTGTTGGTTCTTGAGTACTCAAGTTTTCAGTTACAGTTCAAGAGTTACTCCTGTTTGTTCTTGAGTAATCTCTTTCTCTTCTCTCTTTACTCCTGTTTGTTCTTGAGTATTCTTTTCCAAATCCCCAAGTATTTAGTTATGATGTCCAACTCTATGGATATTCGTAACTAAACTCTTCATTCGGTTGAAGGGGAGTTCTTGTTTTATAAAATGTTTTACTTCGTTTAGTTTCTTTTCTCTGTATTCAAAACTTGTTCTATGTGCCATTTATAAGGTCAGACTTTCCAAGGTTGAGTGGAAGCTACGAAAGGGCAAAACTCTTCTGTGGGAAGTCGTGAACATACTCGGGTAAGTGGATGCTACGAAAGGGCAAAGCTTATCTGAGGAGTTCGATCTATCTTTAAAACCATTTGGAAACTGGACCAAAGGGACCAAATGGATGCACAAAAGGCTAAGATACTTCGAAAGGAGGAATTAGTCTGAAGTAGAACAAGGGTTTACAAACAGTGTGGCAAATTGAGCGCTACGAAAGGGCCTCGATACACGTTTGAATACTTAGAAGGGTTACTAAAAGAATGAACAGGATATAATACAAGGCCCCCCAAGACCGAATACTTCTCTCGCAATTACAAAACCCCTTTGTCTTTACTTTTATTGTTCAATCAACTGCAACCATCAACCGCTCACAATCCGGAGGACTTGCAATTCACGCATCACCCACTGTAAGTCTTCGCTTTTAATTTCAGTATTTACTTTTCTGTAATTTATTTTTCAGCACTCAAAACCAAAACCAACTAAAAAGTCACGTAGTTGTTAGCACTAAAACCTCAACCAACCTAAAACACGCTCCTTCGCTGAACAAATCCCTTAAAGAATAACCTATCCCCCTAATTCCTCTGGGTTCGACCCCTACTTACCAAGTACTACCCAGTAGTATAGTTGCGAGTAGCGGACTATTATAAATTTATTTGCACAAATCGCTCTGACGACAAGTGGTTCTGTCAGTCCATCAGATTACCCCCCACTTTTAGTTGTTCGTCCCGAACAATGCTATTAACGGGCGTAAGTTCTAATTTTGGCTTTGGAATATGAAAATTAGACTGTGGTACTCGATCTATCCTAATTCATGCATTGCTTACTTATTACCAAATTAAAATGTGTAAATAAATAGAAGAAACTTAATACTTGTACCTCCGTGCTGAGATGCAAATTATATTGGATGTCTCGGGAGATAGCCCTTTTTAGGTTCCTGGACTGCAACCTCGAGATCGTCTCTTACTATATGGTTTTCTGGTAGCTTTCTCTAGCACGTGATTCGATTCGGGTTTCAGTGAGTTGAGCCTTTTTGATTTTCTTCTTTGGCGAGGGATTGCTTTTTTGTTGTAGTGAATCGGCCTTTGGCCTTTGATTTGACTTTTTTGAGTGCTTCACTTTTGCTCGGTTAAAACCTTCACAATTTTGGGCCTTTGGCCTCTTTTGATTTGCTTCATTGAGCTTTTCGTCTTTTTGTGATTGCTAGTCCATTTTCTCGAGCCTTTTTTGGGAGGTCCAATCATCGCCCGCAAGCCTATGGAAATACCTCCCCGCACCTCTCGTCTTTGTCGTTTTGCGCGGGTCAAGATGAGGGTCGCCCATCTATTTTCTCGGCTATTTTGACTAGAGAGAGGACGGTCTGATTCCCGTCCTCGCCTTTGCATAGATGCTTCATGGCGGAGTTGACTTCAATTATTCACTGAAAACCCGAAGTGCAGCCTCCACTGACTTCGAAAACCATATAGTTTGATCTGATCCTTTGATTGCTTTCCAAGCCTCTCTAGGGCAGTTTATATCAACTCCACATCCCTAGTTATCTCAGCACAAAGGACAAATGGAAAGTTACATTCTAAGTTTTTAAACAGTTGAATTTTCACAAGGTTAATGCATGAATTATGATTTATCTTTTTCACATTCTTAAGTTCATATTTTCAAAAAGGTACTTATTAAAAAAGAAAAGACAGCTGCATGTTATTTATGTACACAGGTGGTTCTCACCCCCCACTTTTGAACGAAGGCGTGCCTTAGTTCAAAAGTCATGCAAGCTTAAAACTAAATACTGAATTTAAAAGACAGAAATTAAAGTGCGGAAAAGTAAGATAGTGTCGGGTTACCTCCCGACCAGTGCACTTGTTTAACGTCGTTGGCTCGACGATACCTCATTTGTGGTTCATTGGTTTGGGTCCCATGGGTGGCTGAGGTCGAACTTCTTGATTCCACCGACTTTGATTCTTGCGGTGAGTCTTCCTGATTTTTTAGCAGATGATGGGTTTGGGTCCAGTTCTGATGGTATCTCCTTCCAACGTCTCTGAGAAGGCGAGGAACCTTTCACTATCAGCTTCTTGAACTTGGTGTTCTCCTGTTTAGGGCTGCCTTGTCCAGTCATGGCGAAAGCGTGCTCCATGTAGGAGTCATTCTGCTCGGGCCCTTTTCCCATTCTCCCTTGAGCTTCTTCTTGGATCGCATAGTTCGCGGCGACTTGCTCATTAATTAATGGGAAAAGTCGGGAAGGCCTCATGAGGCTTGGTTCTGCCTCGTAATGTTGGTTCGTGAAGAACTGATCGTAGATAGTCTCAGCTGCCTGGGTAATGATAGTCGGGTATGGAATAGGCAGTTCGTTGGTGGTATTCTGGACTTCTACTTCGTTGCTTCCGGTGCTTTCCATGTCTGATTCCTCGGATGGTTTGGGAGTCTCTTCTGACGGCTCGGTTGTTTCTTCTTTGTCAGCCTCAGGGTCAGCTTCTTCTGTCTGCATTTCCTCGTCAGTGTGGGGAACTTGGCTTGTGGCAGCGGCTAGGCCAGTTATCAGGTACCACATGTCTGCAATGGTGAGGTTTGCGACAGACCTTCTCATAGCTTCGTTGACTCTTCCTAGCTCTTCGGACCTCATCCCACGAAGAAATTTTTGGAGAAGAATTTTCTTCGTAAATCCATGGTGCGGGCAGCTTGAGACGATGGCATCGAATTTTATGTAGTATTCATCCAAAGTCTCATCCCGGGATTGTTGAAGGTTCAGGATCTTCTCGCGGGTTTCTTGGCGTAAGGAAGGTGGGGAGAATTCTTTCAGGAACGGAACGCAGAGGTCTACGAAACGTTCTGCACTGCAAGCGGTGGATGTGTAGTACCATATCGTAGCGAAGTCGGTTAGAGAGAATTTAAAGCATTTCAGCTTAAATTCCTCTAACACTTCGTTTTCAGGTTTGATGTTGTGGCAGACTTGGTGGAAGTTTCGGTAGTGCTGTACAGGGTCTTCTCCCTCCGTTCCTCCGAACAGGGGCAGAAATCGCGTTGTCCATGCATGCGTGACAGGTAATGACATAGAGAGATGAACAGAAAAGAAAAAGGGGAGGGAAGAACAGTTATCCGATGACTAGTTCCCCGGCAATGGCGCCAATTTGACAGAACCGCTCGTCGTCAAAGCGATTGTGCAAATAAATTTATAATAGTCCGCTACTCGCAACTATACTACTGGGTAGTACTTGGTAAGTAGGGGTCGAACCCAAGGGAACTAGGGGAATAATTGTTCTTCGGGGGGAATTACGCAGCGTGGGAACGTGTTTAAGGTCGGTTGGTTGGTTTTAAAGCTACCAGCTATTTTGATTGATTGATTGGTTGGTTGGTTGATTTTAATACTGGAAAGTAAATTACTATTTTAATGATTAAGAGAAATGTTCGGTTTCAGGGGACTTGTATTATATCCTGTTTATCATTGACCATTAGTGAATCATCTAAGTATTCAAACGGTGAATCGAGGCTAGTTACAGCTCAAGACTTGCAACACCGGTTTAAAACAACTCTTGTTCTATTTCAGTCTAGCGCCAATACCCTAAGGTATGCTAGCCTGGGTGCATCCACCTGATCTCACAGTTACGCTCGACCAGATGGGATTTAGGATGAGTCGAACTCCTTAGATAGCTTTGCTTGTTACAGCTTCCACTACCTGAGTATGATCACGAATTCCCACAGAAGAACTTTGCTTGTTATAGCATCCACTCAACCTTAGAAACTCTGACTATATATGGCACATAGAACAAGTTTTGAATACTAAGACTAAACACTAAGTTAATAGTCTTAAAACATTTATAATACAAGTGCGCCCCTTAGACCGAACTACTAGTTTAGCTACTATTCATCGCGCTAAACATTATACTAAGGAAATTAAAGGCAACAGTTAAATAAATAAATACTAAGAGAAACTTACAACCGTTGAAGCGCCAAGGGAGCTTTCCTTTATTTCCAAAGCAAAATTACAACATTACAAATATTACAACTTCTAGAGAGAGAAGTGAATTTTGAGAATTGGTGTGTGAAATGAGGAGGAGGAGCTCCTCCTTTTATAGCCCAAAGGGGAGGAGATGGGTGGTGGAGATGGTGGACATGTGCATTTGATCCAAGGGAGGAGAAGGGAGGAGGAGGAGGAGGTGACATGTGGAGGAATAGTGAAGCCGCCGGTCCCTCCTCCCATAGCCGCCGGTTGCCGGTGGTCCAAGGGGGAGGAGCTCCTCCCTTGGCCACCTCCTTGAGTGGTGGCCGGTCATCCTTGCCCAATGTGTGAGTTTGTACAGTTTTGTGCAGTCTTTTCACAAAACTGCCAATGTGTTCCTTCCCCGGTCTGTCTTGACTCCACTCCTGATTCTTCTGATTAATTTGTTCTGGTCAATTCAACGTCAGGATCCTTGATATTTCTTCAGTCGGCATATGATCTTGACCTTGGATTGACTCTTGTTATCTTTTCAGCTTAAAATCCTCTCCTTAGCGTGTTTTCACTTCAGTCTCTAAAATGCCCTGTGAAAATATATCGGGACTAACACGTAGACGTTAGATAGACAAACAGTCTAATTAAGGGGGTTTTACTGTGTTTCTGACTCGTATAACTTTGGTCCATCAGTGTTCAATGTCCGTCTGAACATCACCTGGAACTGGTCTTGAACAGACAATAGATTTTCTATTGGTATCAGAGCAGTCACTCGATACAATGAGTGTGATCCGGAGACTGTTCAAGATAAGTTTGAAAGAAGGACAAAGCACTACTCGTCCACCACTGCTTGAAGGGCCAAACTATGGCTACTGGAAATTCAAGATGAAAGCGTTTCTGAAATCCCTGGATGAAAAAGCATGGAAAGCAGTGTTAGTTGGACGGACACCACCTCAGGTGAAAAATGAAGAAGAAGTTAGTGTCCTCAAACCTGAGGCGCAGTGGGCTGATGAAGATGAAAAAACTGCTACTGGAAATTCAAAGGCCGTGAAATTGCCAAGGAAGCATGGGACACCCTGACAGATCGCTCGTCGTTAAAGCGATTTGTGCAAATAAATTTATAATAGTCCGCTACTTGCGACTATACTACTTGGTAGTACTTGGTAAGTAGGGGTCGAACCCAAGGGAATCAGGGGAATAGATGTTCTTTGAGGGGGTTATCCAGCGAGAGAGCGTGTTTTAGGTCGGTTGGTTGGTTTTAAAGCTACCAGCTAAGTGATTGATTGATTAATTGTTTGGTTGGTTGGTTTTAGTACTGGAAAGTAAATTGTAGTTTATAATTAAAAAGAAATGTTCGGTTTCAGGGGCCTTGTATTATGTCCTGTTTATCATTGACCCTTACTGAATTATCTAAGTATTCAAAGATGAATCCAGGCCCTTTCGTAGCGCATGACTTGCAACATCGTCTAACGCAACACTTGTTCTACTTAAGACTAATTCCTCCTTTCGAAGTATCTTAGCCTTATGTGCATCCACTTGATCTCCCAGTTACGTTATTGACCAAGTGGTGTTTTAAATAAGTCGAACTCCTCGATAAGCTTTGCTTGTGACAGCTTCCACTTACCGAGTATGATCACGAATTCCCACGGAAGAGCTTTGCTTGTGACAGCTTCCACTCAACCTTGGAAACTCTGACATGATATATAGCACATAGAACAAGTTTTGAATACTAAGACAAGACGCTAAGTTAATAGTCTAAAACATTTTATAATACAAGTGCGCCCCTTCTACCGAACTACTAGTTTAGCTACTATTCATCGCGCTAAACATTATAACTAAGGAAATAAAACAGTTGAATAAATACTAAAAATAATACTTACAACCGTTGAAGCGCCAAGGGAGCTATCCTTTATTTCCAAAGCCAAACTTACAATACATAACTTAGAGAGAGAAGTGAATTTTTACAAGTGAGGTGCTTATCAAAATGAGGGGAGGAGCTCCTCCTTTTATAGCCATGGAGGGTGGAGATGGAGGGTGGAGATGGTTGCATGTGGAGGCCATCCATGGAGGAGGAGAATGGAGGGTGGAGGAGCCACCACATGTCTTTTGATCCAAGGGAGGAGGAAGGAGGAGCAAGGAGGAGGAGACATGTGGAGGAGCAAAAAGCCGCCGGTCACCAAGGGTGGAGGAGCCGCCGGTTGCCGGTGGTGGAAGGAGGAGGAGGGGTGGCTTTGGCCACCTCTTGCCCAAGTGGCCGGTCACTTTGCCCATGTGTGAGTTTTGTACAGTTTTGTGCAGTCTTTTCACAAAACTGTCAATGTGTTTCTTCCCCGGACTGTCTTGATTCCTCTCCTGATTCTTCTGATTAATTTGTTATGAGTGCTTCAACGTCAGGATCCTTGATATTTCTTCAGTCGGCATATGATCTTGACCTTGGATTGACTCGTAACATCTTTTCTGCTCTAAAAGCTCCTCTTTAGTGTGTATTCTCTCTAAGCTCTGAATTACCCTGCAAAGATATATCTGAACTAACAAGCAAAAGTTAAATAGACAAAATGTCTAATTAAGGGGGTTATACTGTGTTTATGATTCGTATAATTTTGGTCAATCAGATCACCCCAGACTTTTAGTTGTTCGTCCCAAACAATGCTATTAAAGGGCTGTACTCTAAGTTGGCTTTGAAATATGAAAATTAAACTGTGGTACTCGATCTATCCTAATTCATGCATTGCTTACTTATTACCAAATTAAACTGTGTAAATAAATAGAAGAAACTTAATACTTGTACCTCCGTGCTAAGATGCAAATTATATTGGATGTCTCGGGAGATAGCCCTGTTTAGGCTCCTGGACTGCAACCTCGGGATCTACTCGCACTATATGGTTTTCTGGTTGCTTTCTCTAGCACGTGATTTGGTTCGGGTTTCAATGGTTTGAGTACTTTGATTTTCTTTTGGCGAGGGACTGCTTTTGTAGTGAATTGGCCTTTGGCCTTTGATTTGACTCTTTGAGTTCTTCACTTTTTGTTCGGTTAAAACCTTCACATTTTTGGGCCTTTGGCCTCTTGATTTTCTTCTTTGAGCTTTTCGCCTTTTTGTGGCTGCTAGTCCATTTTCTCAAGCCTTTTTGGGAGGTCCAATCATCGCCCGCAAGCCTATGGAAATACCTCCCCGCTCCTCTCGTTTTTGCCGTTTCGCGCGGGTCAAGGTGAGGGTCGCTCATCTATTTTCTCGGCTACTTTGACTGTCGTTTCGCGCGGGTCTAGATGAGGGTCCCTCATCTATTTTCTCGGCTACTTTGACCGGATATAGGACGGTCTGATTCCCGTCCTCGCCTTTTGCATAAACACTGCATGGCGGAGATGACTTCAATCTTCACTGAAACCCGAAGTGCAGCCTCCACTGACTTCGAAAACCATATAGTTTAATCTGATCCTTCGATTGCTTGCCAAGCCTCTCTAGGGCAGTTTATATCAACTCCACATCCCTAGTTATCTCAGCACAAAGGACAAATGGAAAGTTACATTCTAAGTTTTTAAACAGTTGAATTTTCACAAGGTTAATGCATGAATTATGATTTATCTTTTTCACATTCTTAAGCTCATATTTTCAAAAAGATACTATTACTAAAAAGAAAAAACAGCAAGCATGTTATTTATGTACACAGGTGGTTCTCACCCCCCACTTTTGAACGAAGGCGTGCCTTAGTTCAAAAGTCATGCAAGCTTAAAACTAATTACTGAATTTAAATGACAGAATTTTAAAAGTGCGGAAAAGTAAGATAGTGTCGGGTTACCTCCCGACCAGTGCACTTGTTTTACGTCGTTGGCTCGACGATACCTCGTTGTAAGTCGAATTTCGCCACCGTTCCTGTGTTGTTTCTTGCTGACTTCTTGCCGGATGTTGTGTTCGGGTCAGGATCCTTGATATTTCTTCAGTCGGCATATGATCTTGACCTTGGATTGACTCGTAACATCTTTTCTGCTCTAAAATCTCCTCTTTAGTGTGTATTCTCTCTAAGCTCTGAATTACCCTGCAAAAATATATCTGAACTAACAAGCAAAAGTTAAATAGACAAAATGTCTAATTAAGGGGGTTATATTGTGTTTATGATTCGTATAATTTTGGTCCATCACACCCTCAGAACGGCCTATGAAGGAACAGACAAGGTAAGGAACTCTCGAATGCAAATGGTCACTACAAAGTTTGAAGAACTAAAGATGAAGGGAGAAGAAACCATTGCCGAGTTTAATGCGAGAGTTCTGGATCTCTCCAATGAGGCCGCTGCATT
Source organism: Rhodiola kirilowii (assembly GCA_033675215.1). Lineage (NCBI taxonomy): Eukaryota > Viridiplantae > Streptophyta > Magnoliopsida > Saxifragales > Crassulaceae > Rhodiola > Rhodiola kirilowii. The sequence goes on from CM066201.1 coordinate 20,690,063, forward strand.
GGGAAACCCCATCAAAGCAAAGAAAATGGCTAGCAAAGTCCTGAGATCACTACCCCAAAAGTTTTCCAAGAAGGTGACTGCGATTGAAGAAATGCACGATATCGCCACTCTAAAGATGGAAGAACTCATGGGATCACTGAGAACATATGAAATGAATCAACTTCAGGAAGCTCAATCTGGAGACAAGGGAGTTGCACTGAAAGCTGAAGTATCCGGAGACAAGTCTGAGTCCGTATACTCCACTGAACAGATGGCAATGATGGCTCAAAATTTTGGCAGAATGATGAGGAAGATCAACAGGTATGGACCAGATCAAGGCCAATCATCCTCAAACAACTTCTGTAATTGGAAGAAAGGAACGGCTAAAGTTGGTGACAACAGGCAAGAGTATCTGAGTGACAAAAGCAAAGACATTCAGTGTCGTGAACGCAGAGGATATGGTCACATTCAAGTTGAATGCGCCAACACCCTAAAGAAGAAGGCAGCTCTAGCTGCAAATCTGAGCGACAGTGAGTCTGATGACGAGGAAGAGGATGAGATTACGTACTTCGTCACTTTCGTTGCCACCATTACAGATGACCGTACTACAAGTGGAAGTCAGTTTTACAGTGCACTGTCTGAACAGCTGCTGAAGAATAGTCAAGTATTGACAATGAGGAACTCACTCAAGAGGCCCTGGCTAAAACCTACAAAGCACTGTATGAGAAGTGGCTGATAGTGATTGATCTGAACAAGAGACTTACTGAAACAGTGACCAGCCTGACTGAAGAAAAAGACAAGATAAGGCAGGAGGTTGAAGTGTTGGTCACTCAGAAGGTAGTACTCCAAGGTGAAGTCACCTCTATAAATGAATCAGGAAAGATCATCTCTGCCCGCATAGAAAACGGAACTCCTTGGCACTGAGTCTTTCCTAAAAGTTGAGATGGAGAAAAATCAAGAAATACATCCCAAAGGCATGGTGGAACTGAGAAAGAAAAATATAGACCTCAGTCGTAGAGAGGTTCATCTCTTGAACAAAGTGGAAGCATTGGAACTACAGATGGAAATGGAGAGAGGAAGCCATATGACTACTATGAAGGAACTCAGCGAATATAAGAGATCAGTAAAGATGTTGAACTCTGATTCAAAAGATCTGGATACCATACTCAAGTCTTGAAGAATGGAAGACGGTCACAGAGGCCTCGGCTTCACTGGTAAGGGCAATATTGATAAGACTAATTTTGTAAAAGCTTAACAGAAGATGACTATGAATCCCAAGAAGGCATTCACTTCTCACCAAAAGACTTGGGCTGCGACCACACGTGTCAGACCTAACACTAAATGGAGGAGAGACACTCACACATGTTGGTACTGCTATCAAATGGGTCACATCAAACCGAAGTGTAGACTGTTTCTTGCTGAGCATAGGGCAATGGAACCTCGCAACACCCTTAGGATGAAACAGGTATGGAGACCAAAAATCAGAAAGGAAGCTTGCAAGGCTGCTTTTAGTTTGCCGTGTCACATTAAGAAAGACCACTGGTACTTTGACAGTGGATGCTCGGCTCCCATGACAGGTAACCACGATCTTCTCATATAAATTAGACCTGTTAATAGACCTTAGTCAGTCACTGTTGGAGATGGAGTAGAGGGACATGTGATCAGCTGTGGACATTGAAGGTTCCGGATCTACCTGTCCTCAAGGATATCCTTTTGGTTGAAGGACAGAAGGTAAATTTGATCAGTGTTAGCAAATTATGTGATGAAGGATACAGTGTCGATTTCTCTCGTGAGTCATGTCAACTCCTAGACAAGAGCGGATTCACTCTGATGCATGGAAGCAGAGCATTAAACAATTGCTATGTCCTGGATACTGATGGAACAGATGCTACACCTGTATGTCTGGCTGGTCAATCAGAACAAATGGAGATAGGGCTCAAACGATTGGAATCCTCTACTTTCCAATCCCTTGAGAAAACCGATGGCGGTATTCAAGGAATGCCCACTATAGGTGGCGACTTGGTGATTGCTTGTAGGAAAGATCATCTCGAAAAGCAGCTCATGATCACTCTGGAGGAAAGCGTGGACCTCAACAGTATCCCTGTTCTCATAACAAATCTGAAGGTTATCTGTCCTCTTCATATGCGGATGTGATTGTGTCTGAAGAATGTGTTCCACCTGTCGAATGCACCCAGAGCATGGTTCGATCGTCTCGCGCTGCTTTGTGTCGACCATGGTTATGTGCAAGGGGGAATAGTAGCACTGAGAAGACTGGTGGAGGAAGAATAGATAGTCTACACATTGGAGCTTGTGCTTAGCGGCATATCAACCGAGCCTGAGATACTCAGATCCCTCCCGAGTCTATGTGTTTCCATCAACTAACTGTTCCAGAGAGTGGTCAGTCAGAAGCACCAGCACTTCAGTTGGACTGACTAAGGAAACGATCTGGAACAGAGCTGGACCAAATGATGCAGAAATGGAAGGAGATATTATATTCAAAATATTTCGGAGATATTTTTTATCCGTTGAGAAGATAGAGGTGATTAGACCGACATATCAAGCAAGATACGCATGGCAGTATTAGGATGTTGAAGAGTTCTAAATATTTCAAATATCCCAAAATCGAAGTTGTACCTCTCCTGCTCACTCACTCCTCGACGATTCTGAAACCCTAGATTGTCTTAAGATCTCTCAAATCGGCAACTATGGTGAATACAAGGAAGAATGCTAGGAACATTGTCGAGACCTCCCCAGAACCAAAGAAAGCTGTCAAAACTGCATCCAAGGGTGTCTCTTCGGGAGTACCGACGGTGAAGCCAAAGTCTGCCAAGACAGCTAAGGTGATGAAGAAAAAGAAGTCAAAACCAACGGAGGTTGAATCATCAAAGAAAGCCGTGGATTCAAAGACGGCAGAAGCAGCAGTCCAAATTAACCCTAAGATCAGAGATGAAGAAAATGGGAAAGGAGACGGCTTTTGCAAAATAGAAGGATGTATCCTTGAATAACTCAAAAGCTAGCCCTAAATATACAGAAGCAAGCGTGCTTCTAACGAAGGAAATCCAGTCGACTAATGAACAAGCACTACCAGAGGTAATCCCTAGTCCCAATCCTCAGATTTCTGTGTATGTGCCTATGATTGTGATGAATGTGGAGGCTAAGAGTGATGATAAAAGGGAAAAAGTAGTGGTTCCACCTGCTGCTGAACCACAGGCAGTTGGAAGTGTTGAGGCTAAGCTAGTGAATGGTGGAGAAGCCAGTAGGGCGGAGCCTGTAGCGACTGAGATAGGGGCTGTCAGTAGGAGGAAGCTATTAAATGACAAACTGCGAGCAACTGGATTCGTGAGTAAAAAGAAGGGTGGGCAAGTGAAAGGCGTGCCTCGCAGGACGTCTTCTCCAAAGAAATATGCAGCAGAGATTAGCTCTGTTAGAGTCTGGACTAACTCTATAACAGATGTTGAGACGGAGAAGCTTATGGAGAGTACATGCAAAAGAAGGCTGGTACTAGATGAAAAGACTGATGAAGTGTCAGTTCAGAAAGAGGCAACTATTGCGAATGAAGGAACCGAAGTTGAGGAGATACTGCTTGACCAGACACGACAACAGCTAGACGTTGATGAGTCAGATGAATCAGATCCTTCTAAAAAGGATGTCGATCTTGATGACATATACAAGGAGATTGATGAAGTGGTCCAAGTTTTGCAAAAGGAGGGACCAACTGAGCAAGAAGATCAACTATCTGAAATGAGTCCAGAAGCGGAGAAAGCGGTGGCTGGAGAAGAAGAGGCTGTTGACAAGGTGTCTTATGCTGATCAACTGGGTGAACAGGTTAGAGTTGAATCAGAGGTTCAGGTGGAAGTGGAACTTCCGGTTAACCAAGACGCAGAGATACGAGAGGTAGATCAAATAGAACATGTAACATGATTACCTCAGGAGGATGGGCACGACTCCATTCCCTTATGTGAGCTCGAGAAAGTAGCAAAGACGAACCAAAGAAGAAAGTGATGTTACAGGAATCCTCAGCCAAGATTCCTAGCAAGCTGGATGGAGGCAGCCCGGTTGGAGGGGGAGTCAGTACACTCAAGAAGAGAAAGCGAGGTAGTGCATCACCTGTTTCCATTCCTGTTCCAACTGGCATTACCAAAAGTGGTGTCTGGTTTGCAAGCAAGGATGCTGCTGCTAAGTAGAAGGCAGTTCAAAAGCGTAAAATCATTCCTGAGAGGATCCTTGATGAGAAACGCTACAAAGGGAAAGAGGTCTTGCATGTGCTTAGAGAGACAGACCTATATTGGACACTGACCAGGTGTAAGCCGTTCAACGAGCAGATTGTCAGAGAGACTATCGCAAACTTGCAAAAAAGTTTGGCGTTGTTGGTGACAAGGACTATGGAGTTGTCTATGTACGAGGGACGAAAGTTGAGATTGATCCGGAGCTCATCAACACTTATTATGCCATGAATGACCAAGCTGTTGACGAGGAGGAGTCCGACTTCGACAAGAAGAACTCTGCACCAGATCGGTTTCCCATCACTCATCTATGAGCTAGTCACCTACAAGAATCCAAAGCTGAAGACGTCTTAGGACCGGCTCTCGAAAGCCCCACAAAAACTGACAGTTGATCACAAACTGTTCAAGGGTTGTCATGTGAATGACCTACATGATCCCAGGCTGAAGAGGAAAGATGTTCCAGAGTCCTCGACGAAGAGAACTATTGTTGGCAAAAAGATAACGCGGGCTGAAAGAGGAATAATGCTGAAAGAGCTGGAGATCATCTTGGAAGTGCAATAGGAGCAGAAGAAACGAATCAATTGCCTGGTTCAAACACTGAGATATCCCAGCGATGATGAGGATGAAACTGCTGGTGAAGATACCAGTGACTCCGAAGATGACTCCTCATGCTACAAATCTTTAACCCTTGACTCTGAAACTGCTGTTTTTATCTTTGGTACTTGTTCTGGTACTGTTTCAGTTACTGTTTGAACTTGTTGAACCCTCCTTGCTAATTTTGTGGCAAAACGGGGGAGTATAATTGAGAGGATGGTTGTTTCCCTCAATTGTCTCTGAAGTAGTATAGTTATTTAGAACTAGTAGATTTGATTTTGCCAAAAAATGCCAATGGGGAGATTGATGTTCCTACGTATGGCATGGTGTTGGCAAAATGTCTTCAGAGTGTTAAAGCCGAGGTCAAGAAGTGTTCAACCGAAGACTGGAACTCAAGTACAGCGTGGAACAGACGCAGGAAGGTTTCCTAATCTGGAAACTTCTAAAGATCAAAGATCTGATCTGGTAGAGTCGGCTAATGACAAATTAGAAGATCAGATATTCAAACGAATTTCTTCACTTCAGTTAGAAGTCGGTTAAGAAGATTCGGCATGGCTTGGCAAGGAAGAAAGCACGAGATCTTCTTAAAGATTGGAGGAATGATATCTAGCCAATATTTAGGAATATTTCCTAAATATTTCCTTTAGGGCGTGGGAAGCCCCCCAGAGTAGGCTGTTGCCAAACTGGGTATCATATGGTGTCTGTGCCTACGTTGTTTTGTTTTGGTTACTGTCTGCTAAGGTGTTTAAGGTCCGTCTGAACATTTTCTGGAACTGGTCTTGAATAGACAACAGATTTTCACATTCCAAGACTCATCAAAAACATCCTCATTTAGAAGTCTCATCACTTCCTTTGTCACATCCTCCACTACTAGACTCTGGAATTTTTTATAAAACTTGGCTGAGAAATCATCCATGCCTTGGGCCTTTGTTAGGTGCATTTCGAAAAGGGTAGTCCTCACTTCCTCTATGGTATATGGATGCTTCAGCTTTTGGTTAATTTCCTCATTAACTTTCCTTGGAACTACCTCGAGAGCCTCCCTCCAGGCTCCACACCACAGCACAGTTGAACTGTCATCTCCATATGATGCCTGAAACAATCTATTAAAACTATTAGTAACTTCATTTAAAATTGCTTCAGTGTTGTTGGATCATAGTTAGCAACCTAGCAAGTAACGTTTCTTGCTATGCATATGTAAAGCAGCGGAAACTAAATGTAAAAGGTAAAGTAGAATGACAAAGTGAGTTATAGTGGAAACTCTAGCACTCAAATAAGTACTTAGAGAAAAATCACTACCTTATAGCAGAACTAGAAGGATTTCGAAATAGCTTCTTGTATTTATAGTGTTACCGGTTACAAGAGAGTCGATTACTACCCAACCACGCTCCGGGGTGTATTTTTAACCCTTTATAGTTGTCAAGTTATATGTTTTAGGGGTCTAATTGTAGTCAAACAAAATTTATAAACCTTGGTAAGCCAAGGGTCGATCCAAGGAACAACGTGTGTGGCTACTAGCTAACAAGTGACCGTGTTCAGCTACTCCTATAGGAATTAGGTTTGGGTAATTACTAATTCCTAAGTGACACTGAAATTAGTAAAGGTTTGATTCAATCAGAGAAATAATTCCAAGATCAAACTTCACCCATGCCTGCCATACAATTTATGTGATAATATCATGCAATCCAAATATGCCATCAAATATGGAAATAAACCAAAATAATATTAGACAAGCCGCCCATCCACAGATCATTGTCTAAATTAACCTAGATTGTTGAACGTCGCCCATCCACGGATTATAAATGATTTCGATTATTAAGCTTAGGGTTTTTCAGACAATAAAGTCAACTTTGCTATTAGGTCATATACTATCAGCATAGCTACTACGACCTAACATCAATTCTACTTGATCCGGTTAACTACCTCAGACCAATCCATCTTTTTTGTGTTTAACCCAATTTTGTTCAAACAAGAAAACATCAAACCAATGTATAACGTGCAAGAACGGTAAAATTAAGCGTAGTAGAATTGAATAATTTGAATGACAATAATAGAAAAGCATTTCTATAAATACAATGAAGTGTTGGGTACAAGCACGAGATCTGTAGGATCTCGGAATAAAACGACTACTCATGATTCATGGCTATCAACCATAAATATATATATATGAAAAGATTAGAAACGAGGGAACCATTTTTGATGAAGCATAGCCTCGAATCTTGGTCTTTCTAGAGATCTTAGTCGTTTTCCTTCTTTAATTTAGGTCAAAATCGATCCCCAAAGTCAGCATCCTCAAAAACTGGTCCGAACGTGCTATTTATAGCTCAAAATTGACGATGGTCCCGTGACAGAGGGTGTATCACAGGCTGTCACGGGCTCCTCAACTTTGCACATGCACGGCAAAGTCCCGTGACACCACTGATATCCCGTGACACCCAGGAGTGCCACGGGACCTGACTTCTGTTGCCTTTTGGGAGGTCTACACCTTCAAATCTGCTCTTGTTTTCAACTACAAAGTTATAGACCTTCGAGTTAGCTTTCCAATAAGCTAAGTTTCGACCCATTTGGACATGATATGTGCTCTAAGCATGCAAAATACGTTGCAATGGTTCGTCTGCCCTATTTTGTCCTATTTTTGCCCAAATCTTCACCAATTGCTTTGCTTTGCTTCAGATCAATCTAAAAGTATTAGGTATGTGATATATGACCTGAAACACTAGAAAAGAGGTTAAATGATAACAAAATATCTGGAAAACAAACCTAATCCATCATCGAATGAAGTGCATAATAGGTCAAGAATTCGACCGATCATACCACCTTGCTTTCAAATGAATCTTAGTAGTAATCTCCTCCGTTGATTGCTGCAGTACAGCAAGTTGCTATTTCTGTCTGGTTCCGATTGCTCAACCATTCCCTCAAAGGTATGTTGTGAGTACGCCAAGCCTCAATCATTAATCTTCTGTCGTTGCTCGGTTAGTAGCTTCGACACTAGTGATCTCCAGAACGAACGAGCTTTATAGGAGGTCATGGCTTCCTATTTATATCTCGATCACATCACCCGGAAACCCTAGATCTTCAAGCAAAAATCTTTCCAATTTGACGAGATTATCCCATAATAATCTTACCAAATCTTCAACAAGAATATCCCATAATGTTCAAGTTGGTCGTGCATTATCTTAGTTTCCTAAAGAATAGCGCCGAAGATCTTCAATCAAATATTGCCCAAATCTTGCTCTTTATCTTTTAACCTGGTTGCCTAATTTGTAGTGAGATCTTTGATCAAATCTTCCTTCGTCATCCAACACGTTTTGTAGCTGGATCTCGAGATCTTTGGGAGCTAAAAGATCTCTCAGAATATCTAGACCGATATTCTCTCCCCCCAGTTACGCATTGCGGGATCGTTACTTCCAGAGTACTTGTGCATCACCCTGTACGCTTAAGTAACACATCAGCAGGATGTATGTCATATCAAAACCGGTGGAGTTCACAGACTCCAAATTTCCCCCTTTTTGATGACGATAAACATCCTCTTCACAAGAGATAATAATAGCACAAACACACATGTATTTATTAACCTCTTCACAGTTTTTAAGCTAACGATTCTTTGATGAGGGAGATTTCAAACTCCCAAAACTAATCCAATACAGAATAGAATCACAGTTTAATTCTAAGCTAATGAATCTTTGATGATGGAGTTTTCAAACTCCAATGGGTTGTTCCAATACAGTAACAGAATCAGGTTTGCTTAATATTACCTTCGGCATACTAAGTTCCCCCTTAGATCAGCAATGCATATTGCTGAGGTAATGTTCCCCCTCAGAGTAAACATGTCCTTGTCTTCCCCCTTTTGGCATCATCAAAAATCTCGACAAGTGTAGTCAGTGCACAAGTATGCGTAGCAGTTAATCGGCAAATTCATTAAACCATCAGAGCGTACCGAAACGTACTGCATTCACTAAATTAAGAGCATGACATACTAACACGAAACACCAGGGATGAAGCACCAAAATCGTACCAAGAAATGGGATTGATGAGCTAGGGAGTGAAAAAGGGACTGGCCACGGAAACAATACTCAGTGCATCTGCAGCATAGGTAGGGGACTTGGGAGTGACGATGTAGGCAACGACTTGGGGGTAGAGTGGTCATCTGTAGCATGTATACGAGTTGGAGCATCTTCTTTGGAATATCAGCCAACTTTTCACCCCTTTGAGGTGCATCCTTCTAGTGAGCAACATCATACTCCGTATTGATTCCCTCCTAGAGGTTCCACCACTGATGATCTAATATATCCTTCCTTAATAATCTTCATACCATTGCTTCCTTGTGCTCTTCGAGTGTACACTTCATTCTTCTCTCCGTACCCTTTTTTCTCTTTTTTTCTTTTTTTCTCTTTTTTTGGGTACATGAGAGGGTATGCCTGAATAGGGTCAGCATGATCCACATGTTGTATTAATGTTGTGTGCAGGTTAAGCTGCTGACTTTCGTTGAGCGTGTTTAGCAAGATGCAGTGCCTCGCGTAACATTCCTTACCAGGTAGGTATAGAGCAAATAAATCTGATATTGAGATCTCCCTCATTGATTCTCCGCACTAGATGAAGATCCGTAATATTAATGTTATCTTCCCCATCCTTCAAGTAATGCACCTGTCTTATTACATAGTGCCAATGTTTCATGTAGTACTTCATCAAATATGTCTATCATCAATGACCTCCTCTATACAGTTATCCAAGCACAAAATCCCACGTCCCTTTCCCACGATACAAATTTCCATCGTAAATTCTCATGGTCTTGCAAGGGATGGTGTGATGCGGTAGGGTTACCCCAGTGGTATGAGATAATGCGTCACACGCCAAAGCAGATAACAGTATAGATGATAGTAAAAGTGATGGTACCTAGTGAGGATCTCCCCTAGTATGTGGAAAATAACAAAGGGCTCATAGGAGTGTTCCCCCACGGGTAGGCTAGGGACGGCTGTAGATACCTTCCTTCATATGGGCTTGTAATGTAGGATCAAAACATTCAGAAGGTTCTTTTGGGCAGGAAAACAAAAGGTTTTTCATCCGTATGTTAGTGTATCATATGTCACACAATCAATCAACTTATACAGTGCATGTTCACAAGTATATTCCTAGGTGAGACTGAATAAGACCAACACAACAACTTCACATAGTCATGGACTTAAACACAGGTCAAATATTTCTCACCAATCATCGGGGTCCTCGCAGGGGACACGTACTCAGTTGAGGGAAGTCACACCTAGCATCAAGCGAAGCCTCTTAAAGGGTTATCTGTTGAGTGTCTTGGTGAATATGTCAGCAACCTATTCTTCTGTTCTGCAAAACTCTACACTCACCACTCCCTTTTCCACACAGTCACTTAGGAAGTGATGCTTTATCTCAATGTGTTTTGTCCTAGAGTGCTGCACAGGATTCTTAGAGATGTTTTGCACTAGTATTATCCCAAAGAATGGGAACTGACTCAAATATAATACCGTAATCACTTAGCTGTTGCTTTAGCCATAGGAGTTGCGCACAACACGCTGCAGCTGCAATGTATTCGGCTTCTGTTGTCAAGGGAGCTACGAAATTCTGCTTCTTTGAGGCCCATGACACCAGGCATGATCCAAAGAATTGTGCCATGCCAGATGTAGATTACGGTCTACCTTAATTCCTGTAAAATTAGGGTCGGTGTATCCCACTAGTCGGAGGTCAGCATTCATGTGATACTATATCACAGTATTCTCTTCACTGCTTTTAAGTGTGTCTCCCATGGATTAGCCTGAAAACGGGTACACAAACACACACTATACATAATATCATGTTTACTAGCACTAAGATAAAGAAGTGAACCTATCATCCCTCGGTAGAGTGTCTGATCTATCTGTGGGGAGCTTTCATTAATTTCTTAGGGACTCATTTGGAGAGATCGAAGTAGTCATAGCGCTCGAGTCCTTCATTCCAAACTTTATAATCATCTCACGAAGGTATTTTTGTTGATGTATTCTTGTTCCATCTTCTTCTTGTACCACTTGAAGTCCAAGAAAGAACTTGAGTTGTCCGACCAAGCTCATCTCAAATTCGCTTTCCATGAGCTTAGTAAATTTCCTGACCAAAGAATCATTAGTGGATCCAAAAATAATATAGTTAACGTATACCTGTACAACAAGAGTGTGCTACCCTTCCCTTAGGAGGAATAGTGTCTTGTTGACCTCACCTCTTACATATCCGTGTGAGAGGAGGAACTGAGACAGTCTTTTGGACCATGCTCAAGGGGCCTGCATTAGGCCGTAGAGAGCTTTATCAAGGATGTAAACATGATCGGGATGTGTTCTATCTTTAAAACCATGAGTCTATTCGACGTACACTTCCTCCTCAAGTACTCCATTTAGAAATGCAGTTTTCATGTCCATTTGTTGCTGTTTAAAACCATGGTAAGATGAATATGCAGTTAGCAACCTGATGGCCTCTAACCTTACTACTGGAGCGAACATTTCATCGTAGTCAATCCCTTCTTGCTGGTTGTATCCCTTAACCACAAGCCTTGCGTTGTTCCAGACCACTTGATCTTTGTCGTCCAATTTGTTCTTGAACACCCACTTTGTCCCTATGATAGTTCTGTCATCTAGTCTGGGGACTAATCTCCATACTTTGTTCCTTTCAAACTGATGGAGCTCCTCATGCATAGCCTTTACCCAGTCGGGGTCCTTCGGCGCTTCTTGGACATTCCTGATTGTTCTGGTCATTAGCAATCAAAGCATGACATACGTAGTCCTGCATCCATCCAGGGGGCATGTGATCCCTTGTGCTGTGTCTAGTGGCCATCGACTTGCCTTCCCCATGCTCTGGATCTTGTTCATTCTTCTGTGGTGTCTCACTTCTATCTCCTGTAGAGTTGTTAGATGTCGTAGGATCATGTCTGTCATCTGTGCTGGTACCAGGTAACGTTTCCCATGTGGTAGATGTCGGGGGATCCTGTCTGTCTTGATCTCCTTGAGAGGTATATCTTTCCTTTTTGACAAGACTAAATTCTTCTTCTTGTGTAACTGGCGGAGCCTCATCTTCCTGGATCAAATCTCCTGCCAATACTTCCTCATCGAATACCACATGAATGCTTTCCTCCACTTTCCTTTGACACCTATTGTAGACTTTGTAGGCTTTGTTGTGGTTTGAGTAGCTGATGAACACACCGTCATCACTTCTGGGGTCAAGCTTTCCTAGGTTGGCATTTTTGTTATTGTGGATGTAACATTTGCAAACGAATACTCTGAAGTGTGACACACTTGGTTTCCTCCCTCTTACTAGTTCATAGGGAGTTTTGTTCAGTTAGGTCTCAGGTGTGCTCTGTTGAGAACATGGCATGCAGAATTGAGGGACTCTCCCCAGAAGCTCCTAGGCTGATGACGGAGCCCACCGCACTATCGTTAAGGTGCGGTGTTCTCTGTGCAAAAGCAAATTTGTATTCCGCTACTCGTGACCTTACTACTGGGTAGCAAGTGGTAAGTAGGGGTTGAACCAAAGGGAATTAGGGGGATAAGCTATTCTTTGAGGGAATTGTACAGCGAGGGAGCGTGTTTTAGGTTGATTGAGGTTTTAGTGCGGAAAAGTAAGTGATTAGTTGGTTGGTTTTGGTTTTTAGTGCGGACAAGTAAATGACAGAAAAGTAAAGTACTGAAAATAAAAGTAGAAGACTTACAGCGGGTGATGCATGATTGGCAAGCCTTCCGGAACGTCAGCAGTTGATAGAACAGTTTATACTAAGAAAGTAAATGTAGGTGGTGTTTGAATTTAAGGAAAGCATTCAGTTTCGGGGGCCTTGTATCATACCCTGTTTATCATTGACCTTTAGTGATCCTTCTAAGTATTCAAACGTGTATCAAGGCCATTCCAAGCACTCGACTTGCACACACTGTCTAGCCCATTCCAAGGTCGTAGAGCACTTGTTCTACTTAGACTAATACCCCATTCCAAGGTATATTAGCCTGTGTGCATCCATTTGACCAGTCATTCTCGACCAACCAAATGGTGTTTTAGAAAGGTCAAACTCCTCAGATAAGCTTTGCCATTCCAAGCATCCACTTATCCGAGTATGTTTACGAACTCCCATGAAAGAGCTTTGCCATTCCAAGCATCCACTCAACCTTGGAAGTTCTGGCCTAATATATGGCACATAGAACAAGTTTTGAATAAAAAGAAGAGGCACAAAAATATGGCCTAAAACATTTTATGATACAAGTACACCCCTTCAACCGAATGAAGAGTTTAGCTACGAATATCCATAGAGGTGGATACCATAGCTAAGTACTTACAGTTTTTGAAAGACAGTAAGTAAAGGAAAGGGGTGAGTACTTCAAGAACCGACAAGAGTACTCAAGAATAGAGAAAAGTAAAGCTTGAGTACTACAAGAACCGACAAGAGTACTCAAGAACTAACTATAATACTCAAGAACCAACAGGAGTATTATAGATTGAAAACCAAACTTACAAAGTGCCAAACTTTAGAGAGAGAAGTGTTTTGTGAATTTGAGGATGATGAAATACAAAGGATGAGGGCTCTATTTATAGCCATGGGAGGAGGAGATGTGTGGCTGGGATGAGAGCACATGGCATCTCCTCCATGGAGAGCTTAAAGCCGCTGGTTGTAGGTTGCCATGGAGGGTTGGCTTCCTCTTTTGGTCACCTTCTCCCCATAGCCACCGGTCATGGAGGGGAAGGAGGAGGTTTGTGTGAGTTTTGTGATGTTTTCACAAAACTATCGGTGTATTTCAGCTCCGGACTGACTTTGGTTGCTCTTCGGTTGGATTTGTTTTGGGTGATTCCAAGTCAGGATCTTGAGATTTCTTCAGTCGGCATCTGGTCTTGACCTTGGAATGACTCGTAATATATTTTCGGCGTAAAAACTCCTCCTTAGCGTGTATTCTCTCTAGGCTCCAAAATACCCTGTAGATATATATCGGAACTAACAAGCAAAAGTTAAATAGACAAACAGTCTAATTTGGTGGGTTTAACTATGTTTATGATTCGTATAATTATGGTCCATCAGATCACCCCACACTTTTAGTTGTTCGTCCCGAACAATGCTATTAAAGGGCGACACACTAAGTAAGCTTTTAAAATATGAAAGTTAGACTGTGGGACTAGATTTATCCTAATTCATGCATCACTACTTATTACCAAATTAAATAGTGTAAATAAATAGAAGAAACTTGATACTTGTACCTTCGTGCTGAGATGCAAATTATTTTGGATGTTTCGGGAGATAGCCCTTTTTCAGGCTCCTGGACTGCATTCTCGGGACCGTCTCGCACTATATGGTTTTCTTGTAGCTTTCTCTAGCACGTGATTCGGTTTGGGTTTCAATGGTTTGGTCTTTGATTTTCTTTTGGCGAGGGACAGCTTTTGTAGTGAATCGGCCTTTGGCCTTTGATTTGACTCTTTGAGTACTTCACTTTTTGTTCGGTTAAAACCTTCACAATTTTGGGCCTTTGGCCTCTTGATTTGCTTCTTCGAGCTTTTGCCTTTTTGTGGCTTGCTAGTCCATTTTCTCAAGCCTTTTTGGGAGGTCCAATCGTCGCCCGCGAGCATATGGAAATACCTCCCCGCTCCTCTCATCCTTGCTGTTTCGCGCGGGTCAAGATGAGGGTCGCTCATCTATTTTCTCGGCTACTTTGACTAGAGATAGGACGGTCTGATTCCCGTCCTCGCCTTTTTTTCTTTTTGCATAAACACTGCATGGCGGAGATGACTTCAATCTTCACTTAAACCCGAAGTGCAGCCTCCACTGACTTCGAAAACCATATAGTTAGATTCGATCCTTCGAGTGCTTGCCAAGCCTCTCTAGGGCAGTATATGTCAACTCCACATCCCTAGTTTATCTCAGCACAAAGGGACAAATGAGAAGTTACATTCTAAGTTTTTAAACAGTTGAATTTTCACAAGGTTAATGCATGAATTATGATCTATCTTTTTCACATTCTCAAGTTCATATTTTCAAAAAGATAATATTAAGGAAAAAAGAAAACATGTTTATGTACACAAGTGGTTCTCACCCCACACTTTTGAAAGAAGGCGTGCCTTTCAGCAAGAATTAGTTCAAAAGCCATGCAAGCAGACAATTATGAGAAGGAAATGACATTAAGGAAAAGGGAAGAACAGAACTCCCTTTAAAGTGTCGAGTGAATGACATGACATGAGGCTGGATAATCGAGGGAGTTCGGCTGGGGACTTGAACTCTTGGCGTAGGCCTGGCTGGCTTAATGTTGGACTTAAGTCCGATTCCTAAATAGTCATTTCTTCTATGCACCAAGTGGGTGAGAGCGACTTATTGGTAAAAACTAAATGACAGAAAAATAAAAGACAGAAAGTAAGATAGGTGTCGGGTTACCTCCCGACCACTGCCTTTGTTTAACGTCGTTGGCTCGACACATGGGGATCACTGGTTTGGATCCCATGGGTGGCTCAGGTCGTATTTCTGTGTTATCAAGTTGACATCGCTATGGTAATGTTTGACTCGCTGCCCATTTACCGTGAATCTTCTTCCATCGTCCGGGCTTTCCAACTCAACTGCCCCATGGTTGAATACCTTAGTTATTGTGAAAGGGCCGGTCCATCTAGATTTAAGTTTCCCGGGCATCAATTTCAGTCGCGAGGAAAAGACCAGCACTTGTTGTCCTTCCTCAAATGAGCGTCGGAGGATGAATTTGTCATGATACAATTTGATCCGCGCTTTGTAGTCCTTTTGCCCTTCATATGCCTCAAGCCGCAATTCCTCAAGCTCACACAGATTAAGCTTCCTATCCAGTCCTGCAGCTTTTAAATCTGGATTGCAATGCTTGAGCGCCCAATAGGCTTTATGTTCTAATTCCACCGGAAAGTGGCATGTCTTCCCATAAACAAGCCGAAAGGGGGAGGTTCCAATTGGCGTCTTGTATGCCGTCCGATAAGCCCAAAGAGCTTCATCTAGCCTCTGACTCCAATCTTTCCTGCCCGGCTTTACCATCTTTTCTAAAATTCCTTTGATTTCGCGGTTGGAGATCTCCGCTTGACCATTGGATTGGGGGTGATATGCCGTGGATGTCCGGTGGTGGACTTGGTAGCGTTTTAAGGTAGTAGCCATCATGCGGTTGCAGAAATGAGTTCCTTGGTCGCTTATTATGGCCTTGGGTACCCCGTACCTACAAAACAGGTTAGTGCGCAAAAATTCTATGACAGTCTTTGCATCGTCGCACCTTGTGGCCCTGGCTTCTACCCATTTTGACACATAATCTACAGCAACTAAAATGTAAGTATAACCGCATGAAACTGGAAATGGTCCCATAAAATCAAGACCCCAAATGTCAAAAACATCGTTGACTAATATGGGTGCTTGAGGCATTTCACTTCTAGCTGACACATTTCCTACTCTTTGACACTTATCGCATTTTTTACACTTTTTATAGGCATCTCTAAATATACTTGGCCAGAAAAAGCCGCTATTTAAGATTTTTCTAGCAGTTCTCTTAGGCTCGAAGTGTCCTCCACATGCAAACTCATGGCAAAAGCTAATAACAGAAGCTATTTCATTATCGGGGATGCATCTCCTAAGTATTTGATCTGCTCCTATTTTCCATAAATAAGGATCATCCCATAAGTATTGTTCAGCATCATGTCTAAGTTTCATGCATTGTGCTTTAGTAAGAGAGGGAGGAAATGTATCTCCTACAAGGTAGTTGACGATTGAGGCATACCATGGCACCTTGGTTGAGACGGCGTATAGGTGCTTGATGGACCAAAATTATACGAATCATAAACACAGTATAACCCCCTTATTTAGACATTTTGTCTATTTAACTTTTGCTTGTTAGTTCAGATATATTTTTGTAGGGTAATTCAGAGCTTAGAGAGAATACACATTAAAGAGGAGCTTTTAGAGCAGAAAAGATGTTACGAGTCAATCCAAGGTCAAGATCATATGCCGACTGAAGAAATATCAAGGATCCTGACGTTGAATCACTCATAACAAATTAATCAGAAGAATCAGGAGAGGAATCAAGACAGCCCGGGGAAGAAACACATTGACAGTTTTGTGAAAAGACTGCACAAAACTGTACAAAATTCACATTTGGGCAAGATGACCGGCCACTTGGGCAAGAGGTGGCCAAAGCCACCCCTCCTCCTCCTCCACCAACGGCTACCGGCGGCTCTCCTCCACCATGACCGGCGGCTTTGCTCCTCCTCCACATGTCTCCTCCTCCTTGCTCCTCCTCTCCTTCCTCCATGTGTGGCCATCTCCTCCCTTCATTTTCTCCTCCAATCACCATGCAACACTTGCCTCCATCTCCTCCTCCTCCCATGGCTATATAAGGAGGAGCTCCTCCCCTCATTTCAATCATCCCTCACTTGTAAAAAAACACTTCTCTCTCTAAGTTATGTATTTGTAAAGTTTGGCTTTGGAAATAAAGGATAGCTCCCTTGGCACTTCAACGCTTGTAAGTATTATTTATAGTATTTATTCAACTGTTTATTTCCTTAGTTATAATGTTTAGCGTGATGAATAGTAGCTAAACTAGTAGTTCGGTAGAAGGGGCGCACTTGTACTATAAAATGTTTTAAGACTATTAACTTAGCGTCTAGTCTTAGTATTCAAAACTTGTTCTATGTGCCATATATCAAGTCAGAGTTTCCAAGGTTGAGTGGAAGCTGTCACAAGCAAAGCTCTGCCGTGGAAATTCGTGATCATACTCGGTAAGTGGAAGCTGTCCACAAGCAAAACTTATCGAGGAGTTTGACTTATCTAAAACACCACTTGGTCAATAACGTAACTGGGAGATCAAGTGGATGCACTTACAGCTAAGATACTTCGAAAGGAGGAATTAGTTTTGCTTAGAACAAGTGTTGCTTTAAACGATGTTGCAAGTCTTGCGCTACGAAAGGGCCTCGATTCATCTTTGAATACTTAGATAATTCACTAAAGGTCAATGATAAACAGGATATAATACAAGACCCCTGAAACCAAACATTTCTCTTTAATTATAAACTGTAATTTACTTTCCAGTATCAAAACCAACCAACCAACCAATCAATCAATCAATCACTTAGCTGGTAGCTTTAAAACCAACCAACCGACCTAAAACACGCTCTCTCGCTGGACAACCCCCTCAAAGAACATCTATTCCCCTGATTCCCTTGGGTTCGACCCCTACTTACCACTTGCTACCCAGTAGTTAAGTCGCGAGTAGCGGACTATTATAAATTTATTCTTGACGTTTGCACATAACGATTGTGCATCCATCAGTGCTTGTCTGGAAATGACTCGGTTATATGCCCTTCTTCTTCCTCTCGGACAATCCTGCTTAGATGGTCTGCCACAGTATTCTCAATCCCATTTTTGTCCCTTATCTCCACATCGAATTCTTGCAGTAGCAAGATCCACCGAATGAGCCTTGGCTTGGCCTTCTTTTTCTTCATTAGGTAACGGATGGCAGCATGGTCAGAATAAACTATCACTTTTGCTCCAAGCAAATAGGATCTAAATTTTTCCAGAGTGAATACTACTGGCAGAAGTTCCTTCTCGGTGGTGGAGTAGTTCCGTTGGGCAGGATCTAGGGTTCGAGAGGCGTAGTAGAACGCACCTGCTTTCTTGTCAATCTTTTGGCCGAGAACTGCTCCCACAGCAAAGTCGCTTGCGTCGCACATGATCTCAAAAGGTTTTTTCCAATCCAGAGTTTGGATGACGGGTGTGCTAGTGAGGGCCTTTTTGAGCTCATTAAAGGCTTCCTTGCATGCATTGGTGAATTCAAAAGGACCTTCTTTTTGGAGAAGAGTGGATAGAGGCAACGCCTTTTTGGAGAAGTCCTTGATGAATCGTCGGTAGAATCCCGCATGCCCAAGGAAGGATTGGATGTCTCAGACAGTGGAGGGGTATGGTAAAGTTGATGGACCATAATTATACGAATCAAAAACACAGTTAAACCCACAAAATTAGACTGTTTGTCTATTTAACTTTTGCTTGTTAGTTCCGATATTTATCTACAGGGTATTTTGGAGCCTAGAGAGAATACACGCTAAGGAGAGGATTTTATGCTGAAAAGATATTACGAGTCATTCCAAGATCACGATCAGACGCCGACTGAAGAAATCTCAAGATCCTGACGTTGAATCACTCAAAACAAATCCAACCGAAGGGAAACCAAAGTCAGTCCGGGGCCGAAATACACCGATAGTTTTGTGAAAACATCACAAAACCTCACAAAACTCATCCTTGTACCCTATGTGACCGGTGGCTTTTGGAGGAGGTGACCAAAGGAGGAAGCTCCCCTCCTCCCATGACCTCCAACCAGTGGCTTCCACCCCCTCCCCTTCTCCCTTGGATGAAAACCATGTGGTTTCATCTCATCCATCCATCTCCTCCCCTTTTGGCTATAAATACAAGCCTCTCTTCACTTGTAAATGCATCCTCAAATCTCAAAAACACTTATCTCTCTAGTTTTGGTACTTTGTAAGCTTGGTTTGAAATCTATAATATTCTTGTTGGTTCTTGAATATTGTAGATCGTTCTTGAGTACTCTTGTCGGTTCTTGAGTACTCAAGCTTTACATTATTATTCTAGAGTACTCTTGTCGGTTCTTGAAGTACTCACCCCTTTCCCTTACTGTCTTTACTTTCGAAAACTTTACTTTACTGTCTTTCAAAAAACCTTTTCAAGTACTTAGTTAGGATATCCTCCTCTATGGATATTCGTAGCTAAACCCTTCATTCGGTTGAAGGGGTGTACTTGTATCATACAATGTTTTAGACCCTGCACCTAGTGCCTCTCTGTGTTCAAAACTTGTTCTATGTGCCACATATAAGGTTAGAACTTCCAAGGTTGAGTGGAATCTTTAACGGGCAAAGCTCTTCCGTGGGGTTCGTGAACATACTCGGGTAAGTGGATGCTTTAACGGGCAAAGCTTATCTGAGGAGTTCGACCTATTTCAAAAACCATTTGGTTGATCGTAACTGAAGATCAAATGGATGCACATAAGGCTAAGATACTTCGAAAGGAGGAATTAGTCTAAAATAGAACAAGTGTTTTAAACGATGTTGCAAGTCTTGTGCTAGAAATAGCCTCGATTCATCTTTGAACACGTAGTATGATCATTAGCGGTCAATGATAAACAACTATGATACAAGGCCCCTGAAACCGAATCTTTTCTTGACTTAAAACACATCCCGCACTTCACTTTCTTAGTATAAACTGCACTATCAACTGCTGACGTTCCGCAAGACTTGTCGATCACGCAACAACCGCTGTAAGTCTTCCTGTTTATTTTCAGTATTTACTTTTATGTCATTTACTTTTCCACACCAAAAACCAAAACCAACCAACCAATCACTTATTTGTTAGCATTAAAACCTCAATCAACCTAAAAACACGCTCCCTCGCTGTACAATCGCCTCAAAGAATAGCTTATCCCCCTAATTCCCTTGGGTTCGACCCCTACTTACCACTTGCTACCCAGTAGTTAAGTCGCGAGTAGCGGACTGACAGATGCTTGTCGTCAGAGCAAATGTACAAATAAATTTATAATAGTCCGCTACTCGCAACTATACTACTGGGTAGTACTTGGTAAGTAGGGGTCGAACCCAAAGGAGTCAGTGTGGATTAGTTGTTTTTACGGGATTGTCACGAAAGTAAATACAGTTGGGGGTTGGGTTTGAGTGTTTTGGGAACTGAAAGTAAATTACGACAGTTGATATTACGATTAAAGGAAAGCATTCGGTTTCAGGGGCCTTGTATTATATCATGTTTATCATTGACCTTTAGTGAACCTACTAAGTATTCAAACGTGTATCAAGGCCATTCCCGGCACTCGATTTGCGTACACTGTCTAGCTATTCCAAGGACGTAGAGCACTTATTCTACTTAGACTAATACTCCATTCCCGGTTATATTAGCCTACGCGCATCCATTTGATCAATCATTCCCGATCAACCAAATGGTGTTTAAGGGAAGTCAAACTTCTCAGATAAGCTTTGCCATTCCAAGCATCCACTTATCCGTACAAGTTTACGAACACCCATGGAAGAGTTTTGCCATTCCAAGCGTCCACTCAACCTTGGACGTTCTGACTTAATATATGGCACATAGAATACGTTTTGAATACTAAGGCGAGACACTAAGTTAATAGTCTAAAACATTTTATAATACAAGTGCGCCCCTTAGACCGAACTACTAGTTTAGCTACTATTCATCGCGCTAAACATTATAACTTAAGGAATTAAAAACAACAGTTAAATAAATACTAAAAATAATACTTACAACCGTTGAAGCGCCTAGGGAGCTATCCTTTATTTCCAAAGCAAAGAACAATTTTATTGAAAATGAAGAGAGGAGGGTTAAGCCCTCTCTCTCTCTAAAGTGTGTACAAGTATGGGATGATACAAATGAGGAGGGATGGAGCTCCTTTTATAGCCATGGGAGAGGAAACTTTGTGGCTAAGTTATGGAGATGGAGGGTGGAGATGGCTTGCACTTGTCACATGGAGAGAGGAGGAGGAGATGTGTGGAGGAGAAGCCACCACATGGAGGAGGAAGGAGGAGCCGCCGGCGGCTAAGGGAGGAGGGGTGGTGGTTGTGACAAGTGGAGGAAGAGGAGAGGAGGAGAGGGGTGTGTGAGGGAGGAGCCGCCTATGTGAGGAGGAGGGTGGAGTTTTGTGTGGTTTTGTGAAGTTTTCACAAAACTATCGGTGTATTTCAGCTCCGGGTTGATTTTAATTTCTCCATGGTTTGATTTGTTTTGAGTGATTCCATGTCAAGATCTTGAGATTTATTCATTCAGCGTCTGATCTTGACCTTGGAATGACTCGTAACATCTTTTCTGCGTAAAAGCTCCTCCTTAGCGTGTATTTATTCTACGCTCCAAAATACCCTGTGGATAAATATCGGAACTAACAACCAGAAGTTAAATAGACAAAGTGTCTAATTAAGGGGGTTTTACTGTGTTTATGATTCGTATAATTTTGGTCCATCACGGACTTATAAATTTATTTGCACACATTGCCTCGCGACAAGGCAGTGCTATCAAAAGTCATGATCAAGTCTATCTTAGATTTATCCACCTCTATGCCTTCTTGTGAGACGACGTGCCCTAAGACCACTCCATGAGTTACCATGAAGTGGCATTTCTCATAGTTGAGCACAAGGTTCATCGAGACACATCGTGCCAGAACCGTGCTTAAGTTGTATAGGCAAGCGTCGAATGTATTCCCGTAGATGGTGAAGTCGTCCATGAAGACTTCGATGAATATCCCAATCATATCCGAGAAGATGCTGGTCACCACTCTTTGAAAAGTTCCCGGAGCATTGCATAGACCAAACGACATTTTTCTGAAAGCAAATGTGCCGAATGGGCAGGTGAATGTGGTCTTCTCTTGGTCCTCAGGTGTTATGGGAATTTGGTTGTAGCCTGAGAATCCATCCAGGAAGCAAAAGTACGGTTTGCCCGCCAGTCGGTCTAACATTTGATCGATGAATTGCAGATGGAAATGGTCCTTTCTTGTAACGGCGTTCAATTTTCTGTAGTCGATGCACATTCTCCAGCCGTTCTTGACCCTTGTTGTCACCATTTTTCCTTCGGCATCTTCCTCGATTGTGATTCCAGTTTTCTTCGGGACTATGTGGACTGGACTCACCCACTGGCTATCCGATATTGGATAGATTACATCTGCATCCAGGAGCTTCTGTATTTCCTTCTCGACGATTTCCATCATGATTGGATTGAGTCGTCGCTGAGGTTCTTTTGACGGCTTAGCTCCATCCTCGAGTAAGATGCGATGCATGCAAACTGCTGGGTTGACTCCTCTCAAGTCGGCTAGAGTCCATCCAATAGCCAACTTATGTTGTCTCAGTACTTTTATCAAACGACGCTCCTGGTCTGTTTCTAGGCCACTCTTTATGATTACCAGTAGCGTGTTATTTTCCCCAAGGAAAGCGTACTTCAGATGCTCGGGCAGGGGCTTCAATTTTATTTTTGGAGCTTGTATCACTGAGGGTAAAAAAGTATTGGATTTGAATAATTTTACCTCGTTGACTTCATAATCTGGCGTGAGAGGCTCCGAGATTGTTAAGTGGGCCAGCGTTTCTTGTACGCCTTCGATCAATTCGTATGAGCTTTCGGCTCCATTGAGTATGGCTTCTAAGGGATCTGCTCTTGGTTCTGATTGAACTTCTTGGATCAGGTCGTCCAAAGCATCGAGAGCGTGTACTTCCTCGAATTCCATAGGGTGCTTCATAGCTCGGAATATGTCAAAGCTGAAGACTTCTCCTTCTACTTCCATTGAGAGCATTCCACTTCCACAGTCTATCTTCATTTTTGATGTTTTGAGAAATGGACGGCCGAGAAGGATGGGTGCATGATCTGTAGGTCCGCCATTTTCCATCTTTAAGACGTAGAAGTCTGCTGGAAACACTAATTTGCCTATTTGAACCAGGACGTCTTCTATTTTGCCCTCGGGCTATTTGCATGACCGATCTGCTAGTTGAATAGTGAGACCGATGGGTTTGAGCGGTCCAATCTTAAGACATGAGTAGATAGAGAAGGGAAGAACATTGATTGATGCTCCAAGGTCTAGCATGCAATTCTCGATCCTGATGTTGCCAATTGTGCATGGAATGGTGTAAGTTCCTGGATCTCCACATTTGGGGGGCACTTTTCATTGTATGACAGCCGACACGTTTCTACTCATCAGCTCTTGATCGTTTCTAGTACTCCTCCTACGGTTGGTGCAAAGTTCTTTTAAAAACTTGGCATACCGAGGAATTTGCTTGATGGCTTCCAAAAGGGGAATGTTGATTTCGACTTTGCTGAACAACTCAAACACATCCTCATCCATGACATGTTGTTTTTGCACGCGAGCAGGTATTGGAAATGGAAGTGTTGTGCTGATTCTAGGGGTTTCGGTTCTGGGTACCGGGCCAGGCCTGTGTTCCTTGGACGTATTATCTTCTTCTTCGGTTACGTCCCGCTCTTCCTCAAATATGTCGTCGTCTTTATCGGTCACATCATCCTCTAGAGTTTCGAGATATTCGGGCCTCATTTGCTCTTCTCCGGGCAACGTTGGGTTTTTGTCCTCCTCTTGCTCCAAAGGTTTGCCGACAAGCGTTTTTCCACTCCTAAGAGTCAAGGCATTCACATCTTCCATGATTTGGATGGTTTGTGAAAGGAGTCTGCCCGACTCATTAGCGTGTGCAGTCACTGAGACAACGAGTTGGGAGATGTGCTTCTTCAAGTCCGATAATTCTCCCTTTGTTTCGGCTTGGTTTTGATGCGTAGTAGTGCTCAACTGCTGCACAGTCCCTGACAATTGCGTTATCATGTCCTCAAGTGACTTGTTTGGTCCTTGATGATTGCTCGAGTTTGCTTGGTACTGGCCTGCTGGTGGGGCGTCTTGGTAATATTGTTGGTGGATCGGTAGATAGAATGACTGGGCTAGTTGAGGGACAGCTGGTTGTGTTTTTTCTTGAGAATAGCTGTTGTTATGCCAGCTCGGGTTGGTTGCTTGATTATACTGTCGGCTTGGTTTGTTTTTTTCGTTGTCATTGTATCCTTGATATCCTCCTACTGTATTAGCCTCCACCGGGTTGACTTCGATCATAGTTGGGCATGCATCAGTCTTGTGGTCCGTAGAGCCACAAAACTCGCAAGGTCTTACTTGAACTGTCTGCTTTTGTAAGAGCTGCATCATCATTTCCTTCATTTGTCTCATCTCTTCTGGTATGGAGTTTACTGATGTCTAGGCTCGTGATACGTTTTTTGTTCGGAAGAATTCATCTTGACGAGTAGTCTCCTCTCTTAACCGACCATTTTCAGCAACCTTGGTGATGAGATTCCTTATGCTACTTAACGATAGATTCATCATGGATCCTCCAGATGAGGCGTCTAGGAGCTTTTTGTCTAACTCAGTTAGTCCATTAATTAGGTACTCGATGATGAGCTTCTCGGGTAGTCCAAGAGTGCAGCAGCTTCTTTCCAGGTGGTTGAATTTCTCCAGGTAGTCGTACATGGTTTCGTTAGGTTCTTGCCTTATGTCCTGTAGTTGCCTTTTTACTTGCATTGCTTTTGTCGATGGGTAGTATTTGTCCAGGAATTTCCCTTGCATCTGAACCCATGTTCTGATGCTTCCCGGAGGTAATGAAAGGAACCAGTCGCTTGCCGAGTCAACGAGGGAAAAATAGAATGCCTTCAACTTGAAGTCATCTATATTTACTCGATTGGGCTTTAGAATTTGGCAACTGCCATGTAAGCGTTGGAGATGAGTCATTGCTGATTCTCCATTAGTTCCTGAGAAGTTTGGCAAATTGTGGACCACAGACATGTCGACGGCAATGTTTTCTAGTTCAGGGCCCTCGCAAATGCACCACGGCTGCGTTGCGAAATCTGGGGCATTGAGTTCTCCCATAGTAGGTGCACGGTAGTTGTCATCCCTATAGTAGTTATCGTGGCTTCCTTCGCGAGACATGGTTGTTTCGAAGCGCGTATCGATTCAAAGAACTTATCCGATTAAGTAACTAATTCCCCGGCAACGGCGCCAGTTTTGACGGAGCCCACCGCACTGTCGTTAAGGTGCGGTGTTCTCTGTGCAAAAGCAAATTTGTATTCCGCTACTCGTGACCTTACTACTGGGTAGCAAGTGGTAAGTAGGGGTCAAACCCAAGGAAATTAGGGGGATAAGCTATTCTTTGAGAGAATTGTACAGCGAGGGAGCATATTTTAGGTTGATTGAGGTTTTAGTGCGGAAAAGTAAGTGATTGGTTGGTTTTGGTTTTTAGTGCGGAAAAGTAAATGACAGAAAAGTAAAGTACTGAAAATAAAAGTAGAAGACTTACAGCGGGTGATGCGTGATTGGCAAGCCTTCCGGAACGTCAGCAGTTGATAGAACAGTTTATACTAAGAAAGTAAATGCAGGTGGTGTTTGAATTTAAGGAAAGCATTCGGTTTCGGGGGCCTTGTATCATAGCCTGTTTATCATTGACCTTTAGTGATCCTTCTAAGTATTCAAACGTGTATCAAGGCCATTCCAAGCACTCGATTTGCACACACTGTCTAGCCCATTCCAAGGTCGTAGAGCACTTGTTCTACTTAGACTAATACCCCATTCCAAGGTATATTAGCCTGTGTGCATCCATTTAACCAGTCATTCCCGACCAACCAAATGGTATTTTAGAAAGGTCAAACTCCTCAGATAAGCTTTGCCATTCCAAGCATTCACTTATCCGAGTATGTTTACGAACTCCCACGGAAGAGCTTTGCCATTCCAAGCATCCACTCAATCTTGGAAGTTCTGGCCTAATATATGGCACATAGAACAAGTTTTGAATAAAAAGAAGAGGCACTAAAATATGGCCTAAAACATTTTGTGATACAAGTACACCCCTTCAACCGAATGAAGAGTTTAGCTACGAATATCCATAGAGGTGGATACCATAGCTAAGTACTTACGGTTTTTGAAAGACAGTAAGTAAAGGAAATGGGTGAGTACTTCAAGAACCAACAAGAGTACTTAAGAATAGAGAAAAGTAAAGCTTGAGTACTACAAGAACCGACAACAGTACTCAAGAACTAACTATAATACTCAAGAACCAACAGGAGTATTATAGATTGAAAACCAAACTTACAAAGTGCCAAACTTTAGAGAGAGAAGTGTTTTGTGAATTTGAGGATGATGAAATACAAAGGATGAGGGCTCTATTTATAGCCATGGGAGGAGGAGATGTGTGGCTTGGATGAGAGCACATGGCATCTCATCCATGGCGAGCTTAAAGCCGCCGGTTGTAGGTTGCCATGGAGGGTTGGCTTCCTCTTTTGGTCACCTTCTCCCCAAAGCCACCGGTCATGGAGGGGAAGGAGGAGGTTTGTGTGAGTTTTGTGATGTTTTCACAAAACTATCGGTGTATTTCAGCTCCGGACTGACTTTGGTTGCTCTTCGGTTGGATTTGTTTTGAGTGATTCCAAGTCAGGATCTTGAGATTTCTTCAGTCGGCATCTGGTCTTGACCTTGGAATGACTCGTAATATATTTTCTGCGTAAAAACTCCTCCTTAGCGTGTATTCTCTCTAGGCTCCAAAATACCCTGTAGATAAATATCGGAACTAACAAGCAAAAGTTAAATAGACAAACAGTCTAATTTGGTGGGTTTAACAGTGTTTATGATTCGTATAATTATGGTCCGTCAGCTGACCACTAGCTATCAACAACGTTCGTGCCATGTCTTCTAGTGTCCTGCTTTTCCTTCCCACCACTCCATTCTGTTGTGGTGTTCTAGGCGCGGAGAAGTTCTGTCTGATACCCTTGGTCCTACACAGGTTTAGAAACTGTGAGTTTTCAAATTCAGTTCTGTGATCAGTATGTATACCTGCAAGTGAGAGGCTCATTTGTTTTTAGTTGCTTTCATCCAGGTTTCAAACTCTGCAAATATGATGGAGCATATTTATATGACTCATAAAGTACTACTGAACCCACCAAATTAGATATTTGGTCATACGAACAAGTGCTTGTTAATGCCTTTTTATGTATATAGGCTATTTTGGAGTCTAAAGAGAAAACGAGCTAAAAAGGGATTCTTAAAGCCAAAAATGGATTACGAGTCAAATCTGGCCACGACCACTTTCCGGCTGTGTTCCAGCAAAACTAGCTCGAGCATTCACCTTCAAATAGCTTTCGAATGCTAGAACCATCGCCCAAAAGCTGAGAATGCATTGCCAAGGACTCAAGCCCGTTCAAGGCCAAATAAGGGCAATTTCGGCCGTTTTGGGATTTCGACCATGTTCCGGGCAGAATTTGGCTTAGCATCGTTCTTGAGATCATCTTAGAATGACTTTTTCTTTCAGAATACACTCTCCAAAATCCTAGAAGCTCCGGCCAAAGCTCCGGTCAGATTCCGGCCATATTCCGGCGAACTCCGACCATGCTCCGGCGAACCTCTGGTGATGCTCCGATCAAGCTCATCCAACCACCACCATGCTCCGGTCATTTCTTGCTCCGGCCACATTCCGGTGAAGTCCAACTAAATCCAAACTACTTCATTCTGGTTGGCTTCTACTATTCATTTCGGTTGGCATTTGGAGTTCGGTTGCAACCAAACCAGCTGGCCTTTGGGGAGTGCCACTGACACGGCTGCTGCCCTTTGGAGAAAGCCGCCGGGGGCTTTGGGTAGAGCTCTCTCCCTTTGCCAAGTGGTTGGCTTTGGTTGACCCATGTGCAAGTGATGGCTTTTGGCTAAACCAATCAAAATGAAGTGCTTTTGGGATATTTTCATATCTAAACTTAGCTCCCAAGTTTTCTTAGCCTATAAATAGAGGCCTTGCCTCATGTAATTGGTGTGCCACAAACCTTAGAGAGTTGAGAGCTTATCTCTCTTCTCTTCATTTTCAATGCAAACACACTTTGTTCTTACTTTGTTCTTGATTTCTAAAGCTTTGTTCACTTGTTCTTGAGCTTCAAGCTCTTACTTTCCAGCAAGCACATCTTACTTTCCTTGTATTGATCTTGATTTGGAGCTCCTCTCCCTTTACTTTCCTTGTTGTTCTCTTTACTTTCCTTGTCTTTACTTTCCAAAACTTTTACTTTCTTGTCTTTCAAAAACCTTTACTTTTCAAGCACTTAGCTATGGTATCCACCTCTATGGATATTCGTAGCTAAACCCTTCATTCGGTTAAAGGGGTGTGCTTGTATCATACAATGTTTTAGACCCTTCTCTTAGTGCCTCTTTGTGTTCAAAACTTGTTCTATGTGCCATATATTAGGTCAGAACACTATTGGTTGAGTGGAGGCTCGAAAGAGCAAAGCTCTTCCATGGGTTCGTGAACTTCCGTGGATAAGTGGAGGCTCGAAGGAGCACATCTTATCTGTGGAATTCAACCTCTTTAAAACACCATTTGGTTGATTGATGGACCACAATTGTATGAATCATAAACACAGTTAAACCCACCAAATTAGACTGTTTGTCTATCTAACTTCGATGTTTTAGTCCCGATACATTTCTACAGGGTATTTCAGAGCTTAGAGAGAATACACGCTAAGGAAGAGCTTTTAGCACAGAAAAGATATCAGGAGACAATCCAAGGTCAAGATCAGACGCTGAATGAAGAAATCTAAAGATCCTGACTTGGAATCATTCAAAACAAATCAAACCGAAGAGAAACCGAAGACAATCCGGAGCTGGAATACACCGATAGTTTTGTGCAAACTGCACAAAACTCACAACCACTCTCCTCATGCCACATGGACCGGCGGCTTTCTCCTCACATCCACCCCTCCTCCTCTCCCCTTCCTCCAC
Source organism: Rhodiola kirilowii (assembly GCA_033675215.1). Taxonomy (NCBI): domain Eukaryota; kingdom Viridiplantae; phylum Streptophyta; class Magnoliopsida; order Saxifragales; family Crassulaceae; genus Rhodiola; species Rhodiola kirilowii. The sequence continues at coordinate 20,719,146 of CM066201.1, forward strand.
CTGTCAACCTCTCCTCCTCCCTCCCAAAAGCCGCCGGCGGCTTTGTGTTGCTCCTCTCCCCTTGTGACACTTGTCTTCCTCTCCTCTTCCCCCCATCTCCACCCTTGGATGCCAAACCACATGCCCTCATCTTGGCTCTCCATTCCCCTCCCCTTATCCTATAAATACCAAGCTCTCCTCCTCATTTCAATCCATCCCAAAATTGTGTAAAACACTTCTCTCTCTAAGTTTGTTACTATGTAAAGTTTGGTTTGATATCAATAAAAGTTCAGTTTGTTCTCAAATACTTTAGTTCGATCTTGAGTACTCCTGTTGGTTCTTGAGTACTCAAGTTTTCAGTTACAGTTCAAGAGTTACTCCTGTTTGTTCCTGAGTAATCTCTTTCTCTTCTCTCTTTACTCCTGTTTGTTCTTGAGTATTCTTTTCCAAATCCCCAAGTATTTAGTTATGATGTCCAACTCTATGGATATTCGTAACTAAACTCTTCATTCGGTTGAAGGGGAGTTCTTGTTTTATAAAATGTTTTACTTCGTTTAGTTTCTTTTCTCTGTATTCAAAACTTGTTCTATGTGCCATTTATAAGGTCAGACTTTCCAAGGTTGAGTGGAAGCTACGAAAGGGCAAAACTCTTCTGTGGGAAGTCGTGAACATACTCGGGTAAGTGGATGCTACGAAAGGGCAAAGCTTATCTGAGGAGTTCGATCTATCTTGAAAACCATTTGGAAACTGGACCAAAGGGACCAAATGGATGCACAAAAGGCTAAGATACTTCGAAAGGAGGAATTAGTCTGAAGTAGAACAAGGGTTTACAAACAGTGTGGCAAATTGAGCGCTACGAAAGGGCCTCGATACACGTTTGAATACTTAGAAGGGTTACTAAAAGAATGAACAGGATATAATACAAGGCCCCCCAAGACCGAATACTTCTCTCGCAATTACAAAACCCCTTTGTCTTTACTTTTATTGTTCAATCAACTGCAACCATCAACCGCTCACAATCCGGAGGACTTGCAATTGACGCATCACCCACTGTAAGTCTTCGCTTTTAATTTCAGTATTTACTTTTCTGTAATTTACTTTTCAGCACTCAAAACCAAAACCAACTAAAAAGTCACGTAGTTGTTAGCACTAAAACCTCAACCAACCTAAAACACGCTCCTTCGCTGAACAAATCCCTTAAAGAATAACCTATCCCCCTAATTCCTCTGGGTTCGACCCCTACTTACCAAGTACTACCCAGTAGTATAGTTGCGAGTAGCGGACTATTATAAATTTATTTGCATAAATCGCTCTGACGACAAGCGGTTCTGTCAAATTGGCGCCGTTGCCGGGGAATTAGCCATCGGATAAGTTGTTCTTCACCTCACATGACCTAATGACGCAACCACCTTCGTATGCATGGACGACACGATATCTCCCCCTGTTCGGAGGTACGGATGAAGAAGACCCAGTTCTACACTGCCGAAACTTTCACCATGTTTGTCAGCATATAAAACCTAATAATGAAACGTTAGAGGAGTTTGAACTTAACTGCTTCAAATTCTCTCTAACGGACTTCGCGACAATCTGGTATTACACATCAACTGCTATGAATGCTAAGTATTTCATACACATTAGCATTCCATTCCTGAAAGAATTCTCCCCTCCATCCTTACGACAACAAACCCGAGAAAGGATCATGAACCTGCAACAATCCCGGGATGAGACCTTGGGCGAGTACTACACGAACTATGACGCCATGATCTCGCGCTGCCCGCACCATGGATTCACGGAGGTTTTTCTTCTTCAAAAATTCCTTTGCGGGATGAGGGCTGAGGAGTTCTCAAGGCTCAATAACGCTGTAGGAGGAACAACCGCACACTTATCCCTGACTCAGGTATGGGATGTGATAGACAGCTTGGCCGGAACTGCAATACGAAGGCCAGTACCTCAACCAAATGAAGGAACACAAAATATCGAGGCCAGTCCAGAAAGAAACAGTTCAGAGGATGTGATGAACGAATCAGATATAGAAAGCTCAGAAGAAGAGCCTACAGAGGAAGTCACATCCGAACCATCAGAAGAAACTTCCGAGCCATCAGAAGAATCAGACATAGAGAGTACCGGAAGTAACACAAGAATGGTGGCAAAATTCAACCCGAGCCACCCATGGGATCCCAACCAATGATCAAGAACGAGGTACTGTCGAGCCAACGACGTTAAACAAGTGCACTGGTCGGGAGGTAACCCGACACTATCTTACTTTTCTGCACTTTTAATTTCTGTCATTTAAATTTCCAATAAGCGCTCTCACCCACTTTTTGTATAGAAGGAATATCTTTCATGTAGGAATTAAGTTTGGAGCAAGACCGGATCAGCCAGGCAGCTTCCGTGAATTTACCGAGCCTGCGCTGAGAGTTCGAGGCCCCAGCCAGACTCCCTCGATTATCTAGCCTCATGCCATGTCGTTTGCACGACACAGTAAAAGGGAGTTCTGTTCTTCTTTTTCCTTAATGTCATTTCCTTCTCTTGTATATATTTGCATGACTTTTGAACTAAGGCACGCCTTCGTTCAAAAGTGTGGGGTGAGAACCATTTGCATGTTTTTCTTTTCTTTTTTAATAATATCTTTTTGAAAATATGAACTTGAGAATGTGAAAAAGATAGATCATAATTCATGCATCAACCTTGTGAAAATTCAACTGTTTAAAAACTTAGAATGTAACTTCTCATTTGTCCTTTGTGCCGAGATAACCTAGGGATGTGGAGTTGATATAAATTGCCCTAGAGAGGCTTGGCAAGCACTTGAAGGATCAGATCAAACTATATGGTTTTCGAAGTCAGTGGAGGCTGCACTTCAGGTTTTGGTGAATAATTGAAGTCAACTCTGCCTTGAAGCATCTATGTAAAAGGCAAGGATGGGAATCAAACCGTCCTCTCTCTAGTCAAAGTAGCAGAGAAAATAGATGAGCGACCCTCATCTTGACCCGCGCGAAACAACAAAGATGAGAGGAGCGGGGAGGTATTTCCATATGCTTGCGGGCGATGATTGGACCTCCCAAGAAGGCAAAAAACAAGATGGACTAGCAAGTCACAAAGAAGCAAAAAACTCAAAGAAGAAAATCAAAAGAGGCCTATGGCCCAAAAATGTGAAGGTTTTAACCGAGCAAAAGTGAAGCACTCAACAACGTCAAATCAAAAGCTTAAGGCAAATCACTACAAAAAGCAGTCCATCGCCAAAGAAGAAGAGAGAAAAAAAAGAAAAAAATCAAGAAAAGGCTCAACTCACTGAAACCCGAATCGAATCACGTGCTAGAGAAAGCTACAAGAAAACCATATAGTGCGAGACGGTCCCGAAGGTGTAGTCCAGGAGCCTGAAAAGGGCTATCTCCCGAAAAATCCAAAATAATTTGCATCTCAGCACGAAGGTACACGTATCAAGTTTCTTCTACTTATTTACGCAGTTTAATTTAGTAACAAGTAGTAATGCATGAATTAGGAAAAATCGAGTACCACAATCTTATTTTCATATTTTAACCAACTTACTTAGTAACGCCCTTATAAAGCATTGTTCGGGACGAACAACTAAAAGTGTGGGGTTATCTGATGGACCACAATTGTATGAATCATAAACACAGTTAAACCCACCAAATTAGACTGTTTGTCTATCTAACTTTGATGTTTTAGTCCCGATACATTTCTACAGGGTATTTCAGAGCTTAGAGAGAATACACGCTAAGGAAGATCTTTTAGCACAGAAAAGATATCAGGAGACAATCCAAGGTCAAGATCAGACGCTGAATGAAGAAATCTAAAGATCCTGACTTGGAATCATTCAAAACAAATCAAACCGAAGAGAAACCAAAGACAATCCGGAGCTGGAATACACCGATAGTTTTGTGCAAACTGCACAAAACTCACAACCACTCTCCTCATGCCACATGGACCGGCGGCTTTCTCCTCACATCCACCCCTCCTCCTCTCCCCTTCCTCCACATGTCAACCTCTCCTCCTCCCTCCCAAAAGCCGCCGGCGGCTTTGTGTTGCTCCTCTCCCCTTGTGACACTTGTCTTCCTCTCCTCTTCCCCCCATCTCCACCCTTGGATGCCAAACCACATGCCCTCATCTTGACCCTCCATTCCCCTCCCCTTAGCCTATAAATACCAAGCTCTCCTCCTCATTTCAATCCATCCCAAAATTGTGTAAAACACTTCTCTCTCTAAGTTTGTTGATATGTAAAGTTTGGTTTGATATCAATAAAAGTTCAGTTTGTTCTCAAATACTTTAGTTCGATCTTGAGTACTCCTGTTGGTTCTTGAGTACTCAAGTTTTCAGTTACAGTTCAAGAGTTACTCTTGTTTGTTCTTGAGTAATCTCTTTCTCTTCTCTCTTTACTCCTGTTTGTTCTTGAGTATTCTTTTCCAAATCCCCAAGTATTTAGTTATGATGTCCAACTCTATGGATATTCGTAACTAAACTCTTCATTCGGTTGAAGGGGAGTTCTTGTTTTATAAAATGTTTTACTTCGTTTAGTTTCTTTTCTCTGTATTCAAAACTTATTCTATGTGCCATTTATAAGGTCAGACTTTCCAAGGTTGAGTGGAAGCTACGAAAGGGCAAAACTCTTCTGTGGGAAGTCGTGAACATACTCGGGTAAGTGGATGCTACGAAAGGGCAAAGCTTATCTGAGGAGTTCGATCTATCTTTAAAACCATTTGGAAACTGGACCAAAGGGACCAAATGGATGCACAAAAGGCTAAGATACTTCGAAAGGAGGAATTAGTCTGAAGTGGAACAAGGGTTTACAAACAGTGTGGAAAATTGAGCGCTACGAAAGGGCCTCGATACACGTTTGAATACTTAGAAGGGTTACTAAAAGAATGAACAGGATATAATACAAGGCCCCCAAGACCGAATACTTCTCTCGCAATTACAAAACCCCTTTGTCTTTACTTTTATTGTTCAATCAACTGCAACCATCAACCGCTCACAATCCGGAGGACTTGCAATTCACGCATCACCCACTGTAAGTCTTCGCTTTTAATTTCAGTATTTACTTTTCTGTAATTTACTTTTCAGCACTCAAAACCAAAACCAACTAAAAAGTCACGTAGTTGTTAGCACTAAAACCTCAACCAACCTAAAACACGCTCCTTCGCTGAACAAATCCCTTAAAGAATAACCTATCCCCCTAATTCCTCTGGGTTCGACCCCTACTTACCAAGTACTACCCAGTAGTATAGTTGCGAGTAGCGGACTATTATAAATTTATTTGCACAAATCGCTCTGACGACAAGCGGTTCTGTCATTGATCGTAACTGAAGATCAAATGGATGCACATAAGCTAAGATACTTCGAAAGGAGGAATTAGCCCAAATAGAACAAGTGTTCTAAACGATGTGGCAAGTCATGTGCTAGAAATAGCCTTGATACATCTTTGAACACTTAGTATGATCATTAGAGGTCGATGATGAACGGACTATGATACAAGGCCCCTAAAACCGAATCTTTCCTTTAATTAAAACATCACCTGTCACTTTACTTTCAGTCCCATATCAACTGCTTACTTTCCGCAAGTCTTGTCCTTCAAGCATTTACTTTCCGCAAGTCTTGTCCTTCAAGCACTTTACTTTTACGCACTTACTTTCAGCAAGTCTTGTCCTTCAAGCACTTTACTTTTACGCACTTACTTTCAGCAAGCCTTGTCCTTCAAGCACTTTACTTTTACGCACTTACTTTCAGCAAGTCTTGTCCTTCAAGCACTTTACTTTTCAGTATCTACTTTCAGTCCCGTATTTACTTTCTTTAGTTTCAGTCATTTACTTTTCAGTACTAAAATCACAACCAACCCACTTACTTTTCAGTACTAAAATCACAACCAACCCCCCACTGTCTTACTTTCCATTTTCGAAAGAACAACTATCCACTAATTCCCTTGGGTTCGACCCCTACTTACCGCTTTACTACCCAATAGTAAAGTCACGAAAAGCGGACTTATAAATTTATTTTGTACACATTGCCTCGCGACAAGGCAGTGCTTGTCAAATTGGCGCCGTTGCCGGGGAGTTAGCAAATGGATAGTTGTTCTTTTTTTTTGTACATAATTCGCCATGTCTTCATACTACGACATAGAACCTTGGAAAGTTGGGAGCAGCAACCTTATGTTTGAAATGCTTAGTTGTCTCCCCCAGTTTGGAGGTTCCATCGGAGAGGACCCTGTGATACATTGCCAACATTTTCACCACATCTGCCGCCACATGAAACCTGAGAATGAGATGTTAGAGGAGTTTAAGCTGAAATGCTTTAAATTTTCTTTAACTGACTCGGCAATAGAATGGTAATACTCATGTGCAGCTTATGAAGGCGATTATGGGGATCTACGAGCCAAATTTCTAGAAGAGTTTTCCCCACCATCTCTCCGACTTGAAACCCGCGAGAAGATTATCAACCTTGAGCAATCCCGGGACGAAACTTTGGACGAGTACTATACGTACTTTGATATCATTGTGTCGAGCTGCCCGCACCATGGATTCACGAACTTTGTTCTTCTCCAAAGGTTTCTTCGTGGAATGAAGCCCACTTGAGCGGTCTATGCTTAATGATGCAGCGGGAGGTTCGGTGATGAATCTCACCAGATCTCAAACCTGGGACCTCATTGATGATTTGGCTGAGAGCTTAAAACGAGGGCCAATGCGCCAAACTGAAGATAAGGCACCGACGGTGAAAGTGGACTCAGTGCAGAACGAGCTCGAGGAAGAAGCACCCGAGGAAGTCCCGGTCCTCATTGATGAGCTGCCCAAATCAGAATCGAACCACACTGCCGAGCTGCCTAATTCAAACCCGGACCTCAGTGTGATTGCCCCCGGAGACCATATAAATGACGAGGATGAGGACCCATGGTTGCCTGAAGAAGAGCTCCACTCAGATTACCCCTGGGAGTTAGAAGAAAAACTGCCCAATTCAGGCTCGGTCCACATTACCAATCTACCAGAGGAAATCACGCCGGTCCCGGACCTCATTGCCGAACCAACTGAGTCTAACACAGAACTCACTCCTGAGCCATCAGAAGACTTAGAGCCAGAAACCGATACAATGTGGGACGAGGAAAAGCCTTCATGGGAACTCACTACCGAGCCGGAAGAGGAGGAAACCCGGGACACCACTGGCGAACTACCCGAGTACCCTACTCTCACTACCAAAGCGGCCGAAGAAATCAACCAAGACCAGGTCCTCACGGACGGGCTGGTCGAGAAAGACCCGGTCCTTATGGCCAAGAACCCCCTGCCTAACCCTTCATGTTCTATGCAGATCACGGCCACCAGAGATGATGTGATCAATGATGATGCAGTGCTAGGCGAGTTGGAGGAAAAGCATGAGCCAAAACAGTCAACAAAGGAGCTCCCACTCGTCACAAGCCAAGAAGAGCCTCCTGAAGAGTGTAAGGACCGAGGATGGCCAATCATCTCAGCCAAAAAGAAGAGGGTTAGCATGGGCGCATGTTTGAGGTCACTAGGCAGAATTCAGAACTTCCACACTTGCAAAGGTGGCCAAGACATGGGCCAAAAGAATGGAAACCCGGAAGGAGAAACAAGAGAGCAAGGCTCAATGGACCAGCAGCTATGGTCAAAGGATCCTCGCCTTCTCGGAGGAATGTAAAGAAGAAACTGTCGATTCAATGGAGATCAGAACCGAGCCCGCTGCCATATGAGAACTTGGGACAAATTAAGAGAGCAGTTGGGAAGAAATTTGACCTCTCGCGCCCATGGGATCCCACCTTGTGATCCCTAATTGAGGTACCATCGAGCCAACGACGTTAAACAAAGGCACTTGCCGGGAGGTAACCCGGCATATTCAGTTTTTCAGTTGTGCTTTATTTGCTTACATTTTATGTTTTGAACTAAGTCATGCCAAGAGGCATGGCTTCGTTCAAAAGTGTGGGGGTGAGTCTTTGCACATATTGGTATGCATGTTTTCTTTTCCTTAAAATTTTTATCTTTTTGAAACTTTTTGAAAATACAAACTTCCATGATGTGAAAATAGATAGACCCGATTCATGCATTTCCTTGTGAAAACTTAATTGTGTAAAAACATGCGAACTTAACTTTCTACTTGTCATTGTGTGCTGAGATAAAAGTAGGATGTGGAGTTGAAAGAAACGCCCTAGAGAGGCTTGACAAGCACTCAAGGGACCAGATCCTTACTATACGGTTATGTGAAAATTGTGGAGGCTGCACTTCGGGCTTCTTGGTGAAGAGTGGACTCCGCCATGCAGCGTCTATGCAAAAGGCGGGACGGGAATCAAACCGTCCTATCTCTAGTCTGAGTAGCCGGTAAAAGAGGTGAGCGACCCTCAACTTGACCCGCGCCGAAACGACTACGATGAGAAAGAGCGGGGAGGTATTTCCTTATGCTCTTGGGCGATGATTGGACCTCCCAAAAGTGAAGAAAAATGGACATGCAAATCTCATCAAAGGAGCAAAGCTCAAAGAAGAAAAGAAAAATCAGCCAAAATGGTGAAACAAAACCGAAGCAAACGTGAAGTACTCAAAGAGTCAAATCAAAGGCTGAAGGCCAAACCTCACTACAAAAGCTGTCCAACCACACAAATAAAGAAAAAGAGCTCAACGCAAGTTGCCCGAATCAATCACGTGCTAGAAGAAGCAAGTAACATAACCATATAGTAAGATCGGATCCGAGAGTGCAGTTCAAAGGCCTAAAAAGGACTATCTCCCAATCATCTAAATTGATTTGCATCTCGGCTCAAGGGTAACAAGTATCTAGTTACTTTCATATGTGAGCATGATTTCGTTAGGAAGCAAGTAAGTTATGCATGCTAAGGTGTAGTCTAGATTCACATCTCACATTTACATCTAAGACTTGGGGTACTTTTGTTCCTCTTATTGACTACACTTGTTCGGGACGAACAAGATTAAGTGTGGGGGTATTTGATGGAGCATATTTATATGACTCATAAAGTACTACTGAACCCACCAAATTAGACATTTGGTCATACGAACAAGTGCTTGTTAATGCCTTTTTGTGTATATAGGCTATTTTGGAGTCTAAAGAGGAAACGAGCTAAAAAGGGATTCTTAAAGCCAAAAATGGATTACGAGTCAAATCTGGCCACGACCACTTTCCGGCTGTGTTCCAGAAAAACTAGCTCAAGCATTCACCTTCAAATGGCTTTATAATGCTAGAACCATCGCCCAAAAGCTGAGAACGCATTGCCAAGGACTCAAGACCGTTCAAGGCCAAATAAGGGCAATTTCGGCCGTTTTGGATTTCAACCATGTTCCGGGCAGAATTTGGCTTAGAATCCTTCTTGAGATCATCTTAGAATGACTTTTTCATTCAGAATACACTCTCCAAAATCCAAGAAGCTCCGGCCAAAGCTCCGGTCAGATTCCGGCCATATTTCGACGAACTCCGGCCATGCTCCGGCGAACCTCCGGTGATGCTCCGATCAAGCTCATCCAACCACCACCATGCTCCAGTCATTTCTTGCTCCGGCCACATTCCGGTGAAGTCCAACTAAATCCAAACTACTTCATTCCGCTTGGCTTCTACTATTCATTTCGGTTGGCATTTGGAGTTCGGTTGCAACCAAACCAGCTGGCCTTTGGGGAGTGCCACCTACACGGCTGCTGCCCTTTGGAGAAAGCCGCCGGCAGATTTGGGTAGAGCTCTCTCCCTTTGCCAAGTGGTTGGCTTTGGTTGAGCCATGTGCAAGTGATGGCTTTTGGCTAAACCAATCAAAATGAAGTGCTTTTGGGATATTTTCACATCTAAACTTAGCTCCCAAGTTTCCTTAGTCTATAAATAGAGGCCTTCCCTCATGTAATTGATGTGCCACAAACCTTAGAGAGTTTAGAGCTTATCTCTCTTCTCTTCATTTCAATGCAAACACACTTTGTTCTTACTTTGTTCTTGATTTCCAATGCTTTGTTCACTTGTTCTTGAGCTTCAAGCTCTTACTTTCCAGCAAGCACATCTTACTTTCCTTGTATTGATCTTGATTTGGAGCTCCTCTCCCTTTACTTTCCTTGTCGTTCTCTTTACTTTCCTTGTCTTTACTTTCCAAAACTTTTACTTTCTTGTCTTTCGAAAACCTTTACTTTTCAAGAACTTAGCTATGGTATCCACCTATATGGATATTCGTAGCTAAACCCTTCATTCGGTTGAAGGGGTGTGCTTGTATCATACAATGTTTTAGACCCTTCTCTTAGTGCCTCTTTGTGTTCAAAACTTGTTCTATGTGCTATATATTAGGTCAGAACACTATTGGTTGAGTGGAGGCTCGAAAGAGCAAAGCTCTTCCATGGGTTCGTGAACTTCCGTGGATAAGTGGAGGCTCGAAAGAGCACATCTTATCTATGGAATTCAACCTCTTTAAAACACCATTTGGTTGATCGTAACTGAAGATCAAATGGATGCACATAAGCTAAGATACTTCGAAAGGAGGAATTAGCCCAAATAGAACAAGTGTTCTAAACGATGTGGCAAGTCATGTGCTAGAAATAGCCTTGATACATCTTTGAACACTGAGTATGATCATTAGAGGTCGATGATGAGCGGACTATGATACAAGGCCCCTAAAACCGAATCTTTCCTTTAATTAAAACATCACCTGTCACTTTACTTTCAGTCCCATATCAACTGCTTACTTTCCGCAAGTCTTGTCCTTCAAGCATTTACTTTTCGCAAGTCTTGTCCTTCAAGCACTTTACTTTTACGCACTTACTTTCAGGAAGTCTTGTCCTTCAAGCACTTTACTTTTACGCACTTACTTTCAGCAAGCCTTGTCCTTCAAGCACTTTACTTTTACGCACTTACTTTCAGCAAGTCTTGTCCTTCAAGCACTTTACTTTTCAGTATTTACTTTCGGTCCCGTATTTACTTTCTTTACTTTCAGTCATTTACTTTTCAGTACTAAAATCACAACCAACCCACTTACTTTTCAGTACTAAAATCACAACCAACCCCCAACTGTCTTACTTTCCATTTTCGAAAGAACAACTGTCCACTAATTCCCTTGGGTTCGACCCCTACTTACCGCTTTACTACCCAATAGTAAAGTCACGAGTAGCGGACTTATAAATTTATTTTGTACACATTGCCTCGCGACAAGGCAGTGCTTGTCAAAATACTTCATCCATAGAGGTTAGAAATATAGTCTATATATATCTTGAGTAATCATCGACAATCACAAATATATATTTGTTACCTCCACGGCTCCTTGTGCGCATAGGATCACATAGATCCATATGAATGAGTTCAAGGGGGCGAGTGGTGCTTACCTTATTCTTTGATTTAAAAGATGATACTACTTGTTTTCCCTTGGTGCAAGCATCGCATAGGTTATTCAGGTTGTTTTTCATATTTGGTAATCCGTTTACTAGCTCTAATCGATGCAACTTGGACAGGAGTCTCAGACTTGCGTGTACAAACCGCTTATGCCATAATTCAAAGTCATCAGTTCGGGATGTCAAACAGATTTCCTCTTTGGGTATGAATGATGGGTCCACTTTTTATACTCTATTCATCCCCTTTCCCTTCATGAGAATTTTTCATGTACCAATCCGAATGTTTCACCTTTTCTCCTGTTTCCGAATGTAACTGATCCTCCAGAGTGAAGGTGGAGCGACTCGAACCATTCTTTGTTTCCGGTCATGTGTCCTAAGCATGCACTATCTATGTACCAGGGACAGCTCCCCTCTCCATCCTGCAAGAAGAAGACATTAGTTTTTACGAACCCAAATAAGCTTAAGCTTACTTGGTTTCTTGGCAACATGAGTGATTCTAGATCTGTTTGTGTCACTAGTTTCCTCCTTCATGTCTTTCTCTGGAACGTTCCTTGGCGGGGCTTTTCGTTTCTGACTCTTGTTCTTCTGGCTCTCTGTATAAGGACACGTCTTTCGGTAGTGTCGACTGTTTACACATCCAGCAAACCTTCTCTCGTCTTCTCGGTGTCTCATACTAAGATTTTACCCTCTGTTCTAGATCCCTTTGTAGGGTGCATTCTACTTGTCGATGTCCTGCTTGACCACAGTGTCAGCAAACTCTGTGATGTTTCAAGTCCACATACTTACTTCTTCCAGGTGGGACAAACTTGTTGGCGACTCGTGCAACAAAGTCAATGTGGGAAGTTTTACTTCTTACTTTAGCCAAAGAGTGTAGGCCTTCTTTCCTTCAAACGGAACAGTACCTTTGTCGGCAGTTAGGGTTGTCATTCCTTGAGTTGCTCCACATTTGCATTTGGATGGTTTTTCAAATACTTTGTCTACCTCCTTTCCTTTCTTTGAGACCTTGTTCTCCGCTTCAGAGCTTTACCCTAGACCGGGTCGAGATGTGAAGTGCTTGGTGAATCCTTCCTTGATTTCAAAAGCCTTTGATCTGTGTATTCTCTCGGCCACTTCTTCTTTTGTTCCTCTTCATTAGCCATGGTCAGCTCAACTTCCTTCATAACCTTGCATTCTCTTCTTCAAGCAGGGTAAACTTACCCCCTAGGGAACGAATATCATCTAACTCTGTATGTAGGCTTTTTTTCTATGTGTTTAAGTTGTTCACCCTTTTTCGAGGTTTCAGAGCTGTTTGGTCAGCTTGGTTCTATTCTTATATAGTTCTTCCTCAAGTTGCAGGGCCTTATTAGACCATAGGTTGCCATTCTCTTCAAGTGATGTGGTTGATTCCGCCTGTTCTCTTAGTTCCTGACTGAGTTCCATGTTTTTCTTCACAAGATTCTTAATAAGAGATATTTGCTATTCGTTAGTTTTATCAATCAAGTATGCAAAAGGATCAGAATCAGTTACCTCATTGGTAGCCATTATGCATACAACTCTATTTGGGTGCCTCCTTCACTGTTTTCATCAGATTCGACCCATGTTGCCACCATAGCCTTATCACTCTTCTGGGATGGTAGGTCTCCCGCCTTTTTGTTGAAGCAATTCTTCGCCATGTGTCCTTTCTTTTGACAGTGGTAACACAATGCATCTTTGTTTGACACAATCCCCTTGAAGGAACGTTTCGTTGCGGTACCTACCATCTTAAGTGCTCTAGTCAGTAGTGTTGTCGTCTCATCCTTAGGTTCCTCATTGTCATCCTTCTGGGCTAGCTCAAAGGCCTTTTCAACGTTGAGGGCAATAGACTGGGTTTTTCAGGTTCACGTCTTGTAGCTTTTCTTTATTGAATCCCATCATTGCTTTGTAGTTTTGCCACGAGTTCATCAAGGGTGATTTCTTTGATGTCCCTCTGTGCTTGAAGAGCCACAGACACTGTATCCCATTTAGAGCTGAGTGCTTCAAGGAAGTGGTGGGTAACCTTCCATTCAGGGACCTGCTCCCCCAGAAACTACATCTGTCCAACAGAGCCATGAAAACGTGAGTGAAATTTTTCAAGTGATTCATCTTTACCTTGGACTGCATTGTCATAATCTTTCATTGCCGCTAGAATGTGGTTCTTCTTCACGTCATCATTCCCTGAGTAGAGCCTCTTTAGTACATCCCAGATATCTTTGGAAGTTTTATAGTGGAGCATCTTCTTCAGATCTCCCGAATTGAGGGCCTTGAGAAGCATATTTTTAACCCTTTATAGTTGTCAAGTTATATGTTTTAGGGTTCAAGTTGCAGTCAAACAAAATTTATAAACCTTGGTAAGCCAAGGGTCGATCCTAGGAACAGCGTCTGTGAATACTAGCTAACAAGTGACCTATTCAGCGACTCCAAACAATTAAAGGTTTTGATGTGATGAAAATAGCAGAAATTAAATGCAAAAAATAAAAAGGTTTTGCTTGATCAGAGAAAGAATCCCAGGATCAAACTTCACCCGTGCCAACCCACAAATCATGCAACAATATCACGTAAATTCATCATGCTATCGAATATGGAAATAAACCAAAATAATACTAGACAAGCCGCTCATCCACGGATCATTGTCTAGATTAATCTTAATCGTTGAACGCCGCCCATCCACGGATTATCAACGATTTTGATTAGTTAAGCTTAGGGGTTTTCAGACAAAAGTCAACTTTCCTATTAATTCATGTACTACCATTGTAGCTACCATGACCTAATATCAATTTCATATGATCTGGTTAATACCTGTGACCCATTTATCTTTTGGTAATTAACCTAAATACGTTCTATCATGAAAATATCCCATTCAGTGTAAAACTTGCAAGAATGATAAAATTAAGCACGATGAAATTGAATATTCAAATTGCATTAATGAAAAACGTTTAATTGATCACACGAAGAGTTGGGTACATTGCATGGGATCCGTAGGATCCCGAAATAAAGAAGACTACTCACTATAATGATAAGTCGACCACAAATAGTGTAGAAATAGAAATTAAGGAAGAGATAACCGTATCGACGATGTAGCTCGTTCAATCCTCAATCTCTCGCGATGTTCGTCTTTTTCCCAAGTTAGGGTTTCTTCTCCTCAAACCAAACTCTCTAATCTCGCACAACGTCGCACCTAATTCTCTTGCCAATCATCCACACCTCCTTAGGTCTCGATCGCCTCCTACTTGTAAATCACCCAAAATGGGCCAAAAACCCAAAAACCAAACTAAGAAATCCACGGTTTCTATTTTTGGAAAGCTGTAAAATTATGGGTTTTAACGGCCAAGCTCGGGCGGGCGTCGCTAAGCTCGATCAAGCGAAATTCGGTAGCTTGGACGCAGGCGACGAGCTCGAGTGAGCTCATCTGTGCTCGGGCGAGCATCATTCGGCAGTGTGAGTCCATGGCAGCGAGGCTCGAGCAAGCGCCTACGAGCTCGGGCGAGCTTCAAGGCGTCTGCTGACGATGATGACAATAGTGACCCGGGCGAGCGTCTCCAAGCTCGATCGAGCAAAATTAGGCAGATTGGATGCATGACGACGAGGCTCGGTCGAGCCTTTCCACGCTCGAGCTTGGCTTCCTTCAGTCCATCCGATCGTGATCCAAAGCCACGGAGCTCGGGTGAGCGCAAGGGAGATCGGGCGAGCAGATTCTGGCAGCGTGTCTGGGTCATGTGCAAGCTCGGGCGAGCTTCTTCTGCAGGCTTTACTCCAGCCGGTCGGCTGGCTTCCCTTATGCGCTTTTCCGTTTATTTTTGCGTTGATTTGCTTCGGATGGTGTCCAAAGGTATTAGGTATGTGATATATGACCTGAAACACTAGAAAAGAGGTTAAATGATAACAAAATATCCGGAAAACAAACCTAATCCATCATCGAATGAAGTGAATAATAGGTCAAGAATTCGACCGATCAGGCCTGTAGTAGAATCTTCTTTGCTCTACTGTTCTTTTCAAGAATCTTATAATCAAAATTAGTATAATCTTTCATTTCCTTCTCCTTAGTAGCATCAGTTTCGTTTGGGATCTTCACTGCCCCTTGTTCGATGATTTGCCACAGCTGTCCGTCCAAGGAACATGTATGTGCCTCGAACTGTTCCGCTCACCAGTCGTACTCACCTGGTTTCAAAATAGATGGTTTCCAGAAGGAGACGTTCATGGATGTCATTCTTCCTGCAAAGCTAACTAAGAATCTAGAGACCAGGCTCTGATACCAATTGTTGGATCGTAGTTAGCAACCTAGCAAGTAACATACCATACTAGGCATATGTAAAGCAGCGTAAGCTAAATGTAAAAGCAAAAGTAGAATTAAAAAGTGAGTTATAGTGGAAACACTAGCACTCAAATAAGTACTTAGAGAAAAACCACTACTATCTAGCAGAACTAGAAAGATTTCGAAATAGCTTCTTGTATTGATAGTGTTATCGGTTACAAGAGAGTCGATTACTACCCAACCACGCTCCGGGGTGTACCACCGTGCTTTCAGATGAATCTTAGTAGTAATCTCCTCCGTTGATCGCTTCACAGCAAGTTGCTATATTCGTCTGGTTCAGATTGATCAACCGTACCCTCAGAGGTATGTCGTCAGTACGCCAAGCCTCGATCAGCAATCTTCAGTCGTTGCTCAGTTAGTAGCTTCGACACCAGTGATCTCCAGAACGAACGAGCTTTATTGGAGGCCGTGGCTTTCTATTTATATCTCGATCACATCACCCGGAAACTCTAGAGTTTCAAGCGAAAATCTTTCCTATTTGACAAGATTATCCCATAATAATTTTGCCAAATTTTCAACAAGAATATCCCATAATATTCAACCAGGGCATATAATCTTGTCATGTACCTCTTGGCCTCCCTCTGTCTTCAGCAGGTGGATGCGCTTTTTGTCTCTCCTTGGGCCGACCAAGCTAATATGAGGTCTGAAGCGAGAAAAAAGCCTTAATTAATAAAATAAGTAGTATTGATACTAGACAATTTTAGCATTTTATATTCATTATTTCTACTTTCCCCTCATATATTTTATTTAATTTTTAATATTTTTTTTGTAAAACAATATTTCTTACGAGCATTTCAAAATTTTACAATATCACTTTCTTTTTTTTGGATTTAGTTCTTATTCCTTTAACGGGAAAATATCATATGAGAAGTAACAAATTTGGTGTGAAATGAGAAGTAACAAATTTGGTGCGAAATGAGAAGTAATCAAAATTCGTAGCTTAAAGAACAAAATTCGTAATGTAAATAAAACTTAAAGAATTAAAATTCGTAGACTTAAAAGAACAAAATTCGTAATGTAAAAATAGTAAAACTTAAATATCAAAATTCGTAGACTTAAAGAACAAAATTCGTAACACCGGTAATTACATGAATACAAATTTATAATAATGCTCTTACGAACATATAATATAGATATTAAGATTCGGGGCAAAGAGAGTAGCCTGGTGGTCAGGTGCTCCCCCGTTGCTTTCGAAAGCACGGGTTCAAATCCCCATTCCTTCATTAAAAAAGGGCAGATACTAACTAACTTAACTCAAGTCCTTATCAAAAAAAAAATATAGATATTAAGATTCAAAAAATGCGAAAAAATAAGGGTTGTTGGATCAAAAATTGATTAGTTGTGATTACTTCTCATTTTTCACCAAATTTGTTACTTCTTATGGAATCTCAACCCTTCCTTTAACACGAATTTCTAATTAATAAGTACACAAATATGTTTTTACTTATATTAAATTATGTAAAGTAAATACTAAATGTAGTAAGTGGTGGCCACGAAGTCACTAACATACGTAAAGTATTCATAATACAGTTCTAAATATTGAACTTTAATAGTAACATCAAAATTATCCACCATCAGAAAAAAATAGTAACATCAAAATTACATTAACATTGACATTGACTCTTTTATTAAAACAATAAACGTTATAAAAATCATTTATAATTTAAATACTCAATGGGCAAGTAACTAACCGAATTCAAAAACAACAAAAAAAACCTCAAGTAACTAGCCACCAATCCGTGCGAGTGTGTTTACCAGTACAATAATAACAAAAATTAGATCATCCAGCACCCAGTTACAAGCTCACAGAAACAAAGCCATAATCCACAGACCACAGGCCACACCCACCTTCCAAGTTGATTGTTGAAGCAATAAAACCATCGGATCGGATGATCCACATAATGTCTATACACTTCAAATTTAATTATGACGAGGATATAAAATGTGTATCAAAATAATTTGTTACTATTTGAACGGTTTAAATAAATTTAGTGAAGATAAAATAAAGCCAAAAATGGAAATGTGAAGGCATGGACAGGCCAAGTGGTCGAACCTCCAACCCATTGTCATCAACACACCAAAGAGTTTGCCTTGTCAAAACAAAAAAATGTTAGAATAATTTATACCCAAAGATCGTCATACCCAATTCATGTTAATCAAGCACATAAAAATTACAGAAGAAGATCAAACCTGCGTTGATGACTCTAAAACTTCACCGGAAAAACTTTGTTGATTGCTGAACACTGTAGTGGATCTTCCAGTCTTTCCGCACAACTCTTCCCGGTAAGATTTCGAGAGAGAATGATACTGAAGTTCAGTGCGTAAGACCGGGGACCACTACCTATATATAGCGTTGTACATAACTACTATATTTCCGATAATTACAAATCCTTCCCCTCAAAAGAAGTGTAATTATCAAACCGGTATCTACACTTATTATAATTCCATGATCATAATTTTATTTATACTCTAAAGTCACTTGTATACTAGATCACTTCAATATATGACTTATAAATTATTATAGCATACACATCATATTAAATTTGCATTATGATCACAATATTAGATTATATAAAATAATCTAACAATCTCCCACTGTATCATACATGTCAATTCAATTAGATGTGTAACCTTATGAGCTCAAAATTTGCTATCATATAGAGTATACCCAAAACAATCACGTCCATCAATTATACTAACATAGGATCAAGCCAGCACTCGTAGCATTAATCGTTACGGGACCGAACTTGTCACGTATATTAGTACAACCAAATGATACAGATCAATCATGGATGTGTAGCATGGAAATTACATGAACTGTGATCTACACATGTCTATTTCCAACTGGTCACCTTTACTTTACGGAGATCAATCCTTAAACCAAAATACAACAGAGTGCAATGTACACTTTATTTCTGCAGAACTTAAATGTATAGGATCCATATACAACATAGAGCAAAACATAATCACAACACAAACTCCCACTAAATTCGGATATCCTCAAAATTTGATTACACACATATGAGCAGTACGCTACTGAAAGACCTTGGGTGCTAATCATGGAGTTTTGTTTCAAGGTGCTCTATGGAAATATGACCACTCTATACTTTATTGGAATACACTACCTCCTTATTGTCACAATATCCTTAATGGTCTTTCATTACCTTCTGTAAGTGCAGTCTTGTGACAAAATTTTGTAGTCATATTCCCTAATTAGATGCCTCACAACATGACGTGGATCTGAAATCTTCCCCTGGTAGATGAGATGTTGTTCTGGTCGAGTGCAGAATAATATCTGGAACAACTTATGCGAAATTTAAATGCAGTGCAGAAAATAAACGACACGCAAAGTTGTAACATAGTTCGTCATTAACGAGCCTACGTCTTGGGGGCTGTTTCCTAGCCCGGTGGATAGCAATTCACTAATGATGAGTATTGCGAGTATAGGATCTTACGTTTACAGAATCCCTCTTAAACTGCCTGAGCCTCGGACACTCTAGCAATTGCACTCTAGGTCTCCCCCTAGATCTTTGCTCCCGCTCCGTATCCACCAAAGTTATTCTCTGTGAGAATCAGCGCCTTCTCTCGAATGCGCAAATCAGAACAGTAGTGCGTGTACCTTCAGTGTTGTTCTATGATCAATCTGCCGAGCACCAGAACAGATTGAATCCGAGCGCCGTGAATAACCAGTGACGATTAATTCTCCGGCCGATTACCTCCACCACCCTTCAATGTATGTGAGCGTGCGTAATTTCTCCGTAAGTGCTGGCTAATACCTAAGCATTAGCCCTTCTTATATAGAGCGGTAGAAACCCTAAAACAATTAGGATTCCTAAACTAAACCGCCTATAACCTTAGGAAATCTTTCCTAATCTCTTGCGCATATCTCTTGTAGATAATCATCTATTCGAATCTTCAATCTAGATTAGGCAATCTTTGATTATCTTCTCGACTAAGATAGCTTCAAGCGCAAGCAACCGACTCCAAGGAAATCTTCAATTATCCATAAGCACCGACTTGCCAAAACTGATCTTGGAAATATCTTCAGGCGAAGTTGTGCTACGTCGGTTGAAACAAGTTTCCAAATCTGAATTTGGAAACATCCAACTTCTGTCCATTGATGTGCAACCGCCTTGCTCTTCCAACGGTCGACTGAGTTTCCTAATCTGAATTAGGAAACACTCCATCTGCTTCAACTTGTTCCAGGACAGTTGTCTCTTCTAGTCTTGAACAACAGATTGAACAACTATACTAAGTTTTACTAAACTACATGCCATAAAACTAACAATATCCCCCTTGGCATTTTTGGCAAAACTAACTACTGTAATCTAATCCCTGTACTACTTTTACAGTTGAATCTTTGAGGAGATTTCAAACTCACAAGATGTGCTACGAACTAAGCTACCAACTGAATCTTTGAGGAGGTTTCAAACTCCGAAACTACACCCCCTTTTTGCCACAAATTGACAAGGGAGTACAAAAAGTAGCGGCCGATCGAAAATATGAAAACTAGAGTTCAACAATACATAGAATTGTTTGTAACAAAGAGCAGAGAGACATCACCAAAAGCTAGTAGTCAGACTCCTCAGCACTAGCTTCATCACCCTCCATGTCACCATCATCTTCTTCCTGGGGATAGCGTAGGCTCACCAAAAGTTTTGTGATCTTTTTCTTTCAGACAATGAGCAGCACCATTCTCTCATTCGCATCTATTAACTCCTCTTCAAGATGAGAGATCATTTGTTTCCAGGTGGCAGAAGAGACAGAAGCACTTAATTCATCCTGAGTTCGCTCAGTCCCCTTGTTCTTTGGTTTGACAGGTTCATCCAGGTCCAGATCCAGAATATGCTTTCCAGAGAAGCGCTTGTGATCTGTAAGAAAAACCTTAGGAGTACCAGTCAACTTGTCTTGAGCTGTTAAAATGTCTTAATGTTGTGCCACCACAAGTTGATGAATCAAGGAGGGGAATCCAATGGGATGATTGACTTTGACAGAGCTTGCATGACCAGCAATCTGATCGAATATAAGACGACCGAGGTCAATTTTCTTCCTAGCTCTTAGGGCCTTCAGAAAGGCTCCCATTGGTCGGCCAAGTGTTGTGTGGTGATTGCTCGGCAACCAGTTATGAACTGCAATGCTGTGGAGAAAAGAGTGCTTTGTATACAGGTTCTTGACCGAGAAAGACATAGTGAACCACCTCAAACGAATTCCACCAGTAAGAGCTGTAGCAATTTTGTGCCAATTGAGGCTCTCTCCAATATTCAATGCTCCTGCTTCAATTCCAAAGTAGTCATTAATGCCATCTGGAGTGATGACAACCTTCTTGCCTCTCACACTTGCCATTCCAAAAGAGGCACTCTCAATATCTGCAAAACCTTCTTGTAGATTCGCAATTACTTCCCTCACCAGGTTAGCAGCAAAAGGTTTAGCCATTGATACCGATGGCCACAAGTCAAGCTTTTTGATCAGACTCACAATTTCCTTGGCTACATATTTGTCAGCCTCCAGCACTCTCTCAGCCACAATCTTTCTTTTCTGAACAAATTTCCACTTTTTAGCTTGTTCTTCTGAGACAAACCAAACACCTTCCACAACAACTTTAGACTCAAACTGGACTTTCTTCCCCTTTTCTTTAACCTTGCCTGTAGGAGAACTTGTCTTAGCTTTCTTCACTGCTGGAGAAACATCCTTCTCTTGGCCAAAAGCACCAGCCTCAACTGACTTCTCTACTGGGGTAGGAGCAGAAGCCTTCCTTTTCTTTGATGCTTTCTTCTCTGTAACTGTGGGAACTCCCACCTCAGCATCTTGACTCAGAACTCCCTTCTATGTCTTAGCTGCTGGCATTGAGTTGGTGACTTGTTCCTTACTTAGTGGAATATCTTTCTGAAAATCTTTGACCAAGTCGGACAGTTTGATTGATTCATCAGCTGAATCTTCACTCAGGGCCTCCATCTCCTCATCAGCGGCTTTAGCAGCAAACTCTTCTTCAACATAGTCCTCAACAGCATCAAACAACTCTTCCAAAGACTCATCCACTTCATCTGATTCATGCTGCGAATGCGCTTCATCCTCAGCGATTGGTTCCTCAACAACATCTTTAGCAGAATCAGCCACACACTCTGCAGGAGAACTAGTCTGCTCCTCTGCAACAGAGCCTTCACTATCTTCTTCAGAATTCTCAACAGAAGCTTCACTTAGCTTCTATTCTTCCTCTTTAGCTTTCCTTGACTCTTCAATAGACACATTAATGCCCACTTTCTCAATAGCATCACCTACAACCTCTCTTTCCTCAGATTCTTCATCATCTGACTCAGAAACGACTACCCTACGTTTCAAAATTCTAAACTTCTCTTTCACGGGGAGTTTCTTAAGAGCAACCATCCTAACCCTCGCACCTTTCATCACAGGAGTACCCTCCCCCTATACACTAGCCACAACCTTTGGCTTTTCTCCAACCACATCAGAACCCGCAAAAGACACACTAGGCATACTAGGACCACTAGCATTCATAGATTTGGAAATACCAGCAATTACCTCTTGTGCTATCTTCTTCACAGGATCCTTGACCGAAGTGGTTTTAGGAACAGTTGGCTTCTTGGGGTTTTGTTCCGGAATAGATTTAGCAAGAAGCTTTTCTTTCTCCTGAATAATGGTTTTCGTCTCCTTCTCTAGTTTTTCTGACCTCTTCATCTCCTGAACCGACACCTTCTGTGCCACCATTGCTTTAGCCTTCTTTGGAACAGTCACCTTCTTTGCGATCCGATTTTGATTTTGCTATTGTTGGTTTATCACTTGCCGGTTTAGGGTTTTCTTTGGCCATCTTTGGTTCATCAACAGGCTTTGATGATCCTTCAACCGTCGCTGCTTTGGGAAGCTTGTTCTTCCTTGTGTCCACCATCTTTGAGGCTCGCTGACCTTTGTCTAGGGTTTCGACAGGAGAGAAATAGCGAGACATGAACAGATTGCTTTGAAAATAATTTTGTAAATAAAACTTGAATTTTGGCAACCCATATAACTTCTTGAAACTCCCCCGGCTGCTAAGCCACTTCACACCGTTTAAAATAATTTTTGAATATTTTTGAATATCTTTGGTAGACCAAACGTTTCTTCTTGCACCAATACCTGCCTTCCACGTTAGCCCTAAACATATCTCGTTCTGGCTCTGGCTGACGGACTTGTGCTGGAACAACTTAGTTGTTGGTGACACACAAATCCGGTGAGGATCTAGGTGTCCAAAACCAATTGTTGTTCAAGGCCCTGATGGAAGTATCTGATTGCTGCTTCATCATCTCTTGTTCCACCCTGTATTCTTCCAGTATCGACTTCTTCCACAGCATCTTGGTGTAACAACTCTCAATGTCGACTTCTTTCAGTATCATCTTCTTCCACAGCATCTTGGTGTAACAACTCTCAAAATCAAATCTTGCATAATTGGCGTAGCTCACCTTCGTGTTAACTCCCCTTCGAACATAGCCATGGTTGAGACAATCAACCCATGTTGTGGGCGTCTTCACACGATGACAAAAGTGCTTGAGCCTTCTTCTAACCCTCTTGAAGTGTGGAGACTTCACAGTGGTTGGAAGACATGAAAACCCACCTGGTTTTTGAGACTGCATCTGACTGTCTTGTGTCTTTATGTCTTTACTCAACATGTATGTAGTCGTAGCAGTGGGTAGACCAAGATCCAACAAATAGTAGTTGTTTGAGGCTCTCCTTCCAGTGAGAACAATTTCATTCTGGTTGTCTTGCACAACACACTTGTCCTGTGTGAACTGGACACGATTCTCCCCATCGCACAACTGGCTTATGCTGATCAGATTTGCCTGCAATCCTTCGACGAGAAGAACCTCCGTTAATCTAGGTAGGCCTGGAACCTTCAATGTTCCTCTCCCGAGAACTTTGCCTTATACTCCATCTCCAAACGTCACTTAATTGGCTTTACACTTTTCTACTTTAACTAGAAACTCAGGGTTGCCAGTCATATGTCTAGAACAACCACTATCAAAGTACCATCTTTCCTTCTCTAGATGACTTGTTGAACTGAATGCAACGTGACACACTTCACTCTTTTGCTTGACATGCCAGACTTGCTTCTTGTGAGATGTCCTAACTTGATTCATCTTTCTGAGGAACTTGTGGAACTCAGGACATCTTGACTTGATGTGTCCTTCATGATTGCAGTAAAAGCACCTTCGTTTGTCTTGCCTCTTTGTGGGGAACCCAGCAGTATATCCTTGTGGGAGATGCTCCTCTAGAACAACATAGGAGCGTGGCACAGATTTCTTCAGATTGTTCAGTTCTTCCAGAGTCTCTGATGTTCCCTTCAGTGACATGTATTTGGCAAAACGTCTTTAGACAATTCGAGCAGGAGTTAAGGGGGAGTTCGAACACATTCTGGAACTAAAGTACAGTGTGGAGCAGACGCAGGAATGCAATCCGGAATGTTCTAAAGATCAAAGATCTTTTTGAATTGAAGTCGGCCAGTGAAGTTTTCGAACTTCAGATATTCAAACGAATATCTTCTCATCCGTTTGAAGAAGGATGGCTGACTTGTCGTGGAAGAATTATCAAGATCTTCCCAAAGATTGGTTTAAGATATACATCGAATATTTAGGAATATGTCCTAAATATTTGATGAGGATATCTGACGAGCGTCGTTGTACCCGTCAAAAATAATATTTCTTTATCTCCGACTAGCAAGTGGTAAGTCGGGTCGTATCCACAGAGATCGATATGAGAATCTGTTTACTAAGCACAAGAGTAACAATGGGGTTGTAAATTTCGAACAAGTTAAATAAAAACTCAAGTAAGCAACAATGATTAATTATCAAGAGAAATAGTCACACAAATTCAAGTATCAAATATCAAAGAGAAGTGCAAGCTAGAACTTTCGACTGTGATGCAAGACTAAATCATGGACCAATCCGTTTTGATTTCTAATGTTCTACAACTTAGAGCTCCCCGCTAGGTTATACTCCCCGTTTTTGTTCTAATACTTAACCTCGCTAGAGTTGCATGAACATTGACGGAGCGCACCACACCGTCGTTAATGTGCGATGGCTCTGTGCAAAAATAAATTTATATGTCCGCTACTCGTACTCTACTATTGGGTAGTAAAGCGGTAAGTAGGGGTCAAACCCAAGGGAATTAGTGGATAGTTGTTCTTTCGAAGATGGAAAGTAAGACAGTCGGGGGTTGGTTGTGATTTTAGTACTGAAAGTAACGTGGGTTGGTTGTGATTTTAGTACTGAAAAGTGAAGTGCTTGAAGGACAAGACTTGCTGAAAGTAAGTGCGTAAAAAGTAAAGTGCTTGAAGGACAAGACTTGCTGAAAGTAAGTGCGTAAAAGTAAAGTGCTTGAAGGACAAGACTTGCTGAACGTAAATGCTTGAAGGACAAGACTTGCGGAAAGTAAGCAGTTGATATGAGACAGAAAGTAAAGTGACAGGTGATGTTTTAATTAAAGGAAATGATTCGGTTTTAGGGGCCTTGTATCATAAATCTGTTTATCATTGACCTCTAATGATCATACTAAGTGTTCAAAGATGTATCAAGGCTATTTCTAGCACATGACTTGCCACACCGTTTAGAACACTTGTTCTATTTGGGCTAATTCCTCCTTTCGAAGTATCTTAGCTTATGTGCATCCATTTGATCAATCATTTCCGATCAACCAAATGGTGTTTTAAAGAGGTTGAACTTCACAGTTAAGCTGTGCTCTTTCGAGCCTCCACTTAACCACGAAGGTTCACGAACCCATGGAAGAGCTTTGCTCTTTCGGGCATCCACTCAACCAATAGTGTTCTGACCTAATATATGGCACATAGAACAAGTTTTGAACACAAAGAGGCACTTAAGAGAAGGGTCTAAAACATTGTATGATACAAGCACACCCCTTCAACCGAATGAAGGGTTTAGCTACGAATATCCATAGAGGTGGATATCATAGCTAAGTGCTGAATAAAGTAAAGGTTTTGAAAGACAGGAAAGTAAAGGTTTTTGTAATTCAAGACAAGGAAAGTAAAGAGGAGAATACTCAAGAGCCAACAGGAGTAAACTCAAGAACAACAAGAATACTCTAGAACCAACAAGAGTATTCAAGATCAAAGTAAATGTTTACAAGGATTGTGCCCAAAATCTAGAGAGATAAGTAACAAGTGACTTGTGTTTGAGCTTGTCGGAATTGAGGATGATTTAAAAAGGGAAGCGAAGTGTCTATTTATAGGCAAGGGGAAGAGAGGAGAGCTCAACACATGTCACAAGGGGAGAGGAGAGCTCAAAGAGCCGCCGGCCATGAGGTGGCTTCCTAAAAGCCACCGGCCACATGGCTTCTCCAAATGGAAAGCCGCCAGCTAGGTGGAGGGGAGGAGAGTGTGAGTGGATTGAGATCTTTCTTTCCTAAAAGCCATCGGTTGGCATGTGACTCCGGTTGGTCTTCGGTTGCCCTTTGGTTGCCTCTTTGGTTGCTTCTTAGTTGACATCAAAAGGTGAGGAACTTAGACTTGGTATTCACTTGTGTTCTTGATCTTTTTTGGAATAAGTCATTGGGACTTAGTTGTGGCTTGATCGGAGTATTGTCGGAGTAGGGCCAGTTCTGACTTGTAATCCACTTTTAGCGTTAAGAACTCCATTTTAGCTCGTTTCATCTTTACTCCTTGAAATAGCCTGTAGAACAAAAGTGAAACTAACAAGTGAAAGTTGTCAAGATAAAGCGTCTAATTTGGTGGGTTTAACTGTCTTAACGAATCATATAAATATGGTCCATCAGATAACCCGACACTTTTAGTTGTTCGTCCCGAACAATGCTTTTTAAGAGATGCACACACAATCCAAGTAAAAACTTCAAATAGGAAAGTGAGAATATGGAACTAGATTTATCCTATTCATGCATTACTTACTTATTACCAAACTAAACTGTGTAAATACTTAGAAGAAACTTGATACTTGTACCTTCGAGCTGAGATGCAATTTAATTTGGATGTTTCGGGAGATAGCCCTTTTCAGGCTCCTGGACTGCATTCTCTGGACCGACTCGCACTATATGGTTAACTTGTCGCTTTTTCTAGCACATGATTCGGTTCGGGTTTCACTGAGTTGAGCACTTTGATTTCCTTATGGTGAGGGACAGCTTCTGAAGTGAATTGGCCTTTGGCCTTTGGCCTTTGGCCTTTGATGTTGAATTGGAGTTTCTTCACTTTTGTTCGGTTAAAACCTTCACATACTTTGGCTTTTGGCCTTTGATTAGCTTCTTCGAGCTATTGCTTCTTTGTGACTTGCTAGTCCATTTTCTCAACCTTTCTTTGGGAGGTCCAATCATTGCTCGAGAGCATATGGAAATACCTCCCCGCTCTTTCTCATCCTTGCCGTTTCGCGCGGGTCAAGATGAGGGTCGCTCATCTATTTTCCCGGCTACTCTGACTAGAGATAGGACGGTTTGATTCCCATCCCGCCTCTTTGCATAAACGCTGCACGGTGGAGATGACTCTGATCTTCTTTGAAACCCGAAGTGCAGCCTCCACAGACTTCGTAAACCATATAGTGAAATCCAGTCCTTCGATTGCTTGCCAAGCCTCTCTAGGGCAATTTATATCAACTCCACATCTCCTGTATATCTCAGCACAAAGGGACAAATAAGAAGTTACATCCTAAGTTTTTAAACAGTTGAGATTTCACAAGGTAAATGCATGAATTATGATATATCTTTTTCACATTCTCAAGTTCATATTTTCAAAAAGATAATATTAAGAAAAAAAGAAAAAAGAAAGCATGCTAATTAACAATATACAAAGGCGGTTCTCACCCCACACTTTTGAACGAAGGCGTGCCTCACAGCACGACTTAGTTCAAAAGTCATGCAAGCAAATATATACAAGAGAAGGAAATGACATTAAGGAAAAGGGAAGAACTGAACTCCCTTTACGGTGTCGTTACATGTCTAGGACATGCGAGCGAACGACATGGCTCGAAGCAGGATAATCGAGGGAGTTTGGCTGAGGCCTTGAACTCTCGGCGTAGGCCCGGTATTTCTCGGAAGCTGCCTGGCTGATCTGATCTTGCTCCAAAATCCGATTCCTACATGTTAGACATTCCTTCTATACAAAATGGGTGAGAGCGACTGATAAGGTAAAAACTAAATGACAGAAAATAAATGACTGAAAATAAGATAAGTGTCGGGTTACCTCCCGACTAGTGCCTTTGTTTAATGTCGTTGGCTCGACGCATGGAGATCACAAGTTCGGATCCCATGGGTGGCTGATGGACCATAATTATACGAATCAAAAACACAGTAAAACCCACCAAATTAGACTGTTGGTCTATTTAACTTCTGCTTGTTAGTCCCGATTTATTTCTACAGGGTATTTTGGCGCTTAGAGAGAACACGCTAAGGAGAGGATTTTACGCTGAAAAGTTATTACGAGCCAGTCACAGGTCACGATCAGACGCCGAATGAAGAATCTCAAGATCCTGATGTAGGAATTACTCAAATCAAATCCAACCGAGGAACAATCCAAGTCAGACGGAGCGAAATTGGACTGATAGTTTTGTGAAAAGACTGCACGAAACTATCAAAACACACCCATGGACCAAGGTGACCGGCCACCTTGCTTGGAGGTGGCCAAAGCCACCCTTCTCCTCCCCTTGCAACCGGCTACCGGCGGCCCAACCTCCCCCCAACCGGCGGCTTTCTCCTCCCCCATGTGTCAGCTCCTCCTTCCTCCTCCCTTGGATAAAAAACACATGCCACCCATCTCCACCACCCATCTCCTCCCCTTGTGGCTATAAAAGGAGGCTTCTCCTCCTCATTTCAATCATTCCAAAAATCATTTCACTTCTCTCTCTAAGTTTTTGTTACTTTGTAAGTTTGGTTTGGTTTTGGAAATAATACTCCTGTTTGTTCTTGAGTATTATACTGATTAGAAATAATACTCCTGTTTGTTCTTGAGTATTATACTTTAGAGAATACTCCTGTTGGTTCTTGAGTATTCCACCCCTTCTCCTCTTACTGTTTTCAAAAACCCCCGAGTATTTAGCTATGGTATCCACCTCTATGGAAATTCGTAGCTAAACTCTTTATTCGGATAAAAAGGTGTACTTGTATTATAAAATGTTTTAATTCTTTTAGTTTCTTTTCTCTGTATTCAAAACTTGTTCTATGTGCCATATATTAGATCAGAACTTCCAAGGTTGAGTGGATGCTTGAAATGGCAAAGCTCTTCCGTGGAAGTTCGCAAACATACTCGGGTAAGTGGATGCTTTAAATGGCAAAGCTTATCTGAGGAGTTTGATCTCTCTCAAACACCATTTTGGGTAAATCGGAAAAGACAACCCAAAATGGATGCACATAGGCTAGTATACCTTGAAATGGGGTGCTAGTCTAAGTAGAACAAGGGCGTTACGTTTTTTTGCAAAAGATTAGACAGTGTTGCAAGTCGAGTGCTTGAAATGGCCTTGATTCACTTTCGAACACTTTTGCAAAAGACTAGACAGTGTGGCAAATCGAGCGCCGGAAAAGGCCTTGATACACGTTTGAATACTTAGAAGGGTTACTAAAACAATAAACAGGCTATGATACAAGGCCCCTGAAACCGAATGCTTTCCTTGAATTACAAAACCCCCTGTATTTACTTTTATAAACTGCTCGATCAACTACAACCATCAACCGCTCATCTACCGGAGGAATCGCAATCACGCATCACCCACTGTAAGTCTTCTTCCCTTAACTCTTTTACTTTTAGTATTTTAATTTCTGTATTTATTTTCTGTATTTACTTTTCCGCACTAAAAACCAAAAAAAACCAAAAACAGTAGCTTAGTTAATCGCGCTAAAATCTTAATAAACCTAAAACACGTTCCCCGCCAGTATAAAGAACAACGTATCCCTCTAATTCCCTTGGGTTCGACCCCTACTTACCACTTACTACCTAGTAGTGTAGTCGCGAGTAGCGGAAAATATAAATTTATTTGTACAGAGAACATTGCACCTTAACGACAGTGCAGTGGGCTCCATCAAATTGGCGCCGTTGCCGGGGAATTAGCCATCGGATAAGTTCTTTAAATCAATACGCGCTCGAAACAACCATGTCTCGCGAAGGAAGCCACCATGACTACCAAGATGACGACGAGATGAACCTTACGATCGAAACAATGAGGTGCCACTTCCATTTATGGATGATCCGGAGCAACTCATCCGAAGCAGACGAGCTCGTGATAGGGAAGCCATCAGAAGAAACCAAGAACCACCCGAGGACTGGAATGCAGCCGGTCCAGTACGACAACCCCTTAGATATCCACCACCCCCGCAACCTAGACAAGTGCCGAGACAAGAACCCGTATTCGATGACTACTACGGAGATAACAACAACTACCGCGAACCTACATTGGGAGAGCTCTCGGCACCAGATTTCAGAGTTCAGCCATGGTGTATCTATGAAGGCCCGGAGCCAGAAAACATCGTCATCAACACTTCAGTGGCCCACAACTTGCCAAAATTCTCAGGAACTCGTGGAGAATCAGCAATGACTCATCTCCAGCGCTTACATGGTATTTGACAGAACCTAAAACCGAATGGGGTGAACGTAGACGACTTCAAGTTAAAAGCGTTCTACTTTTCCCTCATTGACGCGGCAAACGACTGGTTCCTTTCATTGCCTTCCGGAAGCATCAGAACATGGGCTCAGATGCAGAAAAAGTTCTTAGACAAATATTACCCAGCAGGAAGAGCGATGCAAGTAAGAAGGCAACTGCAGGACATCAGGCAAGGACCCAACGAAACCATGTATGATTACCTGGAAAAATTCAACCGCCTGGAGAGAAGCTGCTGTACCCTTGGACTGTCCGAGAAACTCACCGTCGAGTATCTCATTAATGGATTAAGACCCTTAGACAAAATGCTCCTGGATGCCTCAGCTGGAGGGTCCATGATGAATCTATCATTAAGTGGCATACGGGATCTTATCACCAACGTTGCTGAGAATGCCCGATTCAGAGAAGAGACAACTCAGCAGGAAGAATTCTCCCGAACAAAAAATGTGGCAAAAGCGGAAACGTCGATGAGCTCTATGCCTGAAGAGATGAAGCAGCTAAAGGAGATGATGATTCAAATCCTACGAAGGCAGCCAGTTACGGTAAAACCTTGCGAGTTCTGTGGTTCTACAGACCACAAAACTGACGCATGTCCAACATTAATAGAAGAGGAACCGGCAGAAGTGAATGCAGTGGGAGGATACCAAGGATACAACAACAACAGTAATGACAGAGCCGGACAAAACAGACAGTATGGTCAAGCAACCAACCCGAGCTGGCGTAACAATAACTATTCTCAGAAGGATGCACAACCAGCTGTCCCTCAACTAGCTAAGTCATTCTACCAACCCCCCCACCGGCAGTATAACCAGAACGCTCCATCAGCAGGCCAATATCAGCAAAGAGGACCAAATCAGTACCAAAGCGGCCCGCATAATCAGCAAGAACCAACCAAGTCACTTGATGACATGATGAAGGAGCTCGCAGGAAGCATAAGTCAATTGGGTACTTCGCTACACCAATACCAGGCGAAAACTGACGGGGCAATTTCAGAATTAACCAAACAAATGTCCCATCTCGCCACAGCAATGTCAACACTCACTAATGAGCCTGGCAGACTTCCTTCACAAACCATCCAAAACCCAAAGGCGAATCTTAGCATGATAAAGAGGTCAAACGAAAAGGCGACACTGGGAGAAGTAGCACGATCCCCAACGTACAAACTTACAAATAAGCACTTCACCCGCAGGCGTCGTCCTGACTGGAATCAAGAGGAAGACCGACCCAATGATGACAAAACATGGGTCACGCATGCTGACAATGGACGATATGCATTTACCGTTTGCATAACTCCACCACCAGTCATACACTCTGACATACCAGCATCTGGATGGGATGACACTGACAATTTAAGGTGGAACTCTCCAACTAATATTTATGCTTCTGAGCAAAATATTAAGGGATCCAGTTATACTAATCCTAAGTCAAGGAGTGGGCAGAGTGACCCGACAATTAAAAAAGCCCTCACTTCAGATCATGAGTCACCACCGGAAAGAGATAAAGACCCAGGGGCCTTCACAGTCACCTGCGGTATTGGTGAAACTCAGATTCATAAGTGCCTGGTCGATCTTGGATCTGCTGTCAACGCCATGCCCTCCTCCTTGTATTACTTATTAGGACTGGGTCCATTAAAACCACCCAGGTCAAATATCGAGCTAGGAGATAAATCGTGCATCCGTCCGATTGGAGTGCTGGAAGACGTAATACTCCATGTGGGAGAGCTCTTCATTGCTGCAGACTTCTATGTGATACAAACGGGAGAGACCAGCGAAGACGACCCTCCAATAATAATCTTGGGACGACCATTTCTCTACGCTACTAAAGCAAGGATCGATGTGGGCAAGGGCTCATTATCGCTTAAGTTCGGCGGAAAAATTGCATATTTCTACATTGACAATAGCCGCACGGATACAAAGAAACCGCCAGATATAATACCTGTCTCAGATCGCGGTACACAGATTTCCGACCTGCCAAAAGAGACCTAAAAAGTAACAAGACCAGCAGCTATGGTCAAAGTTCCCTCACCTTCTCAGAAGCAATGGAGAGAAAAAAATACCAAAACCATGGGGTTCTAACACACACAAGAAATCGGGTAAAGGCAAGGGAAAAAGCAACACAGGAACGGTGGCAAAATTTGACCTAAGCCACCCATGGGATCCAAACCAGTGATCCATGAATGAGGTACTGTCGAGCCAACGACGTTAAACAAGTGCACTGGTCGGGAGGTAACCCGACACTATCTTACTTTCCGCACTTTAATTTTCTGTCTTTTATTTTCTGTATTTTACTTTTTCAATAAGTCGCTCTCACCCACTTGGTGCATAGAAGATTTGACTATTCAGGAATCGGACTTGGGTGCAACATTAAGCTAGTCAGGGCTACGCTAAGATTTCAAGGCCCCAGCCGAACTCCCTCGATTATCCAGCCTCGAGCCATGTCGTTTAGTCGACACCTTAAAGGGAGCTCTGTTCTTCCCTTTTCCTTAATATCATTTCCTTCTCGTAATTGTCTGCTTGCATGGCTTTTGAACTAAGTAGTGCTGAAAGGCACGACTTCGTTCAAAAGTGTGGGGTGAGATCCGCATGTGTACATAAATAAATAACATGTTTTTTCTTTTTTAGTATTATCTTTTTGAAAATATGAACTTAAGAATGTGAAAAAGATAGACCGAAATTCATGCATTTACCTTGTGAAAATTCAACTGTCTAAAAACTTAGAACGTAACTTCTCATTTGTCCCTTTGTGCTGAGATAAACTAGGGATGTGGAGTTGATAGAAATGCCCTAGAGAGGCTTGGCAAGCAATCGAAGGATCGAATCAATCTATATGGTTTTCGAAGTCAGTGGAGGCTGCACTTCAGGTTTCAGTGAAGATTGAAGTCATCTCCGCCATGCAGTGTTAATGCAAAAAGAAAAAAAGGCGAGGACGGGAATCAGACCGTCCTCTCTCTAGTCAAAGTAGCCGAGAAAATAGATGAGCGACCCTCATATTGACCCGCGCGAAACGACAAGGATGAGAGGAGCGGGGAGGTATTTCCATAGGCTTGCGGGCGATGATTGGACCTCCCAAAAAAGGCTTGAGAAAATGGACTAGTAAGTCACAAAGACGCAAAAAGCTCAAAGAAGCAAATCAAGAGGCCAAAGGCCCAAAATTGTGAAGGTTTTAACCAAACAAAAAGTGAAGTACTCAAAGAGTCAAATCAAAGGCCAAAGGCCGATTCACTACAAAAAGAAGTCCCTCGCCAAAAGAAAATCAAAGTACTCAAACCATTGAAACCCGAACCGAATCACGTGCTAGAGAAAGCTACAAGGAAACCATATAGTGAGAGATGATCCCGAGGTTGCAGTCCAGGAGCCTAAAAAGGGCTATCTCTCGAAACATCCAGAATAATTTGCATCTCGGCACGGAGGTACAAGTATCAAGTTACTTCTATTTATTTACACAGTTCAATTTGGTAATAAGTAAGTAATGCATGAATTAGGATAAATCGAGTCCCACAGTCTAATTTTCATATTTTAAAACCAAACTTAGAGTACCGCCCTTTAATAGCATTGTTCGGGATGAACAACTAAAAGTGTGGGGTGATCTGATGGACCATAATTAGACGAATCAAAAACACAGTAAAACCCACCAAATTAGACTATTGGTCTATTTAACTTCTGCTTGTTAGTCCCGATTTATTTCTACAGGGTATTTTGGCGCTTAGAGAGAAAACACGCTAAGGAGAGGATTTTACGCTGAAAAGATATTACGACCCAGTGCAAGGTCACGATCAGACGCCGAATGAAGAATCTCAAGATCCTGACGTAGGAATTACTCAAATCAAATCCAACCGAGGAACAATCAAATTCAGACGGAGCGAAATTGGACTGATAGTTTTGTGAAAAGACTGCACAAAACTGTCAAAACACACCCATGGACCAAGGTGACCGGCCACCTTGCTTGGAGGTGGCCAAAACCACCCTTCTCCTCCCCTTGCAACCGGCTACCGGCGGCTCCTCCACCCAAGGCAACCGGCGGCTTTTCACACCCCCCATGTGTCACCTCCTCCTTCCTCCTCCCTTCTCCTCCCTTGGATCAAAAACACATGCCACCCATCTCCACCACCCATCTCCTCCCCTTGTGGCTATAAAAGGAGGCTTCTCCTCCTCATTTCAATCATCCCAAAAATCATTTCACTTCTCTCTCTAAGTTTTTGTTACTTTGTAAGTTTGGTTTGGTTTTGGAAATAATACTCCTGTTTGTTCTTGAGTATTATACTGATTGGAAATAATACTCCTGTTTGTTCTTGAGTATTATACTTTAGAGAATACTCCTGTTGGTTCTTGAGTATTCAGTAGGAATTATGAATACTCCTGTTGGTTCTTGAGTATTCCACCCCTTCTCCTCTTACTGTTTTCAAAAACCCCCTAGTATTTAGCTATGGTATCCACCTCTAGGGATATTCGTAGCTAAACTCTTTCTTCGGTTAAAGGGGCATACTTGTATTATAAAATGTTTTAATTCTTTTAGTTTCTTTTCTCTGTATTCAAAACTTGTTCTATGTGCCATATATTAGATCAGAACTTCCAAGGTTGAGTGGATGCTTGAAATGGCAAAGCTCTTCCGTGGAAGTTCGCAAACATACTCGGGTAAGTGGATGCTTGAAATGGCAAAGCTTATCTGAGGAGTTTGATCTCTCTCAAACACCATTTTGGGTAAATCGGAAAAGACAACCCAAAATGGATGCACATAGGCTAGTATACCTTGAAATGGGGTGCTAGTCTAAGTAGAACAAGGGCTTTACGTTTTTTTGCAAAAGATTAGACAGTGTTGCAAGTCGAGTGCTTGAAATGGCCTTGATTCACTTTCGAACACTTTTGCAAAAGACTAGACAGTGTGGCAAATCGAGCGCCGGAAAAGGCCTTGATACACGTTTGAATACTTAGAAGGGTTACTAAAACAATAAACAGGCTATGATACAAGGCCCCTGAAACCGAATGCTTTCCTTGAATTACAAAACCCCCTGTATTTACTTTTATAAACTGCTCGATCAACTACAACCATCAACCGCTCATCTACCGGAGGAATCGCAATCACGCATCACCCACTGTTAGTCTTCTTCCCTTAACTCTTTTACTTTTAGTATTTTAATTTCTGTATTTATTTTCTGTATTTACTTTTCCGCACTCAAAACCAAAAAAACCAAAAACAGTAGCTTAGTTAATCGCGCTAAAATCTCAATCAACCTAAAACACGTTCCCCGCCAGTATAAAGAACAACGTATCCCGCTAATTCCCTTGGGTTCGACCCCTACTTACCACTTACTACCCAGTAGTGTAGTCGCGAGTAGCGGAAAATATAAATTTATTTGTACAGAGAACATTGCACCTTAACGACAGTGCAGTGGGCTCCGTCAGTGGCTCAGGTCGTAGTGTTGTGGTGTGCCTACTTTCATTCTTGCCTTGACTTTTCCAGATTTCTTGTGAGGGCATGTGCTCGGGTCAGGACTCCTTTGTTTCGGTGGGTTTTGTTTCCATTGTCTCTGAGAAGGCAAGGGACCTTTGACCATAGCTGCTGGTCTTTTGAGTCGGGCTCTATTGTGTGTAGGGCTACCTTGTCTAGTGGTGGCGAGAAACTGCTCCATCAGGGAGTCGTTCAGATTAGACCCTTCTTCCATCCTTCTTTCAGGCTCTCCATTGATCACATAGTTTTTTGCGATTTTCATATTGATCAGCGGGAAAAGTTGCGAGGCTTCCGTTATAAGCGCCGGATCCATGTTGGCCAGACTGTCCGTGAGGAACTGGTCTTGATTGATTTCTTCAGCAGCTTCGGTGGTGAGGGTTGGGTATGTCGCGGGTAGCTCGCTAGTGGCGTTCTGGACTTCCTCTTCGGCCTGCTCAGGAGTGAATTCTAATGAAGACTTTTCTTCATCCTCCTCTAAATTGGCTTCCAGCTCTGGGTCTTCTGATGGCTCGGGGGTGATCTCCCATATAGGTTCCTCCTCTGTGCTTCCTGTTTCTGACTCGTCCCTCATGGTCTCTGCAAATTCTTCCCTACTCCTTTCTAGATTAGCTTCTACCATCTGTGTTCTGTGATCAGCTTGGTGCCTTGGCCTTCGTTTTGTAGCTTCGGCCAAGTCATCTATGAGATTCCACATGTCGATCAGGGATAAATGCATAGCTGATCCTCCCACCGCATCATTAATCCTTGATTCCTCATCTGCCCTCATTCCACAAAGAAATTTTTGAAGAAGGAATACTTCTGTGAATCCATGGTGCGGGCAGCGCGAAACAACTGTATCGTAGTACGTATAATACTCGTCCAGTGTATCGTCCCGGGATTGTTGAAGGCAGATGATCTTCTCGCGGGTGTCATGTCGTAAGGACGGCGGGGAAAATTCTTTTAGGAATTGGGCACGAAGATCCACATAATAATCCGCACAACTAGCAGTTGATGCGTAAACCATATTGCCGCAAAGTCAGTTAAAGAGTGTTTAAAACATTTCATTTGAAAATTCTCTAATGTTTCATTTTCAGGTTTCATGTAGCGGCATATATGGTGGAAATGTTGGCAGTGTATTACAGGGTCTTCTCCGGTGGTACCTCCAAACTGAGGAAGATGTTGAATCATCCAAGCATACATAGTGGGCAGTGCAATGAAGAAATGAAAAGGGAAAGAAAAGAACAACTAATCAGAAAGCTAATTCCCCGGCAACAGCGCCAATTTTGACGGAGCGCACCACACCGTCGTTAATGTGCGATGGCTCTGTGCAAAAATAAATTTATAAGTCCGCTACTCGTACTCTACTATTGGTTAGTAAAGCGGTAAGTAGGGGTCTAACCCAAGGGAATTAGTGGATAGTGTTCTTTCGAAGATGGAAAGTAAGACAGTCGGGGTTGGTTGTGATTTTAGTACTGAAAGTAACGTGGGTTGGTTGTGATTTTAGTACTGAAAAGTAAAGTGCTTGAAGGACAAGACATGCTCTAAGTAAGTGCGTAAAAGTAAAGTGCTTGAAGGACAAGACTTGCTGAAAGTAAATGCTTGAAGGACAAGACTTGCGGAAAGTAAGCAGTTGATATGAGACTGAAAGTAAAGTGACAGGTGATGTTGTAATTAAAGGAAAGGATTCGGTTTTAGGGGCCTTGTATCATAAATCTGTTTATCATTGACCTCTAATGATCATACTAAGTGTTCAAAGATGTATCAAGGCTATTTCTAGGACATGACTTGCCACACCGTTTAGAACACTTGTTCTATTTGGGCTAATTCCTCCTTTCGAAGTATCTTAGCTTATGTGCATCCATTTGATCAATCATTTCCGATCAACCAAATGGTGTTTTAAAGAGGTTGAACTTCACAGTTGAGCTGTGCTCTTTCGAGCCTCCACTTAACCACGAAGGTTCACGAACCCATGGAAGAGCTTTGCTCTTTCGAGCATCCACTCAACCAATAGTGTTCTGACCTAATATATGGCACATAGAACAAGTTTTGAACACAAAGAGGCACTTAAGAGAAGGGTCTAAAACATTGTATGATACAAGCACACCCCTTCAACCGAATGAAGGGTTTAGCTACGAATATCCATAGAGGTGGATATCATAGCTAAGTGCTGAATAAAGTAAAGGTTTTAAAAGACAGGAAAGTAAAGGTTTTTGGAAATCAAGATAAGGAAAGTAAAGGGGAGAATACTCAAGAACCAACAAGAGTAAACTCAAGAACAACAAGAATACTCAAGAACCAACAAGAGTATTCAATATCAATGTAAATGTTTACAAGGATTGTGCCCAAAATCTAGAGAGATAAGTAACAAGTAACTTGTGTTTGAGCTTGTTGGAATTGAGGATGATTTACAAAGGGAAGGGAAGTGTCTATTTATAGGCAAGGGGAAGAGAGGAGAGCTCAACACATGTCACAAGGGGAGAGGAGAGCTCAAAGAGCCGCCGGCCATGAGGTGGCTTCCCAAAAGCCACCGGCCACATGGCTTCTCCACATGGAAAGCCGCCGGCTAGGTGGAGGGGAGGA
The DNA here is from genome assembly GCA_033675215.1 of Rhodiola kirilowii. NCBI lineage: Eukaryota > Viridiplantae > Streptophyta > Magnoliopsida > Saxifragales > Crassulaceae > Rhodiola > Rhodiola kirilowii. The sequence continues at coordinate 20,757,323 of CM066201.1, forward strand.
GAGTGTGAGTGGATTGAGATCTTTCCTTCCCAAAAGCCATCGGTTGGCATGTGACTCCGGTTGGTCTTCGGTTGCCCTTTGGTTGCCTCTTTGGTTGCTTCTTAGTTGACATCAAAAGGTGAGGAACTTAGACTTGGCATTTCACTTGTGTTCTTGATCTTTGTTGGAATAAGTCATTGGGACTTAGTTGTGGCTTGATCGGAGTATTGTCGGAGTATGGCCAGTTCTGACTTGTAATCCACTTTTAGCGTTAAGAACTCCATTTTAGCTCGTTTCATCTTTACTCCTTGAAATAGCATGTATAACAAAAGTGAAACTAACAAGTGAAAGTTGTCAAGATAAAGCGTCTAATTTGGTGGGTTTAACTGTCTTAACGAATCATATAAATATGGTCCATCAGACATACAAATAAGTTGTCCTAGGGTGTTTAATCCTAGTTGTATATTACTCGTATCCTAGTTTGCTATCCCCGCTAGGTTGCTAGTAAACTTTGATAATTGAAATCAACACACAAACAAAAGCTCCCCCGCTAGGGTTCCACTCATGCTAGCACATCAATTCCATAAGTATTGCATAGTAATATGACACAAATCACAGAAATCAATATAGGTCTCAAATGAAAACATCACAATGTCGAGTTCTAACCTACACGTACAAGTTTAGCTACTCATCGAAATGTAATACATAATCAAGTATTTGAATGGAATGAAACGAAATTACTGATGACGAATCCTTCTCCAAGCCTTCTTCAATTCGGAATCCTTCTCAAAAATCCTCCAAAGATCCACACCCTTGTTTCTTTTCTCTCCTCCAAAACGTCTCCAATCCTCCCACACGTGTACCCAATCCAACCCTCAAAAACATATCTTGTTTCTCTGAAAAATCCTCCCTAAATTCACACTGCCAAAGCTGGCTCAGCCACTCCCCTTCTCTCCTCCAAACGTGTGTTCTCAAAACACACACAAATCCCACGGCCAAAAGACAAATGTTTCTTCTTTTTTCTCTCTTTCTTATCTTCTCCCATGTGGCTCCTCGAATTCTCTTCTCTTCTTTTTCAATATATGGCTCTTCGATTCCAGTTTTGTTTCCTCTCGAGAATGCAAATCAGAAATTTAGTAAATTCGACAGCTGGCAATCTCGCGGACGTCTCCTGTATTTGTCACTCGCGGAGGTCTCTAGATTTATCGGTAATTGTTCAGAACTCCGCGCCATTAATCCTATAGCCGTCCGCGTTCTTCATTGACTCAGACTTCGAGCACCTCGGACTTCATTTCTTTCCACGCCAAACATCATCAAATAGGCTCCCTTTAGCCGATATTCCTTCTCTCGTCTCCGAATGCACCTGAGAACGAAAACTACACACAGGTAGTGCAATAATATACAGGCAACCACTAAGAGACGGGGTTTTAACACAGAAAATAGTCGTACAATTACGACTTATCAAACTACCTCACACTTGAACTTGTTCGTCCCGAACAAGAACAAAGCCATAGAACGAATTACAATGTACTAGTTATGCTAATCCTTACATCTCAATCCCAAATCCAGCCAAATATCTTATCATGCTTAAGATTCTAACAATGCGAGTAAAGATAGATTTTTCGATACTTGTTACCTCGCGAGTTGCAATCCAAACGACCTTGGATGTTTAGGAGATAGTCCTCTATAGGTACCACAGACATTGCATTCTTTTCTGAGTTTTGGTCTTTAGATTGAGTCGGCGGCTTTCTCTGACACATGATTCATTCACTGCTTTCATACCGTTGAGTCTTGAATTCTTTAACTTGTATGGACTTTGATAAACGACACATCTTTGCTTGAATCAATCAGATTTTGATTTTCTTCTTACTTGATTTATCAAATTTCACTACCTGTATATCAGATTTTGATTTTCATCTTTGCTTGAATCAAAAGCCTTCGGCTTTTGAATTTGTTTCTTGTCCACATAATCATTTGCGCCCTTGAACCACTCCAATCATAGCCTCCGAATAACAGCATAGGAGTGCGTCCCACTCTTTTCTCATCCTCGTCGTTTCTGCATGAGGCAAGGTAGGGGTTACCCACCCATTCCCAGCTACTCCGACTTGAGATGGACAGTTCGTTTTCTCGTTCCCGCCACCAGTGCGAACGCATGAATATACTTGAATTACTTAGTGACGGAGCTACTCTCAGGACTAGGCTAGTGAAGCGTCAACCTCCACCGCTTTTCTCAATCATCAGAACCAAAACTCAGAACTTCCTGCAATTTGCCGTACCTTTCTAGGACATTTGTGTCAACTCCACATCCCTGCATATCACAACTCACAAGAATAAAGCATCGAAATTTTTTGAAATTTCGCATTTTTAGTCAAATGAGCACAATAGTCATAAAAAGCTGGAAATGAGATTTCAACATATGAGAAAAGCATAGCAGTGCATTATCAGTTCATTACGACACATAACATGAAAACATAAAAAATTAAAAACAGACACTACACACAACTGACTCTATAACAACCCACCCCACACTTAAATTGACCCATGTCCTCACGGTACAACTCAAGAGATAAGACGGACAACAAAATAGACTCAAATAAAAAAAACAATAAATAATAAAAAAAAACGAAGGAACTGGTACTCCCCTAATGGTCTGGTGGTGGCGGTGGCTGCGATTTACCCTCTGCGATTCACCGCGGACGACTTTTGTCTTTAATTCCACGGACGTCTCTTGATTTAGCTTAATTGTACAGGCGTCCGCGCAGTTAATTGTTAAGACGTACGCCAACTGCACTGATGTAGAATTCCTTTCTTCATTTAATCACCTGAAACCACCAGAAATAAAAAAGAAATGCACTCGGGGCGCATTATCAGATTCCCAATTCCACTAAATAACCTACTCCTAACATGTGTAAAGTAAAAACACACCGGGTTGCCTCCGGGTAAGCGCATTTGTTTTACGTCCTTGGCTGGACATTAACTCTTAAGGGATCACAAGTTAGGATCCCATGGCTGCTCCAAATCAAACTTCTTTACTCCCTTGTGATGCTCATAGCCCTCATCGAGTGGTGCTCTCGTGTCTCTCCATCCTGGTTTCCATCCAAACATGCCATGTCTCGGTCGCTTCCTCATGTATGGACGGTCGGAATCCTCGTGAACATGGAAGTTTGATGTCTTGCCAGCAAATGCAAGCGACAACAAGCGCGTTCCCATGTCATTCTTGGTCCTTGTGTCAAAGAGGATTGATCATCCAAAAATCAGTGCAAGAGGACCGTTATCGCTGGTATCTCCCATCTGCAAAATATAAGAGTCGACATCACGGGTGATTGTGAGAGTACCTGGGTCCTTACTCTTTCCAGGAGGTGCCTCATGATTCGTAGTGAGTGGGCTCTTGATTTATCACCAGGAGGTGCCTCATGATTCCAGAGTACCAGGAGGTGCCTCTCGAGAATGCAAATCAGAAATTTAGTAAATTCGACAGCTGGCAATCTCACGGACGTCTCCTGTATTTGTCACCCGCGGAGGTCTCTTGATTTATCGGTAATTGTTCAGACCTCCGCGCCATTAATCCTATAGCCGTCCGCGTTCTTCATTGACTCAGACTTCGAGCACCTCGGACTTCATTTCTTTCCATGCCAAACATCATCAAATAGGCTCCCTTTAGCCGATATTCCATCTATGATCTCCGAATGCACCTGAGAAGGAAAACTACACACAGGTAGTGAAATAATATACAGGCAACTACTAAGAGAATGGGTTTTAACACAGAAAATAGTCTTACAATTACGACTTATCAATATCTGAAACAGATTTGGATCTCGCCCATGCATATAAATAGAATGCTAGGGCATCCATATCTGCATCGCTTTAAAAGAAAATATACACGAGTGAATATTGCCGATCGGAGAAGAAGAAAGCGACGACCGACTGTTCTTTCTCCACTGGAAAAACATCGGCGCTGACAAAGCCTATTCAGTGTGCTGTTCAGGTTGTCTGAGATTGGTCTTACCGCTGCACACACCAATCACAACGACTGGCTTTTGGGAGAAAGTCACCGAGCTTCGGGAGAAGATCGAGTACGATAAATCTGACGAAAGTAGTGATAGAGGCTAGGCATCTTAACTCGGGAGATTGTAAGAGTAAGTCCACGAATAGCTCTATACTATTCAATAAAGATTTATTTCCCTTTAGAGTCTGGGAAGCCCCCCAGAGTAGGCGAAGCCGAACTGGGTATCATTCTGTGTGTGCTCCTGTTCCATTCTGTCTACCGTACTGTTTGCATAGGTGTTCAACCACTGTTTGAACACTACCTCGGAGAGTAGCTTGAATAGATAACAAAATTTCAATTGGTATCAGAGCGGACACTCGACACACTGAATGGGACCCTAGCACTATTCAAGATGACTCTGAAGGAAGGACAAAGCATTACCAGACCCCCGCTGCTTGAAGGATCAAACTATGCTTCCTGGAAACCCAAGACGAAATCTTTTCTGAAATCCCTTGATGAAAAGGCTTGGAAGGCCGTGTTGATCGGATGGACTCAACCCATGATGGATAATCTTGTGGGAGAAGTTGTCCCTAAACCAGAAGCACTATGGGATGAGGCAGAAGAAAAAGCTTCTATCGGAAACTCAAAGGCAATGAATGCAATCTTTTCTGGAGTGGATGATGATAGCACTGAATTATATGCATTTTAGGCGACCTCTATGCTTATTTTTTTGATTGTTCTATTACGATTTCACTTGCTATTTGATGCTTTGTGGTTCATTTCAGGCAAATTACAGAGTTTAAGCTGAGAACACAAGTAGGCAGTGATTTTGGAGCAAAACCGAGCTTTTGGAGCAAAAATTGCCCAAGGAAGAGATTCAACCGGCCGGCTGAAATATCGGCCTTGGAGCGAGCCGCCCGGTTGAAGTCAAGACCAGAAGGAATGAACTCTCTGGAGTATTGAACCGGTCGGCTGAACTTCGGTCACAAATTGAACCGCCCGGTTCAAAGGCTCAGAGAGCACTCGCTCAAGCCTCCCCTGCTCGAACCGGCCGGCTGAAATTCCTCCACTCAATGAACCGGCCGGTTCCAATGCTCAGAAAGTCCAAGGAAGCTTTCCCCTGCGCGAACCAGCCGGCTGAAAATCCTTCACCCATTTGAACCGGCCGGTTGAGTCGTCAAGACAGGATTTTTACTATTTTGCTATAAATAGAAACTTAGGGTTTCTGAACAAGGGGGAGCTTTTCTGTGGGTTTAGAGCAGCCGCCAGGGGATTTTAGAGAGAAGGAAGAGCTTCAACAACATCTTGAATCTCCATATTGGTTTTGAAGTTCTAAACTGCACTTTCATATGGTTGTTTGCACTTTTATTGATGTTTTTGCTTGTAAACTCACCATGAGTGAGTAGTGACCTTGGTTGGGGATCTATGAATCCCCTAAACATGTTTGTGACTTTGTAAATATAATGGATGCTATTGATGAATGATTTGCACATGATTCTTCTTCATTTGAACTTAATGTTTCGGATTGCCTAGACATGTTTTTTTGACAAGTCCTCAATAGGAATTCTTCTTGATTTCATGTTTGATGTAGCTGACCCCTGAAAAGCATGATTTCAATGAATTAAATGAAGAAGCATTAGGGTTTTTGTGTTACATGGCGACACTCTAACTCTAATGAGAATGGCATGGATTTAACAAGTGTACGATTATCTAGTCAATAGAGCGGAAGTGTGAGACTAGATATTAGTATTCTATAGTGCCAATAGAGCGTGAGTGTGAGGCATTATGCGAGATGCAACCTCTTTATACTAAGTTGGAGCGTTAGTTGAACTTAGAATTAATGTTGCATGGCTAAATTCTAAGTATGTGCATGTGATTTCATCAATAGCGTCCCATTTTACCGTCACAATAATTGTTAAGGTGGAGAAATAGATCCCTAGTCGTCTTTTAATCGATTGTTTACCAATTTACTTGATCAACCCCCTCTTTTGGATAGTAAATTCTACTATCATCCTTTTTAAGGAACAAACCCCCCCAAACCATAAACAATATAAGTAAAATATTAGCATTATTGGTTTAATCACCTATCCTTTGGGTTCGACCTCGGATTCCCCGAGTCAATATAAATGTTTTGATTAATCGTGACTAGCATAAGTATTTGAGTTCTTATTTGAATATTTCTGCTATATTTGCACGCGATCAAATGGCGCCGTTGCCGGGGATAGGTTAATTAACTAGGTGCTAATAGATTGTTTAGTTTGTCTATTCTTGTGAATATTTTTTTTCTTATACTTGTATATTCTTCTTTTTCTCTCATATCCCTTGCAAACTTCGTTAATCTTGTTTTGCGAGGATGGATCACTATAACCAACAAGTCATGCACAATGGAGATTATTATGAAGATGATCAACCAAATGCCCATTGTGAAGACTATTGGATGAACAACCAAAACCAACAAGTCTTTTCTAATGAGGGATACTATCAAGAGGAGGAGCAACCATATGGGAATTACCAAGAGCATGGCTATCAAAATAGTTATTATAATTTGAATGTGGATGACCAAGAAGAGGAGCAACCAAACACCTATTGGGAAAACTCTTGGCATCCATCACATACCTACACTCAAAATTGGAATGATAGTCAATGTTTTGAAATTTTTAAGACTCCTACCCCCCACACCCTCAACCTCCACAACCTTCAAGTGAGCCCTCCAATATAGAAGCCATGTTTGCCACATTCCTTGAAAACCAAGAGAAGATGGACGCTCAATTGAAAATATTGGAGGCTCAAAACCATGAGTTAAAAAGCACATTAGCTCAATTGATGGAGATGGATGCTCAACACCAAGTTTTGGAAAGCGAATTGGGGCAACAAGCAATGGAAAACAAAAACTTGGATGAGGAAGAGGAGGTATCCAAAGAAGAAGTTCATGAATCTAATGTCTCAAGGGAAGAATGGGATCAAGAAAGGGAGGATGAATTTTGGAGAGTCGGCACCGTAACTCATTACAACCAAAGGGATGGTGAATCTTGTAACGAAGAAGAGATGGAATGCAAAAGTGAAGCATCCTTCACCACTAGCACATCTCAAGATCATTTAGATGAGAACACACAAGAGCACGACGTCTATTTGACGCTCTCCGATGAGGAATTCTTCAATGATGACGCCTCTTACATAGAGGAAATACCTTTTATTGATGAAGAAGAACTCACCCCTCCCGCTATAGAAGAGCCGAAATATGAATCCCAATTTTTTGTTGATGATGGATTAAAGGAAGAGGATATTGAGCCACAAGAACTTCAAGGGTATAGAGACTTTGTTGAGGTTTTCATGGAAGAGACTAAAGACCAACCTCGAATGCAAGAAGACACAAGTCTATTAAGGGATATTGAGGAATGGGCACCCAAGGAAGTAATTGAAAAACTAAAGGAGGGTGTGCCCATCAAGCTCGAGACAAATTTTGAAGACCCTTTCTTCATTATGAAGTCTCGAGACAAGTTTTGGAGCTTCTTGCCATACTCTCAAGGATTATTTGAAAAAAGCTCCCATGGCCCCTTAATTTTTAAGGGATTTTATACTTGAAGGGGCCATGCTCGCAAAGGAAATTCCATTGTAGGCTTGATGGGAGGAAATTCAAATGGGATTTGAAGGCTGATTGACACGATCAAGTCCAAGGCCCCGCTTGAGGAGGGATCTTATCAAAAGACTCCTCAAGCGTGCTTCTTATCTCCTAAGAGGATAATCGGCTCCGTCTTAGCCAAGACGTTAAACTAGGCTTGTGAGTGTTTTCTCTCTCGATCTTTAAGTATATCTATTTTGATTGGATTTCTATTTGTTTCGTGCAAGAATTTGAGGATATGAACTATGCATGTGTGAATGCCTATATTTGATGATTTCTTAACATGTGCTTGGTTAACTCGATGCCTTGATAGGACATAAGTGTGGGGTCTTGAGTTTTTGGGCATGAGTGTTGATGTACGATGTGAGATTGGCTTAGAAATTTTTGTCCATAACTCCATGCGTTCGCATAGTCCAGTCCATGCGTTTGCATCATATGCCTTTTCCTCATTTCGTTGTGCTCGCATAGAATCCATGCGCTCGCACTAAAAATCCATGCCACTACCCAGAACCATGCGTTCGCATAACTCCATTCATGCATTCGCATGCCAAGCCTCCATTCTCATTTTTCCAAACTCGCATAGTCCCATGCGCTCGCATGAAAATCAATGCCACTGCCTTCATTCATGCGTTCGCACAAGCCTATGTGTGGGGTGCCTATGTTTTGACTACATGAGATGTTTGTGCTTGCTTGACGTGCTTCAATGTGTGGAATCCAATAACCTTTTATGTTTAAGGGAAAACATTCACATTACTGCACAATTCATCCAAAAATTTCGAATTATTAATGAAAACAAAAAGTCTAGGCAAGGCTACATTTTCGAAAAATTTCATCTCTAAATTCAACTAGACGTGCATGATTTCACTTGATTGATCCTTTAGATGACTAATGGATTGGATTGTTGACTTTCATTCTTGAGGATCAAAGCATCTACTAGCACTTCTTTATCTTTTACTCTAAGCTTTTTCTCGTTGAGACTAAAGAGTTAATCTTTAAAAGCATAAAATCAAAAAAATATAATTTCAAAACCCTTGCATGCCATGATTGCCTTTAGGTGACCTTAGTGACCTTGCTTATCTTGTGGATTTGTCTTGTTGGTTTGTCATGCTCCATTTTTAACACTTAGCCCTTAGTGAAAGTTCTAAGTGTGGAGTCAAAAGAGGGCAAAATAAAAATAGGCCCCATTCAAAAAATTTACATGGTCAAAAGAGGGAAAAGCCCCGACTAAAAACTCTCTCGATGATCACGAGAAGTTTTGCTTCAAAAATGATACAAATGCCGGGGGTTAGGAAGAAAAGTTCTCCCTCGAAAGCATTTGTAGGCCAAAGGCCATTTGAAAAAGAAAAAGAAAATAAGAAGCACTTAGACTTGACAATCGGCTATTCAACCATTCTCTAGCATGAAAACCAACGAGACAAATGATACTTCCTAGCAAGAATTCACTAAGGGACGAACCTCGTATTCTTTTATACTTAGGCATGATATGACTTGCAAGTATTTACAAAAATTGATATGTTGGGACTCCTCTTCTCTTATGACTAAGTGACCTTTGCGTCCTAGGCTTGAGAATGAGTTCAAAGCTCACAAGCCAATGGACTAGCCTCCTTGCTAGCATTGGTGAGTGATCCAACATGATTTCTTTGCGACTATTAGATTGTTTTCTTGAAGTCACTGATATAGAAAATGACTAGAATCTTCGATTAAAGATTTATTAGTCTTTGCTTTGATTTGCTTGAATGTCCTAATTCATGAATTTCCACAAAGATTTGAAGAGGTTTCATGTAGTGATTGAAATGCACATATCTAGTTGAATGCATTATGAACTTCATGAAAAACATCTTGCCTAGTACTTTGACAATTGTGAATTTAAAATGCCTAATTGGATGGTTGTTCTCTTTGTGGGATTTGTGAGTATTCCCGTGTCTGAAAACTCTCAGGAGACTACAACTCCTCCTCTAGGGTAGCTGATGGACCATAATTGTATGAATCATAAACACAGTTAAACCCACCAAATTAGATGCTTTGTTTATTTAACTTTTGCTTGTTAGTTCCAATATTTATCTGCAGGGTATTTTGAAGTCTAGAGAGAATACAGGCTAAGGAGGAGTTTTAAAGCTGAAAATGGATTACAAGTCACTCCAGGACACAATCAGATTCCGACTACACAACTTTTATGATCCTAACCTGGAATCACTCAAAACAAGTCCAACCGAAGGGCAACCAGAGTCAGTCCGGAGCTGAAAGGACCGATGGCTTTTTGGGATGAGCTCACAAAACTCAAACTCACTCTCCTTCCTCCATGTGGCCGGCGGCTAAAGCCACAAGCCACTCCTTCTCCTCCACATGGGGGGCGGCTAAGGGAGAGATGACATCACCCGATGGCTTTTTGAACTCTCCTCTTCCCTTGTGACAAGTGGCTTGCTCTCATCCACATCCATCTCCTCCCATAGCCTATAAATAAGAGCACTCCTTCCCTTTGTAACTCATCCCATTCTCATTCCAAAAATCACAAATCACTTATCTCTCTAGATTGAGAGCACAATCTTGTAATCGCTTTACTTTGGAATCGAAGCTTGATCTTTAGCACTCTCAACGTTTTTGTAAGTACTCTCTTCTTTACTTTACTGTCTTTTCAATTCAGCAACTTTACTTTCCTGTCTTTACTTACGAAAACTTTACTTTACTGTCTTTCAAAAACCTTTACTTTTCAACGCACTTAGCTATGATGTCCTATTCCATGGATATTCGTAGCTAAACCCTTCATTCGGTTGAGAGGAACAAACATATTCTTCGAAACCGCTTGATTCGTCTTCAGACGTCTCAGCAAAAAAACGTTCAACTGCGGAATTCGAACTCATTATATGAAATTGTAGGGATTAAATGTTAAAGGCGTGCTAGTACGTTTACTTATAGAGTGGTCGATGTCTAATTCCGTCGTATTTCAGCTACTACTCCTATATTCGTGTAAAGGTTTAATTTAAACTACGTAAGCTCATTTTCCAAAATTTCAAATATGAAACGACAACAGCGTTTTTATGTAAATCGCTGTTGTATGTAGCGTACAACAGCGCTTTTCATAAAAACACTGTTGTAGTTTCAATACAAGAGCGCATGTAAAATAAACGCCGTTATGCGTATAAATGTTTAATTTAAATAACGAAAACCTATTTGAAAGAATTTTAATACGGCTAAAAATATAACAGCGTTTTCATTTAAAACGCTGTTGTAAGTTACATACAACAGCGATTTACATGAAAACGCTGTTATAGTGTCCATACAAGAGCGCATTTTAAATAAACGTCGTTATCCGTGTAAATGTTTAATTTAAATTACGAAATCACCTTTTAAAAAATTGCAAAAAAGAGAAATTACAGCGTTATCATTTAGGGTCATTCCACAGCGCTTTAATGAAAAACGCTCTTGTATTTTAGATACAAGAGCGCTTTATAAAATAAACGCTGTCAACAATTGGGATAGGTTTTCTAACTCAACAACAAAATGACTCCTCATTTTCACTAGATCGGATAATCTGATTCACCTCGCCTTCAAATTGTTACTGCCGACGTAGCCCGCCGAAGCATACAAAACGATTCACCTATCGATAGGGTATGTCGAATTCACTTCCATTTTACAATTCTATCCATCTCTGTGTTCACGTAAATGTATAGTGTTCCGATTGCCGTCCGGATTTAACCTGTCAACAATAGTTTCATTTTGTTGCGACAGCAAGTTGTTGCGATTCGATTGTCCGTATTTGAATAAATCGATTACTACATTGATGTTCCCATGAATGGCATGGCTTTGGCAAAACGGCTTTAGACAGTTCGAGCTAGAGTTCAAGAAGAGTTCAATCACGCACTGGAACAGAAGTACAGCGTGCAGAAGACGCATGATCTGGATTCAGAAGATTCTGAAGATTGAGGATCTGGGATTGAGGATCTTTTCGGTTGAAGTCGGTCAATAAAGAAACAGATACTCAGGATATCATTCGAAGATTATCTTACCAGATTTAAGGACCATCGGATCATCCTTCAAAAGAGAACATCTCTTGAATATTTGAATAAAGATATGGATCCCCCGAAGATTTCGATGAGAGTAGTTGATTGGAACACGTCATGGAGTCATCTCTACATATCAGATACGGGATCAGATCTGTGCAGATTGGTTGACAAGTTGTCGGGTGGCTTGGCGTAGAAGTCATCTTCGGAGATTGGTTTTGGTGAATATTCTGCAAATATTCTGAAGTATCTCTGATTTATTATCAGGATATTCAGATCCGGATCTGTCTTCTCTAAAGCCTATAAAAAGGAGGCTAGGGCGTCCAGATTAGGTGTTGCTCCTGCTAAGAAAATAAACACGAGAAAATCCTACTGATTGGAGGAGGAGCGACGGCCGATTGAGTTCTCCCTACTGGAAACTCATCGGTGTAAGAGTAGTCTTAGCAAGTGCAACTCAGACTACCTGGAAGCGATCGTACAAGCGCACACAACCAAGGCAAACAATCTTTCGAAGGAAAGCATCCGAGCTTCAAGTGAAGGTCGAGCACGTTCGGACGGTAGGTCTGGACGAAGGGGATCGAGGGGAGTTGCTACAAACCTCGGTTGCAAATCTGAGAGACGGAGTGTTAGTGGAGAGGCCATTACAAACAAGGTGTTGTGTAAGAGTAAGACCTCCTGTTACCCTAAACTCGTAATAAGATTTGTTGTCCCTTTTTCGGGTGTGGGAAACCCCCCAGAGTAGGAGAAGCCGAACTGGGTTATCAATCTGTGCGTGCTCCTGTCTTTCATTCTGTTTACTGAACTGTTGTGGATAGAGTTCAAGACCTGTCTCAACTGCACCTTGAACTGCTGTGAAGAGAGTTCAAGGTCTGTCCGAACTCAACCATGAACACTTGCTTGAACAGCGGATTAAATTTCAAATGGTATCAGAGCAAACACTCGACACACTGAGTGGGATCCTGGAACTGTTCAAGATTACTGAAAAACAGGGAAAGTCACCATCAAGCACCGCCCATGGCTGTATAGGAGATTCGAAGGCCTACAGAAGTAATAATGTGCTTGGTTGCATTCAGCTCCTCAAGTAACATGGAGAAGGATCGCTGGTACTTTGACAGCGGATGCTCCGCACATATGACGGGAGACTCCAAGTTCCTTGCAAAAATTCAACCTGTTGTTACAAAACAGTTCGTCACATTTGGAGATGGTGGAAAGGGACAGGTGATCGGCTGTGGGACATTGAAGGTTCCGGATTTACCTGTCCTCAAAGACACTCTCCTAGTGGAAGGACTGAAAGTGAACCTTATCAGCATTAGTCAACTCTGCGATGGGGGATATCATGTCAAATTCACTCACAACTTATGCCATGTCCTCGATAAAGATGGAGGATCCTGATGAAGGGAAGCAGAGCAGCCAACAACTGTTATCTCATCGGCTCAACTCGAACAGATTCTTCAACAGCTTGCTTGTCCAGCCAAGCAGATGAGATGTCTCTTTGGCACAGACGTTTGGGTCATCTAAACCTCAAAACACTGAAGAAACTCGGCTCATCTGAACTCATCCGAGGAATGCCAAATGTAAAAGGAAATCCGGATGTGGTGTGTGGAGAATGCCAGATCGGGAAACAAACCAAAGCCTCTCATCCTAAGGTCTCACAAATCAGTACCAGCCGACCACTGCAACTGATCCATATGGACTTAATGGGACCAATGCAAACTGAGAGCTATGGAGGGAAGAAGTATGTGCTGGTATGTGTCGATGACTTCACCAGATTCACTTGGACAAGGTTTCTTTGAGACAAGACTGAAGCTACTCAACAATTCATCGAACTCGCTACCTTGATCCAACGAGAGAGGGACGACAGAGGAGAAAAACTGGTGTCCATCAGGAGTGATAACGGCACTGAATTCAAGAATGCTACTATGAGAAACTATTGTATGGAACTTGGAATAGCTCATCAGTTTGCTTCGGCAATCACGCCTCAGCAAAATGGAGTTGTGGAATGGAAAAATCGTACCATTCAAGAAATGGCCCGGGTGATGATCCATGCCAAGAATATTCCTCTGAAGTTTTGGTCCGAAGCCATGAACACGGCATGTCACATTTTAAATCGAGTTTCTATTCGCACTGGAACAGAAAAGACGTGCTATGAACTCTGGAAAGGAAAGAAGCCCACTGTCAAATACTTTCACATATTTGGAAGTGAGTGCTACATTCTGAATGACAGGGAGTACCGACAGAAGCTGGACCCAAAGAGTGATGAAGGATTTTTTCTGGGGTATTCCTCAAACAGCCGTGCATACCGAGTGTTCAACAAGTGGACAGGTTCAGTCATGGAATCAATTAATGTCAGAGTCAAGGATGAAGTGGTTGTACAGGCTGTCTCTGACGACAGTGACGATAGTTCCTGCACAGTACCTGAGACACAACCATCTTCCCAGCACACTGAAGGAGAACCTAACACTTCCAACAACACTAACGATGACTCACCATCCACTGACATCGTCCCTGGAAGTTCCTCATCTGCCGAAGCCGATATCAGTAACACTCAGGAGGATGTCTCAACCTTGCAACCCTCCCGACGAATTGCCAGGGATCACCCGATCTCTGAGGTCATTGGATCACCACGTGATGGAATACAAACTCGCAGTAAACAGATCCACTTCCGAGAATTGGCTAGCTGCTCGTGTTTCCTCTCCTCAATTGAGCCGAAAAATGTAAAGGAAGCATTACTTGATGAGTATTGGGTTCTTGCCACGCAGGAGGAATTGGAAGAACTTGCTCGGAATGATGTTTGGGATCTGGTTCCAAGGTCTGATGGGATCAACGTCATTGGGACAAAATGGATTTTCAAAAATAAATCCGACGCGTCAGGAAACATCACCAGAAACAGAGCTCGTCTGGTTGCACAAGGCTACACTCAAATAGAAGGAATTGACTTTGAGGAAACTTTTGCTCCGGTAGCACGCCTTGAAGCCATTCGCTTACTTCTTGCTCTGGCATGCCACTTAAAGTTTCGACTGTTCCAGATGGACGTGAAAAGTGCGTTCCTAAACGTGTATCCGAATGAGGAAGTTTATGTGGCTCAGCCGAAAGGATTTGAGGATCCTCATCATCCTGATTCGGTGTATCACCTGAAGAAAGCCTTGTATGGTCTCAAACAAGCGCCCAGAGCTTGGTATGAACGCCTCACGGTCTTCCTCGTCGATCATGGATATGTGCGAGGGGGAGTTGACAAGACCCTTTTCGTTAAACACATAAGGTCAGATTTTATTATCGCACAAATCTATGTTGACGATATTGTGTTCGGATCCAACACCCAGAAACTAGTAGATCAGTTCGTAGAACAGATGCAGAAGGAGTTCAAAATGAGCATGGTCGGGGAGATGAATTACTTTCTAGGTCTTCAGGTGACTCAAAAGGAAGATGGCATTTTTATCTCGCAAAGCAAGTATGCCAAGAATCTGATAAAGAAGTTTGATCTTGAGAAGGCAAGTCACAAACGAACTCCGGCTGCTACCCACATAAAGATAACTAAAGACGAGGCAGGAACAAAGGTCGATCAGACACTGTACAGGAGTATGATTGGAAGCCTCCTCTACTTGACAGCCAGCAGACCGGATATTACGTATGCTGTAGGAGTTTGTGCAAGGTACCAGGAGGATCCGAAAGAAAGTCATCTCCTACAAGTTAAGAGAATCATAAAATATGTGTGCGGGACTGTTGAGTTTGGAATCTGGTACACCAAGGACACCAACTCACATCTGGTTGGCTACTGCGATGCTGACTGGGCAGGAAATGCTGAGGATCGGAAGAGCACATCTGGAGGATGCTTCTTCCTGGGAAATAACCTAGTTTCTTGGTTCAGCAAAAAGCAAAACAGCATCTCACTATCTACGGCTGAAGCGGAATACATTGCTGCAGGAAGCAGCTGCACTCAACTTCTATGGATGAAACAAATGCTGTCTGAATACGGAATTACACAGAAGGAGATGACCTTGTACTGTGACAATATGAGCGCAATCAGCATCTCAAAAAATCCAGTGCAGCACTCTAGGACGAAACACATAGATATCAGGCACCATTTCATCAGAGAATTAGTTGAACAGAAGGTGGTAACTCTAACGCATGTGACAACGGACAAGCAATTGGCTGACATCTTCACCAAACCACTAGATGCAGCTCAGCATGAAACGCTCAGATCCTCCTTGGGTCTGTGTGTCATCTCGAACTAAGTTCTCCAGTATGTGGTCAGTCACAGACGGAACTCCAGCTGAACAGTTGGACTGACCATTTTAAGAGAAAAGGCTGGAACAGATAGTTTCGCAGAAAAGTCGTACCTAGAAGGAATGGGACTCCCAGGAAATACGCTACATAAATCAGTGCTGTGAGGGGGAGAAATCTTGATTTGTCAGACTCTGAAATTGAGCAGGTTGTTGAACCTACTAGCAAGAGAAGTCTGGTTCTTAATGAAGAGTTGTATGAATGTTTTTGCAGAAAAGACTGCTGAGGTAGTCGATGAAGAGAAGGTGACAGAGAGGAGCATCAAGAGTCTGAAGATGTTGTCACTGATAAGTCAGATCCATCTGAGGAGGACGATGTCAAGCTGGGTGCAATGAACAAGGACATTGATGAGGTTGTCCAGGATTTGCAGAAGGAACGGACTATCTCTCACGACAAAGATGACCCTGTTGAGTCTGTAGAGAATTTAGAGATCGACAAGGATGCTGAGAAAGTGTCTGTTCTGATAGATCTTGAACAGCCAGCTAACCCGGATATGAAGATGCAAGAAGCTGATCTGGAGACACCAGATAATGGAGATTGTAAGGTCAATCAGGCCTTAGTCTCATTGGCTGAGCTCAAGAAGTCCAAAAAGATGAGACCAATGAAGAAAGCGGTCATCCAAGCATGCTCGACTGAAGTAACTCCAAGACGGATGGTAAGAGAACAGATGCAGGGGGAGCAAGTGCATCAATGAAAAGGAAGAGAAGTGTTCCAAGGTCTGTGCCGACCAGTGTACCAACTGGAGTGACTAAGCATGAAGTATGGTTTGCCAGTACAGTCGCAGCAGCTAAGTGGAAAGCAGGGCAGAAAAGAAAGATCCTTTCTGAAAGGATGCTTGATGAGAAGAAATACAAAGGAGAGTAGATTTTTCAGCTCTTGAAGGAGACTGATCTGACTGTGGACCGTCCAAAGATGCAGAACACGCCATATCTACCAAGTCTCTACACCAGATAATCTTCCCATTGCTTTTACAAGCTGAACAACAATTAGTAAGGTTGGTTGTTGGTTGTTGATCAGCATCCAGTTTTGAAGACAGACCAGGACAGACTATCAGGTGTTTCGGTAAAGTTGGTTGTTGATCACAAGCTGTTCAAGGGTCGACATAAGAATGATCTGAAGGACCCCGGGTTGAACAGGAAGAACGCACCTAAGTCTTCCATCAGGAGTACTGCTGGTGAGAAGGTGTCCCGAGTTGAACGTGGTCAACTACTGAAGGAGGTGAGATCTTTCCGGAGGACGAACAACTGTTGCGACACCATGGTCTGACAGTCTCACAGCATGTGTCACTGTCCTGGGCTATGCTCGAGGGGGAGTGGATAAGTTTTTCAGATGCCGAGGAGAACGGTTTGCTTGGCTGGACCCCTTGCCAGTTTGTGGCAAAAAGGGGGAGTGTTTTGAGGTAACTGTTCTGGTTCCTCAAGTTGTGTCTAAAGTATTGATTTGTTTTGCCAAAATGCCAAGGGGGAGATTGATGTTCCCATGAATGGCATGGCTTTGGCAAAATGGCTTTAGACAGTTCGAGCTAGAGTTCAAGAAGAGTTCAATCACGCACTGGAACAGAAGTACAGCGTGCAGAAGACGCATGATCTGGATTCAGAAGATTCTGAAGATTGGGGATCTGGGATTGAGGATCTTTTCGGTTGAAGTCGGTCAATAAAGAAACAGATACTCAGGATATCATTCGAAGATTATCTTACCAGATTTAAAGACCATCAAATCATCCTTCAAAAGAGAATATCTCTTGAATATTTGAATAAAGATATGGATCCCCCGAAGATTTCGATGAGAGTACTTGATTGGAACACGTCATGGAGTCATCTCTACAGATCAGATACGGGATCAGATCTGTGCAGATTGGTTGAGAAGTTGTCGGGTGGCTTGGCGTAGAAGTCATCTTCGGAGATTGGTTTTGGTGAATATTCTGCAAATATTCTGAAGTATCTCCGATTTATTATCAGGATATTCAGATCCGGATCTGTCTTCTCTAAAGCCTATAAAAAGTAGGCTAGGGCGTCCAGATTAGGTGTTGCTCCTGCTGAGAAAATAAACACGAGAAAATCCTACTGATTGGAGGAGGAGCGACGGCCGATTGAGTTCTCCCTACTGGAAACTCATCGGTGTAAGAGTAGTCTTAGCAAGTGCAACTCAGACTACCTGGAAGCGATCGTACAAGCGCACACAACCAAGGTAAACAAGCTTTCGAAGGAAAGCATCTGAGCTTCAAGTGAAGGTCGAGCACGTTCGGACGGTAGGTCTGGACGAAGGGGATCGAGGGGAGTTGCTACAAACCTCGGTTGCAAATCTGAGAGACGTAGTGTTAGTGGAGAGGCCATTACAAACAAGGTGTTGTGTAAGAGTAAGACCTCCTGTGACCCTAAACTCGTAATAAGATTTGTTGTCCCTTTTTCGGGTGTGGGAAACCCCCAGAGTAGGAGAAGCTGAACTGGGTTATCAATCTGTGCGTGCTCCTGTCTTTCATTCTGTTTACTGAACTGTTGTGGATAGAGTTCAAGACCTGTCTCAACTGCACCTTGAACTGCTGTGAAGAGAGTTCAAGGTCTGTCCGAACTCAACCCTGAACACTTGCTTGAACAGCGGATTAAATTTCATACATGTTTCACCCTGTTGACCCAATTTGTGCGAAGCAAATGTAAAAGTATTTTTGTTACTAATGCATATTCGTGTTTGTGCCGGTATGCTGGGAATTTGTTTTTTATTTTGTACAGGCTTATACAAATATTCGTTTGGAATTAGTATTTCAATGTAATGTAGGTTCTGTTATGTGTTTCTTTTCGAAGGATTATGGGTAGCAATAGTGGCACGGAGGGAAGCTCATCGTCAAACCGTAAGAACAGGGTGCCAACCTCTATGAATAAATTTAAAGATCAGCATAAGGATGGGACTAAAGAGCAGGTGACGATTGAGGCAGATGGTACAATTCCTGCAGGTAAAATAAGGACATCATTCAGAATATTTATTGGTAATCACATTGATATGTTATGCATTAGTTTACTTAAAGAAAAAAAAGTGTCTCTGCCTTGCAATATTAATTGATATAGTATGTGTATGCAGGAACAATTGCTAAATCTTTTGTGCCAATTACATACGAACATTGGAAGTTGGTACCTAAAGAGATTAGGGAGTCTGTGTGGGACGAGACGCTGGTTTGTTTTAAAATGAATAACAAATGATACTTTCTGCGTGTTACAAAATATTAACAAATTTTTGTTTACATTTGTAGAGATACTTTGATGTGCCCCAGAATGACAGGACTATTAAGTTTAAGGAGAAGGAGATGCGAGCGGCCTCAACTATGTGGAGAAACTTCAAGAGCGAACTCGCAAATCGGTACATATTCGGGTCCAATGAAGGACATGACCCAAGAGAGAAGTATTCTCACATTAGTCCGGAACAATGGAGGAGGTTCGTGGAACATCGGACGACTCCCGAGTCACTGCAAATCAGGGAGAAGAACATCGCGCGAGAAAAATCAAACAAGTTTCAGCATACTTTGTCTCGAGGAGGGTACATTAAGGCAAAGGCAGATATCGTCGCAGCGAAGAAAGCGGAGATGGACCGTCAGGGGTTAACATCGTCTGGCGATGAGCCTGTAATCCACCTTGAGAGGCATGAGGTATGGCTGAAGGGTCATATCCGAAAGAATAAACAGTACGTGAACGAGTCAATGAGGGAGGTGACGGATAAAATTGTAAGTTAATTTTACATAGCAAAGTCGTTCAAAACATTCATGACTCATTTGTGATTATGATGGACGTAAAATGATTGATAACAGGAAAAATTAGGAGAGGAGGTGCGGGATGGATTATTTATGTCCCAGGGTTGCCAAGACATTTTGACGGAGGCAACAGGGAAGGATGAGTACCCTGGACGCACACGTGGAGTTGGTAGTTATGTGGGTTGGAAGGATGTATTCGGGAAGCAGTCGTCTTCACAGTCATCAACACGATCCACAGTTACATCGCACGCGCCGACACTTCAGACCCATTGTGGTGGTACCAATCCAGACCCATTCGGAGATATACCTGAGGTATTATACAGTAGTTTAACAAGTAACAAATCAAGGTGTAAGATGTTCATATTTTAGGCACAATATGTTTGTTGTTGTTTTCCCGTTAGGTTGGGAAGAAATGCTTAATACACGTGGATGACGGTTTGGATAGTGGTTTGGTAATCGTGGCACTTGGCAAAGTGATGGAAGGCCGAATCGTGCAATATCAAGAGTTGGATGATGATATGGTGAAGGTGATGGTAGACGTGGCGATGGAAGGATGGAGGGAGCTGTCAAAGAAGTATGGGGATATGACCAAAGTATCCGATGCATTGGGTCGTTTCGTGGGATGGCCGAAATCTCTAATACGCATTGATGAAAAGGTAACTACGTATATTCATGTATTCCAAAATAAACACCTATCACTTTGTCATATATACTCAATCGAACGACAATATTCATTTTCAACAGGGGTATGATGAGACGCGATATTTCAAAATGCTAAGCTCCAGTTTCGACAACGAATTGATTAGCAGAATGAAAATGCAATGCCGCTTTCTGCACGAACACGCTACCACCACGATGGGCAAGTCAACCACGTATTCGGTGTACATCAGTAGCAAAGTGTTTGGTGAGGATTGCTTCGCTATCTTGAATGATAGTTGCATTACTGAGTTCACCCTCTTACAAGCTTTGGGTGCCGCATCAGCAGAAGTTTACATTAGGTAAGTACACGTAGGCATTGTACAATGATTTCTCAAGTTTATAAGAATTGTACTAATTAAAGGAAATGCCAGCAGATTCATCCACGATACGATACAACCGGGAATACGGTTTGGATTCTTCAGACCGAGTTATATGACTCCGTCCGAGCCATTCAATGTCAGGGTGGGCTTCTTCCAAAACAGATTGAGAATGCCCGACTATGAGCATAATTTTTGCTACTTCCTTCCCTACATTGATATCCAAGAGTGAGTTGATATTTATCCACATTTTTTTGGACTATGTTCAATGTGGTGGCTTTTTCACTAATCTACAATGTTCATGTTAAATCTATGTTAGGTATCATTGGATGTTAGTTGTCCTATTCCCAAAGAACCGAGTGGCCCTTTGGCTCGATCCACTGGACAAGTTACCGAGGGCTGATGCAGTGAATTTTGTTAACACGTAAGTAATATGGTAGTGCAATTTAGTTACCATTATAACATGGACGAGGGGAAAATTTCGTATGTAAAAATTACCTTATTGTTACAGGAGCACGAGTCTCTGCTTCAACATCCCGTCAGGTGACGAAGTAGAATGGAAGACTGTGACGGTATTTGCTTAACATATAGCAATTGTTATACAAATGAATATTTCATTAGTTTCATATTTTCGTGCATTATAAATTCAGTCTTATTTCAGTGCCCGCATCAGCCCCCGGACACTGAAGTGTGTGCCTTCTATGTCCTGCAATATATTAAGGACATAATCAAGTTCGTCCAAGACACAAATGGAACGTTTGAGGATAACATCAGACATCGACAACATCGTGACCAGTCCAACATTCTGCAATCTAAGGGTTGATTGACAACGACAAAAGTGAATTTCTTCCTGTCCTTCGCATCGTACGATGATCATCGAATATCAATATGCATCTCCTCATAAAATTACCCCGAATGCGACTATCATATTGTGCATCCCAGGTAACTATACGCTACAAGCAAGGCATTTGTAAGATCCGTTAACGTTTGTCATCCGAATGAAAGTAAAACATTTACTGAGTTACCGCTTTGTACCTGAAACTCCTCAAACCAAATTTCCTTGCTGCTTGCTGGGATCATGGTCCACGATGCCCACGTTGAGTCCCAACATTTTAAGATGCATTCTTGAGCAATCCTTTGGTGAACCTCGAATGGGAAGAAACTGTTACAAAAGTGGGGATTACATAACGGCCGCATTTATCAAAACAGACAATATGAAGAGAACAATAGTAAGTTGTGTTACTGATGTCTGCCAATAGGTATAACGTGATCTCTACGAGCAAATCCACGTGCATTATCAGGTAAGCTCACACGGTCAAATGAAGGAGACATGTTGATTGGAAGGAAGTATGTTGTTAATGAATGTGGTGGGATGAATGATTTCAAGAGTTCTCATATATATATGTAGCGCAACATTGAAATTTAATTGCATAATTATTCCGTCCTGTTTCCATCCATTTTCCGTCCTTTGTTGATGGAAATAACATGTTATATTGACGGCAATTCAGCAACGGTCTGTAATTAACGGGAACATTGTAACGGAGTAACGACGGAAATATGACGGAAAAATGAAACATATACTTCCAATGGGATGAAGATGATTCCAAAGAATTTCATGCCTCTGTAATGAAATGAGTTTCTTAGAAGAAACACATCTCAGAACCATGAAATTCTTCATAATCATCTTACACCCCATTTCAAGTAAAGAAACACATTTCAGAACCATGAAATTCTTCAGAATCATCTTGCACCCTATTCAGAACCATGAAATTCTTCAACATCATCTTGCAAAATTTGTATGATTCAAAATGAAAAGAAACACATCTCAGGCATGAACAATGTGGGTTCAATAATGTAAAGAGTTCTTTTACATAGGCAAAAGCAAAATCTAATTTTCCGTTATTTTTCCATGACATTTACATCAGATAGAAGAATAGTTGTTTAATATGTACGACAGCGCCTTTCTAACAAAAGCGCTGTTGAAAGACACGGAACACTGCCGGACAACTGACTAAGGCATTGAATATTTTTTGCCAACGGACAAATGACGGAAGTTGGACGGATTAATATTGACGGCAAATAAACGTATAAATGACGGAAACATTGAAAATGTTTGTTCGACTAAATATTAACGGACATTTGACGAAAGATCTTTGACGGGTAACGGACGGTCAACAGACGGAAAGGTTGAAAATTGTCATTGCCACAACAATGACGGAAGTGTGACGGAATAATATTGACGGTGTTTTGCTGGAATATCAGCGGTTTTTAGTTGATGACGGAATTAAAATGGAAATATAACGGTTATTTTTTCGTCAGTTTGTTTGTCGACGAAGTAGCGACAGAAATTTACGACGGAATTATTTGCAAAATTAGTAGTGTCTTCTTTACTTTACTGTCTTTTCAATTCAGCAACTTTACTTTCCTGTCTTTACTTTCGAAAACTTTACTTTACTATCTTTCGAAAACCTTTACTTTTCAACGCACTTAGCTATGATGTCCTATTCCATGGATATTCGTAGCTAAACCCTTCATTCGGTTGAAGGGGTGTGCTTGTATCATACAATGTTTTAGGCCCTACTCTTAGTACCTCTATGTGTTCAAAACTTGTTCTATGTGCCACATATTAGGTTAGAACTTCCAAGGTTGAGTGGATGCTTGAAATGGCAAAACTCTTCCGTGGGGTTTGTGAACATACTCGGGTAAGTGGATGCTTGAAATGGCAAAGCTTATCTGATAAGTTCGAGCTCTTTAAAACACCATTTGGATTGATCGGAAATGATTGATCAAATGGATGCACATAGGCTAGTATACCTTGAAATGGGGTGCTAGTCTAAATAGAACTAGTGCTCTATGACCTTGAAATGGGCTAGACAGTGTGGCAAATCAAGTGCTTCAAATGGCCTTGATACACGTTTGAACACTTAGTATGATCATTAGAGGTCAATGATAAACAGACTATGATACAAGGCCCCTAAAACCGACTGCTTTCTATTAAATATCAACTGTTACTTTACCTTTCAGTACTAAAATCTCAACCAACCCACGCTACTCTCAGTACTAAAATCACAACCAACCCCCAACTGTCCTACTCAAAGAACAACTATTCACCTGACTCCCTTGGGTTCGACCCCTACTTACCCTTTACTACCCACTAGTAGAGTACGAGTAGCGGAGATATAAATTTATTTTGCACAGAGAACATCGCACCTTAACGACAGTGCGGTGGGCTCCGTTAGTAGCCTAGAGGTTTAAAGGCATGGTGCATTCACTAAATGCACTCGTGTTACCTACGAAAGTGGTTAGTTAGAAGTAAGATTTGTTCCTTAGTGTTTTTAGTTAGGTTGCGTAACCGTATGGAGATTTCTTCGAACCAATCGCGAGTGAGCAAAATGCATTATTGTTGATGATTTCTATGATTAGTTTGCTCGGGACGATCAAACGTTAAGTGTGGGGTGATTTGATAGAATTGAATTATATGCATTTTAGGCGACCTCTATGCTTATTATTTCGATTGTTCTATTACGATTTCACTTGCTATTTGATGCTTTGTGGTTCATTTCAGGCAAATTACAGAGTTTAAGCTGAGAACACAAGTAGGCAGTGATTTTGGAGCGAAACCGAGCTTTTGGAGCAAAAATGCCCAAGGTGGAGATTCAACCGGCCTGCTGAAATATCGGCCTTAGGGCGAGCCTCCCGGTTGAAGTCAAGACCAGAAGGAATGAACTCTCTGGAGTATTGAACCGGCCGGCTGAACTTCGGTCACAAATTGAACCGCCCGGTTCAAAGGCTCAGAGAGCACTCGCTCAAGCCTCCCCTGCTTGAACCGGCCGGCTGAAATTCCTCCACTCAATGAACCAGCCGGTTCAAATGCTCAGAAAGTCCAAGGAAGCTTTCCCCTGCGCGAACCGGCCGGCTGAAAATCCTTCACCCATTTGAACCGGCCGGTTGACTCGTCAAGACAGGATTTTTACTGTTTTGCTATAAATAGAAACTTAGGGTTTCTGAACAAGGGGGGAGCTTTTCTGGGGTTTTGGAGCAGCCGCCAGGGGATTTTAGAGAGAATGAAGAGATTCAACAACATCTTGAATCTCCATATTGGTTTTGAAGTTCTAAACTCCACTTTCATATGGTTGTTTGCACTTTTGTTGATGTTTTTGCTTGTAAACTCACCATGAGTGAGTAGTGACCTTGGTTGGGGATCTATGAATCCCCTAAACATGTTTGTGAGTTTGTAAATATAATGGATGCTATTGATGAATGATTTGCACATGATTCTTCTTCATTTGAACTTAATGTTTCGGATTGCCTAGACATGTTTTTTTGACAAGTCCTCAATAGGAATTCTGCTTGATTTCATGTTTGATGTAGCTGACCCCTGACGGAGCCCACCGCACTGTCGTTAAGGTGCGGTGTTCTCTGTGCAAAAGCAAATTTGTATTCCGCTACTCGTGACCTTACTACTGGGCAGCAAGTGGTAAGTAGGGGTCGAACCCAAGGGAATTAGGGGGATAAGTTGTTCTTTGAGGGATTTGTACAGGATGGGAGCATCTTTTAGGTTGATTGAGTTTTAGTGTGGAAAAGTAAGTGCTTTTTTTGGTTGGGTTTGGTTTTTAGTGCGGAAAAGTAAATGACAGAAAAGTAAATACTGAAAATAAAAGTAGAAGACTTACAGCGGGCGATGCGTGATTGGCAAGTCCTCCGGAAGGTGAGCAGTTGGTGATTGCAGTTGATATTAATACTAAGAAAGTAAATGCAAGGGGGTTTGAATATAAGGAAAGCATTCGGTTTCGGGGGCCTTGTATCATAGCCTGTTCATCATTGGCTTTTAGTGATCCTTCTAAGTATTCAAACGTGCATCAAGGCCATTCCAAGCACTCAATTTGCCACACTGTCTAGTCTTTTGCAAAAGTGTTCGAAAGTTAATCGAGGCCATTCCAAGCACTCAACTTGCGACACCGTCTAGTCTTTTGCAAAAAAAGTAGAGCACTTGTTCTACTTAGACTAATACCCCATTCCAAGGTATATTAGCCTGTGTGCATCCATTTGGTCAGTCATTCCTGAGCAACCAAATGGTGTTTTAGAAAGGTCAAACTCCTCAGATAAGCTTTGCCATTCCAAGCATCCACTTATCCGAGTATGTTTACGAACCCCACGGAAGAGCTTTGCCATTCCAAGCATCCACTCAACCTTGGAAGTTCTAACCTAATATATGGCACATAGAACAAGTTTTGAATACAGAGAAGAGGCTCTAAGAATTGCCTAAAACATTTTATGATACATGTACACCCCTTCAACCGAATGAAGAGTTTAGCTACGAATATCCATGGAGGAGGATATCATAGCTAAAATACTCGGGGGTTTTTGAAAGACAGTAAGTAAAGGGGAATACTCAAGAACCAACAGGAGTATTCCCAAATCCTACTTGAATACTCAAGAACCAACAGGAGTGAAATACTATCCCCTGTTCAAGCTTGTGTTCATGGTTTAGTTGAGACAGATCTTGAACACACTTCACAACAGTTCAAGGATCAGTTGTGACAGACCTCGTACTCTAGATACAACAGTTCAGCAAATAGACAAAGGTAGTAGAACACACAGACTGATAACCCAGTTTGGCTCGGCCTACTCTGGGGGGTTTCCCACACCCGAAAAAGGGACATCAAGTCTTTATTACGAGTATAGGGTTTCCACAGGGACTTACACCTTATAACAGCCTTACCACAATACTCCGTCTCTCAGATTTGCAACCGAGGTTCACCGCAATTCCCCTCGATCCCCTTCGTTCAGAACCTCCAGTCCGAACGTTCTCGACCTTCTCCAAAAGCTCGGACGCTTTCTCTCGAAAGCTTTGATCACCTTTGTTGAGCGCGGCACTTGATACGCTTCAGACAGTCTGTGTTGCACTTGAACAGACTGTACTTGCACCGGTGTAATCTCAATGAGAAAAAACACAATCGGCCGTCGCTTTCTTCTTCTCCAATCAGCAGGATATGCTCGTGTATAGTTGATCTTTGAAAGCGATGGAAATTAGGGTTGCCTTTGCATTTGTATTTATATGCTCGGACGAAACCCTAATTCGCACAAGATAATCCCATCAAATATTTTGAAATATTTGATGCATATCTTTTACAAATCCATGGAAGAATATATGAAGTCGTCTTCTTTCCCAAGCAAGTCACGCCGTCTTCAATGTGGATATTCATTCGAATATCTTATGCTCGAATAAGTCGCACACCATCTTCTACTTGACGAAATCTTCGTTGCCAATATCTTCCAGAAAATATCCTTTGCATCTTGATCACGCTGTACACGAGTACTAGGATATGTTCGAACTCCCCCTGAACACCTGCTCGAACTGTCTAAGCTACGTTTTGCCAAATACATGCCACTTAAGGGAACATCAATCTCCCCCTTGGCATTTTGGCAAAACCAGATCTACGAGATAACTAAGTCTATCTAACTATCTAGACAGTAGACAACTTTGAGGGAAACAAAAATTGTCTCCTCCAAAATACTCCCCCTTTTTGCCACAAACTGGCAAGGGGTGCGATCCAAGTTCGAACAGACAATCAAAATGTGTCAGAACAAGCACTAAGAACGATAGTTTGAAACAAATAGTTCAGGGAGAAAGTTTGAAGAGGACCTTCAATCAGAAGCTTCTTCAATGGAATCATATTCAGAGGCAGTAGCTTCTGATTAATCATCACAGGGATAGCTGAGTGCTCGAGCAAGCCTGTTGACTCGGCGGCGCTGTTCCTTGTCTGCAGCAATGATAACATGGAGGTCCTTCAGTAGTTTGCTCCTCTCATCCATGCCCATTCTGGCTCCCCCTCGACTGGATTCCCCAATTTCTTTACCTGGCTTGATCCCCCCTTTCAGATCATTCACATGCCGCCCTTTGTATAACTTGTGGTCCACTGTGATTTTGCTGGGAGCTTTAGTAAGAAGATCAGACGAGGCTGTCAAATCAGGGGCTTGATGAATAATCAGCACATAAATCAGAGATGGAAAGCAGATCTAGTGCAGGATTCTCATCGATGTAGCATGGTCAGCAATCTGTTTGAACATTATTCTGCCCAGGTTAAACTTCAGCTTGTTTCCTATCTGATAAATCAGTTGAGCCATGTCCTTGTTGACAGTAGAGCGATGAGTTGACGTCCTCTAGTTGAACACTGCTATGAAAAACAGCATTGAATAGAACGTGGACAGATCCGCCGTATGCACAACTGACTCAGGCCTCCACTGAACAGAGCCTGCAGTGATGGTGCTTACTATTTTCTCGAGGCTGGATTCTTCTTCATCAACAGCTGGGTCGTCCATGGAGAAGTATACGTTGATCAGCTCTGGATCAATCTTGATCCTTCTTCCTCTTACATAGAAGACCCCATACTCAGCCTCTCCAATGACCCCAAACTTTGGAGGCAAGTTTGCCATGGCCTCACGCACCAGTTGTTCGCTGAACGGCTTACATCTGTTCAACGTCCAAAATAGATCCGACTCTTTCAGCACCTCAACCACTTCCTTCCCTCTGTAGCTCGATGCATCCAGCAGCCTCTCCGGTATGATTTTCCTTTTCAGCACACATTCCCATTTCAACGCAGCTTCTTTGTTCACGAACCACAAACCTTTCTTGACCTTACCGACTGGGACAGCCTCAGATTCAGGGGCTGGGACTTCACATCTCCCAGCATCTTCAGAGATGGGAACTGCAGCAACGCGCTTTCTTAACTTTGAAGAGCCAGCTCCCCCTGCACCACTGCTGACCTCAGCAACCTTGTGAGCTGGTTCCTTTGTGGACGTAGCAAAGGCAACCTTTTTCTTTTCCTTCCCCTTCGTTGTCCTCTTGAGGTTGACAAGGGGAACACTGTCTTGGTCATCTTCTGAAAGGGTAACACCTTCTGCTGCTGATATAGGGGCATCCTTACGAATGGATGGTTCATCCTCCTTCAAGTAATCCCGAAGACGATCATCTTGAACTGTCATTCTTTCTTCACTCACTGCTTTCTCTGGAACTACTCCAGTCTTATCTTCAGTTTGAACACTCTGTTTCACTGTTGGAGCACTTGAGACCTTTCCTGCATCAACTTCTTTTGCCCTAACAGCCTGAGCTTCTTCCAGACTTGCCACTCCCTGATCCTTCTCCTTTTCCAGGTCTTCCATGACATCATCAATGTCTTTGTATAACTTCTCCAATTCATCATCCTTTTCTGCTGGGTTAATCTCCTCTGCCACAGCCTCATTATGCAAACTGGAACCTTTTTCAGTGATTCCTTCTTGATTTTCAGACGGATCAGCATCGCTCATCACCACATTCCTCTTCCCCGAGGACTCGATGAACTTCTCTGTTTCTTCATCGGACATTGCAATCTTCCTTCCTCGAGCTGCATAAATCTGGGCGAGATATTTTCTGGGAGAGTCACTGGCCCGCTTCACCTTCTTCCTGCGACCAGCCTTCGGAGGAATGTATCCTGTGGCGAAAATCTTTTCTCTCCACGTTCCTGAGCCTCCAGCCCCCTTGCTGGGTTCCTCTTCTTCCACACTCTTGACAGACTTCTTCTTAGAAATCCCACTACCGGCTTTGCCAACCGTCACAGCCCTAACACTCTCATTATCTCCACCAAGAATCTCCCTACTGGTTTCAACACCATCGGCTTTAACACCACTATCGCCAATTATAGCCCTTCTGGCTTCAACACCGTCAATCAACTCAGCAACCTTCTCACCCTACACACTTGTTTCTTCATTCAGCACAGATTTTTCAACAACGGGGATATTCCCAGAGACAGAAGGAATATTGGGATTTACCTGAATCTGTGGAGTTGAGTCCACTGTGCCTGGCTGAGGGATTCCAGCGGTAACTCCTTCAACAGACTTCTCTTTGACCAAAGATTCGGTGACTGAGTGTAAAGGCGACGCCTTTTTCATCTTCACAGCTTTTGATTTCGGAATCTTTGATTTCGCCACCAATGCCTTTGAGGTCTGCATGCTTTCTTTGATTTTCTCCGTAGATTTAGCACTGGATTTTGCTGACTTCCTGGTGTTCACCATTGTCGATTGAGGAAAGAGCGGTTGAGAGGGAAGTTCCGTTCTAGGGTTTTCGAGAGAGAGAGGGCGATACTCAAGGAATGAATATGATTTTTTTTCAAAAATCAAATTTGTCTATATGACTCTTCAGCTTTCCAAAACCGTCAATCGAAAGAATCTACAAGGATATTTAAAAAAAATATTTTGATGAGACTTCTGTTCCAGCTCTCTTTATTAGATGGTCAGTCCAACTGTTTCAGCTGGAGATTCGACTATGACTGACCACCGTCGGATGCTCTCAGTGGTTCACACCACATAGACCCCCTGGGGATCTGGGTGTTCCATTCCGTGACCTGCCGTATGGTTTGACACAAGTATGCTGCCTCAGAGTTACCATCTTTCGTGAGCATTCACATTTTCTTATACGGCTCCAGGCAAAATTCTCTGGGTAGTGTACGGACTCCAGTTGCAACTGTACCACCGTCTGATTCGACAGCTTCTTGGGACACCTGGCAACCTTGATTTGTGCGCATCGACAATCAGATCTTGTGTGCAAGGTCTTATCCACTCCCTCGCAGAAAACTAGGTTGTGCGTTTGCACATGGGAGAGCAACTGGTTGCTGTCCATGATTCTCATTGTTCATTGACTCCGTCAGAGCCATCCTAATAATATAGCAGTTATTGGCATCTCTTTTTCATTTCATCAGTGTATCGCCATTCTGGTCTAGTACAAGACATGAGTAGCTGGAGAATGACACATAGTGTCCATCGTCGCATAGTTGACTGATGCTGATAAGATTCCGGGTCAGTCGCTTAACAAGGAGGGTGTTCTTGAGTGCAGGGAGATCCGGAACCATCAATGTCCCACAGCCGATCACCTGACCCTTTTCACCATCCCCGAAGGTGACAAACCACATATGCTCAATAGGTCTAATATGGGTAAGATATTGAGAGTTACCTGTCATGTGTGCGGAGCATCCGCTGTCGAAGAGCCAACTATCATGCGATGAGTAGTTTGAGGTGTAACAGGCTACCATGCAAACGGTTTGGTCTGCCTTTTGAACCCAGACCTGTTTCTATTGCGATGTGGTTCGTTGCTGGAAAGCACGTCGTTCGGCTAAAAACAGGCGACACTTTAGTTTAATGTGTCCCATCTGATTTCAATACCAGCAAGTGCGCCATTCTTTCCTTTGTGCTGAATGAGAGCCAAAGTGCATTGTACCATCCCTTCTTTGACCACTGTTGGGTTGTTCTTGTTGCAGGTCGATTTTCTGTCTGGGATGCTGTCTTACCTTCTGTTCTGTCTTCTGTTCCGACACCGGTCTGGTTTTAACAAGCGTCGTACCTTTTGGGCTGCCTTCTCCTGTGAAACCCAATCCTCTGTGTCCGGACTCCATTCTCTGGGATCTAAGAATATCATTTAAGTTTTTAGTTCCAGAGTTAAGCATTCTTACCGACTGTTTGAGGTGGTTGAGTTCTTCTCTAGTGTCAGAGTGTTCCGTCTTCTCGGATTCTAGCTGAAGTTCTAGCTGTTCCACCCTCCTTAGTTGGAACATTTCTTTCCGCTGTAGATCAATGATGGTTTTTCTCAGGCCCGCCATGCCTACAGGATGAGTGTCCCGATCCTTCTCTATTTCGACTTTTAGGGAGGAGACAGTATCCAGGAGTTCCATTTTCTGAACAAGAAGATCCAGCCTTTCCTGTTTTACCTCAGCTAGTTGAGAAGTCAGTGAGTTAATTGTACCTTCCAGTTCTGCCTTCAGTGTCAGTAGTATCTCAACCTCCTGCCACACCTTGTCCTTTTCCATAGTGACGCTTGCCATTGTGTCATTTAGCTTTTTGTTCATCTTGATCAGAAGCAGCCACTTCTCATATAGATCTTTATAAGTCTGAGCCAGAGAGTCCTGTGTGAGTTCTTCATTGTCACTGTCCGAGGAGTCTTCACCTGGGAGTTCCAACTGAGGTGGAACAGTTTCACTTGTGCTGCTGCATTCATCCAGAGTTGTGACAAAGGCCACAAAGTTTGTGGTTTCACCTTTTTCTTCGTCTGACTCACTGTCACTGAAGCTCGCCACCATCGCCTTTTTCTTCATGAGAGTGTTTGCACACTGTGACGCAATGTGACCGAAACCCTTGAATTCATGACACTTAATCCCTTCTTTTCCTTTGTCAGACAGGTCTTGCCTCGAATCAGTAGACCTTGGCCTGCTGGATTTCCAGTTTCGGTAACCAGTTGATGAAGACTGACTTTGTTCTGGACCATGTCTGTTGATTTTTCGCACCATTCTTCCAAAGTTTTGTGCCATCATGGCTGGTTGCTCAGTGGTGCACCCAGAATCCAGTTTGTCTTCTGTTATATCTGCTTTAAGAGAAATTCCCTCCTCTTCTCCGGTTTGGAAGTCATGATTGATCTCGTAAGTTCTAAGAGAACCCCTCAGCTCGTCTAGCTTCAGCTTGGAGATGTCGTGCATTTCCTCAATGGATGTGACCTTCATTGCAAATCTTGGAGGGAGTGATCTTAAAACTTTACTGGACATCCTTTCTTCCTCAATGGGTTTCCCTAGTGCCGCAGCCTCGTTGGACAGTTCCAGAACTCTAGTATTGTATTCAGAGATCGTTTCACTCTCTTTCATCCTCATCTCTTCGAACTTAGTTGTGATCATCTGCATTCGGGAGTTGCGAACTTTGTCCGTGCCTTCATATGCCGTTTGGAGGATATCCCAGGCCTCTTTTTCCACTTCACAGTTAATGATCAACTTCATGACGTTTTCATCTACTGCAGAGAAGATTGCGTTCATCGCTTTTGAGTTTCCCATGGATGCTTTGTTATCCTCCTCGTCCCACAAGGCTTCTGGTTTTAGAACAGGATCTCCAGTGAGATTGTTCATCATAGGTTCAGTCCATCCACTCTGAACCGACATCTATGCTTTTGCGTTTAGAGATTTGAGGAACGACTTCATCATGGGTTTCCAGGTGGCATAGTTCGAGCCTTCAAGCAACGGAGGTCTGGTGATGCTTTGTCCTTCTTTCAGAGGCATCTTGAACAGTTTCAGGATCCCACTCAGTGTGTCGAGTGTTTGCTCTGATACCAATTAAAATAATATCCCCTGTTCAAGCTTGTGTTCAAGGTTTAGTTGAGACAGATCTTGAACACACTTCACAACAGTTCAAGGATCAGTTGTGACAGACCTCTTACTCTAGATACAACAGTTCAGCAAATAGACAAAGGCAGTAGAACACACACACTGATAACCCAGTTCGGCTCGGCCTACTCTGGGGGGTTTCCCACACCCGAAAAAGGGACAGCAAATCTTTATTACGAGTATAGGGTTTCCACAGGGACTTACACTTACACCTTGTAACAGCCTTACCACAATACTCCGTCTCTCTGATTTGCAACCGAGGTTCATTACAATTCCCCTCGATCCCCTTCGTTCAGAACCTCCAGTCCGAACGTTCTCGACCTTCTCCGGAAGCTCGGACGCTTTCCCTCGAAAGCTTTGATCACCTTTGTTGAGTGCGGCAGTTGATACGCTTCAGACAGTCTATGTTGCACTTGAATAGACTATACTTGCACCGGTGTATTCTCAATGAGAAAAAACACAACCGGCCATCGCTTTCTTCTTCTCCAATCAGCAGGATAAGCTCGTGTATAGTTGATCTTTGAAAGCGATGGAATTTAGGGTTGCCTTTGCATTTGTATTTATATGCTCGGACGAAACCCTAATTCGCACAAGATAATCCCATCAAATATTTCGGAATATTTGATGCATATCTTTTACAAATCCTTGGAAGAATATATGAAGTCGTCTTCTTTCCCAAGCAAGTCACGCCATCTTCAATGTGGATATTCATTCGAATATCTTATGCTCGAATAAGTCGCACGCCATCTTCAACTTGACGAAATCTTCGTTGCCAATATCTTCCGGAAAATATCCTTTGCATCTTGATCACGCTGTACACGAGTACTAGGATATGTTCGAACTCCCCCTGAACACCTGCTCGAACTGTCTAAGCTACGTTTTACCAAATACATGCCACTTAAGGGAACATCAAGGAGTATTCTCTAAAACTGTTATAATACTCAAGAACCATAGGGAGTATTATTTCAAACCAAAGCTTACAAATGTACCAAACTTAGAGAGAGAAGTGAATTGTGATTTTGGGATGATGTGGGATGGATACAAATGAGAGGGGAGGCATGTATTTATAGCCATGGAGGAGCCGACACTTGGCAAGATGGGAGAGGAGGAGATGGATGTGGAGGAGAAGCCAATACATGGCAAGCTTCCATGGAGCTCCTTTAGCCGCCGGCGGCTTTGAGAGGGAGGAGGAAGAGCCGCCCCCCTAGGTGGCACAAGGGGAGTGGTTTGTGGCTTTTGTGATCTCATTCCAAAAAGCCATCGGTCCATTTCAGCTCCGGACTGACTTTGGTTGCTCCTCGGTTGGATTTGTTTTGAGTAATTCAATGTCAGGATCTTGAGATTTCTGCATTCAGCGTCTGATCGTGACCTTGGACTAACTCGTAATATCTTTTCAGCGTAAAATCCTCTTCTTAGCGTGTATTCTCTCTAGAGTCCAAAATACCCTGTAGAAATATATCGGAACTAACAAGCAAAAGTTAAATAGACAAAAGGTCTAATTTAGTGGGTTTAACTATGTTTATGATTCGTATAATTATGGTCCATCAGATCACCCCACACTTTTAGTTGTTCGTCCCGAACAATGCTATTAAAGGGCGGCACACTATGTAAGCTTTTAAAATATGAAAGTTAGACTGTGGGACTCGATTTATCCTAATTCATGCATTACTTACTTATTACCAAATTGAACTGTGTAAATACTTAGAAGAAACTTGATACGTGTACCTTCGTGCTGAGATGCAAATTATTCTGGATGTTTCTGGAGATAGCCCTTTTTAGGCTCCTGGACTGCAACCTTGGAATCGTCTCGCACTATATGGTTTCCTTGTAGCTTTCTCTAGCACGTGATTCGGTTTGGGTTTCAATGGTTTGAGCCTTTTTTATTTTCTTTTGGCGAGGGACAGCTTTTGTAGTGAATCGGCCTTTGGCCTTTGATTTGACTCTTTGAGTACTTCACTTTTTGTTCGGTTAAAACCTTCACAATTTTGGGCCTTTGGCCTCTTGATTTGCTTCTTCGAGCTTTTTGCCTTTTTGTGGCTTGCTAGTCCATTTTCTCAAGCCTTTTTTGGGAGGTCCAATCATCGCCCGCAAGCATATGGAAATACCTCCCCGCTCCTCTCATCCTTGCCGTTTCGCGCGGGTCAAGATGAGGGTCGCTCATCTATTTTCTCGGCTATTTGACTAGAGATAGGACGGTCTGATTCCCGTCCTCGCTTTTTTTTCTTTTTTTTTTGCATTAACACTGCATGGCGGAGATGACTTCAATCTTCACTGAAACCCGAAGTGCAGCCTCCACTGACTTCGAAAACCATATAGTTAGATTCGATCCTTTGATTGCTTGCCAAGCCTCTCTAGGGCAGTTTATGTCAACTCCACATCCCTAGTTTATCTCAGCACAAAGGGACAAATGAGAAGTTACGTTCTAAGTTTTTAGACAGTTGAATTTTCACAAGGTAAATGCATGAATTTTAGATCTATCTTTTTCACATTCTCAAGTTCATATTTTCAAAAAGATAATATTAAAAAAGAAAAACATGTTATGTACACAGGTGGTTCTCACCCCACACTTTTGAACGAAGGCGTGCCTTTCAGCAAGACTTAGTTCAAAAGCCATGCAAGCAGATATTAGATGAGAAGGAAATGACATTAAGGAAAAGGGAAGAACAGAACTCCCTTTAAAGTGTCGAGTGAACGACATGGCATGAGGCTGGATAATCGAGGGAGTTCGGCTGGGGCCTTGAACTCTCAGCGCAGGCCCGGTAATACACGGAAGCTGCCTGGCTGATCCGGTCTTGCTCCAAAAACCGATTCCTGAATAGTCATTTCTTCTATGCACCAAGTGGGTGAGAGCGACTTATTGGAAAAAAAAACTAAAATGACAGAAAATAAATGATAGAAAGTAAGATAGGTGTCGGGTTACCTCCCGACCAGTGCCTTTGTTTAACGTCGTTGGCTCGACAGTACCTCATTCCTGGATCATTTGTTTGGATCCCATGGGTGGCTTAGGTCATATTTCTTTATTGCGCCGACCTTGATTCTGGCTGTGACTCTTCCTGAGTTTTTGGCTGATGACGAGCTTGGGTCCAGTTCCCAAGGTTCTGATGGTTTCTCCTTCCAATGTCTCCGAGAAGGCGAGGGACCTTTCACTATTAGTTTCTTGAACTGGGTTTTCTGGTGTTTAGGGCTGCCTTGTCCAGTTATGGCGAAAACATGCTCCATCGAGGAGTGGTTCTGCTCAGGCTCTTTTCCCATTCTCCTTTCAGCCTCTTCAGGGATCACATAATTTTTGGTGGTGTATTGGACTTTATCCGTTGTTGGTACCGCCTTGAGTTCCCATGAAGGTTCGTTGCTCCCGAAGCTTTCTATGTCTGATACTTCTGATGGCTCGGGAGTATTTTCTTCATCTGTATCTAGACCAGCCTCCACCATTTGTATTCCTCTATTAGGTCGGGGCATTGGCCTTCGTTTTGTAGCTTCGGCCAAAGTCGTCTATAACATCCCATAGTTGAGTCAGGGATAAGTGCATGGCTGATCCTCCCACTGCGTCATTGATC
This sequence comes from Rhodiola kirilowii, assembly GCA_033675215.1. NCBI lineage: Eukaryota > Viridiplantae > Streptophyta > Magnoliopsida > Saxifragales > Crassulaceae > Rhodiola > Rhodiola kirilowii. Next base: position 20,793,661 of record CM066201.1, read on the forward strand.
CTTGAGAACTCATCGGCCGTCATCCCACAAAGAAGTTTTTGAAGAAGAAACGCCTCCGTGAATCCATGGTGCGGGCACCATGAGACGATGGTGTCATAGTACGTGTAATATTCGTCCAAAGTCTCATCCCGGGATTGTTGAAGGCACATGATCTTCACACGGGTTTGTTGTCATAAGGATGGAGGGGAGAATTCTTTCCGGAATGGAACGCAGAGGACCACAAAATGTACTGCACTACTAGCGGTTGATGTGTAATACCAGATTGTCGCAAAATCAGTTAGAGAGAATTTGAAGCATTTAAGCTTAAATTCCTCTAACATTTCATTTTCAGGTTTTATGTGGCAGCAAACGTGGTGAAAGTTTCGGCAGTGTAGTACTGGGTCTTCTCCATCTGTACCTCCGAACAGGGGAAAATGTCTTGTTGTCCATGCATACGTAGTGGGTAGCGTCATGAGGACATGAGAAGGGGAGGGAAAGAACAACTTATCCGACGGCTAATTCCCCGGCAACGGCGCCAGTTTTGACGGAGCCCACCGCACTGTCGTTAAGGTGCGGTGTTCTCTGTGCAAAAGCAAATTTGTATTCCGCTACTCATGACCTTACTACTGGGTAGCAAGTGGTAAGTAGGGGTCGAACCCAAGGGAATTAGGGGGATAAGTTGTTCTTTGAGGGATTTGTACAGGATGGGAGCGTCTTTTAGGTTGATTGAGTTTTAGTGCGGAAAAGTAAGTGCTTTTTTTGGTTGGTTTTGGTTTTTAGTGCGGAAAAGTAAATGACAGAAAAGTAAATACTGAAAATAAAAGTAGAAGACTTACAGCGGGTGATGCGTGATTGGCAAGTCCTCCGGAAGGTGAGCGGTTGGTGATTGCAGTTGATATTAATACTAAGAAAGTAAATGCAAGGGGGTTTGAATATAAGGAAAGCATTCGGTTTCGGGGGCTTTGTATCATAGCATGTTCATCATTGGCTCTTAGTGATCCTTCTAAGTATTCAAACGTGCATCAAGGCCATTCCAAGCACTCGATTTGCCACACTATCTAGTCTTTTGCAAAAGTGTTCGAAAGTGAATCGAGGCCATTCCAAGCACTCAACTTGCGACACTGATGGACCACAATTGTATGAATCATAAACACAGTTAAACCCACCAAATTAGACTGTTTGTCTATCTAACTTCGATGTTTTAGTCCCGATACATTTCTACAGGGTATTTCAGAGCTTAGAGAGAATACACGCTAAGGAAGAGCTTTTAGCACAGAAAAGATATCAGGAGACAATCCAAGGTCAAGATCAGACGCTGAATGAAGAAATCTAAAGATCCTGACTTGGAATCATTCAAAACAAATCAAACCGAAGAGAAACCGAAGGCAATCCGGAGCTGGAATACACCGATAGTTTTGTGAAAACTGCACAAAACTCACAAGCCACTCTCCTCATGCCACCTAGCCGGCGGCTTTCTCCTCACATCTCCCCTCCTCCTCTCCCACACCACCACATGTCACATCCTCCTCCATCCACACCAAAAGCCGCCGGCGGCTTCCCTCTCCCCCTCTCCCCTTGTGACACTTGCCCTCCTCTCCTTCTCCCCCCATCTCCACCCTTGGATGCACAAACACATGCCTCAATCCAAGCCCTCCATTTCCATCCTCCATGCCTATAAAAGGAAGCTCTCCTCCTCATTTCAATCCATCCCAAAATTGTGTAAAACACTTCTCTCTCTAAGTTTGTTACTTTGTAAAGTTTGGTTTTGATATCAATAAAAGTTCAGTTTGTTCTCAAATACTTTAGTTCGATCTTGAGTACTCCTGTTGGTTCTTGAGTACTCAAGTTTTCAGTTACAGTTCAAGAGTTACTCCTGTTTGTTCTTGAGTAATCTCTTTCTCTTCTCTCTTTACTCCTGTTTGTTCTTGAGTATTCTTTTCCAAATCCCCAAGTATTTAGTTATGATGTCCAACTCTATGGATATTCGTAACTAAACTCTTCATTCGGTTGAAGGGGAGTTCTTGTTTTATAAAATGTTTTACTTCGTTTAGTTTCTTTTCTCTGTATTCAAAACTTGTTCTATGTGCCATTTATAAGGTCAGACTTTCCAAGGTTGAGTGGAAGCTACGAAAGGGCAAAACTCTTCTGTGGGAAGTCGTGAACATACTCGGGTAAGTGGATGCTACGAAAGGGCAAAGCTTATCTGAGGAGTTCGATCTGTCTTTAAAACCATTTGGAAACTGGACCAAAGGGACCAAATGGGTGCACAAAAGGCTAAGATACTTCGAAAGGAGGAATTAGTCTGAAGTAGAACAAGGGTTTACAAACAGTGTGGCAAATTGAGCGCTACGAAAGGGCCTCGATACACGTTTGAATACTTAGAAGGGTTACTAAAAGAATGAACAGGATATAATACAAGGCCCCCCAAGACCGAATACTTCTCTCGCAATTACAAAACCCCCCTGTCTTTACCTTTATTGTTCAATCAAATGCAACCATCAACCGCTCACAATCCGGAGGACTTGCAATTCACGCATCACCCACTGTAAGTCTCCTTTGTATTTTCAGTATTTACTTTTCTGTAATTTACGTTTCAGCAATCAAATCCGCAACCAATCAAAAAGTCACGTAGTTGTTAGCACTAAAACCTCAACCAACTTAAAACATGCTCTCTCGCTAGACAAATCCCTTAAAAGAATAACCTATTCCCCTAATTCCCTTGGGTTCGACCCCTACTTACCAAGTACTACCCAGTAGTATAGTTGCGAGTAGCGGACTATTATAAATTTATTTGCACAAATCGCTCTGACGACAAGCGGTTCTGTCAAATTGGCGCCGTTGCCGGGGAATTAGCCATCGGATAAGTTCTTCGAATCAAACTCGCTTTAATGTAACCATGTCTACCAACTACGAAAACGAGCCTTGGAACGATGGGGTCTATGTCTCGCTACTCCGCGAAGAGATCATCAACACTAAGCAATCGCGGGACGAAACTTTGGACGAGTACTTAGCATGCTTTGACTCCATGATGAAGAGCTACCCGCACCATGGATTCACCCGACTCAATCTTCTTCAAATATTTCTCGGTGGAATGATGCCACTTGAACGGAAAAGATTTAATGATGTAGTAGGATGTTCACTCAGGAAGTTAACCATAGGTGAAGCCTGGCGCCTCATAAATGATTTGGCAAAGAACACAAAACAGGGTCAGTGGCACCAAACTAAAAATAAGGCACCAACAATGAAAGTGGACTCAGTGCAAGACGAGCCCGACTCCACACCTATTACAAGCTTACCCGTAACAAAACAGAAAAAAGACATCGGTACAAGGGTAGTAATGGACGTAGAAGCAGCTCTAAAGGAACCAATATTAGAGTCAACAGGGCCAACTGAGGATGAGGACTCGCACATAACCAAAGAAGAACCAGCCAAGACGGGCCCGATCATCATTGCCAAACTAGCCGAGCCACTCGAACCGATGCTTGCTGAGACGGACCTGGCCCTTGTGGTGGAAGTCCCCCAGCTTGACCCCTTGTTTTCTAAGCATATCACGGCCACCAGAGACGAGGTGATCAATGATAAAGTGCTAGACGAGTTGAAGGAGATGCATGAGCCAAAACAACCAACGAAGGAGCTGCCACTCGTCACAAGTCAAGAAGAGCCTCCTGAAGGGTGTAAGGACCAAGGACGGCCAATCATCTCTGCCATAAAAAAGAGGGTCAAAAAGGTCACATGCTTAAGGTCGCTTGGCAAAAGACAGAAATTCCAAAACTACAAAGGTGCCAACCGGCCATACATGAAGAAGCTGGCAAGAAACTTAAAACAATTGGGAACTGCGCTACACCAATATCAGGAAAAAACTGACGGGGCAATTTCAGAATTGACCAAACAAATATCTCACCTCGCCTCAGTAATATCAACGATCACTAGCGAACCTGGCAAACTCCCTTCACAGACCATTCAGAATCCAAAGGCGAATCTTAGCATGGTAACAATGTCAGATATAAAAGAGGCGCTGAAAGAAGACCAATCCATCAACAATGGAACATGGATCAAGCATACTGATTATGGAAGCTCAGACTCTGACAATCTCAGGAGAGACTTTCCACCTCACATCTATGCGCCAAAACAAGGCATTTACCCAGAAGATCAGGTGACCCAAGAGAATGATGAAAAAATAAAAAAACAAAATGACCTGATAGCAAGAAAGCGCTTCACTTGGAGCCCTGAGGTATATCTAGAAATGAGCAAGGACCCAGGAGCCTTCACAGTAACATGTGTTTTCGGCAAAACCCCAATTCATCATTGCCTAATAGATCTTGGGGCCTCGGTCAACATTCTGCCATACCCTCTTTATTACGCTTTAGAGCTTGGTCCATTGAAGTCACCAATAATATCCCTCGAGTTAGGAGACAAGACGTGCATCCAACCAGTTGGAGTGCTAGAAAGCTTTCTGCTCCGCGTTGGAAATGTCGTTGTTCCTACAGACTTTTACGTGATACCAATCCAAGAATCCAGCAAGGACGACCCTCCAACAATCATTTTAGGACGACCATTCCTTTACACAACTGGAGCCAAGATCAACATGGGCAAGGGCTCGTTATCACTTGCATTCAGTGGCAGAACCTCATATTATAACATTTATGGTAATAGCCGCTCGAAACCTTTAGAACAATGGAACCCTGACCCAAGCACATCATCCCCCAAGAACTCAGGAAAGGAGAAGGCTAGAATCAACACAAGAATGGTGGCAAAATTCGACCTGAGCCGCCCATGGGATCCCAACTGGTGATCCCCTTTGTGTCAAGCCAACGACGTTAAACAAGTGCACTAGTCGGGAGGTAACCCGACACTATCTTACTTTTCTTCACTTTTAATTTCTGTCATTTAAATTTCCAATAAACGCTCTCACCCACTTTTTGTATAGAAGGAATATCTTTCATGTAGGAATTAAGTTTGGAGCAAGACCGGATCAGCCAGGCAGCTTCCGTGAATTTACCGGGCCTGCGCTGAGAGTTCGAGGCCCCAGCCAGACTCCCTCGATTATCCAGCCTCATGCCATGTCATTTCCACGACACAGTAAAAGGGAGTTCTGTTCTTCTTTTTCCTTAATGTCATTTCCTTCTTTTGTATATATTTGCATGACTTTTGAACTAAGGCACGCCTTCGTTCAAAAGTGTGGGGTGAGAACCATCTGCATGTTTTTCTTTTCTTTTTAAATAGTATCTTTTTGAAAATATGAACTTAAGAATGTGAAAAAGATAGATCATAATTCATGCATCAACCTTGTAAAAATGCAAACTGTTTAAAAACTTAGAATGTAACTTCTCATTTGTCTTTTGTGCCGAGATAAACTAGGGATGTGGAGTTGATAGAAATTGCCCTAGAGGGGCTTGGCAAGCACTTGAAGGATCAGATCAAACTATATGGTTTTCGAAGTCAGTGGAGGCTGCACTTCAGGTTTCGGTGAATAATTGAAGTCAACTCTGCCTTGAAGCATCTATGTAAAAGGCAAGGACGGGAATCAAACCGTCCTCTCTCTAGTCAAAGTAGCCGAGAAAATAGATGAGCGACCCTCATCTTGACCCGCACGAAACAACAAAGATGAGAGGAGCGGGGAGGTATTTCCATATGCTCGCGGGCGATGATTGGACCTCCCAAGAAGGCTTGAGAAAATGGACTAGCAAGTCACAAAGACGCAAAAAGCTCGAAGAAGCAAATCAAGAGGCCTCAGGCCCAAAAGTGTGAAGGTTTTAACCGAACAAAAGTGAAGAACTCAAAGCGTCAAATCAAAGGCCAAAGGCCAATTCACTACAAAAAGCAGTCCCTCGCCAAAAGTAATCAAAGTACTCAACTCACTGAAACCTGAATCGAATCACGTGCTAGAGAAAGCTACAAGAAAACCATATAGAGCGAGACGATCCCGAAGGTGTAGTCCAGGAGCCTGAAAAGGGCTATCTCCCGAAACATCCGAAATAATTTGCATCTCAGCACGAAGGTACAAGTATCAAGTTTCTTCTACTTATTTACGCAGTTTAATTTAGTAACAAGTAGTAATGCATGAATTAGGAAAAATCGAGTACCACCATCTTATTTTCATATTTTAACCAACTTACTTAGTAACGCCCTTATAAAGCATTGTTCGGGACGAACAACTAAAAGTGTGGGGTTATCTGATGGACCACAATTGTATGAATCATAAACACAGTTAAACCCACCAAATTAGACTGTTTGTCTATCTAACTTCGATGTTTTAGTCCCGATACATTTCTACAGGGTATTTCAGAGCTTAGAGAGAATACACGCTAAGGAAGAGCTTTTAGCACAGAAAAGATATCAGGAGACAATCCAAGGTCAAGATCAGACGCTGAATGAAGAAATCTAAAGATCCTGACTTGGAATCATTCAAAACAAATCAAACCGAAGAGAAACCGAAGGCAATCCGGAGCTGGAATACACCGATAGTTTTGTGAAAACTGCACAAAACTCACAAGCCACTCTCCTCATGCCACCTAGCCGGCGGCTTTCTCCTCACATCTCCCCTCCTCCTCTCCCACACCACCACATGTCACATCCTCCTCCATCCACACCAAAAGCCGCCGGCGGCTTCCCTCTCCCCCTCTCCCCTTGTGACACTTGCCCTCCTCTCCTTCTCCCCCCATCTCCACCCTTGGATGCACAAACACATGCCTCAATCCAAGCCCTCCATTTCCATCCTCCATGCCTATAAAAGGAAGCTCTCCTCCTCATTTCAATCCATCCCAAAATTGTGTAAAACACTTCTCTCTCTAAGTTTGTTACTTTGTAAAGTTTGGTTTTGATATCAATAAAAGTTCAGTTTGTTCTCAAATACTTTAGTTCGATCTTGAGTACTCCTGTTGGTTCTTGAGTACTCAAGTTTTCAGTTACAGTTCAAGAGTTACTCCTGTTTGTTCTTGAGTTATCTCTTTCTCTTCTCTCTTTACTCCTGTTTGTTCTTGAGTATTCTTTTCCAAATCCCCAAGTATTTAGTTATGATGTCCAACTCTATGGATATTCGTAACTAAACTCTTCATTCGGTTGAAGGGGAGTTCTTGTTTTATAAAATGTTTTACTTCGTTTAGTTTCTTTTCTCTGTATTCAAAACTTGTTCTATGTGCCATTTATAAGGTCAGACTTTCCAAGGTTGAGTGGAAGCTACGAAAGGGCAAAACTCTTCTGTGGGAAGTCGTGAACATACTCGGGTAAGTGGATGCTACGAAAGGGCAAAGCTTATCTGAGGAGTTCGATCTATCTTTAAAACCATTTGGAAACTGGACCAAAGGGACCAAATGGGTGCACAAAAGGCTAAGATACTTCGAAAGGAGGAATTAGTCTGAAGTAGAACAAGGGTTTACAAACAGTGTGGCAAATTGAGCGCTACGAAAATGCCTCGATACACGTTTGAATACTTAGAAGGGTTACTAAAAGAATGAACAGGATATAATACAAGGCCCCCCAAGACCGAATACTTCTCTCGCAATTACAAAACCCCCCTGTCTTTACTTTTATTGTTCAATCAACTGCAACCATCAACCGCTCACAATCCGGAGGACTTGCAATTCACGCATCACCCACTGTAAGTCTCCTTTGTATTTTCAGTATTTACTTTTCTGTAATTTACGTTTCAGCAATCAAATCCGCAACCAATCAAAAAGTCACGTAGTTGTTAGCACTAAAACCTCAACCAACTTAAAACACGCTCTCTCGCTAGACAAATCCCTTAAAAGAATAACCTATTCCCCTAATTCCCTTGGGTTCGACCCCTACTTACCAAGTACTACCCAGTAGTATAGTTGCGAGTAGCGAACTATTATAAATTTATTTGCACAAATCGCTCTGACGACAAGCGGTTCTGTCAGACACCGTCTAGTCTTTTGCAAAAAATGTAGAGCACTTGTTCTACTTAGACTAATACCCCATTCCAAGGTATATTAGCCTGTGTGCATCCATTTGGTCAGTCATTCCCGAGCAACCAAATGGTGTTTTAGAAAGGTCAAACTCCTCAGATAAGCTTTGCCATTCCAAGCATCCACTTATCCGAGTATGTTTACGAACCCCACGGAAGAGCTTTGCCATTCCAAGAATCCACTCAACCTTGGAAGTTCTAACCTAATATATGGCACATAGAACAAGTTTTGAATACAGAGAAGAGGCTCTAAGAATTGTCTAAAACATTTTATGATACATGTACACCCCTTCAACCGAATGAAGAGTTTAGCTACGAATATCCATGGAGGAGGATATCATAGCTAAATACTCGGGGGTTTTTGAAAGACAGTAAGTAAAGGGGAATACTCAAGAACCAACAGGAGCATTCCCAAATCCTACTTGAATACTCAAGAACCAACAGGAGTATTCTCTAAAACTGTTATAATACTCAAGAACCAACAGGAGTATTATTTCAAACTGTTATAATACTCAAGAACCAACAGGAGTATTATATCAAACCAAAGCTTACAAATGTACCAAACTTAGAGAGAGAAGTGAATTGTGATTTTGGGATGATGTGGGATGGATAAAAATGAGAGGGGAGGAATGTATTTATAGCCATGGAGGAGCCATGAGGAGCCAACACTTGGCAAGATGGGAGAGGAGGAGATGGATGTGGAGGAGAAGCCAACACATGGCAAGCTTCCATGGAGCTCCTTTAGCCGCCGGCGGCTTTGAGAGGGAGGAGGAAGAGCCGCCCCCTAGGTGGCACAAGGGGAGTGGTTTGTGGCTTTTGTGATCTCATTCCAAAAAGCCATCGGTCCATTTCAGCTCCGGACTGACTTTGGTTGCTCCTCGGTTGGATTTGTTTTGAGTAATTCAATGTCAGGATCTTGAGATTTCTGCATTCAGCGTCTGATCGTGACCTTGGACTAACTCGTAATATCTTTTCAGCATAAAATCCTCTCCTTAGCGTGTATTCTCTCTAGAGTCAAAAATACCCTGTAGAAATATATCGGAACTAACAAGCAAAAGTTAAATAGACAAAAGGTCTAATTTAGTGGGTTTAACTGTGTTTATGATTCGTATAATTATGGTCCATCAACCCCTGAAAAGCATGATTTCAATGAATTAAATGAAGAAGCATTAGGGTTTCTGTGTTACATGGGGACACTCTAATTCTAATGAGAATGGCATGGATTTAACAAGTGTACGATTATCTAGTCAATAGAGCGGAAGTGTGAGACTAGATATTAGTATTCTATAGTGCCAATAAAGCGTGAGTGTGAGGCATTATGCGAGATGCAACCTCTTTATACTAAGTTGGTGCGTGAGTTGAACTTAGAATTAATGTTGTATGGCTAAATTCTAAGTATGTGCATGTGATTTCATCAATAGCGTCCCATTTTACCGTCACAATAATTTTTTAGGTGGAGAAATAGATCCCTAGTCATCTTTTAATCGATTGTTTACCAATTTACTTGATCAAACCCCTCTTTTGGATAGTAAATTCTACTATCATCCTTTTTAAGGAACAAACCCCCCCCCCCCCCAAACCATAGACTATCTAAGTAAAATATTAGCATTATTGGTTTAATCACCTATCCTTTGGGTTCGACCTCGGATTCCCCGAGTCAATATAAATGTTTTGATTAATCGTGACTAGCATAAGTATTTGAATTCTTATTTGAATATTTCCGCTATATTTGCACGCGATCAGATGAGAATGTGCTCAAATTGATCATAAATTGTGAAGTCACTAAGGAAGCTTGGGTTATCCTCCAAATGGCATATGAAGGTACAGACAAAGTTCGAAATTCTCGAATGCAGATTGTGACAACCAAGTTTGAGGATATAAAGATGAAGGACAGTGAAACCATCCCTGAGTACAATGCGAGAGTTCTGGACTTGTCCAATGAGGCTGCTGCACTAGGAAACCCCATTGACGGAGAAAGAATGGCCAGTAAAGTTTTGAGATCGCTTCCTCCGAGTATTTCCATGAAAGTCACTGCCATTGAAGAGATGCATGATATCTCTACTTTAAAGTTGGATGAACTCATGGACTTGCTCAGAACGTATGAGATGAATCACGAGGCCCAATCCAGAGAGGTGAAAGGAATTGCTCTAAAAGCTGAGGTGTCTGAAGGCACGCTTGAGTCTGACTGCACCATTGAGCAACTGGCGATGATTGCTCAGAACTTCGACAGGATGGTCCGGAAAATCAATAGGCGTGGCCCTGAGCAAGGTCAGTCATCCGCAAGCAACTTTCAAAACTGGAAAACAGGGAAGACAAGGACCAGTGAAAAAAGGCAGGATGCTTCTGAAAAGGGGTAAGAGATCCAGTGCCACAAATGCAGGGGCTTCGGTCACATCCAAGCAGAATGCGCAAATACCCTCAAGAAGAAAAAGGCAATGGTGGCAAATTTCAGCGACAGTGAGTCAGATGAGGAGAAGGAAGGCAATGAAACCACCAACTTTGTGGCGTTTGTCGCAACCATAGGAGAATGCAGTAAAGCCGACGAAGACATGTCTTCTCAGTTGGAACACCCAGCTGACGACTCCTCAGAAAGTGATGATGAAGTACTCACTCAGGAGACTCTGGCTGAAACTTACAAAGACTTATATGAGAAGTGGCTGCTGCTGATCAAGGTCAACAAAAACCTAACCGATACAGTTGCCAGTTTGACTATAGAAAAGGACAAAATGTGGCAGGAGGTCGAGATTCTGGTCACACAGAAAGTGGAACTCCAAGGTAAGTTCGACTTACTGAATACTCATTTGACTGAAATGAAACAGCAAAAGTCTGATCTGCTAGCTCAGAAAACAAAACTCCTGGGAACAGTCTCCTCGCTAAAAGTTGACATGGAAAAAGATCGCGAGACTCACCCTATCGGCATAGAAGGTCTAAGGAAAATTGTTTCAGATATGAAACGCAAGGAGGTGCTTCTCTTAAGGAAAGTAGAGTCGCTGGAAACTCCAGCTAGAATCTGAGAGAATGGACCACTCAACCACTGAGAAGGATCTCAATTAGCTCAAACAGTCAGTAAGAATGTTAAACTCTGGTTCTAAGAATTTAAATGAGATTCTCAGGTCGCAAAGGATGGAGTCCAGACATCGAGGTTTGGGGTTCACAGAAGAAGGCAGCTCAAAAGGTACAACGTTTATTAAAGCGAAACCAGTGGCTGAACAAAACTTAGAACAGAAGGTGAGACAGCACCCTAAATAGAAAGTGGATCTGTCCCAAGGAAAAACCACAGGTGGTCAAAGAAGGACTCGCAATGATCACACCAGCTCTTACTCAGAACAGTGGAAAGATTTCCACACATGCTGGTATAGCTACCAGATTGGACACATCAGCCGAGGTGTCACCTTTTTCTTGCTGAGCAAAGAGCCATGGAACACAAGAATAAACCTCGAATGCGACAGGTCTGGGTACCAAAGGCAAGCCAGACCGTATGTATGGCTACGTTCAACTCACCATGTCACGTAGAGAAAAATCACTGGTTCTTTGATAGTGGATGCTCCACCCATATGACAGGTAATCCTAAATTACTCACGCATATTTGACCTATTGCAAAAGGGAAGTTCGTCACTTTTGGGGATGGAGGAAAGGGTCAGGTGATCGGCTGTGGGACATTGAAGGTTCCAGATCTTCCTGATCTCAAGGATACTCTTATAGTTAAAGGATCGAGAATGAATACTATCAGTATTAGTCAACTATGTGGTGATGGATATCTTGTCAGTTTCACTCGCAACTCATGTCACGTATGGGATAAGGAAGGAGGCACACTAATGAGAGGCTACAGGGCAATTAACAATGGTTACCTCCTAGGTTCTGCTGGAACAGTTGCTCCGTCAAGCTGTCCTTTGAGTCAAGGGAATGCGCTAGCACTGTGGGACAGGCGCATCGGTCATCTGACTCTTAAGACCTCAAAGAAGTTATCCCCAATTGGACCTTTCCGAGGAATGATTAGTGGGACAGGTGATACTGAGATACTATGTGAAGCATGCCGAATCAGGACTCGGACAAAAGATTTGCACCCTAACACCTAGCGGATCAGTGCTAGCAGACCATTAGAACTGTCCCACGTGGATCTGATTGGACCGATGGAAGGTGAGGGCTATGGCAGGAAGAAATGTATTCTAGTATGCTTGGTTGCCTTCCCCAGACCTACCTGGACGAGATGTCTTCAAGACAAGGCTGAAGCTGCTCAACAGGTCATTCATCTAGCTCCATTGGTTCTCCTCAGCCATGTATATGTGTGAGGGGGAGTAGACAAGTCGTCACGAGTCGTCACAATTGCACACACCCATGGTGACGATATAGTGTACAAGTCCAACGCCCAGAAGCTAGAGATCCAAAAAGAGTCCAAGCTGAGCAGATGTGGAGAGATGAACTACTCTCTGGGGCTCCCGGTGATACAGAAGGATGATGGCATCCTCTTCTCACAGAGGACGTATGCAATTGCTACTCACTCTAAGCTCACTGAATACGGAGTGGAACAGGAGATAGTGACCCAAGAGCAATTGGCCAAAGTCGTCATCAAGCCACTGGATGCTACACCATTTGAAACACTCAGATCCTCCCTGGGTCTCTGTGTTGTCAAACACTAAGTGTGCCTGGCAGTGGTCAGTCAGTGTCGAAACTCCAGAAAAACAGTTTGACTGACCACTTAAGGAAGGAAGCTGGAACAGAAGGTACTCTTTTAGAAGATGAATATTTTAAAAATATTTTGGAGATCTTTTTCGTGCTGTTATGAGGAAAAAGGAGATTTTCTCGAAGGCTCGGTTTGGGAAGTTGAAAAGGCTGAACGTGATTTGAAAATCAAAATTACTTTGTCTGATGCTCTTGCTCTCTCGTCTGAAACCCTAACGCATTCATCCCTTGCGATTTCTTCCAAAGCTTCATCTTTTTAGCAATAATGGTTAACACCAGAAAGACCTCCAAGTTAGTTATCAAGATGTCATCAGAATCAAAGAAGACGGACAAGAAACCGTCCGATGCTCTGGCGGCAAAGCCTCAAATTCCAAAATCAACGAAGTCGAGGATACCAATGAAGAAAAAGGCGTCGCCTTTGGTCGCTGAAACTACAGCATTGCCTGGTGTCAAAATTTCTGAGGAAGAAGCAGTTTCTTCAAACCCTAGAGTTGGGGTGGTGGAGAGAAAAGGTCCAGAACCCGCTGCAAAGCAGAAGGAAGTGCCTTCGCAACCAGCGGAGAAAAATCCTAATCAAACCGGTGCTAGTTCGACACCAACAAGTCTAACTCCTTCACCTCCTATGTTCCAGTCTGAGGTAATCTCAAACCCTAATGCTCGGTTTGTTACTTCTGTACCTGTAGAAGATGCGGTTATTGAAAATAAGATGATGGAAAGAGAAGTGGTTATTGGGGTTGAGAAGAGTGTTGGAGCAAGTAGGGCTGTGATTAATGAGGATGCTGTCAAGGTTGTGAAAGAAGGCTCATCAACCATGCATGTGTCCAAGGCATCCGCTGGACCAAGTGTGTGGAGAGACAAGATACATGCATCAGGCTATGTAAGGCCTTCAAGGCGTCACAAGAAAGTGGTCTCTCGAAGAAAAGGCTCGCCAAGGAAGTTGTTAGCTAAGATCTCTGCTGTGAGAGGCCATCTGGTCGCTATGTCATCTTTTGAAACTGTTCATCCCCTCGAAAACCCTGGCAAGAGAAAGGTGGTTCTGAATGAAGGTGCTAAAGAAGGTTCAGAAGAGCTGACTGCAGGTTCAGTAGGAGAGCAGATAGCTAAACAAGTTGCTGATAATCCTGCTGAGTCAGACCCATCCGATAAAGATGATGATCTTGACAAGATTTACGAGGACATAGATGAGGTGGTCCAAGAATTGCAAAAGAAGGAGGTTCCGGTGCCTACTGTGGGAAGACCAGATCAGTCTTCAGAAGTTCAGGACGTAGGGGTTAAAGATTCCAACAATTCCAGCTAATGATGTGTCTGCGAAGGAGGCAAGTGTTCCAGCTAATGATGTGTCTGGTAGTCAGCAGGGGGTTGAGACAGTCGTTCCTCTAGAATCCTCTACCCCTGAGGCAGCATCAGTGGAGGAGACAGTTGAAGCTCTACTTAATATGGAAGCTGGACTACATGGTGATCATATGAAGGATAACCGTGTGGAAGTGGAGCTCCTAGCCATTTCTAACGCAGTTATAGAGGATGTTGCTTAGGCAGTTCCCAAGGCAGTCACTGACGGAGCCCACCGCACTGTCGTTAAGGTGCGGTGTTCTCTGTGCAAAAGCAAATTTATATTCCGCTACTCGTGACCTTACTACTGGGTAGCAAGTGGTAAGTAGGGGTCGAACCCAAGGGAATTAGGGGGATAAGCTATTCTTTGAGGGAATTGTACAGCGAGGGAGCGTGTTTTAGGTTGATTGAGGTTTTAGTGCGGAAAAGTAAGTGATTGGTTGGTTGGTTTTGGTTTTTAGTAAGGAAAAGTAAATGACAGAAAAGTAAAGTACTGAAAATAAAAGTAGAAGACTTACAGCGGGTGATGCGTGATTGGCAAGCCTTCCGGGACGTGAGTAGTTGATAGAACAGTTTATACTAAGAAAGTAAATGCAAGGGGTTTTTTAAATCTAAGGAAAGCATTCGGTTTCTGGGGCCTTGTATCATAGCCTGTTTATCATTGACCTTTAGTGATCCTTCTAAGTATTCAAAAGTGTATCAAGGCCATTTCAAGCACTCGATTTGCACACACCGTCTAGCCCATTTCAAGGTCGTAGAGCACTTGTTCTATTTAGACTAGCACCCCATTTCAAGGTATACTAGCCTATGTGCATCCATTTGATCAATCATTTCCGATCAAACCAAATGGTGTTTAAAAGAGGTCGAACTCCTCAGATAAGCTTTGCCATTTCAAGCATCCACTTACCCGAGTATGTTCACGAACCCCCACGGAAGAGTTTTGCCATTTCAAGCATCCACTCAACCTTGGAAGTTCTGGCCTAATATATGGCACATAGAACAAGTTTTGAATAAAAAGAAGAGGCACTAAAAAGATGGCCTAAAACATTTTATGATGCAAGTAGACCCCTTCAACCGAATGAAGAGTTTAGCTACGAATATCCATAGAGGTGGATACCATAGCTAAGTACTTACGGTTTTTGAAAGACAGTAAGTAAGGGAAAGGGGTGAGTACTTCAAGAACCGACAAGAGTACTCAAGAAAAGTAAAGACAAGCTTGAGTACTACAAGAACCGACAAGAGTACTCAAGACCGAACTATAATACTCAAGAACCAACAGGAGTATTATAGATTGAAAACCAAACTTACAAAGTACCAAATCTTAGAGAGAGAAGTGAAGTATGGATTGTGGGATTGTGGATTGTGGATGATGAAATACAAAGGATGAGGGCTCTATTTATAGCCATGGGAGGAGGTGATGTGTGGTGAGGATGGAGAGCACATGGCATCATCTCCATGGAGCTCCATAGCCGCCGGTTGTGGGTAAAGAAAGGAGGGGAGCTTCCTCCATGGCTCACCTTCTCCAAAAGCCGCCGGTCATGGAGGGGAAGGAGGAGGTTTTGTGTGAGTTTTGTGATGTTTTCACAAAACTATCAGTCTATTTCGGCCCTGGTCTGACTTTGGTTGCTCTTCGGTAGGATTTGTTTTGAGTAATTCAATGTCAGGATCTTGAGATTTCTTCAGTCAGCATCTTATCGTGACCTTGGAATGACTCGTAATATATTTTCAGCGTAAGATCCTCTCCTTAGCGTGTATTCTCTCTAGACTCCAAAATACCCTGTAGATAAATATCGGAACTAACAAGCAAAAGATAAATAGACAAACAGTCTAATTTGGTGGGTTTAACTGTGTTTATGATTTGTATAATTATGGTCCATCAGATCACCCCACACTTTTAGTTGTTCGTCCCGAACAATGCTATTAAAGGGCGGCACTAAGTAAGCTTTTTAAAATATGAAAGTGAGATTGTGGGACTAGATTTATCCTAATTCATGCATTACTACTTATTACCAAATTGAACTGTGTAAATAAATAGAAGAAACTTGATACTTGTACCTCCGTGCTGAGATGCAAATTATTTTGGATGTTTCGGGAGACAGCCCTTTTTAGGCTCCTGGACTGCATTCTTGGGACCGTCTCGCACTATATGGTTTTCTTGTAGCTTTCTCTAGCACGTGATTCGGTTCGGGTTTCAATGGTTTGGTCTTTGATTTTCTTTTGGCGAGGGACAGCTTTTGTAGTGAATCGGCCTTTGGCCTTTGATTTGACTCTTTGAGTACTTCACTTTTTGTTCGGTTAAAACCTTCACAATTTTGGGCCTTTGGCCTCTTGATTTGCTTCTTCGAGCTTTTGCCTTTTTGTGGCTTGCTAGTCCATTTTCTCAAGCCTTTTTGGGAGGTCCAATCGTCACCCGCGAGCATATGGAAATACCTCCCCGCTCCTCTCATCCTTGCCGTTTCGCGCGGGTCAAGATGAGGGTCGCTCATCTATTTTCTCGGCTACTTTGACTAGAGATAGGACGGTCTGATTCCCGTCCTCGCCTTTTTTTCTTTTTGCATAAACACTGCATGGCGGAGATGACTTCAATCTTCACTGAAACCCGAAGTGCAGCCTCCACTGACTTCGAAAACCATATAGCGAAATTCAGTCCTTCGATTGCTTGCCAAGCCTCTCTAGGGCATTTCTATCAACTCCACATCCCTTGTTTATCTTAGCACAAAGGGACAAATGAGAAGTTACATTCTAGGTTTTTAAACAGTTGAATTTTCACAAGGTTAATGCATGAATTATGATCTATCTTTTTCACATTCTTAAGTTCATATTTTCAAAAAGGTAATATTAAGGGAAAGGAAAAGAAAAACATGTTATGTACACAGGTGGTTCTCACCCCACACTTTTGAACGAAGGCGTGCCTTAGTTCAAAAGCCATGCAAGCAGATATTATATGAGGAGGAAATGACATTAAGGAAAAGGAAGAACAGAACTCCCTTTAAAGTGTCGAGCGAACGACATGGCATGAGGCTGGATAATCGAGGGAGTTCGGCTGGGGCCTTGAACTCTTGACGTAGGCCTAGCTGGCTTGATGTTGCACCCATAACCGATTCCTAAATAGTCATTCATTCTATGCACCAAGTGGGTGAGAGCGACTTATTGGAAAAAACTAAATGACAGAAAATAAAATTGACAGAAAGTAAATGACTGAAAGTAAGATAGGTGTCGGGTTACCTCCCGACTAGTGCCTTTGTTTAACGTCGTTGGCTCGACAGTACCTCATTCCTGGATCACTGGTTTGGATCCCAAGGGTGGCTCAGGTCAAATTTCTTTATTGCGCCAACCTTGATTCTTGCTTTGACTCTTCCTGGGTTTTTGGGGGACGACGGGCTTGGGTCCAGTTCCCATGGTTCTGGTGGTTTCTCCTTCCAACGTCTCTGAGAAGGTGAGGGACCCTTCACTACTAGTCTCTTGAACTGGGTTTTCTGGTGTTTAAGGCTACCTTGTCCAGTCATGGCGAAAACATGCTCCATCGAGGAGTCGTTCTGCTCAGGCCCTTCTCCCATCCTTTTTTTGGCCTCTTCATGGCTCACACGGTTTTCAGTGGTGTTTTGGACTTCTTCCCTTGTTGGCACCGTCTCGAGTTCCCACGAGGGTTCTTCCTCGTTGCTTCCGATGATTTCTATGTCTGATTCTTCAGATGGCTCGGGAGTATCTTCTTCATTTGTCTCTGGACCAGCCTCTTCTATCTGCATTCCTCTATCAGCTTGGGGTATTCGTTTTGTGGTTGCAGCCAGGTTATCTATGAGGTTCCACATGTCTGCCATGGATAAGTTCCTAGCTGATCTTCTCATTGCTCCGTTAATCCTTGTCAGCTCATCGACCCTCATCCCACGAAGTAATCTTTGAAGAAGAAATTTCTTCGTGAATCCATGGTGCGGGCAACGTGAGACGATGGTGTCATAGTTCGTGTAGTATTCGTCCAAGGTCTCATCCCGGGATTGTTGAAGGCCCATGATCCTTTCTCGGGTTTGTTGTCGTAAGGATGGGGGGAGAATTCCCTTAGGAATGGAACGCAAAGGTCCACAAAATGTACTGCACTAGTAGCGGTTGATGTGTAATACCAGATTGTTGCAAAATCAGTTAAAGAAAATTTGAAGCATTTAAGCTTAAATTCCTCTAACATTTCATTTTCAGGTTTTATGTGTTGGCAAACGTGGTGAAAGTTTCGGCAGTTTTGTACTGGGTCTTCTCCATCCGTACCTCCGAACAGAGGAAGATGTCTTGTTGTCCATGCATATGTAGTGGGTAGCGTCATGAGAAGGGGAGGGAAAGAACAACTTATCCGACGGCTAATTCCCCGGCAACGGCGCCAGTTTTGACGGAGCCCACAGCACTGTCGTTAAGGTGCGGTGTTCTCTGTGCAAAAGCAAATTTATATTTCGCTACTCGTGACCTTACTACTAGGTAGCAAGTGGTAAGTAGGGGTCGAACCCAAGGGAATTAGGGGGATAAGCTATTCTTTGAGGGAATTGTACAGCGAGGGAGCGTGTTTTAGGTTGATTGAGGTTTTAGTGCGGAAAAGTAAGTGATTGGTTGGTTGGTTTTGGTTTTTAGTACGGAAAAGTAAATGACAGAAAAGTAAAGTACTGAAAATAAAAGTAGAAGACTTACATCGGGTGATGCGTGATTGGCAAGCCTTCTGGAACGTCAGCAGTTGATAATACAGTTTATACTAAAATTGAAAGTAAGTGCAAGGGGTTTTTTTAAATCTAAGGAAAGCATTCGGTTTCTGGGGCCTGGTATCATAGCCTGTTTATCATTGACCTTTAGTGATCCTTCTAAGTATTCAAAAGTGTATCAAGGCCATTTCAAGCACTCGATTTGCACACACCGTCTAGCCCATTTCAAGGTCGTAGAGCACTTGTTCTATTTAGACTAGCACCCCATTTCAAGGTATACTAGCCTATGTGCATCCATTTGATCAATCATTTCCGATCAAACCAAATGGTGTTTAAAAGAGGTCGAACTCCCCAGATAAGCTTTGACATTTCAAGCATCCACTTACCCGAGTATGTTCACGAACCCCCATGGAAGAGTTTTGCCATTTCAAGCATCCACTCAACCTTGGAAGTTCTGGCCTAATATATGGCACATAGAACAAGTTTTGAATAAAAAGAAGAGGCACTAAAAAGATGGCCTAAAAAATTTTATGATGCAAGTACACCCCTTCAACCGAATGAAGAGTTTAGCTACGAATATCCATAGAGGTGGATACCATAGCTAAGTACTTACGGTTTTTGAAAGACAGTAAGTAAGGGAAAGGGGTGAGTACTTCAAGAACCGACAAGAGTACTCAAGAATAGTAAAGACAAGCTTGAGTACTACAAGAACCGACAAGAGTACTCAAGACCGAACTATAATACTCAAGAACCAACAGGAGTATTATAGATTGAAAACCAAACTTACAAAGTACCAAATCTTAGAGAGAGAAGTGAAGTATGGATTGTGGGATTGTGGATTGTGGATGATGAAATACAAAGGATGAGGGCTCTATTTATAGCCATGGGAGGAGGTGTGTGGTGAGGATGGAGAGCACATGGCATCATCTCCATGGAGCTCCATAGCCGCCGGTTGTGGGTGAAGAAAGGAGGGGAGCTTCCTCCATGGCTCACCTTCTCCAAAAGTCGCCGGTCATGGAGGGGAAGGAGGAGGTTTTGTGTGAGTTTTGTGATGTTTTCACAAAACTATCAGTCCATTTTGGCCCTGGTCTGACTTTGGTTGCTCTTCGGTAGGATTTGTTTTGAGTAATTCAATGTCAGGATCTTGAGATTTCTTCAGTCAGCATCTGATCGTGACCTTGGAATGACTCGTAATATATTTTCAGCGTAAGATCCTCTCCTTAGCGTGTATTCTCTCTAGACTCCAAAATGCCCTGTAGATAAATATCGGAACTAACAAGCAAAAGTTAAATAGACAAACAATCTAATTTGGTGGGTTTAACTATGTTTATGATTCGTATAATTATGGTCCATCAGTCACCCTCTCAGATAATGATCAAGATTCCGTCCCTCCTGCTGAACTCAAGAATACAAAGAAAGTAAAGGGTAAGAAGAAGGTTCTGTTTCAAAATCTAGGTGAACAAGAGGTCGTCAGCAAAGTAGAAGGAAACCACTGTGCAGGGGGAGCAGATGTCTCCAAGAAAAGGAAACGTGAGTTTCCAATACCTGTTTCAACAGATGCTAGCCAATGTGAAGCAACCAACCCCGTTGTAACATATGGTCCAGATGGAATTGTCAAGGATGATATATGGTTCGTTAATAAGGATGCAGCAAAGAAGTGGAAGTCTGTTCTGAATAGAAAGATTATTCCAGAAAAGCTACTTTAAGAGAAACGATATAACGGAAAGGAGGTTGTCCATATACTGAAGCAGACATGCCTGATAGGGACCGTGATCAAGAGCAAACCGTTCAATGACCAGCTGGCTCATGAAGCAATAGCCAACCTTCCACCACAGTTTGGTATAGTTGGTGACAAGGACTATGGGGTAGTCTACGTTCAAGGAAGAAGAATTGGAATCAATCCTCTTCTCATCGACACTTATTTCCAGATGGATGATCCAGAAGTTGATGATGAGGAACTCGACTATGACAAGATAGCTGACACTATTACTGCGGGTTCGTTCCCTTGGTGGCCGGAGACTTCTGCTATTCCTACAGCAGATCTGACAACCTTCTACTCAATGCTCTTTTTCATTGCCATTGCCAATTGGATGCCGACCTCTCATCGTTCGACAGTGAGCAAGGACTTGGCACAGTTGCTCTATCAGATTGGGAACAAAATGTGGTTTAATCTGGGCAGAGTCATGTTCAAACAAATTACGGACCATGCCACATCATCACGAAGCCTTCATCAGATATGTTCCCGTCCCTCATATATGAACTGATCCTCAATCGGGCTCCAGAATTTAAGTCTCCTCATGATCGTCTCTCAAAGGCCCCGCAGAAATTCATCGTGGATCATAAACTCTTTAAGGGTCGCCATAAGAATGATCTCCAAGACTCAGGACAGAAAAGGAAAGACTTCCCAGAATCGTCAAGGAGAGGAGCTAATGGGGGATTGAGGATGGCTCGGACTATGCAAGACTCTCTTCTGAAAGAACTGGAGATCATCCTCACCATTGATAAGGAACAACGTACACGTATCAACAACTTGGTGCGCATGCTTCGCTACCCCAGTGATGATGATGAAGAAGATGATGCGGCAACTAGTAGTGACTCTGATGATCTCTCGTCTGCATAAAAGTCCACGCCTGCAAACTCCTTGAACTTTTTTGTAACATTCATATTGCTTGTGCTTGTTCTGGCACAGTTATTTCGCACTGTTTGAACCTAGATTGGTCCCCTTGCCAGTTTGTGGCAAAAAGGGGGAGTATATTGAGGTGACCAATTTTTGTTCCCTCAAGTATATCTAAAGTCTAGATAGTTAGATAGATCTAGTTATCTAGTAGATTTGGTTTTGCCAAAATGCCAAGGGGGAGATTGATGTTCCCTTGAGTGGCATGTATTTGGCAAAACGTCTTTAGACAGTTCGAGCAGGAGTTCAAGGGGAGTTCGAACACATTCTAGAACTAAAGTCCAGCGTGGAGCAGACGCAGGAATGCAATCTGGAATGTTCTAAAGATCGAAGATCTTTTCAAACTGAAGTCGGCCAGCGAAGTTTTCAAACTTCAGATATTCAAACGAATATCTTCTCATCCGTTTGAAGAAGGATGGCTGACTTGTCGTCGAAGAATTATCAAGATCTTCCCAAAGATTGGTTTAAGATATACATCGAATATTTAGGAATATTTCCTAAATATTTGATGAGGATATCTGAAACAGATTTGGATCTCGCCCATGCATATAAATAGAATGCTAGGGCATCCATATCTGCATCGCTTTAAAAGAAAATATACACGACTGCATATTGCCGATCGGAGAAGAAGAAAGTGACGGCCGACTGTTCTTTCCCCACTGGAAAAACATTGGCGCTGACAAAGCCTGTTCAGTGTGCTGTTCAGGTTGTCTGAGATTGGTCTTACCGCTGCACACACCAGTCACAACGACAGGCTTTCGGGAGAAAGTTGTTGAGCTTCGGGAGAAGATCGAGTACGATAAATCTGACGGAAGTAGTGATAGAGGCTAGGCATCTTAACTCGGGAGATTGTAAGAGTAAGTCCACGGTTAGAAACAAGTCAAGTACAAGCACCATGTGCGGAGGTGGCTAATGGACTGCTCGAACTGGCTAAATTCAAATTGGCTCGCATTTCCACTGGACTTAAAGACAATTAGCTGCTCTATAGTGGGTTAGATGGCATATATTATATTACACCACAAGAGTTGAGATCCTATAAAAATCCTATTTTAGATGAGAAATGAGAATTTATCTCAATCATCCATCTTGATTCATCTATGACTAATATTAAAAAGACTTCAACTTAAATTCGTATAAGAAATTAGGATGAAATACAATTAAGGGCAAATTAGTCCAATAAAAAATCAATTTGACTGTAATCCCTCAATTTGACTATTTAGGAAATCACGATCAATATTCCCAAAAATCTCTATACTAATCTGAACAAACCCTATTTCGTACACTCTGTGCAAAATAACTTCTATAATTACAGACAATACAAACGTCGAGCAGAAAAGAGTGCATCTTAAAATCGGTTCTAGATTCATGATAAAAATCGTAGTTACTAAATCAAAATTCGTAGTTTCTGCTGACCAACATTGGTTCTGAATTCATGATAAAATTTGTAGTTGCTAAATCAAAATTGGTAGGGTTTGCTGAACAACATTGGTTCTGAATTTATGATAAAATTCGTAGTTAATAATGCCAACATTCGTAACATATTTTTCACTAATTAAGCGTTGCATAATTCGTAGCTTCTGGACTGGATTCATGAGAAAAATTCGTAGTTAGTATATCAAAATTTGTAGCTTTTGCTAATGAACGTAGCTTCTACATTCATGATAAAATTTTTTAGCTTTTTGACGTTGCAATATTTGCACACTTCAATCGATGTGTTTGAGAATGTAAATAAGCCAAAAACAATTTATAAACCAGTAAGTACTGGGTCGTCCAAGGAGCAAGTCTAAACTTATGAGCAATATTCGATTTTGTTCCAATTTGTCTATTTTAGTTGCGAGAGGTTGGGTTGATGTGGTTACTAAAGCTAATGTATATAAACAATATAAGAAATCTAGAGAAAATGGCACTACCAAGGCTAAAGGTGTAGTCTAGGGAACTACTTCACTCATGTGTTTTTAGACTCCAAGAGTTCAATTTCATGCAATATACTTGTCTTAGATGATTAGACTAAAGCGCGTATATCTATCAAGTCGAATTCCACCTCTCGGTTACTTCTCCGACTTGAGGAAGATATACCTTATACACACAAGTCTCAATCTATCGATAGTGTTGACTCGCGTCCTACTCATATCTCTTGATTATCAACTCTCGTTATATAATCGATCCTTATGAGGAGTTGAAATTCTAGCCTATCTCAATGCTAAGATGGGTCACGCTAGTGAACACCACCTAACAAGGGTGATTTACTTGCTTTCAAGAACCTTTGACGGCCACCTCTCGGTTACTTAGCCTAGGATTCCTTAACGACTCGTTATCTAGATACTTTGGTGTCAACCTCTCGGTTACATTACCAAGGAACCATAGAAATTAATCATCTAGGCATTTTCTCAAACACTCTGAGTGTATAACTCTAGCCATATACCAAAACCATACACTTAGACATTTTCTCAAACACCTAGAGTGCATAGTTTCAGCATTCAATCAAAGTAAACCACAATCATCCAAAACATGTTATTCTAGTATTCATTCATAATAGATAAGGAGTCTTTACACATATGAGGTCCATAGGACCCTAGAATACAAAGGACTACTTGATCGGTCGAATTCTTGACCTATTATTCACTTCATTCAAGAATGGATTATGTTTGTTTTCCAGATATTTTACTGTCCTTTAATCTCTTTTCTAGTGTTTCGGGTCAAATATCACATACCTAAGACTTTTGGATTGATCCGAAGTAAAACAAAGCATTTGGTGAAGATTTGGAAAAAAACAGGGCAGACTGACCTTTCCAACCTAATTGGCATGCCCAGATCTCATATAGTGTCCAAATGAGTCATGCTATAGCTTGTTGGAAAGCTATTTCAAAGAGCTACAACTTTGTATTTTACACCAAGATCAAATTCGGACGTTACAACCGCCAAAAAGCCATGATAAATCTCTGCCAGTTTGCCCTGTCGTGACATCTGTGACAAAACAATATGTCACGGCTATTACAGCCCCTAAATCGCCCAAAGAGATTCAGGGGGTCCTGACGGCCATAACAAAATCATATGTCTCGACCCCTGCGGATATTATGAGTTATAAATAGTAGTTTCGGACCAAATTTTGAGTACGCTAATTTTGGGGATCGATTTTGACCTATATTGAAGGAGGACGGCTAAGAGCTCAAGAAGGACCAAGATTCGAGGCTACACTTCATCAAAACACGGTTTCCTCGTTTCTAATCTTTTCATATATATATTTGTGGTTGATAGCCATGAATCATGAGTAGTCATTTTATTCCGGGATCCTACGGATCTCGTGCTTGTACCCAACTCTTCATGTGATTTACAGAAACGTTTTTTCATTATTTCCATTCGAATTATTCAAGTCTACTACCCTTAATTTTATCGTTCTTGTACATTATACAATGGTTTAATGTTTTCTTGTATAAACGAAATTAGGTTAAACACCAAAAGATGGATGGGTCTGAGGTAGTTAACTGGATCAAGTAGAATTGATGTTAGGTTGTAGTAGCTATGCTGATAGTATATGACCTAATAGAAGAGTTAATATTAATTGTTTCACTAGACTACGGTAGCAACGCTGGTAGTACGTAGGTATCTGTAAGTACAACGCACGCGCATCCGCTGCGAAGGTAATACGAGTACGTAGTGAAATAAGTAATGTTAGGAAAACCCTAGGCTTAACAAATCGAAGCTGTTGATAATCCGTGGATGGGCGGCATTCAACAGTATAGGTTAATTCAGGCAATGATCAGTGGATGGGCGGCTTATTTGATGTTATTTTGGTGTATTTCCATATTTGATGGCATATTTGGATTGCATGATATTATCACATGAGTTGTATGGTAGGCCTAGGTGAAGTTTGATCTTTGAATTATTTCTCTGATTGAATCAAACCTAGCCTAATTTCAGTGTCACTTGGGATTTAGTAATAACCAAACCTTTTTTCCTATAGGATTAGCTGAACACATTACTTGCATACTAGTACACGCACGTGTCTGTCTGTTCCTTGGATCGACCCTTGGCTTACTGAGGTTTATAAATTATTTTTATTGCAACTTGACCCCTAAAATTTATAACTTGACAACTATAAAGGGTTAAAAATATGCTTGTCAAAATGGCGCCGTTGAGAAGTTGAAAAAATTCACTGGCACCTCTTTGTGCATAGAAATCATGATATCCAAGTCGGAGTTGGTGACAACGGTGGGCCTTCAGCGCGAGAGTTGATGCTCATTCCCACCAGACGGTGAACATTCTTCCACAGTGGCTCTTTGATGCAGGTGGAGGGCCAGCTAGATGTAAAATAGTAATCAAAGCCGGATATAAGCTTCCAGAATTCATACCTATCCTCCTCACTGTATTCACCACAAAATCCCTCAATGGGGAATCTCAAGACCTCACAAACCTCCTCCTTAGACATTGTGTAATGGGAACCGCCGGTCCAAAACATCCAGTGGGTGACTTTTGAGGGGCGTCCCACAATCTCAAAAGATGATGAAAATTCCCTAAGCAACTTAGGATAAGTTACAGCTGGACGAGCAAATATGATGTCAAGGCCTGAGGCCATAAACAGTCTACGTCACATTCCCAACATCTCTAATTTATCCAATGATTCATGGCAAGGGACTATAGTAGGTTTTACCTTCTTGAGGGGATGACATGTTGAATTTGTCGTATGTGCTCATGATTACCTCCCAATACAGTGAAATTGGCCTGATAGCACCCATGTTCATAGACAAGCACAAGTCATATTAAGTACACAAAAGATGAAAATACAAGGAAAGAATGAACCAATCTAGTGTAGATGATCTTCTTGAATCCTTGGTATCTTCAATCTTCAATGGATGATCCTCCCCTTGAAGCCTTGGTCTTTTTCTCTCAAGAACCCCCCTTCGCTGCTTGTGCCCCCAGCTTAAGCTTTCTATTTATAGTAGGAGTTAAAAATCATGGCTTTTCGATGTCGCCCGGGCGAGCTAATCCGAGCTCCGTGCAGTTAAGGGTTGAGGAGTGGTCAAGGCCCGACCGAGCTAAGCCAAGCTCGGTCGAGGCCCAGGCAAGCTAATTCAAGCTCGGTCGAGCAAAATTGGGCAACGTGAATTCACGAGGGCGAGGCTCGGTCAAGCCCACTCGAGCTCGGCTTCTCTTTTGCTTTAGTAGACTAGGTGGTGGCTGAGAGATCCGGGCGAGCTCCACCTAGTCAAGCTAAAATGGGCAGTTTGGTATTGAGGAATCAAGGCCCGAACGAGCCTCTCCGAGCTCTGGCACTTGTTTCCTTAAGCCGACTTGATTGTGCTCTAAGGCTTTGGAGCTCAGGCGAGCTCATTCAAGCAGTTCCATTGGTCAAGCGCAGGCTCGGGCGAGCTTTCACTACGCTTGGGGGACTCTTTCCTCTTTGCATGAGATATCTTCCTTTTTGGCTCGAAACTTAATTTTTTTGCGAGAATTGATCTTCTCAAGCTCGGGAACTGTAAAGTTGATTTCTTACCAAAAATAGCAAGCAAGAGGGTCAAATGTCATTGGAAGAGACTCCGACGGATCAAAACATCTAGTAAAAGTAGAGGAATGATAGTCGAGAATTTGAGTTATCACTTTTGCTGACCAACATTGGTTCTGGATACATGATAAAATTCATAGTTACTAAATCAAAATTCGTAGCGTTTGCTGAATGACATTGGTTTTGAATTCATGATAACAATCGTAGTTACTAATACCAACATTCGTTACATATTTTTCACTAATTAAGCGTTGCATAATTCGTAGCTTCTGGAATGAATTCATGATAAAATTTGTAGTTAATAAATCAAAATTCGCAGCTTTTGCTGGTCAGCATAGCTTTTGGATTCATGATAAAATTTGTAGTTGCTAAATTAAAATTCTAAACTTTTGCTGAACAGCATTGCTTCTAAAATCATGATAAAATTTATAATTACGGAAGCCAAAATTCGTACCATATTTTGATCACAATGTCTGATGCTATCTCCATTTGCAGGCAATCTCCATCGCAGTAATGATGTCACATGCCAGTTGATTAAAAATCGTAATCTAGAGGTAGTTTTATTGAGACCCGGCAAGTCAATATGATCTAGATGCTGGCATGAGGTCTCATGAACACTCCTACCTCATTTTTGTCCATCAGCTCAATCTTTGTCTGTGTAATATGTTCATTCTCTTCCAAGCGGAATAACCTACCAGCACCGATATTCTTTCCTTCTCCACTTCTCAACAATCTAAAGCTCCCCTTCCGTCTTTCTTCTAGCTAATTGCACTCTCCTCTGAATCAATTACAATGCTACTGCAGCAAGTGTGAGGGAGATGACTGCCAATTTTGGAAAGTTGGAGAAATTCAATTGATTTGGAAGAAGATAGGAAAGATATGGGAGAAGCGAATGTGATTCTTGGCATTAGAATCAAACATGAGAACAGAGGATTAGCACTAACATAGTCTCACTACGTTGAGAAAGTGAAATCTACTTGTCTTAGTCAAGACGAGTTCCAGATGGTGTTCGAACTGCGTCTCGAACACTTGTTGGACAGTTCCAGGTTGTGTTCTACCAGAGACTGGAACACCTTAGCAGACAGTACCGTAAACAGAACAAATAGGAGCACACACGATATGATACCCAGTTCGGCCTTGCCTACTCTGGGGGGCTTCCCACACCCTAAAAGGGACACAAATCTTATTAGGAGTTTAGAGCTATTTGTGGACTTACACTTACACAATGCCTTGTTTGTAATAGCCTAGCCTCTAACACTCCGTCTCTCGGATTTGCAATCTCGGTTCACCGCAACTCACCTCGATCCCCTATGGGTAGGACGAGACTTCCCTCTCGACCTAGTCTTGGACCTCCCAGAAGCCCAGTCCCCTTCTCTTGAAGACGTCTTGATCACTGTGTGTGTACGCTTGGTATTTCTTCAAGAATAGTCTGAACATTACCCTGAACAGACTGCTTCTTCGCCGTTGATATTCCGGTGAGGAATAATCAGCCGGCCGTCGCTCCTCCTCCAATCTCACGAATGCTCTCGTGTTTTCTTTTCTCTCAGGAAGCAATGCAGATCTGGTCGCCCTAGCCTTGTATTTATATGCATAGGCGAATGTCCAAATCTGTTCTAAATATCCTCATCAAATATTTAGGAAATATTCCTAAATATTCAATGGATATGTCCAATCCAATCTTTATGAAGATCTCGATCTTTCTTTCTCGCCAAGTCATTCCAAATTTGGTTGGATACTGATGTGAGAATATCTATCTAAATATTTTTTCTCTCATGATGACTTATCGATTGATCCCAATCAAATAATCTCGTCGATATCTTCTGGATATATAGATCTTCATTCCAATCTTCATGAGATATCTTCTACGGTAAATTAGTCGGGCGGTCTTCAATTCTGGTGAGGCCATTCGAATATCTGTTTCTTCGCTGACCGACTTCAACCGAAAAGATCCTCTATCTTCAGAACCTTCCGGATTCAAATCATGCGACTGCTGCACGCTGTACTTCTGTTCCAGTCCGTGGTTGAACTCTTCTTGAACTCTAGCTCGAACTGTCTAAAGTCATTTTGCCAAAGCCATGCCATTCATGGGAACATTAATCTCCCCTTGGCATTTTGGCAAAACCAAATCTACGCTGTAGACATAACTTGAGGAACCAGAACAGTTACGTCAAAATACTCCCCCTTTTTGCCACAAACTGGCAAGGGGTCCAATCGAGCAAACTGGTCTCCTCGGCATCTGGAATCTTGTGAACTCCCCCTCGAACATAGCCTGGGACAGTGAGACATACTATGAGTCTGTCTGACCATGGTGTCTCAGCAGCTGTTTGACCACGGGTCAGCAAATGATAGGTTTTTGATGATCTGGTTTCTTGAACTGATTCAGCTCGTCCAGTACTGCCACGTGGTAGTCCTTCTCCGCCTCACTTTGTAATTTCTAGGGCTTGACTTCGTCTAGAAGACATATCTCTCTTCGGCTCATGGCAGCATGTCTTTTCTTCAGATCATCCATGTCTCTAGCGTGCATGTCTTTATCTTCAGATCATCCATGTCTCTAGCGTGCATGTCTTTATCTTTCTTCATCTGTATTTTCAACGACTAGATAAATCAAGGAGTTCTGCCTTTTCTTCAATCAGGACATCAACTCTCTCCGTCTTCTTCATCATCACTGGAATACTTGAGAGCGCGCACCAATTGATTGATTCTTTTCCTCTGCTTCTGTTCGACCTCCAGTATGATCTCTACCTCCTTCAGTAGCTATCCACGTTCAGCTCGAGACATCTTCTCACCAACAACTCTCCTCGTAGATAACTCAGGAACATTCTTCCTCTTTAGCTCTTGGTCTTTTCGATCATTCTTATGTCGACCCTTGAACAGCTTGTGCTCAACCACCAACTTCAACGGAGCTCTTGATAGTCTGTCCTGGTCAGTCTTCAAATCTGGATGCCACTTTTTAATTTCAAGGGAATGATGTTCAGCTCATAGATAAGCGATGGGAAGATTATCTGGTGCAGAGACTTTGTAGATATGGCGTGTTCAGCAATCTGGTCGAACATAAATCTTCCCATGTCAAAGAGCATCCTGTTTCCAATCTGGTATAGCAGCTGTCCCATCTCCTTACTGGCCGTGGTTCTATGGTGATGAAGAACAACATCGAGTAGAATATAATCAGATCTGCAACTAGGATGGAACTGTCTTCCCACTTGGCTGTTGCTTCTGTACTGGCACACCATACTCCCTATTTTTTCAAAATCCCAGTTGGAACATGGGCAGGAGCAGAATCTGGACTATACATTTTCCTCTTCTTAGACGCACTTGCTCCCCCTGCGTCTGTGTTCCCATTCATCTTGATAGTTGCCTTAGATTAGCATGCTTCGAAGGTCGCTATCTTCTTGGGTTTCTTCGTTTCAGCTTTCTTGAGCTCAGACAATGAAACTGTGTCCTGATCCTCCTTCTGAGTGTTCTCATGCTCAGCCTCTTCTTGATCAGATAATCGCATCTCTACAGCTGTATTAGCTGGGTGTTCCAACTCAGTCGGCACAGTCGGTGCGTCAGATGCTTTTTCTTCAACATGTTCATTTTCTGATTGTGATGCAGACCCAATATGCACATCTCCTTCCTTCTGTTTCTCTTTTACTTCAGCTAATGATCCAAGATTTTGACCAGCTCTCTGTGCGTGATTACCAGCACCATGTTCTGCTTCAGTCATGATAACTTCTTGGACAGCTGACTGCTTTTCCTTCTTCTAGACAACAGGTTCAATAACAACTTGCTCTTCTACTTGTTCTGTCTCCGTCTGATTTTCAGGTCGGTCTGACTCATCAGAGACAACATCTTCAGGCTCTTGATGCTTCATATCATCAGCTTCCATAGGAACAGCTTCTTCTTATCAGACCCACAATGTTAGCCCTACTGGCTTCACCTTCTTCTACAGCATCGGCCACAGAATATACAGCAGGTTTCAATCCCTTCGGCTTCTCATTAACCACTTTGCCACCCTTTCACTGAATCTTTACCAATCGCCCGTACTTCCTCATCAACAGAATTGAGTGCAGTAGCTTAGGAGTGAGAACAAGGGATTACCTTATTGAGGGGTGGTTCAGCCATTGCCTGATATTCCTTCGTAGTCTGCACACTCCCTTTAGTTGGATTATGATCAACCTTTGACGCCTTTGAAGAAACTTCTTTCAATTCTGTCACAGCCGCCTCTTCTCCCTTCTTGATATGCTCCAATGGTTCATAGGACTGCAAATACTTTGAATTTAATAGTACGTACCATCTGTTCCAGCCCTCTTTGTGATAGGTCAGCCCAACTGATTTGCTGGGGTTCTGCTCTTGGCTGACCTCCTTCTGGAACACTTAGTTGGCGATAACACGCAGACCCAGAGAGGATCTAAGTGTTTCGAACTGAGCAGCGTTTAGGTGAGTGGTAAGAATGTCAGCTAGCAGCTTGTCGGTTGTCACATGGTTCACTGTGATGGCCTTCTTCTCTACCGGCTCACTGTGCTTTGTCTTATACTGTTGTACCGAATTTTTGGAACTGCTACGGGTACTCATGTTGTCACAGTCAGGCGTCATCTCCTCCTGTTCAACTCCGTATTCAGACAGCATCTGCTTCATCCATAACCACTGAGTGTAGCAGCTCCCTGCAGCGGTGCTCTCTTGCTCTCCTGCAGGGATGCTCTCCTGCTCTCCCAGCATCTGGTCAACATGTGTTCTAGGAAGGTATTTCATCTCTCCCGCCATGGTCACCTGGAGCTCCTTTTACATCTGTCTCACGAACTGGCCAACCAGCTTCTGTGTACTCGTGTACTTGGGGAATATAAGCTTCTCTACTCCCCCTCGCTCATAGCCATGGTCGATGAGGAACGTCTCGTACCATGCTCTGGGCGCTTGTGTGAGTCCGTATATAGTCTCCTTCAGTTCGTGACTGGGCACAAGTTGATATAACTTCCATGCTTCATATCTGATGAACTCTTCTAGTTCCACGTGAATGGCCACCACCCAAATCTCATCAATAAATGCTTTGATGACATCATTTGGACTGGATGAACAGGCAGCCAGCTCTCGACACTTGATCTCATTCTCTCGATTCTTAATTCTCCATGAGGGTTGCAACGCAGGTGCATCGTCAAGTGTCCCAGCTGGAGTAGGTGTGGCTTCATTAGCTGGACCTCCCTCTGGACTTTTATCTTCTGTAGACTTGGTCTGAATGGGTGTTTCAGATGAAGTCCCGCCTCTACATTTATCATCTTCTAGAACTGAGTTTGGGGCAACTTCGTCTTTCACCTTTCTAGAAGAGGACACCATACCTGTCCCTTGCAATTCCATCTCATGTATCGTGTTTGTCGGACAGACAGTGGAAGCTTCTGTTCCGACTGTGCCTAGAAAGTAGCTTTTGTTTGATGACCTACTTCCTTTCATCAGTGTGTCTCCATTCCTATCCAGTACTTGATAGGAATCACGAGTGAATGTAACAGACTGTCCTTCATCACACAATCTACTGATACTGATCAGGTTCACCTTTAACCCATCCACTAGGAGGATATCCTCGAGCTCAGGTAGATCCGGAACCTTTAATGTCCCGCAGCCGATCACCTGGCCCTTCCCTCCATCTCCAAAAGTGACAAACTGACGCTTGCGAATAGGTTTAACATTAATGAGATATTGAGGATTACCTGTCATGTGAGCCGAACATCCACTGTCGAGGTACCAGCATTCTTCCTTCATGTGACTGAATGAGCTAAGAGCGACGAGGCACACTTCTTTCCTTGATTTGGGTTTCCAAACTTGTCTGACTCGAGGGGTGACTCTGGATTCCATTACTTTTCGTTCAGCTAGAAGTAGTTGGCACCTTGATTTGATGTGCCCCATCTGATAGCAATACCAACATGTACGATTGTTTCTCCTCCATTCAGTACCATGTCTTCCACGATTCCCAATCTGTTTCTCAGGGTAGTGGTTCACACTCTGTTCTGTTCTCTGTGCATATTTCAGCTTTGCCTTAACAAACGAAGTCTTATCTAAGCCACTGTTACCATTGAAGCCGATACCTCTATGTCCATCTTTAATTCTTTGGGATCTGAGTATGGATTCCAATTCTTTGAGCCTGAGTTCAGGATCTTCGCCGATCCTTTGAACCTTCTCAATTCTTTCATAGTAGCAACATGATTATCTTTCTCCATCTCGATTTGCAACTCCAGGGATTCTACCTTGTTCAGAAGATGGACTTCTTTGCGGCTCAAGTCAGCATTCTTTCTCCTTAGCTCCACCAAGCCTGCAGGATGTGTTTCTCTATTTTTCACCATCACAGCTTTCAGAACCGATAAGGTGTTGACGGAGCCCACCGCACTGTCGTTAAGGTGCGATGTTCTCTGTGCAAAAATAAATTTATATCTCCGATACTCGCAACTTTACTATTTTGGGTAGTAAGTGGTAAGTACGGGTCGAACCCAAGGGAATTAGTGGATAGCTATTCTTTCGAAAAGGAAAAGTAAATAAAACAGTTGGGGGGTTGGTTTTGGTTTTAGTACTGAAAGATAAAGTGCTGGAACAGTCGATTTCAAGATCAACCGCAGACACACGTTTGATACTGGCCGCACGCTGTGTTTCAAGCGTGTAACGCACCAAAGGTTATGCCGGGCTGATGTTGATAAAGTCTGTAGTAAAAGTAAAGTACAGAAAGTAATTGCTTGATGGACAAGTCTTGCGAAAAGTAATTGCTTGAAGGACAAGACTTTACAGAAAGTAAGTGCTTGAAGGACAAGTCTTACGGAAAGTAAGTAGTTGATATGGTACTGAAAGTAAAGTAACAGGTGATATTACAATTAAAGGAGAGATTTGGTTTTAGGGGCCTTGTATCATAGTCTGTTTATCATCGACCTCTAATGATCATACTAAGTGTTCAAAAGTGTATCAAGGCTATTCCTAGCATATGACTTGCCACACCGTCTAGTCTTTTGCAAGACAAAGAACTCTTGTTCTAGTATGTGCATCCATTTGATCATCATTCCTGATAAACCAAATGGTGTTTAAAAGAGGTTGACTTCCACAGATAAGCTGTGCTCTTCCAAGCCTCCACTTATCCACGGAAGATCACGAACCCATGGCAGAGCTTTGCTCTTCCGAGCATCCACTCAACCAATGGAGTTCTGACCTAATATATGGCACCTAGAACAAGTTGAACACAAAGAGGCACTAAGAGAAGGGTCTAAAACATTTTATGATACAAGTACACCCCTTCAACCGAATGAAGGGTTTAGCTACGAATATCCATAGAGGTGGATATCATAGCTAAGTGCTGAGTAAAGTAAAGGTTTTGAAAGACAGGAAAGTAAAGGTTTTTGGAAATCAAGACAAGGAAAGTAAAAGGAGAATACTCAAGAACAACGTAAAGTAAAGGAAATGCTTAAGTACTTCAAGAACCGACAAGAGTACTTAAGAACAAACTTGGAGCTTTTGATTCAAAGTAAAGTGTTTACATGGATTGTGTTGTAGAATCTAGAGAGCTTCTCTCACTAACCAAGAACTATGGATGTTGGGATGGAATGAGGATGATTTACAAAGGGAAGGGGCTTGGTTATTTATAGGCATGGGGGAGGAATGAGAGCCATACACTTGTCAAATGGGAGGAGAAGAGCTCAACACATGGCAAGGGATGAGAGGAGGGAAGGAAAGCCGCCGGGCAAGGTAGCAAGGGAGGAGAAGCCGCCGGCCACATGGCTTGAGATGAGTGGTGGAGAGCTTTAGCCGCCCATGTGGTGGAGGAGGGGAAGATGTGTGAGTGGAATGAGATCTTTTCTCCAAAAAGCCATCGGTTGAAATGTGACTTCCGGTTGCCCTTTAGTTGCCTCTTCGGTTGCCCTTTGGTTGCTCCTTTGGTTGACACCAAAAGATAAGTCACTTATACTTGGCATTTCACTTGTGTTCTTGATCTTTGTTGGAATAAGTCATTGGGACTTAGTTGTGGCCTGATTGGAGTATGGTCAGTTCTGACTTGTAATCCACTTTCAGCGTTAAGAACTCCATTTTAGCTCGTTTTCATCTTTACTCCTTGAAATGGCTGTAGAACAAAAGTGAAACTAACAAGTAAAAGTTGTCAAGATAAAGCATCCAATTTGGTGGGTTTAACTATCTTAATGAATCATATAAATATGGTCCATCAGATCACCCCACACTTTTAGTTGTTCGTCCCGAACAATGCCATTTAAGAGATGCGCACACGATCCAAGTAAAAACTCTAAATAAGAAAGTGAGAATGGGGGACTAGATTTATCCTATTCATGCATTACTTACTTATTACCAAACTAAACTGTGTAAATACTTAGAAGAAACTTGATACTTGTACCTTCGAGCTGAGATGCAAATTAATTTGGATGTTTCGGGAGATAGCCCTTTTTAGGCTCCTGGACTGCAGTCTCTGGACCGACTCGCACTATATGGTTAACTTGTCTCTTTCTCTAGCACATGATTCGGTTCGGGTTTCACTGAGTTGAGCATTTTGATTTCCTTTTGGTGAGGGACAGCTTTTGAAGTGAATTGGTCTTTGGCCTTTGGCCTTTGATGTTGAATTGGAGTTTCTTCACTTTTGTTTCGGTTAAAACCTTCACAATTTTGGCTTTTGGCCTTTGATTAGCTTCTTCGAGCTTTTGCTTCTTTGTGACTTGCTAGTCCATTTTCTCCACCTTTCTTTGGGAGGTCCAATCGTCGCCCGAGAGCATATGGAAATACCTCCCCGCTCTTTCTCATCCTTGCCGTTTCGCGCGGGTCAAGATGAGGGTCGCTCATCTATTTTCCCGGCTACTCTGACTAGAGATAGGACGGTTTGATTCCCGTCCCGCCTCTTGCATAAACGCTGCACGGCGGAGATGACTCTGATATTCTTTGAAACCCGAAGTGCAGCCTCCACTGACTTCGTAAACCATATAGTGAAATTCAGTCCTTTGATTGCTTGCCAAGCCTCTCTAGGGCAATTTATATCAACTCCACATCCCCTGTATATCTCAGCACAAAGGGACAAATGAGAAGTTACATCCTAAGTTTTTATACAGTTGAGATTTCACAAGGTAAATGCATGAATTTAGATCTATCTTTTTCACATTCTCAAGTTCATATTTTCAAAAAGATAATATTAAGGGAAAAGGAAAAGAAAAAACATGTTAACTAACTATGTCCAAAGGTGGTTCTGACCCCACACTTTTGAATGAAGGCGTGCCTCACAGCACGACTTAGTTCAAAAGTTATGCTAGCAAATATATACAGGAAAGGTGAGAATGATTTAAGGCAAAAAACTAAATGACAGGAATTAAATGACTGAAAGTAAGATAGGTGTCGGGTTACCTCCCGACCAGTGCATTTGTTTAACGTCGTTAGCTTGACAGTACCTCATTCCTGGATCATAAGGTGGGATCCCATGGGTGTGTGAGGTCGAACTTCCCCACGGCTGTCCTTTTGATTTGCCCAAAGAATACATATGGTAGCGGGTTCAGTTCTGCTCTCCCTTGATCTGGAGGCTTCTTCTTCACATATCCCTGAGAAGGCGAGGACTCTTTGACCATAGCTGCTGATCCATCAGATCGAGCTCTATTGCTTCTCCTTCCGGGTTTCCATACCTTTGGCCCATATCTTGGCCGCTTCTTCATGTTTGAGTGGTCGGCACCTTTGCAATTCTGAAAGTTCGGTATTGTGCCATTGAACACGAGCGACCTTGAGCTTGTTCCCATGCCAAGCCTCTTCTTTGTGGCAGAGATGATTGGCCATCCTAGAACGAGTGAGTTTTCAGCCGGCTTTTCTTGGCTCATGACGAGAGAGTGCTCCATTGTTGGCTTTTCTTGCCTTTGTCCCGCTTCCAACTCGCATTGCACCTCCTTATTGATCACTTTATCTTCAGGGGCTGTGATCCGCATACAAACCGAGGGGACAAGTTGGGGGACTTCCACCACAAGGGCCAGGTCTTTCTCGAGCAGCACTTCAGTGAGGACCGGGCCTGCCGTGATTTTCTCGGTTAGTTCGGCAGTGAGGTCTGGGCATGTCTCGGGTGGTTCGGCAATGAGGTGCTGGACTGGCATGATTTCCTTGGGCAGATTGATGATGAGGACCGGGCCTGAATTGGACAGTTTTTCTTCTAACTCCCAGGGGTAATCTGAGTGAAGTTCTTCTTCTGGCAACCATGGGTCCTCATCCTCGTCATTTATATGGTCTCCGGGGGCAATCACACTGAGGTCTGGGTCTGATTTGGGCAACTCGGCAGCGAGGACCGGTTCTAGTGGTTCGGTCGGCTCCGTGGGCTCCCATGTAGGATCTTCTTTGATGACCCTTGGCTTGCGCATCTCATTGATCAGATAATCAGTTTCTTTTATAGCCACCTCTATTTCTTCCCATGCTTCCTCGGATCTGGCTTGATTTTGGTGCATCGTGGCATTCAATTGTTGTATGTCCGCGACCAACAGCTGGGTGCTAGCTGCCAGCTCCATTATATCGTCCTTGAGCGGCTCGGCCTGATCTTGTCTTGGTTTTGACCTCGCGGCCAAATCATCTATTAAGTTCCAAAGATCATCCATGTCTAAGTTGTTCACCGAGCCTCCTGCTGCATCATTTAGCCAATTCCACTCATGTGGCATCATCCCATTGAGAAACCTTTGGAGAAGATCGTGGTTGGTGAATCCATGGTGCGGGCAGCTCGTCACAATGGAGTCAAAGTACGCCAAGTACTCGTCCAAAGTTTCGTCCCGGGATTGCTCTATGTTATTGATCTTCTCGCGGACTTCAAGTTTGAAAGGTGGTGGGGAAAACTTCTCATTGTTCCAAGGCTCGCATCCGTAGTAGAAAGACTTTGTGAACTGCATGACAGAACAAAAACAAAAGAAAAACAAATAGAACAACTATTCTGATTGCTAATTCCCCGGCAACGGCGCCAATTTTGACGGAGCCCACCGCACTGTCGTTAAGGTGCGATGTTCTCTGTGCAAAAATAAATTTATATCTCCGATACTCGCGACTTTACTATTTTGGGTAGTAAGTGGTAAGTACGGGTCGAACCCAAGGGAATTAGTGGATAGTTGTTCTTTCGAAAAGGAAAAGTAAATAAAACAGTTGGGGGGTTGGTTTTGGTTTTAGTACTGAAAGATAAAGTGATGGAACAGTAGATTTCAAGATCAACCGCAGACACACGTTTGATACTGGCCGCACGCTGTGTTTCAAGCGTGTTGCGCACCAAAGGTTATGCCGGGCTGATGTTGATAAAGTCTGTAGTAAAAGTAAAGTACAGAAAGTAATTGCTTGATGGACAAGTCTTGCGAAAAGTAATTGCTTGAAGGACAAGACTTTACAGAAAGTAAGTGCTTGAAGGACAAGTCTTACGGAAAGTAAGCAGTTGATATGGTACTGAAAGTAAAGTAACAGGTGATATTACAATTAAAGGAGAGATTCGGTTTTAGGGGCCTTGTATCATAGTCTGTTTATCACCGACCTCTAATGATCATACTAAGTGTTCAAAAGTGTATCAAGGCTATTCCTAGCACATGACTTGCCACACCGTCTAGTCTTTTGCAAGACAAAGAACTCTTGTTCTAGTATGTGCATCCATTTGATCATCATTCCTGATAAACCAAATGGTGTTTAAAAGCGGTTGACTTCCACAGATAAGCTGTGCTCTTCCAAGCCTCCACTTATCCACGGAAGATCACGAACCATGGCAGAGCTTTGCTCTTCCGAGCATCCACTCAACCAATGGAGTTTTGACCTAATATATGGCACCTAGAACAAGTTGAACACAAAGAGGCACTAAGAGAAGGGTCTAAAACATTTTATGATACAAGTACACCCCTTCAACCGAATGAAGGGTTTAGCTACGAATATCCATAGAGGTGGATATCATAGCTAAGTGCTGAGTAAAGTAAAGGTTTTGAAAGACAGGAAAGTAAAGGTTTTTGGAAATCAAGACAAGGAAAGTAAAAGGAGAATACTCAAGAACAACGTAAAGTAAAGGAAATGCTTAAGTACTTCAAGAACCGACAAGAGTACTTAAGAACAAACTTGGAGCTTTTGATTCAAAGTAAAGTGTTTACATGGATTGTGTGGTAGAATCTAGAGAGCTTCTCTCACTAACCAAGAACTATGGATGTTGGGATGGAATGAGGATGATTTACAAAGGGAAGGGGCTTGGTTATTTATAGGCATGGGGGAGGAATGAGAGCCATACACTTGTCAAATGGGAGGAGAAGAGCTCAACACAAGGCAAGGGATGAGAGGAGGGGAGGAAAGCCGCCGGGCAAGGTGGCAAGGGAGGAGAAGCCGCCGGCCACATGGCTTGAGATGAGTGGTGGAGAGCTTTAGCCGCCCATGTGGTGGAGGAGGGGAAGATGTGTGAGTGGAATGAGATCTTTTCTCCAAAAAGCCATCGGTTGAAATGTGACTTCCGGTTGCCCTTTAGTTGCTTCTTCGGTTGCCCTTTGGTTGCTCCTTTGGTTGACATCAAAAGATAAGTCACTTATACTTGGCATTTCACTTGTGTTCTTGATCTTTGTTGGAATAAGTCATTGGGACTTAGTTGTGGCCTGATCGGAGTATTGTTGGTGTATGGTCAGTTCTGACTTGTAATCCACTTTCAGCGTTAAGAACTCCATTTTAGCTCGTTTTCATCTTTACTCCTTGAAATGACTGTAGAACAAAAGTGAAACTAACAAGTAAAAGTTTTCAAGATAAAGCATCCAATTTGGTGGGTTTAACTATCTTAATGAATCATATAAATATGGTCCATCATGTGTCTAGCAGTTCCACCTTCTGTGCAAGAAGTGACGAGCGTTCTTGATTCATTCCGATCATCTCGTGCTTCAAAGCAGATATTTCCTCCTGATGTTCCACCTTATGGGCAACGAGAAGTTCAACCTCCTGCTACTTTTTATCTTTTTCTTCTGTCAGGCTTGCCACTATTTCTGTGAGCTTCTTGTTCAGACCGATCATCAATAGCCACTTCTCATAGAGTTCCTTGTACGTCTTGGCCGAGATCTCATGAGCAAGTCCTTTGTCATCACTACTTGATGCGTCGTCAACAGACTGTTCAGACAGTGCACTAGAGTATGGATTTTCACTTGTCTTACTGCAGTCTTCAATAGTGACTACAAGTCCGACGAGATTGACATTCTCATGTTCTTCTTCTTCATCGTTAGATTCACTATCTGGACCCTCATAGGCTATTCTGAGAATATCTCATGCTTCCTTGGCAACCTCACATTCAGCAATCAGTTTGAACACATTCTCGTCCACTCCTGAGAAAATTGCATTCAAGGCCTTTGAGTTTCCAGCAGCAACTGTTTCATCTGCATCAGTCCACAGAGCTTCGGGTTTTGGCACAGCTACTTCTTCAGGGTTAGCCATTGTGGGTTCTGTCCATCCAACCAACACAGCTCTCCAAGCCTTTTCATCGAGAGATTTCAGAAAGACTTTCATCTTGGACTTCCAGTAGAGATAGTTTGGCCCTTCAAGCAACGGTGGTCGGTTAGTGCTCTGTCCTTCCTTCAAATTCATCTTGCACAGTCGCCGGATCACATTCTGTATGTCGAGTGTCTGCTCTGATACCAATTGAAATCTACTTGTCTTAGTCAAGACGAGTTCCAGATGGTGTTCGAACTGTGTCTCGAACACTTGTTGGACAGTTCCAGGTTGTGTTCTACCAGAGACTGGAACACCTTAGCAGACAGTACCGTAAACAGAACAAATAGGAGCACACACGATATGATACCCAGTTCGGCCTTGCCTACTCTGGGGGGCTTCCCACACCCTAAAAGGGACACAAATCTTATTACGAGTTTAGAGCTATTCGTGGACTTACACTTACACAACGCCTTGTTTGTAATAGCCTAGCCTCTAACACTCCGTCTCTCGGATTTGCAATCTCGGTTCACCACAGCTCACCTCGATCCCCTATGGGTAGGATGAGACTTCCCTCTCGACCTAGTCTTGGACCTCCCAGAAGCCCAGTCATCTTCTCTTGAAGACGTCTTGATCACTGTGTGTGTACGCTTGGTAGTTCTTCAAGAACAGTCTAAACAGCACCCTGAACAGACTGCTTCTTCGCCGTTGATATTCCGGTGTGGAATAATCAGCCGGCCGTCGCTCCTCCTCCAATCTCACGAATGCTCTCGTGTTTTCTTTTCTCTCGGGAAGCGATGCAGATCTGGTCGCCCTAGCCTTGTATTTATATGCATAGGCGAATGTCCAAATCTGTTCCAAATATCCTCATCAAATATTTAGGAAATATTCCTAAATATTCGATGGATATTTCCAATCCAATCTTTATGAAGATCTCGATCTTTCTCTCTCGCCAAGTCATTCCGAATCTGGTTGGATACTGATGTGAGAATATCTATCTAAATATTTATTCTCTCACGATGACTTGTCGATTGATCCCAATCAAATAATCTCGTCGATATCTTCTGGATATCCAGATCTTCATTCCAATCTTCATGAGATATCTTCTACGGTAATATAGTCAGGCGGTCTTCAATTCTGGTGAGGAGATATTCGAATGACATCTCGAATATCTGTTTCTTCACTGACCGACTTCAACCGAAAAGATCCTCTATCTTCAGAACCTTCTGGATTCAAATCATGCAACTGCTGCACGCTGTACTTCTGTTCCAGTCCGTGGTTGAACTCTTCTTGAACTCCAGCTCGAGTTGTCTAAAGCCATTTTGCCAAAGCCATGCCATTCATGGGAACATCAGAAAGTGCTTAAGAATTCAATTGTTTAAATTGTTCTCCGGTAAGCACTCCCATGGACCCAAGTGTGAAGCTCTTTAACAACTTGAGTACTCTCAAGTCATAGGTTGCATAATAAATGAAATGACGAGTACAAGGCCAGATATAGCTTATGCAGTGGGCAAATTGAGTAGATATACTAGTAACCCTAGTACTCATCACTGGGAAGCTATTAGGCGAGTACTTAAATACCTTAAGGGAACCATGAATTATGGTTTGAGTTATGCAGGTTTTCCCTCGGTCTTGGAGGGATATACCGATGCAAGTTGGATTACCAATCTTCTAAATTTGTTGGGTATTCTTGCTTGGGGGAGGTGCCATATCTTGGGCATAGAAAAAGTAAACTCGGATCACCAGCTCGACTATGGAATCTGAGTCCAGAGCCTTAGCGGCTACTAGTAAAGAGGCAGAATGGCTGAGGAATTTGGTGCATGAGATTCCATTAGGGCCAAAATCGATAACACCTATTTCTATTCATTTTGATAGTAATGAAACTTTGGCTAAGGCATATAGCCAAATGTACAATGGTAAATCGAGACACCTAGGCGTTAGACATAACGCGATTCATGAACTGATTACTCACGGGGTGATTTTGATTGATTATGTCCGGACACAGCAAAATCTAGCTGATCATTTGACAAAATGATTAGAAAATCTAGCTGATCATTTGACAAAAGGATTAGCTAGGGACTTGGTACACAAGTCGTGTTTAGGGATGGGCTTAAAGCACATCTAAATCCCTATTGGTAGGACACTCAATTCCCTCTTAGTATGACGCTAAGAGCTGAATGCAATGTGGAAAGCCTACACTTAGAGATTTGAAGCACATGATTAAATACATCCCAAGGTATGTGCTTGTTTCCTGCAAGAGACGGGGAGGTTGAAGTTTAGCTTCTTAATGGATCTTTTGGAAAATGCATTGCATGTGCATGCGAAAAGAATCTACCTATGTAAGTGTGAAGTGAGCCGCTTCAATTAGCTTGTGTTTTGGCTAAGGATGCACTTATGAAAGGATAGAC
Organism: Rhodiola kirilowii; assembly: GCA_033675215.1. Classification (NCBI taxonomy): domain Eukaryota; kingdom Viridiplantae; phylum Streptophyta; class Magnoliopsida; order Saxifragales; family Crassulaceae; genus Rhodiola; species Rhodiola kirilowii. Next base: position 20,836,196 of record CM066201.1, read on the forward strand.
ACATGGTTGTAATAGTGTTAAGTTGTACTTGGAATAAAAGTGAACTTGTGTCTGTTTTATTTTCCCGTATTTAAATAGGTTGACATTTCACTTATGCACAAGTTTTGTTCGGTTGTGAATGCTTTTAGTATTCAAGAGTATAACCCTAAAATGGGGGAGGATTGCTGGAGATGTTAGGGTATATGTGTTACAAAACTTGTCTATACCATGTAAGGAACGTTTTGTGAATAAACAAAGCAATTCCGAAATCGTTTGAAGTTGTTTTGAGTTTTTCTCCAGTGTGATCAGCGCCCAAGAAAGACATTATTGGGTGCGTCCAACGTTGACATTAACTTGTTAATGTCTTCTTTGGGCGCAACTCGTTAATGTAAGGGCTGGGCGCGCGGCGGGTTGATACCGCGTCCAATGACGACTTTAGGGTTGTGTCGCACCCAGCACCTAATGTCGTGAACATTATGAACAACAACATCAAATGATAGAGCATGATTGCTCTCATGTGAACCTGAAAAATTATCCATGTAGATTAAACATGCGCACGAGTTCTGTTTTTGGAAAATTCTGAATTGCATGGATCTGAATTAACCAAAACGACGGATATGCCCTTATGAACACATTAAAATATATATTCATATTCAATATATTCTGAAAATTAAAGTTCGTTGGATCAAGGATCAAAGATCGAACGATTATTATTAATTCTCATTTCTCATCAATTTTGTTCCTTCTCATATGATCCCAACTCTACACCACAAAGGTATAAATTAATGTCTAACACTTAAGAGTTATTTATGTCTTAAAATTTAATCAGTCTGAACTAATTAAATGAACTACATACAATGATAGTTTAATCAACCAAAAACGTCAAATTCGAATTGCAATTTTCCGTTTTGAATAGGTTTTGTCTTGTTAAATTTCTAATTTCCTGACATTTGACTTTGAGATATATAAATAACATGTAGATCTAGTTATTTTACATGTCGATAAGTTATGTCCCCGTATACAATAATGATTAGTTTCAAATATATATATATATATATATGAAATTGTTTTTGAGGATCAATCATTTTGGGTCACGATTTTTTTTTAGTCGTGATAACTTTCTAACTCCTGACTTTGCCCTTGACGAACACAATATTTAGACTCTTTTATTATACGAGTCAAGCTTCAAAAAGTGATGTTATGAAGAGCTTGTTTATACACTTGATTAGAACTCGACGATTGAAACTCGTTTATAATTTATGTATTTCACCAACTTTGTTTTTAATTGAATTTTATGGAGTTTCTCTATTATTTGCCCCGGTTTGAAACTCATTCTCCAAAATAGCTCGCTTGAAACTTGAATATCCAGATTACCCCATTTTAATTAATACCAATTTTGGGGAACTGGTATAAAGCATTTTCAGTCAATACCGGTTCTCGTAGAACCGATTAGTTAAATTTCGATCAATCCCGGTCAATACGGGGCTCGTTTTGACGTACGTGTACCAACTGAACTCGAGTATATAAATCCACGTGTAATAGTAGTTCTAAAGGAATCGGTATTCTAAAAACCTTAAATTGTCGATCCACATGTGTGCTGCTGCTTTTTACATGGTGTGTTTGGTTACCTACGTGTCATCCATTTGCAGCCATATGGAGAGGCGAGAGTCCAGCATCGTCCATCTCGTTCACCAAGGGCGTCGCTCCCATCACCTGATGGAGGATGAGAGAAGAGAGGAAGGGAAGAGAGAGAGAGAGAGAGAGAAATGAGGGAGAATGAGAGTTTGTTATTTAATTCTTATCCTGCCATATTACACAAGTAGTGCCTTTATACTGGAATCGTTCTTACTGTCAGTGCCCAGGCGTCCTTGCTGGTGTAACTAGTTCTGCAGATCAACTTTGTTAGTTGGAATTCTTCAGGAAGCTTCGCAGAGTCGTGTTCCCCTACGCGACAGTGCACGCGAGTTAAGTGTGTCCCTGACATGCAAACCCTTGTTGTATGGGCTTTTGCATAAAGGTGCATGAGCATGTGTAGGGTGATGCCCATCAATGCCGCCTCCATCGGAAACAACCTTGTCCTCAAGGTTGAATGTTGTGAAGTCTTTTAGGAGCTCATCTTTGAATTCCCAAGTGGCGTTGGTGTCCGGGTGAGCTTTCCATTTGATGAGCCATTGGGTCTTCCAACCGTTGGGGACTTGGACCTGGCCAGATCGCAGTATGGTGTCTGGCACGAGCAATTGTCGAAGGTCTTCCAGCTCTACGGGAAATTTCCGGTTAGTGGTACTGGGATCGCCCACAAATCGGCGGAGTAGGGTAACATGAAATAAGTCATGGATGCGAGTCGTGGGTGGCAGCTTAGGCAGTAAGCAACTGGTCCGATCTGCTCAACGATCTCAAATGGGTCATAAAAGTGTCGGGCAAGTTTGTTGGTGTCGCGGCTACGCATTGTGTTTGGTCAATACGGCTGAAGGCGTACCTAAACAAGATCTCATATAGCAAAGTGTGTATCCTGGCGCTTTCCATTGGCTTGGAGTTGCATTCTTTGATGGGCTCGGATTAGGTTACCCTTGAGATCATGAAGTAATTGTTCTCTGCATTGGATGAGATCTTCGTCTGTAAGAAAGAGTGGTGAGGCCCGGCACATGGTCCAAGAGTGCAGGCGGTAGGCGGCCATAGACTACTTCGTAGGGCATATGACCTGTAGAGGAGTGCAAGGTAGTGTTATAGGAGAATCTAGCCCGCGGTAGGAGATGCACCCAGTCTCTTTGGTTGTCGCTAATGAAGCAACAAAGGTAATCTTCCAGTCCGCAATTAACAACCTCAGTCTATCTGTCAGTTTGGGGGTGACAGGCTGTTGAATGAGCTAGAAGTGTGCCTTGTTGACGGAATAATTCCTTCCAAAACTTTCTCAAGAAGATGGGGTCTCGGTCGGAGACGATACTGCTCGGAAAGCTATGAAGGTGGATGATGTCACGGATAAAATCATGAGCAACTTCGGCAGCCATGCAACCATTCTTGAGAGGTGAGAAGTGGGCATATTTGGATAGATAATCGACCACCACCATAACTATAGTTTTTCCGGCGGACGGTGGAAGGTGAGTAATGAAATCCATGGAGATGTCACTCCATACCTTGTCAGGGATTGGTAGTGGTGTTAGTAGGCCATGGGGAGCCGAATTCAGTGCTTTGACCTATTGACAAATGTAGGAGCGATGGACGTAGTGTAGGGCATCTTGGCGGAGAGCCAGTCAATGGAAATTGGCTCTAATGCGGGCGAGTGTACAATGTATACTAGGGTGGCCTCCTGTTGTGGAATTGTGGAATTAATTCATGATGAGTTCCTATAATGTTTTGTCTTTTGGAACATGAAGCTTGCCCTTCAAGAGAGCCAGGTCGTCACAGATGGACCAATCTGCATGGTTGTCAGGGTTGTCGGTGATAGAGGTTATCAAAGCTTGACCTGCTGGGTTTGTGCTATAATATCTTCGGAGGGCACGTAAAATGCCAAAGCCAGGTGTGCTTTTACCCAAGGTAACCATGAAAGAGGGATGGTTGGAGTTATCGGCCTCATGTAGCCTGGAAAATGCATCCGCATAGACATTTTGTTTTCTAGGTCGATATCGAACCTCGAAGTCATAATCTAACAACTTGACCACCCATTGTTGCTGCTCGGGGGTATGCACGGTCTGAGAGAGTATTGTTTTGATGGGTTGATGGTCGGTTTTGATGATGAATCGTTGGCCAACTGTCGCTACTTTTGGACTGCCCATACTAGAGCACATAGTTCCTAAGGTTAAAACAAGAGTGGAGGATAAGGCGGTGCAGAGGTTGATGAATGCCTGAGTTGCTTTAGTGGTCCATATATAGGCTCCTTTGCGTAGGACTAGGAGGTTTGTTAAAGGAGCAGCAATGGTGGAATAGTGGCACACAAATTGCCGGTAATAACCAATGAGGCCAAGGAAGCCTCGCAAATGCTTAATGTTCTTTGGTTGTGACCACTGTTGTATTGCTAAGAATTTGTTCGGGTCGACAGCCACTCACTCACGACCAATAACATGCCCCAAGTACGTCAAAGATTCCCTGGCCACATCACATTTTGAAGGCTTAGCATAAAATGAGTGTGAACTGAGTGTAGAAAGTACCTCTCGAAGTTATGCCAGATGCTCGTTGGGTTGGTACTATAAGCCAATATATCGTCGATGAAAACCAGGACACATCGACGTTGGAGTGGCTTGAATATGACAATCATTTCGGCTTGAAAACTGGTCGGGGCATTGGTTAGGCCAAAGGGCGTCACAAGGAACTCATAATGTCCATCGTGTGTCCAAAAAGTAGTCTTAAAGACATACAACTCGTTCTTGCGCAACTGGTGATAGCCGGAGCAAAGGTCTAATTTGGTAAACAATGTGGCACCATGCAATTCTTTGAGAAGTTCATCCACTATCGGAATTTGGAACTTATCATTAACAATGATGGCGTTTAGGGCACGATAATCAACACAAAATCGCCATGAGCCATCTTTCTTTTAGACAAGCAAACCCGGTGAAGAAAATGGGTTGCGGCTGGGGTGTATGATGCCCTCCTGAAGCATGGTGTGGATCATTGTCTCAATCTCCATTTTTTGGTAATGTGGGTACCTATAAGGGCAAACATTAACTGGGTTAGCACCAGATATAAGTGGAATGGAGTGGTCAGTAGCTCTCACAGGGGGCAGGCCACGGGGTGAGAGGAAAACTTCTTCAAAGGTAGTCAAAAGCTCCATGATGTTATTTCAGAAAGCAGAATCCAAGTGTTCTGGTAATGTAATGTCAGGGGTAGTGGATGTGCTAATGGATGGTGTATCCTTGTACCATGTAGCAACCATTTGTAAGAAGTATAAGACACCCTTCTGATTGGCCACCTTTTGGATTTGTGCAGCTGAGGACTGAGAGACTTGTACCTGAGGTTTGAGTCCAAATAGGGTGATGGTTTGGCCATCTTTTTGGAGACTCGTCCACATGTCGCGGTAGCAAAACGTGGTTGGGCTGACGTCTGCGAGCCATTGCGCACCTAGCACAAGGTCGGCATCGAAAACCGGAAGGAGATGGATGTCTACTGTAAATATAGTGTCATGGATGGATATGGGGACTACGTGGCATACCCCTTCACATTTCATCTCCTCACCATTACCGACTGTTACGCTTAAGTGAGTGGCAGGTTTGATGGCCAGCTTAAGAAAGCACGCCACCCATGTCTGGATAAAATTATGAGTAGACCCACTATCTACCAGTACAAGCATCGGTTGGCCCTGGATATGTGCATGGAAGCGGAGTGTTCTTGGTGTTGTACGTCCCTGAAGAGCGTGGAATTTGATGCATAGTGGCGGATCTAGGCTGCAACAGGTGTTGGTATTTTAGCTAATGCCAAGGTGTCGGGTGTGTCCATCTCGATGAGTTCAAAGTCGTCCATATCGTATCAGTTGGGTCTTCCATTAACAAACATTGGAATCGTGGTCTACAATTATGGCCGGGTAGAAACTTTTCGTCACGGTTGAAATAGAGGCCTTTTTTACGTCGAGCCGCCATTTCCAGTGGTGTTAGTCGTTTGATGGGTAATGGCGTATGTGGTGGTCGTGGTACTTCGTTGGAGGGTCGAAACGGAGGTCGCGTGGAAGGCGACAGAGGACTTGGATTTTGTCATCAGCAACGCGTGCCATGTCCATCGCCGTGTCCAAGTCCATGGGTTTCAACATAACAAGTTCATGGCGAACGTTAGGTTTCAAGCGTGCCACAAAGCGGGGCAACAAGTTGTGTCCGAGGAGCCAAGGAGCGCTGGCGGAGAGTTTTTTGAAGTCGGTGATGTAAGCCTGGACTGTGGTGGTTTGGACAAGCTGGTTGATGGCTGCTTCAGCGTCATAGTAATCACTCAGCCTGAAACGGCGTTTGATGTCCCAAACTAGCTGCTCCCAGGTGGAGATTTGGCCATTAATGGACTTCCATTGAAACCAGAGTAGGGCGTCATCTGCCATGAATAAGGTCGGTGAGTCGAGCATCTAGTTTGGGTCGGCATTGTTCAAAGTGAAGTAGTGATTGATCTGGAATAACCATCCGACATTACCTTCACCGTGGAAGATGGGAACCTCCATGCGAGGTGTGCCGGAGTGGCTGAACGCATGGTATTTCAAGCAGTGGTGGAGTTGGGTTTGGGAAGAGAAGTTGTTTGCCAGTACAGTGGTCTGGTGCAGCGTGAGGTGGTAGCTTCATGTCTTGGATGGTTTAGGTGAGATGCTTGATGGCGGTGAGTACTTGTTTTATTTCGGTTGTTTGTCTCTCCTCCATGGCCGTGATTCGGTTGTCCATGGATTCCATGCCGGAGTTGAGGTTGGTTATAGCCTTCGCATGAGTAGGCATGGTGCAATGAAAGAACCAATTGATGGAGGAAGAGAGAATAAAGGAAGGGAAGAGAGAGAAATGAGGGATAAGGAGAGTTTGTTATTTAATTCTTATCCTGGCATATTACATCATTAGTGCCTTTATACTGGAATCATCCTTACTGTCAGTGCCGAGGCGTCCTTGCTGGCGTAACTAATTCTATAGATCAAATCGTTAGCTGGAATTCTTCGGGAAGCTTCGCGGAGCCGTGTTCCACTATGAGGCAGTGCAGGCGAGTTAAGTGTGTCCCTGCCACGCAAACCCTTGTTGTATGGGCTTGTGCGTAAAGGTGCATGGGCCTGTGGAGGGTGATCCCCATCATCACCTCTCCATTCAGCAACACTGTCGCGCACTTAACTGAGTCAAACAGACAACATGATGGCAAGAGCTTTGACTATTCCTCGACACTCCGCTCGTTCCTAATCCAGCTACTCTGTCAATTCTCTGCATTTAGAGATTTTCAGCAAAAGTCGATCCGCTTGAATAACTAGTTGAGCCTTGTCGTCAAGAAAAATCAACTTGATTATGCTTCTATCGACTTCAACATCTTTTGGCTCGAACAACTTGTCATTCATTGTCCGCCATAACATCGATCTCCTAAACTTTGCAGCAAGGTTTTTGGACAGGGCTGAAAAAATCGACGAACTGCTACTTTCTCGGAACCTACAAAATCAAACATCAAAACGTTAATTCAACTTCTAACAAAGCGGTTTATCAAAAAAAAAACTTCTCACAAAGTGCAAAAATGTTTCAAAACAGAGCAGCTCGGCATACAAACACGAAGCTTCTTAAATCCTAAACCAAACAACCACAATTCGCCAATTCACCGAGTAGTTGTGCTGCTGTTGGTTTAGGGTTTTACAATTTAGAGGAACCCGTATTTGATGTGGATTGATCTACTCGCTTACAATGGAGTTCAGTTGGTCCACGTAGGTCTAAACGAGCCACGCATGCATTTTTGCATCATATTGGTTCCTCGGGAATCGGGATTAGTTGAAATGTAACTATCAGGTTCTACAAGAACCGGTTATGACCGAAAATGCTTATTACCGGTTCCCCAAAACCGGTATTAGTTAAAATGGGGTAATCTGAATATTCGAGTTACAAGCGAACTATTTTGGAGATGTGAATTTCAACCCGAAGCAAATAATAGAGAAACTAAGAAAGTAAGTGTTATGTGATTTCTGATGGCTATTGGGATAGTGCGGTGTTGTTGAGTTGTGGAATTTTCGTTTCGAGTGCCCTCTTGTACTCTGTGGATTAGGGGTGAGCAGGACCAGTCCGACCCGGTGACCCGTCCCAACTCGGTTGAAATTTTGACGAATATGAATCCGGCCCGATACTAAATAAGTCGAGTTCGGATTAGTCATTGGGTTACACGTCCCTATTGATATCCAATAAAATAAGATCTAATAACTTTTATAGTTAAATTTTAAAATAAAAATATTTTAGAAAGGACTTCAACCTGAGTCTAATCTTAGAATGAGTAATATCAACAGTGTTATAAGTCTACTTGATGTCTAGTTTTAGCTATTTGATATTAGATTGGACTTCGACTAAGACTTTTGAGGCTATTTTGTTTAACCTACTTGATATTTATATGATAAGTCTATTTTTTGTGACGGATTTGGGTTATCGTATACGACCCCGTCAATATTAGTGTCGATTTGGGTTGAACTAGGTGACCCGATCATTATTTCGGATTGAGTGAAGGACGAATCAAACCCGTCCTACCTGTCTCACGATCACCCCTACTATGGATAAAAGAGTTTGGAGTTGAGTAATTAAATTGGGTTCAAGATAGTTAAATTAAATTTAATATAATTAAATTAAATTCAAATTAATTTGAACTTAAAACAACAACACTTAAGCTCCAATTTTGGAGTTTTTTTTTAAAATTGACCAAATGAGTTTCGAGATTTCAAAACTGACTCATGCGAGTTTCACATTTCAAAACTGACCCATTTTTAATGAAACCGGATCCCCAGGATTCGATTTTATGTGTTTTCCAAATACCGGATCCCCAGGATCCGGTTTTCTGTGCAAACTCAACACGTGGAGTTCTCTCATTCGAACGCGCACATAACACCGGATCGGTTATTTTGGAAAACACAGAAAACCGGATCCTGGGGATTCGATATTTAGAAATTCAGATTTTGAGAATCCGATTTTATTAAAAATTGGTCAGTTTTGAAATGTGAAACTCGCATGGATCAATTTTGAAATCCCGAAACTCATTTGGTTGTTTTAAAAAAAAAACTCCCAATTTTGGCCTAGTTTATCATCATCTTCTTCAGCCTCCTTTGTGTTGTGAGTCGGGTGAAGTTGCTGACGCTGATCTTCTTCGTCTCTTAACGTTCCTAATTCTCTAGATCGGCGGCGATGACGGTGGCAGCAGGGATCGGGTACGTGTTGCTGGCGCTAGGTCCTTCTCTGTCACTGTTCGTCACGGTCATCTCGAAAAAGCCCTTTCTGATTCTCACTGTTCTCTCCAGGTATATTCTTAATCTGATCTAAATCCAAAACTCGAGCTGATTTTAGTGTCCAGAGTCAATGGAAAATTGGAAATACTTTGTGATTGTGACTCAATGCCCCTTTTGATCTCGGTAATCATTAAACTAGGGTTTATATTTCATGCTTAAAATGACTAGAATGCCTCCGTTGGTTCTACTACTTCTTATTATTATTGGTTACTTTTGGTATACTTTTATGGCTACTGGATAATGTGGATTTTGCACAGTCAGTTGCTGTTTACGAAATTAGACACAGTTGTTTCTTCTAAGCATTTTGCTCCCACCAGTTTACAAGCTAATGTAACAATCATAAATTTTGTGTCTTTCCATTTTACTTCATATCATTCCTTTTTTTTCTCAAACTTTTTACTAAATAGCACTAAAACGAATAGGGTTACAAATACGAGAAATGTCAGTTTGTCATAATTTAGGATATAGATTCAGAACGGGAAGCAATGGGTCTTTGTCTTGATTTGACAGCGAGAAGGTTGAAATTGAGGGGACTAAGGTTTGATCAATTTTTGAATTATATTCAGATATTAGGTCATCATAGATATTTGTAAATATATGGAGGGTATCTGAGCTGAGTCTTTTTTGGAAAATCTGAGCTCTTCGTACTCTTTAGGTTTTTAGTCTGGATACATTTCTGAAACGCTGATAGGGCACCCATTTTATGTTTCCTTGCATCATAAGTTTTAATGGAATCAATGTGTTGCCATCCATTCTTGGAATGCTGTATATTCCGACTGAGATGGCCGTTTTACTATCTTTAACTTAACTGTCTGACAAATTTAATGCAGCACACTTCTATGGCTCATTAGCCTGATCCTTTTATCCGGATTTTGGAGGTTTTTTCTTCCTTTTAAAACAACTGCTTGGTGGCCGTTCGCTATTCTTATTCTCTCCTCTGTTGCTTTTCAAGAAGGGCTTCGAATTTTGTTTTGGAAAGCTTACAAGTATGCCCATTAACTTAACTCTTGTATATTTGGAATGTTTATCACTTTATATGTTACTGTAAAGGATTTTTTTTTTACAGATTCTAGCTTAGATGCATACATTACTGTTCCAAAATACTGGTATCAAATAACTAATGTACTTCACAGTAGAGATGCAGTAATGGTACTAGGGAGAAATTCCATATGCGTGTTTCAATAAGATTTGACAGTTGACTCCCTACAATTTATAAAGATTATGCTTGATGATTTTTCTTCTCCTCAGATGTTAATTGATTTGCCGGAATAGTAATATTGTACCATTGTTGGGAAGAAGATATCCCCGCCGACTTTACTGCAGATAACAAAAGTGATACTTATCTCCAACTAAAATAAAGTTGTGCTGATTCCCCTTTTCATGCAGGAGGTTCGAAGATATATTGGACAACTTTGCTGACAGAGTCTCAAAACCTCGCCTCTTTCTGACTGATAAAATGCTAATTTCCTTGGGTATGGTTAACTGCTTTTCCCACATTCTTCATTTTTATGTGGGAGGACGACAGCACAACAGTTTATGGAAGAGAATGAAAGCAGTAGAAGTAGAAAGTAGAAATTTTATGATGTTATGAAATAAGATGGTAGCTGACATGACAATAAACGTGTAACCTTTGCCAAATTGTCGTGTTTATTGGTGTGCTATCTGTTAGTTCATAGCATCAACCAGTTACTCCTGCTCATTTAATTTCAGTCCATTGAATACAGCTGGTGGTTTAGGTCATGGTGTGGCACATGCTGTGTTTTTCTGTGTTAGCCTCCTGACACCAGCATTTGGTCCAGCAACATTTTATGTTGAAAGCTGCTCCAAGCTTCCATTTTTTCTTATATCCGGTGAGGAGAAAATAAAATTCATTTATACCTGTGTTCGTCTTTTTGGAAAATTTATCTTTCCTCTATGCATCCTTGGCCATGCACAGTACTGCAGCTTGGTGAAATCTTGTAGTTTTTGGATATTTAACCTGTTAGCTATCGCTATTATGGCCTATAGATTGTCATTGTTGACATGTTATTGAACTGATGATGTGTTATAAACTCTGAACCTATTGCAATATTGACTGCTTGTCGTTGTTCATGGCAGCTATCATCGCTCTTGCATTTGTTACGATCCACACATTTTCAATGGTCATAGCATTCAATGGATATGCCGAGGGCACTAAGGTGGATCAGTATTTTGTTCCCATCATACATCTAGTAGCAGGGATGGCGGTAAATATATCTCTTACTTCATATATTCACTGAGTTTTTTTATTTTTTAATTCTCTTTATAGACCCAAAGTCTGGTCTGCCGATGAAGTTGTTGTTTTATTTGATTTAACGTCATCTAGAACTATCTATTTACTTGTCTCTTTTTTTCTTTTAGACACTTGTGAATCTTACTCATGATGGTTGCCAAATTGATATACCTCTCCTCTACTTCATGGTCGTACTGACCTTGGTGCATTGTGCGAAGATGGTATATACAAAACTGACTGAAAACCAAAACAGACGTGGAATATCTTAGAAGGAGCTAGCTACAAAGACAGATGCCTTGTACATTAGCTACATTACAACCTCACAGCATGACCTAAAAAGGGATACTTTGTCTTGAATCTTAGTGAAGGGGATTCGTCTGCATAAGAGGTCCATCAAAAGCTGTGATCCTGTGAACACCGTTAGTAGCGCATGGGTCTCGTCTGATTGTTCCAAATTGTGGAACGACCAACAGTATCCGAATTTAAGGAATCTACATATGTAAGAGTGCCTACAAATGGCTCTACTCATTTACTGACTTCATGTAACGAACTTCAGCTGTTCAAAATATTATATATTATCTTAGTTGAAACATTAGATACAGTGATACACTATGCATATTTGTTGCAGGGGAGGAAAGTTGAGATTAGTAAATGATCTGAGACAGAATGCACAGAGCTGTGTAGCTGCTGTTGTTGTTACTGACGGCATTATGGATCATCTTCGTGGGCAGTCTAAGAGACCGCCTTAAAATTTTCTCATTTGAAAAATGACTTCATGCAATTGTTTTTCGAAGTGTGCACCCACCCGGTTCTTCTTACACCAGCATCTTCAGACTTCAATTGCCATGCTGAACCATTGTTGTTGTTGACTCCAACATTGTGTTTCCTATTTGCCCTTTTCCTCGAGTGCGTCGAAGATGATTGATGCTTCCGTCTCGACTTTTACTTCCGTCCATAAAATCATTTTAAAAAATAAGCTCTAGTTCAATGCTGTCGCTTCAAGAGTCTCTTGTTTTGCATGTGACAACAACAGTGGCGGATCCAAAGCTTCGCAGGAGGGTTTTCAATAAAAGTATTTTTTTAAGACTATTAGATATAGTTTGGATTTTGCCCAAATAAATTGTACATATATTTCTCTTATGTTTTACAATATGAGTTATTTTTTAATAAAATACTAAAATAAAACTCATATAAGTTCATTGACAACCTAAATTTGAGACGTCACAAAACTCACGTCGATTATCATATCAAATCAAGTCATATATCATTGGAGAGATAATTTGATAAGCTACGACTATTTATTTAATATCAAAATCTAAATTGGACGTCAAAGCAACTGAAAAAAATACGCATACTTGCATAACAAGTGCACGTGCTCAACCACATGAAACCTTAATAACGAACCTACAACGTGCAAATGGAGAACCATATGGGAAATCTGTCTAACGATAAGGTATACGAGTTCTATGCTAACACCTAAACTCAAATCTAACGTCAAATTCGTCCAAAACTAAGCCGAAACAGAATATATGTTTGAAGTCTGCTAATGATAAGTCAATCTTCTGGAGTTCACAATCACAAAGGCATCATCCGATATCATGGAAAATGATCTATATATGGTTGGAAAGCTTATTGAAAGTTCTACGACTTTCATAATTACATTAAAAGGAAATTAAGAGATTAAAAGGAAATTAAGAGGTTAACTAGATGAAAATAAAAACCAAAGATAGATGGTTAATATACCGAAAATGCGCGATACTCGGACCAAAGATTGACAAATACATGAAGTACTTAATGTTTTAAGAGAGACAAAAAAATGCCAATAATTATCTTAATGCCTCGTTTTAACCGTGGCTACTGCATCGTAATAACAGCACCACCCAAATATTTTTATCTTTAGAGGAACAACAAGTTTCCACCGAATTTCTTGCAAGTGTTTTTGTTTTTTTGAATTGACCACTGAATATTAAATTTGACAAAAATAAAATTGCCGTACTTATTTTGAAACTGATAGTTCGGATAGTAACCCGAACAAACTCACCCTTCAAATATATTTTCGTTTAACACGTGAACAAATTAATCATTAACTGTAAACTATTGGCGTGTAAGTTGTGTACTTGATCAGCTTAGAGTAGTTTTGGCTTAAGTTAGAACGCGTAGATCTTTCGGTTATAACAAATTTGTAATTGAGTGGACGAGGACGGCGTTGTTTAGATGCCAGCGTGCTGGACTGACGTTTGACATCGAGACGTCGTCGTTTCTCCCCGCCTACTTAACTCGAGCTCCTTCGCTCTTCTCTATAACTGAAATAAAATTGAAAACCCTATATGTGTTTTGCGCCGCTCTTCCCTCCTCCTCCAATCTCGTTTCTGATCTTCTCCGTCTAATCGAAGCTCCGACGACACCGATTATCATGGTATCAGAGCAGGATCGTCGATGTAATTAGTAGTCTATCTTCCGCTTTCTCCTTTTGTTGTGTTGATAGTCATGGCGAGTTCAGGTAGTGCCGATGGGAGTGTCGCTCGTAGCGGTGTTAATTCGGATAGTTATGGTGGTGAAAATGGTGTTGATGATCCATACTACGTGAAAAACAATGAGTTAACTGGCAATTCGATTGTTAGTAAGGTGTTAATCGGCCAAGAAAACTATGGGACTTGGCGAAAATCAATGAAAATAGCTTTGTCTGGTAGGTCAAAGTTATCCTTTATTTCTGGTGCTTATGCTAAGCCGGCTGATCTGGTGATGAGAGTGAAGTGGCAAAGGTGTAATGATGTGGTTATGTCGTGGTTGCTTAGCTCGGTGTATGAGAAGATTGTAAGAGAAATATTGCACGCGAAAGATGTGAAAGACCCACATGTTCTAACTTAAGCCAAAACTATTCGAAGTTGATCAAGTACACAACACAAAGGAAAGTGTTGGTTGAAGGATACTTGATGTACTTTTGGTTCCTGAACTTACAGTTAATCTAATTTCAGTAAGCAAGCTTGTTGCAGATATGAATTGTAAAGTGATTTTCACTCAGTCTCAGTGTGTGGTACATGACCATCTCTTCAGGACCATCCTAGAGATTGGTGAGCCTGTTTAGGGTATTTATCAGCTGGAAATACCAAGATAGAATTGAGAAGAAGCTAAGGCTTGCAGCTTGGAGGTTAGAAACTTACAGAATGAAGTTGAGTTGTGGCATAACAGACTGGGTCATGCTTCCTTTGATATATTGAGTACTTTATTGAAAAATAAATACCCAAGGGTGAGTTGTAGACAATCCAAGTATAGCTATACAGTGTGCTCTTTGGCAAAGAAAACCAAACTCTCTTTTCCTTTGAGTAATCACAAGTCAGTTGCTTCCTTTGATCTTATACATTGTGATGTTTGGGGTCCTTTCTATGAGCCTACCCTCACAGGTGCTAGATACTTTTTGAATATTGTTGATGATTTTTCTAGAGCAGTGTGGACTTTCCTAATGCAGCAGAAATCAGAAACAGCTATTATCCTCATTGATTTCTTTGCTGTGATTTACACCCAGTTTGGTAAACCCATCAAAGTGTTAAGATCGGACAATGGGGGAGAATTTTTTAGTGGCAGTCTGACTAAGTTCTTACAAAGCAAAGGTTGCATTCATCAAAGTAGTTGCCCTCATACTGCCCAACAAAATGGAGTGGTTGAAAGGAAGCATGTGCATTTGTTAGAGGTGGCCAGGGCCTTAATGCTTTAATCGGGTATGCCTAAGATCTTTTGGGGAGATAACATACTTACTGCTATTCACATTATTAACAGGCTTCCTTCACCTGTTATTCAAGGGATAAGTCCATGGGAAAATTATTCAATGAAGAACCTTATAATGTTCATTTGAGAGTCTTTGGGAGTTCTTGTTATGTCAGCACATATTCTCTTTGATAGATAAGTTTGATCCTAGAGCCTTGGAGTGTGTGTTTCTAGGATATCCTTTAGGGCACAAAGGATACAAAGTACACTGCTTCTCCGGTGCCAAGGTTATTATTAGCAGGCATGTTATCTTTAGGGAAGATGTTTTTCCTTTTACTTCTGGCAGTTTCACGTCATCTGATTTCTCATCTCCTATCAATGATGATCTGTTGTTTGATGATGATGATGATGATAGATTCTTATTCCAGGATACATGTCTCTCTTCTAGTACAAATGTTCTTGATTGTCCAATTTCAGATATTGAACCTGAGAATACAACCATTTTTGATACATTTACTGTAGATGTTCCTTCTCGGTCTGAACAGATTATTTCTTCTCAGAATCAAACCAAGTTGAGGAAATCTTCCAAGCATCATACACCACCAGTGTGGACAAAGGACTATGTGTGTAATAATATGACTAAGATGACTTCACCCCACATGTTGGAGAATTGTGTATCTTATTCTAAATGTTCTAAGCAGCATCAAAAGTTTATCTGTGAAATTTCTGCAGTCAAAGAACCTACCTCTTTCAACCAAGCTCACAAAGATCCAAAATGGATTAAGGCAATGCACAAAGAAATTAAGGCTTTGGAGGAAAATAACACTTGGACTCTCACTGAACTACCAACAGGGAAGACTTTGGTTGATTGCAAATGGGTCTACAAGCTAAAGTTTAAGTCAGATGGCACTTTGGAGACGTACAAAGCCAGACTTGTAGCTAGAGGTTTTACTCAAGTGGAAGGCCTCGATTATCATGATACTTTTGCCCCTGTGGCAAAAATGATGATAGTTAGATGTATGCTAGCTGTTGATGCAGCTAAACATTGGCCTGTCTACCAATTAGATGTGGACAATGCCTTCCTTCATGGCTCCCTATTGGTTTTTACAAGAAAGAAAAGGCAGCAGGTCAGGTATGCAAACTCGTCAAAAGTCTCTATGGTTTAAAACAAGCATCTAGACAATGGTTTGCGAAGTTTAGTGAGGCTATCATTGAGTTTGGTTTCCAGAGAAGTCTTAACGACTACTCCCTATTTACCATACAGAAAAATGATGATTTTTTTTATCTTGTTAGTTTATGTGGATGATGTTATCATCACTGGTACATCAGCTTTGTTAATTGCAGATGTTAAGAGGTATATCCATGACAAATTCAAAATCAAGGATTTGGGATTCCTAAAAAAATTTCTAGGCCTAGAAGTGGCTAGATCTGATGCTGGGATCTTTCTCAATCAGAGGAAATATGCCTTAGAACTTCTTGAAGATCATAACTTGTTTCAGTGCAAACCTGCTAAGACTCTAATGACTTCTAAACACAAGCTGAGTTTGTCCACAGAGCCTCTCCTTCCTGATCCTCTTCCCTATAGGAAACTTGTTGGAAAACTCATCTACCTGACAATAACGAGACCATATTTAGCATAACCTATACATATCCTTAGTCAGTACATGAAAAGCCCCACAGAAGAACACCTCAGGGCTGCTACCAGATTATTGCGCTATGTGAAGAATGCTCCAGCCCAGGGTATTCTATTTTCAGCGCAGTCTTCGCTCCATCTTCAAGCCTTCTGTGATGCTGATTGGGCCGCTTGCCCCCTCACCAGAAGGTCCATTACTGGCCATTGTGTTCTCCTTGGTTCCAGCGTCATTTCTTGGAAGACAAAGAAGCAACCTATGGTTTCTAGATCCTCCGCGGAATCTGAATATCGAGCTATGGCTGTAGCATGTTGCGAACTTGTTTGGATGACCAGATTACTTGGGGATATGGGTATTATTACACCACAACCAATCCCTCTACGTTGTGACAATAAGGTTGCCATCCATATCGCCCATAATCCGGTGTTCCACGAGCGCACCAAGCATATAGAGATTGACTGTCATCTTGTCTGCATCCATGTCTTATCCAAGTTTATAACGCCTATTCATGTGTCCACTACAGAGCAATCAGCTGACATTTTTACGAAAGCTCTTCAGCGTGATCAACTAAACTATCTCTGCTCCAAGTTGGGAGTTTTAAACTTCCTCCACTCCATAGCTTGAAGGGAGTATTGGGCGTGTAAGTTGTGTACTTGATCAGCTTAGAGTTATTTGGCTTAAGTTAGAATAGGCGAGTCTTTCGGTTATAACATATTTGTAATTGAGTGGACGAGGACGGCGTCGTTTAGATGCCAGCGTGCTGGACTGGCGTTTGGCATCGAGACGGCGTCGTTTCTCCTCGCCTACTTAACTCCAGCTCTGATGGACCATAATTATACGAATCAAATACACAGTAAAACCCACCAAATTAGACTGTTTGTCTATCTAACTTCTACTTGTTAGTCCCGATATATTTCTACATGGTATTTTGGCGCTTAGAGAGAAAACACGCTAAGGAGAGGATTTTACGCTGAAAAGATATTACGAGTCAATCCAAGGTCAAGATCAGACACTGAACGAAGAAATCTCAAGATCTTGACATGGAATTACTCAATACAAATCCAACCGAGGAACAACCAAAGTCAGACCGGGACGAAAATGGACTCATAGTTTTGTGAAAACTACACAAAACTCACAAAACTTATCCTTTTGCCCAAGGTGACCGGCGGCTTTGGGGAAGAAGATGACTCATGGGTGGCCTTCCTCCCCCCTTCCCCCTCCACAACCGGCGGCTTCCTCCCCTCCAACCGGCAACCGGCGGCTCTTTCCTCCTCCCCCATGTGTCACCTCCTCCTTCCTCCTCCTCTCCCCATGTGACAAGTGTATGGCTCTCCTCCCTCTCCTTTGGCTATAAATACCAAGCCAAACTCACTTTGTAAATCATCCAAACATCAATAAACACTTCTCTCTCTAAGTTTTTGTTACTTTGTAAGTTTGGTTTATGAAATAATACTCTTGTTGGTTCTTGAGTATTATAACGGTTTGAAATTATAATACTCCTGTCGGTTCTTGAGTATTATAATACTGTAGAGAATACTCCTGTTGGTTCTTGAGTATTCAGTAGGAATTGGGAATACTCCTGTTGGTTCTTGAGTATTCCACCCCTTCTCCTCTTACTGTTTTCAAAACCCCCCGAGTATTTAGCTATGGTATCCACCTCTATGGATATTCGTAGATAAACTCTTTATTCGGTTAAAGGGGTGTACTTGTATTATAAAATGTTTTAATTCTTTTAGTTTCTTTTCTCTGTATTCAAAACTTGTTCTATGTGCCATATATTAGATCAGAATTTCCAAGGTTGAGTGGATGCTTGGAATGGAAAAACTCTTCCGTGGGGATTCGTAAACATACTCGGATAAGTGGATGCTTGGAATGGCAAAGCTTATCTGAGGAGTTTGATCTTTCTAAAACACCATTTGGATAAATCGGGAAAGACAATCCAAATGGATGCACACAGGCTAATATACCGTGGAATGGGGTATTAGTCTAAGTAGAACAAGTGCTCTACGACTTTTGCAAAAGGCTAGACAGTGTTGCAAGTCGAGTGCTTGGAATGGCCTCGATTCACGTTTGAATACTTAGAAAGGTTACTAAAATAATAAACAGGCTATGATACAAGGCCCCTGAAACCGAATGTTTTCCTTGAATTACAAAACCCCCCTATATTTACTTTTATAAATTGCTCGATCATCTGCAATCACCAACCGCTCATCTACCGGAGAACTCACCAATCACGCATCACCCACTGTAAGTCCTTCTTTTATTTTCAGTATTTTACTTTCAATATTTATTTTCTGTAATTTACTTTTCCGCACTCAAAACCCAAAAAACAACCAAAAAAGTCACTTAGTCAAAACCGCTAAAATCTCAATCAACCTTAAAACACGCTCCCTCGCTGTACAAATCCCTTAAAGAACAACGTATCCCTCTAATTCCCTTGGGTTCGACCCCTACTTACCACTTGCTACCCAGTAGTGTAGTTGCGAGTAGCAAAAAATATAAATTTATTTGTACAGAGAATATTGCACCTTAACGACAGTGCAGTGGGCTCCGTCAAGCTCCTTCGCTCTTCTCTGCAACTGAAATAAGTGAAATAAAATTGAAAACCCTAAATGTGTTTTGCGCCGCTCTTCCCTCCTCCTCCGATCTCGTTTCCGATCTTCTCCGTCTAATCGAAGCTCCGGCGACACCGATTCTCATAAACTCTATCCTAATTTCTATCCACATATGACATAACACGTGTCTATCAATTCAAGACGTGTTTTGAAAACTCTAATCATTTTAACAACAAGTATTACTTTTGTATTAATTTAACATTAAACTTGTAAAAGGCGGTCTTTCGCTATGTGCTTATCACATAGCAACACCATTTTTTTAACAATGGGGTACAACAACTAGGAATAATACAATGCATATGACGCCTTATCATCTAGTAGATATATATTAATATCTGAAGCTCTAGTATAAGGAGATGGGAACGGTTAACAAACTTGTTGACGAAGTTGAGAAGGACAACAAGGAAGACCAAATTTCCTAGGAAGATGATTTTATCGTACGGTATGAGGATTTAGAAGGGGCTTCGAAAAGGGTGGGCAGGCACAAGTCGACTAATGCTTTAGACATCGGTGAAAAAACCCAAAAGACATTTAAAGTAGTAAAAAGGAAGGAATCAAAGGAAAAAGAAGTCGTCAAAGACCGAAGAAGAAAGAAAAGGGCAGAGTTGCTTAGGCTGAAAATTTTGTTTGCTGAAGAAATAGACAAATCAAATGGTCTTAATCCAGCTGAAGGAGGAGGAGAAGAAGAAAGGAAGATTGCAGAACGAAGAAAGGAAGCACAGGCGACCTATGCGTTTGCCGAGAGAATGGGATTGTGCTATAAAAGTGATAAGGAAGTCATCATTCAACAATTCATTGGCATGGAAGAGGAGAGGGAGAAAGATCAATCAAATTATTGGGAAGAATTTTAATGAGAAGATTATTGTAGGAGGGATAATACCTGCCAGGGGAGAAGTACTTATTTGAAGGGGCTAATTTCACATCGGTCTCGGTTAAGCAGTGGTGTCAATGAGGTCATGGAAAGGAAAATCCAATACTTAGCGAAGGATAATTTAGGGTTTACAAAAGACTCGCTGTCAACGGTAGTTGGTGTGGTCGGAGTCGAACCGGGTGGTTTAAGCGGGTGTAGCTAGGGACGGGTCTAAGGAGGCCTGGAGGGAGGAGCGCTTGCAAGAGATGGTCTTAAAGAATAGGAGAGGTCTGCTAGAGTAGAGACTCCTAGTTGTAGTTGAGTTTGGGAGGCGTGTATCCCTAGTTGAAGTGTCGAATTGGAGGCGCAAGTGGATTGGAGGGCAGCCGTTGGTGGAGTATGCCTAGTTGAAGAAGAAGGTGTCCCTAGCTGGTTTTTGGAGGCCGCTAGTAGGAGAGTAGTTATGGAGATAGTGTCGATCTTGCGAGCGAGAGGCAGAGGTTTTTTAGAGTTTGGTTTAGAGAGAATTTAGTCTTAAGAGTGTTTAGTGGGCTATAAGTTTTAGAGTGGTTCTGTATTTTGGGCTTATAGCCTTTTTGACCTATTAAGGTCTTTTTAACCGGATCCGAAATCATAGGATACATTTCTCCACTTCTGAATCGCAGGTCGGGTTCGACACCTTTACCATGCATTGATCCGCACATCTACCTCAAATCATCATCGGTACATTCTCGACACTTGGAGCACAGGCCACCTTGGACACATTTACCATTGTAAGACCCGACACGTCTATCTTGGCCTGAGGAAGCATCACGCCCGTGATGTGAAGATGAAAGTATTCACGATGGATGTAGAAAGCATCCACGCGCGAGGCGGGACGAGGAAGAGGGAAATGAAAAGGGAGAGGAAAAGTCTAACAAAATTGTAAGAAAAATGATATCCCTAGGACTCAAACCCAAAATATAAGATATTGTATATGACTTCTTAACCAATAATTCACCACCATGTTGGCGAAGTGAAATTGACCATGTGGTTTGGCAGTTTCCTCCATTGCTTAATAGCGCGGGTTCGAAGTCGCTAATGCTCAGAATCAAATGAGCAGATTACCCAAAGAGCTTGAGCTCATAATAAAAAAAAAACATTAAACTTGTAAATTCAGATTTGTACAAGTCACCAAAAATAATCAGCTAGGCGACGTTTAACTCGCGATGCGTAGACAATCACACGCATCCGATTCTGTGATTTAACATCGGCGACATTCCAGTGACTCTTCCTCCCCCAATTGTCATCATCATCGAACCACATCGACTACGGATGAGGTTGTCGTCCTCGTCGCCGTTTTCGCATTCACCATTTGTCACGTAATCGGAAACTGGAAACCGCTCCCGTCGATTTTCCTCGGGACACGGTATCGACAACTTACCGTCCTTCTTCTTCTTCTTGCTGTGTTATTCGTTGTTAAATTAAATTGTTGTGTTGGTGGTACGAACGCAACGCTCTCGGTTGTATAATCCCAATTCGGTGACGACCTACACTTATTTAGACACGATTAATTTTTAGATTCTCATCAGATTTGCCTGAAGATCCGAAATTCGGGCTTCCGTTGTTTCGCGCATTTTTTGTATTCGTTTTCGGATTGGAAATCGAAGAGCGTCGCGGAAGACTTCGTCGAATTGACATTTCTGTTTGATTAGGCAAGACTATTGCGGAGATTGTTCGAATTGTGTACTGTTGGAGGTGTTGAGCTGGCTTGTCGGTTGTATCGGATTTAGAGGTATTTTGTTGGAATAGTAATGACTATCATCTCCTTGCCGGGTAGTTCGGGGTATTCTGATTCGCTATCTGCGCCGCGGAATAAAATTACCTACTTCAGTAATGGATATGTTCTTGGTCTGACTGTCGTAGCTGGGATCGGAGGATTGCTCTTTGGCTACGATACAGGTTTCTGTTTTTTTTTAGGTTATAAAAAATTCTGGTTATATATGTTGTCTCGAGTATGGGGTCAGGGGTGTGGTTAATGAAATCTGGTGTTTTTCTGTTTATCATTTAAGATGGTAGCATTACCTTACAACAATATGCTTGTATTCAAATAATCAACCTGAGAAGAGTGAGAAAAAAAAAATAAGCAGGCACTAGATAGTACTATCCTTTGTCTTCTTTAAGAAAAAAAAAAATCAATTTAGAGATATGCAGTTCAATGGGTTTCTTATAACCATTGTCGAGCATTCAACACTCTACTTTTTCTTTTCTCTCAATGGAATGTGTGTATTTCAATAGCTCTATGCTCATCTCAGTTTTGTTAGTTAGTATATAGAAAGATTACATTCTCCTCGGACTTTTGTTTGGGCCGTGCTACTTTTAACTGTCATTTTGGTCCTTATATTATGGTTGTTGTTACTGTATTCTGGTTGATGTGTAACTTTCTATCAGTTGGAATCATAATGAATCCTTACTTGGGTCTGAATTGATCAGTCTTGTTACTCTCTTTAATTTATTTTAACATAAAGATTTTTCTCTCAACAATGGAACCCATATTCGACACTTAATAGTTGATATTCCTTATTTGTTACATTTGATTTATGCAGGTGTCATATCAGGGGCACTTCTATATATCAAAGATGATTTTGAGTCAGTCGCCCGCAGTAGTGTTTTACAGGTTCGAACTCAATACCACTTTGATATTTTCCCTTTGAAAGTTTTTGGTAGATGAAATTACTTATTGGTAGTACGATGCAATTGTGCAAGAACATTTGGGCACTAATGACAGATATATCTAATTTTCTGCTATTTTTCTTGAGCTTCCGGTGTGTCGCGTTTCAATCAGAAACATAAATAAAAGTTTGGTGATATGAACTTTTCTTAAGAATGTCGAATGTTCTCTTTACAGGAAACAATTGTTAGCATGGCCCTGGTTGGTGCTATCTTTGGAGCTGCTGCTGGAGGTTGGATAAATGATACTCATGGGCGGAAGAAAGCAACTCTCATTGCTGATGTTGTTTTCACTCTCGGTTCAGCTGTCATGGCTGCTGCTCCTAATCCGTATATTCTTATAGTTGGAAGACTTCTAATTGGCTTAGGTGTTGGTGTGGCATCTGTCACTGCTCCTGTATACATAGCAGAAGCTTCACCATCAGAAATAAGGGGTGGCCTAGTTAGTACAAATGTTCTTATGATCACTAGTGGCCAGTTTCTTTCCTATCTTATAAATCTTGCATTCACAGAGGTAAGGCTTGTCATGCTATCACACTTTTCTATCTTTAATCATTTTAGTCTATCTGTCTTGTTCGTCATGGTAGCATATTTGGAATATGTTGCGATTCTTGAGGCTGAATTTTTACTGTTACACTAGATCTAGAAGCCAGCAAGTGTCAGTTGTCTTGTGTATGTCCTCGAACAGCAGTTTAATTTGTGCCAAAATAACAAGCTTTATACTATAATTTGGTCATGCATGAATTAAAAAATTATATAATGAAGCTACTACATGCAAGAGTTGTATTTACAACACATTTGTTTCAGTCAGGCCTAATTTCGCCAGCATTCTGCTACATTCACGCAGTTCTTCATTCGAATATTTTATTTTATTGTTAGCTATGAACCATTTGTGCTGCCAGGTACCTGGGACATGGCGTTGGATGCTCGGGGTGTCAGCAGTCCCAGCTATTATCCAGTTATTCATGATGCTTTACCTTCCAGAATCCCCTCGCTGGCTTTACATGAAGGTTTCAAAGCTTCTTGTTTTGACAAATCTTTTTGTAAAGGGCACGATAAGTCTGTCTGTGCCTTTTCTAGACCTAGTATTCATTATCTTGCACCTTCTGACTGTTTCAAATTGATATCAGTATGTGATACAATCTTTTGGGTTTATTATGTAGAATGAGAAAATTAAAGCTGTGGCAGTTCTTTCCAAGATATATGAGCCAGACCGGTTAGATGAAGAAGTTGAACAACTGTCTACGGCACTAGAGGAGGAGCGCGCAAGACAAGTTGCTGTTGCATGGTTGGATGTTTTTAGAGTAAAAGAAATAAGGATTGCATTTCTAGCTGGAGCTGGACTTCAGGTAAGCATACGGCTATAGCTCACTTAAGGTTTTTTTTTTTTGATCGAAGCACATTGGAGCTGGGGTTAGTCTGTTATGTTAGATGAGGGGTTTCGAGCCCTGGTTGCTTGGCAAACACAGAGGAGGCGCCCCACTGGGCAACCTACTTGACCTCTATAGCTCACTTAAGGTTGATGTTATGCTTGAGTGTGACCGTTCCCTATGGAGGATTCCAGATGGAAAGGGAATTGCATCTCTCTGTGAATCTTGAGTATAAGTTAATGATGAGCATTTTGATTTACAGGCATTCCAACAGTTTACTGGTATAAACACGGTCATGTATTACAGCCCAACAATTGTTCAGATGGCAGGCTTTCACTCCAACCAGTTAGCTCTTCTCCTTTCCTTAATAGTAGCTGGTATGAATGCTGTTGGGACAATTCTTGGTATATACCTTATCGATCATGTGGGTAGGCGTACGCTGGCGCTTACAAGCTTGTTTGGTGTTATCATATCTCTCGGTCTCCTCTCATGGTCCTTCTTCCTCGAAGAGTGGGGCACATCCGATGGAAAGTTCTATGGGATATTTTCAGTGGTAGGACTAGGCCTGTACATTGCCTTCTTCTCCCCTGGCATGGGCCCTGTGCCATGGACTGTCAACTCAGAGATCTACCCCGAGGCTTACAGAGGGATATGCGGTGGGATGTCAGCCACAGTCAACTGGGTCTCGAATCTAATAGTCGCCCAGAGTTTCCTCTCAATTGCTGATGCAGTGGGAACAGGCCCAACTTTCTTGATCCTAGGAATTATTGCCATTATGGCATTTGTGTTTGTGGCGGTGTATGTGCCCGAGACTAAAGGGCGGTCATTTGAGGAAGTTGAGCAGATATGGAAGGACAGAGCTCGTGGTAGCGGTTTTGAAAGACTCGGGTAAGGTCTCCATTGCGTCATTAAGACTATTATTCTCTCTCATTCGCTAATTTGAATGATGTTAAGGGCGGGTGAAAAGGGTCCTCAAACCTCATCCGTGTGAAGGAACACAGACACATATCTATCGTTACTGAAGCTTAATGTATAGGTAGTGGACCCATGATGTATGTATTTTCGATCAAATACATGTTACTAAATAATGTATTTGTTGTTGGAGTAAAGATCAGGTACAAAGTATATTTTTATGCAAAATTCGTCTAAACTGGATTATAATTCGTCGCTTACGAATAATTTATAATTGTAGATGCTATAGTAGACAGGAATGGCCCTCTGGCTCTGGGCAAGGATGCATGTAGGACATGCCTCATTAACTGAAACTGGAGCCTAGTAGGAAACGTCTTGCATTGCCTGTTGATATTTTTTGATAGAACAATAGTATACAAAGACCCAGAAACAACAACACAGATGAAAATGAACAACAACCGTGAAAATTAAAGCTACAAACATAGAAAACATAGAAAACATGAAAACGTAATCCGCGTTAAGGTAGACCATCCGACAGTTGCTGTGAAATCTTCACATACGAGCTGCTTCAAGATCCAAATACACCAAATGGCCAAACAGTAGAAGCGGCGCGACAGCCAACTTCACAGCACCGCTGAAGCTCCGGCCATATTTCTACAAATTTATCCCGTCAAGACTGACCCCTAAGACTCCCATCGAAAGGACAGACTTCTTTGACCACCCTGAAAGCTGCGGAGATGACAAACAAGAGATGGCAACCAAAACAGACAGCCCAAGCTGTCACAACATCACTCCACCGAGCAGATGGACAAAAACAAGAGTACATAAAAAAATATGTACAAAGTTACCTAATGTCCTGAAAAGGAGGACACCCAAGAAGAAAACCCCACCCCAACTCCCCATCCCGACAACCACCCGTAGCAGTTAGCACCGCCCACCACCCAAAGGCCCCAAACAACGACCACCACCCTAAAGCGCCACCCGAACCACTAAGCATGGCTGCCGGATGGAAGAAGAGGCGGCGGAAGGAGAGGGCGCAGATGAGGAGCATGCTAGTTGGGACAGAGATGGCGCCATAGGGGGAAGCGGACTAAGGGAGGAGGTGGGAGCAAAAGGAATCTGGAGGAGGCGATGGAAGAGCTTTGCTGCGGGAGTTTTCTAGAAAGAAGGAGGAGGTTCTAATTTTTTCATTGCCTGTTGATATTGAGTGCCTGTCATGCTTGGAAACACAATAAATACATTACTCTGGTAACCAGTACAGCAACTAGCGAGTCACATACTTCATTTATACTAACAAATTAGATGTGTGCAGCTTATGCAAAATGTGAATCATACGATTGCTTTAAGCCTTTAACATTAATTGGTAGTCATCCGCATCGAGAATGATTGGTGCAGTAACTTGCCACCTGTAGAGTTGAACCACTACTGCAACAGATTTTGGCAACTAGAAATTCTCGATCACAACCACCTAGATCTGCACAAATTCGGGTCAGCCCGACCGGCCCGATTCGTTCGCCTGGTCATCTAAACGATCTTGGACATACATTATAGCCCGACGGACCCGCCCGACCCGGACCGTATTTATATTAGGGTCGAGCATGACCACCTATTTTAGCCCGATCGGGCTAAAAAGCCCGCCCATTGACCCGCAAAAAAGTAAACCTAATTTTATTATATATTAACTAAGAATAAAAATAAAAAAATAAAAAGCAAAAGAAACAGTAAACACTAAAACACAAATAGTGGTCGGTCTCGGTCGACGGTTGTCATCGCTCTCTTCCGTACGAGCAATTTTCAATCGATTTTCTCTATCGATTTTCTTCTCTCACCTCCGTCAACTCGAATCATCACAAGTGGAGATTCGCCTCCCATTATTCAGTTGTTCATTCCCATCCATCTTCCTCTCCATCTATATTTCTCCCGCAAACCCTAATCTTATTGGAAACTCTCAAAATTGTGAGTCTGTCAAATTTTGATTCATGGACATTATTTTGTTAATCTTTTGGGTTAATCTATTATGATACATCATTAGACATAAAAAATGTACTATTTTTGCACAGGGAATTATTTATTTTTATTCAAATTATACAGGAAATTTAAATATGTATTAACACATATTTGTACCGGGTTGGCCCGATGGGTAACCCGATCCAGTAAATGGGTGGGCTTGGACATAATTTTGAACTTGAATTGAACGGACGGATTTAGCCCGGTTCAATTGTTTGGACTATAAAATAGAAAATAGCCCGGACCGAGCCGGCCCGAACCCGCATTTGTGCAGGTCTACAACCAGCACAACTTAACTAATAATTTCTTATCTCTACTTGTTTTATCTTAAATTTGAAATTATAAATTTGCAAATAAAATTATATTACATTAAAAGAAAACCATGTGCAAGATTTAGATTTGGAAATATATTTGCGAACACAATTATAACGGGTGGTAGAAATGATGTATGTCTTCAGTAGTTGAGCTTGAGGGATATAGCGTAGAAATTCTGACGCTCGAAGGGGTGCATGCAAGCATGTGTTCGAATTCCGAATGGCACAAAAAATGATGTATGAAATTTATCGTATTGGCTTCTGAAATTATGATATTAGGAAAAATTTTATACTCCCTCTTTCTCCGACATTATAAGTTTATATTCTTATTTTGGCTTTATGAATTGTGACGGAGCCCACCGCACTGTCGTTAAGGTGCGATGTTCTCTTTGCAAAATAAATTTATATCTCCGATACTCGCGACTTAACTATTTTTGGTAGTCAGTGGTAAGTACGGGTCGAACCCAAGGGAATCAGGTGATAGTTGTTCTTTCGAAGGGGGATTAAATAAAGCAGTTGGGGGGGTGTTTTTGGTTTTTAGTACTGAAAGGTAAAGTAGTAGTTGATATTACAATTAAAGGAAAGTATTCGGTTTTAGGGAGTCTTGTATCATAGTCCGTTTATCATTGACCTCTAATGATCATACTATGTATTCAAAGATGAATCAAGGCTATTTCTAGCACATGACTTGCCACATCATTTAGAACACTTGTTCTATTTAGACTAATTCCTCCTTTCGAAGTATCTTAGCCTTATGTGCATCCATTTGATCTTCAGTTACGATCAACCAAATGGTTTTTAAAAGAGGTCGAACTCCTCAGATAAGCTTTGCCCGTTAAAGCATCCACTTACCCGAGTATGTTCACGAACCCCACGGAAGAGCTTTGCCCGTTAAAGCATCCACTCAACCTTGGAAGTTCTAACCTAATATGTGGCACATAGAACAAGTTTTGAACACATAGAGGCACTAAGAGTAGGGTCTAAAACATTGTATGATACAAGCACACCCCTTCAACCGAATGAAGGGTTTAGCTACGAATATTCATGGAATAGGACATCATAGCTAAGTGCGTTGAAAAGTAAAGGTTTTTGAAAGACAGTAAAGTAAAGTTTTCGAAAGTAAAGACAGGAAAGTAAAGTACTTTGAAAGACAGTAAAGTAAAGAAGAGAGTACTTACAAAAACCGATAAGAGTGCTCAAGATCCAACTTCGATTCCAAAGTAAAGTGTTACATGATTGTGCCCACAAAAGCTAGAGAGATAAGTCACTTGAGGACTTGTGATGTTTGAATGAGGATGGGATGAGATATGGATACAAGGGAATGGGATGCTCTATTTATAGCCAAGGAGGAGCAATGGATGTGGAGGAGAAGCCACCACATGGCACAAGATGGATGGAGGAGCAAGGAGCAGCCGGCCCTTAGGTGGAGGAAGCCATAACCGCCCCCCCATGTGGCATGAAAGGAGAGGAGGAGGAGAATGTGAGTGAGGGGAGCCGCCGGCTAGGTGGAGGGGAGTGGGTGAGTGTGAGTTGAGATCTTTTCCCCCAAAAGCCATCGGTCCTTTCAGCTCCAGTCTGACTCTGGTTGCCCTTCGGTTGGACTTATTTTGAGTGATTCCACGTCAGGTTCTTGAAAGTCGAAATTTGGTCGTGACCTGGAATGACTCGTAATTCATTTTCAGCTTTAAAACTCCTCCTTAGCCTGTATTCTCTCTAGACTTCAAAATACCCTGTAGATAAATATCAGAACTAACAAGCAAAAGTTAAATAGACAAAGAGTCTAATTTGGTAGGTTTAACTGTGTTTATGATTCATACAATTATGGTCCATCAGATCACCCCACACTTTTAGTTGTTCGTCCCGAACAATGCTATTTAAGGGCGGAACACAATCTAAGTAAACTTTTAAATATGAAAGTGAGACTGTGGGACTAGATTACTTACTTATTACCAAACTAAACCGTGTAAATACTTAGAAGAAACTTGATACTAGTACCTTCGTGCCGAGATGCAAATTAATTCGGATGTTTCGGGAGATAGCCCTTTTCAGGCTCCTGGACTGCATTCTCGGGATCGACTCGTACTATATGGTTTCCTTGTAGCTTTCTCTAGCACGTGATTCGGTTCGGGTTTCACTGAGTTGAGCATTTTGATTTCTTTTGGGCGAGGGATAGCTTCTGTAGTGAATCGGCCTTTGGCCTTTGATGTTGAATTGGAGTTTCTTCACTTTTGTTTCGGTTAAAACCTTCACAATTTTGGCCTTTGGCCTTTGATTAGCTTCTTTGAGCTTTTGCTTCTTTGTGACTTGCTAGTCCATTTTCTCAGCCTTTTTGGGAGGTCCAATCGTCGCCCGCAAGCATATGGAAATACCTCCCCGCTCTTTCTCATCCTCGCCGTTTCGCGCGGGTCAAGATGAGGGTCGGTCATCTATTTTCCCGGCTACTAGGACTAGAGATAGGACGGTTTGATTCCCGTCCCGCCTCTTGCATAAACGCTGCACGGTGGAGATGACTTCAATCTTCACTGAAAACCGAAGTGCAGCCTCCACTGACTTCGAAAACCATATATTTAGATTCGATCCTTCGAGTGCTTGCCAAGCCTCTTGACGGAGCCCACTGCACTGTCGTTAAGGTGCAATGTTCTCTGTACAA
This sequence comes from Rhodiola kirilowii, assembly GCA_033675215.1. NCBI lineage: Eukaryota > Viridiplantae > Streptophyta > Magnoliopsida > Saxifragales > Crassulaceae > Rhodiola > Rhodiola kirilowii. The sequence continues at coordinate 20,866,079 of CM066201.1, forward strand.
ATAAATTAATATTTTCCGCTACTCGCAACTACACTACTGGGTAGCAAGTGGTAAGTAGGGGTCAAACCCAAGGGAATTAGAGGGATATGTTGTTCTTTAAGGGATTTGTACAGCGTGGGAGCGTGTTTTAAGGTTGATTGAGATTTTAGCGGTTATGACTAAGTGACTTTTTTGGTTGTTTTTTGGGTTTTGAGTGCGGAAAAGTAAATTACAGAAAATAAATACTGAAATTAAAATACTGAAAATAAAAGAAAGACTTACAGTGGGTGATGCGTGATTTGCGAGTCCTCCAGTAGATGAGCGGTTGGTGATTGCAGATGATCGAGCAATTTATAAAAGTAAATACAGGGGGGGTTTTGTAATTCAAGGAAAACATTCGGTTTCAGGGGCCTTGTATCATAGCCTGTTTATTATTTTAGTAACCTTTCTAAGTATTCAAACGTGAATCAAGGCCATTCCAAGCACTCGACTTGCAACACTGTCTAGCCTTTTGCAAAAGTGTTCGAAAGTGAATCGAGGCCATTCCAAGCACTCAACTTGCAACACCGTCTAGTCTTTTGCAAAAGTCGTAGAGCACTTGTTCTACTTAGACTAATACCCCATTCCAAGGTATATTAGCCTGTGTGCATCCATTTGGATTGTCTTTTCCTATTTATCCAAATGGTGTTTTAGAAAGATCAAACTCCTCAGATAAGCTTTGCCATTCCAAGCATCAGCTTATCCGAGTATGTTTACGAATCCCCACGGAAGAGCTTTGCCATTCCAAGCATCCACTCAACCTTGGAAATTCTGATCTAATATATGGCACATAGAACAAGTTTTGAATACAGAGAAAAGAAACTAAAAGAATTAAAACATTTTATAATACAAGTACACCCCTTTAACCGAATAAAAAGTTTAGCTACGAATAACCATAGAGGTAGATACCATAGCTAAATACTCGGGGGTTTTTGAAAATAGTAAGAGGAGAAGGGGTGGAATACTCAAGAACCAACAGGAGTATTCCCAATTCCTACTGAATACTCAAGAACCAACAGGAGTATTCTCTAAAGTATAATACTCAAGAACCAACAGGAGTATTATTTCATAAACCAAACTTACAAAGTAACATAAACTTAGAGAGAGAAGTGAATTGTTGATTGTGGGATGATACAAATGAGGAGGGGAATGGCTCCTTTTATAGGCTAAGGGGAGGAGAATGGAGGGTGGAGATGGTGGCATGTGGTGGTGCATCCAAGGGTGGAGGAGATGGGGAGGAGCTTGTGGAGGAGAAGCCACCACATGTCACATTCCCATGGTGGCTTGAAAGCCGCCGGTTGCAAGTGAGAAAAGAGGGGAGTTTTGTGGCTTTGGCCACCTCCAAGCCAAAGCCACCGGTCACCCAAGGAGGAGGAGGGGAGTAAACCACCCATGAGTCATCTTCTTCACCAAAGCCGCTGGTCACTTGGTCCATGGATGAGTTTTGACAGTTTTGTGCTGTCTTTTCACAAAATTATCAATCCAATTTTGCACCGGTCTGACTTTGGTTGTTCCTCGGTTGAATTTAATTTGAGTAATTCAATGTCAGGATCTTAATATTTCTTCGTTCAGCGTCTGATCTTGACCTTGGATTGACTCGTAATATCTTTTCAGCGTAAAATCCTCTCCTTAGCGTGTTTTCTCTCTAAGTGCCAAAATACCCTGTAGAAATATATCGGGACTAACAAGTAGAAGTTAGATAGACAAATAGTCTAATTTGGTGGGTTTTACTGTGTATTTGATTCGTATAAATATGGTCCATCAGATTACCCCACACTTTTAGTTGTTCGTCCCGAACAATGCTATTAAAGGGCGGCACACTAAGTAAGTTTGTTGAAATATGAAAATTAGACTGTGGTACTAGATTTATCCTAATTCATGTATTACTTACTTATTACCAAATTGAACTGTATAAATAAATAGAAGAAACTTGATACTTGTACCCTCGTGCTGAGATGCAAATTATTCTAGATGTTTCGGGAGATAGCCCTTTTTAGGCTCCTGGACTGCAACCTCGGGATCGTCTCTCACTATATGGTTTCCTTGTAGCTTTCTCTAGCACGTGATTCGGTTCGGGTTTCAATGGTTTGAGTACTTTGATTTTCTTTTGGCGAGGGACTGCTTTTTGTAGTGAATCGGCCTTTGGCCTTTGATTTGACTCTTTGAGTACTTCGCTTTTTGTTCAGTTAAAACCTTCACAATTTTGGGCCTTTGGCCTCTTGATTTGCTTCTTTGAGCTTTTTGCGTCTTTGTGACTTGCTAGTCTATTTTCTCAAGCCTTTTTGGGAGGTCCAATCATCGCCCGCAAGCCTATGGAAATACCTCCCCGCTCCTCTCATCCTTGTCGTTTCGCGCGGGTCAAGATGAGGGTCGCTCATCTATTTTCTCGGCTACTTTGACTAGAGAGAGGACGGTCTGATTCCCGTCCTCGCCTTTTTTTCTTTTTGCATAAACACTGCATGGCGGAGATGACATCAATCTTCACTGAAACCCGAAGTGCAGCCTCCACTGACTTCGAAAACCATATAGTTTGATTCGATCCTTCGATTGCTTGCCAAGCCTCTCTAGGGCATTTCTATCAACTCCACATCCCTAGTCTATCTCAGCACAAAGGGACAAATGAGAAGTTACGTTCTAAGTTTTTAAACAGTTGAATTTTCACAAGGTAAATGCATGAATTTTAGATCTATCTTTTTCACATTCTTAAGTTCATATTTTCAAAAAGATAATATTAAAAAAGAAAAAGAAAAACATGTTATTTATTTATTTACACATGCGGATCTCACCCCACACTTTTGAACGAAGTCGTGCCTTTCAGCACTACTTAGTAAGCCATGCAAGCAGATAGTTACGAGAAAGAAATGATATTAAGGAAAAGGGAAGAACAGAACTCCCTTTAAGGTGTCGAGTTAACGACATGGCTCGAGGCTGGATAATCGAGGGAGTTCGGCTGGGGCCTTGAACTCTTAGCGTAGCCCTGACTGGCTTAATGTTGCACCCAAGTCCGATTCCTGAATAGTCAAGTCTTCTATGCACCAAGTGGGTGAGAGCGACTTATTGAAAAAGTAAAATACAAAAAATAAAAGATAGAAAATTAAAGTGCGGAAAGTAAGATAGTGTCGGGTTACCTCCCGACCAGTACACTTGTTGAACGTCGTTGGCTCGACAGTACCTTATTCCTGGATCACTGGTTGGGGTCCCATGGGTGGCTTAGGTCGAATTTTGCCACTGTTCCTGTGTTGGTTTTTGCCTTGCCTTTACCTGATTTCTTGTGAGTAGATGTGCTTGGGTTAGAGCTCCATGGTTTTGGTGTTTTTTCTTTCCATTGTTTCTGCGAAGGCGGGGGACCTTTGACCATAGCTGCTGGTCTTGTTACTCTTTTGGTCTCCTTCGACAGGTCAGAATTCTGTGTACCGTGATCTGAGATAGGTATAATGTCTGGCGGTTTCTTTGTATCCGTGCAGCCATTATCAATGTAGAAATGTGCGATTTTGCCGCGAACTTAAGCGATAATGAGCCCTTGCCCACATCGATCCTTGCTTTAGTAGCGTAGAGGAATGGTCGTCCCAAGATTATTGTTGGAGGGTCGTCTTGGCTGGTCTCTTCCGTTTGTATCACATAGAAGTCTGCAGCAACGACGAGCTTTCCCACATGGAGTATTACATCTTCTAGCACTCCAACCGGACGGATGCATGATTTATCTCCTAGCTCGATATTTGACCTGGGTGGTTTTAATGGACCAAGTCCTAATAAGTAATATAAGGATGAGGGCATGGCGTTGACAGCAGCTCCAAGATCGACTAAGCACTTATGAATCTGTGCTTCACCAATACTGCAGGTGACTGTGAAGGCCCCTGGGTCTTTATCTCTTTCCGGTTGTGGCTCATGATCTGAAGTGAGGGCTCTTTCTATTGTCGGGCCATTCTTCCCGTTCCTTGGCTTAGGATTTGTATAATCGGATCCCTCAATATTTTGCTTCGAAACATAAATATTAGTTGGGGAGTTCCACCTTAAATTGTTACTGTCATCCCATCCAGATGCTGGTATGTCAGAGTGTATGATCGGTGGTGGTGTTATTCAAACGGTGAATGCGTACCGTCCATTGCCAGCATGTGTAACCCATGTTTTGCCATCATTGGGTTGGTCTTCCTCTTGATTCCAATCAGGTCGATGCCTCCGAGCGAAGTGCTTGTTCGTAAGTTTGTAAGTTGGGGATCGTTCAACTTCTCCTAGCGTCGCCTTCTCGTTTGACCTTTTTATCATGCTAAGATTCGCCTTTGGGTTTTGGATGGTTTGTGAAGGGAGTCTACCAGGTTCATTAGTGAGTGTTGACATTGCCGTGGCGAGCTGGGACATTTGTTTGGTTAGTTCTGAAATTGCCCCATCTGTTTTCGCCTGGTATTGGTGTAGCGAAGTACCCAATTGATTAATGTTTCCTGCGAGCTCCTTCATCGTGTCCTCGAGCGACTTGCTTGGTTTTTGCTGATTGTTTGGTCCGGTTTGGTACTGATTTGGTCCTCTTTGCTGATATTGTCCTGCCAATGGAGTGTTCTGATTATACTGTCGGTGGGGGGGGGTTGGTAGTATGACTGAGCTAGTTGAGGGACAGCTGGTTGTGCTTCCTTCTGAGGATAGTTGTTGTTATGCCAGCTCGGGTTGGTTGCTTGACCATACTGTCTGTTTTGTCCGGCTCTGTCATTTTTATTGTTGTTGTATCCTTGGTATCCTCCCACTGCATTTGCTTCTGCTGGTTCCTCTTCTATTAATGTCGGACATGCGTCAGTTTTGTGGTCTGTAGAACCACAGAACTCGCAAGGTTTTACCGGAACTGGCTGCCTTCGTAGGATTTGAATCATCATCTCCTTTAGCTGCTTCATCTCTTCAGGCATAGCGCTCATCGATGTTTCAGCTTTTGCCACATTTTTTGTCCGGGAGAATTCTTCCTGCTGAGTTGTCTCTTCTCTGAATCGGGCATTCTCAGCAACGTTGGTGATAAGATCCCTTATGCCACTTAATGATAGATTCATCATGGACCCTCCAGCTGAGGCATCCATGAGCATTTTGTCTAAGGGTCTTAATCCGTTAATGAGATACTCGACGGTGAGTTTCTCAGGCAGTCCAAGGGCATAGCAGCTTCTCTCCAGGCGGTTGAATTTTTCCAGGTAATCGTACATGGTTTCATTGGGTCCTTGCTTGATGTTCTGCAGTTGCTTCCTTACTTGCATCGCTCTTCCTGCTGGGTAATATTTGTCTAAGAACTTCTTCTGCATCTGAACCCATGTTCTGATGCTTCCGGAAGGCAATGAAAGGAACTTGTCGTTTGCCGCGTCAATGAGGGAAAAGTAGAACGCCTTTAACTTGAAGTCGTCTACGTTTACGCCATTCGGTTTTAAGTTTTGGCAAATACCATGTAAGCGTTGGAGATGAGTCATTGCTGATTCTCCACGCGTTCCTGAGATATTCGGTAAGTTGTGGGCCACTGAAGTGTTGATGGCGATATTTTCCAGTTCAAGGCCTTTCGTGAATGCACCACAGCTGAATTCTGAAATCTGGTGCCGAGAGCTCTGCCAATGTAGGTTCACGGTAGTTGTTGTTATCTCCGTAGTAGTCATCGAAAGCGGGTTCCCGTCTCGGCATTTGTCGAGGTTGAGGGGGTGGTGGATATCTAGGGGGTTGTACTGGACCAGCTGCATTTCGGTCCTCGGGTGGTTCTTGATTTCTTCTGATTGCCTCCCTATCACGAGCTCTTCTGTTTCTGATGAGTTGTTCTGGATCGTCCACATATGGAAGTGGCACCTCATCATTTCGCTCGTACAGGTTTAACTCGTCATCATCCTGATAGTCATGGTGGCTTCCTTCGCGAGACATGGTTGAAGCGCGTATTGATTTAAAGAACTTATCCGATGGCTAATTGCCCGGCAACGGCGCCAATTTTGACGGAGCCCACTGCACTGTCGTTAAGGTGCAATGTTCTCTGTACATATAAATTTATATTTTCCGCTACTCGCAACTACACTACTGGGTAGCAAGTGGTAAGTAGGGGTCCAACCCAAGGGAATTAGAGGGATACGTTGTTCTTTAAGGGATTTGTACAGCGAGGGAGCGTGTTTTAAGGTTGATTGAGATTTTAGCGGTTATGACTAAGTGACTTTTTTGGTTGTTTTTTGGGTTTTGAGTGCGGAAAAGTAAATTACAGAAAATAAATACTGAAATTAAAATACTGAAAATAAAAGAAAGACTTACAGTGGGTGATGCGTGATTTGCGAGTCCTTCGGTAGATGAGCGGTTGGTGATTGCAGATGATCGAGCAATTTATAAAAGTAAATGCAGGGGGTTTTGTAATTTATAGAAAACATTCGGTTTCAGGGGCCTTGTATCATAGCCTGTTTATTATTTTAGTAACCTTTCTAAGTATTCAAACGTGAATCAAGGCCATTCCAAGCACTCGACTTGCAACACTGTCTAGCCTTTTGCAAAAGTGTTCGAAAGTGAATCGAGGCCATTCCAAGCACTCAACTTGCAACACCGTCTAGTCTTTTGCAAAAGTCGTAGAGCACTTGTTCTACTTAGACCAATACCCCATTCCAAGGTATATTAGCCTGTGTGCATCCATTTGGATTGTCTTTCCCGATTTATCCAAATGGTGTTTTAGAAAGATCAAACTCCTCAGATAAGCTTTGCCATTCCAAGCATCCACTTATCCGAGTATGTTTACGAATCCCCACGGAAGAGCTTTGCCATTCCAAGCATCCACTCAACCTTGGAAATTCTGATCTAATATATGGCACATAGAACAAGTTTTGAATACAGAGAAAAGAAACTAAAAGAATTAAAACATTTTATAATACAAGTACACCCCTTTAACCGAATAAAGAGTTTAGCTACGAATATCCATAGAGGTGGATACCATAGCTAAATACTCGGGGGTTTTTGAAAACAGTAAGAGGAGAAGGGGTGGAATACTCAAGAACCAACAGGAGTATTCCCAATTCCTACTGAATACTCAAGAACCAACAGGAGTATTCTCTAAAGTATAATACTCAAGAACCAACAGGAGTATTATTTCATAAACCAAACTTACAAAGTAACATAAACTTAGAGAGAGAAGTGAATTGTTGATTGTGGGATGATACAAATGAGGAGGGGAATGGCTCCTTTTATAGGCTAAGGGGAGGAGAATGGAGGGTGGAGATGGTGGCATGTGGTGGTGCATCCAAGGGTGGAGGAGATGGGGAGGAGCTTGTGGAGGAGAAGCCACCACATGTCACATTCCCATGGTGGCTTGAAAGCCGCCGGTTGCAAGTGAGAATGGAGGGGAGTTTTGTGGCTTTGGCCACCTCCAAGCCAAAGCCACCGGTCACCCTAGGAGGAGGAGGGGAGGAAACCACCCATGAGTCATCTTCTTCACCAAAGCCGCCGGTCACTTGGTCCATGGATGAGTTTTGACAGTTTTTTGCAGTCTTTTCACAAAACTATCAATCCAATTTTGCTCCGGTCTGACTTTGGTTGTTCCTCGGTTGAATTTAATTTGAGTAATTCAATGTCAGGATCTTAATATTTCTTCGTTCAGCGTCTGATCTTGACCTTGGATTGACTCGTAATATCTTTTCAGCGTTAAAACCTCTCCTTAGCGTGTTTTCTCTCTAAGCGCCAAAATACCCTGTAGAAATATATCGGGACTAACAAGTAGAAGTTAGATAGACAAACAGTCTAATTTGGTGGGTTTTACTGTGTATTTGATTCGTATAATTATGGTCCATCACCTCTCTAGGGCAGTTTATATCAACTCCACATCCCCTGTATATCTCAGCACAAAGGGACAAATGAGAAGTTACATTCTAAGTTTTTAAACAGTTGAATTTTCACAAGGTAAATGCATGAATTGTGATCTATCTTTTTCACATTCTCAAGTTCATATTTTCAAAAAGATAATATTAAGGGAAAAGGAAAAAGAAAAACATGAACGAAGGCGTGCCTTTCAGCAAGACTTAGTTCAAAAGTCATGCAAATATATACAAGAGAAGGAAATGACATTAAGGAAAAGAGAAGAACTGAACTCCCTTTTACTGTGTTGTCACATGTCGTGGGACGTCATGGCTCAGAGCTGGATAATCGAGGGAGTTCGGCTGGGGCCTTGAACTCTCAGCGCAGGCCCGGTAATTCTCGGAAGCTGCCTGGCTGATCTGATATTGCTCCAAAAATCGATTCCTACATGTTAGACATTCCTTATATACAAAAAGTGGGTGAGAGCGACTTACGGTAAAAACTAAATGACAGAAAATAAAATTACTGACAGTAAGATAGGTGTCGGGTTACCTCCCGACCAGTGCCTTTGTTTAACATCGTTGGCTCGACGCATGGGGATCACATGTTTGGATCCCATGGGCGGCTCAGGTCAAAGCTCTGTGTTGTCAAGTTGACCTCGCCATGGTAGTGTTTGACTCGTTGTCCATTCACATTGAATCGGCTCCCATTCTCCATGTTTTCCAACTCAAGCATCCCATGGTTGAATACCTTAGTCACAGTATAAGGGCCGGTCCATCTTGATTTTAGTTTGCCAGGCATCAACTTCAACCGTGAGGAGAAGAGTAGTACTTGTTGTCCTTCCTCAAATGAGCGTCGGAGGATGAATTTGTCATGATACGATTTGGTCTGCGCTTTGTAGTCTGTTTGCCCTTCATAAGCCTCAAGCCGCAACTCCTCAAGCTCACACAGATTAAGCTTCCTATCTAGCCCAACAGCCTTCAAATTCGGATTGCAATGCTTGAGTGCCCAATAGGCTTTATGTTCTAATTCCACCGGAAGATGGCATGCCTTCCCATAAACAAGCCGAAAGGGGGAGGTTCCAATTGGTGTCTTGTATGCCGTCCGATAAGCCCAAAGAGCTTCATCTAGCCTCTGACTCCAATCTTTCCTACCCGGCTTCACCATTTTTTCTAGAATACCTTTGATTTCACGGTTGGAGATCTCCGCTTGACCATTGGTTTGGGGATGATATGCCGTGGACGTTTGGTGGTAGACATGGTAGCGTTTTAAGGTGGCAGCCATCATGCGGTTGCAGAAATGAGTTCCTTGGTCGCTGATTATGGCCTTGGGTACCCCGTACCTACAAAACAGAATAGTGCGCAAAAAATCTATGACAGTTTTGCATCGTCGCACCTTGTGGCCTTAGCGTCTACCCATTTTGACACATAATCTACAGCAACTAAAATGTAAGTATAACCGCATGAAATTGGGAATGGTCCCATAAAATCAATACCCCAAATGTCGAAAACATCGTTGACTAATATGGGTACTTGAGGCATTTCATTTCTAGCTGACACATTTCCTACTCTTTGACACCTATCGCATTTTTTACACTTCTCATAGGCATCTCTAAATAAACTCGGCCAAAAGAAGCCGCTATCTAGGATTTTCCTAGCGGTTCTACTAGGCCCGAAGTGTCCTCCACATGCAAACTTATGGCAAAAGCTGATAACAGAAGCTATTTCAATATCGGGGATGCATCTCCTAAGTATTTGATCTGCTCCTATTTTCCACAAGTAAAGATCATCCCATAAGTAATGTCTAGCATCGTGCCTAAGTTTCATGCATTGTGCTTTAGTAAAAGAAGGAGGAAATGTACCTCCTACAAGGTAGTTGACGATCGAGGCATACCACGGCACTTTGGTTGAGACTGCATAGAGGTCCTCGTCTGGAAATGACTCGGTTATGTGCCCTTCTTCTTCCTCTCGGACAATCCTGCTTAGATGGTCGGCCACAGTATTCTCAATCCCCTTTTTGTCCCTTATCTCCACATCGAATTCTTGCAGTAGCAAGATCCACCGTATGAGCCTTGGCTTGGCCTCTTTCTTTTTCATTAGGTATCGGATGGCGGCATGGTCTGAGAAGACAATTACTTTTGCTCAGAGTAAATAGGATCTAAACTTTTCTAGAGCAAACACTACGGCTAGGAGCTCCTTTTCGGTGGTGGAGTAGTTTCGTTCGGCTGAATCTAGGGTCCTTGAGGCGTAGTAGATTACGACCGCCTTTTTATCAACTTTTTGGCCGAGAACTGCTCCCATAGCAAAATCGCTCGCGTCGCACATGATTTCAAATGGTTTTCCCCAATCCGTAGTTTGGATGATGGGGGTGCTAGTGAGGGCTTTCTTCAGTTTATCAAAGGCCTCCTTGCATGCATTAGTGAATTCAAAAGGGACTTCTTTTTGGAGAAGAGTGGTTAGAGGCAATGCCGTTTTGGAGAAGTCTTTGATGAATCGTCGGTAGAATCCCGCATGGCCAAGGAATGATTGGATGTCTCGGACTGTGGATGGATATGGTAGTGTCATGATCTGGTCGATCTTTGCTTTGTCCACTTCCATGCCTTCTTGTGAGACGATATGTCCCAAGACTATTCCGTGTGTTACCATGAAGTGGCATTTCTCGTAATTGAGCACTAAGTTCATGGACACACATCGTGCCAAAACCGTGCTCAAGTTGCTTAGGCATGCGTCAAATGTGTCTCCATAGATGGTGAAGTCGTCCATGAAGACCTCGATGAATTCTCCAATTATGTCTGAGAAAATGCTGGTTACCACCCTTTGAAAAGTCCCTGGAGCATTGCATAGACCGAACGACATCCTTCTGAAGGCGAATGTGCCGAATGGGCAGGTGAATGTAGTCTTCTCTTGGTCCTCAGGTGCTATGGGGATCTGGTTGTAGCCTGAGAACCCGTCCAGGAAGCAAAAGTATGGTTTGCCTGCCAGTCGATCTAGCATTTGATCGATGAATGGTAGAGGGAAATGGTCTTTTCTTGTGACGGCGTTTAATTTTCTGTAGTCGATGCACATTCTCCGGCCTTTCTTGACCCTTGTTGTCACAATTTTTCCTTCGGCATCTTCCTCGATTGTGATTCCAGTTTTCTTCGGAACTATGTGGACTGGACTCACCCACTGGCTATCCGATATTGGATAGATTACATCTGCATCTAGGAGCTTTTGTATTTCCTTCTGGACGATTTCCATCATGATTGGATTGAGTCGTCGTTGAGGTTCTCTTGACGGTTTAGCTCCATCCTCGAGTAAGATGCGATGCATGCAAACCGCTGGGCTAACTCCTCTCAAGTCGGCTAGAGTCCATCCAATAGCCAACTTGTGTTGTCTTAGTACTTTTATCAAACGACGGTCCTGGTTCATTTCCAGGCCACTCTTTATGATTACCGGGAGCGTGTTATTTTCTCCTAGGAATGCGTACTTCTGATGCTCGGGCAGGGGCTTCAATTCTATTTTGGGAGCTTGCATCATTGAGGGCAAAAAGGTATTGGATTTGAATAATTTTACCTCGTTGACTTCATATCCTGGTGTGAGAGGCTCCGAGATTGTTAAGTGGGCTAGTGTTTCATGCAAGCCTTCGCCCAATTCATAGGAGCTTTCGGCTCCATTGAGTATGAGTTCTAAGGGATCTGCTCTTGGTTCTAGTTGAACTTCTTGAACCAGGTCGTCCAAGGTATCGAGAGTGTGCACTTCCTCAAACTCCATGGGATGCTTCATTGCTCGGAATATGTCGAAGCTGAAGACCTCTCCTTCTACTTCCATTGAGAGCATCCCACTTCCGCTTTCTATTTTCATTTTTGATGTTTTGAGAAATGGACGGCCGAGAAGGATGGGTGCATGGTCTGTTGGCCCGCCATTCTCCATTTGTAAGACGTAGAAGTCTGCTGGAAACACCAATTCACCTACTTGAACCAAGACGTCTTCTATTTTGCCCTCGGGCTGTTTGCACGATCGATCTGCCAGTTGAATAGTGAGGCCGGTGGGTTCGAGCGGTCCAATTCTGAGGCATGAGTAGATAGAGAAGGGAAGGACGTTGATTGATGCTCCCAGATCTAGCATGCAGTTCTCGATCCGGATGTTGCCAATTGTGCATGGAATGGTGTAGGTTCCCGGATCACCACATTTGGGGGGCACTTTTCGTTGTATGATGGCCGACACGTTCCTACTCATCAGATCTTGATCATATCTTGTACTCCTCCTCCGGTTGGTGCAAAGCTCTTTTAAAAACTTAGCATATCGAGGAATTTGCTTGATGGCTTCCAAGAGGGGGATGTTGATTTCGACTTTGCTGAATAACTCAAACACGTCCTCATCCATGACATGTTGTTTTGGCACACGGGCTGGTACTGGAAATGGAAGTGCTGTGCTGATTTTGGGGGTCTCGGTTTTGGGCACCGGGCGCTCCTTGTGCTTCTCGGACGCTGAAATCGGGCTGGCCGCTGGTACCGGGTCAGGCCTGCGTTCCTCGGACGCGTTCTCTTCTTTTTCTGTTGCGTCCTGCTCTTCTTCATTCGCGTCTTCATTTTTCTCATCTTCGTCAAGAGTTTCGAGAGCCTCGGGCCTTTTGTCCTCCTCCTATTCCATGGGTTTGTCGACAAGCTTTTTCCCACTCCTAAGGGTTACGGCACTTACGTTTTCCTCCGGGTTTTGGATGGTTTGTGAAGGAGGTCTGCCGGGTTCATTAATGAGTGTGGACATTGAGGCAGCGAGTTGGGATATGTGCTTCTTCAAGTCCGATAATTCTCCCTTTGTTTCGGCTTGGTTTTGATGCATGGTAGTTCTCAACTGCTGCACAGTTCCTGACAATTGCATCATCATGTCCTCAAGTGACTTGTTCGGTTCTTGATGATTGCTGTTGTTATTGTACCCTTGGTATCCTCCCACAGCATTTATTTCTGCCGGGTCCTCTACTAGTACCGTCGGGCATGCGTCTGCCTTGTGGTCCGTAGAACCACAAAACTTGCAAGGTCTCACTTGAACTGGTGGCCTTCGCTGGATCTGAATCATCATTTCTTTCATTTGTTTCATCTCTTCTGTCATGGAGTTTTCTGACGTCTCGGCTCGTGCTACGTTTTTTGTTCGGGAGAACTCATCTTGCCGAGTGGTCTCCTCTGTAAACCGAGCATTTTCAGCAACGTCAGAGATGAGTCGCCTTATGCCGCTCAATGATAGTCTCATTACGCATCCTCCAGCTGAAGCATTAAGGAGTTTTTTGTCTAAGGGAGTCAATCCATTAATCAGGTATTCGATGATGAGCTTCTCGGGTAGTCCAAGAGTGCAGCAGCTTCGCTCCAGGTGGTTGAATTTCTCCAGGTAGTCGTACATGGTTTCATTAGGTCCTTGCCTTATGTCCTGCAGTTGCCTTCTTACTTGCATTGCTCTTCCTGCTGGGTAGTATTTGTCCAGGAATTTCCTTTGCATCTGAACCCATGTTCTGATGCTTCCCGAAGGCAATGAAAGGAACCAGTCGTTTGCTGAGTCAATGAGGGAAAAGTAGAACGCCTTCAACTTGAAGTCGTCTATATTCACTCGATTGGGCTTAAGATTTTGGCAAACGCCATGTAAGCGTTGGAGGTGAGTTGTGGCAGATTCTCCATGAGCTCCTGAGAATTTTGGTAAGCTGTGGGCTACTGACGCGTTGATGGTAATGTATTCTAGTTCAGGGCCCTCGTAAATGCACCATGGCTGTGTTTCAAAATCTGGGGCATTGAGTTCTCCCATAGTAGGTTCACGGAAGTTGTTATCCCCATAGTAATCATCGAAGACGGGTTCTTGCCTTGGCACTTGTCGAGGTTGAGGGGGTGGGGGATATCTAGGGGGCTGTACTGGACCAGCTCCATTTCGGTCCTCAGGTGGTCCTTGGTTTCTTCGAATGGCCTCCCTATTACGAGCTCTATGGTTTCGTATGAGTTGTTCCAGATCATCAACAAATTGTGGCGGCGCTTCATTATTTCGATCGAACAGATTCATCTCGTCATCATCCTGATAGTCATGGTGGCTTTCTTCACGAGACATGGTTGCGTAGAAGCGAGTTTGAGAAAGAAAAAGAAAAGAACAGCTAATCTGAAGCTAATTCCCCGGCAACGGCGCCAATTTTGACGGAGCCCACCGCACTGTCGTTAAGGTGCGATGTTCTCTGTGCAAAATTAATTTATATCTCTGATACTTGCGACTTAACTATTTTTGGTAGTCAGTGGTAAGTACGGGTCGAACCCAAGGGAATTAGGTGATAGTTATTCTTTCGAAGGGGGGATTAAATAAAGCAGTTGGGGGGTTGTTTTTGGTTTTTAGTACTGAAAGGTAAAGTAACAGTTGATATTACAATTAAAGGAAAGTATTCGGTTTTAGGGGGCCTTGTATCATAGTCCGTTTATCATTGACGTCTAATGATCATACTATGTATTCAAAGATGAATCAAGGCTATTTCTAGCACATGACTTGCCACATCATTTAGAACACTTGTTCTATTTAGACTAATTCCTCCTTTCGAAGTATCTTAGCCTTATGTGCATCCATTTGATCTTCAGTTACAATCAACCAAATGGTTTTTAAAAGAGGTCGAACTCCTCAGATAAGCTTTGCCCGTTAAAGCATCCACTTACCCGTGTATGTTCACGAACCCCACAGAAGTGCTTTGCCCGTTAAAGCATCCACTCAACCTTGGAAGTTCTAACCTAATATGTGGCACATAGAACAAGGTTTGAACACATAGAGGCACTAAGAGTAGGGTCTAAAATATTGTATGATACAAGCACACCCCTTCAACCGAATGAAGGGTTTAGCTACGAATATTCATGGAATAGGACATCATAGCTAAGTGCGTTGAAAAGTAAAACTTTTTGAAAGACAGTAAAGTAAAGTTTTCGAAAGTAAAGACAGGAAAGTAAAGTACTTTGAAAGACAGTAAAGTAAAGAAGAGAGTACTTACAAAAACCGATAAGAGTGCTCAAGATCCAACTTCGATTCCAAAGTAAAGTGTTACATGATTGTGCCCACAAAAGCTAGAGAGATAAGTCACTTGAGGACTTGTGATGTTTGAATGAGGATGGGATGAGATATGGATACAAGGGAATGGGATGCTCTATTTATAGCCAAGGAGGAGCAATGGATGTGGAGGAGAAGCCACCACATGGCACAAGATGGATGGAGGAGCAAGGAGCCGCCGGCCCTTAGGTGGAGGAAGCCATAGCCGCCCCCCATGTGGCATGAAAGGAGAGGAGGAGGAGAATGTGAGTGAGGGGAGCCGCCGGCTAGGTGGAGGGGAGTGGGTGAGTGTGAGTTGAGATCTTTTCCCCCAAAAGCCATCGGTCCTTTCAGCTCCAGTCTGACTCTGGTTGCCCTTCGGTTGGACTTGTTTTGAGTGATTCCACGTCAGGTTCTTGAAAGTCAGAATTTGGTCGTGACCTGGAATGACTCGTAATTCATTTTTAGCTTTAAAACTCCTCCTTAGCCTGTATTCTCTCTAGACTTCAAAATACCCTGTAGATAAATATCAGAACTAACAAGCAAAAGTTAAATAGACAAAGAGTCTAATTTGGTGGGTTTAACTGTGTTTATGATTCATACAACTATGTCCATCAAATTGTAAGTCCAATGATTGAACACACGATTATATATATTTTTTTAAATTAGGGGTCCGGGAATCGAACCCAGGACTAGGGATGCACATCCGGTCCGGTGGACCAGAATTTTTTGAAATCTTGGACCGCAGACTGGACTGGACCAAATAAATACGGACCGGGACCGGACCGGAATCGAAAATTGTTCAAAAACTCAGACCAAAACCCGGACCGGATCGGGTATATTCAGGTCGGACCGAAACCGGGACCGGACCGGAATATATATAATTCTGATACATGTTTCAATTCCAAAATAAAAAACCCTGTCCTAATTCATTCTAACACTTAAACTGAATGCAACAATTGATACTGATACAAGTGATATGTATCAATTGATACTGATACAAGTGATATGTATCAATTGATACTGATACAAGTGATACAAATTACAAAGCACATAGCACAAAACCAAAACTCCAAAAGAAACTCTAAAAGTGATATTGATACTCCAAAAGATCAAGGACAAAACAAAACAAGATTATTCTTCCAAAAGTGATCCAGTGCCTCTCCACTGCTTTGCTGTTTGCTTCTCCAATCTCCACTGCCTCAGTGCCTCTTTCTCAGTTCCTTGTGCTGCATTAGGAAATATCAACTAACTAATTAAATCACATATGAGAAATATCAACTTACTAATGACATATGAGAAAACAGACTAGTGTCTTATACCTTGTGCTGAATTCTTAGTTTCTTACCCCAATAAGATTGAGATTGACTGTCCACATATCAAGCACAAGATGTGCCTTCATCATCCTCATCTAACAATTTACAAGCCAACAAAGATCAAAGACAGTCTCAATAATCATATCACAACATCGGAAATAATATAAAACATTATTGAAGAAAAAAGTGTTACCTGTCAAAGATGATTTGAGATTGAGTACCTTTCCCCATATTAACCGGATTTTTTTCACAAGCTTGAAAATGGTTCTTCACATTCTTGGTGCCATTTTTGTTTGAATCGCATGCATATGTTGTCCCACAGTGCTTGCACCTAGCCCTTCGACAGTTTTTTTCATCCATATACTCCTCATATGCAACCCAATACTCGACTCTTGGTCCTCTCCTCTTTTTAACAGTCTGTCTTCCCAAATTTATTGGAGACTCGTCTACAACAGTTTCTGCTGGAGCATTTGCAGCACCAACAACTATAACTAGCTCAGGAGAATCAAGAGTCAGCTCAGTTTCCCCTTGTACAGGGTCAGGGCATCGATTTAATCCAGTTTGAGACATCTGTCAACAAGAAAAAATGCTTATGATCAGTCAAATATCAGATAATTATGGGCAAGAAACCATGCCTGGCATACCAACTTACAGAGTTACAAGTCATGTTGCGCGATACTTTCGTTGAACATTCCATGGATAGATTTCAACAAAGAAATCAAATTAAATCTGCACATAGTAACCTCGACAAATGAATTTAAGAAAAGAAAGATGATTGTAATTAAACTACCCGATAGTGATTAGTGATACAAAACCGTGACTGAGCGACCCGATTGAGCGACCGTGGACGAGCAACCGCGGTGGAGCGAATGGAATGGCGGATGGAGGCGGCGACAATGATGGTCGGCTCGGTTGTGGCAAACGAGCGCTGCTGCGCTGGTGCGAATACGAAACCGTGCCTGATTCGAGAGTGGTTGAGCGATCGTGACTGAGCAACCGGTTGGAGTTGGAGTGGGAGTCGCATTTGGAGTTGGAGTCGGAGTCGGAGTCGCAACCGTGCCTGATTCGAGATTCGTAAATCGTAATCGCGTTTGGAGTCGGAGTGGGAGATTGAGAGTCGCGTTCGCCGTTCGGCTTCGTTAGGTTTAGGTTTAGTGTTACGAATACAAAAGGAAATACAAATAGAATACAAATAAAAAAATAAAAAACGATTTATTCCGGTCTAGACCGGGACCGACCGGAAACCGGAAATCTCAGAATATACGACCCGTGGACCGACCCGTACAATCTGGTCGGTTCCGGTCCGGTTTTCCTGTCCGGGTCAATTTTGTGCATCCCTACCCAAGACGTAAGGATCCAAACATCTTAAGGTGAACTTCTTAACCAACAGGCCACCACCCCTATTGACCAGTTGAGACCATTGCATCGAGGTCGAGCCTCACCAATATAATCATTATTTATATTGTTATATATTTGCTCTGCTTCGCCACAGATTGATTGGATTACTTTTTAAATGAAAAGGTTTTTTTTACCGTACGTTTACATCGAACAAATCAAGAAGAACATCATATATATAACATGTTTCGGATACATTTATATTTAATCTCTAGGTAGTTTGAAGCACATGTCACACAAATAGGAGTTTCTCACCAATCTAACCCAAATTCAAACTCGAATTACCCAAAGGCACCAGTTGAAACTCAAATAACCAATCAACCCCATTTTTAATAATCCGGTTCCTAAGGAACCGGTACTCTTATAATCCCCAGTTTCTCTCCTACCGAGAATATACGAAAATGAAGATGTGGCTCGGTTTGGGGCCCACGTGGACCAACCGAGCCCCTTCCGTGCCAACATGGCATCCAGCTGGAGTACTTATGTCTCAGAAACCGGAAATGTCTTAGTATCGGTTTCTATGCAACCGAGAATAATCGAACAAGCTTTTCAGAGCTGGTCGGGCATCACGGACTATGACTAAACTTTAAGAATACCAGTTTTGGGGAAACCGGTACCTTCTGCAACATAAGATTCTCATCGAACAGGCTTTTCAGAGACGACGGACTCGGTTGGGAATTGACTAGACGAGAAAGTACCGGTTTCCCTAGAACTGGTATCATTCCACTATAAAATCAGCCTCAGTTTCTTCATTTTCAACACACAATTCAATCATCTCTCTCCAATTCAATCACCTCTCTTATTGTTCTTACCATTCTACATCTAACATGGATTATGATTCCGATGACGTGTATATGTCCACATTGGCAACATTGGATAATCCAATAATAGATGAGTATGACCGGGCTGAGATGGAGGAATTGGAGAATGTTACTGCTGAAAATCCGGATGCCGAAATAGTTCAAGATCGGATCGTCTGGGATCATCCGGGTTTCACTGATATCTCGGCGTGGGAAACATATCGGCCATTTGATGAGAATGTAAGGGTCCACCATCCTCACTCCCCGGATCTTCAAAAGGGTACTACTTTTTGGAAAAAAGAGGATGCCATACTTGCTGTGCAGAAATACTTAATTCTTAATTGGGTGGAGTATAGGGTAAAAAAGTATGACACTACTAAAATGGTTTTAGAATGTCGAAAGGGTGAAGAAGTATGTCAGTGGCGCCTTCGACTTGTGGTGATGCAACGAACAAGTTACTGGACAGTCCGCAAGTACGGAGGGGACCACATATGCCATAAGAACAATATCCTACAAAGTAACATCCACTTGAACGCGCATTTCATAGCGAGGGAGATGTGGAATGCGATGAGTGAAAACATCACGTTCTCCGCCGGACAGATACAGAATTTAATTCAGCGAGATTATGAGTATGAAATAAGTTACTGGAAGGCATGGAAAGCACAACAGACAGCGCAGGTCGACTTGTTCGGAAAATAGGACGAATCATTCAATAAACTACCACATTTGATGCAGGCTTTATAGGATTCTAGTCCCAACAATTTTGTTAAGTGGGATGTCACACCACTCGATGATGGTACCATGCAGGTAAATCGTATTTTTTTGTAAGACCGAGTCGTACCAAAGGGAGCAATGTAAACTCACATGATTTCATAAACATAAACAACCTATTATTGCATGACATTGAGTTTGTGTACAATAGGATCTGTAGGACCTCGAAATATGGTCACAACTCACACATTTTGAATTCCCCGGCAACGGTGCCATTTTGACGTCTCTATTTTTACCCTCTCGATTTGTCAATAAAGAGGATCATCGTAGAGTCAAACAAGATTAATAAATTCGTTAAGACCGAGTCGTACCAAAGGGAGCAATGTAAACTCATGTACTATGTAAAGTTGTGCTTCGATTTAGCTGTTCCGATTCAAATGTTTGTAAGTGTTGTTTTTATCGAATTTCTAATTCTATCAAGTTCAATTCAAAGAGGTATTTCAAGGACTTACTTCACCTAATTGTACACCCAAGTCATGCAACATAAAATTTCATGTGATTCATGCTAAAGACGAATGGAAAAGACTATGCATAAACACGAGCAAGACCAACCTTCGTTGCGCCTAAACTCGTCAACTACGCATATAAGCTATGGTTTGCCTCTCCTTTGAGCCGACAAACCAATCTAAGCTACTTTGATTTTCTACCAACTGTCGTTGCGTAAATAACCAAAATAGTTAGTTGAACGAACTAGTCTTCTATTCCATTGAAACACGAGTTACCTTCGTAAACACCTTGTTTCAATGAAGTTCTATCAATTTCCGGTTCTAGACTTCACCCTTTCAGTTTGTTAGTCCTTTACCTTAATGTTAACACACTACAAAAAAATTTGTTAATCTGCAACCAAAATTAGTGATGACTTCTAAAAGTCGTCACAGAATATTAAAAACTATGATGACTAATTCGAAGTTGTCACTGATTAGTAGTTAATGTGATGACCAAAAATAATTGTTGCCGAATAACACGTTTTGCGACCAAAATTAGTGATGAATTAGAAAAGTCATCACATTATATTTAAAAATGCGATGACAAATTTAAAGTTGTCACTGATTATCATTTATTATGATGACTAAAAATAATTATTGCTGAATATCACCTTTGTGACCAAACTAGTGATGATTTACAACAACTACCACAAAATGTTAAATTACCGATAAAAAAATTATAATAATCACTTATTATCGGTTTATGAGATGACAACAATAATTGTTGTTATATATAACTTGGTAACGACGGTTCAAATAAAGTCATCTCTTATTTTATTTTTTCATCATTCATAAGAGTTAATTTTTAAGTGTTTTTATTTTAGAAATTATCTTGGAAACTTATGCAAATAAAATTCTAAGAAAATTCAATGAAGAACCGTTTTAGAAAACATGGTTTTTAACGCGTGAGGCGGGATGAGGAAGAAGGAAAGGAAAATGATTTTTTAAATGATTTTATATTGTACACAATCTGTATAAGTAGACAAAGTCAGACTGTCAGTCACCATTGTTGACTTTGTCTTTTGTTTCTGTTGGTTAGTTTTTTGGCATAATTATCGATGGAGAATGAGACCCAAACTCTTTCAGATCAACATCAGAGGATGGATTACCTCTTTGGCAATTTGTTGAAAAAATTGCCAAAGCCCCAAAAGGAGGAAATTGGATATGGAAGTGCAAAATTTGTAAGAATGAGTGGCAAGGGAGTTATACAAGAATAAGGGCTCATCTTTTCAAGATCAAAAATAAAGGAATCGCATTTTGTAAGGATGTGACATTAGAACAAACACGTGAAATGACAAAGTTAGAGGAGGATTATGCAGCTAAAATGGTTTCCATGGTATCCAAATCTGCTGCTCTCCCTTTCAGATCTTCATCATTGTCTAGTACACCTCAAACCAGTAGTTCTGATTTTGGTGCACTGAAGAAGTGAAAGAGTGATTCTCCTCTTGCCAAAGCTTTCGACACTCAAAAAAGAAATGAACTCGACTGCATGATTGCTAGAATGTTTTACACAGGTGGTTTACCTTTCACTCTTTCAAGAAATCCTTACTATCAAAGCACTTATACTTTTGCAGCTAACAATAATTTGGGTGGATATGTACATCCGGGGTACAATCGGTTAAGAACCACTTTACTTGATCAAGAGAAGAAGCATGTTCAGTTGTTATTAGCTCCCATTAAAAATACTTGGAAGCTAAAGGAGTGACTATTGTGACTGATGGCTGGAGTGATCCACAACGAAGACCTTTAATCAATTTCATGGCTTGTTGTGAAAGTGGTTCGATGTTCATCAAAGCTGTAAATTGTGCTGGTGAGGTGAAGGATAAAGAATTCATTGCTAATCTATTAAGAGAAGTAGGTTGGCCATCAGAATGTTGTTCAGGTGATCACAGATAATGCTAGTAATTGCAAAGGTGCTGGAGAAATCATTAAAGGTATTTATCCTCACATTTATTGGACTCCTTGTGTTGTTCATACACTCAATCTTGCTTTGAAAAATAGCTGTGTTGCAAGGAATCTGATGAACAACGAAGAAGTATATGCCGAATGTCAGTGGATTACTGAGGTTCACGGTGATGTTGTTCAAATTAAGAACTTCATCGTGAATCATGGTAAGCGTTTGTCTATTTATTTGCGCTTCACTCCTCTTAAGTTACTTTCAGTTGGCGAAACTCGTTTTGCTTCTATAGTTATCATGCTCAAAAGGTTTAAACTTATTAACCGTGCTTTGGAAGGCATGGTTACATGTGATCAATGGACGTTATATCGAGATGATGATCAAGGTAAGGCTAGATTTGCGAGGGAGAAGATATTGGATGAGTATTGGTGGGATAAAGTGGATTACATTCTTAGTATTACAAGTCCAATATATGATATGATTAGAGTTTGTGACTCTGATAAGCCTTGCCTCTATTTGGTTTATGAAATGTGGGATGTGATGATTGAGAAGGTCAAAAAGGTTATCTATGAGCATCAGAACATTGATGAGTCAGAAACTTCCACTTTTTATGATGTGGTCCATAAAATACTTGTGGCTCGTTGGGCCAAAAGTAACACACTCCTGCACTGCTTAGCTCACTCTTTGAATTCCAGGTAAGAAGTTTATATTAAAGTTATTAACTTCAACATGCTACATTTATTTGATAAATAGTTGACACATGTATATTTTGTTGTTAGATATTATAGTCATGAATGGCTTACAGAGGATGCTACTAGGGTACCTTCGCATACAGACGCTGAGATTTCTATGGAACGAAGGAAGTGCTTTAAAAGACTTTTTCCTAATCAAAGTGATTACAACAAAGTCACGAATGAGTATGCTAGTTTTTCACTTGAGGGAGGAGATTTTGCGATTCTCATTCTCTTCAAATGAGGTACACGATGGATCCAAAATTTTTGTGGGGTAGCTTTGGAGCAACAACACTTATTCTTCAAAAGTTAGCCATTCGATTACTTGGACAACCTACTTCCTCGTCATGTTCTGAAAGAAATCGAAGCACTTATTCTTTCATTCATTCTTTGAAGAGGAATAAAATGAACCCAAAGTGTGTTGAAGATCTTGTATTCCTTCACAACAACCTACGGCTCTTATCAAGAAAGAACCCAGAATATCTTGATGAAAAGACGAAAATGTGGGATGTTGGAGGTAGTGCTGATGTACTTGGATCTTTGGAGGAGACAGATATTCATCAATTTGTTGATCTTTCCCTTGATGAGTCAGAGATGGAGCATGTGTTCTTTGAAGATAGTCAAGAAAACGCATTATGAGTCTTTTATGCATTCTTGTGACTTTAATGTTTGAATATTTGTTTTCAATTTCAAAAGAATTGCACCTTCTTAATTATTTTTTAAAATTTAGAATATTTTTATGAAATATAAATTATATAAAAATATAATTTATATTGCCGTGTCCACTTCTTATATATTTTGAGTTTGGCGTGTCCACGTGTCTTGCCGTGTCCGTGTCCGTGCTACTTAGCGTTTGAATGTGTGGATTTTATGTTTAATTCTCCTATTGTCATTGTTTGATATGTTGGTTGTTTTTGTTACGTACTTCTCTTCTCCCTGTCAGTCTGTTTGCCGGTAAAATTGAACCTTGCTGAACATGTTTAGAATTTATTTGAATCAATTGGCATGGTAATTTCCAGACGCAGATTCAAACTTGTCCAGTTATTGTTAATTCGTATGATGGTGGTTGTTATTCCTTTGCTCCACCTTAAATGCTTCTGTTATATTTCTTAAGCCTTATATGTGATGATTCTGTGTCTTAATAACACATGTTAGTGAATGTGCCTCCTATTGTATTTGCTGGTATAGGGAGGGAGGTGTGGCATTTATGGTGCTAACAGCGCAGAATTGATTATTAGCATGGATGTAAATACTTAATCCATATAATACTGGGTGCTTTGGAACATTTTGCAAGTGATACTTATTTCCATTCTCTAGAATTATTGTGTTTGTAGCAGTTTCTGTTATTTCATCGCCTGCAACAACAATTACAATTGGCTATTAGTGAGTGATACATTACATAATATATGGCTGATCTGAAACACTTTTTCTTGAATTTTAAAATTCTTCGGTTATGAATTTGTGCTCATCATTCATCTATAATCATCACATATGCTGTTATTAGCATTTGTATGTCAAACCCAGAAAATTACAATATCTCGACAACAGTAGTGCTTAGACCCCTAGAAAGGCAGAAACTAGAAGATGCGGAATATCTTATTTGTGTCCCACACTATATTCTTTAAGCTGTAATCATTTTTATTCTAATTTTTGAAGCAAGGTTGGTTCTTCATTTCGAACAAGTAGCTTGGCCTTCGTGAAAGGCCTTACAATATCTCATTCAATGCTACCTGTTTACCCTGCAGGCCTGCAATGCTTATGGAATGTACCTCTTTATTATACCGTAGGTATGGTATGGCATTGATTTTAGTCATTTGTGACCTGCTGATGCAGGGAGAAGGAAATTAGGGAAAGCAGAGGAAGAGCAGAAGGGAATGAGAGGAATGAGAGGAGAAGATAGGATAGTTTCTTGTTATTTTTCATTGACGCACTACACTGTTATTTATACATCATTCCAGCTATTGCTAGATTGACACGTGTAGCAATTAGTTACGTCCAGTACTGTCAGCTGAAGTTCACATTTCATGTCCATCATTAATTAGTTATGCCCAGTAGTGCCAGCTGCAGCTCCCCTTTCACGTCCCTCATCTCCATGCAGGTAATATCCTTCTGCATCAAATCTCTTGGTGCTTATCTTCTGTCTCGCACCCCTTCCTAGCTTAGGGTGTACCCCCAACTGTGTATCATTTTCTCCCCCGTTGAGAGCAACCTCGTCTTCGACGTTAAAGTCAGGGAATTGGTGTAGCATTGTGGACTTGTCCTCCCAAGTAGCATCTGAAGCAGGTTGTTGGCGCCACTGGATGAGTACTTGATCAATCCATTACCCTTGGCGATTGATCTTGCGACGATCAAGAACCTGTTCTGGCTGGACGGTGGGGTGCTGGTTGACGAAGCAGTCGGGCCAAGTGATTTCCTGCTGAGGGTTTGGTGATCTACAGAGCTTCAGGATGGCCACATGGAAGACATCGTGAATCTTTGCATTTGAAGGGAGCTCTAAGCGGTAGGCCACTTTGCCGACTTTGCCTAGGACTTTGAATGGTCCATAATACCTCTTTGCGAGCTTAGAACAGCGTTGATTGCGACCCGAAGTCTGACGGTAGGGTTGTAGTTTCACATAGACCCAATCGCCAACTGTGAACTCAACATCTTTACGATGTTTATTGGCTTGTTGTGTCATGCGGTGGCGTGCGCGGACTAGGTTGTCCTTCAACTGTGCAACGATATTGGTGCGAGTAGTGAGCAGTTGGTCCACTGCAGCCACAGCAGAGCTCCCAGGGTCGTAGTCCTTCAATGCTAAGAGTGCATTGCCATAAACAGCCTCAAATGGGGTAATTCGCGTGGAGGAGTGTTGTGCCGTATTGTAATGTAGTTCTGCCCAAGGAAGCAATTCTGGCCAATTGAATTGATTCTCGTTGACATAGCAGCGTAGGTGATGGACCATAATTATACGAATCAAAAACACAGTAAAACCCACCAAATTAGACTGTTGGTCTATTTAACTTCTGCTTGTTAGTCCTGATTTATTTCTACAGGGTATTTTGGCGCTTAGAGAGAAAACACGCTAAGGAGAGGATTTTACGCTGAAAAGATATTACGAGCTAGTCCAAGGTCACGATCAGACGCTGAATGAAGAATCTCAAGATCCTGACGTAGGAATTACTCAAATCAAATCCAACCGAGGAACAATCAAAGTCAGACAGAGCGAAATTGGACTGATAGTTTTGTTAAAAGACTGCACAAAACTGTCAAAACACACCCATGGACCAAGGTGACCGACCACCTTGCTTGGAGGTGGCCAAAGCCACCCTTCTCCTCCCCTTGGAACCGGCTACCGGCGGCTCCTCCACCCAAGGCAACCGGCGGCTTTTCACACCCCCCATGTGTCACCTCCTCCTTCCTCCTCCCTTCTCCTCCCTTGGATCAAAACCACATGCCACCCATCTCCACCACCCATCTCCTCCCCTTGTGGCTATAAAAGGAGGCTTCTCCTCCTCATTTCAAACATCCACAAAATCCAAAAATAAACATTTCACTTCTCTCTCTAAGTTTTTGTTACTTTGTAAGTTTGGTTTTGGAAATAATACTCCTGTTTGTTCTTGAGTATTATACTGATTGGAAATAATACTCCTGTTTTTTCTTGAGTATTATACTTTAGAGAATACTCCTGTTGGTTCTTGAGTATTTAGTAGGAAATTGGGAATACTCCTGTTGGTTCTTGAGTATTCCACCCCTTTCCCTCTTACTGTTTTCAAAAACCCCCGAGTATTTAGTTATGATGTCCTTTTCCATGGATATTGGTAGCTAAACTCCTCATTCGGTCGAAGGTATTTTCTTGTATTATATAATGTTTTAATTTCTTTTAGTTTCTTTTCTCTGTATTCAAAACTTGTTCTATGTGCCATATATAGTCAGAGTTTCCAATGTTGAGTGGAAGCTGTAACAAGCAAAGCTCTTCCGTGGGAATTCGTGATCATACTCGGTAAGTGGAAGCTGTAACAAGCAAAACTTATCGAGGAGTTCGACTTATCTAAAACACCACTTGGTCGATCGTAACTGAGAGATCAGGTGGATGCACAAAAGGCTAAGATACTTTAAAAGGAGGAATTAGTCTGAAGTAGAATAAGTGTTGCTTTAAACGATGTTGCAAGTCTTGCGCTGCGAAAGGGCCTCGATTCATCTTTGAATACTTAGAAAGGTTACTAACGGTTATTAATAAACATGTTATAATACAAGGTACCTGAAACCGAATACTTTTCCTTGAATTACAAAAAACCCCCTGTATTTACTTTTATAAACTGCTCGATCAACTACAACCATCAACCGCTCATCTACCGGAGGAATCGCAATCACGCATCACCCACTGTAAGTCTTCTTCCCTTAACTCTTTTACTTTTAGTATTTTAATTTCTGTATTTATTTTCTGTATTTACTTTTCCGCATAAAAAACCAAAAACAGTAGCTTAGTAATTAGCAGTAAGTCCGCAATCGACCTAAAATCACTCACCATACGATCCCCTAAAGAACAGTTATCTCTCTAATTCCCTTGGGTTCGACCCCTACTTACCACTTACTACCCAGTAGTGTAGTCGCGAGTAGCGGAAAATATAAATTTATTTGTACAGAGAACATTGCACCTTAACGACAGTGCAGTGCGCTTCGTCAAATTGGCGCCGTTGCCGGGGAATTAGCCATTGGACAGTTGTTCTTTTTTACATAATTCACTATGTCTTCCTACTCCGAAAGCACGCCTTGGAATGATGGACGCAGCAACCTTATGTTTGAAATGCTTAGCTGTCTCCCCAAATTCAAAGGTACCATTGAAGAGAACTCTGTGGTACTTTGCGAACTGTTTCATTACATCTGCCGCCACATGAAACCTGTGAATGAGACGTTAGAGGAGTTTAAGCTGAAATGCTTCAAACTTTCTCTAACTGACTCGGTAATAGAATGGTATTACTCATGTGCAGAGTATGAAAGCTGTTATGAAAATCTTCGAGCCAAATTTCTAAAAGAGTTTCCCCGACCAAATTATCTCACCGCTCCCTGTCAAAGAGCCACTCCATCTTTCGAACTTGAAATCCGCAAGAAGATCAACAACCTAAAGCAATCCCGTGACGAAACTTTGGACGAGTACTTATGGTACTACGATTCCCATATAACGAGTTGCCCGCACCATGGATTCACGAACAACGATCTTTTTCAAAGGTTTCTCGATGGAATGATGCCACTTGAGCGGAAAAGACTTAACGATGCAGCAGGAGGCTCAATCATGAAGTTAACCATAATTAAAACTTGGGACCTCATAGACGATTTGGCAGAGAGCACAAAACAAGGGCCAATACACCAAACTGAAGATAAGGTACCGACAATGGAAGTGGACTCAGTACAAAACAAGCCCGACACCACACCCATTACAAGCTTGCCCGCAACAAAGCCGAGAGAAGACATCAGTACGAGGGCAGTAATGGACGTGGAGGCAGCTCTAAAGGAGCCAATATTGGAGCCCACGGAGCCAACTGAGGATGAGAACTCGCAAATAACCAAAGAAGAACCAGCTGAATCAGGCCCAGTCCTCATTGCCAAACCAGTCGAGCCACTTGAACCGGTCCTCATCACCAATCTGCCCGAGACAGCCCCGGACTTCACTGCCAAATCACCCAAAACATGCCCGATCCTCACTATCGAAGCACCTAAGGCAGGCCTGGTCCTCATTATCAAACTATCCAAGAAAGACCTGGCCCTTATGGTGGAAGTTCCCCAACTTTTCCCCTCGGTTTGTATGCAAATCACAACCACCAAAGATGATGTGACCTATGCTAAGGTGCAAGGAGAGTTGGAGGCAAATCAAGGGCAAGAAAAACCATCAATGGAGCTCTTACTCACCACGACTCAACAAAGCGGCCCTAAAAACTCGCTCATTCTAGGACGACCATTCGTCGCTGCCACAAAGAAGAGGCTTCACATGGAGACATGCCTAAGGTCACCAATGCTTGATGGCATAATACTGAATTTCCAGAATTGCAAAAGTGCCACCCATTCAAACATGAAGAAACGACTAAGACATGGCCCGGTGGAATGGAAGCCCGGATGGAGAAACAAGAAAATTCGACTCAAAAGACCAGCAGCTATGGTCGAAGGATCCCCACCTTCTTGGAAGAATGTAAAGAAGAAATTATCGGTTCAATGGATATCAGAACCAAACCCGCTGCCATATGAGAACTTGGGACAGATTAAGAAAGCAGTAGGGAAGAAGTTCGACCTCAAGCACCCATGGGATCCCTACTTATGATCCAAGAATGAGGTACTGTCGAGCCAACGACGTTAAACAAGTGCACTGGTCGGGAGGTAACCCGACACT
Organism: Rhodiola kirilowii; assembly: GCA_033675215.1. Classification (NCBI taxonomy): domain Eukaryota; kingdom Viridiplantae; phylum Streptophyta; class Magnoliopsida; order Saxifragales; family Crassulaceae; genus Rhodiola; species Rhodiola kirilowii. The sequence continues at coordinate 20,894,624 of CM066201.1, forward strand.
ATCTTACTTTCTGTCTTTTAGTTTTTATCAATAAGTCGCTCTCACCCACTTGGTGCATAGAATGATTTGACTATTTAGGAATTGGTTTTTGGAGCACGATCGGATCAGCCAGGCAGCTTCCGTAAACTACCGGGCTTGCGCTGAGAGTTCAAGGCCCCAGCCGAACTCCCTCGATTATCCAACCTCGTGCCATGTCATTCGACACAAAAAGGGAGTTCTGATCTTACCTTTCCTTAATATCATCTCCTTCTCGTAATTGTTTGCTTGCATGGCTTTTGAACTAAGTCTTGCTGAAAGGCATGCCTCCGTTCAAAAGTGTGGGGTGAGAACCACCTGTGTACATAATATGTTTTTCTTTTCCTTTTTTAATATTATCTTTTTGAAAATATGAACTTGAGAATGTGAAAAAGATAGATCTAAAATTCATGCATTTACCTTGTGAAAATTCAACTGTCTAAAAACTTAGAACGTAACTTCTCATTTGTCCCTTTGTGCTGAGATAAACTAGGGATGTGGAGTTGATAGAAATGCCCTAGAGAGGCTTGGCAATCAATCGAAGGATCGAATCAAACTATATGGTTTTCGAAGTCAGTGGAGGCTGCACTTCGGGTTTCCGTGAAGATTGAAGTCATCTCCGCCATGCAGTGTTTATGCAAAAAGAAAAAAGGCGAGGACGGGAATCAGACCGTCCTCTCTCTAGTCAAAGTAGCCGAGAAAATAGATGAGCGACCCTCATCTTGACCCGCGCGAAACGACAAGGATGAGAGGAGCGGGGAGGTATTTCCATAGGCTTGCGGGCGATGATTGGACCTCCCAAAAAGGCTTGAGAAAATGGACTAGCAAGTCACAAAGACGCAAAAAGCTCAAAGAAGCAAATCAAAAGGCCAAAGGCCCAAAATTGTGAAGGTTTTAACCGAACAAAAAGTGAAGTACTCAAAGAGTCAAATCAAAGGCCAAAGGCCGATTCACTACAAAAAGTAGTCCCTCGCCAAAAGAAAATCAAAGTACTCAAACCAGTGAAACCCGAACCGAATCACGTGCTAGAGAAAGCTACAAGGAAACCATATAGTGCGAGACGGTCCCGAGGTTGCAGTCCAGGAGCCTAAAAAGGGCTATCTCCCGAAACATCCAGAATAATTTGCATCTCAGCACGGAGGTACAAGTATCAAGTTTCTTCTATTTATTTACAAAGTTCAATTTGGTAATAAGTAAGTAATGCATGAATTAGGATAAATCGAGTCCCACAGTCTAATTTTCATATTTTAAAACCAAACTTAGAGTGCCGCCCTTTAATAGCATTGTTCGGGACGAACAACTAAAAGTGTGGGGTGATCTGATGGACCATAATTATACAAATCAAAAACACAGTAAAACCCACCAAATTAGACTGTTGGTCTATTTAACTTCTGCTTGTTAGTCCCGATTTATTTCTAAAGGGTATTTTGGCGCTTAGAGAGAAAACACGCTAAGGAGAGGATTTTACGCTGAAAAGATATTACGAGCCAGTCCAAGGTCACGATCAGACGCTGAATGAAGAATCTCAAGATCCTGACGTAGGAATTACTCAAATCAAATCCAACCAAGGAACAATCAAAGTCAGACGGAGCGAAATTGGACTGATAGTTTTGTGAAAAGACTGCACAAAACAGTCAAAACACACCCATGGACCAAGGTGACCGGCCACCTTGCTTGGAGGTGGCCAAAGCCACCCTTCTCCTCCCCTTGCAACCGGCTACCGGCGGCTCCTCCACCCAAGGCAACCGGCGGCTTTTCACACCCCCCCATGTGTCACCTCCTCCTTCCTCCTCCCTTCTACTCCCTTGGATCAAAACCACATGCCACCCATCTCCACCACCCATCTCCTCCCCTTGTGGCTATAAAAGGAGGCTTCTCCTCCTCATTTCAAACATCCACAAAATCCAAAAATCAACATTTCACTTCTCTCTCTAAGTTTTTGTTACTTTGTAAGTTTGGTTTTGGAAATAATACTCCTGTTTGTTCTTGAGTATTATACTGATTGGAAATAATACTCCTGTTTGTTCTTGAGTATTATACTTTAGAGAATACTCCTGTTGGTTCTTGAGTATTCAGTAGGAAATTGGGAATACTCCTGTTGGTTCTTGAGTATTCCACCCCTTTCCCTCTTACTGTTTTCAAAAACCCCCGAGTATTTAGTTATGATGTCTGATGGATGCACAGTCGTTATGTGCAAACGTCAAGAATAAATTTATAGTCCGCTACTCGCGACTTAACTACTGGGTAGCAAGTGGTAAGTAGGGGTCGAACCCAAGGGAATCAGGGGAATAGATGTTCTTTGAGGGGGTTGTCCAGCGAGAGAGCGTGTTTTAGGTAGGTTGGTTGGTTTTAAAGCTACCAGCTAAGTGATTGATTGATTGATTGGTTGGTTGGTTGGTTTTAGTACTGGAAAGTAAATTGCAATTTATAATTGAAGGAAAGCGTTCGGTTTCAGGGGAATTGTATTATATCCTGTTTATCATTGACCTCTAGTGACTCTACTAAGTATTCAAACGGTGTATCAAGGCCATTCCAAGCACTCGATTTGCGTACACTGTCTAGCCTATTCCAAGGACGTAGAGCACTTATTCTATTTAGACTAATACTCCATTCCCGGTTATATTAGCTTATGTGCATCCATTTGATCAATCATTCCCGATCAACCAAATGGTGTTTAAGATAAGTCAAACTTCTCAGATAAGCTTTGCCATTCCAAGCATCCACTTATCCATACAAGTTTACGAACCCCGCTGTAGAGTTTTGCCATTCCAAGCATCCACTCTACCTTGGACGTTCTAACCGAATATATGGCACATAGAATAAGTTTTGAATACTAAGGAGAGACGCTAAGTTAATGGTCTAAAACATTTTATAATACAAGTGCGCCCCTTAGACCGAACTACTAGTTTAGCTACTATTCATCGCGCTAAACATTATAACTAAGGAAATAAAAACAGTTGAATAAATACTAGAAATAATACTTACAACCGTTGAAGCGCCAAGGGAGCTATCCTTTATTTCCAAAGCCAAACTTACAATTACAAAACTTTTAGAGAGAGAAGTGAATTGCTTATGGGATGATGAAAATGAGGGGAGGAGCTCCTCCTTATATAGCCATGGAAGGAGGAGGAGATGAGGACACTTGTTGCATGGAGATTGGATGAGCAAATCAAGGGAGGAGAAGCCACCACATGGAGGAGGAGGAAAGCCGCCGGTCACCATGTGTGGAGGAGCCGCCGGTTGCCGGTGGTGGAGGGGTGGCTTTGGCCACCTCTTGCCCAAGTGGCCGGTCACTTTGCCCATGTGTGAGTTTTGTACTGTTTTGTGCAGTCTTTTCACAAAACTGTCAATGTGTTTCTTCCCCGGACTGTCTTGATTCCTCTCCTGATTCTTCTGATTAAATTGTTATGAGTGATTCAACGTCAGGATCCTTAATATTTCTTCAGTCGGCATATGATCTTGACCTTGGATTGACTCGTAACATCTTTTCTGCTCTAAAAGCTCCTCTTTAATGTGTATTCTCTCTAAGCTCTGAATTACCCTGCAAAAATATATCTGAACTAACAAGCAAAAGTTAAATAGACAAAATGTCTAAATAAAGGGGTTATACTGTGTTTATGATTCGTATAATTTTGGTCCATCAATGTCCTTTTCCATGGATATTCGTAGCTAAACTCCTCATTCGGTCGAAGGTATTTTCTTGTATTATATAATGTTTTAATTTCTTTTAGTTTCTTTTCTCTGTATTCAAAACTTATTCTATGTGCCATATATAGTCAGAGTTTCCAATGTTGAGTGGAAGCTGTAACAAGCAAAGCTCTTCCGTGGGAATTCGTGATCATACTCGGTAAGTGGAAGCTGTAACAAGCAAAACTTATCGAGGAGTTCGACTTAGCTAAAACACCACTTGGTCGATCGTAACTGAGAGATCAGGTGGATGCACAAAAGGCTAAGATACTTCGAAAGGAGGAATTAGTCTGAAGTAGAATAAGTGTTGCTTTAAACGATGTTGCAAGTCTTGCGCTGCGAAAGGGCCTCGATTCATCTTTGGATACTTAGAAAGGTTACTAACGGTTATTAATAAACATGTTATAATACAAGATACCTGAAACCGAATACTTTTCCTTGAATTACAAAAAACCCCCCTGTATTTACTTTTATAAACTGCTCGATCAACTACAACCATCAACCGCTCATCTACCGGAGGAATCGCAATCACGCATCACCCACTGTAAATCTTCTTCCCTTAACTCGTTTACTTTTAGTATTTTAATTTCTGTATTTATTTTTTGTATTTACTTTTCCGCATAAAAAACCAAAAAAACCAAAAATAGTAGCTTAGTAATTAGCAGTAAGTCCGGAATCGACCTAAAATCACTCACCATACGATCCCCTAAAGAACAGTTATCCCTCTAATTCCCTTGGGTTCGACCCCTACTTACCACTTACTACCCAGTAGTGTAGTCGCGAGTAGCGGAAAATATAAATTTATTTGTACAGAGAACATTGCACCTTAACGACAGTGCAGTGCGCTTCGTCAGTAGGTAATCTTCCAAGATTCGGTTAAGGACCTCCGTTTGCCCGTCGGATTGTGGGTGATAAGCGCTACTAGGGGCTAACCGAGTACCCTGCAATTGAAATAATTCCTTCCAGAAAAGACTCATGAAGACAAGATCTCGATCGGAAACAATGCTTTTAGGCATGCCATGCAAACGAGAGATGTCCCTAACGAAGACGCGAGCGACGCTAGCGGCTGTGAATCCAGATGCCATGGGCAAGAAATGTCCATATTTTGTCAACCTATCGACCACCACTAGTATCACTGATAGGCCTTTGGAGGTAGGCAAATGAGTCACAAAATCCATTGCAATATCAGTCCAAACGCCAACAGGAATGGGTAGAGGTTGTAGCAGGCCATGTGGGGCTGAGTTCAATACCTTGACTTGTTCACAAATGGTGCACTGTTGAACATATTTCTTGACATCTTTAGCCATTGATTTCCAAAAGAAATGAGTCTTTATCCTTGCCAATGTTCTATCTATCCCCTATTGGAGTATCATGATACTCCTGAAGAATGAGCTCACGCAGGGTCACATCTGCAGGAACCAGAAGGCGGCCATGAAACAAGACTAAGCCATCCTTGATATGATAGTCAGTATATTGGTTGGGATCCCTCTGTATTGCTAGAAAAAGCTCATGCGACTCTGAGTCACGCTGAAAGAAGTTCCTGAGCAATTGTAGTATGTCGTAAACGGGTCGGGAGTATCCGTACATGGCCGACAAGCTAGCTTTAGGTACACGCGACAGGGCATTGGTCGGGACGTTGTCACGTCCTGGTTTGTAGGTGACTTCGAAGTCAAACCCCATAAGCTTAGCAATCCATTTATGTTGGTCAGGTGTGTGGATTGCTTGAGTCAAGATAGTGCGCAAGGGCTGGTGATCAGTCTCTATTATGAACCGGTTTCCCAATAGGTATTGTCGCCATTTGTGGACATCGGACACTATGGCACATAATTCTCGGTTGTAGGTTGAAGACTGTTGCATGGTCTTTGTAAATTTCTTGCTGAAAAAAGCTAGTGGCCTGTGCTCTTGAAGTAACACTGCACCCATGCCTATTACTGAGGCATCAGATTGAACAACAAATAGGCGATTGAAGTTAGGTAATGCCAAGACAGGGGTCGTAGAGAGTGCCTCCTTAAGCTGCGCAAAGGCACCATCGGCATGATGGATCCAAGCATAGGCATCCTTTCGCAAGAGGTCGGTAAGGGGCGCTGCAGTGTGTGCATAATGAGCTACAAATCTTCTATAATAGCCTGCTAACCCCAAGAAACTTCGCAAGTGCTTAAAGGACGTAGGAACTGGCCAATCTTTTATTGCTCTAATTTTGTCCGGATCAACTTCTACCCCTGCATGAGATATTAGGTGTCCCAAATATTGCACTTTTGTTCTAGCTATTTCACATTTTGATGGTTTTGCAAAGTAAAAATGTGTAGCTAGGGTGTCGAGTACCTCCTTGAGATGAATGAGGTGGTCGGCCCATGTCTTGCTATATACTAATATGTCATCAAAGAACACCAAGACAAATCGTCGAAGCATGGGGCGAAATAGGTCGTTCATTGCCGACTGGAATGTGGAAGGAGCATTGGTAAGGCCAAATGGCATGACTAGAAACTCGAAATGTCCATCATGTGTCTTGAAAGCCGTTTTGAAAATGTCAGCCTCGTTCATTCGGATTTGGTGATAACCAGCTCGTAAATCCAACTTAGAGAATATGCTTGCGCCATAAAGTTCATCGAATAGTTCGTCAATTATCGGGATAGGGTATCTATCCTTGATGGTGACGGAATTAAGGCTCCTGTAATCAACACAAAATCTCCAGCTACCGTCGCGCTTTTTAACCAGGTGAACAAAAAGGAGAGTTGCTGGGTTGGATAACACCTTCGGACAACAACTGCTGGACAAGGCGTTCAACTTCAAGCTTTTGATACCTCGGATACCTATAGGGTCGTGCCTTTACTGGTGTGGTGCCGTCCAATAATGGGATTTGATGATCCACAGTTCGGCGTGGAGGGAGGCCCTTAGGGGGTTCAAAAACTTGCTCGTGTTGTTGTAACAGTTCAATGAGTTGATCTTGCTGTTCTGTATTGAGGTCATCGGGTAGGAATGGAATAGTAAGGGAATGGTGGGTAGTTGGTGAGTCATGATTGGTAGTATCCTCTTGGGTCCAATCCACAATAGTGAGTTAGTAGAGGGAGGCCACACCCCAGCTCTAGAGGCCTTGCGTAATTGGCCGAGGGAAAGTTGGTTTAATTGGCCATAAGGTTGCATGCCAAGGAGCTTTATTTGGGTACCTTGATGGATGCAGCTCATCCATAATTGTTGATAATCAAAGAAGACTGGACCTAAGCTAGCCAACCATTGAGCCCCAAGGACCGCCTCCGCGCCATATATGGGTAATAGGTGAAAACCACGAGAAATGTAGACTCCCCAAATTTTAATTCAACACCCCGGCAAAGTCCCTCACATTTGAGCTCGTCGCCATTCCCGATCGTGACATTCAGGTGTTGTGAAGCTTCTATGGGTAGTCCGGCTTTCCTCGCAACTCGTGTTTGGAGGAAGTTGTGAGTTGACCCAGTGTCGATCAAGACAACAACCGGCAACTCTTTGAGGTAACCTCGCAATCGCAGTGTGCTAGGGATAATGCGGCCTTCTAAAGCGTGGCATGATATGTTGGGTGTTAGGTCAGTTGTGTCCAACTCCTGGTCATCTAATAGGATGTCTGTGTGTTCAATATCACCCGGTTCTAATGCTGGACACTCCTCTTCAAAGGAATTTTCCATCAGCACCAAACACTGGAAACGAGGTTTACATTTATGGCCAGGGGAGAACCTGTCATCACAATTAAAACATAAACCCTTTGCTTTTATCGCTTCCATTTCGGCCATTGTCAGACGTTTAACGGGCAGTGGAGATGGGTTTGGTGTTCCTGGCGGTTTGGATTGTGGATAGGCGGGTGCGAGGCGTTGTTGGTATGGGGCTAGTGATCTGGGTGGTAAGGAGCGTTGCAAAATGGTTCGTTTCTGTTCAGCCAGTTTGGCCATGTCCATCGCAGCTTGTAGATTGGTTGGTCTTGTCATCACCATTTCACAATGTATTTCCTCTTTTAGTCCAGCGAGAAAGTGATGCAATAGATTGCTTTGGTTCATACCAGGGGTTTGCATTGATAGGGATTCGAACTCAGTGATGTAAGCGCACACTGAAGATGTTTGGACCAGTTTATTAATGGCTTCCTCGGCATGGTAGTAAACAGAGGGGCCAAACTTTCTCCGAGCGTCTGCGGCTAGGGTTGGCCAATCACGTAGTTGCCGGGTACTATGCATCCACTGATACCATTTCAAGGCGTCCCCCGTCATGTGAAACAGAGCGACCGATAGGCGTTGTTCAGGTGGAATATGGTTATGGTCGAAAAAGCGATCCATCTGGAAGATCCATCCCTCAACCGCATCGCCTGTGAATAAGGGAACCTCAACTCTGGGTACTCGAGCTATAACGCCCTGCTGGAAATCAGGTGAGTTTTGCGAGTGATGTGGGAGCATGGTGTTAGCCGATGACGATGTAATAAGAACAGATGGTGGTGTGGGAAGCAGGGGAGGGTTGAGGGCATTACCAGCCGAGTCGTCAATAGGTTGCTTACCAGCTCCAGCATTTGTCAGTTTGAGCTCCTGCATCTCACCTCGAAGTTGTTCGAACATCCCCGTGAAGGTAGCTTGCTGGTCAGATTGGGTCTGGATCAGTTTTTGCGACATCTCAGCCATGGCTTGTGCCATCATCTGGTTCATTTTTTGCGATATCTCAGCCATGGCTTGTGCCACCATTGCCGTTGAATCCGAGGTGCTTCTTGTCTCTGATCAGATGCAAATATAGCTAAAGTATTCGAATAGGGATCCAAAAACTTATGCTATGTCACGTCAATCAAAACATTTATATTGACTCGGGTGAACCGAGGTCAAACCCACAAGATAGGTGATTAAACTAATGGTGCTAACAATATGATTAGAATGTCTATTGTTTGGGGGGTCTATTTTTCAATCCAAAGTGAGATCAAACTTGCAAAAAGGGTTAACTTCCAATTAAAAGATGACTAGGGATTACTTCACCACCAAGACAATTATTGTGACAATGGAATGATAAACCAATGATGAAATCACATGCACACGTATAGAATTTAGCTCATGCAACATTAATACTAGGTTAAACTCGCGCTACAACCTATTATCAAGAGGTTACATCTCGCATAGCACCTCACCCTCGCGCTCTATTGGTACTATAGAACATGAATTTCTAGCCTCACACTCGCGCTCTATTGGCTAAATAGACATGTTCTTATTAAATCCAAGCAATTCTCATTAGGTTAATGAATTATCCAACTAACTCAAAAGTCCTCATGCTTCTTCATTTAGTCCATTGAAGTCATGTTGATCAACGTGAGCTACATCAAACATGAGATCAAACAAAGTTCCCATTGAGGACATTTCACAAACACCTTATGGGCAACTTGAAACATTAAGTTCAAATGAAGAAGATTCATGTGCAAACTCAATCATCATTAGCATCTATAGTGTTCACAATGTCACAACATGTCTAGGGGATCCATAATCCCCAATCAAAGTCACTACTCACTCATGGTGAGGTTACAAGCAAAACAAATGAAAGAGATGGAGTTTAGGAGTCTAAAACCAATATGAGATTGAAGAGTATGAGAATCCTTGTTGTTGATCTTCTTCTCCAATCAATCCACTTTGAAATCAGTGCAGGTCTCCTCAAAATCCGTGCCAAAAAGGTCCCCCTTGTTGAGATCTAAAAGTTTCTATTTATAGCCCAAGTTAGGGTTTCCGGTACTGTAGCTCCAGTTGGTCGACTAGCGGGAGCTGGTTTTCCCAGTCGGTCAACTGATGCTGAAAATGTGGCTGATGAAGGAGTTTCTTAGTCGACCGACTGGCTGGTTCAGTCGACCGACTCAATGGAGGCGCATGGAAGGCCATCTGAGGTGCTTGCCAACTCGACCGACTGGTGCTGCGAGTCGAGCGACTGGCGCCCTACTGGTTTGTTAAGCTTCTCTTCAGTCGACCGACTGGAGGTTCCAGTCGACTGACTCGATTGGCGTGCTTGAGGAGGCCACCTGAGAAGTTCATCAACTCGACCGACTGGCACAGGGGAAATATCCAGTCGGTCGACTGGAGCACCTTTCAGTCCAAATTTGCTCAAATCTTTGATTTTTCCTTGATTCTTCGTGTCAAGGTCCTGAGCTCAATGTATGGTTGCTCCAAGCCTGAAATGCAATGATAATGGTCAAATGGCATCGAAATAGCATCGGGAATGGACCAAAACTCTTCGTAAATGGGTATGTAAATGAGTCGAGAATTGGACTCATCAAAACACTCCACACTTAGAGTTTGATCGTCCCGAGCAAACAATAAGAACAGCCAAAGAGACACAATGGGTAAACTTTATTTCTAACTACTCTAACACATATTTACAATCTAACTTCTTTTCGTAGGTGTGACGAGTGCATTTAGCATATGCACCAAGCCTTTAAACCCCTAGGCTACCCTAGTGGACGAGTTATAGTCTCGTGAAAGTTTTCAGAAGAGGGAATACTCACAAATCCCAAGTGCACTTATCCCATGAGAATTGAATTCAAGAGTATTTAACCAAGGCTTATGATTTCTCAAAGCAAATTCCTCACCCCACGCTAGGGCTATCATCACAATACCATCAAAAGGACTTTCGAACCACTTTGAGTACCTTTGAGATTGTGCATTCAAGGTCATCAATACTAGAGCTATCAATCGTCTCGTCCAAATGTCTATTCATTTTCAAGGTAATACACAAGAAGTAGAGCTTTTAGTTGGCACAAAAAGTGTCAATCGCTTGCTTATGCTAGCTAGGGCTAGTCCACGGGCTTGCGACATGGAACTCGCTCCCAAGTTTTAGGCGCTTAAGCCGTAATCCATAAGGGAAGAGGAGTTCGACACGAGAGTTCTTTACAAACAAGTCATAAACCAAATGAATACTCCCGTGCAAGCACATGGGTCGTCCAAGAGTTGTTCCAACTAGCACACAATGCAAATGTTGAATCCCGCACAAGTGAATAATGATGGAAGAACATAGAGTCAAGTTTTAAGTGCCTCTTATTTTCTTTTCTTTTCCTTTTTTTCTTTTTTTTGAATGGCCTTTGGCCTACAAATGCTTTCGAGGGGGGACTTACCTCCCTAACCCCCGGCATTTGTATATTTTTTTTTCATTGTGCATGCTTGGGGCTACGCCCTCTTTTGACTCCACAGTTAAAACTTGACAATATGTTCAAAAAGTGTATGGAATGTGCGGGGAACAAACATGAGTAAGGCACCATGTTAGAGAACTCAAGTCACCAAGGAATATTCAAGGGGTCTAAGTTTTTCATGAAGATTTTTAAAAGTGCTTGCTATAGCTTGATCCAAGGTATTTCAACGTAAATACTTAGAGAATTAGATAGACAAGAGATAGCAATAATATTGGTTTTCAAGAATACATATTCAATGGACTAGGTCGGTTCTAAGTTCAAAATCCAATAAATGTGATAAATAGGCTAGATGTGATTTATAGGAATTGGAATCGATAGTCACAAGCCTATGTGGTTAAGAACACTCTCATGTAGGGATAAGGTGCAAAAGATGCAAGTGTACATCAAAAATGATATGCAAGGCATGCAAACATGTGAACTATGCGCATAGAACCACTCCACACTTAACTCAAGCTTAGTCCCTAAGCGCAAAGAATGATAAAATAAAGGCAAAGGCGCATAGGAACTCCCCATGTTTGTAGAGCCGATGACAAAACTCATGGGAGTGAGAAATACCCTTTGGTTGCAAATGTAGACAAAGAAGGTGAATTTTGAACATGTGCATAATATATAGGTGCATGTCCTGTAGAGTGAACAGTAGAAATGGTAAACACCTTCAATATCATATGAAATGAAGCATACAACCAAAAGCAAGTCAAGGGCATATCACTCAAAATGGCATACATCATCCAAAATTGCGCCAAAAGGCGACTTAACATCCAAGTACATGATCAAAGCAAGAAGGCATGGACAAAAGTAAAAACAGCATGCAACACAAGCTCAAGATGCGGCCTCACCGTCTCCTGGACTGAGAGCTCTAGCAGAATCTCCAACACCTTCCTCGTTTGGTATCGTGGCACCAGTGTAGTGCAAGCTCTCCTCTCTAATGGAAGACTCCCTGAGTGGGGTGCCCGCCTCCCCGACTCTAGAAGCTGGCGTGGTAGGCAAGGGGGAGGCGCCACGAGGGACAGAAAATTCTGGAGCAGCTGGGGAAGCAACTGGGCCACCAGAACCTCTGACAATGGATAAAACTGTGGACCGGAGCCACTCCCACTCCTGGCGAGCTCTCGCGTCAGAATCTCGAACAAAATCCTCAAGGCGAGTCAAGCCGCTCCTCAAATCGGCCACTCCACCCTTCAGGTTAGCAATGTCAGAGGAGGTCCTCTGTCTCCACTCGGTCAGATCATTTGTGGCAGGAGGAGGTCTCTCCACATCAGCATCAACGTGAGGTAAATCCTCCTGAATGAGCGGCTCCTCAGGGATAGGGGAATCAGGCTCGTCGGCCAGAGGAGGGGAATGGATAGGGGAGGCAAGAGGGGAAGGGGTGAGATGGGTGCTGCAATACAGTGGATTCGCCCTCTTGAACACCCGCCTCCTATACGCGGCATTAGACACGAGGTCTGGCTAATGAGGCTTCATGTCGACCTCCCAAGTCTTCCCGTCCTTCTTGACGATGTGCATACGCTTCATGGTCTTCAGAGTAAGAGTACTCTTGGAAGGCTTGGGGCATCCCTCGTGGCTAAAGGTGAAGGTACACCTAAGGGCAATCAAAGTAATCAAAGAGCCTCCTCCTAAAGCATGATTCCTCGCACCCTTCTTTACAATGTTCTTAAAACGAGCAGCAAGGGTAGCGAGCCAATTAATGCCCTCCTCGTGATCAATGGCAAGCATGAGGTCCATGTCCGGGAGAGTGAACGAACGAGCCTTCGCCGTCTGAGTGTTTATCCCAATAGCAATGAGATGATGGATAATCTTCCACACCGGGTCGGTGATCGCCGAAGAATTATATGAAGAAATGAACCACTCGTTCCTCCCTGAAACCAGCTTCCAAAATCTGCTCTGATCATGTTCGGTGTATTTCCGGGCTATGGCATCATAAGGAGGGAATCCTAGCCATTCACGGATCACACTTTCCTTAATCTCAAAATTCTGGCCACCCAATAACAAATTTCCAGTAATATTCCCTTGCGTCCTCCCTCTCTATTCTGATCCAATCAAACGAGCTAATAAACTCCTTCACAACCCTCTCATAGCAACCGAGAACATCATTAAGCAAAAACCCCAAACCACAACTAGTGAGGCGTGAATGTACCTCATCCATGACGGCGCTATCAATTCCACGAAGGAGTCCCATGTCGGGGTAGAGAGTAGGGATGACAATCTTCCTCTTCCTCACGATCGTGGAAAGATTGGCTCGGTGCGTCTCATCCGTAAATGCTAGAGGCTCCGAGAAAGGGTAAGAGTCGGGAAGGGCAACGGTCCATCCAATGGTCCCTCATTCGGCCATACCGGGACGATAGCACTGGAGGACGGTGCAAAAGCTGGAGGAGAGGGTAGTCTCGGCACCGGAGGTGAAGGGGCTTTAGGAATGGGTGGCACGGGAGCTCTCCTCTTCTTTGCCGGTTTCCTCGGTTGTTGGTTTTTCTTTTTGGGACGAGGTGCGGGGGAAACCGGTGTAGCATCCAATTCCTCTTCCGAGGATGAGCTAGAGTCCGCTAGCGAAGCTATGAATTGCTTCCTCTTGCGAGAGACGAGAGGCATGTCATCCTTGTCATCTTCGCTTTGCTCAATGATGCGCTCAACTTATGTAGGCTCATCGGCAACCTCTTTCCCCTTTGATGTGGATTGGGACGAAGGACCGGCACGAGGCATGATGAAAATGAGATTGAAACTGAGGATCAAACTGAGCAAATATAACTGAGTCTCAATCAACTCGACCGACTGGCGCTGCAAGGGAATTCCAGTCGGTCGACTGGAATGGTGATTTAGGGCACAAGTTGGGATTTTCCGGGAGGCTCCGGTGGGTAAAATTGAAGCACGGGTTTTGTAGGCGGGGCTACGAGGAGCAGTTTGAGTGGTCGAACGGAGGTTGAGGACGCCGGACGGAGGAGATTGGCGGGGGAGGAGATTTTTTGATTGAATCGGGGATGCGGACGGCGGAGGCTTGGCTGGCTGGGTGACGGCAAGATGATGGCGATGTGAAGGCGAGGAGAAGGCAAGGATTGGAGGTGAAGGCGAGGTCGAGAGTCGGGCGATTGAAATGAGTTGGGGAGTTTGATGAAATGAGTTCGAAAAGAGGAAAAGGGTTTTTGGGATAAGATGATCTCAGTCGGTCGACTGGGAGGCGAGTCGACCGACTCGATTGATGAAAATAAGTGTCTCGCTGAACCGACGCCAACTTGACCGACTGGCCTTTTGGTCTTCTCCCAGTCGATCGACTGGGGGCAAAATTAAGCTTCAATGAATTTTTTTTTCTCTTCTTTTTCGAACTCCCCAACTTCACACTTAAGATTTTTACTCCGCACAACGAAATAGCAACACACATTAATCATACAAATTCAATTCAAACATAGTCATGCTTCACCAAGAAATCACTAGCATAAACATATTTCGCAATAAAACGCAAGCTAGGATCAAAGACTCCACACTTAAGACATTACCATCACCAAGATAATTCATGCAGGCACAAAACCATACCAAGCACACCAAATCATGCATTTTTAATCACCTAGCACCATGTTCTCATTCAAAGTTCAATGGACACATGCCAAGCACATATATGAAATTAATTGTGCATAGACGGACAACTCACAAACCAGGCTACCTCCCGTTAGGGCCTAGTTTAACGTCTTGGCAAAGACCGAGCCGAGGCTTGATACGTAGAGAAGCACACTAAGAGAAGTCCCGAGCGGGATCCCTTCTCTAGCGGCATTAGCACAAAGCATTCAAGAGGGAGCTTCCAACATGTTTTGGTCTCCATGGTCAGCATGATAGATTTTGACTCTCTGCCCATTTGCTTTGAATAGATTCCCTTGATTGTCAACTAGCTCTAGATGGCCATCGTCGAAAACTTTATGAATTCTATATGGTCCAAACCATCTAGACTTGAACTTCCCGGGAAATAACTTGTATCTTGAGTTGAATAGCAAGACTTTGTCTCCTACCGAGAACTGCTTCTTCAGAATGAGCTTGTCATGCCATCTCCGAGTTCTCTCCTTATAAATTTTTGAACTTTTGTAGGAGTCCAATCTGATTTCATCTAACTCATTTAGTTGAAGGAGTCTCTTTTCTCCCGTAGCCTTTATGTCGAAATTCAGCTCCTTAATAGTCCACATGGCTTTATACTCAGGCTCTACCGGGAGATGGCAAGGTTTGCCATTAACTAACCGGTATGGAGACATTCCAATTGGCGTCTTGAAGGCGGTTCTATATGCCCACAAGGCATCATCAAGCTTCAACGCCCAATCCTTCCCGGATTTCCCAACTGTCTTTGTCAAAATGTTCTTTATTTCTCGGTTTGACACTTCGACTTGCCCATTCGCTTGGGGATGATAAGGGGTAGAACATCTATGGAATATTGATGGACCATAATTATACGAATCAAAAACACAGTTAAACCCACAAAATTAGACTATTTGTCTATTTAACTTTTGCTTGTTAGTTCCGATATTTATCTACAGGGTATTTTAGAGACTAGAGAGAATACACGCTAAGGAGAGGATTTTACGCTGAAAATATATTATGAGTCTGTCCAAGGATCAGACGCTGAATGAAGAAATCTCAAGATCCTGACGTGGAATCACTCAATACAAATCCAACCGAGGAACAACCAAAGTCAGTCCGGGGCCGAAATAGACTGATAGTTTTGTGAAAACATCACAAAACTCACACAAAACTCATCCTTATCCTCCATGACCGGCGGCTTTGGGGAGGAAGTGACCAAAGCCATCAAGCTCTCCTCCATGGTGACCTCCAACTGGCGGCTTTTGGCAAGCCATGGATGGCTTGCCATGTGGTTTCATCTTAGCCCTCCATTCCCCTCTTCTTTGGCTATAAATACATGCCTCCATCTCATTTGTAACATATCCTCAAATCCAAAATCATAAACACTTCTCTCTCTAGAAAGTTTGGCATTTGTAAGTTTGGTTTTTAATATATAATACTCCTGTTGGTTCTTGAGTATTTTAGTTCGGTCTTGAGTACTCCTATCGGTTCTTGAGTACTCAAGCTTTTCTTTATTCTCGAGTACTCTTGTCGGTTCTTGAAGTACTCACCCCTTTCCTTTACTTACTGTCTTTCAAAAACCCTCGAGTACTTAGCTATGGTATCCACCTCTATGGATATTCGTAGCTAAACTCTTCATTCGGTTGAAGGGGTGTACTTGTTTCATAAAATGTTTTAGGCCATATTTTAGTGCCTCTTCTTTGTATTCAAAACTTGTTCTATGTGCCATATATTAGGTTAGAACTTCCAAGGTTGAGTGGATGCTTGGAATGGCAAAGCTCTTCCGTGGGGTTCGTAAACATACTCGGATAAGTGGATGCTTGGAATGGCAAAGCTTATCTGAGGAGTTTGACCTTTCTAAAACACCATTTGGTTGGTCGGGAATGACTGGTCAAATGGATGCACACAGGCTAATATACCTTGGAATGGGGTATTAGTCTAAGTAGAACAAGTGCTCTACGACCTTGGAATGGGCTAGACAGTGTGGCAAATCGAGTGCTTGGAATGGCCTTGATACACGTTTGAATACTTAGAAGGATCACTAAAGGTCAATGATAAACAGGCTATGATACAAGGCCCCCGAAACCGAATGCTTTCCTTAAATTCAAACACCCCTTGCATTTACTTTCTTAGTATAAACTGCTCTATCAACTGCTCACGTACCGGAAGGCTTGCCAATCACGCATCACCCGCTGTAAGTCTTCTACTTTTATTTTCAGTACTTTACTTTTCTGTCATTTACTTTTCCGCACTAAAAACCAAAACCAACCAACCAATCACTTACTTTTCCGCACTAAAACCTCAATCAACCTAAAACACGCTCCCTCGCTGTACAATTCCCTCAAAGAAGAGCTTATCCCCCTAATTCCCTTGGGTTCGACCCCTACTTACCACTTGCTACCCAGTAGTAAGGTCACGAGTAGCGGAATACAAATTTGCTTTTGCACAGAGAACACCGCACCTTAACGACAGTGCGGTGGGCTACGTCAAATATCCCGTGCTTCTCAAGCATAGATTCGAATCTTCTCTCCTTAAAATGGGAACCATTGCCACTTATCACCGCTCTTGGCATTCCAAATCTCGGGAAGATAATTTTCTTGAACATTTTGATCACCACTTTAGCGTCACAAGATGGGGAAGCTATGGCTTCAACCCATTTAGACACGTAGTCTACCAATACGAGAATAAAGCAATTTCCTTGTGATGAGGGTAGAGGTCCCATGAAATCTATGCCCCATACGTCGAATACTTCAACCTCTAAGATGCCTTTTTGAGGCATTTCATCTCTTCTAGCAATGTTGCCCATTCTTTGACATTTGTTACAAGCCTTGATGAATTGATACGTATCTTTGAATGCATTGGGCCAATAAAATCCCGATTGAAGAATCTTAGCCGTGGTCTTGGAGGCGGAACCATGACCACCATAGGAAGATGAATGACAACAAGCTATAATTCCTTTCATATTTTCTTCAGGCACACACGTTCTATAAATGCCGTCTGGGCATAGCTTGTACAAGAAAGGGTCATCCCAATAGTACCTCGAGACGTCGTTCAAGAACTTCCTCCTATGGTTATGATCAAGGTCATTCGGGAGAATGTTGCACGTCAAATAATTCACATAGTCCGCGTACCAAGGGGCATTCTCTTCTATACTAAGCAAATATTCTCCGATAAACGAGTCTCCTATAGGTGACGAGAATTGTTTTGAATCATGAAGCTGAACTCTTGAAAGATGGTCCGCCACTACATTTTCGACCCCCTTTTTATCTTTGATTTCAATAGTAAACTCTTGCAAAAGAAGGATCCATCGAAAGATGCTTTGCATCTTTCTTTGTCATCAAATACTTAATAGCGGCGTGATCTGTGTAGACGATTGTCTTGGATCCCACAAGGTATGGTCTAAATTTTTCAAAGGCATATACGACGGCTAGCAACTCTTTCTCGGTGGTAGTATAGTTCATTTGAGCATTATCTAGCACCTTGCTCAAATAATAGACTACATGGAGTCTCTTATCAATTCTTTGTCCCAAAACGGCTCCAATAGCATAATCGCTTGCGTCGCACATAAGCTCGAATGGAAGATCCCAATTCGGTGGTCGCACTATGGGTGCCGATACAAGGGATTTCTTGAGCTTTTCAAATGCCTCTAAGCAATCTTCATCAAATTTGAATTGCACATCATTACATAGGAGATGAGTTAGCGGCTTGGCAATCTTTGAGAAGTCCTTAATAAATCTCCGGTAGAAACCGGCATGCCCTAGAAAGCTTCTAACTCCTTTTTGATCTTTTGGTGGTGGTAGTTGCTCAATAACTTGAACTTTTGCTTTATCAACTTCCACACCTCTACTAGACACCAAATGCCCAAGCACAATTCCCTCTTGAACCATAAAATGGCACTTTTCCCAATTTAGCACCAAACCCGTTTCAATGCACCTTAGATTCGAAGGTAGAGGTTTTAACTCTCCTTCGAATTCCTTACCTCTTGGCATTTGGTTTTCTTCACCTTGATAAGCATCAAATAATTTCTCTCCTTCGGCCAAAGTCAAGTCAGACATTTCCTCATCTTCCATGTCCATAAGTGAGGTAAAAAGCATACTAGAATCATCTAAGTCCATGACTTCACTTTCAAAAGATGTTAGCTCAAGATTGTCACAAGATATATCAAGCAAATTGCATTCAAAAGATGAAGTGGGAGCTTTCATGGCATTTTTCAGAAAAAATTTCAACTTTTCATCCCCTATTTTCAATTCAATATACCCTTCTCCACATCTAATGACCGCCTCAATGGTGTTAAGAAAAGGTCTACCAAGAATAACGGGCATTTCTTGCTCAACATCCATTTCTAGCACATAGAAGTCTACGGGAATAAAGAATTTACCAAATTTAATAGGCACATCCCTAAGAACTCCCCTAGGGATTCTAGAACTTCTATCGGCAAGTTTCAATGAAATAGTGGTAGGATGGAGTTCACCCACATCAATTTGCTCAAACAATGAATAGGGAATTAAAGAAATGCTAGCTTCCAAATCACACAATGCCCTATCAATTTCAATCTTTTCTAAAGAGATAGGAATAGAAAATGATCCATGATCTTACATTTCTTATGCATTCTACTTTGCACAATGGCGCTACACTCAACATTCAATGCTACCATGCTAGATTCGTCAATAACTCTACGATTAGACACAATATCTTTCAAGAATTTTGCATAGGTAGGATTTTGAGTGATTACCTCCTGGAATGGAAGCGTGACATACAACTTCTTCAACATCTCCACAAATCTTTGGAAGTGGGCATCTAGCTTGCTCTTTTTTAGCCTTTGAGGGAAAGGTATCACGGGCACATATTTCCTCATCAAAATCGGCTCTTCCTCTTTTTCCTCTTCTCCGGTAGGGGCTTGAAGTTCAACTTCGGCATTTTCGTTGGCAACTTCCTCGTCTACCTCTTTAGAGTTAAAATTTGATTTTCCTTGAGGGGTTGGCAAAACCTTTCCACTTTTCAACGTGATGGCATCAACATGCTCTAGAGAATTCACATCCGGTTGAGAAGGGAGCTTCCCAATTTGCTTCATATGGGCATTTTCTTTAGCAAGCCTCTTATTTTCGGCCACTTGTTCCTCCATCTTCTTGTTGGTCTCTTTTTGGCTTTCAAGCATTTGTGCCATCATAGCCATCATAGGATTATCTTGGGGATTGGAAGAAGCTTGCCCTTGATGATGAGAATTCCCTTGATCATTCATAGGAGATTTGGCTTGATAAGGCCTTTGAGAGTTTCCTTGAGAATATTGAGAATTTTGGGTGGAACCTTGACCTTGAGTAGAATAAGAATTTTGCCCTTGATTTTGGTTAGAGCCATACCCTTGTCTTTGGTAACTCCCTTGATAAGAATTTTGCCCTTGAGGCCTAGGAGTGAAATTGGAGCATTGGCCATTCTTCTTTGCGGAGGCTCGTAGTTTCTCGTGATGGGATTAGAATTTTGAGCATAATTCCTTTGTTGATTTACATAGTGGGCTTCTTCATACCCGTCATCATCATCTTCATGTCTCCCATCGGGACAAGCCTTCGTAGAATGCCTCGTACTAGAGCATATGAAACACGGTTGTTGGACCGGATTCTTCTCTTTTTCATTCTTTGGTTTAG
This sequence comes from Rhodiola kirilowii, assembly GCA_033675215.1. NCBI lineage: Eukaryota > Viridiplantae > Streptophyta > Magnoliopsida > Saxifragales > Crassulaceae > Rhodiola > Rhodiola kirilowii. The sequence goes on from CM066201.1 coordinate 20,914,664, forward strand.
ACACTTCCAAAGCATTTACCATGCTTATCATGGTTTCCATTTTCTTTGTCAAATCACGAAATTGATCTTTAGTCACATAATTCGACGAATCCTTTCTAGACTTAGCCATTTTCTTGTGATCGACTCCTTGATATCTATCGGAATTTGTGGCGATCTTCTCTATGACTTTAAATCATTGGTTTGCCGGTAACTCCATGATTGCACCACCACTAGCCGTGTCCATTTGGCCTTTGGCCTCTTTGCTCATGCCAAGATAGAAATATCTCATAAGATCCGCTCTTCGAAAGTTATGGTGAGGGCATTCCTTTAAATAATGCTTGAACCGATCATAGGCTTGATGAAATAGCTCATTATCCCTTTGAGAGAACGTCAATATAAAATCAGTGAATTTCTTTGTCCTTGATGGTGGAAAGAATTTGGTGAGAAAAGCATTTGCTAGCTCGCTCCAAGTCGTAAAGGATCCCGGCTCTTGGTTTTGCAACCATTCCTTCGCATCTCCGTATAGTGAAGACGGGAAGAGTTTTAGATAGACATATTCCACGGGTACATCCCTTGGCTTATAAGTGCGGCAATATTCTTGAAAGCTTGCTAAATGGGTAGAAGGGTTCCCAACTCCTTGGTATTGATCATGAGTCACCATATGGACTAAGGAGGACTTCACATCAAAATCAAATGCATCTTCATCCGGGGGCACAATAGCCGAGCCATTCCCTTCAAGGGTAGGGGTCATATAATCTCCAACGGGCCTCTCATCATCCTCGTCATCATATCTATAATTTCTAGCATTCCTTTGCGGAAAGGGAGGATTCCGTATAGGATTTTGATCATCAACATTGTTCCGTCTAGCGGGAGGATCTTCTTCCCTATCCTCTTCCATTCTAAAGTTTCGGTTGTTTCTTTGAAGAACGGGAGGGTTCTCTATCTCATCTTCCATTCTAAATCCCGGTGGCAAGTAAGGTAGTGGGTTTAGGAGTGGAGGTGGACGAGGTCTTGGGCCTTGGAAAGCCGGAGGAACAATAGGATCAAGGGGAGGAGGGTTCTTGCGAGGTCTACCTCTTGGTTTCTTGACGGTTGGGAGGTTTGAAGTTGAACCGGTAGCTACTTGTTTTTGCCCCTTAAATCTTGTGTTCATTCAAGTGCCTGCGAGAACAAAAGAGATTTTTAGCAATGAAAGGCAAGAGAAGCTAACACAAACAAGCTCAAAACAAGCAATAACTGTCGAGCGAGGGAAAGTAGACAACTAAACAATCTAGTAGCACCTAGTTAATTAACCTATCCCCGGCAACGGCGCCATTTGATCAGATGCAAATTTAGCTAAAGTATTCGAGTAGGGATCCTAAAACTTATGCTAAGTCACGTCAATCAAAACATTTATATTGACTCGGATGAACCGAGGTCGAACCCAAAAGATAGGTGATTAAACTAATGGTGCTAACAATATGATTAGAATGTCTATTGTTTGGGGGGTCTATTTTTCAATCCAAAGTGAGATCAAACTTGCAAAAAGGGTTAACTTCCAATTAAAAGATGACTAGGGATTACTTCACCACCAAGACAATTATTGTGACAATGGAATGATAAACCAATGATGAAATCACATGCACACGTATAGAATTTAGCTCATGCAACATTAATACTAGGTTCAACTCGCGCTACAACCTATTATCAAGAGGTTACATCTCGCATAGCACCTCACACTCGCGCTCTATTGGTACTATAGCACATGAATTTCTAGCCTCACACTCGCGCTCTATTGGCTAAATAGACATGTTCTTATTAAATCCAAGCAATTCTCATTAGGTTAATGAATTATCCAACTAACTCAAAAGTCCTAATGCTTCTTCATTTAGTCAATTGAAGTCATGTTGATCAACGTGAGCTACATCAAACATGAGATCAAACAAAGTTCCCATTGAGGACATTTCACAAACACCTTATGGGCAACTTGAAACATTAAGTTCAAATGAAGAAGATTCATGTGCAAACTCAATCATCATTAGCATCTATAGTGTTCACAATGTCACAACTAGTCTAGGGGATCCATAATCCCCAATCAAAGTCACTACTCACTCATGGTGAGGTTACAAGCAAAACAAATGAAAGAGATGGAGTTTAGGAGTCTAAAACCAATATGAGATTGAAGAGTATGAGAATCCTTGTTGTTGATCTTCTTCTCCAATCAATCCACCTTGAAATCAGTGCAGGTCTCCTCAAAATCCATGCCAAAAAGGTCCCCCTTGTTGAGATCTAAAAGTTTCTATTTATAGCTGACAGAACCGCTCGTCGTCAAAGCGATTTGTACAAATAAATTTATAATAGTCCGCTACTCGCAACTATACTACTGGGTAGTACTTGGTAAGTAGGGGTTGAACCCAGAGGAATTAGGGGGATAGGTTATTCTTTAAGGGATTTGTTCAGCGAAGGAGCGTGTTTTAGGTTGGTTGAGGTTTTAGTGCTAACAACTACGTGACTTTTTAGTTGGTTTTGGTTTTGAGTGCTGAAAAGTAAATTACAGAAAAGTAAATACTGAAATTAAAAGCGAAGACTTACAGTGGGTGATGCGTGAATTGCAAGTCCTCCGGATTGTGAGCGGTTGATGGTTGCAGTTGATTGAACAATAAAAGTAAAGACAAAGGGGATTCTGTGATTGCAAGAGAAGTATTCGGTCTTAGGGGGCCTTGTATTATATCCTGTTCATTCTTTTAGTAACCCTTCTAAGTATTCAAACGTGTATCGAGGCCCTTTTGTAGCGCTCAATTTGCCACACTGTTTGTAAACCCTTGTTCTACTTCAGACTAATTCCTCCTTTCGAAGTATCTTAGCCTTTTGTGCATCCATTTGAACCCTTTGGTCCAGTTTCCAAATGGTTTTAAAGATAGATCGAACTCCTCAGATAAGCTTTGCCCTTTCGTAGCATCCACTTACCCGAGTATGTTCACGACTTCCCACAGAAGAGTTTTGCCCTTTCGTAGCTTCCACTCAACCTTGGAAAGTCTGACCTTATAAATGGCACATAGAACAAGTTTTGAATACAGAGAAAAGAAACTAAACGAAGTAAAACATTTTAAAAAACAAGAACTCCCCTTCAACCGAATAAAGAGTTTAGTTACGAATATCCATAGAGTTGGACATCATAACTAAATACTTGGGGATTTGGAAAAGAATACTCAAGAACCGACAAGAGTAAAGAGAGAAGAGAAAGAGATTACTCAAGAACAAACAGGAGTAACTCTTGAACTGTAACTGAAAGCTTGAGTACTCAAGAACAAACAGGAGTACTCAAGATCGAACTAAAGTATTTGAGAACAAACTAAACTTTTTTTTATATCAAAACCAAACTTTACAAAGTAACAAACTTAGAGAGAGAAGTGGAGTGTGGTGTGTTGTGATTGCTTATGGCTTATGAAATGAAGAGGGATGGCTTGGTATTTATAGCCATGGAGGAGAGGAATGGATGGCCAAGATGAGGGCATGTGGTTTAGCATCCAATGGTGGAGAGGAGGGGAAGAGGAGAGGAGGGCAAGTGTCACAAGGGGAGAGGGACAACACAAAGCCGCCGGCGGCTTTTGGGAGAGGGCAGGAGGATGTGACATGTGGAGGAAGGGGAGAGGAGGAGGAGGGGTTGTGAGGGCAAAGCCGCCGGTCCATGTGGCATGAGAAGAGTGGTTGTGAGTTTTGTGCAGTTTGCACAAAACTATCGGTGTATTCCAGCTCCGGATTGTCTTTGGTTTCTCTTCGGTTTGATTTGTTTTGAATGATTCCATGTCAGGATCTTTAGATTTCTTCATTCAGCGTCTGATCTTGACCTTGGATTGTCTCCTGATATCTTTTCTGTGCTAAAAGCTCTTCCTTAGCGTGTATTCTCTCTAAGCTCTGAAATACCCTGTAGAAATGTATCGGGACTAAAACATCGTAGTTAGATAGACAAACAGTCTAATTTGGTGGGTTTAACTGTGTTTATGATTCATACAATTGTGGTCCATCAGATAACCCCACACTTTTAGTTGTTCGTCCCGAACAATGCTTTATAAGGGCGTTACTAAGTAAGTTGGTTAAAATATGAAAATAAGATTGTGGTACTCGATTTTTCCTAATTCATGCATTACTACTTGTTACTAAATTAAACTGCGTAAATAAGTAGAAGAAACTTGATACTTGTACCTTCGTGCTGAGATGCAAATTATTTCGGATGTTTCGGGAGATAGCCCTTTTCAGGCTCCTGGACTACACCTTCAGGACCGTCTCGCACTATATGGTTTTCTTGTAGCTTTCTCTAGCACGTGATTCGATTCGGGTTTCAGTGAGTTGAGCCTTTTCTTGATTTTTTTCTTTTTTCTTTCTTCTTCTTTGGCGATGGACTGCTTTTTGTAGTGATTTGCCTTTAGCTTTTGATTTGATGTTGTTGAGTGCTTCACTTTTGCTCGGTTAAAACCTTCACATTTTTGGGCCTTAGGCCTCTTTTGATTTTCTTCTTTGAGTTTTTTGCTTCTTTGTGACTTGCTAGTCCATCTTGTTTTTTGCCTTCTTGGGAGGTCCAATCATCGCCCGCAAGCATATGGAAATACCTCCCCGCTCCTCTCATCTTTGTTGTTTCGCGCGGGTCAAGATGAGGGTCGCTCATCTATTTTCTCGGCTACTTTGACTAGAGAGAGGACGGTTTGATTCCCGTCCTTGCCTTTTACATAGATGCTTCAAGGCAGAGTTGACTTCAATTATTCACCGAAACCTGAAGTGCAGCCTCCACTGACTTCGAAAACCATATAGTTTGATCTGATCCTTCAAGTGCTTGCCAAGCCTCTCTAGGGCAATTTCTATCAACTCCACATCCCTAGGTTATCTCGGCACAAAGGACAAATGAGAAGTTACATTCTAAGTTTTTAAACAGTTGAATTTTCACAAGGTTGATGCATGAATTATGATCTATCTTTTTCACATTCTCAAGTTCATATTTTCAAAAAGATATTATTAAAAAAGAAAAGAAAAACATGCAGATGGTTCTCACCCCACACTTTTGAACGAAGGCGTGCCTTAGTTCAAAAGTCATGCAAATATATACAAGAGAAGGAAATGACATTAAGGAAAAAGAAGAACAGAACTCCCTTTTACTGTGTCGTGCAAACGACATGGCATGAGGCTGGATAATCGAGGGAGTCTGGCTGGGGCCTCGAACTCTCAGCGCAGGCCCGGTAAATTCACGGAAGCTGCCTGGCTGATCCGGTCTTGCTCCAAACTTAATTCCTACATGAAAAGATATTCCTTCTATACAAAAAGTGGGTGAGAGCGCTTATTGGAAATTTAAATGACAGAAAATAAAGTGCAAAAAAGTAAGATAGTGTCGGGTTACCTCCCGACCAGTGCACTTGTTTAACGTCGTTGGCTCGACAGTACCTCGTTCTTGATCATTGGTTGGGGTCCCATGGGTGGCTTAAGTCGAATTTTGCCACTATTCATGTGTTGATTCTAGCCTTCTCCTTTCCTGAGTTCTTGGGGAATGATGTGCTTGGGTCTCGTTCCCATTGTTTTAGTGATTTCTTTTTCCATTGTTTTTGAGAAGGCGAAGGGACTTTGACCATAGCTGCTGGTCTTGTTACTTTTTTGGTCTCCTTGGGAAGGTTGGAATTCTGTGTATCCTGTTCTGAGATAGGTATAATGTCTGGCGGCTTTTTTGTATCCGTGCGGCTCTTATCAATGTAGAAGTATGCAATTTTGCCGCCGAACTTAAGCGATAATGAGCCCTTGCCCACATCGATTCTTGCTTTAGTAGCGTAGAGGAATGGTCGTCCCAATATTATTGTTGGAGGGTCGTCTTCGTTGGTCTCTCCTGTTGGTATTATATAAAAGTCTGCAGCAACGGCGAGCTCTCCCACATGGAGTATTACATCCTCCAATTCTCCAATTGGACAGATGCACGACTTATCTCCTAGCTCGATATTGGACCTGGGTGGTTTCAACGGACCAAGTCCTAATAAGTAATATAAAGAAGAAGGCATGGCGTTGACAGCAGCCCCAAGATCGACTAAGCACTTATGAATCTGTGTTTCACCGATAACACAAGTGACTGTAAAGGCTCCTGGGTCTTTATTTCTTTCTGGTTGTGACTCATGATCTGATGTGAGGGCTTTTTCTATTGTCGGGCCATTCTGCCCACTCCTTGGTTTAGGGTTTGTATAATCGTTCCCCTTAATATTTTGCTTCGAAGCATAAATATTAGTTGGTGCGCCATCCCATCCAGATGCTGGTATGTCAGAGTGTGTGATTGGCGGGGGTGTTATACAGACGGTGAATGCATACCGTCCATTGTCAGCATGCGTGACCCATGTTTTGCCATTATTGGGTCGATCTTCTTCTTGATTCCAATCAGGATGATGCCTACGGGCGAAGTGTTTGTTGGTAAGTTAGTAAGTTGGGGATCGTACTACTTCTCCCAGTGTGTTTGACTTCCTTATCATGCTGATATTTGCTTTTGGATTTTGGGTAGTCTGTGAAGGAAGTCTGCCAGGTTTACTAGTGAGTGTTGACATTGCTGTGGCGAGCTGGGACATTTGTTTGGTCAGTTCTGAAATTGCCCCATCAGTTTTTGCCTGGTATTGGTGTAGCGAAGTACCCAATTGATTTATGTTTCCTGCCAGCTCCTTCATTGTGTCATTGAGCGACTTGCTTGGTTCCTGCTGTTTGTTCGGGCTGACTTGGTACTGAATTGGTCCTTTTTGCTGATATTGGCCTGCTGATTGAGTGTTCTGATTATACTGCCGGTGGGGGTGTTGGTAGAACGACTGAGCTAGTTGAGGGACAGCTGGCTGTGTCTCCTTCTGAAGATAGTTGTTGTTACGCCAGCTTGGGTTGGTTGTTTGACCGTACTGTCTGTTTTGTCCGGCTCTGTCATTGTTGTTGTTGTTGTTGTATCCTTGGTATCCTCCCACTACATTTACTTCTGCAGGTTCCTCTTCTATTAATGTTGGGCTTGTGTCAGTTTTGTGCTCCGTAGAACCACAAAATTCACAAGGTTTTACAGGAACTGGCTGTCTTCGTATGATCTGAATCATCATCTCTTTTAACTGTTTCATCTCTTCAGTTATGGAGTTTACTGATGTTTCGGCTTGTGCTACCTTTTTTGATCGAGAGAATTCATCTTGACGAGCGGTCTCTTCTCTAAATCGGGCATTTTCAGCAACGTTGGCGATGAGATTCCTTATGCCACTCAATGATAGATTCATCATGGATCCTCCCGCTGAGGCATCCAAGAGCATTTTGTCTAAGGGTCTTAATCCATCAATGAGGTATTCGATGACGAGTTTCTCGAGCAGTCCAAGGTTACAGCAGCTCCTTTCTAGGTGATTGAATTTTTCCAGGTAATCGTACATGGTTTCATTGGGACCTTGTTTGATTTCCTGTAGTTGCCTCCTTACTTGCATTGCTCTTCCCGCCGGATAGTATTTGTCTAAGAATTTCTTCTGCATCTGAGCCCATGTTCTGATGCTTCCGGAAGGCAATGAAAGGAACCAATCGTTTGCCGAGTCTATGAGGGAAAAATAGAACGCCTTTAACTTGAAGTCGTCCATATTCACTCGATTGGGTTTTAGGTTTTGGCAAATTCCATGCAGGCGTTGGAGGTGAGTTGTGGCGGATTCTCCTTGAGCTCCTGAGAATTTTGGCAAGCTGTGGGCCACTGACGCGTTGATGGTTATGTTTTCTAGTTCAGGGCTCTCGTAAATGCACCACGGCTGTGTTTCGAAGTTAGGGGCATTTAATTCTCCCATAGTAGGTTCACGGTAGTTGTTGTCCCTATAGTAGTCGTCGAAGACAGGTTCTTGCCTAGGTATTTGTCGGGGTTGGGGGTGTGGTGGATATCTAGGGGGTTGTACTGGACCAGCTGCATTTCGGTCCTCGGGTGGTTCATGGTTTCTTCGGGCGGCCTCCCTATCACGAGCTCTTCTGTTTCTGATGAGTTGTTCCGGATCATCGATGAATGGAACCTCATCATTTCGATCGTACAGGTTTATTTCTTCGTCATCCTGATAGTCATGGTGGCTTTCTTCGCGAGACATGGTTATTTTGAAGCGATTTTGATTCGAAGAACTTATCCGATGGCTAATTCCCCGGCAACGGCGCCAATTTGACAGAACCGCTCGTCGTCAAAGCGATTTGTACAAATAAATTTATAATAGTCCGCTACTCGCAACTATACTACTGGGTAGTACTTGGTAAGTAGGGGTCGAACCCAGAGGAATTAGGGGGATAGGTTATTCTTTAAGGGATTTGTTCAGCGAAGGAGCGTGTTTTAGGTTGGTTGAGGTTTTAGTGCTAACAACTACGTGACTTTTTATTTGGTTTTGGTTTTGAGTGCTGAAAAGTAAATTACAGAAAAGTAAATACTGAAATTAAAAGCGAAGACTTACAGTGGGTGATGCGTGAATTGCAAGTCCTCCGGATTGTGAGCGGTTGATGGTTGCAGTTGATTGAACAATAAAAGTAAAGACAAAGGGGATTCTGTGATTGCAAGAGAAGTATTCGGTCTTAGGGGGCCTTGTATTATATCATGTTCATTCTTTTAGTAACCCTTCTAAGTATTCAAACGTGTATCGAGGCCCTTTCGTAGCGCTCAATTTGCCACACTGTTTGTAAACCCTTGTTCTACTTCAGACTAATTCCTCCTTTCGAAGTATCTTAGCCTTTTGTGCATCCATTTGGTCCCTTTGGTCCAGTTTCCAAATGGTTTTAAAGATAGATCGAACTCCTCAGATAAGCTTTGCCCTTTCGTAGCATCCACTTACCCGAGTATGTTCACGACTTCCCACAGAAGAGTTTTGCCCTTTCGTAGCTTCCACTCAACCTTGGAAAGTCTGACCTTATAAATGGCACATAGAACAAGTTTTGAATACAGAGAAAAGAAACTAAACGAAGTAAAACATTTTATAAAACAAGAACTCCCCTTCAACCGAATGAAGAGTTTAGTTACGAATATCCATATAGAGTTGGACATCATAACTAAATACTTGGGGATTTGGAAAAGAATACTCAAGAACCGACAAGAGTAAAGAGAGAAGAGAAAGAGATTACTCAAGAACAAACAGGAGTAACTCTTGAACTGTAACTGAAAGCTTGAGTACTCAAGAACAAACAGGAGTACTCAAGATCGAACTAAAGTATTTGAGAACAAACTGAACTTTTATTTATATCAAAACCAAACTTTACAAAGTAACAAACTTAGAGAGAGAAGTGGAGTGTGGTGTGTTGTGATTGCTTATGGCTTATGAAATGAGGAGGGATGGCTTGGTATTTATAGCCATGGAGGAGAGGAATGGATGGCCAAGATGAGGGCATGTAGTTTAGCATCCAAGGGTGGAGAGGAGGGGAAGAGGAGAGGAGGGCAAGTGTCACAAGGGGAGAGGGACAACACAAAGCCGCCGGCGGCTTTTGGGAGAGGGGAGGAGGATGTGACATGTGGAGGAAGGGGAGAGGAGGAGGAGGGGTTGTGAGGGCAAAGCCGCCGGTCCATGTGGCATGAGGAGAGTGGTTGTGAGTTTTGTGCAGTTTGCACAAAACTATCGGTGTATTCCAGCTCCGGATTGTCTTCGGTTTCTCTTCGGTTTGATTTGTTTTGAATGATTCCATGTCAGGATCTTTAGATTTCTTCATTCAGCGTCTGATCTTGACCTTGGATTGTCTCCTGATATCTTTTCTGTGCTAAAAGCTCTTCCTTAGCGTGTATTCTCTCTAAGCTCTGAAATACCCTGTAGAAATGTATCGGGACTAAAACATCGAAGTTAGATAGACAAACAGTCTAATTTGGTGGGTTTAACTGTGTTTATGATTCATACAATTGTGGTCCATCAATAGCCCAAGTTAGGGTTTCCGATACTGTAGCTCCAGTCGGTCAACTGGCGGGAGCTGGTTTTCCCAGTCGGTCGACTGATGCTAAAAATGTGGCTGATGAAGGAGTTTCCTAGTCGACCGACTGGCTGGTTCAGTCGACCGACTCGATGGAGGTGCATGGAAGGCCATCTGAGGTGCTTGCCAACTCGACCGACTGGTGCTGCGAGTCGAGCGACTGGCGCCCTGCTGGTCTGTTAAGCTTCTCTGCAGTCGACCGACTGGAGGTTCCAGTCGACCGACTCGATTGGCGTGCTTGAGGAGGCCACCTGAGAAGTTCATCAACTCAACCGACTGGCACAGGGGAAATATCCAGTCGGTCGATTGGAGCACCTTTCAGTCCAAATTTGCTCAAATCTTCGATTTTCCTTGATTCTTCGTGTCAAGGTCTTGAGCTCAATGTATGGTTGCTCCAAGCCTGAAATGCAATGATAATGGTCAAATGGCATCGAAATAGCATCGGGAATGGACCAAAACTCTTCGTAAATGGGTATGTAAATGAGTCGAGAGTTCGACTCATCAGTCTTAGGCGCCATGTTGGTCAAAACTCAATGAAAAGCATTAAAATGATGCAGGGAGAAGGAAATTAGGGAAAGCAGAGGAAGAGCAGAAGGGAATGAGAGGAATGAGAGGAGAAGGTAGGATAGTTTCTTGTTATTTTTCATTGACGCACTACACTGTTATTTATACATCATTCCAGCTATTGCTAGATTGACACGTGTAGCAATTAGTTATGTCCAGTACTGTCAGCTGCAGTTCACATTTCATGTCCATCATTAATTAGTTATGCCCAGTACTGCCAGCTGCAGCTCCCTGTTCACGTCCCTCATCTCCATGCAGGTAATATCCTTCTGCATCAAATCTCTTGGTGCTTATCTTCTGTCTCGCACCCCTTCCTAGTATAGGGTGTACCCCCAACTGTGTATCACCTGCATTGTTCATGTTCGTCTGCTGCATTCCGTTACGTTGTTGGTTATTTGTATGTCTTCATCCTGGCATTGTTCATTTTATATGCTGTAGGAGCTGGTGCTATGGAGTCATCATATGCCACGCAGGTCGCAGAGGTCAAATTGTGTTAAAAATTCATGAGGTATGAATATTTCATTTGATGATATGTAACTATTGTAAGTTACAGCTTCTAAATCTCTTTGCCTGACAGTTAATGAAAGCACTGCCAAACACAACAGAAAAATTGAGAAGTAAGTTCAACTTTCAACCTCTTCCATACCTGTGAAACATAGATTGAGATCTGATGATATGAACTTCATGTCCAGCACTTGTAAGCTTTGGCAAGATATTAAACAAGGTGTTTGAATGATTGAATCTCTTCGATACCGACATCCAGCTTTATGGTTAGCCTTTCTATAACAAACAAGGTACACACTAACTCATTCAAATGATTGAATTTTGTAGAATGACACACTACTTTCGGGACCTCAAGGTGTTGGAAATAGAGGTTTCTGTTCGCATTAGCTTGGAAGTTAGCCGGAAACTTTAAAGGTATTTGAGTTTCTTTCAGCTTATGTTACTCTTTTTTTTTTTTGTCTCATGTTAAAACTTTGGGCATGTATCTTCATTGAACAGCAAGACGGGTTATGATTTCACCGGCGGAGCACAGCCAGCATGGTGGAGCACAGTCACAGGAGGGTTATGCCTTCAAAGTCGGGATGACGAAGAGCACAAAGGCCCCATCGCGATTAGTTTTATAATTTCACATTTTATCAATTTGTATCACACTTTTGGATCTACGATTATGATTTTTTAATTTGTATGATGAAAAATATTTTTCTGTACCAATATTGATAAAAATAAATTAAATTAAATTAAATGAAAAAGCAAAATCTAGGGTTATCGTAAGGTTGCAGTATTGCACAATTTGTACGATAAATTTATTACGTTAATCAATTTTACGATAACCATTTATGGTTATTGCATAGTTATCGCACAACCAATAACTCTACCAAAACTCTACTATAATTTAGAATTATCGCATATTTTAACCAAAATTTGTAGTGAGATTTGGTCAAACAATTACATATATTTAGTGAAAATGATATTAAAAAAAGATCATGAACTATCACCTTCTACAGTGACATGTTGATTAAGGAGTCCGTCATGGATCCTTACACGCCGGGTTCGAATCCTGGGATCATTAATATACATGAGTACTAGATGATAAAGTTTTAGTAATATACATTCTAACGTTATGAGTTGTTGTACCCCATTATCAAAAAAAAACTATCACCTTCTGCCAAATTTTGAACTATAAAAAGTTACAATTTAATTGAAATTAATTTATCACCTAAACTGACTAATTAATATTAAAGTGACCAAATAAATTAAAACACAATTTCATATGACCTTCAATTCTGTCATAACCTATATTTTTAAGGTGACAAATTTGTTTAAAAATCTCAATTTACCCCCTTAGTATTTTTGATAGTTAGGACGTTAATTTTTTTTAATAATTAAAATGGGCGGTGCCAGCGAGTTTATTGATGATAGCAACCAGCCCGAACTGGGCATGTACAGCAGGGAGAGCCAAAGTTCTAAAGCGAAAACCTCCCTCAAGTGCCAAAGCTCGGTTATAAGACCCAAGCCCTTAAAAACACTGAACAGGAGTAGAACAACAACGCCTGGAGCTAAACCATCAGACAAGAGTATCATCCTGAAATGTCACAGGCAACCCTCTACGGACTGGAAAGCCCACAGAATCATCTTGAGCTTGATCAATTTGAATCCATTGGCTCTCCTCACACGTGTTGTAGCAAAACTTCGGGATTTGCCGCTTATCACTACTAATCGCAACACGAGTAGCGATTGGGAGATCTATGAGGGCATGAAGGGGCCCTTATAGCTCGACTTTGAAAGCAAGCGAGAGGGCTGCACCATTGGCTGAAGCGCACACCTTATGAAAGGTAGCAATTCCATACTGCTGTACCATTCTCCTCCTCGAGTAAACGACCTCCACAGGCAAGTCTTCCCAACCACTTCCTGCTAGGTCAATCATCGACGGATGGGAGCTTTGAACAGACCAAGAAAGCATGTCATTCCTGCCTTCAAGAGCCCTCTCGATGATCCATGCAAGGTTCACTTTAATATGTGTCGGAAACGAATAAGCGCACCCAAAGACGAAGGCCCCTGAGCGAGTTCTAGCAACGGCACTACCCCAGCTAGAAGAACCCCTGGTTACTATGGCAACACTAAGGTTAAAGCTACCGACTCCCGGCCTCTACCTGCCCCAATGACCTCGGAGACTAGGCCTCATCCTCCCAAGGCTGCCCTCAAGCCAAGAGTAATCAACTAGCGAAGATACTTGGGTTTGTTGATGAGAAATGTGAGCTTGGACGTCCATGCATGCATGCATGCATGCACTGGAGCCAGTTCCTCTCCTTCCCTTCAAAGATTTTTATGTTACGTGCCTTCCATAACTCCCACAGCCCACAGAACGCAAGCCTCATGGCAAGGCAGCTCCAAAAATCCTTCGGAGGCTTCAACATCCAACCATGTTCCATTCCCTTAAGACCATGAACCCTGGGTTTATTAAATAGAAGAGCCAGACGGTTCCAGAGCGCACGGCCCCAATCTCCTCCAAAAAATAGGTGAGTAAGCATCTCCTGTTGGGGATATTTACAGCATATGCAGCGTGACACAAGCGGTATCCCGAGGTTACTAATGACATCATCAATTGGCAGCGCTCTGTGGAACAACTTCCAAATGAAGCACGAGATTTGGGGGGGGATCCATTGTTGCCAGATGAACCGAGCCCAGCGGAGCCGAGGGTAGGCTGTTTGTCCAAACTTCAAAAAGTTCCTGACCGAAAAACCTTGGTGGCCACTCCCATACCACATACACTGATCTCTCCCCAGACCCATGGTATACAAGTTAAGCAGCTGTTGCTCCCGGATCGGCAGCAGCTCAACCAGTTCTTCCTTTCGTTGATCGTGTGCCAGAGTGTCCTTTATGCTAATCATCTTTAAATGTTCAGGAGCAGCGATCCCCATCCTCCAGCAAAAAGTTTCAACTTTCGTATCCCCACACCCAAGATTCCATGAGCAGTTGTTCTGAATGGATGCAATGAGATGATGGAAAGAATTCCAGATACCCGAACCATGCTCACCCATTCGAAACCTGGCTTTAGCGAACCTTGCCCAAAGGGTCTTTTGCTCTAAGAAACTCCATGCCAGTTTAGCATGCAGCGCCCTCATAACTGCCTTAGGATCACGAATGCCAAGCCCTCCCACTGCTTCGGTTTACGGATCACTTCCCAACTTTTCCAGTGACGATGCATGGTTCCTCCACTGTACCATATAAAGTTGGACATCAACGAAATTAGTCTATTTAGAATAGTAATCGGGACTGGTAGGACCATCATGCTATGGATACCAATCGAATTAAGAACAGAGTTGACAAGGGTCACTCTTCCTCCCATGCTTAGAAATTGTTTCATCCAGCCACCTATACACGCCTGAACCTTATCCACCAAGGCCAAAAACATGTCGATCCGTACCCTCCCTCTGAACAGAGGGGCACCTAAATAGTTAACCGGCATGGTGCCTTTCACAAACCCAGTGAGATTAAGCAATTCCGCCTTCCGGCGCCCATCAAAGCCACTCGAAAAGATAAGCGAGCTCTTATCCGGATTTAACTGCTGCCCCGACACACTACATAAGTCTTTAATTATCTCTAAAAGGTTCTGCACAGAGTTTTTGGCACCATTAGTGAAAATGAGTAGATCATCTGCAAGTAGCAGGCGATTGATTTACACAGTCCGTCTCTTTGTAATGAAGGCTTTCAGGACCCGAAACTCAACGCCGGCATTCAAAACTCTACTCAACCATTCCATAGCTACCACGAAAAGACTCGGCGACAGAGGATCACCTTGTCGAACCCCCCTTGAAGACTTAAAGTAACCTAAGAGTTTCCCATCCCACTTGACCGAGTAGTAGCAGTTAGACATACATCTATAGATCATATTGCACCATTTCTCTGCAAACCCCAGGCTCTCTTGAAAACTCCCAAAATGAAATGCCACGAGACCCTATCATACGCCTTAGCCACATCAAGTTTGATAATGATGTTTCCTCCGAAGGTTTTGTGATTCAAATCATGAGCCAGATCGTGCGCCAACGCAATGTTCTCGTGAATACTGCGCCCCTTGATGAAACCCACCTGCTCCTCACTAATGAATCGAGGCAGCCGACTTGAGAGTCTCGATGTTAAGAGCGAGATGATTTTGTGGCAAAAGTTGCAAAGACTAATAGGACGAAGATGAGAAATGGAAGTTGCATGAGCCACCTTGGGGATCAACGTCTGATAGCTAGATGTGAAACTATTGGGAAGCGGATCCCCCCAAAGAATCCCACTATAGCAGCCATGAGGTCTTGGTGAATCACATCCCAACAAGGCACGTAAAAGTGCCCTGTGAATCCATCCGACCCGAGCGCACTGTCAGGCGACATGGCTTTAATCTCCCCATACACTTCCTCCATGGAAGGAACCCAGCAAAGATCCTGATTTTCCATAGGGGAGACCAAGGTCGGGAATAAGCCGAAAACTTCATCAGGAGGTGCCAGTACGTGACCTCCGAAAAGCGCCTTGTAGAAATCAACTGCTGCATTTCCAATAATGTTGCGATCATCCGTGAACCGGCTGTCACCCAAATCAAGATGCACCTTATTCATGATCCTCCTAGCTTTGATGGCCGCATGGAAGAGGTTAGAGTTGTGATCCCCTTGCTGCAGCCAGTTCATTCTAGCCTTCGCTTTGAGCATGTCATACTGGCTATCAGAAAGATCCTTGTACTGCCCTTTGCACATTTGCAATTCACTAGTTGTGTCCTCATGCCACCCTTGTTGAAGCCGCGCCTCCAGGACCCCGATTTTCAGCAACAAGGAACGAAGCTTGACTCTGATATCCCCATAAACTTCTCAGTTCCAACTTCTCAAAACGGACCTCAATCTTTTCTGTTTCAGACCAAAGTTGACCAAAGGGTCTTGGTGCAACACACCCTCCCAGCTGCCGGCCACAGTCTTTAGGAAACCAGTATGGGCCTCCCAAACTTTTTGATAATGAAAAAAAGCACAGTTCTCTTGTATGGACCGCAACTCAACGAGCAATGGACAAATGATCAGAGAAGACTCGCTCAAGATGCATCACCTTCAACATGGGAAATTCCGACATTGCAAGGCCATTAAGTAAAGTACGATCAAGTCTTTCCCAAATGCGGTTAACGCCACTTTGGTTATTCGACCAGGTATACGGCGAGCCGCTGAAACCACCATCCGACAGCCCTGCTTGGAGCTGAAACTCATTGAAGGCAAACATAGGACTGGCATCCGAGTGATTACCACCCATCTTTTTGCCCCAAGAAGAGATGATGTTAAAGTCGTCTGTGACCAGCCAAGGCACATTAATCTCATCCGAAGCTGCTATTAGATCTTCTCATAGCTGCTCCCTCACCGTATCATCGCAGTCTGCATACACAAAAAAAAGGACTACATGTTTATTAGTAGTTTTGCAGTGCACATGGGATGTTACCTATTGAGAAGACCAGACGCTATCTTTCACATCTAGTCCATCTCCCCAGCACATCCAAATATGATTGTTAATGCTGCCCCCATGCATGAAATGATCGAACCCGAGCTCCCAACACAACGCTGGAAGACTATCATGGCTGATCTTGGGCTCCAAAATAGCAATTGTAATGGATGTTTGCCCTAAACCCCGAGGATTAATCTATGTTCAATTCAATCACAACGCGGAATCCAAATTGAATCAACAAGACACACAAACTTTTTACCAGGTTCGGGGGATGCCCTACTCCTGGGAGCCTCTGGGGGAATTGCTCAGCCCTTTTCCACTATAATATGAATCAATTACAAGCCCTAATGCGCAATGTGACTCAAGAACCCTAAAACGCTAATACAAGAATGTAAAAGAAGAAGGGAAGAGAAGATGAGGAATTCGGCCTCCTCAGGCAATGCTACAGTCCGTCGCAGCAGTCGGAATCTTCTCGCAGCTTGAATCAAACTTCACTCGCTCGAACCGCTCGTTCGCTGTTCTTCGTGTTTTTCAGAAAAGCCCCAATTTAGGATGAACCCTAATTTGGCTCGAGTCCTCTCTTTATATCCTCCAAAACGCTGCGTGTAATCAACGTCCAAATAACGGATTTTACCGCCAAGCCAAAACGTCGTCGTCCAACTAACTCCAGCTGCCTTGCTTTGCCAAAACGACGTTGCAGCTTAAAAGCCAACTAAAGCCTTTTTGATGAAACGTTGCCGTTTCATTTGGTCTTTGAACACAACTTGAACGATCGGATGGCCGAACATTTGGTCTTCCTTCCACGCTCGGAGGGCCGAGCGGCTGCCCTCAACCCACGCTCGCATGGCCGAGCGGCTGCCCGCACGGATGGCCGATCGGCTGGTCCCTTCTAGCTTTCGCAAAACGATGCCGATTCTTCTGGACTTCAAACTCATTCCAGCGCGCCAACTCCAAACGACTGCGCTTTGCTCCCAGCTCTACAAATCCTATGCTAGCCTATACTACACTGCAATGTGTGATCTCATTTGACAACTGATCCACATTGCCTGGAAACATATCCAGTGACTTCCCAAGCATGTTGGGATTACAAGGCATTACAATTTGCCCTCCTAATCCTAACTTGCGCTTCTAAATGTAATTGAATCATTAGTTATAGTGGTGTACCATATGGGAGTGGTACTAAAAGGGGGAAGGAGCAATATTCCTTCATTGGCTCAAGTCTTCCATCTCATCCAACATCAGCAATGTGCAATGCATCCCTGCAAAACACAAACTTCACAGCAGGGACTATCTTTGTCCCAAAGTCAGCTGGGTTTATATCACCAAGTATCTTTTCAATCATAACAGTTTTAGAGTCAACTAAGTCTCTAATAAAATGAAGTCGCACATCAATGTGCTTAGTCCTCTCATGATAAACAGGGTCCTTGCATAAGTATATAGCACTTTGACTATCTATATTCAGTGTGGTTACATAGCTTTTACTAGTGATTTCTTTTAGAAAACCTTGAAGCCAAATGGCTTCTTTACATGCTTCGGTTGCAGCAATATACTCAGCTTCTGTTGAGGATAATGCCACAATGGATTGCTGCTGTGATTTTCAGGAAATACAGCAGCCACCCCAGGTGAAGAAAAAGCTTGTTACTGATTTCCTAGTGTCCTTATTACTAGCAAAATCAGAATCCACTTACCCTTTAAGTTCAGGTTCCTTTTCATAGTCTGCATATACCAGTCATAGTTTATTTGTGCCTTTCATGTACTTTAGCAAATATTTCATAGCAATCCAATGTTTTTCACCAGGATTAGACATATATCTACTTAGCACACTCACAGCAAATGCAATATCAGGTCTAGTACATAGCATAGCATACATTAAGGAACCAACAGCAACATCATAAGGAACATCTTCCATTTTCTGTTTTTCAAAATCAGTTATTGGGCAATCATCTTTTGAAATATCCAGGTGCCCTCCTAAGGGGACTGGTGAAGGTTTAGAATCAGTCATTGCAAACTTATCTAACACCTTAGCAACATAATCAACTTGAGACAAACAGATTTTCCTATCATGCCTGTTTCTAATGATTTTCACACCCAATATCTTTTGAGCCTTTCCAAAGTCTTTCATATCAAAGTGTTTCTTTAATTCCTTCTTAACATCAGAAATAGCAGTGATTGAATGGCTCATTAACAGGATATCATCCACATATAGCAGAACAAAAATATGGCAGTCAGATTTTCCCACTTTCATATACATGCAAGTGTCATATTTACTTCTAGTGAAACCAAGAGTTAACATACATGAATCAAACTTCTTATTCCACTGCCTAGGTGATTGCTTAAGACCATAAATTGATTTATTCAGCAAGCACACAGAATCAGGAGAATTTTTATCAATAAAGCCTATGGGCTGATTCATGTAAATTGTTTCCTCTAAGTCACCATGTAAGAAAGCATTTTTGACATCCATTTGTTCTATTTCCCAATTATACACAGCAGCCATTGCAATCAACAATCTCATAGTTTTATATTTCACAACTGGAGCAAAGATTTCATTGAAATCAATTCCCTCTTTTTGAGTAAACCCTTTAGCAACTAGTCTAGCCTTGAACCTAGGTGGTTCATCTAGTTCATTCCCTTCCTTGATCCTATATATCCATTTACAGGCAACAGTTTTCACATTTGCAGGTTTAGGGACAAGGGTCCAAGTTTTATTTTCATACATAGATTGAATTTCCTCATGCATAGCCTTAATCCATTCATTAGCATTTTTATCATGTAAAGCTTGTTCATAGGTTTCAGGCACAGCAAATTTCACACTTTCAGCAGCAAGCAAGGCATAATGTATCATTTTATCACAGCCCTCAAACAAGTTCATATCATATCTCTTAGGTCTGAATCTTTCCCTAGGAGTTCTATCTCTAGCAAGCACATAATTGGACAGATCAGTTCTATTATTTTCAACAACAGAATAATCATCAACATTCACAGTTCCACTGTTATCCAAACCACCAACACTGGTGGGTGAAGCATTTATGCTAGAGGTAGGGATATGTGAACTTACCTCCCCACCAGATTGGTGAGGGAGTTCATTCTGCTCAGCAGCAGGGGCAGCTCCATTTTCACCATTTCCATTTTGGCTTGAGCTCCCTCCTTGATCAGCTGAGTTTGGGACTGAGTATCCCACATCAAATTCTTCTCCCACTGGGTTATCAGCATCATCATTTTCCATTTGAGGCTGGGGAAAAGCAAAGGGAACATCTGGTCCTTCAGAGTTACCTGTCTGCTCAGTAGACTGCATTAGCTTTGTTTTAAAATAGAATTCATGCTCATTAAATGTGACAGACCTGGCAACAATAACCTTATATGAACCAGGTTGAATCACTAACAGTTTATACCCTTTCACACCATGAGGATAACCAATCATCACACATTTAACAGCTCTAGGTTGCAATTTACCTTGATCAATTTTAGCAAATGCAGTACATCCAAATGGCCTTAAATGATTAATGTTTGGCTTATGCCCTGTCCACATTTCCTGAGGAGTCTTAAACCCAATCATAGATGAGGGACTCCTATTTATTAAGTATGCAGCAGTTACAAGAGCATCACCCCAAAGAGTACTTTTAATTCCTGAACTAATGAGCATGCATCTAGCCTTTTCAAGTAATGTCCTATTCATCCTTTCAGTAGTCCCATTTTGTTGGGGTGTGCCAGGGATGGTTAAGTGCCTATCAATGCCATGTTCTTCACAGAATTTATTAAACAAGCCATTGCAGAATTCAAGTCCATTATCAGTTCTAAGACACTTAACAGAACAACCAGATTGGTTCTCAACCAAAGCTTTCCAATGTTTGAACTTATCAAAAGTTTCATCCTTAGTTTTTAACAAAAATACCCAGACTTTTCTGCTAAAGTGATCAACCAAGGAGAGAAAATAATTTCTCCCTCCAATGGTGCTCACTTGCGCAGGTCCCCACAAATCAGCATGAATATAATCAAGTGGACCTTTAACTGTCATGGTAGATTTATTAAAACTAAGAGCAGTCTGTTTTCCAAAGATGCAGTTTTCACAAAAATCAATATTCACTGGAGCAGAATCAATGATACCTTGCTTATATAGGTGGAACAAACCTTTGTTACCTATATGGCCAAGTCTTGTGTGCCAAGTCTTGGTCTCATCCATGTCCTTTGCTGAAGTTACAGCATTGATTTCAGGAGTGGCTTGGACATGGTAAAGCCCTCCTTTCTTCAGTCCTTTCAGAACAGTCCTGCCATTTCTCATAATTTCTCTAACACCATTAAAGTTAGTAATATGACAGCCAAGATCATCAAAGGCAGACTCAGATAACAGATTCCTTCTCAAACCAGGGACCCATCTAACATTTTGGATGACCCTAACAATACCATCATGCATTCTAAGAGGTACATTCCCTATGCCCCTAATATGCAAGACAGTTTGATCACCCAATCTAACCTCACCATCATTTATAAGTTTCAGATTACTGAAGACATTTCTATTTGGTATGGCATGCATGTTACAACCTGAATCAAGTATCCATGAATCAGATTCATTAGCAGTGGTAACAACAAACAATTCATGGTCATAAGATTTTCCAGATTCACAATTGTTAGACTGGTTTTCCCTTTGGTTCTTTCCCTTATTTCTGTTATTGTGATTAGCTTCATTATTCTTCTTTTTCTGACAATCAGAAGCAAAGTGACCCATTTGATTACAATAGAAACATTTTACATTGCAGTTTCTATTTTCAGATTTCCCATCAGACTGTTTGTTTTGAGACTCAGGTTTTCTAGACTTCTTAAAGGAGTTTTTGTACTTAGGCTTTCCTTTAGAAAACATTACTTCATTCTTAGAATCAGTTCTAGTGTCACCCTTGACACCTGGTCTTTTAAAAACCTTAAGAGAATCATTCTTTTGTATAATAGAATCTATTATCCTAGTTAAAGTCACCTCTTCCCCACCATATTGTATCACATCCTTTAGATTATCAAATTGGGAAGGAAGAGAGTTCAGCAAAATCACAGCCTGATGGGTATCAGCAATCTTATCTTTACATCTATCAAGATCTTGGGTCATTTTTAGAAAAATATCCATGTTTTCAGCAATAGACAAAGAGGTCTCCATCTTAAATGTGAACAGTTTGCATAATAAAGATATCCTACTAGGCAATGACTTAGTAAGATACTTATCTTCTAATGCAGTCCACAATTCTTTAGGTTCAGTATGGCTTACCACTTGTCTTGCAACATCATCTGCTAACCTTATTATGATTTCCGAGTGAGCCATTTCCTTCATGTCCTTCTTGGACTGATCTGTCATTCCAGTAGGCCATTCTTCTGATATAGCCTTGTAGCATTTTTCTTTTATCAGGATGGCCTTCATCTTCATTTTCCATATGGAGAAATCTGAAGTGCCATCATAGGGCTTTAGCTTGGTTCCATCAGCCATGGGCACCGAGTGTCACAGGTCCTCGCAAGATCAGAGAAACCAAGTAGTTAAGAGCGGCAATTCAACAAACAGTATATGTGCAAGTGACAGAATTCAGAACAGGGGAAAACAGACAAGTCCAAAGATCAATATCAATCAACAAGTCAGTCTCAATCTGTCCTAATCACAAGCAGATAAACCAAGCTCTAGATACCAATTTGTAATGGATGTTTGCCCTAAACCCCGAGGATTAATCTATGTTCAATTCAATCACAACGCGGAATCCAAATTGAATCAATAAGACACACAAACTTTTTACCAGGTTCGGGGGATGCCCTACTCCTGGGAGCCTCTGGGGGAATTGCTCAGCCCTTTTCCACTATAATATGAATCAATTACAAGCCCTAATGCGCAATGTGACTCAAGAACCCTAAAACGCTAATACAAGAATGTAAAAGAAGAAGGGAAGAGAAGATGAGGAATTCGGCCTCCTCAGGCAATGCTACAGTCCGTCGCAGCAGTCGGAATCTTCTCGCAGCTTGAATCAAACTTCACTCGCTCGAACCGCTCGTTCGCTGTTCTTCGTGTTTTTCAGAAAAGCCCCAAATTAGGATGAACCCTAATTTGGCTCGAGTCCTCTCTTTATATCCTCCAAAACGCTGCGTGTAATCAACGTCCAAATAACGGATTTTACCGCCAAGCCAAAACGTCGTCGTCCAACTAACTCCAGCTGCCTTGCTTTGCCAAAACGACGTTGCAGCTTAAAAGCCAACTAAAGCCTTTTTGATGAAACGTTGCCGTTTCATTTGGTCTTTGAACACAACTTGAACGATCGGATGGCCGAACATCTGGTCTTCCTTCCACGCTCGGAGGGCCGAGCGGCTGCCCTCAACCCACGCTCGCATGGCCGAGCGGCTGCCCGCACGGATGGCCGATCGGCTGGTCCCTTCTAGCTTTCGCAAAACGATGCCGATTCTTCTGGACTTCAAACTCATTCCAGCGCGCCAACTCCAAACGACTGCGCTTTGCTCCCAGCTCTACAAATCCTATGCTAGCCTATACTACACTGCAATGTGTGATCTCATTTGACAACTGATCCACATTGCCTGGAAACATATCCAGTGACTTCCCAAGCATGTTGGGATTACAAGGCATTACAGCAATAATGGAAGGCTTATAGAGTACACAGAGAGCCTTAAGGTGAGCAGAGATACTGTTATTCCCCACTCCCCTTGCATTCCAACAAAGAAACTTATTCATGAGGAACATCTGATGGCTTGCTTGATTTCCTTGCATTCAATCGAACGCTCTCCTCGTCACCATACTGATAGACCTCTATCTGATCCTTCATTAGATTCACCTTCTTGAGCACAAAGCACAGCGCCTTAGACGCCAGAAAGGACTCGCCATTCGCGCCTACCCTCTCGTCGCTGGAGCCATTCGGCGAAGAAACTGCATCCCCGTCAGTTTGACTGTCAGGGACAATGCTGACAAGCATCACTCTGATCTGCTCACTCGTTGTCTGGGTGTCCTCGACCGTGTCATGCCCTTTCTCATGGCTGCCTAGCAAGTTCCCGATCCCAGAATGAGACTGGAGCAGAATGTCCTGGGGAGACTTGTATGGCCTGCATGGCTCCAGGGATGTGCATGGCTCGTCGTTGATGCATGGCTCAACAATTTTAGTCACCAAATGCTCTACATCTTCACGGAGGAGATTCTTGGACCCATCACTTTGGAGTCTCGGCAAGACGGTGACCTTATGCCATTGGGTATTGATTGCTGCGTTTGACCCATGGTCTACCAGAACATTAGAAGTTTCCTTGGTCTGCCCAAGCCGTTTGCGCGGTTTCTTTATTCGAATTGTGATCCAATTGAATTGATTCGATTGCGATCCGGATTGGATCTTATCTTGACTTAACAGCTGATCATTTGCCGGCCTATCCAATATTGGGTTTTGGGATTGCAGATTTGTCGCACCAGATTACCGAAAATCTTGCCTTTCTAGTTGCGCAACCTTCCCCAAATCTGAGATACGTAAAAGATCCCGCTGATTACTCGAGCCTAGCTGGCGAGAATGCTGGGAAGCTTGGATCTGACGCGCCGGCCCACTCCCTTCTGCCGCCGGCACCGAAACCTTAACTTTCCGGCAGGATGAAAGCTGGTGCCCATGCAATTTGCACTTGCCACAATACAAAAGCTTACCTTCAAACATGACCGGTTGGACGAACGATCTGTCACCAACGATGTTGACCAAAACCTCGGACGGAAGAGGTTTAGCCAAATCAATCTCAATGCAAGCCCTCGCAAAACTGGGATTTGCATATGTCCGTGTACGTTCATCCACTGCTAGAAACCTGCCAATGGACAAAACAATCGTAGCATATATATGCTTTATCATATACCTTCGGCGGTAGGCCTGGCAACCGCACCCAGGCGGTGGTGGAAGTAGGCTCCTTCTTCGTGTGAAAATTTGGGGACCACCGAAACAGCCGGAACAGGGACTTACCCACCTTACGCATGGGGTGAGCCAAGACCTTATTAGCTTCCGCAGCAGAACGGAGGATGATTAAGATGTGTCGGGCGTCGAAAGCACCAATAGTGACACCTACGTCCAAGGCCCAGGCTGAGACAAAGGCACGCCGAATCTCGTCAACCAGCGGGCGCCCGGACAAGAACTTTGCCACAACAGCGAACTGGAGGCGATCCATACCAGGCTGAACCTCAGCCCTCGTGAAAGTAATAACCAGCCGTCCTTGACCGCATACTGCCTAGGAGGAAGATTGATCGGCGGGAATTTCTTGGCTGGCCGTGAGCATGTCACCTCCACAAAGGAAACGGGAGACTGCCTAGCATCATTACGTGCCAAATCAGGGGGATTCGGCGGTCGAGGAGGTGAGGCTATTTTTTTCCTTCTAGCACTCACGCATAAACTAAACTCCATAAAAAAGGGTACACACAAGGACTTCCCAGGAGGTCACCCATCCTAGTACTACTCTCGCCCAAGCACGCTTAACTGTGGAATTCTGATGAGATCCGGTGCATGAGACGTTAATGGCGAAAGTTGATAGTTTTTTACAGCGGATGAATACAACAACTAGGAATAATATATTGCATATGAGATTTATCACATAATACATATATATTAATCTCCGAAGCTCTTAGCAAGGTATCTTTATCGGATCCGCAAGCATCTAGTACATCTCTCCACTTCATAAGCATTAAGCGCAGCCTACGTTCGACACCTTTTTACTATGAATCCGCACACATCCACCCAAATCATCGGTACATCTTTGACACTTGGAACTCGCGGGTCACATTTGGGCACCTTTACCGGACACCTCCACGAGTGAGGAAGAACGCGCAAGGTATAAAGAGAAAGGCCTCCACGAGGAAGGAAAAACACATCACGTGCGAGGCAGGAAGTCATCCACGGAGAATGTAGAAAGGATCCATGCACGAGGCCGAATGAGGAAAGATAAAAGAAAAGAAATTAATGGCCTCGTAGGATACAATCGTCAGAGTGACCAACAGGTCATCACTCCTCGACCTACTGGTCATCACTCTTGTCGATAATGACCTTTTTTTTTCTTTTGTCATTTTCCCTGATAATTAATACTCCCTCCGTCCCCATTTGTTTGTCCAAAAGGATAATGTACACGAGAATTAAGAAAAGCAAATAAAGGACAATGATAGAGAAAAAGTGGAGGAGAGTGTATGTGAATGTGAGTCCCGTACAGTAAATAAATGATTATAAGAGAGAGAAAGTGGAGGAAAGTGCACAAACAAATGCCGACAGAGGGAGTATATCTTCACCTTTTGGAAAACTGGATTTGGTTTCTGGAAGAGTGAGAGAGAAGTCCCATAGTCAGTGTCATCATCTCCGGCTAGAAGCGCCTCCGTCACTGTCAACCTACTTACTCACCAAATTCGCGGTCCACAAATGGGAGTCAGTAACGGCGAAGTCTCGTATTCTATAATGTCGGATCTGCTGCGCCAGTTAGGCGGCGTCGCTGTGATCGATGGCGGACTAGCGACGGAGCTCGAACGACACGGAGCCAACCTCAATGATCCTCTTTGGAGCGCTAAGTGTTTACTCACATCTCCTCACCTCATCCTCGATGTACGCATTTCGATCCCAGTCGTATTTTGTTGTTGTTGTTGTTTTTAGGTTACAAATGTGTTCAACGTATAAACAGTAAAGTGAGCTTACCGTATTCACTTGAATCTCTTAGTTCAGTAATCAGATAGTGTTGATCATCCATAAGAAAATTAGGCTCTGATTTGGCCTTTTTATATGTGACACTGATTTATATGGTTGACAGTGTTGTATCATTATGATGGTGTAAATCAATGCTGACTGTGGAGCATTTTAGATTCTTATTTGAGTTTGACTGTGTAAATTATAATGATCTTGGTTCAACCTTGTTTTTTCTGTAACAGGTGCACCTCGATTACCTTGAAGCCGGTGCGAATGTAATTGTATCAGCATCTTATCAGGTGAATTAGTTTCCAACTAAGCGAAACTTTCTAGTTTGTCAGTATTTATTTCACAGAACTTGTTTATATGTGGGAGTTGAAGTCGAAGTTCTATTCATATTGTAGGCCACAATTCAGGGATTTGAGGCTAGAGGGATGTCTAGAGAAGAGAGTGAAGCTTTACTCAAAAAAAGTGTTGAGATTGCTTGTGAAGCGCGAGATATCTATTACAAAAGATGCAAGGAAAATGGTTCCGATGGAACTGGCATTGATGGGGATCAGAGGATTCTCAAGTATCATCCTATATTAGTTGCAGCAGCGGTGGGAAGCTATGGAGCTTATCTTGCTGATGGGTCTGAGTACAGGTGTGATGGTTTATTGTCTACAGTTTTATGCAGTATTGTGACGTTGTATATTTCTCCATCAGCAGTTAAATGATAACAATATGGAACAGCGCAAGCTTTGTTTATGACTTTGTTTATTGGTTTATTCTCAGTGGAGACTACGGTGAAGGGGTGACACTAGAAAATTTAAAAGATTTCCACAGAAGAAGAGTTCAAGTCTTAGCAAAATCTGGAGCTGATCTAATTGCATTTGAAACGATTCCGAACAAACTCGAGGCTCAGGTATCCATGTGATTGCAATGAGTTTTATCTTCATTTTTTAAGACACAAGTAAGTTGTTATTTGTTATGAAAATAAATTTTGATTAGTAATGTAGCAGCATGATACGATTGTTAACATTAGGCAAGCATCAATTGTAGTTATTGCAAGCTCAAAATTTTCCCATTCACAGACCAGATTCTCTTTCTTTATGTTATGACCATTTAGGCTTATGCTGAGCTATTGGAGGATGAACATATAAACATCCCGGCATGGTTCGCATTCAACTCCAAGGATGGTGTAAACGTTGTTAGCGGTGATTCTTTGACAGATTGTGTCACCATTGCAGAATCATGCAAAAAAGTTGTGGCTGTTGGAATAAACTGCACCCCACCAAGATTTATTCATGACCTGATTGTTTCGGCCATAAAGGTAGGTTTATTATCTTTGCTGACACTTTATCAGATACTTAATAGCTACTGGCGGCATGTTTTCTGCTGAGCTGTTCCATAGCATGACAATCTTTGTTGTAGCGCTACTAATTCAGGTTTTACTCGTTGGATAAACAGTTGCGAGAGTACTCGGCTACTCGCCAGTCACCACAAATTGAACCTAACTTTCTTTTTAGTTGAACTTAAATAAAAAAAATTAAAAAAAGAAGTTGAACTTAAATGACATGAATTATGAATATTCATTAATGTCAGTGTAATGTGAGGAGAACACACCTTAATTGATATATTCTTTGCGTCATTATTACCTTTTAACCATGTGTTTTTATGCTGACATACAAAATAAGGGTAATGAGTATTTACTGAATGTCTTATTTCCTCTCATAGATAATTTGATGACTAGAATTGGTTGTTTCTGCCTTCAGGTGACAAAGAAACCAATTGTTATATATCCGAACAGTGGAGAAAGTTATGATCCTGACCAAAAGCAATGGGTGGTAGGTTACCTTCCTTTCTATTTCTGCTTTGAATGGTAAGAACTTAACTGTAAAGACTTTTGTTAAAGGAATATTAAACTTGTAAAGGGAAAAGGTGTTAAAAAATATGTACAATCATATGCTCAGTAATAGGCATGGTTAAAAGATTGACGCTCCACACCTACAGGATGTTAGAGTTGAATGCTCGCTTCCCATATCAGATTGTGACCATGCTATAATATTATGTTGTTTCTTAGTGTGTTGATTCTGATGAATTAATCATCTCTGTGTTTCTCTTGCAGCAAAATACTGGAGTTTCAGATGAAGATTTTGTATCATACGTCAGGAAATGGTGCGAACTCGGAGCTTCCCTTGTAGGAGGTTGTTGCAGAACCACTCCTAATACCATCAGAGCCATTTATAGAACTCTCTCCACCAAAAGCTGATGTGGATGTTTTGACTTGTTCCCAACTTGATGAGGCTTTCAAGTTTTCGTTTTGTGCAACTGATGGTACGTAGTGCTTGGTTTTGTGCCCCCCATCTTTCAATTTCCCATGTCTGACACTATTAGTTTTATTTATTTTTTGATACAAGACACAAATAGTTTTTGAAGTAGTGCTTTTTGGTATTGATGTTTAGAGAAAAGACTTTTGGTTATTAACTTGATCATCCTTCTGAGTTATGTTAACAATTGAGAACTATTTGAATAATTTTTTTTTTGGGATAAGTATTTGAATAAATTCTAGCTGGATGTTGTGCTTTCATTTTTAATGGAGAAAAACATTTTATAAGCTCCAATATCTGTTAATTTTTATGCCCCCACATGCAATTGTAATCTTAATTAATTTTTAATAAGAAACACTTGTGGTACAGAATATATTATTTCTGAGTTTATATACCCATTTGCAACATGTCCATAAAAAAGTTTTGAATTTGACCCTTGATCATTATTTTGGGTAATTCAGACTGTAATTAATAGTTCATGTCTTTGTGACCCCCTTTTTGTCCGTTAATTTGAATTTTATCTTTAGCTGCCATTTTTGATATTTCTAACAGCAGGTGGTTCATAGCCTCTCTTTTTTTTAAAATCATTTTTCCAAATAAAAACATTACAAGCAGTTTAAAATTGATACCATCAGCAACACGGTAACAGTATATTGAGAGACTAAACAAGACAAGACAATTAAAAAAAATTTCCAAATTATGCAAAATTAGAATTTCGTTTACCTTTCTATCAATTTTTAAATTTGTTTTTCAAAATAGACACTTTTCTTTAGGTGCTGTTGTCAACGGTGCCTTATGCCTGGTGTCGTTTTTATTCGATATAATTCTCAATTATGAGCTTACGTTGCAATTTTTTTAAAGGTAATTTCACCTCTTTTTTTAGGGCGTTGTTAGATCACCACTTCGCCGATCGTCAAAGCGCCGCCATCATCGTCAACGACTATTTCATCGTCGTCTTCGCTGCTCTCTTCCTTGTCAACAGGTTCTTTTAAATTCATGGCAACATCCTGAAATTCCTGATCGTCGTTTCGATCCACGACGCAAGGCTTGACCTGTTCCACAATCGTCAACTGATTTAGTTCCTTATCCTCCATTTCAACCTCATCCTCGATGTGATTATCATCCGTTGGATTTTGTTCGATCTCATACAAGCCGTACCACTGGTCTTCATACGCGTCTTCGTATTCCTCTTCGTGTTGGTATTGGTACAAAGTGCTTAGCACTCTAGACGTGGAGGCTCCGGAGAAATGGACACCATCGCTGAAAATTGCCTTGTGCCTCTTGTTGTTGCGACTTTCGGATTTGTTGGCTTTGGAGTTAGTCAATCCTGTGGACTTGGAGTGGTTCTTCGGCTTGGACGAGATCTTCGTGAACAGCTCGGCTGTCAGTGGTGTATCGATCCTGTTGACGAACCGCAGCTTGTTGGTCTGGTTCAGGGGCGCAGGTAGGATGCGGTATGTTCTGACCATTCCGTGATGGCGTCCTTCTCTCTTCATTTGCCCAATTGATTGACTGATTGCTTATTGTGTTTGTAGTTGTCATTTTTTATGCTTACTGTTGAGAGAAAATTATCTTAATTTAGAAACATCGCCCTAAAAAATTGCCACGTAAGTTCATAATTCAGTATTATATCGAATAAAAATGACACCAGGCATAAGGCGCCGTTGACAACAGCGCATTAAGAAAAGTGTCTATTTTGGAAAACGAATTTGAAGATTATGTAGAAAATGAAACGAAATTCTAATTTTACCTAATTTGGAAATTTTTTCACAAAATTAACTTAGCACCATAAATCAGCCCTTATGATTCCAATCCCAAATTACACAAAAGCAGACGAAAAACATCATCGAAGACTTTTATTCATAGTTATTAAAACCCGACTGGTCGGTTCGATCGATTGGACCGGGAACCGGTTATCGGACCGGTTTGGTTCTGTTATCCGATCGGTTTACAGTCGATCCGGTTGACCCGGTCAATTGACCCAATTTTTCATTAAAACGGGATTTGATCGGTTCAATCGGTTCGATTTGGTTTGAAAAAATATTTATTTAGTTTGACTTAGACAAGACACGAACCTAGTCTTACTCTATAATTATCCCCTCTCCTTCCACCAAGCTAAACATGATTCTTGTTTTATTATTTGTTTCAATAATGTATATTCATTTATCAAACTATAAAATTTATTACTTATTATCAATTTAGCTAGAAATTGAATTAGTCTTAGAAATCCCTCATTGTTGTGACTTGCAAATTAAGACTAAAATTGTTATTGTTGTTCTACTATTGTT
Source organism: Rhodiola kirilowii (assembly GCA_033675215.1). Lineage (NCBI taxonomy): Eukaryota > Viridiplantae > Streptophyta > Magnoliopsida > Saxifragales > Crassulaceae > Rhodiola > Rhodiola kirilowii. The sequence continues at coordinate 20,945,315 of CM066201.1, forward strand.
GTACTATTGATTTGTACTTTATCAAATTCTAAATTTGATAATTTATTATGGTATGATGTTGTAATCAGATCATAAATATGTAATATTTATTCATGTGATAAATATATTAAATTATGATATCATATATATATAAGTATTTTATTTTTATTTTTTAATATGTGCGGGTCAATCCGGTTCAATCCGGTTGAACCACTGACCCATTGACCCAGTGACCTGATCGGGTCGATCCACGAGTCGGTTTTAATAACAATGTTTTTATTTATGTTAATATTTTTATTTTTTTTAATATAAGATGAGAATAAAGTAGAACATAACTGAATGAAATTCAGCTTTTAACTCTAAAATATTTATATAAAAGTTCTTTATTTGATAATAAAGAACAAATAAATGATAGAAAACATATCAAATATAAAAATCAAATTTCTGCTATTTAATTTTGAAACACATAATGATTAAGGGGTCACACACGATTCCTTACATTCTGATTTAACCTTTTTAACATAAACGGATCTTAAAGATTTAACCCGGCCGTTCTGTCCAATTCACTTTTGATAATATAAAAATCAAATTTCTGCTATTTAATTTTGAAATACATAATGATTAAGGGGTCACACACGATTCCTTACATTCTGATTTAACCTTTTTAACATAAACGGATCTTAAAGATTTAACCCGGTCGTTCTGTCCAATTCACTTTTGTTAATCGACTCGGTCGCATTAAGTTAAGTAGTTCGTGATTATCCCGGTCGGACCGCAGCACTCGCATTGAACTCAAGACTAGGCCTCGGCCGATCTGCAGACGCGAAAAGCAGACTAAAGAGAAAAATCACTCTACGAGTCTTGCCGGCGAATCAGCGATAAGAATCTACGGCCTTCCCCGGTAAGCTCTCTCTTTCTCTTCACTTGCTCACATTGTTTCCGATTGTCGTGGCTTTCATCCGATATTGATCGAGTAAGGAGTTGTATCTGTTAATTGGATCTTTTTTTAATGAACTTGCTGATTGTATTTTTTTTCATGCTTCTAAAGAAATGATTTGCTATTATGATGGAGTAGTATCGACATAATGTAGGGAAGAAAACTGTAATTTTGGTACATGATTTTTAATTGAAGGCATTTTTGTTATGCACGCTGTGACCAGGGCCGGATTTTTAACTCCAGATAACCCATTGATGGATCATAATTGTATGAATCATAAACACAGTTAAACCCACCAAATCAGACGCTTTGTCTATTTAACTTTTGCTTGTTAGTTCCGATATTTATTGATGGAGCGTATTTATACGACTCATCGAAGCAGTTAAACCCACCAAATTGGACACTTTGTCTTAACAACGTTTACTTGTTAGTTCCATTTTTGTTATACAGGCTATTTTGAGGTCTAGGGAAGAAACAAGCTTAAAAAGGGAGATTTATGCTAAAAATGGATTACAAGTGGTTTGTGCGAGCGCATGGCCCAGCCGAGAAGGACAAGGCCCCAGCCGGGCCTCCAAGGTCCAATTTCAAGTTATCCGGGCCAAACATCAAATCTGACAATTCCACCTCGACCAAAATGTTCCAAATGGAAAACAAGGTGGAAGATGTCGAGAAACCAAGAGCGACGCACGATCCATTTGGCAATTGGCTCAGTTCAAAGCAAAAGCCCCGCGCGCTGATGGACCAAGACCGAGTTGCTCAAGCCAACCTTCACATCTTCAAATTCTGGCTCGACCAACTTGTTCCAAATATCAAAGGACTCGGACAATATCAAATTCCAGACAAAACGCCCGAGGAAATTCGACCATGGCCCAAGAAAACCACCAAGAACCAGTACCGGACGAGGTACGCATTTTACCGAACGAGGTACGCATTATCGCCCAAGCACGCTCGAGACCAGCGCTGGACCCCAACTTCAACTCAGGCCACCACCTTGCTCCGACCACCATGCTCCGGCCAGTCACCACCTTGCTCCGACCACCAAGCTTCGGCCAAGTCAAACCAAGTAGGAGAAGACTAGTTGCCCTTTGGGACAATCTAGTTCAACTTCAACTAAGTGTCCTTTGGCTCAAACCAACAAGTGCAACTTCAACTAAGTGTCCTTTGGCTCAAACCAACAAATGCAACTTCAACTAAGTATCTTTTGGCTCAACCAAGGCTCAACTAGAGGCGGTGGAAGAGAAGAGGAGAGCTTGAGGTGGCAAAAACCGATCCAAAGGGTTTCCTTGGGATATTTTCAAGTCCAATGCCTTAGCCCCTAAGTTCCCTCCTCTATAAATACAAGGCTCATGCCTTAGAAATCAATGTCTTCATGTCCCTTGTTCGATGTCCATGGTCCTTAGTCCTTTGTTCGAAATCCACACCACAAGTTAGCTTAGTTTTCTCTTGTTTCGCATTATCATCACCATCATCTCGAATCTCTCTAGAAATACATACACAAACCTTGTAAACACTTTGCTATTGAAGATTCCAAGTTGTTCTTGAGTTCGGGTTTGATCTTGTTACTTTCAACGTCTTTCTACTCTTTCTCGTATTTACTTTCGAAAAGCTTTGTTCTTACTTTTGTTGTCTTTCAAAATCCTTTACGTTTATTGTCTTTCAAAACCTTTGATTTCGTACACTAGCTATGGTATTCTCTTCCATGAATAGTCGTAGCTAAGCTCTTCATTCGGTGGAAGGGGAGTACTAGTATCATACAAATGTTTTAGACCCTTTTCTTTGTGCTTCTTTGTGTTTAAAACTTGTTCAATGTGCCATTACATGGTGGAACGACAAGGCTAAGTGGATGCATCGAAAGGGCAAAGCTTAGCCAAGTAGTTCAGTCCAGATTAGACAACAAAACCAAGTGGATGCATCGAAAGGGCAAAGCTTGGTAGAGTAGTCTAATCCTACTTTAAAACCGCTTGGTTGATCGGAAATGATTGATCAAGTGGATGCACATAAGCTAAGATACTTTGAAAGGAGGAATTAGCCCAACTAGAATAAGAGTTCTATGTCTTGAAAAGGACTAAGACGGTGTAGCAAGTCAGGTGCTAGAAATAGCCTTGATACATCTTTGAACACTTAGTATGATCATTAGAGGTCAATGATAAACAAGTTGTGATACAAGGCCCCTAAACCGAATGCTTTCCTTTGATTAAACATCAACTGTTACTTTCAGTCTCATATCAACTGTTACTTTCAGTCTCATATCAACTACTACTTTCAGTCTCATATCAACTGCTACTTTCAGCAAGTCTTGTCCATCAAGCATTTACTTTCCGCAAGTCTTGTCCTTCAAGCAATTACTTTTTGCAAGTCTTGTCCTTCAAGCACTTGCTTTTCGCAAGTCTTGTCCTTCAAGCATTTACTTACAGCACTTTATTTTCAGTACTTACTTTCAGTCTTGTATTTACTTTCTTTACTTTTCAGTAATTTACTTTCAGTACTAAAAACCAAAAAAACCAAAATCAACCCCAACTGTATTTACTTTTGTGACATTTCCACTAAAGAACTGCTATCCCCTAATTCCCTTGGGTTCGACCCCTACTTACCGCTTGCTACCCAGTAATAAAGTCGCGAGTAGCGGACTTATAAATTGTATTTTTTGCAGGCCACGACGACTGGCACCTGTCAAAAATTGGCGCCGTTGCCGGGGAGTTAGTTAACAATCGGGTACAGTTCTTAATAACCATGTCTCGTGCAGGAAGTCACCATGACTATCAGGATAATGACGGGATAAATATGCACGATCGAAACAATGAGGCACCATTTCCAATTCTTGAAGATCCAGAACAGCTCATCCGAAACCAAAGAGCTCGTGATAGGGAGGCTGCCCGAAGAAACCAAGGACCACCCGAGGGCCGAAATGAAGCTGGCCCAGTGCAGCCCCCTAGACATCAAGTCCCCCCTCAACATCAACAAGCACCAAGACAAGAACCCTTCTTTGATGACTACTATGGGGATAACAACTATCACGACCCAACTATGGAAGAACTCTCGGCCCCAAATTTCAGAAACCAGCCGTGGTGCATATACGAGGGCCCTGAACTAGAGAACATCTCCGTCAACACATCCGTGATCCACAACTTGCCTAAGTTCTCAGGAGCTCAGGGAGAATCTACAACTACTCACCTGCAACGTTTACATGGCATTTGCCAAAATTTAAAACCTTATGGAGTAGATGTAGATGACTTCAACTTCTATTTCTCACTTATTGACTCTGCTAATGATTGGTTCCTTTCATTACTTTCAGGTAGCATCCGAACATGGGCCCAGATGCAAAAGAAATTCCTGGACAAATACTATCCGGCAGGAAGGGCGATGCAAGTAAGGAGGCAACTGCAAGACATAAAGCAAGGGCCCCACGAAACCATGTACGACTACCTAGAGAAATTCAACAGACTTGAGCAAAGCTGCTGCAACCTTGGGCTACCAGAGAAACTCGTTCTTGAGTACCTGTTAGACGGACTCAGGCAATTGGACAAAATGCTCTTGGATGCATCAGCTGGAGGAACCATAATGAGCCTGTCCCCAAGGGGCATAAGGGAACTAATCTCAAAAGTGGCCGAGAATGCCCGATTCAGAGAGGAGACAACTCGGCATGAAGGATTTACACGCACCAAGGACGTGGCAAGAGCTGAAGCACCAATAAACACAGTGCCCGAGGAGATAAAACAAGTGAAAGAAATGATGATCCAACTCCTACGAAGGCAGCCAGTTCAAGCTAAGCCTTGCGAGTTTTGCGGTTCTACAGACCACAAAACTGACGCATGCCCAACATTAGTAGAGGAAGAACCAGCAGAAGTAAATGTACTAGGAGGATACCAAGGATACAACAACAACATAGAGCCGGACCAAATCGTCAGTATATCAATCAACCGGCCCAAACTGGCAAAACAATAGCCATCCTCTGAAGGAGACACAACAAGCTGCACCTCAACCAGCTCAGTCATTCTACCAACCGCCCTACCGGTAGTACAACCAGAATGTTCCACCTACAGGCCAATATCAGCCAAAAGGACCAAATCAATATCAGGCAGGCCCAAGCAATCATCAAGGACCAAGCCAGTACCAAGCCGGTCCGAGCCAGCAACGTCCAAGCAAATCGCTCGAGGAGGTTGTGAAGGATTTGTCCAGCACAGTGCATCAATTCATGGTGAAAACTGACAGAGCAATGGCGGAATTAACCAAACAAATGTCCCAGCTCACCACCGCAGTGTCCACCCTCACTAATGAGCCTGGCCGACTACCTTCACAAACAGTCCAAAACCCAAAGGCGATCATTAACATGATAGGGAGGTCAAACATGAAGGTGGCACAGGAAGAAGCAGCACGAGTTACAACTTACGGACCTACGAACAAACACTTCACCCGTAGACACCGTCCTGATTGGAATCAAGAGGAAGACCGACCCAATGATGACAGAACGTGGGTCACGCATGCTGACAATGGACGATATGCATTCACCGTTAGCATGACACCACGACCAATCTCACACTTTGATGTACCCGCATCTGGCTGGGATGACAATAACGACTTAGACTCTGATGGTCCCAACGGGGACTTCTCAACTAACATATATGCGTCAGAACAAGGTACTTACCTATAAGATCATGTGACCCAAAAGAACGAGATAGAAGAAAGATTGGAGCCAAAGAATGAGCAAAATAGCCTGACAACGGAAAAGCGCCTCACTTGGATCCATGAGGCACAACTAGAAATGAGCAAGGATCCAGGGCCCTTCACCACCTGTGGTATCGGCAAAACCCAAATTCATCATTGCTTAATAGATCTTGGGGCCGCCGTCAATGTCCTGCCTTACCCTCTATATTGCTCATTGGGGCTTGGTCCATTGAAGCCACCAAGAATATCTCTCGAGTTGGGGGACAAGTCGTGTATCCAACCGGTGGGAGTACTAGAAAGCTTAATGCTCCGTGTGGGAAAAATCATCGTTCCTACGGACTTTTATGTGATACCAATCGAAGAATCCAGCAAGGACGACCCTCCAACAATCATATTGGGACGACCATTCCTTTACACCACAGGGGCAAAGATCAACATGGGCAAGGGCTCATTGTCGCTTGCATTCAGTGGCAGAATTTCATACTATAACATCTATGGTGATAGCCGCACGGGTACAAAGAAACCACCGAAACAATGGAGTCCTGACCCAGGCACATCATCCAGCAAGAAATCAGGAAGGGTCAAGGCTAGAATCAATGCAGGAGCTGCGGCAAAATTTGACTTAAGCCGCCCATGGGATCCCAACTGGTGATCCCAACTGTCGAGCTAACGACGTTAAACAAATGCACTGGTCGGGAGGTAACCCGACATCTATCTTACTTTTCAGTCATTTAATTTATGTCAATTAGTTTTTGCCTTTAATAGTAATCACCCATTGCATCTTCTTGTGAATATTTGCTTCCAATTAACTTTTGAACAAAGTCATGCTGAAAGGCACGCCTTCGTTCAAAAGTGTGGGGTGAGAACAGCATGTGTACATAGTTGTTTAAGCATGTTTTCTTTTTTCTTTTCCCTTAATATTATCTTTTTGAAAATATGAACTTAAGAATGGAAATAGATGGATCCAATTCAAGCATAACCTTGTGAAATCTCAACTGGGTAGAGACTTAGGATGTAACTTCTCACTTGTCCCTTTGTGCTGAGATAAACAGGGGATGTGGAGTTGATATAAACTGTCCTAGAGAGGCATGGCAAGCACTCGAAGGACTGGATTTCACTATATGGTTGACGAAGTCAGTGGAGGCTGCACTTCGGGTTTCAATTGAATTCAGAGTCATCTCCGCCATGCAGTGTTTATGCGAAGGGCGGGTGACAATTCGCTTGTCGTCAGAGCAAATTGTACAAATAAATTTATAAAGTCCGCTACTCGCGACTACTGGGTAGAAGTGGTAAGTAGGGGTCGAACCCAAGGGAATTAGAGGGATACGTTGTTCTTTTACTAACAGGGATGTGTTTTAGGATGATTGAGATTTTAGCGCGAGTAATTAAACTACTGTTTTTGGTTTTTTGGGTTTTTTGTGCGGAAAAGTAAATACAGAAATTAAATACTGAAAGTAAATACTGAAAGTAAAGAGATAAGGGTTAGAAGACTTACAGTGGGTGATGCGTGATTGCGAATCCTCCGGTTGTTGAGCGGTTGATGGTTGTGGTTGATCGGGACAGTTATACTAGGAAAGTAAATACAGGGGGTTTTTGTGATTGAAAGAAAGTATTCGGTTTCAGGTACTCTTGTATTATAACATGTATATAATAAACCGTTAGTAACTTTTCTAAGTATTCAAAGATGAATCGAGGCCCTTTCGTAGCGCAAGACTTGCAACATCGTTTAAAGCAACTCTTGTTCTACTTCAGACAAATTCCTCCTTTCAAAGTATCTTAGCCTTCTGTGCATCCACCTGATCTCACAGTTACGATTGACCAAGTGGTGTTTTAGATAAGTCGAACTCCTCAGATAAGCTTTGCCCTTTCGTAGCATCCACTTACCCGAGTATGTTCACGAACCCCACGGAAGAGTTTTGCCCTTTCGTAGCATCCACTCAACCTTGGAAATTCTGACTATAAATGGCACATAGAACAAGTTTTGAATACAAAGAAATGAAACTAAAAGATATTACAACATTATATAATACAAGAAAATACCTTCCACCGAATGAAGAGTTTAGCTACGAATATCCATAGAGGTGGATACCATAGCTAAATACTCGGGGGTTTTTGAAAATAGTAAGAGGGAAAGGGGTGGAATACTCAAGAACCAACAGGAGTATTCCCAATTTCCTACTGAATACTCAAGAACCAACAGGAGTATTCTCTATAGTATAATACTCAAGAACAAACAAGAGTATTATTTCATAAACCGAACAAACTTACAAAGTAACAAAACTTAGAGAGATAAGTGTTTTGTGTGTGGATTGATGATACAAATGGGAGGAGGGGTGCTTGTATTTATAGGCCAAGGGAGGAGGAATGGAGGGTGGAGATGGAGGCATGTGGAGGAGCATCCAAGGGTGGAGATGGAGGAGCTTGTGGAGGAGACAAGTGGCACAGGGGGAGGAGCCTCGCAAAAGCCGCCGGTTGCCGGTCCAAAGGGGAGGAAGAGGAGGTGGCTTGGCCACCCTTTTCCAAAGCCACCGGTCATCCCACGGAGGAGGAGGGGGAAGCCACCCAATGACTCATCCATTTCACCCAAGCCACCGGTCACCAATGCACATGGATGAATCTTGACGGTTTTGTACTGTCTTTACAAAACTATCAGTCCAATTTCACTCCAGGCTGTCTTTGATAATTCCTCATTTGGATTTAATTTGAGTAATTCATCGTCAGGATCTTGAGATTTCTTCGTTCAGTGCTTGATCTTGACCTTCAATTGACTCTTGATATCTTTTCAGCATAAAATCCTCTCCTTAGCGTGTTTTCACTTTTATCTCTCAATTGCCCTGTGGAAATATTTCGGGACTAACACGTAGAAGTTA